>CATOUR010000042.1:1308333-2616666 GCA_951848785.1 Callosobruchus maculatus | reverse complement strand
ACAGGTCTGGTACACAGAGGGTTCACTCGCTAGAGAGAGCTCGGGCTCGGTAGTCTACGGACCCCATACAAGACTTTCACTCCCTCTTGGGGGGCACACCACAGTATTCCAGGCCTGATGTGTATGCGATACTTCGTACTGCGTATTCGGGAAATTGACGGGTCTAGGAGGCGGATTTCTATCTGCTCTGACAGCCATCAAAGCACCGAGTGCTTGGAAAATAACGTCGGGACTGGTCCTGGAGTGCAGGAGGGCTGGATTAAAGGGTAACGAAATGGCGGATCATCTGGCTAGGATGGGATCCGGCAACAGTTTTGTGGGCCCGAAACCAGCCTTAGGACTATCTGCAAACTTGATTAGGAAAACAACTAGGGAGTGGATCCAGAATCAACACTCTCTGAGATGGAACAACATCTCTGGTCATCCTCGGCACACATCTTGTGTCGCTGTGAAACCTTGGGTTATCACAGGCAGACTATGCTGGGCTCAAGAACCTTCGAACCAATAGAGATAAAACAGATAGGACCTAAGAATGTACTTGCCTTTGCCAAAAAGGCAGGTCTTAGGAACTAGCGCGGATAGAGGCGCAAAAGGGCCCATCGTGTGGCCTATGCACCAGCCACATTCCGTGCTGGATAGCCTCTGGTCCTTATTTATTCATTCAAAGGTACTGACGCTCTTCATTCTATATTTCCACTTTTTATCAAACTGTCCCTTCCACAAGCATTTAGTAAGGCTCTTGCATCTTTACACACAAGTGAGGCTTATTTTAAAAGATTTTTGTTATTGAAATCACAAATTTAAATATCGCATAACCTAACAGGCCTAAGATGCAGAGCGTACCCAAAACGGATGGTATCACAAATCACACTCAGGATCGGACGCGGGGAAATGACAAAGAAGTAGTTTATGGATCGGACTAAATTGGTCCCATGAGTTTTAACATTATGACGTCACAACTATGGTGACCAATCCTGGCGCGTTCATAGTAATGTGATTTTGTTCCACATTCTAGCAATTTTTACAGTAGCGTGCCAAGGTCTTCGAGGGCCCTTCCGCAATTTTTTTCACGGGGCCCCCCTTCTGTATAAAAAAATAATATTTCAAATCGATTTATAGATAAAAAAAAATATGTGTGACCTCAACTTAGAAACTAGAAACATCTGAAATGCGGTGCAAATCTCAGGTACACTATTAGTCAACAATAATTGATTTTTCTCGAAAATAAAATCAGAAAAGTCCCTAATACTGTTAAGATTTCTCAGGCTTACATATAGAAGATTTTTTATTTGAATTAGTTCTGACGCAAGATTTTGTGTGAGATCGTCTGGATATTTTTCAACTAGTTCTTTTACTTTATTAATAATTTCCACTTCCACACAATAAGTGTTTTGGGGTTTAAAATATCGAATTTTGAATAGACATTTGTGAATGCCTCACATCTATTTTTTAGTTGTACTAAAATAGTTCTAGGCATGTGTTGAATACTAAAATTCATAAATGATTTTTAAGGGTTTCAGTTGGTTCATCAACTGCCATTTCGTCAAAAAACTTTTTAGTAGTACGAACCCTTTTGTCTTTATTGTGGTTCAATATCCCATTCTTTTGCTATTGTTATTGAAGTTTCAAAGATATTTTCAAAATTATTTCTACAATTCCCTAATAGATCTGAAGCGAGATCTGAAACATATGCAACTAAATCTGTGGATTGTTCAACATCTATATCACTTTTTTTGCAAACATTTTGAAAGTAAATTGACGTTTTCAAACATTTTTTATTTTTTAAGACCTTTGCTTCATCACTATCAGATTTTTTCTTTACTATTATAGCTAGATTCGACAAACATTTAATGACGACTGAATAGTTACTTTTTAATGAAATCATCTATTCCACCCTGGATGACCATCTGGTGGGTCATAGTTTTTTTAAGGTGGATCCCACAGCATTACTGTTTTTTATTTCAGTGTTTAAGGCTTGCCAACGAGGTAAACTTTCGCGAAAAAAAACAAAGTGACTGAATGGTGTCAAAGGGGGCCCCCCGGATGCTCGCCCCCCCCGCACCGCGGGCCCTGCGGGCCCTTTCGGCACGCCACTGAATTTTTTATTGTTTAGAAGTAATTTAAAAAATATGTTTTATGTTTTTGGTATTAAACTTCAATATTGTTCAACGAATTCTCTGGGCAATAAGCAGAATAGCACACTATGTTTACGAAGAGAATATCTCAGATGATCACAAGAGTTTTATACCTTGGAAGAAAGCATAAAGCATGTATTTTATTTCCTATTGAAAGGCATAGCTACACTTTTAATATTAAACCACATAAAAGCTGAATATATCCTATAAAACTTCAATTTCATTTTTCCAGTACATAAATTCCGTACGTATACAATCTGTGCATAGTTCATTAGGAAAATTCCACCTCGAGCGGTTTTACGGGCATGGAAGCTTGCTGCCATCGGTATGCGTGATTTCGCCTCAATTTTCCATGTTGGCTGCCTTTGTTTTGAGGACGGAATGCAGATGAAAGCCTAGTGTCTGGTATTTTACCCCTTATTGACGAGCTCTCCATTAACTACAACTCGTGTGCATTGGACTCGAATATTTCGCCCGTACGAGGTAGTATGTCTACACCACCACCAGCTGTAAACGAGAAAGCATCATCTGTAAATCAGAATCGTCAAATGAAAATCAGAACGTATCAAATGTAACTCAGAACAGTCAATTGAAAATCAGAACGGGTCATATGTAAATCAGAATAATCAAATGAAAATCAGAACTAATTACCATATTAAATTGAAAATCAGAAACAATAGAAAAGGACGAAATACAACCGAATAGAACAGAAAAGAGCAGAAAACAGCTAAAAACAACACAAAGCAAGCAGATAACAACTGCAAACGATAGAAAACGACCAAATACAACCGAATAGAACAGAAAACAGCGCATAACAACAGAGAGCAAGCAGATAACAGCGCTAAACAATAGAAAACGACTAAACACAGCCGAATTCAACAGAAAAGAGCATAAAACAGCTCAAAACAACAGAAAGCAAGCAGATAACAACTGTAAATGGTAGAAAACGACCAAATACAACCGAGGAGCCAAAGCTAGCTCAAAACGACAGAAAGCAAGCAGATAACAGCTGTAAACGGTAGAAAACGACCAAATACAACCGAATAGAGTCAAAACTAGCTTAAAACGACAGAAAGCAAGCAGATAACAGCGGGAAACAATATAGAATGGCTAAGCATAGCCGAATATGACAGAAAAAAAAACAGAAAACAGCTAAAGACAAGGAAAAGCAAGCAGATAACAATTGTAAACGGTAGAAAACGACCAAATACAACCGAATAGATCAAAACTAACTCAAAACGACAGAAAGCAAGCAGATAACAGCAGGAAACTATAGAAAACGACTAAACACAGCCGAATACAACAGAAAAGAGCAGAAAACAGCTAAAAACAAGAAAAAGCAAGCAGATAACAAGTGCAAATGATAGAAAACGACCAAATACAACCCAACAGAACAGAAAACAGCCCATAACAACAGAAAGCAAGCAGATAACAGCGCTAAACAATAGAAAACGACTAAACACAGTCGAATACAACAGAAAAGGGCAGAAAACAGCTCAAAACAACAGAAAGCAGGCAGATAACAACTGTAGTCATATTAATTTCAGAAGGCATCAATTGAATATGAGAAACCATCAATTGTAATTTAGAAGGGGTCAAATGTAAAAATATAAAACCTAGTAAATGCATCTTTCTGATTTACATGTATCCCCTTCTTGGAATTGATGGGTTCTCATACACAATTGATACCGTCTGAAATTAATATGACCCTTTCTGATTTACATTTGTTACGTTCTGATTTTCATTTGACTATTCTGATCCACATGTGATGCTTTCTGAATTACAACTGACGCTTTCCGATGAACAGTTGGAAAAGGTGTAGACTGGTTTAGTGCATGGAGGAGAGCCAAGGCAACAATTTTAATTTTGTTTGAGGCTATTAGCAGGCACTGGCCAATTGAGAATGTATGGCAACTGAAATTGCATAGTAAAAAAAGATGTACCTGTCATCTACATAGGGTAGGTTGAAACGAAAACACAATTTCATAACATATTTTTGTGTACTATATTTAAATAAAAAAAATATATGTAAAATGTGTGCAATCTGGAAATTGTGTGGTGCTTCCCACAATGTGTATTGCAAAAAAATTAATCCAAATTTGATACAAAAACTCCTACAAAAAAAGAACAAAAACTAATACAGAATTGAAACGTGTGATAATTAAAAAAAAAATAAATTACCAGATGGTGTCCAGTCAGCAGCTGTGGATTCATACTACTGGTGCGCAAAGCTGGAAGGCACCGTACGATGCCCAGTCCATTTATGGGGACACCCAACCCCCAAACAGGAAATTATGAGGCCTCAAGGGTCCACACAACTTATCCCTTATGGCCACAGCTTCATCCACGCTTCATCCCTCATAGCTAGAGTTTTAGTGTTTCAATCTCACCCAGCACATAGTGGAAAGAAGACTCAATCCAAAATCATAGGAAAAAAATGTGTTTCCTAGAAACGATAGAGGTACCACAATAAACCACTTTCACTTGAGAGGGGCAGGCCGTTCTTAGTTCCAAAATAAGTTTTAATATAAAATCATTTAAATTGCCTTATAGCAATTATGATTCGGTATAGACAATACTTTACTTATCCAGGCATAGTGAAGAGGAAGAATCCTCGGCACACATTTTGTGTCGCTGTGAAACCCTAGATTATCACAGGCAGACTATGCTGGGCTCAAGAACCTTGGAACCAATAGATATAAAACGGATAGGACCTAAGGATGTGCTTGCCTTTGCCAAAAGGGCAGGTCTTAGGAACTAGCGCGGATAGAGGCGCAAAAGGGCCCATCGTGTGGCCTATGCACCAGCCACATTCCGTGCTGGATAGCCTCTGGTCCTTATTCATTCATTATCCAGGCATAACGGTCATCCTGGCATCAGTCAAAATATATTTCTACGGTTTGACGGGCCCGACACCCAAAAGTAAAAGGTCAAGGAAGCACAACCACGTTGTTGATATCAGACGAAAACTTAATTGTGCTTGCGCAAAAATGAGTGGTACAATTTTTTTTATGGTCGGCCTCCCGCAAAGGCTTAAAGCCTATGGCGCTGTAGAAGCGCTGCGAGAGAATAAGTATCGGTTCACGTTAGATTTGAAACGCTGTAGGTTGTAGCCGTCGGAAAACAAATTCCCCGGCAGCTGATTCCACAGCGTCGAAGTTCTCCAAAAGAAGGAATGCTGGAGGAGATTAGTTCGGGGAGTAAGGACCTCGACCTGGTAAGGAGGAGCTCGCAGAGCTTCTCTAGTTTTCCGGGTTCGGACGGCCTGTGGTGTTACTATCTGGGAGAGCTCACTCGAACATCTTCCGTGATAGAATCTGTAAAACAGGGATAGGTCAGCCACCCTCCTTCGATGTTCCAACAACTATGCATATATGAGCAAAAAATATGGACAATCCATTTTGCTGTTATGACCGATGATACCTTTGGTCGTCGGTGGTTGTTATAAACAAAGGCACCATCTATTGTACGGTAGTGGATATAAGCATAAGACATAATATATATGGAGCACCTACAACAAGGTATAGAATTAAGACATGAAACCCTTCTCCTCCAGCATTCCTTCTTTTGGAGAACTTCGACGCTGTGGAATGAGCTACCGGGGAATTTGTTTCCCGACATCTACAACCTGCAGCGTTTCAAATCTAACGCGCACCGACACTTGTCTTCTCGCAGCGCTTCTACAGCTCTATAGGTTTTCAGCGGTGAGCTTACCATAAAAAAATCCCAAAACTACGCAGGGGTCGTAATCGCACAATGAGTTAGTAGCGAGAGATATAAATTCCCAGAAGAGGGAACACAAATGAAGTATACATTGTTTTTTGTTCTAATTTTTATGCCACAATAGGGTACTGACAAATCATGGCATCTATTACAAATACGTATCACATTTGGAGAAAGAAATAACCGGCATTTTGGCCCTATAGTGACCAACCGCTAGGTCATCATATTTATTTTCTTGTAAGTAATTCCTTGGCAGAGGGCAGATGCTCCCAAATCCTTTCCGGTCCTAGTTCCTGGCTGCTACTCGGGTAAATAATAACCCGGAATCAATAAACTTCTGGCCGCATATACCGTCTACATATAAGTTCGGATTGCGAATGGGCATATATTATACGAAGTAACAGAGTTCATATTCAACTCCAAGTGCCTTCGTAGATGGCTGCCGAAAAACTTATATTTAATATAAGCTACAGTCCAGTAATTTTAGTAACAATTCTCGTAGTTACCAGGCTGCGGTAGAATACAAGCCGCTGGTTATAAAAAATGCAGTGAACTTACTTCCATGCAATTAAGTTTTTCATGTATTACCAGTTTTCATGCTGCTGGTCGCGTGTTGGGCTCTCAAATCAAGATGCTACCAAAAAATGCCGGAACACATAATAATATAATAATAATAATATATACAGAGGAGAGGAATTATAGATATACAGATACTTCATGCAAAACAAATAAAATCACTCAGACATTTTTTCCACAGTAAACAAACAAACTTGCATAAAGCAATAGTAAAAGCAGACAAAAACTACACACCACTCGCCCTTTCTTGTCCAAACCACGCAGCAGACGCACACAACCACATACAAGCACAACAAGAAAAAATAAACACCTGGTCGCAGAAGGCACTCCACGGCAAACATAGATACCGTGTTACACAAGACCACATTAATGAAAAGCCGTCATACACCTGGCTGCAGGATGGCCAGCTTTTTCCGGAAACGGAAGATTTTATGCTTGCTATCCAGGACCAAGTGATTGCGACACGAAATTACAAGAAGTACATAATTAAAGATCCATCCATCTCTGAAGATAATTGCAGAAAATACCTCCAACAGAAGGAAACAATAGAACACATAACTAGTGGATGCAAAACTCTCGCTGGAACTGAGTATACGGCCAGACATAACTCTGCAGCCAAAGTCATACACCAAGCACTAGCCACAACAAACAAGCTAATTGAAAACACAGACCCATATTATAACTACACACCGACCTCAGTATTCGAGAACAATCAACTCAAACTATACTGGGACATTGAAATACATACAGACAAAACCATCCCAGCAAATAGGCCAGATATAGTTTTCCAGTCAAAGACAGACAAAGTGACCTACTTAATAGATATTGCGATTCCCAATGATATGAACATCCAAAACACCTACGCTGGGAAGATATCTAAATAAATCGATCTCGCCATAGAAATAAAACGACTATGGAAACAAAACAAAGTTGTCATTGTCCACCTCATTATGTCGGTCTCAGGCCTTACTCCAAATACATTCACGCCACACTTGCAACAATTGGGCCTGGATGAAAAGTTACATAAAACCTTCCAAAAGTCTGTAATCCTTAAGACCTGTAGCATTGTACGGTCCTTCCTGAATTCAGAATAATAATAAGTCAGGTATTGACTTGGCACAGCCCGTCAATACTTGTTACTACCGCAACCATGCGAGAAAAAATAAGAAATGCAAAATATATAATAATAATAAGTTTATTTCCATCAGGCTATATAACAATGGTATAGGAATCGTCGAGATATAATATATAACAAACAATACATTCGACAGAGAAAAAAAAAAGTCAGACAAAATCACAATATGTATAAATCAACAGAAACGAAACAAATTATACTCTAAACTAATATACAGTTGAAATATACAATTAAAGTGCTCGTTTAAGTTGTAGAAAACGTTATCTAACATGATTTCCTTTATCTTTTTTTATAGAGATGTATAAAAGTAATTTTTTTTATAGAGGAGGGCAACTTGTTGTAAAATTTGACAGCCATAATGGTAGGGCCCTTTGAGGTCAATGATAATCTGTGTGGTGGTATTATCAGATCATTCGATTGTCGCAAAGCATATTTATTTATGTCATCTCTTCTAATAAGAGAAGACTTTATGTTTTCTTTAATATAAATCAAACTACTGTCTATATACAAGGAGTAAGCAGTCATTATCCTGAGCTCTTTAAATAAATTTCCACATGATTGACGCCTATGTTTAAAGGAAATGGTTCGCAATATTTTCTTTTGTATGACAAATATTTCACCAACACAGGAACAATTTCCCCAGCAGACAGTGCAGTATGAGAGTACCGAGTGTATATAAGAGAAATAGTATAGCCTCAGAATGTTGATGTCGACGTAATTACGTAGCGGCCAATAGCAGGAAAACTGGTAATACATTCACTCCCTACACAAAGGTGTCTGTGCTGGCTCGACCGCGGTCGGAGATTGTTACTGACCCAACAGATTTCCTTTGAGGACACAGGTACGAGCCGCTCCGTACTACCAGAAACAGTAGCGGCAGTGGAACCGTTAGTTCGCATGAGAACTGACGCATCTGATCGACGGTTTGCAGGCTGGGTTTTCATGACCGCCATGACTCAGCTGATAGAGCGTTGGAATAGAATTCCGGAGGTCGCGGGTTCAAATTCCGCTGGCATTCGGTTCCAGTGCAGCAGCTACTGACGTCACGCTATTATAAGAACAGACCAGTGGAAATGAGTGTCATATTTTTGTGACGCAAGGTTCTAAAATTTTATGGGAGCTAGGTGACAGATAGATTAGGATACAGTAAGTGGCCACATTAGCCTTGTAGGTATATAATCAGATTAAAAAAGTGAAGTGCAGGATGATTTTTCTGGTTTTGCAAGCTTTGATTTTTTTTTAACTACGTCCTTATCATGGACATTCTGACGGTAAGAGAAGCGTATCCTTGTCAGTAATATACTAAGATGTAATTATGCTCATTGCTTGCGAGGCCTGCTACGTAAACGTTGTTTTGATGAATTCATGAACATGATTTTCCTAAGTGGTTCCTCTAACTATTAACAACCATGTTGGCATCTTCCCAGTTGCATAGATTCCTCAGTGAGATCCTTCCGAATGAATGACATTGTTTAATGTTTGCGGATTTAGTTGGTTCCATTTTCCCTATGGAGACGTATCGTGGACCGTGTGCCGATATCCATGTGTCCTTAACATATTTAAATAAATCAACTGCATAGAGTCCTCATATATCAGCGCAGAAAATGCAAACGATATCCACAAAAACGATAGGTGTGTTATTCGCATAACTTCAAACTCATAGGTAATCATATTTTGTCATTTTACTGTAGCATTGCGGCAATATTGGCCTAGTTTCGTGTCCTGAAAATATCAATGTGAAGTAATGGACATAACGAAAATGACGCGAACGCTTAATGGTTCCAAATCAATTCAAACCAATTTATGTCGATTATACCAAATATGGTCCCGTTCGAATTAGGGATCCTCTTTTAATTGGCTGAACGCATGCATGTATGATTAGTAATTACGGGCTAGGTTTTCCCTGTTATCGCACCTTAATATTTTAATACCAAATACTAAAAATTAATAGCTAAGCTGAAGCTTGAAGAGTTTTAAAATCATGAAGAATTTTCAAAAATGGTCGGGTAGCATGTTTTATCGGGGAAAAGATTGTACGTTGAACCACAAAGAAAGTGACTTTATGAAATTTATTTTTTTACTGTTTCCTCATGATACACATCTCACTTCTAAACGTGCCATTACTATTGGGGATTTGAGCTACAGTTATTTAAAACATGAATTAATTGATTAGGTTTATATATATTCTGTTAAGTTTATATATTTTATTTATACATATTAGTATTAGTTGATTTTAGATTACATGATGATTATATGTGACGATCACAGACGTCACGAATAAAAAAAGTAGTAAAAAATCTACTTGAGTAAATCAAACGGCGCTCTCGCTGTGGAATCTGTTGGTATACAAATTTAATTTAAAAAAATTATAGACAATTTAATTTAAAAAAATATTGACAGAACCGGATTTTTCAAGGACTAATAATCAACAAATTTACCTCTTAAAAAAAAAGAAAAAAAAAAGTTGTTGACCGCGGTGAGGTTCGAACCCGCATCCTTTCGGACTGCTGCCTAGCGTCTTAACCGCTCGGCCACGCTGCCTGTGCTTCAGGAATATCAATACACCGTACATAATAAGTCGCCAGTTACTTGTCGTAATTTGGTTCATTTTTTTTTTAACCTGAAGCGATGTTGACAAAACCGGACTAGTTTTTTCATGCTGATTCCGAATCTGTATCTAGTTTTCCTCTAGCACCTGTAGTTTTGGCTATCTTTTGTATACGGACGGTCAGACAGAGGCTCTGCATAAGCTCTCTTCAATGACTTCAGTGAGTCAGTGAGAGCTAAAATGATTTTATTCTCATACACTGCAGTGCCGTATCGTTGGTTTCCGATAGGTCCTGGATGGTGCAAGAGGATTTCAAGGATGGGCAAGATAGGAGATGCTCCATCGTCTGCTTCTCTCTCGCATAAATCGTTCTCAGCGTATGCCTATCTCAAAAGGTTATCTTGTGCCCATTTGGCACCTAATTCATTTCATTTTTTTTTAATGGCTTTGGATGTGTGAATCCATTCAGCCACGATAGTTGGTATAAGCGTTCACAAATTTAGCATTCACACTCATCTACCTAACCTAGCGTCCAAGAATATGTGTTGACGACTACCAATAGGAAAAGACAGGGACACACGCTTCACGCTGATGGTGCCTATCATAGCGACTTGAAATTGGACACACAACACTTGGCACAGGAATGGAAAAGGTTTACACATGGAAAGACAGTAGGTAGTACAAAACGCTAATACTTCATTCAAACAAACATTTTGCCATACCATTAAATAACTTGCACAGTAATGTGAGTACCTAATTATAAATGGCGTTTCACCAATTTGAAAGAGTTCCATAAAATCGACCGGACGGTACCGCTAACCATAGTTAAATACATAAGGGATGTATGATTTTGTGGAAGTGGAATTTTCGCAGCCAACAGGGCACTGAACATATTATTTATACTGGATTCATTGAATTTGCACTTGAACAGCCAGTGATTTAGATCGTCGATGTTTCCATCGCACTCGCAGGTGTCAGTTTCGGAGAGTCCCATTCGGTATTTATAAGAGTTAACATTTGCGTGTCCAAAAAGGCATCTAATATATAATGTATTTATTTTCCTGCTTGGGTGGCTCCGATCTCCAAGTTTGGTACAAGGAAGAGTGCTGTGTATCTTACTGTAAACGGTGTTGCTGTTGGTACAGAATTGTCTCCATTCGCTTTTCCACTGGTTCATCATATAGTTTCTTCTACATGCAACTATGTCTTTCCTGGTGAGATTAGATATGTTTTCACCAAGTGTTGCGCTGTCTTTAGCCAAGGAGTCGACAGTTTCATTGCCTTTTATTCCGGCATGTCCTTTAACCCATACATATGTGACATTTTTGTTTTGTTGCCGTAGGAGCAGTTCTTTTTCTACAACACTTGTTACGATTTCATCAGAATAGATATGATTGGCAGAGTGTTTAATGGCTTTTAGAGAAGAGAGAGAATCTGACAAAATAATAACTTGCTCATACTGGGTATTTTTGCTGGCCCAATCTAGAGCAAGCTCAATGGCTGATAGTTCCGCTGTAAATATCGAGCAAATTGGATTTAACTTATACGTTAAGCTCACTTTGTTATTGCAAGCATAAACAGCGGCACCTACACCGTCGTGTGACTTAGAACCATCAGTATATAATACACAGGGACTGTAAAACGGTGCCAATATTTCCTGTAGGGTTTGATTAGCATCTGGATGGTTGAAATTGGGGATTATGACACTTGCCTCATGGAATGATATATCAAACTTTGATGTGTAGAATGGAATGCCCCTCTCCTTGATATTGTATTGTGAGACATTGGTGAAGGCGTCTGCTAGAGGTGGATAGTTTTTATTCTGCCACCATCTATCAGTTAGATTGTAATATGACAATTCTGATACTTTGCCGATAATGAGATTTTGGTTGTTGTATTTGCATTTTACTATGAATTTTTCTGCAAGGAATATGCGCCTCAAGTGTAAAGGAGGTTCATTACATTCAGCTAGTAACGCTGGTGTGGGGGTGGAACGTAATGCGCCTAATACGAGGCGCAAAGCTTTAAACTGAATCCTGTCGACCTTTAGTAACCGAGTTTTGGTAGCCGAACCATATAGAAAACAGTCTAATATAGATCTCGTGTAGGCTCTATAGAAGAGCAAATTGATTTTTGGGTCAGCTCCCCATTTATACCGGTTGACTGCTTTTAAGACGTTAAGGCTCCTCTCGCATTTTCCCAGGCATTTATTGATGTGTTCGTTCCAAGTTAGTTTCGAGTCCAACGTGATTCCAAGATAAGTGAAGTTGTTCATGACAGGAATATTAAGATTACACAGGTTAAGGTTGTTGACGTCTGGTAGACGATGACGTGTAAAAATTACCACCGCAGATTTTGATGGTGATATTTCCAGACCTTGTTCAGAGAAGTATGTTTTGCAGTCGCCCATAACTGAGTCAAGTTTGTCGACACATGCTTGAAAGGATTTATCTATAACATAGAAGCAAAAGTCATCAGCATAGTGGAGGATCTGTGATGTACTTTCTCTATTATGCAAGTCGGCAGTATAGATGTTGAATAATAATGGGCTGAGGACGGAACCTTGTGGTAGTCCTTTGCTTGCGTTTCTGGGACCAAGGACTCTGCCATTACATCTGATAGAGATCTGTCTGTTTTTGAATAAATTAACCACGACGACAGAAAACTGCTTTGGAATGCCGAGTCTAACCAGTTTATCGTATAGCAGATTCAAAACCACATTGTCATAAGCACTAGAGATGTCAATAAATAGGGAGCCAAGGAAATTATTTTTGGAGAAAGTAATCTGGATATCTGTAGCTAAACATGAGACACAATCTAGCGTCCCCTTCCCTCTCCTGAAGCCAAATTGAGAATTCGGGAATTTCTTTTGGCTTTCCATCCATCATTCGAGTCTTGTCTTCATAATCCTTTCAAATGTTTTCAATAAACATGACATAAGAGCAATAGGTCTCATGGTATTTGGATCATTGACTTTTGGAATTGGTATTATTAAACTTTTTTTCAGACTGTCACAATTGTCGCCTTCTAGCAGAATTTTGTTATATATCCTGCACAGAAAATCTAAAGCAATGTGTGGTAAGTTTGCCAGCATTTGATAATTGATGCCATCCGGGCCAGGAGTGGACTTGGATGACTTCTTGATGTTAGCTTCCAGCTCCTTAAGGTGAATAGGGGCTAGTAGAAAGTGAGGTTCTGGCGGATCGTCAGATATAGAAATATTTGGTTCAGGAACATAGTCGGGTGCTAACTTGTGCAATAGAGATTCTGTTTGAGTTTTATCGTGTATAGGATACCGTTTGGGGTTATTCAACCCTCGGACTCTATTCCAGATGGTTGTGGGGCTAGTTTGTCTATTTAGGCTTGAGCAAAATGTCGCCCAGCTTTTCTTTGCTTTCGTTTGGAGTATACGTTTGCATAGAGCTTGTTGTCTCTTATATGCGAGAAAGTTTGGGATGGTAAGGTTTGATTTGTAAATTCTAAGAGCACCTCTTCTAGCAATAGTGACCTCTGCACATTCCTCATCCCACCACTGTGGCGAGGTTGCCTGGGCTGAGAATGGACGTAAAGTTTTGCATTTGATTTTCATTCATTTTATTTGTAACACCTATTACAAATATTGGCACCTTCGGAAGTAAAACCTTGTATGAGGGTATTGGCGTAATTATGACATCTACATCATATTAATTTCATACATCCGACTGTTTTTTATTACCGGTATGGGCTACACTGCCTCCACTCCTATTGGTATATCTTCTCTATCACTCATCATTAAATCTTAGCCAGAAGCTTGCCTCAACGAATTTCTTCTCGAAAATTTCCAAATTTTCTACTCACATTTATCAGAGAGATTTTGACCTGATACATTTTGACAGCAATATAGTAAATAACCGTGTTGAAACTTTTCCAAGCCCTCCATTCTAGTTATGATCCGGTGGGGAAGCTTTCATTTGAGTTCGATGTTGGTATCTGGTTCTCTGTTAGCCGTCACTCCTACCTCTTTGGTTACTGACCTGGAGTCTGTCAGTGTGTTTGTTGACATCATGACATTCTTCCTGAATTTAAGTCTGGATGCTAGAAGCTTGTGCCCAAATAGAGGGTGTCTTTCATCTAATGACTGCCTATTGCGTTCTGCCATACATACAGGGTGTCCCACGACGATTAAGACAAGCAATATATCGGAACTGGACAGTAGTAGTGAACTATAATTTTGGGGGTGTAAATTAGAGCAAATATAGAATCTTTTCTTATTATTGTGTCACCTAATGAGGTATTTGTTTTTGATCACGTGAAGTCCGATTCAATATTTTTAATGGGACACCCTATATATTTGTAACTTTTTGTGTCCCTCCCGATAAAACAATTCCAACAAACTAGCACACTTGGGGTCTAAAGTGATTCAAGAGCTACAGGTACTTAAAGTCTTGTACCACTACCATTATGAAACATTACCAATGCAATTTAACTGTAGGGGTACATTTTATAATCAATGGTAGTGGTACCATCCTCAAAGCGTCCCCAGACCTTGAAAATGTAAGCTGATTGTTTGTTGAGCCTTGGTAGGGCATAGTACATGTGTCAACGCGCACAGTGACACCTTATGCAATAACATGTAGAAAATAGTCTTTTTGACATTGACACTAAGGCACACTGGATGGAAGAAAGTTTCCAGAATTCTACTCGGTGCTTGTGGTTGTTTAATGGTTTACTCTTTTAGAAAAACTGAGACCCCTGTACTTCAGTTTTTATTTGCAGGGACATTTTGATAAGATGAAGGATGTTTTGTGAGAAGAATATATATTTTTAGAAATCTAGTGAAGGGATTGTATTATGGTACCAACTTCTTGTAAATGCCATATTTATTGAGAGTCAAACAAAAATGAAACAAGGCGAAATGCTTTGTTTAAAATATCATTACAATATTGAAATGAATCAATTATTGGATACTTGTACAGCTTCGTAAAGATGACCGATAAAACGCTCTACATACTGTGAAAGAAGAACTTTATATATAAGGTTTCTTTTACTTTTAATAAGTACCAATATGGTTGTCCGTCGACAATGTTTTAATCCCTGAAGTGTATGACATCAATTATTTTAATAGACAACAAGAAAAGACTTCCTTTTATAATGCAGCAAAGTACACTGACGAACTTAAATATAAAAATCAGCATTAAATCTTTTATTTGACCAATTAGTATAAAGAGATAACGAGCAGAAGAAATTAATGAAGCTAACGATCACGGGTAGATAATTTATATTGCAATGGAGTAGTTCGATCGCTCTATATTTGCTTTGTTCTAGAACTTGTCCTTGTTCCTCTGCATTGATTGGCTTAGTTTATTTTAAGTGCTTCTTCAGTTTCACAGTTAACTTAGGAAAAACATGTCAGAAAGAATTCTGATTTTCATACGCTCGCTGACGTAGTAATTATAAACTGTAATATTGTAACGATTCTGTCATACTCTGAGAAACTTAGGATGATGGATTTTGATAGAAGTATCGTACCACCACATACTACTATAAAACTGTATTATTATCTGGATTAACTGACGCTATGCTTTTGGCATCACACCATTATGGTACAAATATCTTGCATACAGTTGGTGGTATTTGAAGGAAGAGCATTGCGACGAGATTTCTTGACTTCTTTGCTCTACTATAGCTCACTGTTGTTGTTGTAAAAATGACTAAGAAGTCAAGAAAAGCTCAAACATGATCCCTGTATTGAGTCAAAGATTTACCATTCTGAGCGACGTGACTTACACCAATCGCAACTGGTTTGGTTAGACATATAGGATGGTCCACTTAGGTTTGCATCAATCCCTGACCAACACAAACAATTTTATCTGAACATGTACAAGGTGTCCCACGACGATTAAGACAAGCAATATAACGGGACTGAGAAGCAGTAGCGAATTATAATTTTAGGGGTTTAAATTAGAGCAAATATAGTATCTTTTCTTATAACTGTGTCACCCAATGAGGTATTTGTTTTTGATCACGTGACGTCTGATTCAAAATTTTTAATGGAACACATTTGTGACTTTTTGGGTTGCTCCCGATAAAACAATTCCAAAAAACAAGCACACTTGGAGTCTAAAGTGATTAATTCAAGAGCTGCAGGAACTTAAAGGATGGTACCACTACCATTGATTATAAAATGTACCCCTACAGTTAAGTTACTTTGAGAGTGTTTTATAATGGTATTAGTACAGTTCTTTAAGTACGTGTAGCTCTTGAATTAATTACTTTAGACCCCAAGTGTGCTAGATTGTTGGAGTTGTTTGTTTTATCGGGAGGAACACAAAAAGTCACAAATATACAGGGTGTCCCATTAAAATTTTTTGAATCGTCCGTCACGTGATCAAAAACAAATACCTCATTGGGCGACACAGTAATAAGAAAAGATACTATATTTGCTCTAATTTACACCCCCAAAATTATAATTCACTACTACTGCCCAGTTCCGATATATTGCTTGTCTTAATCGTCGTGGGACACCCTGTATAATCTGGTAACCATCGTTATGATTATATTATCATTTTCAAATACACATAAACAAGAAGTAAACTACTTCTCAGGAATTCTTACGTCACAAGTGATATTCATTGATTATCGTAAACTTAGATATTATAGAACGTTTACCTGAAATATTCGAATATAAAATAATTCTTCATTAAGATAGCATTTTTATTGGTAAGTTTAAACTATATAGCTCTAGCTAACAGGGACCTATCTTTTAACTACATAATCTAATTGTGATAAAATATAATTACCTATTAAACTACACAAACCAGCGTTTAAGACAATCCAGTGAGCTGAAAAAAATATTTACAATTTTATGATTAAAAAATTGGAAACGTGGAATTTCAAAAATACTTTAGATGTATGAACAAGCTATAATAATCAGAAAATGCCAGCCTGTGAAGTAAAATTGGAAGAAGACATAGCTTCAATCATATTATATAATTCTCGAGACATATAGCAACACAATTGTTCAAGTGAAATCAAGTAGCACTCTACTTCTATGTCAGAGAAGTCAAGCGAACTGACCCAATTACAAGTCATGTATATCTTGCACATAATATGCGTAACATCATACTAATATTTACCTGACTGAAAATATCTCTACAGAAAAGTACCCATCCATCTGGAATATTGACAATACAACAAATTATAGAACTACACAGAGAATACAACAGAGAGCCAGAGCCAGATTTTATCAATGGTCTGGAGGAAGAGATATCGGAAGGCCGAGAAATATGTATATGGGTATCGTAACAGGCAAAGTGCCTAAAACCTGAGGTGAAGAAGAAGAAGAAGGGAGAAGAAGAAGAAGAGGAAGAAGAAGCAGAAGAAGAAGAAAAATACCCATCTAACTAAGTATAATTATGTGTTATAATGGCTTAATGCTATAAAACTGATAAATACTGTCAGTGAGCATTTGTGCTTTCTAAGGATGGCTTTAATATAAACGGAAACTCTTTCCATAAATAGCTGTGCACTGTTATACCTCGAGATTGCGAAAATGCAAAGCCAGTTAAACATATCCTCCACTGCAACTATTTGCATGGATGCCGCGACATATCGTCTTCGGTACTATCCAGAAGGAACAAACTCGCTCATAGAATGTGTCCTTGTGATTCCATTTTCCGTCTATCTTTTCAACTATCTGCAGTGTTTCCTCAAACACTTCAACCAGTGTCCTTTACAATGCCATAAACAAGGTGTATGCTTTTACATTTTATACTAATTCTTTTTAACAATGGCAAAATTCCAGCACTGTAATCTGCAAACCCTCTACCATTCCAGCAACCAAAGTTATGGCTATGCGCATTGTGACAGAGGCACGTAATATATTAACACTCGTCCACGCCTGTGCCAGTTCGGCCGGTCCATGATATTTCCAGCGGAAAAAACCATCGTACATCATTGAGATGCTGGAGCTATTTATTACCTTTTCCTTATTCTATCCCGCATTTTCCACTTCTCTCGAACGCACAGACATAATAAAAGTCTGGAGCGCAAAGCTCACGTTCGTACATGTATCAGTATATATCTACTATTGGCAAGCGGAGACCTAGAATGCCGATATAAACGCCCTGGTGTGGCAATTTTCCGCCAAAGATGCGATATCAAAACCGAGTTAGCAAAAAAAATGTAGCTGGATGATTAGCGAGTTTTAGTGGTGCAAAACATACAGTGAGTTGATGACTGGCTATTTCTAACTTCCGTTTCATTGGTTTTTTCCTCAAAAATAAGGGCTAGTGCCACATGAAGCAGTATTCTACAATTGATGCTATGACCATAGTGACTCTTCAAGGGGAGAGAACAGGCAAAGAAAATTGGTCGACCTTCGTTATGGTTATTGCGCATCACTTACTTATTTCTTACTACTGCGCATGCTCAAAATAACAATAGCCACGTAATTCGTTATTTCTGGTGGCCTAGAGAATTACCAAGGCGCATATAGACTATGCAACAAGCTTCAGAAACTTTTGTTTTAAAACAAGTTTAGTGTTTTAAAACATGTTGTGAAATATTACGGCGGCAATAAAAACATGGTTATAAAAAACGAAAATTGTTTTTAAACAGATCAGTAGGATTTACACTTATTTCCAAACCCTGTTTTGAAACACGTTGTTTTACAACCTGTTGCATAGTCTATATGCGCCTTTTGAAGTTTAAAAATAAATTTATCTCACTGGAAAGTAGTCAACACTAAAACATTTTCTATTGACGTAAAAAAATAACAAATATTTACTAATGTTTATGTATATTCAACAGTACATTCATTGCTACGAATACTTCCGTGGCCTGGTACCCAATCGAGATGTAGCGTTGCGTGTAGCTGGTGAGCTGAGAGCGTTAAAACAGTCTTATATCAGTTTTGATGTAACCTTCTCGTAGTAGATCTCAATAGCTCATTCATTGCTACGAATACTTCCGTGGCCTGGTACCCAATCGAGATGTAGCGTTGCGTGTAGCTGGTGAGCTGAGAGCGTTAAAACAGTCTTATATCAGTTTTGATGTAACCTTCTCGTAGTAGATCTCAATAGCTCTTAATTTCTGCAATAACATTACCTCAAACGCAGGCTTATCATAGGATAATTTCAATTTGGCATATTTTTGCAGTTCTGTAAATGACAGGTCACCCTCAGTATTACTACGTTCCAAAATCCCATCTATCGAGTGAGCAGATGAATTTTCGAGGATAGTCACGTGATTGCAGATGTTAGGGAGGTTGGAATATTCATGAAACGGCAAAGATCTTTTTTTGACAATCTTGACATATCACATAACCTCAGAGTCACAGTGAGTGAGTAGTTTCAGTTACAGTTTTTACCATCTAAGCCCTGAGGCTGTTTTGCTTTTGTGAAAATATTTTGTGGTGAAACTGAAAGGACATTCAAATGGATTCAAATATTGAAAATATAAGAATGTATGAGCACTGCATCATTATAAGTACATCATGAAAACTGCATAGAGCTGCTAGCAGTTCTCCATAACAATAAAATTCCTTTCTCATGAAGTACCCACCTTCATTTCCAACTAAAACTTTGTCAGTTTCGGTAATAATTTGATTATTTTCATCCAAAACATATTGAACTCCGTTTTCCATTTTATTTACTTCTAGACCATAGATAAAAATAAAGGGAAAGTATATAAATAAAGCAGAATAGGTTATTTTAAGTTGTTAGCTGTCAAGTGAAAAATATCTCTTGACAGTCTTGACACAAAGATCGCTAAAATCCTCGCTAAAATCTCAATTTGATTTCCGAGCAAAACGATGACATCCATGGCCTCGGAAATGCAATAATGGAACACAGATTTTTGTTGACAGTTTGATGTTGAGTGAATACTGAAACGCTACAGAGCAAATCGAGGTCTTTGATGGGATTTTGGAACGTAGTATATGTCATTCTAGAGGCCTTTACGGAAACTATGATCGGGTTAACCCGATCAGTTGGATCACTGATTCTGACGTTCGGAAAGTGATCTGAGATCGGTCAGAAATATTGTAGTTCACTCTTGTACAGTAAGTGATTGCGATGGGATGATTCAGATCAGTAGCTGCTTTACTTAACCATCTGTTTCTTATTGTTAAACCAACTTTTTCGTTGTTCAATGTCCGTTAAATTCATGGAATCATAAATCCCACTTGACAGCTGTTTGACATATAAATGATCTATCCGGATCCAGATCAGTGTTTCCGTAAAGGCCTTATGCGTTTCTGTTTTGACAATTTTGACATTTACAACCACAAAGTCGCCATTTCTGGCGATTTCCCTTAGAGAGCTTTTGGGCGTCCGTTTCCTGACTTTATTGCACGTTATCGGCTATTTGTGGCATGCGCAGTTCTTCCGATGTAACCGAATCGGCGAATAACCGATAAAATTGTACGTAAGCTACAGAAGTTTACGGTACGATATGATTACCTGCGGTATTGCCAGGTCTAAACCACTATGCGGCACTGAGCAAAGAACCGTGATGGTTCTGATAGCAACAATACTTATTTTGTGGTTTATCATTGTACAAAAGGAACAGGTTTTCTTCCGTAAATTTTATTTGACAGTATTATATCCAATAAAAGCTACAAAGTTAGGTGCCTCCGGCAACAACGTGTGATCATCACGGGACTGAACCATGATAATGACGTCAGAAATCTCATGCTTCGGGGATGCTGCATAACCCTGTGGCATAACCTATTTTTTATTTTACTTGTGATGTGATCTATTTTCTGCTTGTGGTGTTTGCTTGTTGCACGTAACATTTATTGGACATTTCCGACCAAATTGGTCATAATGTGAGGTTAAGTTAAAATCAAATAGATCCAATAATTGTTAATGTCAACTCTCAAATAACGCAACGATACACGTCACAGATTTCGGTTACAAGAACTGTACACAAGGCATACGCTTATCCGTTAATATAAACACACTGCGCATGCTAAGAATAATGTTTTACGGATAGCGTCGTCCCAGTTCTTAGCTCGGTTGCACACACGGCGGATTTTACTGCGGCGGACAAGTGACCGTCGACGCCAATTCTGCAGTGGCGCTTTGTAGTAGATGAGAGCTTACACCTTAGGACATTAGCCGGAAAAATAAACGATCGTTAAATTTGCCGTCAGCGGTAGCGGTGCAACCGCCAACTGCCACTGGAGTCGACGTTTTTTTGTCGTCGACGTCCACATAGTGGCCCACGTGGCCAGTTGAACGGTTGCATACACAGCGTTTATTTTGTCGCTGACTTTAGCTGAGTTTATTCCGGAGTCGTTAGAAGAATTGTAGTTGTGAAGAATAAACAGTATCGTTTTTAGTTGAAATAGCACCATGAATGACCTGTATATTGATAATGATAATTTTAATTTCTTTAATCCAAGAAAGACCTGCCTTGTGGGAAAAACCCTTGACATATTCAAGGACCTAGATGCCACGAGAAACGCTTGGCGTGAAGTTTGTCAGGTCTTGCGTAACAAATTTGATAAACTGGATGAAAAAGGGACAACTGCGTTTGGTAGGTACCTAGAGTAAACAGCAGTTTTCGGCTCGGCGTATTCACAGTAACATAACCTCGTAAAACTTTTGCGTCGACTTGATCATTAGGGTAGGTCGAAATTTTTTTTGTTCAATCAAGACGTCTTAGCGCGTAAAAGCTGTGTACCTGGTACCTGCTTTATGAATTAAACCCAAAAAAGACTGAGGTCAGTACTCAAATATACCACTGGTCCCCTGGTCTCCTCAATAAACAAAAAAATCAAAATACTTCTGTCGAATCCTTTTTTGCTCATATCAGCTGCTGGAATTTGTTATAAGTTGAGAATCAGTTGGAATTACTATTTTCATATAAACATACTCCAATCGCGGTCACGTCACGAATCCAGCGATAACGGCGTGTGCAGCGGCGACGACCGCTGTATGTGCAAGCCGAGGAAATTCTATGGACGGCGACGGTCAATTCTCCGCCGCGGTAAAATCCGCCGTATGTGCAATTAGCCTTAGTGGCTCAAAAACTCTCTACTAATTCATGCCACAGGTTGGCGACTTCTGGCGATTTTCATCAGAAACGCTGGCGCTGGCTACAAGCAAACTGATCATTAACCTCGCAAAGTCGCTCATCGCACTGCCTGCTCAGCTGGGAAATGTGAAACAT
The DNA here is from genome assembly GCA_951848785.1 of Callosobruchus maculatus. NCBI lineage: Eukaryota > Metazoa > Arthropoda > Insecta > Coleoptera > Chrysomelidae > Callosobruchus > Callosobruchus maculatus. Next base: position 2,594,390 of record CATOUR010000042.1, on the reverse strand, counting down.
ATAATGTAAGAGGGGTTTAGTGTCTCTTTTCAACTGATGGATTTGTTCGTATTTTCCTTCTCTCTCAGTTGTAGGTATTGCAGATTTCGGATTCCAGATCCATATTTGCCAGTCGTGTATAACGAGACTAGTAACATATTTCAAGGTAGAATTTTGGAACACACACACATAATATATACATATGTTGCACGTTAAATAAAAGCTTTTAAAATGAATGCAATTTGTCTTAAGTGTGGATAGTTTATAGCCAGCCCGAATAGAATTACGGTATTGTTTATTAATCGCCGTGCGGCGAGCAGCCCGGACTGCAACTGGGCGAGACGAACTATTCCACTATATTTTGGGGTTTGCTCTTCTAGAGAAAAACTCGCCTTCCCTGATGTTCTTCTAACAAGAACAGGAGTTCCATTAGGACACAAGGTATATAGAAAGCCAACTCATACTGACCGGTACCTACATAAAGAATCAAACTACCACCCATCTCAGAAGTACGGGATTATTAAAACTTTGACAAAACGGGCTAGAGAAGTGTGCGAACCAGAAGAACTCGACACCGAACTGGAACATCTAATGCATGCTCTTAAGGCAAATGGTTACACAGAAAAGGAAATAACAAGAACAATGAGGAGAAATAGGGGAAAACCAGAACCTCAACCGATAGCAAAAGCTTTTCTACCCTATGTGCCTGGAATAACGGACAGAATAGAAAAAATGTTACGAAAGGAAAACGTCAAGACCATCTACAAGCCCACGAGAAAGATACAGGAACATTTGAGAACGGTGAAGTATAAAAGAGACCCACTAACAACACCGGGGGTTTATCGCATACCATGCACATGTGCGAGTGTATGCATAGGCATAACGAAGAGATCCATAAACACAAGAATTGCAGAACATAAGGCTAGCTGTCGACTAGGCCATACCGACAAATCAGCGGTAGCCGAACATGCGATTAAGGACGGAAGTCACAGGATCAAGTTTGAAGAAACTCAGGTTCTTGCCGCAACGTCTTCACACTACGCCAGACTTCAAAGAGAAGCCCTCGAAATACAAAAACATCATAATGATTTCAATAGGAAAGAAGAAACACAGAAAGTCAACCGGACATGGGTACCCATCCTAAAGGACCTGAAGACACTGCCATATCTCGAAAGGGTGGGGCTACCAACGCTACCTGGTTGGGCCACGTCATCATTAGCAGGTATAAATATAGGTGCAGATCCACCAGCCGTCAGTATTTTGGAAGTCGCCGAAGTAAAATAGCTTCTGAAGATGCCATCCACTTGTGGTGGCGAAACGTCAAGATTTAACGCTAAACGACGCCGGCCTAAAAACCCAAGAACCACAAATTCATTGGACGATAGCCGCGAAAGCCTTACACAGTATAGAATAGAAAAATTTTGAGAGTTTGCCTTCACCTATTATTTTGGAAGCACACATTTTTATTAATTATTTTTAGCAAATTTTTAAAAATAGAAGTTATTGAATATCTTGAAATTGTAGTCGAAAGCAGTATTGTAGCATGTGAGAAGTGCCATTACTGACACCAACTAGATTGGCAATTCGACAATTTATTGCGCATAGAAAGATCAATGAAAAATTGCTTGCGTTGGACGTACTTCCTTCCTTGCCATTCTTTGTCTTACACGAAAAATCGTCTAGTTTATTTTAGACATCGACCTTTCAGTTCAGTTCAGAGTGATCTTCCAGACAAAACATCGGAACACGTGTTTCCTATGAAAGATAAATCTGGACTAACCGAACGGGATGCAACATCATCGTTTTCGATTTAAATGATGACTCAATCAATCGAAGAGGGAGCCAGAAAGGGAAGGAAAACTGCTTCTCTCTCGACCATTCGAATACAGGTTTCATGTTGACGCTAGAAGTGATTGATTAGAATGTTATTATTACTATCTCATTATATATTTTGTTTATCTACCTATAGATTATAGTATCTATAGTATCATCAAAACGTATTTATGTACATTATCATACCGATGTACAAAGTCAGCACAATTTCATGGTCTATCTTGGTTACTTCGGTTGACTATTTTATTTGACCGTATTAGTTATTATAGTATATATTATTATTTAATGTACCAAAAGATGATAACGGTTGAATGTAGAGAATACATTGCAATATACGTTAATATATCAGTCTGAAATTAGTGTCATATTTTGTACTTTGCTTGTTTGGACTACCTCACAAAGAAAATAATCCAAATTATACAAAACAATTGTGTTCGATTTGTCTTTATAATGCGTAAATTTGACCATGTTTCAGCTGAATACCCGATACTTAAATGGCTAAAAATTACGTTAAGGGGTATCATTATTTAGTTTTTATACATAAATTACTGTTAGCGTCACAACCTCCTTATCTCAGAGAAAAAATTCAATCAACATTAATATACACATTAATACTCAGGAATAAAATTATTATAATACCACAACATACTGCGATATTATTTAAAGGAAGTTTTGCATAGAACGTTGCTATTATTTATAATTCTTTATCAAAATCATATAAACAATATTCCTTATATGTTTTTCGACAAAAATTCAAATGTTTTCTGTTTAATTCATCACTTACCTAACGGCTTCATCATAATAGACATATTATACAAACTATATTATATTTGTTTTAATTCATTTCACCCTTTTTCATATTATAAGATTTGGTTCTGATTCCTGTTTTTTTGTAACTGTTTTGTTCAACTCAAAATTATCTGTAATTTTTAAAACTTGTTGCTAACCGCAGTGGTTAAGTGTAAGAGTAGCGCTAGCTAAACTTCGCCAATGAGGTTTTCTATAGGTTTTGTTACGATATAATTGTAGAAAAATAAAGCCGACATTAATATTATTATTATACAGGGTGGTTCAATAAGCGCGCGTTTACCGTTTAAATTAGAGTTAATTAGTAATTAGTTTAAATTAGAAGAAAATGTTTCGAATAAAAAAATTTTTCGTTTCAAATGATCTACTTGCAGAAAATATTTTTTTCAAATATGGCCAACATCCGCATGTACTGGAAGTAGGCATCAACTTCCTTATTTTACTCAAGGGATACTTGACTATGAATACGGACCTAAGACATTAAAAAGTAGTCTTTTCTTTCATACATAACCCCTCCCCCCCAAGGTCAACATGAACGCCCGCCCAAGGTCAACATGAACCCCCCCCCTCCCTATGGTCAACACCTAGCTACGGCCCTGGTCTTGCGGCCACTGGTCGTGCAGAAAAAAATATAATCTTTGTTCTAAGTAACGGTGAAAAGGATAACAAGGAGTAAACCAAATATGTATAAGAAACTTTTAACAGCGCTTCCCACTTCCCAGTCGTACGATAATTGCAAATCCCTTCCGCTGCCTACGTTGTACGCACAGTATATCCAATTATATATCCAATTATACAGTAGCGCGACTCTCCAGAATTTTGGTGGTTCGCGCATAGCATCCAGCGCATCGTTCGCAGGATGTTTAGCACGGCGATCGCCTGAGTCGTGTTCAGTCTATAAGAGTGAAAATAGTGTCTTTGACAGAACCGGATTCAGGAATTTGGTGATACGCTGATATGGATATCGGGACGCGTGAAGTCAGATGTTGCGCCGCTGAAGGCTGTATTAACAATTCCAAAAACTGTGACTATAGTTTTTTAAGCTTCCTCAAGATGCTACCAGGTATACGATTCCTCCAACGTTTAATAATATGCTCCTTTATTACCTAATAATATTAAAGTGTGATAGCATAGCTCCATTTGTCTCTAACAAAGTCTGTCGGGTATTAGGGTAGCTGTGTGTTTTTTTTTTCAGTTTTTAGACGTTACGGAAAGTCGTTCTTTAATTATGAGCCTAAAGTCAGAATAATAATTTCTCACTGTTTTCTCACAGAACCACAAAGTTCAAAAGATCTTTCACGACATATAACAAAATGAATGTGATTATGCATTCCAACATTATGAAATTTTAAGCAGGAAGTGAAGTCCATTTTAATGGATGCTCAAACAGAAAGTTCACAATAAAAAGAATCAACAAATATATAAAATATATTTTTTACATACACCTAACAAGTTTTCATCGGTTTTGCTGTTTACCACATTTTCGTACCTATGATGATTGATGAAGATAAATTTAAAGGGTGTGGGATAACTAGACATAAATGTTATTTTGGACGCTACTTCGTTACATATACCCATATTTGAATCATATAAGATATTATAAAGTTTTTATATTTATTTAAATGTTTAAGGTTAAGTAAGATAAGATAAAATACAGTTGAATGAATCTCGCATTTTTGTAATTTACTTACAAACAATAAAGCCACCTATTTTCTCGGAGTTAACAATTTTCTTTCATACGCCGACTATTTCTTGTTTTGCTTCTAAGAAAAACGTTTACATCCCATTTATATGCAAAAAATCCATGATGAATTAGAAGAATCAGTACAAAACATCTTCACGCACATTAAATGCGAATGCATGGATATAACTTACAAATTGTAATTCAGAATTCCAATGACAACTGCCTAACCTCGATGAAGAATATCACATTACCACACTCCTCTCAAAATTTACTCTATTTACGAGACATAGCGCGTACATCAAACTTATTGCAACACAATAGTTACGCTTTTTCACTCGATTACTCATCAGTATTGCCAAGCCGACCCTGTGTTCAAATCGTAAACGGCAATACTCGCGGCTCGTGCTGAGGAGCCGACGTGGGGTTATGAGGGGCCAGTTTTTCGGAGAAATTGTCTGCATGATTTCTAGGGAGTTGCGCTACTGTATAATTGGATATACTGTGGTTGTACGTATAGCAAGCACGTGCGGTAAATGTGACGGACTCGTGGTGGCTACACTGATTGCCTTCGGTCGAGAACCGATCCGATGCAGCTAATTAGGTGTGATAATAACAGCACGGCAACGCAACCGTAAGAAAATTAGCGCTTAGGGCCCATTGTCGCGAGATAACCTTAACGAGATTGTGTATCCAAACAGGGTGATCGAGTTTATACCAAGAAGCACAACATTGAACCTTAACCCTTAACCTCGGACGCGTCGTCTGTCAGACGAGGCAATACCAAAATAGTGCCATAAATCATGGCCGACTTTACTCACTAGGCCGGAGCATTGAAATATGGCAACACTGAATCGGGAGCCGAGCTTGTGTCATTAGTGTAATTCTTCCAGAGTAGACAATAAGATTGGAAGGTGATTTTTAATGTGTTTCTAATTACTTACCTGCACAAACGAAACTATAAATATAAAAAGATGCCTGCAAAGTGTGTAGTACCAGGTTGCAATAGCAATTGTGCTTCCAAACAAGGACATACCAACATAACCTTCCAGAGTAACAACGAAGAGTGGAAGGTGATTTTTAATGTGTTTCTAATTATTTACCTGCATAAACGAAACTATAAAGATAAAAAGATGCCTGCAAAGTTGTAGTACCAGATTGCAATAGCAATTGTGCTTCCAAACAAGGACATACCAACATAAACTTCCAGAGTAACAACGAAGAGTGGAAGGTGATTTTTAATGTGTTTCTAATTATTTACCTGCACAAACGAAACTATAAAGATAAAAAGATGCCTGCAAAGTGTGTAGTACCAGGTTGCACTAGCAATTAGTGCTTCCAGTGAAGGACATAAACAGAAGTGGGTGAAAGGTATTCCTCGTAAGGGCTGGTTATATTCATAAGAATAAAGACAATAATTTACAAACATTTCAAAGGAAAGATCTATTTTAGAGCACAATGTGGTACCTACAATGTTTTCTGAACCTCCCAAATATCACAGAAAAATACAGTTAATAGAACTCATCTGGGCAAGCCAACGAGGGCATGCATCTGGGCATACCTACGAAAAGATTTGATAGTGAAAGGGAATCAAGACCAGCAAGAATGGCTTCACAGTGACCTAATAGTGAATTTTTCTAGCTCAAGTGACAATTTACAAAGTAAATTGAGTGTTAATTTAAGTGGAAGTGGAAGTGGCAGCAAGAAACAGGTTTCGTTTATTTTTATTTTGTAGTGTCTGACTATGATGAACCAGACATCAGATGTAAGTGGTATTAGTAGTAGTAGTAGTTTTAAAAAGTATTTTTCTTAATTTATTAACCCAGATGAACTTTAATACATATAAAATGTAATAATTATTCTGAAACTATAGGCCCCCTATTTGACAGCTAAGCCACGTTGCCACATCTAAGGCTCCGGCCTAGTGTAGAGTCGGCCATGCATAAATGGAATACCGCTTCATGCACAACGTTGCCACTTCATCTAATCTAAGTATGACTGGATGGCATACAGTTGACATAACAACACCGGCGTTTGTTCAGAATGGCATTAGTTATTGAGAGATCGTCACTGCGAGTAGTTGATGAGACGACGCGTCCAAGTTTACTCTTTCATCTTTTATACCATGCAGAGCCAGGATTTTCTTATTTTCCTCGCAAATCCAGCTATATACAATGATATAGTAGCAAATAAATAGGTATAGTCTGAAAATTAGCTTTATTAAGTGAAAAAAGAATTTAACCCATTTTTCACCAGAAATATGCCTACGTCTATAAACACAGTAATTGTGTAAGCTACGTGGCTAGCTCTTAAATTTTTAAATGCATATCTGGTTATCATTATCATACAGCAATGCACACATAATGTTACGAATGTACTAAACCACCATTTTACAACAATATGATGCTGACAATGTGGATCGTCCCTGAGGCGACACGTCCGAGTATACGTGTCATTTACCGTACGTCCCAGGTTAAGGGTTAAGGGGCACTGTATTATTCTGCTATGTAATTACAGGGTGTCCCACGACGATTAAGACAAGCAATATATCGGAACTGGGCAGTAGTAGCGAATTATAATTCTGGGGGTGTAAATTAGAGCAATTATAGTGTCTTCTAATATTATTGCGTCACCCAATGAGGTATTTGTTTTTGATCACGTGACGTCCGATTCAAAAATTTTAATGGGACTGGCTATATATTTGTGACTTTTTGTATTCCTGCCGACAAAAGAATTCCAACAAACACACTTGGGGTCTAAAGTGATTAAGTCAAGAGCTACAGGTACTTAAAGGACTGTACCTCTACCGTTATGAAACACTACCAAAATTATTTAACTGTAGGGGTACATGTTGTAATCAATGGTATTGGTACTATCCTTTAAGTACCTTTAGCTCTTGAATGAATCACTTTAGATCCCAAGTGTGCAATATACAGGGTATCTCATTAAAACTTTTGAATCGGACGTCACGTGATCAAAAACAAATACCTCATTGGGTAACACAATAATAAGAAAAATACTATATTTGCTCTAATTTACACCCCCAAAGTTATAGTTCGTTACTACTGCCCAGTTCCGATATATTGCTTGTCTTGATCATCGTGGGACACCCTGTATAAATTATCTACTATCTAAGTATAGGGCATTCAGTCATAAGTATCCACCTTGGTTCACAGATGGTATTATAAGGAATGTAAAACGCAAGGACCCTAATTAATTGATTTTATACAATTAGTCCTTCTTAAAACTTTTCTTTGATAATAATCTATTACTGGTGTGTCTTAAAAGTATTTCTATTATTATGTAGATTTTTTTGTCAATTTTTATGTTTCATGTTTTGTGTATTTTTAGTTACACGGTATTGTATTGAGGGTTAAGTGTAAGTAGCTTTAGCTGATTTTCGCTCCCATAAAAATCAGCAGTTACTTGCATTAAATTATCCTACTGCGACAAATATAATTTAGTGTTGTTATTGTTTGATGCCTAATGAGTTTCTTGATTGTTAATGAAGTTATTTTCATTGCAGACAGTAATTTTGTGCTGGGCAACGCTCAGGTGCCATCCCTGTACCCGATTGTGTACTGTTCGGACGGCTTCTGCGAGTTGACGGGCTTCAGCCGGGCGCAGATCATGCAGAAGGGCTGCGCCTGCAAGTTCCTCTACGGCCCTGAGACCAAGGAGGAACACAAGACACAGATCGATAAGGCGCTTGAATCAAAAATCGAGCTCAAGCAGGAGGTTATTTTTTATAAGAAAAATGGTAAGTTAATAGAAACAAGTGCATATGTATTTTCTACTTCCATTCTGTTATACAGCGATTACCAAACCACTTTTTAACAGATAATACTACTTATAGAGGCTGAAGCGTGAGTTAATATGAACAACGCCTAGCTACTAGATACCAATATGGATCTTATGTTTGAATACGTTTAAATACACGCTACAATAGCTGATATATTCGGAAGTCCTGGATTTTACGGAAAATATTTTACGTCATATAACCTTTTACTTCCCACACCGATAGGTGAGGGGAGTATTGTGGTTGTGAGATAACACGCTTTTCGGGCGTTTCATGATGTCGGCATAACGAAAATCCACGTCACTCATTTCCGTCGCTCTGTCTGTCGGTCTGTCGGTCTGTCGGTCTGTCGGTCTGTCGGTCTGTCGGTCTGTCGGTCTGTCGGTCTGTCGGTCTGTCGGTCTGTCGGTCTGTCGGTCTGTCGGTCTGTCGGTCTGTCGGTCTGTCGGTCTGTCGGTCTGTCGGTCTGTCGGTCTGTCGGTCTGTCGGTCTGTCTGCGCGTTTTTCTAGCCTCGTAATCTCAGTAACCGCTGCATGGATTGAGATGAAATTTGGGCAGCGATATGCTGTGGGGTCGTAGTAGGTAATGTCTTTATAATTTTGAAAATCGGTCCATGGGCGGCGGACTAATTAGCAAAAAATAAAAAAAAATTGTATATTCCTCAAACTCAGTTTTTTGGTGTTTTATGGGTTCCTGATCATTTTCTACTTTTTTTTTGGTGGGGGTGAAAGTGGGGTGGTTGGGGGCTGGGAGGTTGTAAATCTCAAAAATGTGTTGTATTATTAATAGGCTATCCATTGACCTGTAAAAGAAAGACCTAGCGGCATAATAACCTTTTTTAGGCCCATCCGAACATTGCTTTGCCTATTCCAGCAACCTAGCGACTTTTTTGATAAATACATAGGAATATTGCTTTAGATCGTTCTGTATTGAGTAACGTGAAAGTTATGTCATGGATTTTACTAAAACTTTATCACAGTGTTACTACCGTGGCAAGGATGTTAAACGCGTATGTTTTGGAAAAATCGTGTCAGTGGCGGCGCAATAATAATAAAAAACAAAAAAATAAAAACGCCTCAAACTTTGTTTTTAGGCATCTTAGGGGTTCCTGACCATTTTCTACTTTTTTTGGGTAGGAGAGAATTTGGGGTGGTTGGGGGGTGGGGGGTTGGAAAACTGAAAAATTTGTTGTATTCATAATGGGCTGTCCATTGATCTGTGAATGAAAAATCTAGTGGCATAATACACTTTTTTAGGTCCATTCGAACATTGCCTTGCTCATTATAGAAACCAAGAGACTAAGGATTATTGTCTGATGTATACATACGAGTATTGTTTTAGATCGCGTAACGCGAAAATGATTCAGTTGATTTTAACGAAATTTTGACACAGTACCGCGGCGAGGATGGAAAACAGGTATGTTTTGGAAAAGTCGTGTCAGTGGCAGCGCAGCAATAATAAAAAAACTAAAAATATAAAAATTTGACTATCGCGCCGAGAGAGGAAAACGCGCCAGTGTCTGAAAAATCGTGTCAGTGGCGGCGCAACAATGATTAAAAAACTAAAAATATAAAAACAGCTCACGATTCGCTTTTACACAATTTAGACGCTTCTGATCGTTTCGCATTGTTTAGTTGAAGCATGCAGAATGAAAACTGTGGCGTCCTAGTTTCTAAGGAGGGAGACGCAAGAAACTGTTTACGAGAGTTTTTGTGTTGGATGTTTTCTTGCGGGAGGTGGGCGATGATTTGGTTGCAAGGAGATTCCAGACTATAGCTTCATGCAATGGAAAAATAATAAACTGGTATCAACGCAATGTGTGGGAAGTACTGACTTGACTCCATTTCTTTGCTAGGGTAACAATCCAGACTTTGCCAAGTTTTCAGTTATTCGCATAGCGTACTTTTGTTGATTTATTTTTGTAACATAGAGAATATTTTAAAGTCAATTCCAGCATCAACTTTTATTTAAGCAGCAAATCAAATCACACGACAAAAAAAGCTTATTCTAATATCACAATTTAATTTTTTATACGATAGTTCTGCACGATGTTAAGAAAGATGGTGAAGGTGTCAAGCGTTATCCTCGAAACACATTCACCATTTATTCACATCAGCCTAAACCCTATAATTTATTATTGGTGTATGAAAAATCAATTTGCTTTTTGGTTACAAAAGGTGCGATCCAATTACCGCAAATTTGACGCATAACAGAACCAGGAGACATACGACCGGAACTTGTGGGAATTGAAACCGCCTAAAACATGTTGCTGTTGCACCGCATGTTGCTATAAAGTTATGTTTACATTGGACACAAGTATCTGGATTTGTATTGGGATTAAACATTATACATGCATATGCGAAGTATCTATATACCTTGTTTCGAATATGAGCGTATATGAGTGAGGTATTGCAGTGTTCACATTGTATTGAAACATGTCTGATGAAATGGCGTATAACGCACGTAAATAAAGATGAGATGTTTTGATATCTACACGTTGATCTGTGAGTCATGTTGCAGTCTCCTGGGATGATAGTGGCTAGCCTGATTCCATTCACGATATTAATATACTGTCGTCTGAGAAGCTGTAGATTGGATTGGATGTTATTTCCAGCAGTTCGTTGATGTACAGCAGAAACAGTGTAGGGGATAGGACAGATCCCGGAGGAATACCGGCGTTTATTGAAAATACGAAAAAAAATAGATTCGATTAGATTGAAGATAGAATAGAGTGGAAAAAATCGATAATAGAGACATCTAGTTGTAAAAACTGTCTTATATATTACCTATGCAATGGACGTTCTAAAAATATTGACATCCACTATTTCTTATGATGTTTCCCTTTTTATTTACAATATTCATATCTGTTCTTCCCTTACCTCATTTGATGGATTATTGTTACTTTCCATAGCATAGCAACAAGTCTGCTTACTAACACCGCAGTATTCTGTGTGGTTGAGCACCCGTCCTATACAATAATTTTCCAGGACTACGCAGCCAGTCTCACTTGAGCGATGGTATCTGCAGGTAATTTGTCACCTCGAAAGGATGATTAATTCGATAGAAGATACTGCAGCAGCTCTTGAAAATAAACTTTTAGCTTTTCCCACTGTAAGCAGTAATGGCTGAAATACGTCAGTTGTTGCGAAAGAGCTTAGAAGTATGATGGATCTATCTTTAAAGATTGTTTTGTCGTTTTATTTATGGAATTTTACACACCTACCAAGTTTAGCACAACGGTGAAAAGTCACGTTGTTGTATCTCTCTGAAATGGTCTAATTAGAAAATATTCAATACAAGTGGTTATATTGGATACTGGTCAATATACAGTTTGTGTTATAATGCGTAATATGTATATATATATGTGTGTAATGTGTAATAATGTTTGTTAAATATTGTGTTTCTCTGTTCTCTAGATAACTTTTTTATTTTTCTTATAAATCTAACTGCTGCTCAGCTATCTACATTAATTTTTGGACTCTTAGGTGTTAGGCATTTTGCAACGTCAGTCATGTACATGCATCTGCTAATTGTATGGAAGTAGGGACCGCGGCACTTGGGCCACATTGGGCCTGTTGTACATTCCAAGGATCCCTAGAACTATGTGTTCAGCCATCCCAATCTATTCAGAGCAATGACGCGTAGTTTTAGAGTCGATAAAAAAATGGATGACGTTCTATTTGAGTTCTAGAGGCAGTTTGGAAACTCGGAGATAGAGATCGGAGATAGAGGGGGGTGTCAAAAAGTAAAAAAAATCTTTAAGTAGCCAAATGAAAATGCGGTACCATTTTAGTACATCTACCAAGTAATGCTCAAAAAAATTCTCATCCGAAATCTACGGGCGGTTTGCGCATACCGATTGTCTTAATATGAAAGTAAAAGAATCGCGATGAGACCGATTGGAACTTGACGGAAAATTCTTTGTCTTTTATAATAATAATAATACCTTATTGTCCAAGAGAAAATCCAATTATAGGACAATGCAATACATCAACAAATGAACAAAAAATGATACAATGAAAATTTAAAATTAAGGACAGAAATAGATTCAATCCATAATCAGCAACTTCTATATATTATACATTATAGCAATGGGATTTTTACCTGTTGATTAAGAGACCTGAAGAATAACATCATGAGATATATTACCTATAGCTTTGAAAACAAACCATGGGTTAGGCAAAAGTGCTCTGTAGACTTACCCACTACATCAGTCATCGTAGTGGGTAAATCTACAGATGTATATCACAGGAGTCTGAGATTAGGTTGAAGCATGTGCAGTTGTGCACATAAAATTATAGGTGACCGCGCTATCTATTGGTTCTTGGCATACACTGGTAAAATGTAGGACATCTTCTTGCGTTTAATTAAGGTACGTAGAAATTTATTCTCCCTAACAGAAGGGGTGCATCTACTTGATTATGGACTAATTTGTAAAGAAATCTTAGTGCATTATTTCTTCTTCAGAGTTCCAGTGGCTGAATATCAAATCGCATTAACAATACTGCATGGTCAGTCCCTCGCGGTGGATAATATCCATCTAATTTTAAAGCAAGATATTTCAAAAAACGTCGCTGCACCTTTTTTATTGAATTTGTATGGTTTTGGTAAAGAGGGTTCCACACAATCTTTTGGTAGATAACATATACTGTCATCCGTTTCGGCTAGACAAAAGCTCAAATTTCTCATGAACTGCCAGCAGAAACGGATGACAGTATTTGTTGTGATATCTACCAAAAAAAAAAGAATTTTCCATCAAGTCTCGATTTCCCCCGGTTTCGTCGCGATTTATTTTTATTTTAAAAACATCGGTACGCGCAAACAGCCCGTAGATTTCGGATGACGATTTCTTGAAACATTATTTAGTAGGTGTACTAAAATGCTACCGCGTTTTTATTCTGTTACTTAACGATTTTTTCTCACGTTTTAATACTCCCCTCCCCCTCTATCTCCGATCCCTCCCATTTTGGGGTTATGGTGCAATGACAAAGAAGTTTCCAAACTGCCTCTAGAACTCAAATACCAAGTATGATACGGTTTCTTTCTCGACACTAAAATTACGCGTTATTACTTTAACTAATCTAGTGAGAAAGGTGATGATGATTCCTCTTGACCTAAGCATAGTTCCTCCAAAATGGACTCTCATATTGATGAGACATCTAGGCAACTACCAAGCCGGTGCTCAACAGTCTCATGTTGCTGTTCACATTCCCTGCACAGGGGTGTATCACTTGTTGTAGAGGTGTATCATGAACTGACAGTGTTCAGTGACAGCACCAGTGCACTAGGTTAGCTAAGAACGTTATTAGCAGTTGAGCAGCCCTGAAGTTTCATCCGGCGTGACCTTAAGAGCCTTTTGGGTGCGCTCTTTCAGGAGTGTTATCATAGTTCAGGAAGGATTTCAAATAAACTGGTATTTTTGACCACGTCTAATCTCTGCAACCTTCAAAATTTTCAATTTTGGGAGATTTATAGCGATATCTTGCTACGTATCGAAAATCGATACATTGCCGGAAAACTGACTGGAAAAAATCAAAACTCACTAGAACTTCGAGTTAAGGAGTATTATATGTCACTCATTATTTTGGTCCTGATAGTATTCTATAATAATGTAATTTCTCCATAGTTGTGAACTTTGTTTTTGCAGAAGCTGTTAATCTAGTGGCCAAAAAAATATTAAGAAAAAGTTATGAACATAAGTTTACTTTGCACTGGAACATCCTACTTAGTTTCACAAAATTCACGGTGCACCTTTGAGTTTCTGATCTTTGAGTACCAGTTACACTCGCATGTGTATTATGATAAACAACTATACCGACGGAACAGCTCAACAGACAATAAAAGTAATATTAAGTTCTAATTGGGGATAGCATTGAGAAGCAGTTCTAAAAATGGCGGTAAAAACGAACCTACTATGGGAAAAATGGCCTTATTCGATTTACCTTTGTAATGGTGAAACATCACTCAAGATATGACATATTTCGAAAAAGTTCTCAAATTTTGCTTTTAGTTTTTTGACAGCTGGAAAGCCACGGAAAAAAAGACCTTAGAAAGGAAATAATCTGCTACTTGAATAACTTAAAAACAGCTGACGCATCTTTAGAAAACCAGATATAACGGCTGGACCGTAGGTGTTTACGAGTATAGGTAGTATAACCTATTCAGAAGTAATTTTTTGTAATGGCTGTTCAATTTAATAGAAGTAGATAAAATAACTAATAACATGGCTTACACGTTCTGCTTGATTACTTAGCGACTTTTTAAGACAAACCCAATTTAAATTACAACTCTAATTTTTCTTTCAAAATTATACAACTTTGAGATCCTATACCGAAGTTCTGGTTGGCCGATCACTTTTTATGACTAACCATGATATAATAGCACATTATTCAAGTACCAATATCAGAAATTAGAAATTCGATCACAAATTTTCGTTAAACGCTCTGTTGAAACTTTGTACATCTGGAGATCTACTATGCTTTTAGAGCTTAAATGTAATCTTGTTGCCTGTGTTTACCATACTTACAACAAGTTTATGGTACCAATAGATAACTAGATTATTTGAAGACTTCTTAGGATAAATTCATTTTTTTGTAACGTTTCTTGAATTGTCTTGAAAACATGATGTTGAGACTACCTTGCGAGGTGTTTGAAACATTATCACCTTCTTCCGGTCGATAATGATGTAATATTATATTGTCAAAGGACTGATACCAAAAATTCCAAAACATGACAATAGCTTTTTGTATTTTCTCCTTTGGAGGTCTGCATTCTAATGCAAATCTGTGAAAATTAATTTATTAGCTTACCACCTCTTACACTGCCTTCCCAAACTAACGTATCGAATTACCAATCACCCTAGGAACAAATTTTTAAAGTTTCATTATAATCAAGTCAGTAGTTATTCAGGCTACAGAGTGTTCTTCATAGACAATGTAAGGAGAAGTCTGAATCTGCTTGATTTTTTTCACTTGTTCACTGCTCCATTTTCACTCACTTCCAAACAAAGGACAGTGTTTGTTAACTGATATATCCGCTGTCAGTACTTAATTGCTTGCCAAGACTCACGGCATGTTGCGTCGGTGGTTTCTATCCAACATTTTGTCAAGCTAAGAACAAGCGGATGCTAAAATTACTACAGATAGACCGATAAAATGAATTGGAGTGATATAAACATCATATTATGATTCGTCCAAACACGCATTATTTCAAAATTGAAAACATTCGCGAGAACAATAATCCCCTCACGTACACGTATACTGTAGTTACGCAGAAAATATGGTGATAGTTGTGGATGGTATGGGAAATTACATTTACAGAAGGATACTGAAAAACTCAAAGTATCGTCATGATGAAGTAGAAAGATCCTTATGAAATACAATGGACCACTGTCACTTTCCTTTTGAAAAATTAGAATAAGTAAGTAATTTGATGGATTTCAAGTACTAGTTATTTGTATCTGCTTGAATGCAGTTTTATGCATCTCTTCTGGTGTCTTGTCCAATTTACCTGTAATATTGAGATACAAATGGTAGTAGCTCACAACTTTCCAACATCCGCCAAAGT
Organism: Callosobruchus maculatus; assembly: GCA_951848785.1. NCBI lineage: Eukaryota > Metazoa > Arthropoda > Insecta > Coleoptera > Chrysomelidae > Callosobruchus > Callosobruchus maculatus. The sequence goes on along the minus strand of CATOUR010000042.1, from coordinate 2,578,724 downwards.
TCGTGGAATCTATGAGGCTTCTGAATGAAGTTGAAAGTTTGCATATTTAACTTTGAATCAGATATATACTGTATTGCTAACAAAAATTTAATATCAATGTCAGAACTGTCAGTTGCGGACTTATTATGAACTTAGGTGATTTAAAATTTTTGCTGCGGTTTGCGGCATGCCTTGAAGAGCTAAAAATGAAAGCTATATTCTATGAAATATTAGCAAGATAAATAGCTCTGCTAGACTACTGCTCACTGTATTTTGGGGCATATCATGTGAGACGAGATATTTGAAAGGACTTTTCTCATATGAGGTGATTTCCAGAATGGATAAAGATAAATTTTAGTAAAGCGGTAAGTTAGCATCAAATCATTGGTTTGAATATTTTTACTTTACGCGTTGAAGATAAGTTAGTGTTCTGTAATGGTGTCAATTCTTATAAAGATGTACCCAGAATGAATACTTAAGTGCAGTGTTTCATTTACGGCAGTTTTGTTTAGCTATATATTACGTATATTTTGGATACATAAAGACTGTCTTAATTTGCTTGCTCTGCTACGGTTCACCTGTGCCTTGGTACACGTATAAGGAATGAGGTTTATGAAAGATTTTTTTCATGTAACATGCTTTCTAGAATACATTTTTGTGATGAAATATGTACGTAAATGTTAACAAGCTGGTAAAGCAGTGGGAAATAATTGTGTTGAATATTTTCATTTTGCGGGGATAAGACTATTAACAAACTGGGCAGTTGGGCACACCAAATTGTGTTTTCTCGGTATTGTGTTGTCAATTTTTGTGAAACGTACAATAATAATTTTGATGCAATTTTTGGCTTATTAGAGTTTGTTTAGCTATATTGTACGTATATAATATACTTATATTATTTTGTATGATTATATAAATTTGTAATGGAGAACGACGACGACGAACTGCAAAAAGGTACTTCACGTGTTAAAGAAATTGATACTGGCAAATTTTACTCAAGCTGATGATATATGAAGCTTTTCTTTTCAGTATTAAGGTACAAATGCTGGAAGGATAAAACTTTCCAACATCTGCCAAAATTTATCGAAGATATGCTGCATTTGAATAAAGCTTGAGGTTTACATATTTAACTTGAAATCAGATATATAGTGTATTCCTAACAAAATTTTAATATGAATGTCATTACTCTCAACGCCAGTCTCAATTTGAATTTAAGTGATAAAGAGCCATTGTACAAATATCGGTCCAACAAACGTGTTTTAAACTTAAGCTTAGCTAAACCTAGGCTTAAAGTTGACCACACTTGCACAATCGGAAATAATCACCGGTTTAGTTAAACCTGCTTGACAATGAAATTCACTATGGTTGACACTTACGAATATGGGCACTGATAACCTTTTCTTGTTTGTCACTTTATAACAGATAGTGTCAAATTCGATTAAGGGTCATTTCTGTCTTTTTTCTTTTATTTTATTTCATTCATTGTGCTCAGAGAACTGAGCGTTCTTTTGGAGCGCCTTAGTAGATATACAAAGCGGTTTCTGGCATCAAAAGCGCGCGAAGTTTGAATCTGTGGCGGTTGAATTTGAATCTGACAGATGACGTGGTCACGTGACAGTTTAGTGTTCTGTGATTGATTGACAGATTTGGCAGATGACGTGGCCAAGTGACAGTTTAGTGTTCTGTGATTAGTTGACAGATGAGGTGGTAGTTTTGTGTTCTGAGATATGGTTGACAGATGACGTGGTCACGTGACGGTTTGACGGATGACGTACGTTACCTGGTACAGAGCCGTGTTAGAGGAATGCTATACGGTCCACGTCTAAAGTGTCACACTCAACGTATTACATATTGACATGACATACTGATGATACACATTCATTCGCAACCACCAGATTAACAGTTTATTTTGATTGATGCTCCAAAACTGTAAATACAGGTGAAGAGTTGAAAACGAATCATGAAATAATAGCAATAGCAGCTATTGATACCGGGATTAATATTAATGCTATTTTACCCATCGTGGAAAAGCTTGCGCAATCACACCATAATAGCGTGGAAAATATGACCGAGGCGGCTAGAAACGTAAATTACTTTGAAAGTGTGACACCTCGGTATACCAATTTCTTTGCAATCTATGTCTCGGTCTTTATATGTATAACAAAGTAAAAGCTTCGAATTTCCATTTTTCGGTAAGTCGGCGACGCTCACCACCATCTGACAAGTCAGAAAGCAGATGAGTTTAGGTTATGTTTCCTCATTGAATTGTCGCTACCTAAATCCTGTGTGGGGGCGGGTTAGAATATGTCACATCGTATATCCTGCGTGTCGTAAAAGGCGACTAAAAGGAACTTCGAACTACTGTCGGTATGAACACTAACCTCTTCTCAACCAACTGCTCTGGGTGGACGAGTTGAGAAGAGTCAGGACACCTTCTTGTACTTGGGGTGAGAAATTGCCCCTAAAGGCGGATGAATCAGTCGGTACATCTGGTCAACGGCGTGGGAATGCAGAAAGCAAATGGGAAGCTACTGCATTAAAGATCTTAAAGATATCCCAAGAGAAACTCGTAAAATGGGTACATTTTACGAGTTCGCAACATGTCTGTTAAGACATTGTGACTATGATGATGAAATCGAGCGTAAAATAGTTCTGCTACATAAAATGACGTCAGCTCAATAAGTAGCGCAACGTTTAGTGACTAAGCCCCTTGAGCGCTTTGGAGGTTTTGCAACGGTGGCTCAACTGCACTTTACGTAAAACCCAAGCTTAAGCTTGCATTATACAACATGACCAAAAGATCTTTTGTATCAAGTGGTACTGCAGCATCACTAAACTGTGTGCCTTAAACAGGTCTCTCGTGCCTTCGCACATGTATGAGAAATGAGGTTTGTTTTTTTTCATATGAGGTTCCATCCCGAATGTGTTCCTGAATATGTATATATAAACAAAATGGTAAAGAGGTTGGAAATACATAGTTGTATTATATATTTTCACTCTATGTTGTGAATATGTCCCATTGTCAAATGTGGAACATCAAATTGGTTATCCTCGATATTGTGAATTACAAGGTCTCTTGAAAGGGTGTATACGCACAATTATTATTTTAGTGAAATTTTTCGCTTATGAGAGTTTTTTCAGCTGTGTATTACGTTTATTTTGGAAAGCTAAATATTCTATTAATTTGTCTATTTCGGTCATTGTTGTGATATGTCAAGAAATTTCTAATAGACGAACAGAGCACTGAGGCTTTGTTATGACAGAGTGCTTCAAATATAAACAGGGTTTTTATAAGATTGGCCACTTTTACTAGAGATTATATACACAGAAGACTTGTTTCTCTATCATTTTCATCTTCACGAATCATAGGTCGTCATAACTCATTCTTTCAGCTACTAAAATACTACGACTGAGACTGTTATTCCTTATTGAACATGTGATGCAGATAAGCACTGGAAACAGATAATATCACGATTTCGCTGCACTACTACAGATATGCATATATTTTAGAATTTGTTCGTCCATGCTTTTATTTAATTTGCTTCATTTTCAAGTTATTTCATCCCTACGGTGCGCTTTGTTCGCTATTTCCTTTTATTATGTTTTGGCTTTGGAACAGCTGAATCCTCAGCATTCTCAACAAACGCAGTAATTAGCCTAATTGCCGAAATTAACTGAGTCACAGCCCTTTGTCTGTATCCACACACTTTTTTTATTAACTGGCCTGCTGGAGAAATAACTAACTGTAGAGTGCATGCTGCTTCGTGCTTCACTGGCCCATTAATAAAAACGCACACGCTGAAGGATATGCTTTACTGACGTTTCGGCCCGCATCAGAGTGAGAAATGTGACAGAACATGGATTTGAATAAGTGACAGCGTTTGATAGCAGTACCAGAAAACAATACCAAAGGGAAATGGTATCAAACCATCTAACCCAGATTCCTCATAAAGCCATGATTTACAGAAATTCTGCATACAGGTAGACAACACATAACCATGATTACCAAAATTAGAACAGGACATAGTCTAGGGGACGGGCGGGCAATATGGTTATGATGGAATATACAGGGGCGTCCATTTAGTGTGTGCTTCTTCGATATCTCGCAAGTTATACCTGATAGCAGAAAATGTTGGATACAAAAGTTATTTGGTTACTTAAGATGCATATCCTAAAGATTTTTTGAAATATACAGGGTGTTGCGGAAAAGTAGGATAGTGATCAACTTGATTTTTTATAAAGAAGTATAACTTTTCCTTAAATTTTTCTAGTTTCCATCATCGATTTCTATTCAACCCTAAAATATTTTTGGGAGCGGTTACGACGTTGCCAAGTTATAATTTATTTTCTATTAATTTCCGGATTTGCAAGGTAGCAAGTAATACGTCCAAATTGATATATTCCTTTAACTTTTTTCAATAATATTATACAGCAAGTTAATTGAATATTAAGTGGATATTATTTTGGATGTTACCAGCAATTTGTACGACAGGGTGTTTTTGGCAGAATTTTAAATTACGGCAACCTGAAGGACATTTTACTTTGTTTTTCTAAATGTAACACCCTGTATTTTTTATTTTGAATCGAAATACCAACTAATACCCTATCTCGCCTTATAATATTTTTTCCGCGTTTACGACGTTGTCAAGTTATAAATTATTTTTGAATGGAATGCCCTATTTATGAAGTCTAACGTAAAAGTGGTAAATCTGACAACACTGTTGTTAGCGTTTTTGAATTCTGTATGTTCAAAAACCCCCCAGTATTGAATTGCACCTCTCCAGCTGTGGCAGTTTTGGAAATATTTAAGCGTTCCGGTACAGTTTACTGAAAAAGCGGTGTTGCCGTATCTCAGCAATTAATAAGAAAAAAAAATTAAAATTGTGAAATCTTACTAAGTTATACATGTGTAATTCATTGCAATAAAAATAAGTAGAGGATTCTATTTAAAATAAATTAAAATCGGGGATATTTGTTTAAAAATTTGAAAAAATAATTTATAACTTGGTAACGCCGCAAACGCGAAAAAAAATTACAAGGTGAGATAGGGTATTAGTATATATTTCGATTTAAAATAAAACATACAGGGTGTTACATTAAAAAAAACAAAGTAAAATGACCTTCAAGTTGCCGTAATTTAAAATTCTGCCAAAAAGACCCCGTAGATACAAATTTGTGGTAACATCCAATATAATATCCACTCAATATTCAAGTAACTCGCTGTATGATATTATTAAGAAAAGTTGAAGGAATATATCAATTTGGACGTATTACTTGCGACCTTACAAATCCGAAAATTAATATAAAATAAATTATAACTTGCCAAAGGCGCAACCGATTACAAAAATATTGTAGGGTTGAATAGAGATCTGTGATGGAAACTAGGAAAGGTTAAGAAAAAGTTATAGCCCCATATAAAAAAATCAAGTTGATCACTATCCTACTTTCCCGCAACACCTCGTATATTTCAAAATATTTTTAGAATATGCGTCTTAAGTAACCAAATAACTTTTGTATTTGACATTTTCTTCTATCAGGTACACCTTATATTATATGATATTCTCTTATGCATGTCCATTAATAGTAACTGCGGATATTTGAAAATGATTAACAACATGAAATCATAAGGAAAAATAACGCTTACTTCAATAAAAGGTACATAAACAACTTAATTTTTATCCCTTATGCCCGACTAGGGTGGCCAAAACGGAATTCACTGACGGGCAAAATGAGCATAAATCTGTAATTCCAAATAAGTAATTTTAATCGTTGCAGTCATCGCAAATGTAAGCACCTCTACCCACTTTATGAGTCCATCTTCTGCATGTGTCACACTGTATCCAATCCCCTATTGATGGGTCAGTATAGGATTCATTGCAGACAGTATAAAAGCAATAACTCTTGGACGTTTTTCAATCACGTCATACCATAAAATAGGTCGTCCAGTCTCTGAGTAAATTTCAGTAGCTGAGCTTTTTATGCATCAGAAAATACTTTCCTTTTTTGCCAAGGAGCCTAAATTCATGCTACGATGTAGAGATTTTGTGACGTAGAGTGTCATACGGGATTACATATCTCTTGCTTGCAGTAAGAAGTGTAGATCTTTCTGCCTCTATCATTGCATTTTTTAAGTTTATTGCCAACCAAACCGCTCGATCAGTTCCCTCTTGTAATTAAATACAATCTGCAAGAAGATAAATTATTTAGAATGTAGTTCAAAAATCGTATCCGTATTGCCCGCATCCATTTTGCCCGCCCCTTACCGGTGATATTTAACTTTATTTTATATTCAGAAAAAGTATCGCAGAAGATGAGTCTCCTAATAAGCTATTTGAATACTGTAGGTTATTACAAACGGTCAACTACACATACAAACAAAATAAACGGAATGTTACTTTCTTTCATTTCAAAGTTTTTAGCAGTTGGCTGTCAAAGGTTTCCGTTTATTCTGTACTCCAGCTTCTCTGATACTTTACCACCATTTTTTCCGGTTAGAGTTGAGTTTTTGTATATATTATATGGCCTGCTAGCTTGCATAGGCAGGAGAATTAAAAAAACCAATTTGATCGAAAATTTTGAATCAAATGAAAACTACCAAAGAGCCATAGCTTTATAATGAGAAAGCCTATCGAATTTTATGCGTGATCCAAGAAAATTAGCCATTCCCATTTGAAAAAGTCTCCGATTTTCCTTAATCAATCTACCGGTTTCTCCAAGTACAAATGTAATTAAAATTTAGCAGTCTATTATAAGCTGACGCATTTCATGCTTAGTGACACAGCAAAGTCGCAGTATTTGATATTTGATATTGTAATATTTTTTATCTAGTTCACAGCTCCCACATTATATAGTACGTAATATACAGTGCAGGAACAATTTCCAGGGGTTTTATTTGTAATCCACAGGGCCCATAACACCGGCCCTCGAACCTTCACCCCCGCAAAGAACATAGCTAGCCAGTGCGGCACTCTCACATACATCTACCAAGCTTGGGAGCCCACACTAAGATAAAAAGATATTTGCAGCACACTTTTTTTAGATAACCCCTATTCCTTCTCATATACCTGGGTGGCAGAGCCACCCCCATCCCAAGTTGATCGTGTTGCGTTTGTCACATCTCGTCAAATTTTCAAGTACAAAATGTTTACATATTGATGAATATGGGAAATTATAGCCTCCTATACTGCTGCAGTTTCAGTTATGGTCCAGATCTCTATGGTCTACGAAGAGTGACGAAGGAAATAACACCAAACGGAAAGGGAGGTTAACCAAACTAGCTGCAGATAGGGTGAAGTTGGACAAATTGAGTGTATATAAAAATTGTAGTGTATGACCTATTTGGCCTAAGCCTCATACAAGGCATAGCCTTCGAGGTGGCGCTATTTTGTATTGCATTACAAATAAATAAATAATAAATAATAATTCTAAGTTCTATAATCGGAGCGATATTCAATTCTTTTCTGATATCCACATACGAAAAATGGTGATTTGTATCTACGGTTTGCTTAAAGTCCCATGTGTGGTAGATCAAATTACAATAGAGTCCACCAGGGAATCCAGATAAGCAATAAAACACCGATATTCTATTTAAAAAACATAAGTTTGATATGTTACGCTTTTATTAGGCAGCCTGTATGAAAGTCATTATTTTTATAATCTAGTCCAAGTTGACTTAGATACACCCACATAGTTATTTTTCCGAAAGGTATATCGTTTGGTTACAAAAGCCCGAGGCGTTAATTTGACTCACATTTGACTCACCCTGTATATTGTCTCATATTAAGACTTTCTGGAAAATTAAATTTTATGCCATAACTTACGTTTTCTAGTTGAAAGGGACATAATAGTAGACTAGATTTGTTCCTTCAGTCACATTGTTCAACCTTAACAGGCCTTTGGGGCTGCTGCAGCAACCCTTTTAATGCAATATTTTTGTGGTAAACCGAAAAGAGCAGATTTACCGGAAGTAGAATTTAATACACCTTTTTCCATGTTAAGTGAGCTTTCAACGTCAAGTTCAGAAATATCTACTTGATTGCAAAACTGCAAAATCTGCCCAAAGCAGTCTTCCTACCAGGGTAGTTAATAACCCATTTTATTTTTTCCGCTTTCTACCAACTGTCTGCTTCTGATTGCTCTGCCGGATATTTACTTGATAATTTTCCTTATAGGCAGATCTGAGAGCTCATCTTTCCAACTAGGGAAAACTTTTTCGCAACGCCTTACCGCATCTTTCGTTCTATTTTTGCCATTTAAGATTTTCCAGCGGCAACCATATTCTCTAAGAACAGGGTTGCCTCTTTAATGACATATGGACAATGTGCTCAGGGTTTTTAGGTGAAGCACTCTGTTACAACTCATTTGTTATAAGTATTATTTGCACAATAGAAGGTTTCGAAACATTACTTGAGGGTCTCTTACGCAAGGCTCCCTTGAGTAACACTCAAGTAACAAAATGTCAACATGACACTTCGTTGATTTTGTAGGTTAATTTTGGGGTACGGTATTGTCAGTTTCTGTCACATCCGGAAAAACGTCTGGCACAAAGCACGAAATACTGGTACAATACAAAAAAGATAACAGAAAACATCAAAATGTGTGGGCATAGGCATAACAAATTGACTTATATTTGCAATTAGGTAGTGCTACCATCCTTTAAGTACCTGTAGCTCTGGAATAAATAACTTTAGACCCCAAGTGTGCAGTTTGTTAGAATTGTTTTATTGGGAGGAACCCAAAAAGTCACAAATATACAGGGTGTCCCATTAAAAAATTTTAGTCGGATGTCACGTGATCAAAAACAAATACCTCATTGGGTGACACAGCAATAAGAAAAGATGCTATATTTGCTCTAATCTACACCCCTAAAATTATAGTTCGCTACGACTGCCCAGTTCCGATATATTGCTTGTCTTAGGCCCGGTTTTTCAAAGTGTAATTAAGTATAAATTAAAGTTAATCTTGAAATTAGCGCATAATATGCGTTTTTCAATTGGCAGTTAATTCATAATTTGCTCACAACTGGGGATTACTTACAAATTAAGCTAATCAGAGGTTTTAATTATGATTACCAGGAATAATTATCAATTAAAATAGATTTGACAGTTGCATGTCAGAAGTTACGATATTCTGCTAACCTATAATAGCTGTTATCTGTCGATTTCAATATTGATTATGACATAAATGCCCATTCAAGGGATGGAGAACAAGTTTAAGCTTGGTTTTTCGTTTCAAATTGTTATATTTGATTTTTATAACTTCTCCAATCTTTAAATTCACTTTCATTCGCATTAAACTCTTGCTCAATTTTTGTCCAACACACGTCTTTTTCATCCATGTAGTGGTTCCGCTCTTTTTACATTCAATAGTCCAATAGTCCAATAGCGCATTTATATTTATTCACTAATTTCAGAAAGGCTTCTTCTTGACTTGTGAAGTTTGGTATCCTCTTTCGATGTACATTCTTACCTCTGCAATTGTATTTAAAGTTTACACAGCTATATTTTCTGAGGAATTATTGAAAGACAAGAATATTGACTCAAAATATCTTGCTTACCTATTGTTAGAGTCCATGATCAAGTTATGTTTTCATCAAAAATTAATTTGTTTCTCCGGAAGCGAAAACCACAAAATAACCGTAAACTAAACGATATTTCAAGTGAAATTAGCGAAATAGTATTTCCAAAAGTGACGTTATGATGACCAACTGTGACATATATCACCATTACAAAGGTCAAAATACCACCGAACCACAAAATTAGACAAATATCGCCCAACTTACAACACACAATTTAATAGAATGGTAATCCCCAGTGTAGCCAACATTACGTAATCAAAAATTAGCAAATTATCAATTTATATATGCTATGAAAAACACTTCTGGAGTTCAATTGGTAATTAAGAAGTAATTCGTAATTTCATGATTCTAGATTAATTAATAGTTAATTACAGTCTGAAAAACCGGCCCTAAGTCGTCTAAGGACACCCTGTATATACAATAAAAATACAATAATAAGGAGGAATAAAAAGTAAATAAAAAACAAGTACGTCTGTAGAAATAAATTTTATGGAACACACTGAATACACACGAACAGATCAAAACGCAAAAGAAAACATAAATAGGTAAATACAATGCCATTCTGCCTTATCCCCCCGCATACTTAAGGTACAGAAAAAAAGAACAAACATTGACTAAGAATCTGAAAATTGTAATTGGAAAACTCGCCCACATTATAAAAAGCGCTTGATAGTAAGATCGCTTTTGTGGTTGCTTTAAACTCCTTTTCATTGAGGAACTGAATTTTCTTAGGTATGGCATTGAAAAATTTTATACCATGATAGTATACTCCATTCTAAGGTTTCTTTGATATAAGTTATATTTATTTCTTGTATTGTGTGAGTGAGTTTCTTGGTGGGTTTGAGATAGGTGAGTGTTTTTTTCACGTACATTAAACAATTGAAAATATAGGCTCCAGGCAACGTCATGATATTAAGGCCAAGAAATTCTTCCCGACAGGGATCTTTATACCTCAGATTTGTAACGTATCTAACGCAAGTTAGTTAATACAATTAATCGAAATACATCCACTCACACCAGCTGTGCGTTGTAGTTAGTAAATAGCGACAATGAATATACTACCGCAGGTCATTTGTATTAAATGTTTTCGCGGATCACGTGCCTGACTGTTTCGGGACTATTTCGGAAAAAAATGGAGTCAAGTTGATTGACTCTGTACTTCCCACACATTACGGTGATACCAGTTTATTATTTTCCCATAGCATGAAGCTTTAGTATGAGGCCCTCTTGCAACAAAATCATCGCCAGTAGTCCCCCCCCCCCACAAATTGTCTTACGCCGCTAGGTCTTTCCTTCACAGGTTAATGAACAGTCTATTATCAATAATACAAACTTTTCAGTTTTGCAACCCGCCCCTAACCACCCCAATTTCAGCCCCATCCAAAAAAGCTAGGAAACGGTCAGGAACCCCTAAAACATCTAAGAACGAAGTTTGAGCTGTTTTCATATTTTTAGTTTTTTTTATTATTGCTACGCTACCACTGACACGATTTCTAACAAGCATACGCTTTTTCCATCCTCACCACAGTAGTAATAATGTGTCAAAATTTCATTAGTATCAATTTAATAGTTTCCACGTTACAAAATACAAAACGATCTAAAGCAATACATACTCGTATGTATACAGAAAATTCTAAGTCCCTTAGTTTTGGTAATAGGCAAGGCAATGTTCAGATGGACTTAAAAAAGTTATCTATGTCGCTAGGTCTTCCTTCACAGGTCAGCGGACAGCCTATTATTAATACAGCAAATTTCTCAGTTTTTCGTCCCCCCACCCCCAACCACCTGAATTTCACCCCCACCCAAGAAAACTCAGAACATGATCAGGAACCTCTAAAACACTTAAAAACGAAAGTTTGAGCTGTTTTTATATTTTTGGTTTTTTTATTATTTCTGCGCCGCCACTGGCACGATTTATAAAAACCATACGCATTTTCCATCCTCGCCACGGTAGTAATACTGTGTCAAAATTTCATTAAAATCAATTCAACAGCTTCTTCGTTACATAATATAGAACGATCTAAAGCAATACTCGTATGTATACATCGGAAAAAATTCCAAGTCCTTTAGTTTCTGTAATAGGCATAAGGCAATGTTCGGATAGACCTAAAAAAGTTATTTATGTCGCTAGGTCTTCCTTCACAGGTCAGTGGGTGGTATATTATGAATACAACAAATTTTTCAATTTTACAACCCCCCAACCCCCAACCACCCCAATTTCCACCCCCACTCAAAAAAAAGTAGAAAATGATCAGGAACACCTAAAACGCCTAAAAATGAAGTTTGGGGAATATTTGAAATTTTTCGTTTTTTGCTAATTACTCCGCCGCCAATGCACCGATTTTCAAAATTATTGCAGCATTACCTACTACGACCCCGCAGCATATCGCTGCCCAAATTTTATCACAATCCATGCAGCGGTAACTGAGATTACGAGGACAGAAAAACGCATACGCGGAATTGAAAGACGTGGATTTTCGTTATGTAGACATCATGAAATGCCCAAAAAGTGTATTATCTCAAAATCGAAAATTTTCCAGATCACAATACTCCCCTCACCTATCGGTGTGGGAAGTAAATAGGTCAGCGCCATTGGCCACAAAAACCATGAAAAAAAAATATTTTATAAAATATGTTTTAGTGAGCCCAATATCTTCCGTCTACGCAATGTTGGCCCACGCTTTAGATGTCTAAGAGTTGTTTTAGTTGCGGAATCCATTATATTTCACTATCCATCAGTAGGCAAAGATAAATCTGAACCAAATTTACTTGAAATTTATGATGACGTAGATCTTCCGCTAGTATGTGGGAGGTGTAATAGATTTTAGCGTAAAGTGCAGTGCTAATTCTGCATTAAGTGCAACAGAAAGTTCTCAAAGTAATTAACAATGTCACCTGCATAGCAAAGGATGAAGTTGGAAAATGTCGTCATGAAAGTTTCTACAGTTGCGATTCTCCTGAGAGCAATAAAACTATACGAGTAGTTTCGACGGCAGACCTTTTCGACGCCGATGCTTGGCTGGAATTTTATAGTTCATAGGACGTGGCAAACACGCGAAAGTCTTCTGTTTTTTGACGGCTCATTTTTTATTTTAATAAGTTCAGAATTACAGTAACCACTATCTAAGGATTTGGGAGAAGCTTCGGTGTGAAGGTAGGAAAGGATATGGTAGTGCAGTACTTGCCGCCACTGACTTGAGTTCTTTCTACATGACTGTGCAGAACAATTGGATTAACACTTTAAACCTTGTAATAAGCGATCCTTAATAGCAATAATGTGTAATGAGGTACTGGTTACCGTTTTGTTACTCGAGCTTTTGGACAGTTAAAAAATAACCTCTTTAAATAATATTTATATAACTAAGAACGCAAAGGCGTAAAAAAATGAAGTATATCACTTTAAATAATCGAGAACTCAACGAGGAGGAGCTTGAGAGTGTCGCTGTTTCTCTCTAAATAATTAACTATATTACATTATGGGTAAGAAAGAAAATTTTGAACGGAATTTTCTTGAAATTAATACATACATACAAGTAAGTAATTTGATTACTGCTGAGTGGCCTAGCTTTGTAGAATAACTTGAGAAATTCCTTTTCTATAGAATATTGGACCATGAAGGACTACAGGTATACTATAAGTATGAAGAGTAAATACAGAACAAATAAGCAGGTCGAATGAACTCTAACGTGCACCACTTCAAAAGTCACAACATCCCCATCCAGCTAAACTGCAGTCGGAGACCAATAGTTATCTCAGTAGCCTATACTGGTTTAATGCACGGGGCAGCCTGGGCAACAATTTTAATTTTGTTTGTTTGACACTATCAACGGCACTGACTATCTGAACATTAATGACAACTGTGCATACTAAAAATAAGAAAAATTTCTCTGTCATATCAGGGTAAGGTTACAAAGGAAACAACTTTTTAGTATAATATGGTGTAATGTACTCAGTAAAAAAATGTAAAAGTGTGAGGTCTATTATATTGATAGTTGAAAGTGTAATATTATTTTAAAAGAAGTAAAAAATCAAAAACTACCAGAGTTGTATACAAGGGTTGTTTGCATCTTCAGGGGCACAAAGATGGAGAGTGCTCCTAGATGTCCATTTCTGGAAACACGTCCCTCATGGTCAGAGTTTCATCCTTATCTAAAACATTGTGGAAGGAAGAATCAATCCAAAATTATAGGGTAGAAATGTTGTTTCCTGGAAACAATAGGGGTGGGTGCCTCAACAAAACCGTGATAGTAGGCGTCACATAAATACAAAGACAGCAAGGACAGGCAGGCGTTTCTGAGTTCTAAAACAAATGTTAATATAAAATAATTTAAATTGCCTTACCAAAATAAAGTGGCATAATGCGTGCCACTGAGAAAAAAATTATTGACCAAAGAGAATGTTACCTCTACAACTAATTGATGCGAGAGATACAATGACACGATATAAGACGGGCCATAATCAATTATAGACATGCCCCATTCCTACCATTATGTCTGTATGAAGAAATAATATGCACAATCACTGCACATAAATGAACGAAATAGCCGTTTTGCGGTTATAAACAAGAACACGATGTATCGAACAGTAGTGGATATAAGAGTAAGACCTATATAGGGCACCAAAAGCAGGGTATAGAATTATTAAGACATGAAATTAATGCTAAAATTAGGCAGGGATCGTACTCCCACACTAGGTTCGTAGCGAGAGCTATAAATTATTACAGAAAAAAACAATAACTGAAACGTCGCAGTGCAGCATCTAAGTTAGCTTATCTAAACCATTCAAAGAGTTCAGAGGTCTTCTCGGGTTTTTAGGCCGTCGTCTGTTGGAGTTTCTTCTAACCTTTCACTAGCGCAAGTGGCTAGCATCTTCAGAGGTCGGTATTTTTCCAATGAAAGCTACTGAGTTGTCAGGTAGGTTTGGATGCAGGCTGCAGGATGTAAGAAGATTTGGTTCCTCCTCTTGTGAGTGTGTCGGGAATTACATTGCCTTTCACTCCGCTATGACCTGGAACACAAACTAAACTTACTTTGTTCTTTGTTCAACGTTCGTTGAGGAGATGTATGCAGCTCCATGCGAGTCTTGAGTCAACTGGTTTGGAGCTCAGGGCTTTCAGGGCATCCTGGCTATAGGAAAACATTTCTATAGATTTGTTGCCTGGGGTCTTTGGTTCTGCTCTCTCTGACTCCCAACTATATGTCTATCATTTCTGCTTGGAAGATTGTGGTATACCTACCAAGGTCTACTGAGACATCAATTCTTGGATTAGTACCAGCTACTCTCGCTCCTGTCCCCGGTTTTAACTTGAATGAGTAGCGCAAGGTCGGAGAGTGATATGGAACTCCTCTTCTGTCTCTGCCTGAGAATAGAAAAATGTAGAACATTTCCGAGTGCACTTGGGGAACCATAAAGTCCAAAACCATTCAGACTATATAGTTGTTCATAATTTCACCTATAATACCCGCTGTGTATAGTCCTTGTTCTTTCTTGCCCTGTCTACCAGTTGCTGGTACCTCTCTCTACGTCATTGTGTAGACGGATTAAGTTTATAGTGGTCTCCAGGGCCAGGGTTTGTGTACTAGACATGGCTCCAGTAGTAGCCAAGCAGTCGGTGCATTGCACAGCCGCCAGCTTGGTTGTAGCTGTCCTTTGCAAACATTTCAGCCACCATACAACAACACCATAATTATACTACCATTGGTGTTACCACCGTCTGATATATCCAGCAGATCACTGAGTGCCTAGAGGGCAAGTCGAGCCTTGTCAATTCTGTTATCTAGATGGGAGTTGAAGGAGACTGTTTTTCCCAGTACAAGACCAAGATAGTTCACCTCCTCCATAGCTACGGCTCTTAGTGACCTTGATGAGCAAAAGCTGCGAGGTAGTGTAAATTTTATGAATGTTGTGCTTATTTTATTCAGCTGTTTCATATTTTTGAATATTACGTAGACCATTTCTATTTATTTCTTTGGGAGTCACCGTTTCCAGAACGAGACAATGTTTAAACATTACTGCAAAAGCATAAACTAATGGTCGATTCTAAGAAATATCTGAGATCATTGGCACCTTGTAGTTACTCCGAAAATTATTGTTCTGCGCATGTTTGTGTGCAGTAGTAGGTATTTCAGCAACTAGATATTCATAATATGTAGAATGTGAGCCAGTTTATGCTATTGTAAGCCTAATGTGCGAATCACTGAGTGTGTTTACAGAAAAGTATCTTACCGAACGCTTGCCAGTTCGTAAACTGTATGGGTTCAACGTCTTGTATAGCATGACATTGAAAATAATCTCATCCAAAAAACCTCGAAGTCCATTTGAACCAGTGAAGAGAAAGTATGTCTAGGTGCTGTATATACTTAAAATTCGATTATTAAAAAAATAACAGCATAGGTATTCGATGTGGTTTATTTAATAAATTTTGTATAGCTAAATTATATTTCTTTCATGTTTTGTTTCAGGAACGCCTTTTTGGTGTCTCCTGGATATCGTGCCTATCAAAAATGAGAAACGGGAAGTGGTTCTGTTTCTCGCTTCACACAAAGACATCACCAATACAAAAATGGCGGAGATGTCGGAAAGTGAAATGTATGATAGTGGTAAGTCTCTTGTTTCGATATTTTCATAGAAAAAATACCAACATATGGTATCTTTTAGAATTCGTTATAGGAATGCTCGCAAGATTGATCGTGGCCTATCTCTTAAATATCGTCAATCAAGTATCATGACAAAAATTTACAGAAAAAGCTACTGACAGATAACAAATTATGAAGAAAGCCTTTTTTACTGGATGTTACGAAAAAACATAAAAATTGAGATATGCTGAAAGTCTTGGTTGAATCTCTTTTGTGACACATTGGTGCGGTGCTTTATAGACCAAGAAATCAGAATTACAGAGAAAGACCATTTCAGGGGCATAAAAAGTACAATATAAAATAGAGATATATGAAGTTGGAACTAAAAATTAAAATTTAAGTCATCAGAGATGTCAAATAGGCCACATAATTGGGTTATTTTTCTAGGCAATAATTATTTGGTTTAAATACTTAGCTCATCCGTATGTGATAGTTATTTATATCTTAAACAAAATGGTCGTTAAATATTTGGTGTGGTATTGTTGGTGGTTATGTAAATGGACAAAAATTTTTGTTGAAGAAACCGTATCCAGTAAAGTTTATTCAGACCTTTTGGAGAATTAGTTGCTTTCTTCAAAATGTTCCTCTCCGTATACGCCAATACCCCTGCAAATGTGGTACGCTAACGACGGGGCTCGAATACACACTGATTCATGAACAACTTGATAATCAATTTTCAAAATGGTAGATAGGTAAACAAGGACCTATTCAGTGATCCTCTAGATCGCTGGATCTAACAAAAGCTATTTTTTTTTCTATGCGGGTAGGTAAAAAATTATGTGTATAAAATACTTCTGTCTTCAAGAGAACATATGAAGATTAGAATTAGGGTTCTTTTACAAAACCTTAGCATGCTTAGAAATAACACTTTGTCGTATACGTCAAAATAGTCGTAATGTTACATCCAAATTGTGGGTACAATATCACCAATAATATTGATGTACGCTGCATGTTGTAGTGAATTTATTAAATATCAGGAGGGATGTGTACTAATGCTGGGAGAAGCATAGCAGGTGGATGCAGCTCTGAGGTTGGGTTAGTTAAATTGTAATGTATACATTCAACATGTAAAATATTGCAAAAGCCTCACACAAGGCCCGGTCTTCGAGGTTGCGATATTTACATATACAGGTATAGTAGCACAATACAGTGAGCGAATTCCAGTAGATAGAAATGTGAGCACATAATTTGAAAACCGACTACAACACTTTAAATGTAATGGAACGCTATTTTGGGAAGTTATTGTTCTATGTACGTATTTAATTTTTTTAGTTAATTGCTGTTAGCATTATTATCATATAGTTAAGGCAATGATGCGTGATTTTAGTATCGAGAAAGAAACCGGATAACGCTTAGTATTTGAGTTCTCGAGGCAGTTTTCAAACTTTTTTATCATGGCACCATAACCTCAAAATGGGAGGGATTGGAGATAGAGGGGATACTAAAACGTGAAAAAAGTCGTTAAGTAACATTTTAGTATACCTACCAACTAATGGTCCAAAAAATCGTCATCCGGGTTTGCGCGTTTCGATTTTTTTTTTAATAAAAATTAAGAATCGCAACGAAACTTGACGAAAAATTCTTTGTGTTTTTCATAGATAACACAAAAAATACTTTCATCTGTTTCCCTTGGACTGTTGATGAGAAATGTGAGCTTAATGATCGATTTTTCACGTCGTTTTCGTTAATAATCGTTATAATGTCGCGTTAATGTGGGTTAAAACGGATAACGTTTTTTATACCCACCGTGGAAATGGATGGTACCCCATTGTCGAATCACCTTCCGTCAAGATTTTGGGAATCAGCATCAACAATAACATGTCCTGGAACGACCACGTCGTCAGTATTGCTAAAACGGCATCCCAGAAGCTTGGAATTTTGTTCCGCTGTAGGAAGTTATATACACCAGAGCAACTGCTACTGCTCTACAAGGCACAGATCCGACCTTCGCTGGAGTATTGCTCCAATGTGTGGGGATGCGCTCCGAAGCACTCTCTAAAGCTTCTGGACACTATCCAGAAAAGAGCGATTGGACTAATCGATACGCATAACCTCACAAAGGACCTCCACAGCCTGGAACATCGACGGAGGGTGGCTGACCTATCCCTGTTTTACAGATTCTATCACGGAAGATGTTCGAGTGAGCTCTCTCAGATAATAACACCACAGGCCGTCCGAACCAGGAACACTAGAGAAGCTCTGCGAGCTCATCCTTACCAGGTCGAGGTCCTTACTCCCCGAACCAGTCTCCTCTAGCATTCCTTCTTTTGGAGAACTTCGACGCTGTGGAATCAGCTGCCGGGGAATTTGTTTCCCGACGGCTACAACCTGCAGCGTTTCAAATCTAACGTGAACCGATACTTATCCTCTCGCAGCGCTTCTACAGCGCCATAGGCTTTCAGCCTTTGCGGGAGGCTGACCATAAAAAAAATACATGTTCATGGGAGGTCCAACTATGACATGTATCAATCACCTGAATTAAATTTACCTGGCAAAAAAATAGTATCTGGTTTGTTAGTATTCCTATTTCTCGATGTTGACTAACAGATACTGAAAAATTTGAAGGGTTCCAGTCAGATTCGTCATTACTTTTGACTTTGAGTGAAATTACTCCTCTTTTATAACAAATGCGAATGTTATTCTGAAGTAGTAATCTGTAAAAAAAAATATCAACTTCAGTCATTCTCAGCTTCTCTTTGACCTTAAATATATTACTGCTGTTGTTTCTGGTTAGAGTCGATTTGTTGTAAGTAATTTTTAACCTTTAACTACACCGGCTGGTGTACAGTGCGCACCATCGGATTTAAGTACGCTGAATTTCATGAAAGATGTAAGGTGCCGCTTCTGCCATTTTACCTAATTCTCAAATATAGTATTTACTTAAAGCTACTTCGCCGTCAGTCATCAGTTGTCTCGCAAACTTTGCCGATCAAGTAAAGTTTGACCAGCTATTCCGGCTGGTGCCTAGAATACACCACGCGTCTAAACTTGAAAAAAGTATATTATTATTATCTAACAAACTCATTCAGTTGTTTTGGGAATGTTTTTACAAATATACCTTTCAATACCTACAATCCCTTTTAATATAAACCTATAAATGTAATGATGGCAACAGTTCAGCTAATGCTGCTTCTTATAAAGTCTAATGCATAGAATGCACCACGCGTGTACTCATGAAATGGCATTGTAGCATTTCATTTTCTTTCACAATTTCTTGGAACTTCACAAAAAACTCTCTAGCACGATCATCATCATCCGATAGCCTTTCACCTGAAATTGAAACAAACCGGACTCCATGACGGGTTTTCCAACGATCAATATAGCCCTCACTAGCTGCGAACTCACTTTCGGCTTTCAAATTGTTGTGCAAAAACGTTGCATTTTCCCTTGATGTTGAACCAGATATCGGGGTTCGTTTTGTTTTTCTTGACAGAACCACATCCACAATGCATTATCAAGCAGTTTCAGTTTAGCCTTTTTCAGTATTTTACGATTCTCAAGGGCGTTTCCACTATCAAGGGTAATCGTATATGATTCAACGTCTTTGCGATTTTTACTCAAATCCTTAACTGCCGTAACGCCTACATTGAGCTCGTTCGCAATTTTTTGTAGCAACTTTCCATTGTTCAATCTTCGTAACACTCCTAATTTTTAACGTACTGGAAGAGTGACGTGTCTGCGTTTTACCCCTGACATCCTGACTCAGCGCTCTCTGGAATTAAACTGAAGAGTAAAGAACGGCTCTACTTGCGGTGAGTCATCGAATTTACCTGCTCACATGACTAAAGCAAAGTTTACGGAATACATATAAGTGAGATCACTCCCCGTCGGCACCTTGAAGAACTCACATCAAAGCGATGCCGCGGCCGCACGCGCCAGTTAATTTTTGCGTTGGTTTTTGCCCAAATAATAGGGTCTTTTAGCGGGGACTTGCTAACGCCTGGATTTTACGTATATACGAGGGTCATTGAAAGACTAGGTATTAACAGCCGATTTAGACATACAAATACAAATATAACGTTTATTTTGCTAATGCACCAAGTTTCATAAATAGATATCAAAAATAAAACCTAGTAAAACTATTACTAATGAATCTCAAATGATTTCATATATTGTACCTATTTCGTAGATAAGTAAAAATTGGTTCAAAGGTGCTGTAGTATTTTTACCATAATATTTTGCTTATTTGGCATATTTTTGAGACCACAGCTTATAAAATTTATGGTATAGTATATACGAACTTGTATGTACAATTTTAAAAGATAATCATATGGAAATGCTTTACTTGAATGTGAATAAATTATTTTGGACATTTTCCATTTCAGTGTCATTCCAATTGCTACTGTAAAAACTAAATTGTTAAAGTTATCAACAAAGATATTTCCGAGCTCTAAAATATAATTTAGAATGTCCCTGGGTGGTATGGTAAGGCCACCGAATGAATATTTTGTTTCACTATACGCTTTTAGCGTGATACAATCCTTTAAGTACCTGTAGGTGTTGACTTAATCACTTTAGACCACAAGTGTGCTAGTTTGTTGGAATTGTTTTATCGGGAGGAACACAGAAAGGCACAAATATACAAGGTGTCTCATTAATAATTTTGAATCGAATGTCACGTGACCAAAAACAAATATCTCATTGGGTAGTACAATGACAAAAAAAGACACAACATCTGCTCTAATTTACCTCCCCAAAATTATAATTCTCTACTACTGCCCAGTTCCGACATACTGCTTGTCTTAATCGTCGTGAAACACCCTGTATTTATATCCTTTACATTTCAGGGTTTATCACAAAATAAGGATGGATCTGATTGTCATTTTCCATCCGTTAATAAATTTAATTGATAAAATCAAACTTCTAAAAATATCCATTTCCTGCAAACAAATCCGAGATAACAAATTCCGGTATTTTTGAGACACTGTATACACTTCGCGTTAAACACATTCAACCTCTACTTTGCGCCGCCCCATATCTCCCGGCTGACGTCGGTACACTGCTACCGGTGTACCGGGGTGACGGAGTAAGGGACAGGCCGTTTTGATATTTTTGCGGAGTGATCCAACTTATATGTATTCCGTAAACTTTTCCGTAAACTTTGACTAAAGCAAGATCCGACTAACTGGAGCGTCGAACCAGCGTAGGGCGGATTAGAGGGATCCTAGTATATTTGTAAGATGTAGTCCATCTCGGCATACATACTCTCACATAGTCATTTTCCTGAAGATATCGTTTGGTCACAATACTGCGAGGCATTGAGCTTGACTCACCCTGTATATTTTTGTTCTGGTTGGTATTAATATCCGCTTTTGCTGCCGCAGGCCATGTAAAATAAAGTTCTGTTTATTTAGTTATTAAATGATTCAAGAACTGGACTATATTTCAGTGACCGCTATCCCGTAGAATAATCTACTATGGTAATGGATTGTTCTCAGTTATTAGTTTTGTTCCGGATATTACAGTTAATGATGCAGCATTCTACTCAAAGACCGGATATAGTGTAAGATAAACGTAGATGCTTTGAAAAATCATGTTGCCTACAGAACGCTGCACGTGTCATGTGTCATCCACATTAGCGAAGTTTGTTTAATGTGACGAGGGTTGGCTTGCAAACTTCTCTGCCTTTGTTGGAAGTTAAGGGACATGTGCGTCGAAAGCTGCTGACCATCATCACATATCACATCACAAATTTTAGCGTACTCGTAATTCCATGCTTAGTGACACGGCAAAGTCACAGCCCTCTAAGATTTATAATAGCTGCGATATTAAACTTTTTTCTGACATCTGCTTATATCAAAAATTGTGATTTGCACCTAAACGGTTTAATTCAAGTCCCACGTGTGATACATAAAGTTCCGCTCAAATTGACACAAAAATCTGAATATGCAATAATATACAGGGTGTTCTATTTAAAAAACATAGCTTTGATATGTCACGTTTTTACTAGACACCCTGTATAAAAGTGATTAATTTTAAAATGTAGTCCAACTCGACCTACATACACTAGGAAACTTAGGGCGGGTTGTGCAAATGCGGGTATAACACGAGCTTTGTTAAGCCTAAGCTTAGCTAAGCTCAGGCTTAAAGTCGACATCCGTTGTACAATCATCGGCTCAGTTAAACCTGGTTGATAATGGAATTCACTACAGTTGGCATCAATGAAGCAATACGTACTGACATAATCATCTGAAAAATTACCTTTTTTGGATAGGCACTTACGACAGTTTGTGTCAAATTTCGGCAACGACCGTTTCTGTCTCTGTTCTTTCATTTGCTGTCTTTGTTAAATCAGACACAAATCTTTCAAACAATATCACCTAATAAAGTGACAAGCAATTTGAAGGTTCCTCCTTGACATATCATGTCACTTGTATCAGGTTAGGTTTAAACCTCAGCTAAGCTCGCGTTGAGCTTCGGCTTACGTGAGCTTGTGTTAAGCTTGGAGTGGGGGGTTAAGCCAGCATTGTACAACGGACATTTTGCAACTGACGTGGTTTAACGTCGGCTTACTTTAAGCCGAAGCTTAAGCTCGCATTGTACAACGGGGCCTTAGTTTTTTTTAAATAGTGGTATGGTTTCGTCATAAAGTCCGAGGCGTTGAGCTTGACTCACCCTGTATAATATAATGTCTACTTTTCTTGTCATGTTGTGACTATGACAATAATACTCTTGTAGTCTAATTGGATTGAATAGTGTAATCAACTACAACAACTACTACTACTACATGTAGTTCAACAAGACTATAACAATGATAATTTATGGATAATACTAACAGCAATAAACTAAACAAGAACACTGAAATACTCAGAACACGATATATACAGTAACTGCTCAAAATGGCCTTCCATTTTATTTAAATAGTGTTAGAATCGATTTTCAAATGACCCACTCACAGTTATAGCCATTGTAATGAAAATATTATGCAAAGCAACACTAATTCTATTCTTCATATCCTCTCTTGTAGCTACAGGTATTTTATACACCTTAATTTTCACATATTCCCGCAGAAAAAATCAACTTTTGGAATGAGAAGTGGTATGCCTCTACCATATTTCCGCGTACAAAGAGAACCAGTCTCAAAGAATATCCTGATTCTCTAAAAAGTCTAAATAAACGCTGTTTACTGTTGCTCCAAAAAATATGGTCTAATCACACAATCACCGTCAATACCGGCTCAATTATTTAAAGACCATCTTGTTTGTAACTTAATAACTATCGCGTCGGGAGTTTCTCTCCCATGATAATGAAAATGATGTCGATATAATCCATTTTGTTCTTGTTCTCTGGAGATCTTTCGTATCCAAACACTTGTATTTGTATGGTGAAGTTATCAAAAACATGATTAGTTGCAATATAGCTAGACTACTGCGAAATTGTTCTACCATTGATAGTCCGGGATGTGGCATCAAATTTCACTGAACCATTATACTGACGCTGCATTTTTCAGTATAGGCTTTCGTGATGTTGATGAGAAAAAATATCTATGTTTGCTAGCCCAGATCCATGAGTTTTGAGAGTACTTGAGATTTTGAGAGTATGCGTATCTGGCGAAAAAGATCAGTGTACTTTACTGAAGTTGAAAATTTGCAGATAATTAGTTGATGGCATTTCATCCTCCTAATAACTTCCTAATGTTCGGTCGTATGTTATTCAAAATGTCATCTTGTTTGTTCTGTCTCAAAAAGTGTAAACCACTAACATTATTCAGTCTATTAACTTGGCGATACGGAAAGGAAATTATCTTTATAGTTATTTGTCATAAAAATTAATTTCAGCTTCAGTAAAATAGTCCAATTTTTCCAATTTATAATACATGATATTGCTCATAGCTAACGTGTTGAGTCACATAATTATGTAAATTCTGCAGTTTATATATTTTTGGTGATAAAAATTTTATCAACTGTCGGCAAATTTTCAACTTCCCGAAGTTTTTTTTTTCGAGATACGCAGACTTGCAAAATCTTAGGTAGCGGGGCCAGGTCATCTAACATACGTTCTTCATATTTATACGGAAAACCAGTCCTCAAGAAACTGCAAATTCTGAGTATAATCACCCAGGAAAATTCGATGCTACCTCTTCGACTATGAGATATTAGTTCTCAGTTCCTAATATCCTCAAATAATGGTGATAATATTGAGATTTATATGCAAAAGTGATCATATCTTCAAAGTACCTAATAGAACCTAAGTGAGTGCTATAGAGATAATATAGGTATAGAATGCATTAAGAAATACCCGTCCTTGGTACGCTGTGACTTTATGAATCACCTTATACAGGGTTATTCACGTTATTCGACATGGAGCATTATGGCTAAAGTATTTTATAAAAAAGAAAACAATAATTTCGGATGGATAGAGACCCATAAAGACTACATTTTAACAATATTTTCATGTTATATAGGGTGTCCCAAAAACACGAAATGTATCAAAGTTATGTTTTTTTAAATGGAATATCCCGAATATTATTGCATATTCAAATCCTTTGATGAATTCTAGTGTGACTTTGTGTATCATACATGGGACTTAAAGCGAACCGTTTAGGTGTAAATCACCATTTTCGGTATAAGTAGATGTCAGGAAAAAATTGAATATCGCAGAGATTATAAAATTTGGGAGGCTGTGACTTTGCCGTATCACTAAGCATAAAATGCGTCAGCTTTGGTGAGACTGTCAAATTTAAATTACGTTTATGCTTGGAGAAATCGGTGGATTAATTAAGAAAACTTCGATCAGCGATAACTTGATTTTTTCAAATGGGAATGCCTAATTTTTTTATACGGTTAAACGTAGAACTTGATAACCTTTCTAATGATATAAGGTTATGAATATCAATCTCCGACAGTTTCCATTTAATTTTGAATTTTCAAACAAATCGGCGTTTTTCAATTTTTCTACCTACAAGCAACGTAGCAGGCCATGAAATATAAACAAAAACCTGTTGAGGTAGAAGAAAACAACTGACTTAGCTGAAAAATACACACGAACTACACTAAAGGGACAAGATTATAGAAATTCCTTACAACAAATCAACTCTCCCAGAAACAACTGCGTTAACATCTCTAAGGTCAAAGAGAAGCTGGAGTATGGCAGTAATAGATATTTTTTACAGTCTACTGGCTACCGCAATTTACTGGAGGTTAAAAATTTCCAAGACAATTGAAAACCCTGATATGAAACAAAAACAACCAGCGACTGTTGCGCCAGCACGCAATTATCAATCATATGTAATGGTGTAAAAAAGTAGTAATTTGCGTCGAAGTCGATACCTCTGACTGCGGCCCTTCTATTTTTCAATATCTATTAGTAATATCGCAAAAAAGGAATACTAACAAATCAGATTTAATTTTTCTGCCATCTGAGTTATGTTTTATAATTTGAACAAATTTTAATTCATTCTTCATTTTCTGCGATCTTGCTAATAGGTACTGAAGAATTTTCAGAACTCCAGTCAGAGGTACTTTTGACTTGAGTTTTGACACAATTCCATAGTTTTTTATATCATTAAAGGTGAAATTTTATTATGAAACTAATAAACTGCCTACAACATTGTCTAGTAGTTTTCGTTTCATTTCAAAATGTTTAATGGCTTTGGAAATTGCCAATCTCTAGTACATTGCAAGTAGGTAATAGGCCGCGAAAAAATCCATTTCTGCCATACTCCAGCTTCTCTTTGACCAAAGGTGTTACCGCCGTTGTTTCTGGTTAGACTTCGTTTGTTGTGACTAATTTTTATGATCTTGTCCCTTTAGTCTAGTTCGTGTGTATTTTTCAGCTAAGTTAGTTGTTTTCTTCTACCTGAATAGGTTTTTGTTTATATGTCATGGCCTGCTACGTTGCTTATAGTTAGGAAAATTGAAAAACACCGATTTGTTTGAAAATTTAAAATTAAATGAAAACTACCAAAGATTGATATTCACAACATTATGTCATTTAAAAGGTTATCAAATTCTACGTTTAACCATATAGAAAAAATTAGGCATTCCCATTTGAAAAAATCAAGTTATCGCTGATCGAAGTTTCCTTAATTAATCGACCGATTTCTATAAGCATAAACGTAATTTAAATTTGACAGTCTCATCAAAGCTGACGCATTTTATGCTTAGTGATACGGCAAAGTCACAGCCTTCCAGATTTTATAATCTCTGCGATATTCAATTTTTTCCTGACATCTACTTATACCGAAAATGGTGATTTACACCTAAACGGTTCGCTTTAAGTCTCATGTATGATACATAAAGTCACACTAGAATTCATCAAGGAGTATGAATATGCAATAATATACGGGGTGTTCCATTTAAAAAAACATAACTTAGATACATTTCGTGTTTTTGGGACACCCTGTATAACATGAAAATATTTTTAGAATGTAGTCTTTATGGGTCTCTATCCATCCGAAATTATTATTTTCTTTTTTATCAGATACTTTAGCCATAATGCTCCGTGTCGAATATACATTAAAATGGTCCTCACAGCAATGCTTTGTTGACTTATCGCTCACAAATTCATTCCTACGCATAGCTCTCTGCCACAACTTCCTGATTTGTATATTTCGTGGCAAATTAATACAAATTTTATCAGGACTGGTCGCTGTCGTATTTTTACAGTGGGGAATTATACAATATTTATAATTTTTCTTCTTCCGTCCTCCTTCCATTATTATACTCAGTATTAACGAATTCGAATAGGCTGGTAAGTGTCCAGTGTCGATGAAACAATTAAATAAATTATACAATAGACGTGTATGCAGTTCACAAAGCTTGCCTAGCAAGTAGCATTACTCATAAGCCACAGCGTTACTATTTACCGAGCACCCGTACGATGCGTGGCCAAGACGCCGCGCCGAGCCGGCCGGTCGGAGAGGTACAATGACGTCACAGCCGCATACTCGCAAGTGCCGCGCGTTTTAAATTTGCACCACTTTGGTAATTTATTTGAATATGAAAGCGAGCTCAGAAAATTCTGAAATTTTGCACAGCTACTAAATTCAACACGCTGTTTTAGAATATGCAATAAAAAAAATTGCTGCACGAGCCCATTGATCATTTCATGTAATCGGCAAGTGGAGTGCCTATTCCACGAATTCAACAAAATTTTGCCAATTACCTGTATTCGGAAATTCCGCAGATTCGGCGTAACATATGCAATTCTGACGATATTGATTTTCGGACCTTCTACCCATGAAGCCTTCTACTCGCATTGCACTGTTATTTCAGCTAATTTGGTTGGGAATTGTTTTTCAAACAATAATTAGTGTAGCGTTCAATTTACAGTGTTATTAGACCCAGCATGAACCATACCAACGATACACAAAAGCTATGGAAATGTGTGAATAACGTTATAGGTGTAAACAACTCTCGTAAAGACATTGGTAAAATTATGTCTTAACGTGGAGACATGTTGGACACTAACTTAGATATTAGTAATGAATTTAACCGATACTTTTGGTCTATTGGTCAACATCTAACAGAAAAAATTTAATCAAGTATCCGATACCAAGACACCCAAACAATCGGACTCTCAAACTCCATTGTAGTACAAAAAATCACTGAACAAGAAGTAATTAATTCAATAATGCTGCTAAAAAATGGCAAAACACCTGGAATAGACAATTTAACTGCTGAAACACTCAAAATCGTAGCACATCTTATTTCGGAGTCATTCGCTAGAATAATTAACTGTTGTCTGGAAAAGGGTAGTTTTCCATCTATACTCAAAAGTGCGACAGTAATGCCTATACATAAAATTGGTGATGAATATGATTTTTCCAATCATAGACCTATCTCACTTATTTCCTGTTTGGCAAAGGTTTTTGAAAATATAATAAAAAACAAATTGACAGAATCCTTAGAGAAATATAACATACTTTCTGATAAACAGTTCGGTTTCAAAAAAAATAAATCTACTGAAGATGCGGTGACATATATAATAGGAGAAAATGTGAACAGAAATATTCCAACATTATGTGTCTTTCTGGACCTAGCAAAAGCATTTGATACAGTTGATCATAATATGACACTCATGAAAACTTTACAAAATTATGGTATACGGGGTCAAATCTATCATCTAATTAAAAGTTACTTAAGTAATAGAACACAAACTGTTGTGATAAATAAATGCTCTAGTTCTCCATTGCCTATAACATGCGGTGTTCCTCAAGGAACGGTACTGGGACCATTATTCTTTAACGTATATATAAATGACCTATTTGCGGTTGATGTGAGTGGAGGTGTAGTGAGTTTCGCAGACGATACAGATGTTATATTTTCTGCTGAAAGTTGGGAAATATTAAAATCAAAGGCTGAAAATGGTTTTAAAAAAATGTTCAACTGGTTCAGTAGTCGACTTTTAACAGTCAATTTCAACAAGACTCACTTTGTTCCATTCGCGTCGTACGCAAACGGCTTACCGAAGTACACCAACTTACTAATCAGTTGTAGACAGGTAGCTCCTATATCAATGGTCACCAGTATCAAGTACTTAGGAATATATCTAGATTGTCATATCAAATGCGTACAGAATATGTTGTCAAAAAGATACGTTACGTTATAAGCAAATCTAAACTCCTTTCTACTATACTTGCCTATGAACAGATGATCATTGTATACGAAGCACTTGTTCATAGTCATATACGATATTGTATTGTGGTGTGGGGCGCAGCATGTAAAAATAGTATAAAAGCAATAGAAATTATACAAAAACGTTTATTAAAAATTTTATATAAAGTGAGATGTACATATCCTAGTGACTTGTTATTTTCTAAAACAAAAATTCTAGATATCCGCCAAACATTTTTCATGTCGTTAAGTATTTACCAATATGAAAATAAATCAAACTTGACAAAACACGAACATAAATATGACATAAGATATGCATGTAATGTTGTACCAAAAGCAAGGAAAAATACTTTATTACGATGTCATACATTTCTTGCTCCAAGACTACACAATGAGATACCAGAAAAAACATAAAATGTCTAGTGTCTTTAAATTCATTCAGGTATGGTTTAAAACAATGGATAGTAAATAATAATCGCATTAAAATTCACCGACTTGTAGATACATGTAATACCTATTATTACTGATATCTGTAGAATACAAATATTCCTGAATTAACCCTTATTTGTTGTTCCTATTTTTTAATAATTACCTTGTACCCAAGCACAAGTTTTTAACTTTTTTGGGGCACTTGTTGTTTATTGTATTTTATTTGTTTTACATGTACAATAAACCTGGGCCGCACAGTAGGACAGGCCGGCATATATATCTATCTCTGTCGTCACAAATATCGACCTAAGCCGTCTGCCGCGCTGTCCGATTTCCGCGGGATAACACTGGCAGTACTGGCACTTGTGACTGGCACGTTGTATTCCTGTGCAGACAGCAGACGAGTGTGCATTTGAGTAGATTTGATTTGAGCAACACGTGTTATTTTATTATATCGGTAAGGTGAAAGTTTTATTTAATATTCTGATTTGATCTTGTGTTTATTATTTCCGGAATTTTAGGCTTATATAGAGAAACTATACAATAATGCCATCAACGATATAATTGTGTGAAATCTAATAGGAAAAGAAAAACCGATAAGCTGTCCAGTACTTAGTTCTTCCGAAAACAAAATACTACTTATCCGTTCGTTCCCATTTTCTATTACTTTGTGATTTACATGTTTGTTCCCATATTTTGTGTTACCTAAAGACTTATGTTTCTGTTATTGTTGCTTCTTACTTTAATTTATATGACCTACATATTTTTTTATTTTTGTTCATATTTTGTATTCCTTCGTTATTTGTTCCTATATTTTTTAATACCAGAAGAGTCGTTTTTGTTTTATAGTTTCTTATTTATTTTATATGACCTGAAAATATAGCCTATTTATTTTTTGTTCCTATTTTGTATTACTATTTGATTTGTATGTTTGTTCCTGTTTTTCAACACCTAAAGAGTTATTTTTCTATCAGTGTAGTTTTTTATTTTTTTATATCACCTGCTTAATAAAATAGTTTGAACCAGAATGGGAAATGCCTTATTTTAACTGAAAATCGACATTTTCATTGGTTTATAATAGCCAATTAAGAATTATGGGTAGGTATCTTTATTTTCTTTTATACTTTACGATATAGCAGAACTCCTGATGAGTAAATTATATATGCAACTATGTCAAAAAATCGATTTACGGCAAGCTGATATAATAAAAATACCGCGCGCCCCATATAAACACATATAAAAGTCGGTCGAAGTTTGTGACGTCATGCAAGCTGCCTGCCGGCCTGTCTTACTGTGCGGCCTAGAATAAACGCTATACTAGATAGATAGATAGATCATTTTATTTCCATAAGAATGTATATATAACATTGTGGAAAAGCGTCAGCAGTACAGTAATATCAGCATCGATCAGTTACATAAATACTACATTTAATATTATGTATATAACAAACACAAACTTATAATATATAACAGACACACATTATAAGACCAACACGTAAAATCATTTGAGTAAATAATCGTCGATGGAGTAATAGCATTTCTCGAGTAAAAATGTTTTTAACTTATTTTTAAATATGTTCAAGGTTGTTGAGCATTTTATGTCATCACTCAGTTTGTTAAAAATTTTTACACCCAGATGGGCAGGCGAATGCCGACCAATCCGATACTTAGAGAAAGGTATTGTATACATATCCCTGTTTCTCGTACAATAAGCATGCATGTCTTTATCTTTAAGATACTTATCCTGATGGCAATAGATAAATATTGAAAGCTCCAATATAACAATGGAGGGCAAAGTTAATATTCTGAGTGATTTAAAAGAGCTCTTACACGATGTTCTTTGCGATATGCCTGACAGTGCCCATAATATCGAATATGTAACACTGCCCTTTTTTGTGATTTAAATATCTGTACGGAAGCGGATGTAGTTCCCCAAAAGCAGGCTCCGTACCTCAATCTGGACGACACATGGGCATGGTAGACAGAAAGAAGTTGTTCGGTCGAAACTATGCGTTTGAGGCTTCTAATTAGTTAGCAGACAGAGTTTAACTTAGAACTAAGTGCCTCACAATGAGCTTTCCAGTTTAGGTGTTCGTCGATACATATTCAAGAAATTAACGTGAGTCGCTCTCTCAACCTTCTCTCCATTAGAAGAAAGGTCAATATTAAAGTCTTTGTTATTGTAGTTGTGAAACACAAGGTAGTTAGTTTTCGTTGTATTCATGTATAAAGAATTTCTGCTGAACCATTCATGCAGTTTATCAAAATTCTCTTGAAGCTTCGATTGCACAACGTCTCTGTCACTCCCTGATGTCGTAACCGAGGTATCGTCAGCGTATAACCAAATGTCACAATCAGGTAAATTACTAATGTCATTAATATACAGGATGAATAGCACAGGTCCCAAAATTGAGCCCTGTGGAACTCCAATGTCATTGGATAACATACGCGAATTTACATCAGTATTGCAACCATTTTCCAATGTACACTTTATGGATACATACTGCTTTCTATTGCTTAAGTAGCTGTTTAGCCACTCAAGCGCTTTTCCTCTTATTCCATATTTAGCTGCTTCCACTTTGAGAATGTGATGATCGACACAGTCGAATGCACTACTCAAGTCACAAAATAGACCGGCAGGGCATTCGCCATCCTCAACATGTTTCACAACCCTTTCTATGAAAGCATAAATGGAGTCACAGGTACTGTACGCAGCTCGAAAGCCAAACTGATTTTTTGCCAGTGTGTATCCAAAAAATGTACAAGCCTATACACATAACAGTATTCAAATATTTTAGACAGAACTGGTGACAATGCTATAGGGTGATAGTTATTCATCATCTCAATATCGCCTTTTTTAAAAATTGGGATTACTTTATTTGTTTTCAATTTCTCCGGAAATGTACCTTCGCAGAAAGACAGATTTACTAAATACACAAGAGAAGCACATAACACATTTAGGCAATTTTTAATGAGAAAACTAGGTATATTATCTATTCCACAGGAGTTTTTGTGTTTAACAGAAGAAATTCCTTTTCGATGAACGGAAACAAAAACATGGACCTACAATTTCTTTGTATACTATCACAATACGGTGTATAAGGAATCTTACTTAAGATTTTTTTCGGTACATCTACAAAATGATGATTGAACAAATTCTGTGTCCTCAACTAGCACATTATTATTATTTTTTATCTTAAGGTGGCCCGTATTCTCAGATTTTTTATTACTCAGCTCGTTAACAACACTCCATGCGCCTTTTGTAATATTTTTTGAATGTTTTATTTTATTTTCATAGTAAAGTCGTTTTGTTCTCTCAATCAGCTGAGTGTGTTTCACTTTACTTTCTTTGTAAAGCGGTTGCAGGTCTGGATACGATTTTGTTAATTTGTGTAAGTCTTTCAAGTTCTGAATTGACCTTTTTATATTACCATCAACCCATGACTTATTCTGCTTATTGTACAATTTCCTGAGAGGGAAATGCAAATCAAAGTAATGACATAAAATACTATGGAATGCATCAAAGCTAGCATTTAGATGGGAGCACTTATAGACATCTCCCCAACTCTCCTGAGCCAAAGAATCAATAAAATTTTTCAAATTGTTATCATTAAAACAACGCTTATACACGTAGGTGTCATTTGTCTTATCAGCAAAATGGACACTAAACAACAGACCCTTATGATCCAAAAAATGATTATCCAGAGTCTTCGATGTGGATCCTATATTTGAGAAAATATGATCTAAAGTATAGCTACCACGCGTTTTGTCACAGACAGTATTTTTTAAGCCGTAGGTATCTAAACTACTACTACTACATATCGTTCTGTATTTTACTCCTCCGTTGACTAGTAGTCATAGGCGGACTAAAAGTATGTTAATGTGGTGTGTACAGCTGCGGTGCTGGGTGCGAGATTCCGGTGCGGTGCTGACTCTTGCCTCCTTGCAGACGCGAACGGCAACCTTGGCGGTAGCGCGGGTGATGGAGGGGAGGGGGACGAAGACCACCCTCCCGCGAACTACGGCAGGAGGCGGTCCAGGGCGGTGCTGTATCAACTCTCCGGGCACTACAAGCCCGACAAGATGAAGACCAAACTCAAGCTGAACAATGTGAGTACCTATCTGATAAGATATGCTTGCCAGCTTGCGATTGTTTAGGAAGATAAAGTTCAAGTATGAGGATTTATCAGAAGTCACGAGGTTAATTCTATAGTGCGTATAACAATGAAATATTCAATCTTTAACAACTACTACCTCCAAGTACTCTCCATTCTGTTCAATACGTTTCTCCCAATGTTTTATACAGTGTCCAGTTAGTGTGTAATTCTTCGATATCTTGCAAGGTATACCCGATAAAAGAAAATGTCAAATACAAAAGTTATTTGGTTACTTAAGGCGCACATTATAAAAATATTTTAAAATATACAGGGTGTTGCGAGAAAGTAGAATAGTGATCAACTTGATTTTTTTATATGGAATTATAACTTTTTCTTAAACTCTTGTGGTGTCCATCATTGACCTCTATTCAATCCTAAAATATTTTTGAGATCGATTGCGACCTTGCCAAGTTATAATTTATTTTCTATCAATTTCCGGATTTGCATGGTCGCAAATAATACGTCCACATTGATACATTTCTTCAACTTTTCTCAATAATAATATTATACAGCGAGTTATTTGAATATTAAGTGGATATTATTTTGGATGTTACCAGCAATTTGTATCTACAGGGTGTTTTTGACAGAATTTTAAATTACGGCAACTTGAAGGTCATTTTACTTTGTTTTTTTTAAATGTAACACCCTATATTTTTTATTTTGAATCAAAATATCTACTAATACCCTATGTCGCCTTGTAATATCTTTTTCACGTTTCCGACGAAGTTATAAATTGTTTTTCCAAATTTTTAAACAAATATCCCCGATTTTAATTCAGTTTAAATAGAATCCTGTACTTATTTTTATTGCAATGAATTGCGCATGTCAAATTTAGTAAGATCTCACAATTTCAAAATTTTGTTTCTATCAATTACTGAGATACGGCAACCCTGCTTTTTCAGTAAACGGTACCGGAAAGCTTAAATATTTCCAAAACTACCGCAGCTGGTGAGGTGAAATTCAATACTTGAGGGTTTTTGAACATACAGAATTCAAAAACGCTAACATCAGTGCTGTCAGATTTACCAATTTTATCTCCGTAACGGTTCGTCTTTAGACCCATGTTGCTTATCGAAAAATGATCAGCTCAGCGAGATCTACATGGTGGTATAGATGTGGACATCCTTAAAAGTTACACCCTATATATAAAAACAGGTCAAACTTAGTTTTTAGGCGATTTGGAACCTGATCGCCTCGATTCGTCCAGTTAAGGTTTGCAGAATAAAGACTGTGTCGTCTCACTTCCTATGAAGAGAAATGAAAGACTATTTACTAGAGTTTTTGTGTATATATTACGGTTAAAGTGTTTACTTTGATAGTTTATATACTAGCTGGATGTATACAAACTATACAAATGTCTCGTTACTTTGATGGAAACTCATATTTCAACTAAAATAGCTGTGAATATTGGTTGGTTTGTATACTAGCCAGCTAGTTATATCCCACAAAGATATCACACATATTAGCCAGTGTTTCTGGTCAGTTTACAAACTATCAACATCATTTGGATAAGGTATGCACCTAATATCTCTATTTCTATCTGTTTTGGGCGTATTTTGGTTTAATAAAGGTAAATATTTATAGAACAATTTAAAACATCTTTAGACTGTAGTTATAAAGGGTAATTGTCCTCATGCCAATAATTATCCAAAATGCATGCCAATAACTGTTACAGATATATCATGCCAGGTGTTTTTTTTTATTATTATAGAGGGTTTAGGAAATCGGCTCGATCGCAAGAACAGAAAACACTCACTCACATCCATCCGACACGTCGTCACGGCCCGACCGGCTAAAACCCGTTCCCTCTTCCTTACCTCTGATGTTATATTTCCATCTGCACCGGGCATCATCGTGAACGATATTCTTCGCAGTGCAAGATGAAGCAATGATTAAAACACATTTATGAATAACTTCCAATCCTCATTTATCCTTGAAGCCGCTCCTCTTTCTCCTTTACAGAGACTATTTTGTTGACCATCTCATGCATGATGTTCCATGCCTCTACGCTGGACCATAGTCTCTGGGGTCAGCTCCCCATCCAGTTTTTGACTTGCCTCCTGTATGTAGGCCCCCATCGATCGCACAAAAACAGGGCATGCTCGGCCGTATCTTCCGCCTCGCAGTGCAAGCATCTTTCGTCCATCACCCGTCCTATCCGTTTTCTCTTCTCCTATCGACGGTATTAGTCGTTTCTTCCACTGCCCGACATCAGTGGTCTCGTTCCATATGCTTTGCCACTTACTTGCTGTCAGCCTTTTAGCCTC
Organism: Callosobruchus maculatus; assembly: GCA_951848785.1. NCBI lineage: Eukaryota > Metazoa > Arthropoda > Insecta > Coleoptera > Chrysomelidae > Callosobruchus > Callosobruchus maculatus. The sequence goes on along the minus strand of CATOUR010000042.1, from coordinate 2,543,123 downwards.
AGCGCGGCTGATCGCATTGCCTGCTTGACCATGGCGGATCAGTGTCCTCTCTTCGGCCAGCAAATATAATGGTGGTATCGCCGTTATAACTTGCAAGGCTCTTGTAGATACCATGCGATAATCACTGGCGACCCTCAGCAGAGACTTTCTTTGCAAGCTGTCTAGGACCTTCTGATACCTTTTCCTTTTCGTGGCTTTACACCACACAGGAGCTCCGTATAGGACGACCGACTGTACAACCTAGCACAGTAGTGCCCTTTTGTTGCTACTGGGCCCTCCTACATTTGGCATCAGTCGTGAAAGTATTGCCGCCTTCTTCTCAGCCTTTGTCACTACTCGTTTAAGGTATTCTCCATAACATCTCTCGTTATCCAGTGTTGTGACTTCGAGGTACACTATGGACTTGCTTGGTGGGACCTGCACCCCCTTTAGTTGGAAGACCACGTTAGCACTCTTGCTCCTTGGGCCGCGCGTTATAACTGCCTCTGTTTTCTCAGGAGCTAACTTAAGCTTGTGATGGCACATCCATCTGTCAATCTTGCACAGCGATGCATTGGCTTTGTGAACCAGCTCTGCCTGTTCATTTGCCACGATAACAAGTGCCAGATCGTCGGAGTATTCCAGCGTCTTTGCACCGCTGGGCAGCGAAAGCTTCAGCACCCCATCACACAGGATGTTCCAGAGTACCGGCCCTAAAATAGATCCTTGAGGCACCCCAGTTGTCATAGAGATTTCGGTTCCGGCAATGCAAATTGATCTGGAGTCTAGGTAGCTGCTTATAATATTCCTTAGGTATTTTGAAATCTTCAACTTTTCTAGTTCCTTCATAATCATGCTCCACGAGGCTGTATTAATTTCTTTTTGGTATCTTCCGCAATCCTCGTTACTGTTTCCAGGGCATCGATGGTGGATCTCCCCGAGCGGAAACCGAATTGGCATGGCGAGAGTCCTCCTGCCTTTTCGATCTCTTTCTCGAGCCTCTGCCTTATCAGGATTTCGTACAGCTTCCCACATGCCAGGTGTAAAACGTTTGTAGGTATACACTTAATTTAGGCTCAGTTGAAATTTTAGTAAAGTTTCACAGAGGCCTTGTATCTCGTATGATATCAGCAGTAAATAAAGAAGATCTGTTGGTGAAATGGATGCCAGAGTGGCCGCAAAGGTTTTCTAGAAAGAAAGAAAGAATTCCAAATTAGCGTGAATATAATTTTTTTGAAGAAAACCCGCAACCAAATCCACTTACTAACAATACATTAAGATATGGATAAAATGGCCATTACCACCGACACCAGGGTATTCAACTTAACTGACTCTCTAGTACCCCAAAACAAAAACTGTACTAGGACCAAAATGATCACGTAACGTCTATGAGGTAGACGCGGGACAAACAAAATCAAATATAACTGTATTTTCTGCATTTTCGGCAGAAGACACATACACCTCTAAGAATATTTCCTTATAAGCATCTACCACCTCATTTTCCAAAAAATAGGGAATAGTGAATAAAAAAATGAATTTTATTTGAAATAAATTACTTTAAATAATCAGCTATATAGCTTTAATGGCTCATCATTATAGTCACAATGTCTCAACAGACATGTTGTGAACTCGTAAAATGCACTAAGTCGGAGCTAGGGTATTGCCGACACGAATATTATCAATAGTTTTGAGAACTGTAGCTCGCCATCATTCGCGATTTACTGTCAGTTCAGTGGCGCTCTTGATACTCATATCTAGCAACTGTTTCGTCGTATCCACCCAGCGTGTAGGGGAACGGCCACGGCGCCGCCCACTCGGGGCGTGACCTTGAACTACAAGTTTCTCCATATTATCGCTTCTGTGAATATGTCCGAAGAATGTAAGCATTCTCATCGACACAATGGAGGATAGTCTCTTTGGATTACCGAGCCCATCCAGTATGGAAACATAAGTTCGATGGGCGGTATAAGGAATTCTCAGCATTCTCCTCCACGCCCACATTTCAAAAGCATCTATGCGAGCTCGATCTACCTTTTTAAAAGTCCAAGTTTCCGAGGCATACAAAAATATGGAGAACACAAGAGACTGAACCAGTGACATTTTGGTAGCTTCAGTGATGTTATGGTCACGCCATCTTTTAGCAAGCTTTGCCATGGCCACCCGTGCCTGTTGAATGCGTCGTCGAATCTCATTCTCACAGCTACCTGAATTGTCGATCAAAGAACCGAGGTACGCAAAACTTTGAACTACCTCACAACGGCCTATTGACTTTATTTCTCGATGATTGTCATGCTCGCTATCTACGATAATAACCTTGGTCTTGTTGTAGTTAATACCAACACCATATGCTGCACTGTGTTGTTCTAAAACGTTGAATAGAGCTACTAGTTCTTCCTGAGAAGCAGTAATAAGGGTTGTATCGTCAGCAAATCTTAAGTTAGATATTTTGCTTCCGCCAATAGTTATACCGCCATTCCAGTTGTCCAATACCTGTCTCATCATAAATTCAGAGTAAATGTTTAATGGTTACATGTGGATTTATATTCAACCATATGCAATATACAGAGCTACATTTTTGTTATCGGGTACCTATTTACGTTTCCTTAGAACTACTTCATGTTTGATCCAAAAGGGTAGTATATTTACATTTTGAGGAAATTACGTTATCGGTTGTACTATAATTTACCTCTTGTTTCATAGGTTCATAGGTGCAACAACTATTTTGCTCAGTGCCAATATAACTATCTGAAATCCCCATTTTCCTCTAAACTGAATTTATCTTGGAACTCGTTTGCAAAAAAATACGAGAAAAATCAAAATTGCCAATGCTCCTTGAATGCACTTCAACATAAATATTGCTTGTATGTGTAACGTATTAAACAAAAGAAGTAAGGCTATTAGCATCCAGCCTGAAAGTGCCAACAACTTTACCCGTTATCCTAAAAGTTGAACCAAAGCCTACTTGAGTACATTCAAAAGAAGAGGTTTTTTGTCTCCTTTTATGTGTCTACCTTTCAAAGCTTTTGAGGTACGTTACAACACCAGTCTCGCTTTAATGATATATCCACCTACTTACGGTTTAGCTTGTTGTCTATTCATACTTTTGGCGATGATAGAGAGACTCTGTCAGCTTATGTATATTTTATTCTGGCTTCGTTGTGGAGTTCGTTTTAGCGAAACCCGAAACGGGCATTAAGATTGGTGTCAATCGACGCGGATTGACGCCCTGAATCGAACGATACCACTACCAGACTGAGGAGACGCCCCGGTAAAATTCTATGACACTTTAAAGTTCCAGTACCTAACCTCACTTATGCCAAACAGTCAACTTATTGAGAACAAATTCGGTTTAATTGGTCGCTAAGTACATGTTAATCGATTCTGCTTGATGTCCTGAGTCGAATTAGGCCTCTCCAAGGCTGTGGAAACTCTCCGATGAAAACCTGCGCCACTGTAAAATTTCAAACCTAACTTAAAAATTACTTCGATATTTCGATGATTTTTCATTATATATGTGGTCAAACTATATATCTTCAGAAAGCGCTAGATGAGTACAACAGAACGCCACCAGTCGCAACATCCTAAAATGGAAAATAAAAAAGTTATGATACTTTAAATGTTTAATGTTAAAGCTATTGAGGAAATATGAATAATCGAAAACCAGGTTAGTTTATGTTGAATTAGGTTTGTGTAAACGTATAACGGGGGGCCTGGGGGGGGCTGCCCCTCCCCCCAGACGTCACTGTCTTTGCATGTTTTGAATTCTGATTCTCACCTGTTCGGTTTTTTCCATAGCATGCAGGGGTAGGGCCCATAGGAACTTATTTTGGTTAATTTCCAATTGAGAATCAAAATAAACGGTTGTACAGTCTAGATTTAGTACAATATAAGTCAAGATATCAGGTTGCGTCGCTAGATACACCTTTTTACCTCAACCGATTTGCTTACTTCATATTAGGTAAGCTATTGGAATTTGTGAATTTCAAAGTAGCGTAGACTTTCACCAAAATGTTTTCTCGCACTGGTAATGGTCCAGTTCGTCTCAGGACTTCAAGCCGAGTCGATTAGAACCCATTCCAGCTTCAATAATTCAACTAGTCTGGTTAAGTTAGGTTTGGAATCTTCAAATTGCTGTAGTTTTTCACCGGAGCGTTTCCTCAGTCCGGGAGTGGTATCGTTCGACTCAGGGCGTCAATCCGCGTCGATTGACACCAATCTCAACGCCCGTTTCGGGTTTCGCTAAAACGAACCCTTACCTTTTTTTCTTTGAAAAAAATCACCTAAATTTGACAAAATCCTGATATCCATTGACCATGATCGATGAAAAGAAAAATAAGCTAACAAAATCAACCCATTAGTTTTCTGTATTTATAAGATTTAATTATTAAGCCTCAGATACATAGAAGCTTTCTGGGGCCGTTTATGTATGAATAATTTTATTCATGTACGCAGTTAATTAATAGAACTTTTGGCACCTACTTTACTAGCAATTTTCCATTTTATTATTCCATTAAAATGTGATGAGTGATAAAAGATTTCCTTTAGTTCCCCAGCTAATGCGTACATTTTATGCAAAAATGAGGTAGATTCGTGGCGAAAAGTAATTTGATAAAATCTGTTTGAGTTGCACTTTTAATGATGGCAGTGAACACAGGATGTGGGTGAAATGAGGAACGGAAGTTGCACCGATGAAACGCTGATGTTGGCGATGGTTTTAGATTTCTATAGAGTGCACCGTTAATTGGAGAAACTAGATATATCTTGTTACTAGCTAACTAATATAAGCGTTAGTGATTGAAATTACAATTGCTGGAAAACATTTTCAAATTTTTGTGATGATCTCTAAACTGGAAATGAGGGTCTCTAAAGGTAGACGTTCTTCTTTGATTCTCAATTTCGCGCGCTATACCCTAGACCCTTAAGAATCAATAGTCAGTTTACTACTTAAGTGTACGTACTATTCTTAAAAACATGTCGCTTTCCATTTCTTTATTTCTATAATTCTAATTATTCTAATTGGCATACCTCATGATACGCCTATGTTATTTGATATCTATTTGTTAACATTTAACACGTGTCAGAGGAATCAGGGGCCCTGGTCGACCATATTTGCTAATTATGAATGAATGTCCCTGTTTCGCGCTACCGACATGTGTGTAAACAACAAATAGGTGATCTTTGAATGGCTCGCCAGGTTATGGGAGTAAGGCGACACAATACACAAAATACGTTGGAAAAACTCGCTTGTAGCAAAGTTTACGGAATACATATAAGTTGGATCACTCTCCGTCGGCACTTTGAAGATCTCACATCAAAGCGATGCCACGGCCGCACGCGCCAATTAGTTTTTGCGTTGGTTTTTGCCCAAGTACGAGGGTCTTTTAGCGGGGACTTGCTAACGCCTTGGTTTTACGTATATACGAGGGTCACTAAAAGACTAGGTATTGACAGCCGATTTACACATACAAATACAAATATAACGTTTATTTTGCTAATACACTAAGTTACATAAATGGATATCAAAAATAAAACCTAGTAAAACTATTACTAATGAATATCAAATGATTTCACATATTGTAGCTATTTCGTAGATATGTAAAAATTGGTTCAAAGGTGCTGTAGTATTTTTACTTAATGTTTTGTTTATTTGGCTTATTTTTGAGACCACAGCTTATAAAATTTATGGTATAGTACATACGAACTCGTATGTACAATTTTAAAAGATAGTCATGTGGAAATGCTGTACTTGGATGTGAATAAATTATTTTTGACATTTTGCTTTTCAGTGTCATTCCAATTGCTACTGTAGAAACTAAATTGTTAAAGTTTCAATAAAAATATTTCCGAGCTCTAAAATATAATTTAGGATGTCCCTGGGTGGTATGGAAAGACCACCGAATGAATATTTTGTCTCACTATACGTTTTTAGCATGATACAATCCTTTAAGTACCTGTAGGTCTTGAATTAATCACTTTATGCCCCAAGTGTGCTAGTTTGTTGTAATTGTTTTATCGGGAGGAACATAGAAAGGCACAAATGTACAGGGTGTCCCATTCATAATTTTGAATCGAATGTCACGTGACCAAAAACAAATACCTCATTGGGTAGTACAATGACAAAAAAGACACAACATCTGCTCTAATTTACATCCCCAAAATTATAATTCTATACTGCTGCCCAGTTCCGACATATTGCTTGTCCTAATCGTCGTGAAACACCCTGTGTTTATATCCTTTACATTTCAAGGTTTACCACAAAATAAGGATGCATCTGATTGTCATTTTCCATCCGTTAATAAATTTAATTGATAAAATCAAACTTCTAAAAATATTATCCATTTCCTGCAAACAAATCCGAGATAGCAAAATCCGATATTTTTGAGACACTGTATAGACTTCGCGTTAAACACGTTCAATCTCTACTTTGCGCCGCCCCGTATCTCCCGGCTGACGTCGGTACACTGCGACCGGTGTACCGGGGTGACGGAGCAAGGGGCAGGTCGTTTTGATATTTTTGCGGAGTGATCCAACTTATATGTATTCCGTAAACTTTGTTTGTAGCGAGTGAGCCTGACTGCTGTTGCCCGTATTATCTAGGGGAGGCAGGCTCAATAACCTTTTCTGTTTACATCAACAAAAACTTAGCCGTGCCGTAGGGGGATAAACGAAGGACTGTCTTTACTGCCTTAAAAGCAATTTTGTTTTCCTCCACACATATCTCTTTTCAACCCTCTGTTAATACTGACTTTGCTGCAGGGAAAAGGTGTAAGGTAGAGGAGGTGTATAACTAAATTTTCTTAGCGAAGAACGAATTTCCAGTCGTGTGCTCCAGGGAGATAACATAAAATCTGTAAGAAACGATTTCTCACAGAAACTTTGATGCGCTTGAATGTTTGTCTCACACAGTTTCCATGGGATAAAATGAGACCAAAATACTCACATGTTATTACTTAGCTATTACGTTCCAAGCCAGGTACGGAAAATACCGTATTCGCGAGAAACACATAGTCTGAGATGGTGTGCGTTTTATGAATGATACTGGAACTTATAGCACAAAAACTACACACCAATGGTTGAACTGACACACTAGAGATATCTTGGTTTGCTCTAAATGCCGAGCTTTTGTTCACGATTAGACATTATAGGGGTTGTGGCCTCGCTTGGATTGAATTTTATTTATCTAACAGGACCCAAAAGTGATAATTGAAAAGGATGCATCATTCCAGGTTCATGTTACATGTGGTGATCCACAAGGATGTATTTTGGGACCTATTTTATTTATACTTTTTATAAATGATTTGAAAGTAATGTTTTAACACGGCAATTACACAATACGCTGATGATACTAATTTCATTGTGTCGGCCAACACGCTTAGTCTGGTAACTAGCAGGCCTGCCTCAATGAAGGAAAATTACTGTATTGACAATAAATTAGTACTTATTAGTAGCAAAACTAAATTTATCATATTTAACGCAGCCACTCCTAATTTCAGCCTAATGGTTAAGTGTTGGGGTCATAACTTGCCCCAATATCAGCCTATTCATTACTTGGGCGTACATTTTGATCTGGCACGGAGCAATCATTTGTACTTTGTCCTTGGTAAACTTACATCCCACTGTTTCAAAGTATGGCTCCTTAAGTCTTTTAGTGATGTATCGATTCTAGTTTTTGATATTATCATGCTTACGTTCTATCAACAGTTTGTTACTGTATCGTTTTTGGGGAAATAGCTCCATCACTAACGGAGATCAGCATCAGCATTACCTACTACGACCCTACAGCATATCGCTACCCAAATGTCATTATAATCCATGCAACGGTTACTGAGATTACGAGGGTAGAAAAACGAGACAGACAGACAAACAGACCGACAGACAGACAGAGCGAGAGACAGATAGAGCGACAGAGCGACAGACAGACAGAGCGACAGACAGACCGACGGAAATGAGTGCAGTGGATTTTCGTCATGAAGATATGATAAAACGCCCAAAGTGCGTATTATCTCAAAATGGAAAATTCGCGCGATCACAATACTCCCCTCACCTATCTATTTGGGAAGTCAGAGGTGAATGCCGCTCACATGTTAGAATCCAGATTTCAAGATGCCATTGTTCAATGCGTTGCTCAAAAGTTTAGATGAATATATTGCTCCTGAGATTTGTACAGAGACTTACACATTTTAGTAGAAGACATAACTGGATTAAATGAAATGCAAACTAGATCCAAGTGATAAATAAAGAATTTTTCACTTCACTTATTTTCTCGCGCCTCTATATACAACATTGTAGAAATATGATCAGCTGATTTCATTACAATCATGTTAGTATCTTCCAATCTATAGGCGTTGGATCATCAGGTGTCACATGCAGGCAATATTTAGTGACATAGGTGACACTGTGCAGAGGTGTATGAAAGGCCGGCGACCACATTGCAACGACAGAAAATCGTTTATACATGCACATCTTTTTTATTTTTTTTCACCAAATGCTCATTTCTAGAAGTCTACTCTACTAAGACAAAACAAGTATCATATTATGAGTTATTGCTCCGAAAAGCAGCAATATCTTTGCACACCGTATACATAGGAAGTATTATTATCAAAAACATATCTGCAGACGTTCAGTAATACAATCATTCTCAGAAGAGCTGACACCATTAGCTCTATTCTTTGTCACGCAAGACGAATGAATGGAAGTATTATTATAAAAGATTATCTCTTCAATGTAGAGTCAGAAAATATAATAAAATAATTATTCAGATTAAGGGAAGAGATCAACATTGGCATTGATGCAACATGTTTGGCAAGCATAACACAGAATAGAATAATGTCAACTCTGGAATCCTGGAACCCATGGTTGGTCCCACGCTCTCTAAGTGATGTATGAAAGGCTTTCTTTCCCTTCGGACTGGGAGTAGGGTATCTTCTGTTTACACAAAAAGAACCTTATGTAGAAAACTTTGAATCTCTGATCATGGTATCGATTTCGTAAACCAGTAAATTCTGAACTGAATAATTTGCTACTCCAGTGCTATTCATATATTTTTAATGTTACAAATGATATTCCTGTGAATTCCATCTGGAAGCAAATATTGCAATTACGTATTACCCCGTTTTTGATGAAGTCTGTGTGATCATACATATATCTATTTCCTCAAATATTCTATCACAAGGGCTACTTATCCATCATAGCTGTATACAAGAGTCGGTTTGCATTCTCGTCATCACTAGGCAGCTTTATTGCCTCTTGATTTTCCATCAACCCCCGCACCACCTGGAAAGTAATTATGTCCTTGTTTAATTTTAAAATTAATATTTAATTTACCTCGGTTGGCTTTTAGTACATAGTTGCTTTTAAACTTCCCTAATCACGTTATATTTAGAAGCAAAGGGGAATTTTCTGAAAAGCACTGCGGCAAAATGGCTTTAAATGAATGTTCGCCCTTATGCATGTTCCAAACTTCGGCTTACAAGGCAGCCATTTGTCAGTAGTATGTATGTAATAAATGTGTAGGTCACCGCACACTAACCTATTTGAGTAGTTGTAATCAAATTTTATGCATCATTTTGATTTTTCTCTCTTCTTGAACTGAAAGTTCCATACTGCAACGATTTGTTTAATAATTCATATGATGCAGCCAGTCTGCTCACTGAACTTAGTCGCAGAACCCTACAGTTCAAAATGGACAGACTGATGCTGAGTCCTGGAACAGATCCAATGGAAATGTTCTAAACTCAAAAAGCCAACAAGACACTAAAATAACCAGAGAATTATGTAGCAGTTCAAGGGTTGCCTTTAGCCAAACAAAAAGAGGAAAACTCATCGAAGATCGTCTTTTCTCCAATGATGTTTGCTAAGATCTTTTTACCGAATTGTCTTTTCCCATACCGTATCGCAAATTTTATGTAAGAATCAGAAATAAAACAGTTTAGAAGATTTCATAAATACTTGATAACAAAGAGGAAAATTATATGCACGAAACAAAAAATTATAAATAACTGGCTAAGAACGCAAAAGAAAGCAACGATAGCTGCCGACACGTCTTTCGGACTAGTTGAACTTCGTCAGAGCAGCGTAATCTAAGACAAAGTTTAAGATAATGATATATACTAGGATGTTGTATGAGAAAAGCAATAGTGCTTGTATTCAGCATGTTTAATAGAAGAACAGAAAGTGGATTCAACCAACAGAACTTCTATCTGTAATCAGCAAGGTGACTGGGAACATCAGTGGACAGCTTTTGATACGTCTTGAACATCACCACTTCAGCAGCAACAACAAGCAATTTAGATTTGGACGTCAAAGGTCATTTTGGTATTAGTGGACTGTATAGAAAAAATGCAACTGGAAATTAAGAAGTGTTGAGTCATCACTCACCACTTGTCGAGATTCAACTGCTTTTCGGGTGCGCTCATGAAAGGGGAGATCATCATTACCACTGCTGAGAGTTCTGTTATCACAGTAATTAATTTTGCAACTCACTGTCTGCGAATGAATACTTTTAGTATTTTTATTATTGCTGCGCCGCCACTGACACCATTTCTAAAAACCATACGCGTTTTCCATCCTCTCCATGATAATAATAATGTGTGAATCAATTCAATTATTTCTACCTTACACAATACAGATCGATCTCAATACTCGTAGGTATACATCAGAAAATTTATAACATTCTCCCTTGGTTTCTGCAACAGGCAAGGCAATGTTCGGATGGACCTAAACAAGTGTATTATGCCACTAAGCCTTTCTTTGACAGGTGAATGGACAGTCTATTATGAATACAACAAATTTTTCGGCTTTGCAACCCCTCACCCCCAAGCACTCCAATTTCACCCCTACCCAAAAAAAAAAAGTAAATAATGATCAGGAACCTCTAAAAACGAAGTTTCAGTAATATTTGAAATTTTTTGTTTTGTGCTAATCACTCCGTTGCCAATGCACTGATTTTCAAAATTATAGCACCTTTACCTACTGCGATCCCACATCATATCACTATCCAAATTTCATAACAATCCATGCACCGGTTACTGAGATTACGAGGCTAGAAGAATGTGATCAGACCTACAGACAGACGAACGGAAATGAATGTCGTGGATTTTCGTTATGCAGACATCATTAAACGTCCAAAAAGCGTATTATCTCAAAACCGAAAATTTTCTCGACCAAAATACTGCCCTACGGTATACACCTGTGATGCAAACTTATCCATCCATTTGGAGAAGCTCACGACATTCGTCTTGATCAGCTGTGGCATGCGTGTCTCCTAATAGTCTAATGTCACAACCTTCCTGTCAAACCCTGCTAAAGCGAATTCCTTCTCCAGTCCAAAATCTCCATCAACATTAACACGGGAGTTCTGCAGGATGGAGTCTGGATGTCGATATAGTTTCTGCTTCACAGCAATGGCCTGCTTTCTAGCACTATAGGCTTGACCCACAGTTTCTGCGGATAGTAGCGCTTTGCATCAAGACCGGTAGATCGAAGAATATAATAAAATTCAATGCTTTCAAGACTCAGTACTGTGCTCTATCATGCAAGAAGTGTCCAATCGAGTATTCAGCTAACCGTACTGTCCATACAGAAAACATTCCAGAGTGAAGCAACTTGACTAATCGGTGACATAGCAGTATTTTTGAAAGATTCATAACTCCGCCATTCACCGAGCCTGTTTAAATGCATCTGTTGTATACTGCCGCATCTCATAAAGCCGTTTGTTATATACCGAGAACCGAGTGTCCTTGTCTTGTTCTCATAGTATCTAGGGTTTGAAACGGTCTGCCGGATTATGTCTTTATCGAACCTGTGGGCCTTGGCCTATTTATATCAGCCTTCGAAGCAGCCGTGGTACTTTGGTACTTGGCTCTCCTGCGAGTTCGCTTAACTATAAATAAAAATATTTTTGTTTTCCTTTTTCAAGGAATTTTTTGAACCTTGGTGCTATATATCATGTAGTAGGTTTTTGATGATGAGGTTCCAAAAAGCAATACAAGGAGAGAAAAAAATCTTTATCTCAAAGTGGTTGAAACGTTTCGACCACTTTGTGGTCTTCTTCATACATATATCTTTTTCTTCCTAAACTACAATGATAATATAAAATTAGTTACAAAAGTTTTGGCGATCAAGGCGTATATACCTACCAAAAAAAAATGTTTTTCAAGAAAATCAGGTTTTATGTAAATAATTATCCAGGTGTACATATTCAGTTATTGTAGAACTTGTAATTGTGTGGTTGATTGACAATATCACGTCTAGAAAAAATAGTAACTAGTGGGTGCAATCTGGACTTGATCCGTTAGCATACCGAATTGTAAATAAATGAATAAATAAATAAAAACCTGGTATTTTTTTAATTCCTCCATGCATTTCAAATATTACTTCTCATTGAATCGCACACAGAAACAGAATGGCGAAATTTCACTACAGCGGGATGAGGTTTATGCTCAGGCTACAATTACTTACTTTACTTAGTCTTGCGTTAAACCGAATTTCTCTAAGATAATTAAATGGGTTTAATTATCCTGTCTCCTTGGTAACTATGACGCCGCTGGGACGTGTAGAAGTAATCGAATGAAGCCCTTCATGTAAAAAGCACGGGTCAAAGGTACATTAGTGGCTGTTTTGTCAAGGCTGGCTTAGTAGAATAGCCAAAGTGTAGTAGCAGTATACTAGATTAGGACAAAAGGCTGAATTCCATTTGCATTTATAGATATTCCTATAGAAAGCAAATTGCCTTACCGTGCGGAATAGTAGATTAAATGAATGGTCTCAATATATATGTATTTCGATGGATAAGGTGTTTGCAGCGCCTTTCACCGTCTATATTTAAGGTTCAGCCAGACTATCAAATTCTCTGCTATGGCTTCCTAGATTGAATAAGTATGTTATATAGCCTTCTAGTTACCCCTACTCTCTGGTATTGCATTCGTCTTGTATTTGATTATTTACCTGAGTATGTACAGTATTTTTGATAATTATATTATATTTATGAAGTATAACCCCTACTAAAATCATAGCCATCATCATCATGTGTCTTTAAGGTATTGCAGATCTTGACATATTTCTTCAATGTATCAACTCTCAAATAGCTTTGGCCATGAAATGAGAAAGTTTCCATTTTTTCAAATTTTAGTTAATCAGATAGTCTTAAAGAGTTGGAGAACAACGGCGAAAAAATTTTGTAATTATCTCCATTAATAGAAAAGTTATAGTCCTTCAAAGTTTGAATAGCCGTATCCTCCGCGCGAAGCCGCTGTGACGTCACACGGCACAACGCAAACCTGTGTATGCCCTGCCGAGGATGCTGCTCCCGCAAGCCACCGCGCCGCTGCCGGCCTCCTCGTTCATGTCGTTATTTCTTGTTTTCAGTAGGGTAGGCGACGGTGACAAAACGATACACTGCAGTTTATTGGTACTCGTATTAATAGAATATGTCTAGCAGACCGAGAAACTATAAATATTGCATTGTACTCAGATGTAGTAACACCACCATAAAAATACCAAACAAATATTTCAATGGATAGCCTATTATGAATACAAAAAAATTGAGTTTTATGACCCCCCACCTCCCAGATACACCAATTTCACTCCCACCCAAAAAAGTAGAAAATGATCATGAAACCCCTAAAGCGCCTAAAAACTAAGTTTGAGCTGTTTATATACTTTTAGTTTTTTTATTATTGCTGCTCCGCCGCTGACACGATTTTTGGAAATCATAAAGATTTTACATCCTCGCAGCGGTAGTAATACTGTGTGAAAATTCAATTGAAATCAATCCTATAGTTTCCTAGTTACACCATACAGAATGATCAGAAGCAATACTCTCTCATATATACATCAGAAAAGTCGACGATCCGTAATAGCCAAATAATGTTCGGATGCACCTAAAAAAGTGTATTATGATGCTAGACCTTTCTTTCACAGGTTAGTGGTCGGCCTGTTATGAATACAATAATTTCTCAGTTTTACAACCACCACCCCCCAATCACCCCAATATCACCCTCATCCAAAAAAAGTAGAAAATGATCAGGAACCTCTAAAACGCCTAAACACAAAGTTTGCGGAATATTTAAAATTTTGGTTTTTTGCTAATTACCCCAACGCCCATTCACCGATTTTCAAACTTATAGGAACGTTACCTACTATTACCCCCACAGCATATCGCTGCCAAATTTCATAACAATCCATGCGGTTACTGAGATTACGTGGCTAGAAAAACGCGCACAGACAGATCTACAAACAGCCTACTCTCATTCGACTCTCATTCCATTGATCCCTATCCTATATTGTTACAGTGTTACATTGGAGGGTCGATATAAGGTCACTCTCTTACAAGACGTTGAATTGAAGTGATGATATAAGTCAAGCTTTTTTACAGGACGTTAAATTTAGGTGATGATGTAAAAAAGGGTCTGTACTTGAGCAATGACAAACAATGACCAATGAGCGATGCTACGCTCACGCTGATGCTTCGACTTAACGCAGGAAAATAGAAAGCTGTGGTTCTTTTTATTAGAGAGCATATTGGATAGGATCAATGAGATGGGACAAAAGAAGTATGATTATAGGGGTATTTCCTTGAAACCGAAATTTAGTTTAATAGGTTTATTACTTCTAGGAAAAAAATTAAACTCACTTTTTTGGCGGACTTTTCTATTTGCCAAGCGACATCTATTATTAAGCATTAATAATGGTTTTACGAGTGTTTTTATTTCAACGAAATTCAAGCAATGCTTAAAAAGTTATGATTTGGAATAGAAAAGGAAAATAAAACTAACAGTCAGTTTAAGGCAACCAAATTTTTTGGGATTTTTTTATATATCTTTGTCAATAAAATGTGGCCTTGTTTCGTCCAGTTCCGTTTGTGCACTTTACGTTGGGATACCCTGTGGCAATCCATTATACTTCGCAATGGCAAAGTTTACGGAATACATATAAGTTGGATCACTCCGCAAAAATATCAAAACAGCCTGCCCTTACTCCGTCACCCCGGTACACCGGTAGCAGTGTACCGACGTCAGACGGGAGATACGGGGCGGCGCAAAGTAGAGGTTGAACGCGTTTAACGCGAAGTGTATACAGTGTCTCAAAAACATCGGATTTTGTTATCTCGCATTTGTTTGCAGGAAATGGATAATATTTTTAAAAGTTTGATTTTATCAATTAAATTTATTTGCGGATGGAAAATGACAATCCGATCCATCCTTATTTTGTGGTAAACCTTGAAATGTAAAGGATATAAATACATGGTGTTTCACGATGATCAAGACAAGCAATATGTCGGAACTGGGCAGTAGTAGAGAATTATAATTTTGGGGATGTAAATTAGAGCAGAGGTGTCTTTTTTGTCATTGTACTACCCAATGAGCTATTTGTTTTTGGTCACGTTACATTCGATTCAAAAATATTAATGGGGCACCCTGTACATTTGTGCCTTTCTGTGTTCCTCCCGATAAAACAATTCCAACAAACTAGCGCACTTAGGGTTTAAAGTGATTAATTCAAGACCTTCAGGTACTTAAAGGATTGTATCACGCTAAAAGCGTATAGTGAGATAAAATATTCATTCGGTGGTCTTACCATACCACCCAGGGACATTCTAAGTTATGTTTTAGAGCTCGGAAATATTTTTGTTGATAACTTTCACAAATTAGTTTCTACAGTAGCATTTGGAACGACACTGAAAAGCAAAATGTCAAAAATAATTTATTCACATCAAGTAAAGCATTTCCACATGATTATCTTTTAAAATTGTACGTACGAATTCATATATACTATATCGTAAGTTTTATAAGCTGTGGTCTCAGAAATAAGCGAAATAAACGAAACATTAAGGTAAAAATACTCAGCACCTTTGAACCAATTTTTACTTATCTACGAAATAGCTACAAAATATGTGACATCATTTGAGATTGATTAGTAATAGTTTTACTAGGTTTTATTTTTGATATCCATTTATGTAACTTAGTGTATTAGCAAAATAAACTTATTTGTATTTGTATGTCTAAATCGGCCGTCAAAAGCTAGTCTTTCAATGACCCTCGTATATACGTAAAACCCAGGCGTTAGCAAGTCCCCGCTAAAAGACCCTCGTACTTGGGCAAAAACCAACGCAAAAACTAACTGGCGCGTGCGGTCGCGGCATCGCTTTGATGCGAGATTTTCAAACCGCCGACGGAGAGTGATCCAACTTATATGTATTTCATAAACTTTGGCAATGGATAGTTTTCACACTCTAATCGATATATTTCATTGTGTAAATGATTTGATTTGAAAAGCGCCTCGTCAATCCTTATCTGTTGATACACTTTTTTCTCTACAGAACCTGCTGAGTTCAACGGATGCTCCCCTTCCAGAGTACAAGACTGCATCGGTAAAGAAGAGCCGGTTCATCATATCTCACTACGGAATGTTCAAAGGCGCTTGGGATTGGCTCATCTTGATGGCCACCTTCTACGTAGCCGTCGTTGTACCCTACAACGCTAGCTTCGAAACGGAGAGGCCATCCGTCATCCTAGACGTACTTGTGGAAGCGTTGTTCTTTATAGGTACGTCTCGTTTCGTCTATATAATAAATTAGCAATTGAGGTTTTGAATAAATTTTTTTTGTCATAAATGGAAAGATCATACATAAGTTTTATAACAAAACTGTTTTTGTTTCCTTTTTTTTTTCGCAATAATTCAAAAGTTACATCAAAATAAAAATGGGTTTTTGAATCGAGTACCGAAAACACGCCGACGGCTCTCGAACCCGTGTGACGTCACGATGGCGGTAACG
Organism: Callosobruchus maculatus; assembly: GCA_951848785.1. Lineage (NCBI taxonomy): Eukaryota > Metazoa > Arthropoda > Insecta > Coleoptera > Chrysomelidae > Callosobruchus > Callosobruchus maculatus. The sequence goes on along the minus strand of CATOUR010000042.1, from coordinate 2,526,370 downwards.
ATGCTCCTTTGACCAACGACATCTTACTTCGATACTAGATTCTAGACTCCCAGCCAATCGCGAAAATACGTACCTACTGCTAAACTGGTAACTAGTGTATATTTGTTGCAACACAGTTGATGAATGAAGTTTACAGCTCGAGACGAAGTCTACGATCGAAATAAATATGTTTTTGAATGTTTGAAGTTGATACCAGTAAGTAAGTACCTATAATCAAATATGTTTCGTTGATAAGATTTGCTCAATCGGAGGATGGCCCAGTGGTTAGAGAGTCCGATAGTGGATCTCAGGGTCTTTGGGGTCGTTGGATCGAAACCCAGGCCCAGGCCAACTTTTTTTTTATTTTTTTTTTAAATTCATTGATATGCTTTTTGCACTTGTTACGCACACTTTTCTACGATCAACGTAAATATGTGTTTGAATCAAATTTTGTTAGACATATTACTTGCACTGCACAGTGCTTGTTAAATTTTTATGAAAATTTAATGTTGTTAAGCTTCATCGCCCAATAATAATAATACCAAGTGATAAACAGAATATGATTACTAGTTTGAGTTACTTTTTTACATTAAAAAACTTAAAAATGAATGAATTGAATGGAAGAAGGGATTTTGTTTTATTAACCAACTATTACATTTAACAAAAAATAATGGCGATTGATATTGACGGACAAACCTCATTTCCACTGATTTTTTTAATTGTCCTCCGCCTCCTGTACTTAGCTTTTGCACTGTGCAGTGCAAGTAATATGTCTAACAAAATTTGATTCAAAGACATATTTATGTTGATCGTAAAAAAATGTGCGTAACAAGTGCAAAAAGCACATCAATAACATTTTTGATAACAAAAAAAATAAAAAAAAATTGGAAGGCCTGGGGTTCGATCCAAAGACCCTGAGATCCACTATCGGACTCTCTAACCACTGGGCCATCCTCCGATTGAGGAGATCTTTTCAACGAAACATATTTGATTATAGGTATTTACTTACTGGTATCAACTTCAAACATTCAAAAACATATTTATTTCGATCGTAGATTTCGTCTCGAGCTGCAAACTTCATTCATCAACTGTGTTGCAACAAATATACACTAGTTACCAGTTTAGCAGTACGTATTTTCGCGATTGGCTGGGAATCTAGAATCTAGTATCGGAGTAGGATGTCGTTGGTCAAAGGAGCATCCTTACCGCCATCGTGACGTCACACGTGTTCGGGAGCCGTCGACGTGTTTTCGGTACTCGATTCAAAAACCCATTTTTATTTTGATATAACTTTTGAATTATTGCGAAAAAAAGAAAACAAAAACAGTTTTGTTATAAAACTTATATATGATCTTTCCATTTATCACAAAAAAAGTAATTTTTTTCTTAATTCAAAACCTCAATTCTCTAATTCTTTCCATACCATTCTTTCCCCTAATGGTTGTTTTTTCTTTAACAATTAGGGATTCCTACCCAAAATTGACATATTTTTATGTCTGATCAATGAGCCTTTAATGTGTATCCCCCCCTTATTTTCTACAATAATTGTAATTATTTCATATAAAAAATTTTTATACGGTTTTTGAGTTTCTGACTAATTCATTTATAAACATTACTGGTTATTCCTATCAATTCATAAAACCAATAAAAGATATTCACTGTAATAATTATTATAAATAATAATAATAAAATTAATATTTCTCCGACCCAATTGCCAATCCTCATAGACAAAGACTTTAAACTAGTCCATTTCAGAAATACCTTTTCTCTTTTGTTTAACATCAAATAATATAATTACACCTGCTTTTTGGGTGTTTTCTAGCTTTTTTTCCTTGGTTTTCCAATAATAGAATAATCCAACATGGCGAGCATAAATTCTTCGACCTCAGGATCATCGATCTTTCATCGATCATTAACATTCCGTCCTTCATTTTGTCAGTTGTCAAGAGTGATAGACAAGTGACAAGTGTCATTGTTTCTGAATGTCATTCACTTTGAAATGACATTTCCACGTGGTTTATTCATGAAAGAAATTAACCGATTTTACTACAGATATCTGATTTTAATGTGTTTTTAAATGTTTAAAGTACTTTGTATTACTTCTCCAATGTTTTGCGACAACGATTTTGTGTTTTACACAAATTGTGCTATTTTTGTGAAGACTCTCCCATTCAACATCATTACGCTTCAATCTCAATAACTTTTGTAAGTATTTAACATCCCCTTTTTGAGATTGTTACTCATGCTCAAAATATTTTTATTGTAGCCCTGAAGATGGAATCATAAGTTTCCGAAAGCTTGGAATAAAGTTAAAAGAGTTCACCTTTGCGTTTATCTGCCGCATTCCCAATTATGACAATGGCAATGACTACCCCCCTTCTACCCGGTACGTGTATCTATGGCTCGTTCTGCGGATGAAAGTGACAGTATCGCCAGATATTTAAGACATACATATCTGTTCAACAAGTATGGTGGCTTGAAAATGCGTGCTGTACAATTTCACCATCAGTATACACGAACAGAGCGTGGACAGAGGATAGTGGGCTAACTAAAACATATTTCAGAAATATGTCACTTGATCGTGGTAGGGAGCCTTAAGTACTACAACCCTAAAGTGTTTTCGTTTTCATTATATTTCGACATTTACACAGAATAGATCATCAACGAACTGTTAGGCGCAAATCACAATTTTTTGGTATAGATAGATATCAGAAAACAAATTGAATATTTCAACCATTATAGAACTTAGAATGATGTGACTTTGGGGTGTGTCGAAGCGCCAAATACGTCAGCTTAGGTTAGACGGTCAAATTTGAATGCTTCTTGTAATCAGTAGGTTAAATAGAAAAACTTCACAGATAACAACTTGATTTTTTCAGCTATGAGTGCATACGTTTTTTCATACGGTCAAATGTAACATTAGATAGCCTTTCTAATGATACAGGGTTATCGATATCAATCTTTGCTTTAGTTTCCATTTTGTTTCACATTTTCAGTCAAGTCGCCGTTTTTCAATTTTTTCAGCTTAAAGGTCATTAACAATAACCAAAAACCTGTTCAGATGTTAGAACGATACAAGCGCATTAAGGTTCTAGAGAACTAATATCAATGAGAAACTGGAGTTGACAGGAATCTTACTCTTACTCTTCACAAGCCACTGACTATTGAAATTCAAAATCCAGCGCTTGTTGCTGGCAATCTTCAGAATGAAATTTTACATTTAACTGTATCAAAACTAGTCAATTCCGTCAAGACAAAGGTAACGATAGCTGAAGATATTAAACTGGCAGTTTTCCTTTCATTTTCAAAATTTGTCACTCTAATATCTTCAGAACGCAATTTCACATTTTCCGGTATAAAACAGTAGTCATATCCGTCAAAGTCAAAGACATCAATACCTCTGACTGTCCGACTGTAGCCCTTTAAATTTTTCAGTATCTATTAGCGATCGCAAAAAAAAGGATACTGACAAATCATATTTTAATCTTACTTTCTGCCAAGTAAATTATGTTAGTAATATTGAGCAGATTTTTAATTTGTTCTTTATTTTCGGCGATCTTACTTATGGATACTGAAGGATTTGCATAACTACAGTTAGAGGTATCGGTTACTACCTTTTTAAATCATTAAAAAATGTGAAATTTTATTCTGAAACTATTAAACTGCCAGCATTCCATTTCAAAATTCATAACGATTTTGTGAATTGTCAATCTTTAGAATATTGCAGTAGTTGGTATGCTGTGAAAAATATCCATTGCTGTCGTACTCCAACTGCTTTTTGACCTTAGATGTGTTGCCTCTGTTATTTCTGGTTAGAGTTGATTTGTTGTAAGCCATTTTTATAATTTTTTTTTCATTCTAGTTCGTCCGTATCTATCTGTTAGTTAGTTGTTTTCTTCCATCTGAGCAGTTTTTTGTTTATGTTTCATTGTCTGCTAGGTTGCTTCTAGGTAGGAAAGTTGAAAAACACCTTTTGATTGAAAACTAAAGACTGATATTTACAACAGCATATCGTTAGAAAGGCTATCAAATTTTACATTTGATTGTATAAAAAAATTAGGCATTCCCATTTGAAAAAATCAAGTTATCTCTGATTGAAGTTTCCTTAATCGATCTGCCGATTTTTCCAAGTACAGATATAATTGAAACTCGACTGTCTAACGTAAGCTGACGCACTTCATGCTTAGTGACACGCCAATGTCACAGCCCTCTCCTGGTTTTATAATAGCTGCAATATTCAATTTTTTCAGATATCTACTTATACCAAAAATTGTGATTTGCGCCTAAACGGCTTGATTTGAGTCCCATGCGTGATACATAAAGTCACACTCAAATTTACCCGGGAATCTAAATATGCAATAATATACAGGGTGTTCCATTTAGAAAAACACAGGTTTGATATGTCACGCTTTTATTAGTATTAAAGTCATTATTTTTAAAATGTAATCCAACTCGACCTACATACACTTGTAAACATAATTTCTTGAATAGTGGTATGGTTTAGTCACACATGTCCGAGGCGTTGAGCTTGACTCACCCTGTATTATAGTATTGCAAATTCCATCAACCATTGTCTTCCCCTAAGTAAACATAACGTCCAAAAATGACTTATACTAGTATCGCTGAAGTGGTGATCGTTATCTTTTCTTACTAGATACAACTTTCGGAAAGTCGGAGCAAAGATATGCTTTGCACAATTTCTGGAACTCAAAAATACTTCGCTCAAAGTTTATTAAAGTTATTATGTGATTACAACAGTTCATTACGGTGGAACAATGCCCGTTTCTTATTTGAATTTAGATCTCATTCTTTAGTTCAATGCATTACAATTAATATCGAGTTTAAGTACGCCAAAGGTGGCTTTGATATGACTCCACGGCGAGCGACCTCATGAGAATGCAGCACTCGTGCAAATGTGACTTGTCATAAATTGTATAACTTCAGTAGCACATGTTGCAGATATCCTTCAGGGAAACTGCATATCGATCAAAGTTATGACGGAGCAGCCAAAAGTTTCGGAAACAGTAATTCATGTTTGGAGAAGTTTTTAGTGGTATATTGGATAAAAATGATATTGAAATACACCTGTTGGTTTCCCTGGACATTAAAAATATTATGGATTTATGTTAAATATTAAACACACTAAAAATGTTTGATAATAGCCAGCTTTAATGTAGTAGTAATGCTTATTAGAATAAGTTCAAGGCCGAAAAGAAAGAAAATGATCAAAATAAACATCAGGAATCCACTGCAGCTATGCTTGTGCGTGGATTTTGAGAACAAAGCTGTCTTACATCTAAAATAGATTTATACTAATTAGACAAGTTACAAATCTAAATAGACAAACGATACAAAAGAAATCACAATCTCCGTTACTTTTGGCCATTCCAGGTCTTGAATTAACGTCGTGACAACAAATTATCGTTATTTTTTATATCAATTAATTCTGATGCAAACGTTCTGAGTTTATCTAATAAACATCTTTGTAAGTTCTTCTTAAATACACTGCTAGATTTAATACTCTTAATTTCATCAGCTATATAAGTGTATGCCCTGGACGCTAGGTATTGATAATATCTTTGGCCAATTGTTTTATGTGCCCTCAATTGTATTAGTTTCCAATCTTGTATCCGACTAATGTGAGAGATGATTGGAGTTTGACAAACGAGATTGCTGATGCAGTAGAAGTGTTAATAGGTATATTTGCCGAATATCTTACTGCGTTAATTGTGAAAACGGTTCGTCACTTGGGTAAGTATATTTTACATTTTTCATTATCCTCATAAGGCATTTCTGTACCACCTCCACAGGTTTCAGGTACGCATTAATAACGCCGCCCCATGCAATTATCCCGCAATTTAAGTGAGAGTATATAAGAGCGTAATACATTGATCAAAGCTGAATTTCCGAAAGAAAAGCTCTGGATAATTTCATTACTGATATAAAACTCTGCAATTGTTTTGTCAGGTTGCTCATATTTTTGTCCCACTTCATATGGCAGTCCAAATGGCTGCCTAGGTATTTAAGAGTATCAGCAGATGACAACTTGATACTTTAGCTTTGAAACTGGATGGCTATATTGGAAAAAGTAGGGAGATTTGAAGAGTAACTGATGAATGGAAGAACAGTTTTTTTGGAATTTACGGTTGATTGAATTGATTTTACTGTTAAAGTAATCTAGCAGATTTGGAAAAATGTTTTTGATGCATGTTTTCATTGAATTCCAGTCTTCCCCTGCACAAAGCAATACTGTGTCATGGGCAAGGCTAATAATATCAGCAGGGATAGGTAACCTAAAAATCGAATTAATATACAAATATTGTTAGTCAGTAAGTTAGATGCATTGTTCTGGCAACAATAGTGATTGCGAGTAACCTCTGCCAAATTCTGCTTCTTGTCTCGGAAACTGAATAACTATAATGACCGCCCATACACTAGCCTTAGGACGTCAATAGTATCTGCTACCATAGAACATACTTTGGTGTCACATAACAAGAAGAGTCACTTGGAGTCGCTTTTACTTCCCACACCGACAGGTGAGGGGAGTATTGTGATCGCGAAAATTTTCGATTTTGAGGTACTACGTTTTTTGGGCGTTTTATGATGTCTACATAACGAAAATATTAAATTGCGTAAACTTCGTTTTCTAACGTTTTAGGGGTTCCTGATTAAAATATAAAAAGCAGCTGAACTTCGATTTTAGGAGTTTTAGGGGTTCCTGATCATTTTCTACATTTTTTGGGTGGGGGTAAAATTGGGGTGGGTGGGGGTTGGAAAACTGAAAAATGTATTGTATTCATAATAGGCTGTTCACTGATTTGTGAAGGAAGACCTAACCACATGAATCACCTTTTTAGGTCCATCCGAACATAGCCTTGCCTATTACGGAAACTAAGGGACTTGGAATTTTCTGTGTATTCATGCTTTAGATCGTTTTGTACTTTGTAACGTGGAAATTGTTACTTTGAGTCAAATCAAAAAAAATTTTCTATCAGCTTTCAGAAACTCACTTTTACTTCCTGCGTCGATAGATGAGGGTAATATTGTGATCCCGAAAATTACCGATTTTGAGATGATAATGATGATGATAATAGACTTTTTGGGCGTTTTATATAACGAAAAAATTCACGTCACTCATTTCCGTCGGTCTGTTTGTATGTTGGCATACCTCTAGCCTGGTAATCTCAGTAACCACTACACGGAAATATGCAGTGGGGTCATAATAGGTAATGCTATAGTTTTGAAAATGTATGCATGAGCGGCGGAGTAATTAGCAAAAAACAAAAATTGCAAATATTCCTCAAACATTGTTTCTAGGCAATTTGAAGGTTAATGATCATTTTCCAATTTTTTTTTTTTGGGTGTGCGTAAAATTTAGGTGATTGGGGGATGGGGAAGTTGTAAAACTACAAAATTTGTCGTATTCAAAATGAGATGTCGATTGATCCGTGAAAGGTAGACCTATCTTGAGAACAAATGAGTATCTTGTGCTTTTTAGACCTATCCGATTGTTGATTCATACCTACATTCCTAAAGTGTAACTTAAAAATAACTAAAAAGACTGTTTTAGACTACACAATTTCTTGTACAGGATTTGGTTCAATTTCTTGAACAATCTGAATAGGCTAGTATCATACAGCAGATTGTTTCAAAAGCACAGATTGAACCAAAAATTGTGCAGAAAATAGAACATGTTCTATTTCCACACAATTTCTAGGCTCGGAGCATGCGCATTTGAAATGTAGTTGACAGCGCTTACGTATCCTAACCTAAGTTTCTAGCCCTACTTATTGTTTTGTTTACGCGTTGTTTTTCGAGTTGTCTTTGTAAAAATCGTTATTTACTACTTTCGTCATTCGTGGATTGTGGTTCGTGTGGCTTGTTTTGTTTCCATTGTGCACTTGTTTCAACATTCAACTGGTTGAGGAATCGTCGGCAGTGAAGAGCACAGGTAAGAAGTTGATATTTACAACTGAATTGTGTACCATATTAATCGATATTTTCTTTAAGAATGTCGTGGTCCAATGAGCAGACATCCTTGTTAATAGAACTGTATGAAACTTACAAATGTTTATATGCTATAAAGCATCCCGATTACCATAACAAACACAAAAGGAGTGCCGCTATTAAAGCTATAGTGGAAGCTCTTAAAGTTGGTAGACCAACAGCAACAGAGCAAGATGTACAGAAGAAGTTTTTAGGATTGAGGACAACATATGCGCAGGAGCGGAGAAAAGTTTTAGATTCTCTTCGCTCAGGAATGGGAGAGGATGAGGTAAGGAACTTTGCTGGTAGCCGAGTAGGATAATGATCCCTTATAATAGTGATATATTTTCTGATTTTCCTCACTATCAAGTTAGTTTAAAAAATTGAACTAAATGAAATAGGATTGTAACATTACTGCATCAGATATTAATGTGTAGTACAATTTTTTTAATTTTAAGAATGGTAAATACATGAATGAAGTCTATCTTTTACCTCAAATATTTTTCAGCTGCCAAAATTTGTCTGTGTAATGTGATATGCTGTATGTATATGTTAGTGCTATGTTTGCTATTTTAAAGTTAATTCTATTTCAGTGTTTCACATACCTCTGCTATAAAGAGCAAAATTAACATGGAATTGAACAATAAATAAATTTGTGAACTTAAACCTTTGGCGTATATTACAGGTGTATCGTCCTACCCTCTGGTACTACGATAAAATGAGCTTCCTCAATGACCATCTCCAGATAAGAAGCTCAAGGAGTAGCCATCCAATAACTGAGTTTGCAGTTACTGAAGAGGAAGCTCTTGTGGTGCAAGCTCCACCATCAGAGGTATGTTTATCCAATAAACAATTAAAATGTAACATAACTCATAACAATATAAGATCAAGTAGATGATATGGGATATGTATGTTGTAGGTGGACAATTTGAACTTTTACTTTAAAATCATTTTATACCAAGTATTTTGTTTATACAACAATAGTTTATGCTGATTATCAAAAATTAAGCTATGTTTTATATTGTATGTATTTTGAAACTGTACAACTTTTGTTGGTACATTTTGCAAAATTATGAAAGGTAGGGAATATATGTTACTTTGTTGTACTAATGCGCCACTCTTTGTGTTATATTATTTTGCATTTATAATCTACCGAAGTTATATCAGGCCTTCAATTGCTACAAACTTTCAAAAAGACATATAAAACATCCGTAAAATGATTTTTACAATACAGCCTTATTACCTTTTTTTGTAATTCCTCCATATTATCTTGTATGATATTGATTTTTATTTATAATACTATTCCTAACAAAATGTTACCTTTTTGACAAACTGCTTTAGTTTTTAATCATTTTTTGTCATAAACTGAAAACTTGTATTGTTACACTGTTCAATTCGGCGTTTGGAATATTAAGTACTTGAAATCGCTATAGAACTAGAAATTTTCACATCAAATGTTTTTGGGTATGGAGCTATTATCAGAACCAGGTATTTTCCCTGATTTGTTTTAACACCCGTAAAATATTGAACTAGATGTGTTTCACTTATAGCTCATAACTATGAAGAACATAAAAATTTCAATGCAACATTTTTTTTTCAGGAAACTACCATGTACTATGAAATTGGCGAAGATGGTGTATTGTCACCAGCATCAGAGAGACCAGAAAGTGGTCTCTCTGTTCATTCCAACCTAACTCATCCAGAATCTACACATTCCGGAGAGATCCCTAGCACAAGTGCTGCTAAAAAACGTCAGGCATCAGACAGCAATGCAACACCAAAACGTTTTAAAAACAAATCAGATACATCGGAAATTGAGGCTCTCCAAAAGGTATCGGATAACCTTAGTAACCTGTCTGCAGCTCTTCAAAGCTCTTCAAAGAATGTAGAACAACCAACAGCTGATGATATAATGGGACAATTTGTGGCATCGCAATTCAAAAAAATAAAAAATGAGGACATAAAACAAGATGTTTATTTTGAGATACATAAACTGTTGAGAGATGCAATAAAAAAAGATACAACATATATTTAATCTTATTAACAAATCTAACACCAATAATCCTAAAGTATTTTTTTATTCAATTCCTATAGCCCTATTTTGCCATGAAACTTTACCAATAGTATTAAAATAATTGCACAATTGGTTTCTAATATTAATAGCCTCAGAAGTATATCTTGAACCCGCTTGTTGTGAAAGGCTTTCGAGGTTGCACTCTTCATTGTCCATTTCTGTATAGTGTGCACTATGCATTGAAAGAAAATTGTGTAGTACACAACAGGCTAATGTTATGGTTTCAACCTTACTTGGGTTTAAATTAATTGTTGTTTGTAGGATTCTAAACCTATTTACCAAAATTCCAAATGCATTTTCAACAGTTCTTCTAGCTCTACTTAATCGATAGTTGAAAATCCTTTTTTCAGTAGATAACCCACGTTGAGGATAAGGTTTCATCAATCGGTTTGTGAGGGGGAAAGCATCATCACATACTATGACATATGGCACCTTGATGGTGCTGTTTGGCAAAAGTGAATCTTCTGGAAAGTTCAGTATCTTCCTATCTATTCCCTTTTTAAGGCTGCTTTCTCTAAAAACTCCTCCATCACTAACTCTGCCATTCACACCCACATCAACATATAAAAATTTATAATTGGCATCTGTTAGTCCTAGTAGAACAATACTGTTTCGTCCTTTGTAGTTGTAATAGAAAGAACCTGCACTTTTAGGTGCCTCAAAATCAATGTGCTTTCCATCTAAAGCTCCCAAACAGATAGGGAAATCCCACTTAACATTAAATTCATCTGCCACTCTTTTCCATTCTTGGGCACTAGTAGGAAGCTGAAAACACCCATTTTTGTGTGAAAGTACATACAGCTATAACTATGTGTTACCTTTATATACTCAGTTATTAAGTTTGAAATGATTGCTTCACAGACTTCTGGTATTATGAGACTTATCGTACTCTCATGTATCCTTGTAGCAAACATGAGATCTCTAAATGAATTACCACTAGCCAGAAAACGAAGTGTTACTGCTAACCTGGAAATTAAGCTATGATTATTTGTTTACAAACATTCTAATTAAATTATTACCTATCTTCTGCTGATATACATTCCCTTAACTTGGTATTTTGTTTCTCAATATCAGGTAAAATCATTCTGAGTAGTTTATTGAAACATTCATTATCCATTCTTAAAAAGTTTTTATATCGGTTTGGATCTTCCAGCAATAGTTCGTTCCTCAACATGTTCAACATGCCACGGCCTTCCTCCCTTCTTTTCAACCACTTCTCTTGCCAATTCCTTCTTTTATTTGTTCGCTTTCTAATTCGCCTGTCCACGACTTTTTTCGCGATGTAGATAGACAGAGCTGCACATGACAAAGCAAGATTTCTCTCCATAGCGCAGAAAAATGGAGTTTCTCTGTTGATTTCAAATGGCCACGCAAATAGTGAAATTAATAACTATCAAATATCCAAGTGACGATCACAATAAAATTTGTTTTGGCCATAGATGTTCTAACCTAAGTTTTGTTTTTTGACATTTCACTGTGGTCATAGAATCATAAACTTCTAAACACGGTTATTGAAATTAACAATTTTGACATATGTAGTTTGACTGTTGACAACCGCGATCTCAATGCGCAGAATCATGAACTATTTCTTGAACAATAAATTGTTTGAATATAATACAGGAACGTTTGGTTAGCAAACAATTTTTCGCTTGAAATCCTGTACAAGATATTGAACCAAATCCTGTACAAGAAATTGTGTAGTCTAAAACAGTCTTAACTTAATTGTGATAAAGTTTTGACATCATATCTACCGTGAAGGAAAGATAACAGTGTCTGGACCTCTGCCAGTAATGAGGATGGTGAAGGGATAGATGGGCGCCAAATTTTTTGTTAGTACCGTGGCAAGTGCTGAGTCAATAAAATTTTGTGTTTCTTGAATTAGCTGCAAAGACTAAATAGTTATTTAGTACAAACTTAGCCAAACCACAAAAGAAATGGCAAGGAATGAAAAGCAAACCTTCTACTACTAATGGTTGACGTTGTTGAAACAAGGTCCAGTTGAGGATCCCTCAACAGTACGTGATATCCTAATTTTGAAAGGGAGTTCCTAAAGTACCTACAGTTCTGGACTGTGGAGTCTTTTAAAGATATACGATGCGTCACTTGCATATTTCATTTAACCCGCATAGCGCCATCCGAGATAAAATCCCCGACTCCGCTGCCGTGTATGTAGTTAACACAACTTAGTACATTGTACTAAAGTTGCGTTATGTAGATAAATTTGTATTCAGTGTAGCGTTGAGTAGCCGTGAAGGAAAAGCTGCAAACGGCTGGTTGTAAACATGGCAGAATATCATGGTAGCCCTCAAATTTATACACAGCGACAATGTTGCCAGGTCTAGTGAAATTTCACTAGATCTAGTGATTTTTCTGTAATTTAGTGATTTAGTGAAAACTTTTATTAAAATATCATATTCTAGTGATTTTTTCACACTGATATTTTGCGTCACACATATTCTTATTTTTAATATTTTGACCTTAAAACATGGCATCATGATTGCTTGATTATCGAGCGATTTTTTAAGACAAATCCATTTTTATTCAAAACTTGAAATTTTCTTTAAAAATTATACTATTTTGTGCCCCTATACCGATGTTTTGGTCAACCGATCACTTTTCATGACTAATCATGATGTATTCAGGAGAAGTACCCGTAACAAAAATTCCGAAGTCAAATTTTTGCCGAATGATCTGTTGAAACTTTTTACTCTCGGAGATCCATTATGCTTTTAGAGCTTAAATGCAATATTATTGCCTATGTTTACCACATTTACAACACGTTTATGGTACCAATGGATAACTAGAAAGATGGGCATGTTTTCATCGCAAGGTGCACGGTTAATTATTTGGTGACTTTTTAAGATAAATACATTTTTCTGTAACGTTTCTTGAATTCACTATTCAACATTTGCTGATTCTGACACTATCTCGCGAACTGTTTGATACATGATTACCTACTTTTTTTTTAGTCTATAATGACGTAATAGTATATCTTTTATCGACTAATACCAACAATTCCAAAATCTGACAATAACATTTTGTCTTATTAGTTTTCGTTTGGAATTCTGCATTTTATTAAAAATCTCTAAAATTCAATTTAAACTGGAAAACTGGAAACTATTACAAATTGTACATGCATGTATGTATGTGTGTATAGTTTATTGATGCTATTTACAATTAAATGTTTGCATAGGTCAAGAGTAAAGTAAATAACAAAATAAATGTAAAAATATGAGTAACATTAAAAATATAAATGTGCAAGTCACGTGTTATATACAATTAGAAAAAATAAATAAATTACGAAATACACAAACAAATACATATCAAGACTAACGAACTATTAACAAGTAGGTATGCAGAAAACATTTCTTGTTTTGTTTCGGAAAATACTACGAACACGTCAGGTCACCGAAATCATTGCTTAAGTACTCTTCTAGAGAGTAAAACGCTTTCCTAATTAGGTAACCTTTAATTATATTCCTAAATGCTTTTGGGCATAAGTTTCGGATGGATTCTGGAAGAACATTATAGAAGAGAATTCCATAGTAATTAGAGCCATTCCTGGTTCTTGTTAGTCGGCTTCTAGGTAATATGAAGTTGTTGTTATGCCTTGTGTTATACCCGTGGACTTCACTATGCTTTACATAGTCATGTGAGTTGTTTTTCACGAAATCTAAGCATGTTTGTATGTAAAGTAAAGGTAATGTCAGGATTTTTAGTGCAGTGAAAGTTTCTCTGCAAGGGTCAGTATACTTAAGACCAGTCATGTACCTTATGCACCTTCTTTGCAATGAAAACACCCTTGGCATATGAGCTGAGTGACCCCAGTCCAAGAGAGCATATGACATATGGTCAGTTTATTAGCTTACCACCTTTACTATCCTTATTCTGTATATTATATAGTTTGAGTTGATTTTTGCATATTTACTAAGATGCCACTAAATATGTATTTCGGTATTTAGTGGCATCTTAGTAAATATGCAAAAATCAACTCAAACTAAATATGTATTTCGGTATTTAGTGGCATCTTAGTAAATATGCAAAAATCAACTCAAACTACATTTACAGCCCCCCCCCCCCCCCAGCAGAGGCAGCAAGGGAAATCTAATCTAGTGAAATTCTAGTGATTCTTTTAAACGTCATCTAGTGAATTTTTGAATTTTGACCTGGCAACACTGCACAGCGATCCAGAGCATTCCGGCATCATTTGCACTTATATGTGTGGTGATAAAGTGCTTGTAGCGCTAGAGTACGATGCAAGTAACGTTAATATGCAGGCTTATTTCACTTTTATGTTTTATTGTGGGTCTACTTAGCGAAGCAAGGAGCTGCACAGCTAACATTGTAGAATGATATATGGGGCAAAAGTCCACAGCTATGGATTTTTCACTTACATTCCCCAAGCTTGGGTATCATTAGTTCCGCATCCTTTATTATTTTTTGTAAAGAATGAAACACAAAACATCATTTATAATGCGACTGTATATTTTCTAGTCGTGCTGGATTGCATTTAAAAACCCATCCATATGCTTATAAGATTCAGTGAACACTGCCAAATCCCCTCTAGAACTGGAAAATTTTTAGGAACAAAGAGACCCTACTCACAGAGGATTGCCCTAAAAAATTCTAGAGGTAAGATCTGACTACCTACCGGTATGTTTAATTTAAGTAGAGTAGTTCGTTTAATTCAGTCTGTGCTACTACGAGGAAAGGCTTGTGGTGGAGCAGGAGATATTTATAATGCTATGGATATCGAATTTTTATATAGACGTTCCTTATGTCATATTACTTCCCACACCGGCAGGCGAGGGGAGTATTGTGATCGCGAAAATTTTCAATTTTTAGATAATATGCTTTCTTGACATGTTATGATATGAACACACTTTTTAAGGCCATCCGAGCATTGTGTTGCCTGTTACAGCAATCAAGGAACTTGGAATTTTGTGATGTATACATACTATACAGGGTGGGCCAATAGTGCGTGGACGGAGGATTGTGGGCTTACTAAACAATTTTTCAAAAATCTGTCACTTGATCATGGTAGGGACCCTTGAGGGCTATAACGTAAAAATATTCTCACTTGAATTTTGTCGTTTATACAGGGTGATTCATATGAAACTTACATTTTTTTGAATGGAACCCCCTATATACTATTGCATATTTGGATTCCTTGGTCAATTTTAATATGACTTTATCTATCACACATGGAACTTTAAACGAACCATTTAGGCGCAAATCACAATTTTTGGTATAAGTAGGCATCAGAAAAAAATTGAATATCGCAGCGATTATAAAACCTAGAAGGCCTCAACTTTGCGGTTCAACTAAGCATGAGATGCGTCACCTTAGGTCAGACGGCTAAGTTTAAATTAGTTTTGTACTTGGAGAAATCAGAGAATAAATTAAGCAAACTTCAACTACAGATAACTTGATTTTTTCCAATAGGAATGCCTATTTCGGTTTGAAGAATCAAATGTAAAATTTGATTACCTTTCTAATGATATAGCATTCTTGATGTCAATCTTTTTTCGTTTCCATGTTATTTCATATTTTCAGTTAAATCGGAGTTTTTCAATTTTCCTTCATGCAAGCAACCTACAGGCCATGAAAAATAAACAAAAGCAT
Source organism: Callosobruchus maculatus (assembly GCA_951848785.1). Taxonomy (NCBI): domain Eukaryota; kingdom Metazoa; phylum Arthropoda; class Insecta; order Coleoptera; family Chrysomelidae; genus Callosobruchus; species Callosobruchus maculatus. The sequence goes on along the minus strand of CATOUR010000042.1, from coordinate 2,510,706 downwards.
GTTAATATGGAAGAAATCAACTAACTTAGTAGAAAGATGCAAACTAACTAGAGCAACGACGCAAGAGAATGAAAATTCCTTACAGCATATTAGCTCTAACCAGAAACAATATCTAGCTGTAACAAGAACGCTCATTTTTCACAGCCTACTAACATTTAGCCAATTTCCAAAGCCAGTAAAAAATATTTAATCAAAGGAAAACTACTAGTGATTGTTGCCAGCAGTAGAATATCTATGTCTCCTGAATAAAATTTCACATTTAATGCTATAAAAAAGTAGCCACTTCCGTCAGTCAATAGTAATGACACCTCTGACTGGAACCCTTCAAATTCTTCAGTAGGTACTTCTACTTATTAACAAAATCGCGGAAAATGAAACTTGAATTGCAGTCTGTTTGAATTGTAAAACATAATTTAGTTTGCAGCAAACTACATGAAATAATCACAATTACAACATAGCGTAATCAAAAAATTCTAGCAATTATTGCAATAGATGTTCAGAATGTAGTTTGGAGATATTTTCACTTTTTACTTAACTAAATGGAAATGACTAATTTTTCTGTCCTATTAAATGTGAAATTTCATTCTAAACATGTTAGACTGTAAGCAAAAATCGCTGATAGTTTTCCCTTTGTTTCAAAGTTTTTAATTGTTTTGGAAAGTTTTCAAGCTCTAGAGATCTCAATAGCTAGTAGGCTGTGAAAAACAAACACTTCTGTCATACTCCAGCTACTCATTGACACTAGATATCTTGCCGCTATTGTATCGGGTTAGGGCTAATATGTTGTAAAGAAGTTTCATAATCTTGCCTCGTTGCTCTACTTAGTTTGCATCTTTCTACTAAGTTAGTTGGTTTCTTCCATATTAACGGGCTTTTGTTTATTTTTCATGGCCTGTTAAGTTGCTTGCACGCAGGAAATCTGAAAAAGACCGAAAATTTGAAATAAAAAGAAAAACAAAAAAGATTGATATGGAGAATGCTATATCGTTAGAAAGGTAATCAAATTTTAAATTTCATTCTTTAAACCAAAATATGCATTCCCATTTGAAAAAATCAAGTTATCTGTGATTGAAGTCACACTAGAATTGACCAGTGAATCCAAATATGCAAAAATATATAGGGGGTTCCATTCAAAAAAATGTAAGTTTGATATGAATCACCCTGTATAAATGTGAAAATTTAAGTGAAAATATTTTTACGTTATAGCCCTCAAAGGTCCCTACCATAATCAAGTGACAGATTTTTAAAATATCTCTTAGTAAGCCCACAATCCTTCGTCCACGCACTATTGGCCCACCCTGTATACATTAGTATTGCATTAGATCGTTCTGTATTGTGTAGTGTGGAAATTTTGACATAGTGTATTACTACAGTGGCGATAATGGAAAACGCGTACGGTTTTTAGAAACAGTGTCAGTGGCGGCGCGGGCATTATAAAAAAATTGAAAACATAAAATATAGCTCAAACTTCGTTTTTAGGCGATTTGGAGGTTCCCGATTGCTTTCCACATTTTACTTGCCACACCGCTATTGTGATCGCGAAATTTTTCAATTTTGATTCAATATGCTTTTTGGCTCATTTGTGATTTAATATTTACATAACGAAAATCCACTCAATCACAATCATCTGCTGGCGTCTCTCTATCCATGTAATCTCAAACCCGCTGCTTGGATTGTGGCAAAATTTAGGCAGCGATATGCTGAGGAGCCGAAGCAGGTAATGCTAATTTTGAAAATCTGGGAATTGGAAAAATTGGTAAAAAGCAAAAAGTTATCAGAATCCCTCCAAACATGGTTTTCAGACATTTCAGCGGTTCCTGATCCTTTTCCATTTTGGGGGGGGGGGCTAATCTAGGGGTGGTGGGCAAACGGGGAATTGAAAACTCAAACGTGTAACATTCATAAAATACTCTACATTGCGGTGAAAAAAATGACTTCCTGTGCGTTTTAGACCTATCCGACTGTTGCCTTTGAATTTTATGTCTGTGGAATAACTTCAAAAGTACCTACATATTATAATCCTATAACGTGTAACTTAGAAACTTAGAATTGTGATGAAATTGTCACCGTGGAGGAAATGGTAACAGAGTATCGCTGTTGGTAGTGTTGCCTGGCGGAGGGGAAATCAATGAAAAACGAAAAATTTCAAAATTTCCCAAACTTCATTTTCCGATGTTTCATAGGTCCCTGATCATTGTCTCAGTTTTGGATGGGGATGGTATAATAAAATGTTTGACACCTGACGCTATATTTTCAAAATATTCAAAAAATAAGATACTAATCTAGCACGAACATCTCTCGTCAGTCACTGGAAAGAAGCTCGGGTACTCATTTAAAGCCGTTAAATACTTCTCATTTTTCAACGAACTTACGTTGTGTAAGGCCAAAAGTTCTCGTCTAGACTCATCATAGCCATAATATCTTAACAGACATGTTGTGAACTCGTAAAATGCATTTACTCATTTTACGAGTTTCTCTTGGGATATCTTTAAGATCTTTAAGGCAGTAGTTTCCCATTTGCTTTCTGCATCCTCATGTCGTTGACCAGATGGTATCTACTGGTTCATCCGCCTTTATGGGCAATTTCTCACCCCAAGGACAAGAAGGTGTCCTGACTCTTCTCAACTCGTCCATCCAAAGCTGTTGGTTGAGAAGAGGTTACTGTTTATACCGACAGTAGTTCGGTTCCTTTTAGTCGCTTTTTACGACACGCAGGATATAGAATGGGAGATATTGTAACCCGCCCTCACACGGGGGCGTCTAGACAATTATACACATATTCAGTCCAAGATGCACGCTGGTTTTGAGTCAGACAGTCAGCGCCGATCACCGCCGACACTGCGTACCTATCGTCCCATGTCTGCGTACTGACAGTCTGACTCAGATTTATATCAGAATGATTTGTTCATTCTGGTTTCAGACAACCTGCCGCTTGTGCTTTGTTGTTTCTTTCAGTGTTTCAACGATGAATAACGAGGAGTTGCTCTCAAAAGTTCGTCTGAATCCTCCAATATGGGATAAACGAATAAAAGATCATTATCAGAAATATTCAAAAAATCTGATTTCGTCGGCAACTAATTGCGGAAAAAGGTATTTGTACTTCCCGTAAATACTTCTCAATTTATTCATAGGGTGAACTCCACTTCTTATTGGTCTTAACTTCATTGCAACATTCTCACTAAGCGGCAATGGAGCTGCAACCTGTTTTCATGTAAGGTCCATGGTACACTGCTGTTTTGTTGGCAAGTTCTGTCTGCTCTGACAGTCTGCTTGCATATTGACCTGCTGCGGGTAGTCAGACAATCGGTGCTGAGAATCCGCGTCTGATAATCCGCTTTTACCAGCGTGCATCTTGGACGTACCCTTACGCGCTATTTCCGGCCATTTTGCTACCAACGTGCATTTGGTCAAAGTTTACGGAATACATATAAGTTGGATCACTCCGCAAAAATATCAAAACGGCCTGCCCCTTGCTCCGTCTCCCCGGTACACCGGTAGCAGTTTACCGACGTCAGCCGGGAGATACGGAGCGGCGCAAAGTAGAGGTTAAACGTGTTTAACGCGAAGTGTATATAGTGTCTCAAAAATATCGAATTTTGTTATCTTGGATTTGTTTGCAGGAAAATATTTTCAGAAGTTTGATTTTATCAATTAAATTTATTAACGGATGGAAAATGACAATCAGATCCACCTTTATTTTGTGGTAAACCTTGAAATATAAAGGATATAAATACAAGTTCCACGACGATTAGGACAAGCAATATGTCGGAACTGGGCAGTAGTAGAGAATTATATACCCAATGAGGTATTTGTTTTTGGTCACGTGACATCCGATTCAAAATTATCAATGGGGCACCCTGTACATTATTTGTGCCTTTCTGTGTTCCACCCGATAAAACAATTCCAACAAACTAGCACACGTCTAAAGTGATTAATTCGACGCCTACAGGTACTTAACGGATTTTATCACGCTAAAAGCGTATAGCGAGACAAAATATTCATTCGGTGGTATTACCATACCACCCAGAGACATTCTGAATTATATTTTAGAGTTCGGAAATATTTTTATTGACAACTTCTACAGTAGCAATTGGAATGACACTGAAAAGCAAAATGTCAATAATAATTTATTCACATCCATGTAAAGCATTTCCACATGATTATCTTTTAAAATTGTACATACGAGTTCGTATATACTATACCATAAATTTTATAAGCTGTGGTCTCAAAAATAAGCCAAATAAACAAAACATTAAGATAAAAATACTACTATAAATATAAATACTACTGAACCAATTTTTACTTATCTACGAAACAGCTACAATATGTCAAATCAGTTGAGATTCATTAGTAATAGATTTACTAGGTTTTCTTTTTGATATCCATTTATGTAACCTAGTGTATGAGCAAAATAAACGTTATATTTGTATTTGTATGTCTAAATCGGCTGTCAATACATAGTCTTTCAATTACCCTTGTATATACGTAAAACCCTGGCGTTAGCAAGTCCCCGCTAAAAGACCCTCGTACTTGGGCAAAAACCAACGCAAAAACTAACTGGCGCGTGCGGCCGCGGCATCGCTTTGATGTGAGATCTTCAAAGTGCCGACGGAGAGTGATCCAACTTATATTTATTCCGTAAACTTTGATTTGGTTAACTTTCACTTTTTTTCTGCGGGACTACTGCATCCCATCCGAAACACGTCTAGACTGAGAGCCAAAGTTCGGCATTTTACCAAAATTATTCATACTAATGCTAAGTATACTATTTCACCTGCCGTAGGTGAAATGGGGGTCCAGTATCCCCACCGCTTCAGAAACAAAAAATGGTGAATAAATAAGCAATTAAGGAGGATAAGGCAAAATATAACCAAATCTTATTTGAATCCCCGGTTTGGATGGAAAATATCACGTCAGCTTTTCAGGCCTCCTTCACGGGCATGCACGGTTTCTTGATTCGATTTCCCAATGCGGAATCCTAATTCGGAATTTCATAAACCTAGCACAGGGGTTCATTTCCTTATAGAAGCACATATTTTGTGATCGCGCTGTAAAATGAATAGTAATAAAAATAATTTTTTTCGATTTGGTCAAACAATAGTACAAAATTGGCCAAAAAAAGGACAACACATACACACACCCTGTTAAGATCATTATAGATCATGTGAGGTAGAACAAAGATTATTACAAAAAATTACAACAAAGTAGAACTGGGAATGAATACTATAGCATGCATTTACGGAATCTTCTAAGGAAGAAAACGTGCGAAGTACACAAACCTCAAAGTCACGTTGTCGCGGCAACAATTTGAAGTTGTGGCATTAGTATCGCAATATCAGAGTCACGTTGATATTTTTATGATGTTTTACATGTTCTCGTATAAAAGCCAATTCATTTCTCCGTTGGATCCATCGCTTTACCCAGGTTTTTTGTACTCGTCCTTTGTGTTGTGCAATTTCTTAATTTATAATGAAACTTAACACTTGTGCAGCTGCCGCAGTCGCTTCAATCGATGCAGTTTTTGATTTAATAGAGAAATCGTGACATTAAGGGCCGGTTGTACAAATGCGGGTTTAACACGAGCTTTGTTAAGCCTAAGCTTAGCTAAGCTCATGCTTAATGTCGACATCCGTTGTACAATCGTCGGCTTAGTTAAACCTGGTTGATAATGAAATTCACTACAGTTGGCATCAATGAAGCAATACGTACTGACATAATCATCTAAAAAAATACCTTTTTTGGTTAGATACTTACGACTGTTTGTGTCAAATTTCGGCAACGACCGTTTCTGTCTCTGTTCTTTCATTTACTCTCTTCGTTAAATCAGACACAAATCTTTCAAAAAATGTTACCTAATAAAGTGACAAGCAATTCGAAGGTTCCTCCTTAACAACCACTTGTATCAGGTTAGGTTTAAACCTCAGCTAAGCTCGCGTTGAGCTTCGGCCTACGTAAGCTCATGTTAAGCTTGGAGTGGGGGGTTAAGCCAGCATTGTACAACGGACATTTTGCAACTGACGTAGTTTGACGTCGGCCTACCTTAAGCCGAAGCTTAAGCTCGCATTGTACAACCGGGCCTTAATACATGAAAACTACCACCAAAAATGTCATATTGTTATGGCATTTATTATGTGACATGAAAACCAGCCTTTAGTGAAACAAGTCTTATCAGTGAAAAGATTACGTGAAGGCATAATCTATTCCTGAATTAATCGAAATGTAATGCAATGCTTTTCAGTACCATTAGGGATCATGGTGACTTGAAAATGAATCTGAAACTAGTGATAGAAAATGAAGTTTCAGTTTTCAATAAAAATATGAAAATGTTAGGTTTTATTGTTGTTGAAAATCTTAGATTTCGTACACATATAAAAAGCATTGTCCAAAGATCGTATGGTAGACTTAAAGCTCCTGTATGCGCAGAAATACATATTAAGCCCGTCAATTAAGAAGACACTCTGAAGCGTTAGTTATGTCTGTTGTTCAGTACCGCGTTATTGTTTATCATCACTGTTTAGATTATACAGGGTTATTCACGTTATTCGACACGGAGCATTATGGCTAAAGTATTCGATAAAAAAGAAAGTAACAATTTCGGATGGATAGAGACCCATAAAGGCTACATTTTAAAAATATTTTCATGTTATACAGGGTGGCCCAAAAACACGAAATGTATCAAACTTATGCTTTTTAAAATGGAACACCCCGTGGGACACCCTGTACAAGATGAAAATATTTTTAAAATGTAGCCTTTATTGGTCTCTATGCATCCGAAATTATTATTTTCTTTTTTATCATATACTTTAGCCATAATGCTCCGTGTCGAGTAACGTGAATAACCCTGTATAACGAAGCAAAGAGTCCAAAGAATCCAAAATATGTGTTGCAGGTTTGTTCGTAGGCTGAAAAATTAATATGATCATATCCTCGAAAGTTTTAAAAACTTGGGGTGGCTAAATACAAGTAAACCGGATTTAGGTACATTACCTTAATATTACTCACAAAATATAATCTTTTTCTACTCCTACGTACCTCACGGAAAAATTGGTACCGCGAGGTGATGCTCATTCGCTTAACCTGAGACATGAAAGTTTGTTAACGATTCCGTATCACTAATCTGCGATGTTTCAAAGGTGTTTCATCTATAATGCCGCAAAACAGTATAATGCGATAGATAATACCTTGAAGTATTTACAAGTTGATAGATTTAAAAAGAAAATGAAAAACGTGAGAGCAGGCGACAGAAAAGATCTGACTGTGCGCCATCTGGTACCCGAAGGTAAAGGCAAACCAAAGAAAATCGCTGCCAAACAGCAGCTTCTTTTCCTGGTGGAACGCCAAGGCGCGTTCGCTTGGCCAACCAGAACAGCGCGGGTTCTATATGCTGCTGCATATGAAAGTCGATATACGAGGGTTGCTTGACGGAGATATAGAGCAACCCTCGTAAAATGAAAAACAATTTTTTTGCTAGCATAATGCTCAATTTTGAGTAATATTTTTTTCAGTGTTGCTGTTAGTACTGTTCATATACATATACGTACATGATGAATGAAATAACTACTTAAATTAGCAGCGATACAATCTATACAGATTTTAGGCAAATTAAGACATTACATATTCTTTTATACATGAACCCCCCCCTTAGACCACCATGAACCCCCTCTATGGTCAACGCCTAGCTACGGCCCTGATATTATACATATCTACGTTACCCTGTTAGCTCAGGTTTAGGTGTTAGTGTTGATTGTACTTATTTTTATAATATGGGTTAAATGTAGGAATAGCCTTAGGTTAAATTTCGCCCAAATGAAGTCGATAAGTAGATCCAGTTGCATCGTCGTATGCTGCAAAAACCACCGCCAAAACTGTAACCGTGGCTGGTAATCTTGAGGACCCAGTGCTGCCACTTTTTGAAGATAGCAAGGGTGCAGGAGATGGCCAGCATTAATTTGGTCCGTTATTCCATATGCGTTCTGGTGCTGGTTTGTTCAGCAGTTCGATCTAAAATGTCTTCTCAAACGCAAATTCGTGAAGTCCGGAGATGTCCGGCTCCCCCAGATGATTAAAATGTGCCTTTTCCTCATAATCCTTGATGGTCTGCCGCAAATGTTTTCCGAGAAGGATATCGGCGATTAAGGAAATCGCTCAGCATAAAGCCGCTCAGCTGCTTTGGTATTACATCTTGCTTCGTTATAAATAAGGTGCACGTCCGCATATTCCTCAAATTGATATAAATTAGACCATTTTCGCAGTTTAAATAATAATAATACTAGCTTTATTGTCCAACAGTTTCCCATTTACAGGACAATGTTACTTAATTAATAGTACAAAATAAATAATATAAAGTAACATAAAACAATAATTGAAAAGTACGACACGGGTATATTAATAGGCAGATGTTTCCGTCAAAATAAGTGATTACTGATTTTACGATGATTATGATAATGTAAATTAAAATTACAAAGTAAATATAAAGCATAACATAAAAAATATAAAAAAAGGAAACATAAATGTTGCAATTATCGAAAGGTGCGTCACGGCTATATACATAAATAGGTAGGTGTCTCAGTCAAAATAGGTAATAGCTGATTTTATGAGACAAGGCTGAGAGGACGAAAAAATATCACAGTAAACTCCAATCCTATTCAGGTTATTACACATAACATTTAATGGTGACTTAAGTAAAATATTTGTTCTTGCTTTCGGCGGCCTAAACATTTCATGAGTGCGAGACAGGAAAGAAGGTACATGAAACTTAATTTGTTCCAAGATAGGTGGACAGTCAATTAAATTATGTATTAATTTGTATGCAAAAGTTAATGAAGCCAAACTCCTTCTTTCCTTCAGTGTTAAAAATTCCAAACGAGTACAAAGCTCCTCATTACTAATATTCCTCATAGGATAAATTCCATCAATTTTGAAACAAAGAAATTTCAAAAATTTCCGTTATACTCTTTCAACAATGAGGTTATAGCAGTTATAATAAGGGTTCCATATAATACTGCCATACTCCAATTTAGACCTGACAAATGTGAAATATAATAATTTTATTGCTTTGATGTTATAAAAATTTCGAGTTTCTAACTAAAAATCCATAAGTCTTCATTGCTTCCGATGTTTTTTTGGATATGTGCTCACTGAAAGTTAATTTGTTGTCAAATATTATACCTAAATCACTAACACTGGTGCATCTTTGTAACACTGAACCTCCAACTGCATAAGAGTAGTCCCAAGTGCTTTTTACTTCCCACACCGATAGGTGAGGGGAGTATTGTGATCGCGGAAATTTTCGATTTTGAGATAATACGCTTTTTGGGCATGTTATGATGTCTACATAACGAAAATCCACGTCACTCATTTCCGTCGGTCTGTCTGTCTGTCGGTCTGTCTGTCGGTCTGTCCGTCGGTCTGTCTGTCGGTCTGTCTGTCGGTCTGTCTGTCGGTCTGTCTGTCGGTCTGTCTGTACGCGTTTTTCTGTCCTCGTAATCTCAGTAACCGCTGCATGGGTTGTGATGAAATAAGGGCAGCGGTATGCTGTGGGGTCGTAGTAGGTAATGTTCGTATAATTTTGAAAATCGGTGCATAGGCGGCGGAGTAATTAGCAAAAAACAAAAAAAAATAAATATTGCTGAAACTTCGTTTTTAGGCGTTTTAGGGGTCCCTGATCATTTTCTACTTTTTTTTGGGTGGGGGTGAAATTGGGGTGGTTGGGGGGCGGGAGGTTGTAAAATCGAAAAATTTGTTGCTTTCATAATAGACTGTCCACTGACCTGTGAAGGAAGACCTGGCGACATAAATAACTTTTTTAGGCCCATCCGAACATTGCCTTGCCTATTACAGAAAGCAAAGGACTTAGAATTTTTTCTGATGTAAACATACGAGAGTATTGCTTTAGATCGTTGTAACGAGGAAACTGTTTAATTGATTTTAATGAAATTCTGAACCAGTATTACTACCATGCCGAAGATGGCAAACGCGTATGGTTTTGATAAATCGTGCCAGTGGCGGCGCAGAAATAATAAAAAAACTAAAAATATAAAAACAGCTCAAACTTCGTTTTTAAGCGTTTTAGAGGTTCCTGATCATTTTCTGCGTTTTTTGGGCGGGGGTGAAATTGGGGTGGTTGGGGGGTTGGGGGTTGAAAAATAAAAAAATTTCTTGTACTGATAATAGGCTGTCCACTAACCTGTGAAGGAAGACCTAGCGACACAAATCACCTTTTTAGGTCCATCCGAACATTGCCTAGCCTATTACGGAAACTAAGGGACTCTTCTGTATACTATACGAGAATTTATTGGTTTAAATCGTTTTGTATTTTGTAACGTGGACACTATTAAATTGATTCTAATGAAATTTTGACACAGTATATTGTTACCGTGGTGAGAATGGAAAACGCGTATGTTTGTTAAAAATCGTGTCAGTGTCAGCGTAGCAATAATCAAAGAACGAAAAGTATGAAAACAACTCAAATTCGGTTTTTAGATGTTTTAGGGGTTCCTGGTCATTTCCTACCAATTTTGTGGTTGGGGGTGAAAGTGAGGTGGTTGAGGGGTGGGGGGTTGTAAAACTGAGAAGTTTGTAGTATCGATAATTGGCTGTCCATTGACCTGTGAAGAAAAGACCTAGCGGCATAAGACAATTTTGGGGGGGGGGGGGGGCTGGCGATTATTTGGTTGCAAAGCTTCATGCTATGGAAAAATAATAAAGTGGTATCAGCGTAATGTGTGGGAAGTACTGAGTCAATCAACTTGACTTCATTTTTTTCCTAGTATAACTAACTATTTTGCATTTATCTGTGTTGAGCTGAAGCTTATTTTCAATACACCATGCTTGCACAGCATTAAGTTGCGATTGAAGAGACACGCAGTCATCAATACTATTTATAACTGAGTATATCTTCAGATCATCAGCAAAGCAAAGTCGTTCATATTCAATTGAGTCACACAGGTCATTGATAAACATTAAAAGAGTAGTATAAAGGCAACACTTTTTCAAAAAAGGGCCTTCAAGGATAATTCAGGAATACACTGTTCATAAATTTATGTCAAAAATCTTTACTGTTTCTAACCTATCTTTTATTCACCTTTTATAAAAAAACTCAAAGCTACTAGAAGACCGGAAGATAATGACGCGTAAGTTTAGTGTCGAGAAACAAACCATACGAGACCAAGTATTTGAGTTCTAGAGGCAGTTTGGAAACTTTTTTGTCCTTGAACCATAACCCCAAAATGAGAGGGATCGGAGATAGAGGGGGGTTTTAAAACGTGAAAAATTATCGTTAAGTCACTGAATGACAATAAGGTGGATTCTAGCACACGTACAAACTAAGACATCATCATCCGAAATCCGGAAAGAGCGGTTTGCGCGTACCGATTTTTTTTTTAACAAAAAAAAAAGAATCGCGACGAAACCAGTCGGAACACAAAAAAATAGTGTCATCCGTTCCTACTGGGCAGTTTATGAGAAATTTGAGCTTAAAGTTAAAAAACCTCATCCATTTTAAACAATATTAACAATGCTCAACGATTTTCAACGAAAAATCACGTGAAAAATCGAACTTTAAGTTCAAATTTCTCATAAACTGTCCAACATAAACGGATGACAGTAGTTATCTACAAAAAACAAACATCAAGTTCCATCTGGTTTCTATTATTTTTTTTCATTTTAAAAAAATCGGTACGCGCAAACCGCCCTTAGATTACGGATGACGATTTTGTAGATATATCAACTTACAGTATCGTTATAACATACATAGCCATAACACACGGCAAAAAGAACATGTACACATACATCTCAACAACCTAATGAGTAGTAAAAACTATATATTTGACCATGGAATCAATGAATATAATAAATTGTCAGATTATGTGAAAACAGCACCAAGCTTAAGGGTATTCAAGGAGCGATTATTTGAGTTACTTAATCAATAGTAATTAATATAAATCAGGATACTTCAACGTGTTTGATCTTGTTTTTGTATATCGTTTTTTTAATGTCCAGATATAATTTATATCTTATGTATAAGTAGCGGTATTGTTTACATACTTAAGTTATGTTTGTTTTTAAACAGTGTCATGATCACGCCTGATATTTGAGCATTAAAGTTATATTTGAACTAATTAATTCTAAAGTTATAAGTAGCATTATGCTAATAATAAAGATCTACTACTACTACTATTAATCGGTAGGTGTACTAAAATGCTGCCGCATTTTTATTTGGTTAGTTAATGCTTTTTTTCACGTTTTAACACACCCCGCCCCTATCTCCGATCCCTCCCATTTTGGGATTATGGAGCAATGCCAAAAAAATTCCCAATCTGCCCGTAAAACTCTAATACCAAGCGTCATCCGATTTCTTTCTCGACACTCAAATTACGCGTCATTGCTCTGAATGTAATGACAGGTTTTTGGAACAGGATTTTAGTCAGTATGCCTTTCAGAGAATGACATTATTGCACGTTTTAGGCTTGAACAGTTAACAATATTTTGTGACCAAAACGACTTATTTATAAATAGAGACTTTTATCCACAAAACATCCATACCGCAACGTCCCTGTAAACTCTTTAATACTCTTTAATTTCTCACCACCCTTTTGGAAACTCTGTATAACATTATTTGTTTACCGTGAATAGGACTATACAACATGGCTTTTCAAAAAAACCATAAAAATCTGAAGGTGATTAACAGTTCAGTGTGTTCAAGTCGTGTCTTCGCTGACCGAACAGCCCAAGAACCAGCAGTTCTCAAGGGTAGCTGTTCTTTAGTGTTCTTTAGTAAATAATAGATAGAAATCCCAGTAGGTATGTATGATAGGAGAGCGAGGCACTGCCATATCAGAATTGGAAACTTGTAAGGAAAATATCGCCCCCTCCCATAATTAAGCAAATATCCCTTGTTGGAAATTGGATGTATACGTAACTGGTTGACCTTTATATCAACAAGGTGGTATAATCTAGCTATGAAATATCCGATTGTACCAATTCAAATCACCGTAAGCTGATTAGGTGCATCCAAATTCAATTTAGCTACCAGCAGACAGCGTCTCACTGATCAAATCGTTGCGTTGGAGGGTGGTTTGGTGTATACGAGATGCGGTCAATAAGCGTATAAGCGTAAGTTTGCATTTATACATTCCGTACATGTATACAGCATCTAGCACAATCCCATTGGTCAGATTTGAAATCTGAACCAATCAAAACTTCGAGTGCCGTATGTGTGTGTGTACGAAATGTAAATCAGTGCCATATGAACTTACGCAGTTGAATATTGATATGCGCTAAGTTTCGAGTGTCATCATACGCATGTATAAAATGTAAATCAGTGCCATATGCACATACGGAATGTAATATACATTTTATACAACGCCTTTCTATGGCCAAGCTGGCCTTCGGTGATAACTTTCAGCCGATAGTTAGCATTTTATGAACCTTTGGTCCCAGAACCATCAACCATTTGTGGAATTGCATTTGAAAGCGAGGAATTCATATCCTCACAAAATAATCTAGCATCCACGAACATTATTGATAATGCAGGAGTGCAAAAAATAACACCTACAACTAAAATGATCACAAGAGCTGAGGATTCCATAACGGTATAGCGCGCGAAATTGGGAATAGAAGAAAAGACGTATTCCCGTGTTAGCGAGGAGGCGTGGCCGCCTGTTCCCTTTCTCCAGTGTGTGTGTCTAAGATGAGGGCAGATAAGTCCAAAAATCCAAAGGTAAGGTCGAAAGGCCCAAAGGTAAGGTCCAAAGGTCACCATAAAAGTGAATTTCGCATTTCCAAGCTCCTGACGTTACCTTTAAACTTACAGTAATGACTAGTAAGAGCAAACTGAAGAAGAAAGCTTGCGCTTATACAACTATTTAGCCTTTTTTCTGATATCATGTTTGGTTGCTAAATTACAGGCATTCTTGAGAAAATCGAAAATAGTTGTCATGCATTAAGGTCTTGACTATCGCCTTCTGAAATATTATATATGTAGTTTAAAAATAGAGTGAGTTATGCAAGAATTGTTGAATGTGTGTATCCAGGCCCCTTAACCTTCGGAATGTCCTTGATTTAATGATTTCCAGAAATGTCGAAATTGGCATTTCTGCTTCAACAATTCGAACGTTTTTCAATCGATTATAGCAGGCGAGGACAAGCACAGCTTGGGAAAGTTTTTTGTGCACTGCGGGAAGTTCGTGTACTCAGCGCTATAGGCAAAAGTCCACCATTAAAGTTCAGCCTACAGCTTTAAATAGAAGAAAACTTGGAGTAACAAGAGAAAGCAATAAAAGGCCTGTCGGCCATCCAGCAACTGGGCAACCTGCCCAGAAAAGGCCAAAGAAAAAGCATAATCTTTCCCAAAAAGTATTGAAACAAATAAACCCAATGCAATTAAACATGGTTCATTCCACTGAAACTTAATACTTAATTAACTTAATACACCAGATGTTTGCAATTACTACATTTAACATTTCGTAAAAAAGGACAAAAGTTATGCACCATATATAACTTAATTTGAAATAAAGTTTACTGCAGTTTAATATATACAGGGTTATTCACGTTATCCGACACGGAGCATTAGGGCTAAAGTATTTGATAAAAAAGAAAACAATATTTTCATGTTATACAGGGTGTCCCAAAAACACTAAATCTATCAAAGTTATGTTTTTTTTTTAAATGGAACACCCCGTATATTATTGCATATTCAGATTTCTTGGTGAATTTTAGTGTGACTTTATGTATCATATATGGGACCTAAAGCGAACCGTTTAGGTGTAAATCACCATTTTCGGTATAAGTAGATATCAGGAAAAAATCGAATATCGCAGAGACTATAAAATATGGAAGGCTGTGACTTTGCCGTAATACTAAGCATAAAATGTGTCAGCTTTGATGAGACTGTCAAATCTAAATTACGTTTATGCTTGGAGAAATCGGTCGATTAATTAAGGAAACTTCGATTAGCGATAACTTGATTTTTTCAAATGGGAATGCCTAATTTCTTTATACGGTTAAATGTAGAATTTGATAACCTTTCTAATGATATAAAGTTGTGAATATCAATATCTGGTAGTTTTCATTTAATTTTAAATTTTCAAACAAATCGGCGTTTTTCAACTTTCCTACCTATAAGCAACGTAGCAGGCCATGAAATATAAACAAAAACCTGTTCAGGTAGAAGAAAGCAACTAACATAGCTGAAAAATACACACGAACTAGACTAAAGGGACAAGATTATAAAAATTACTCACAACAAACAAAGTATAACCAGATATAACGGCGGTAACGTATCTTTGGTTAAAGAGAAGCTGGAGTATGGCAGAAATGGATTTTTTCACGGCCTACTAGCTACTGCAATGTACTAGAGATTGGCAATTTCGAAAACCATTAAAAATTTTGAAATAAAATAAAAACTGAACTGAATGTTGTAAGCAGTTTATTATTTGCATAATAAAATTTAACATTTAATGATATTAAAAAGTATGCAGTTCTGTCAAAACACAAGTCAAAGGTACGTCTGACTGGAGCTCTGAAAATTCTTCAGTACCTATTAGCAAGATCGCAAAAAATGAAGAATGAATTAAAATTTCTTCAAATTATAAAACATAACTTAAATGGCAGAAAATTTAAATCTGATTTGTCAGTATTCCTTTTTTGCAATATTGTTAATACTATCTGGTAAATGTGGGCGTTGGCATAAAAGTTTATCGATAAAATGATAAGAATACTAAACGTTATCGCGTCATAACTTTTGAGGTCCCTCAAACCTTCAAGAATTACGCTTTTACTGGCCGTGAGAAATGCCAGAAATATCCCACCGTAACATTCAAATAATTTAAAATTGGTTGACTGCATTCAAACGTAATATAGAATTTACCCTGTCATCCTCACTCATGACACCTTTGCGTTGGAGGGTGATTTGTTGTTATGTAGGATCCAGTCAATAAGCATACCGGTTGTGATGATAATAGCAGGGGGCTGAACAATAATATCCGTAGTTACCGCTAGTAGTGAACACACTCTATTACGGATCACTCGATATCAGTACTGTGGTAGACTGGCTAGCAAATTTAATCGAAATCAACTTGAACTAGCTCATCAGATTCCAATTAATAGCGCATTGCTAGCGGCCTGCTCATTAATATTGATAAAAGACAGAACGTACTTTAGATTAAAAATTATTTTTTTTAATAAAGCTATATTCTATATTTTTTGCTTGTCGTCTTGAAAACAACGGACCATGCAGCAACATCCTGGAAAATAAGTTTATTTACTACGTTTGGAGTGAAATATCAATACCACAACACCGATTATTTATCATCCTTTCAACAGAAAGACATTCCTTTCAAGAGACATAAGAACATATACAATAAAATATAAATAATCAAACGGTTATGCCACTATCTGTTTTGTTTTATGGTCAGCCTCCCGGAAAGGCTGAAAGCCTATGGCGCTGTAGAAGCGCTACGAGAGGATAAGTGTCGGTTCACGTTAGATTTGAAACGCTGCAGATTGTAGCCGTCGAGAAACAAATTCCCCGGCGGCTAATTCCACAGCATCGAGGTTCTCCAAAAGAAGGAATGCTGGAGGAGACTGGTTCGGGGAGTAGGGACCTCGACCTGGTAAAGATGAGCTCGCAGAGCTTCTCTAGTGTTCCTGGTTCGGACGGCCTTTGGTGTTATTATCTGGGAGAGCTCACTCGAACATCTTCCGTGATAGAATCTGTAAAACAGGGATAGGTCAGCCACCCTCATTCGATGTTCCAGGCTGTGTAGGTCCTTTGTGAGGTTAGGCGTATCGATTAATCTAATTGCTCTTTTCTGGATAGTGTCCAGAAGCTTTAGAGAGTGCTTCGGAGCGCATCCCCACACATGGGAGCAATACTCCAGCGATGGTCGGATCTGTGCCTTGTAGAGCAGCAGCAGTTGCTCTCGTCAATTGTAAATTCAATCTGAAGAAAGGTATAAATTACACCTAACAGTTTGAAATTACAAGTGACGAATTGTAAAATTGGTTTGACCGTTTTGAATACTATCACTTGACGCTTTAGAAACAACACCTGGCAAAGGTGTAAAGTATCAATAGATAAGGGTCTAGGGTATAGCGCGCGAAATTGAGAATCCAAGAAAAGACGTATTCCCGTGTTAGCGAGGAGGCGTGGCCGCCTGTTCCTTTTCTCCAGTGTGTGTGTCTAAGATGAGGGGAAGTCCAAAAATCCAAAGATAAGGTAAAAAGGTCCTAAAGCAAGGTCCAAAGATCATCTTAAAAATGAATTTCGCATTTTCAAGCTCCTGACGTTACCTTTAAACTTACAGCAATGACTCAAAGAGGAAACTGAAGAAGAAAGCTTGCGCTTGTGCAACTATTTAGCCTTTTTTTGATATCGTGTTTGGCTGTTAAATTACAGGTATTTATAGAATGTATGATTTTGCATTTCGAGTTTTTTTGCACACTAAAAAACCTTTTTAAGAAAATTGAAAGTAGTTGTCAGCCATTAAGTATAGTTAAGACTGTCGCCTTCTGAAATATTATATATGTAGTTTGAAATTAGAGTGAGTTATGCGAGAAATTGTGAGTCCGTGTTCTACATGGCAAATACGTATGTATAGATGTGTGTATCCAGGCTCCTTAAGCCAAAATATTTCAAAAGAGTGATATAACTGTACGAATTTTTTAATGCGTGGCTAAAAAACCTTACGTGTGAATGTTGGAGAAATATTTTTAACTCACATTTTTAAATATGTAAACATATATGTACATCGAGGAATAAAAACCAAGGCAGCGTAAAAATATGCAGATCGTAATTTAAGGGAGTTTAAAAAGGCAAACGAATATCCCAGAGGCAATTTAAATGAAACGGTGACGTATAAAATGAAGCCCCAGTGCGGAGTAGGTATGAGCGTAGACAGAAACGTTTTCCAGCTCTCGTCTGCTTTACCTCAGTGCTTAATATTTGGTATAATTCAATTTAGATTCATATTGCAACCAGCAAAATAATTATATTTTTCCACTCATTTACGTTTATCTGTTTGTCAGTTTTTGAGTCTCTGTTTATTTATGACTTTGGTACCATGTGGCCGTAGAAATGGCTAAACCAATGTTTTTGTCTGTGGATGAATGCATAAAATAGAGAAATAAAAAAATATTATTCATTTTACTTCCACACCGATAGATGACGAGAGTATTCTGATCGCGAAAATTTTCGATTTCAAGACAACGAAAATTCGCGGCACTCATTTCTGTCGGTCTGTCTGTTGGCATTTTTCTAGCCTAGTAATCTCAGTAACTGCTCCATGGATTGTGATAACATTTGGACCGCGAGGTCCGCGAGGGAAAAAACAAAAAAGTATTGCTTTAGATCGTTCTGTACTCTGTGACCTGGAAATTATATAATTGATTCTATTGAAATTTTGACACAGTACTTTTATCGGGCCAGAATGAAAAATGCGTATGGTTTTGAGAAATCGTGCCAGTGGTGACGCAGCAATAATCAAAAAAATAGAAATAGTAAAATTTGTTGTACTCATAAATATTGCACTGCGCTGAAAAAATTGACTCTGGCGATACCGTATGTCTTTTAGACCTATCCGAATGCTGCCTTTGAATTTTATATCTGTGGAATAACTTTTCAGTATAACGGCCTTAACGAATCCCCACAAAAAAATCCATACTGGTTAAATCCGGCGATCTGTAGAGGCATATAGAAGCGGAAAATCGAATGAAACAAGCATAGGCCAGTTAGCGTCAACAACAAACCTTGTCTGCCAATCCACCGCTCTGGAGATTCTTCTGAGATATGGTCCCTGATATTTGCGCTGAAATGAGCTGGTGCACCATCAAGCTGGAGCCACATCTGTTGTTTTACAAAGTCAGGAAGATGTTGGGTTAACCGTGAAAATCGTCCCTTACGATTCTCAAGAATGCCTCCCCGTTTACACGATGTTCAAAGAAATAAGGCCCAACCACAAAATCGTGTACTATTCCGCCCCATACATTGATGCTCCATTTGTGTTGAAAACTAGCAATATTCATTTTGTGAGGATCATAAAAATGAAAATTATGCCTGTTGACAAAACCACGAAAACGTTTAAGAATCCCAACAAGTTCGGATTGTTTTCTTCTTCTCCTTCTTTAGTTTAGGCGAACCGCCTGTTTCATTCCTTCGTATCTCTGCCTACGCTGCTAGGTTGTCGCTCCATCGCTTTCGGGGACGTCCTGGACTTCTGCGACCTAATGGAGACTTGTCGCGTGCAATTCTAACTAGTCTTCTTTCGTCCATTCTTATGTGCCCGTTCCATTTTTTTTCTACCTTGTACCCATTCATTGATGTTTTCTACATTGCACTTTCTTCTTATGTCTGCACTTCGCTCTCTATCAAAAAGTGTTTTCCCGATCATTCTACGAAGTACTCTCATTTCGGTAGACTCTAACAGTTGTTTAGTTTTCGTTGTGTCGGGTCGAGTTTCAGCGGTGTATGTCATAGTCGGTCTTACTATTGCCTTGAAAATTCTTGATTTGGTTTCTATTTTTATATTTTTATTGCGCCACAACTGTGTCATTTAAACATCCTGCTATTCTTGTTGCCCTCGTAGTTATGTTTGTTTTCGGACATCGGAACTACACGTGTATTTACGTATGAGCTAACGTGACCATACGTCCCGCTTTGTGCGGGACAGTCCTGCTTTCAGACAGTCTCATCCGCTAAAAAAACACCCTACCCCTCACCTATCACGGTACGAGGTTTTTACGCCGGAACCGCCAGAGCATTACTTCAACGCAGCCCTCTCACTCTCTCTGCTAGTGTTATTAGCCGTTTATGCTTATTGATATTTCCTTATCATAGGGTGGTACTAATGGAAGACTTTATTAGCTTCTCTTCATGCTCCTTTTTTGACAATATTTCTGCAACCATGCCCTCAATTGCGTGCCACATCTCTGTGGTTTACAGCATATACTGGACTATATTATCAGGGCTGAGGCCTTGCATCTTTTGCCCTATTTTATCTCGCAGCTCAGTCCAGCGCACACATTTAAAGAAAGTGTGTTCCACAGTATCCACTGCCCACAGTAGCTGCAACTTGCGGAATCTGGCAGCTTGAACCTGTATAGGTATGCTTGAAAGCAACCATGACCACTGAGGAACTGCGTGAGGTAATAACTCACATTTCCATGCTCTCTGCTGCTCCATACGACTAGGTCCTTTATGAGCCTCCTAGTCCAGTTCGCGGTTGGACCTCCTTGCGACCATCTGCTCTGCCAATCCTGGAGTACACGGCTATGGGCGTCCTTCCTCAGTCTTCCGTTTATGTAGACCTCCGTTCTTTCATTCTCTAATAGATCTATTGGCAGTATACCTGCGATGACTAATGCAGCATCAGCTGAAATTGTCCGATATGCACTCGTTATACGCATGGCCAATCTTCGCTGTCTCTGAATAAAGATATTCCTATAAATATCCCTTTTCATAGCATCTCTCCATATTGGGGCATGGGACATGTGGAATGTGCCACCGTCGAAAGGATTCTTCTTTTGCTAGAACATGGACCTCCTAGATTTGGCATGAGCTTCATCAAACCCGTGCTGCACCTATCTACCTTTGCAGCCGTAATTCTTATATTTCAGACAGTCTGTCCCGGTGTCCCCTGCAAGGCTGAAATTGTCCCGCTTTTGCAAATAGACCAAACGATAATTAAAAATGTATTTTTCTCGCTCGAAATGCGTGGTATGGCGCGCGGCGTCCCGCATTTTAACTTATTTCAAGCTTTGGGACAGATGAAAAAATCTCTGGCTGAAATATCGAGAATGTTTCTACTGAAAATCGTTGGGTCAATTTATTCCAGCACTTTCGTACCAATAATATAAATTTAACAAACTTTTCCACGATTATTGAGTACATTATGTGTCTGCCTGTAAGTAACGCACCTGTGACACAGTTTAGTGTCTCAGTAATGAAAGCTATTTTGATTACGAAGATAAATAGAAATAAATCACGTACTAAGTTCCAAACCTATCTAAAAACAAGACCCGATATTTCAAAACAAATTTGTTCAGCCGATAAATATAAAAATATAAATTAGAATTCACGCCACTACTTACTTGCTTTGATTATTTTGTGTTATTCTATCCTCTATAATAAAAAACTTGTAAAACACTAATACCTTTTTTTTATTACATAATTCCGCAGATGTCCCGCTCTGACAAAAAAATAAATGGTCACGTTACGTATGACCAATTTGCATCCAGTATGCGCGCTCCCATATTGTACTGGGGACGTTGGGATTGTTCGTGTTTGTTCGTACGTATTCGCACGAGTGACATTCGTACGAAAACGCGTTCAAAGTGCGGCTGGTCTAAAAGGCAGATGTCACTTCCACCATTTTCTTAAATAACGAATCCAAAGTAATTATGAGCACCTTACGAAGCACATTATAAACATAACCTCAAAATTAATATTTGGCTTATGATGACGTACTTACATACTAAGATGGATATTGGACTCAATGAAATATGTTAAAAATTAGGAAGAAGTGGCAGTAGACGACGGCCGATTGAGTTTTGAAGCCTTTAAAACTTACCCTTACCCTTTATTCTAGCACTGCTGAAGGTCATGAATTTTGTCATTTTCGAGTACATCCAAGTTCTTATCACTTATCAGCTTCAGACGTCTAAGACTTACAACCCCATTTGGACGCCCATGGGCTTAGCTCGTGCTAAATCTTCCGAATCGCACAACTACATGCATATATCCAGAGTCCATTAAAATGCATGGAAAATACGAAAAACTCAGTGCTAAAAAACTGGACACTTATGAGTACGCTCCCAATCTACGTTGAAATAATTGTCGTTATATTTAATTTTGAGTGTTAGCTTGGTATTTGCTCTGTTACAGTTTCAGCTAGAAGCTGGATAATTTTTTCAGCTTCAGCGCTGTTCTTGACAGTGAGTAATTGTTTCCCTGAAAAATTTACATCACGTTTTTTTCACACTCCACTCTGCAGCTGGTCTATGGGTATAAAAAGGAGTAACTCCTTTCTTTTAGATGATGAATTATAAAGCAGGGAGCTTTCTTGGTAGGCGAAGGTAATTACTTAAGTTCATGATGCAGAATAAAAATAGTATATAATTTAAGGTTCTAAGTACAACACATTCTTAAAAAATTGTTATTTGTTATGTTATATGTTATAGAAATACATTTGTATTTGTTAAGGGTTCGGGGGAAGATAGCTTGAAATGTCAAACGCCCTATTGTGGTTATAGTTGTCATTATGCGTGCTAAGTTATAATCTTGAACTTTAAAGGATAAGAGCATCTAAAGTTAGTATCATTTAATTTGATATAAATACTTTTCACATTATTGTGGTTGGCGCAAGCACAAGCTGTGCCAAGTCAGTACCCACACATAGCTGATACTCATAGTCTTTGACAATGTTTTAAGTAACTTTTTGTTTAATTTTGACTGCTATAAGTGTAGTCTCTGTGCGTTAGGATTAGACCAGAGACAGCAATAAAAATAAGTTATTTTATTACTTTATCAAGGTCTGAGTTGTTATACAATTTTTTTGGATCTATATGTTACTCTCGTCATAAACGTCATTACTACAGGATCACAGGATTCTGTTATAAATTTAGCTAGAATGTGATTGATATGACTCTAGCATAATGATTATAATAATAATCTTCTTCCTACCAGATAAACATCTTTTCTGAGCAGATGTTTTCTATGTTCGTTGAAATGAAATACGTCATAAGGTTCGTTGGTTGAGGTTGCTTTATCCATATATATTTCGATATTCTAGAATATGTCAAAAATGTTGACCTGTATTCATAATATGGGTGTCTGTTTTTTGTGGACAATGCTGTAGATGTAGTGGTGTTTTTTAGCTATGTATTCAGTACCTGTCAGAATTTTTTATGCGTTCATTGTATCCTATACTGGTTCTTTGAGTTAGTGTGATGTCTGTTATGGACAGGAATAAATATACATATATACTGATGATTAGTTGATGACCATATGACATACACATTACTAGATGCTATAGAGGATATGTTAACGACTGATCCAAGTAAACTGCTCTGTTGCCTTAGTTGAATGGATGTTCAGCCAAATGTTAGCATAACTAAAATACTGTGGTTGCACCTGTGTAATTCAAAAGCTTTGCGGTGCAAAATGGGGAGATTTGGCTGAGACTCTACGATTTTAAGGACCGTCTCTAAACAACAATGATCGTTGACTGATACTTACTAAACCAGAAAGTGGGGCTTATAACAGATCTATCAGATCTACAAATCTACTCCGATCTACCAGGATTAAACCATATACCTATGCAACTCAAACTATTTGATAAAAAAAACTATATAATTCATATTATATCGACAATGACCTTGCGCATGTTACCAACAGGTTGCATTTCAGATAGCCATCTCTTAAAAACCCTAGTAGACACAAAAATGTACTGAAAGAACCCAAGAATAGTGCCATCCAATGCCTCCTATACTTAAAGAAGGCCTTTAAATTGCCCGGAAAATATGGACAGCCTCAATATTTTTAGTCAAGATGTGAAATAAAAATTGAAAATGTGAAACAAATAAAAAGATATAATTGTAAATATGAAAAATAAATAAAAAAGCCTATTGTTTAAATATGCCACAAATTAAATAAAATAAATCAATATTACCAGGTACAAATCGTTATAGGCCTAATCCAGTTTTCATTGAGCCTTTTTTTTATTTATGTTATTGGCTTTGATCTGAGATCAACTGGCCAGTTAGTTCTATTTTGGATGGACATCTATTTTTTCTTAATAATACGAACATTGTTTTATATTAGTTATAGTTGAAAGTTACAGTGTTATTTTTAGTTTTTGTGTGCAAAAGTTATATAATAGTTTGTATGCACAGTTGTTTCCGCCAGCTAGTATAGAGATCATATGAGCAGGTAACGGAATATAGTTTGACAATCTGTGATACAGGTCTGTTACCTCATTACTGATCAGTTGGCATTCTGATATACAGTGCTGAGTAGTGCCAATCTCTCCACATCCGTAGTGAAGGTCATCGTCTAGCCCTATTCTAGTTTTGTTTTGAGTTCTTAAGCAATGACCACACCTCAATCTGCAAAGTGTTCTCACAAGTCTATTCGTTTCTCTCTTAAACCAGGGTTCTGTTCTTATGTTCTTCTGTATCTGTTTGTATATCGTTCCGGATGGATTTCTATGGTAGTGTTTACTTTCAGGTTCTTGTTTAATTTACTGTTCAGGTCACTGTAGGGAATTTTGAAATTCCTCATCAATATTGCATCTGTAGTCGCCATCTTTGCTAGTATGTCAACTGTGTCGTTTTGAGGTATAATACCTGTATGTCCTTTAGTCCATACAATTTTTACATTTTTATCCAAATTGTTATGTCTGTAAATCAATTTCATTATCTTTGGGATGATATGGTTGAAAGTCGGTGAAATTCTTGAATGCTCTAATCTCATAGCTGCACTCTTGCTACCGCTGAAGACTATAATATCTCTAAGCTCAGTATTACTGAGAGAATATTCTAGTGCTTTTTGAATGGCTGTCAACTCAGCTGTATATATTGAACAATCTGGAGGAGGTTTGTATAATTCTTGATATTTTTTATTTTCATGGTAGAAAGCGCATCCTACACCGTTTGTCGTTTTTGAACCGTCTGTGTATATGTGTTCACATTGATCCCATTTTTCTTCTATCTGCTGTTTAAATTTGATATATGTGGTAGGGTCAGCTTGATGAAAGTTCGTATATTCTACTTCTAGTTTTTTATTGAGCCTTCACACTACAGTTTCACCTACTGTCAAAGTATTTTGAAAATGATCTAAAGTTAATGGTTCAGGATTATTCAGCTTTTCGTTAGTTGCGCTACCGCCATTGGAACAATTTTCAAGGACCATAAATTGAAACTAATATAATGCCATGCTTTGAAATACTATGACAGACAAGTAAATTTCTCTCCCTCTCCGTTTCATCTGTTTGTAGCGGAAAGAATACGGTTAAGTAATATTTCTTTATAATGAAAGCCGTATATTTCCTTATTTTTCCTCAGTTCATGCAATCGCCAACGGCAACCGACTCCAAAATAATCAGCTGCCGTCCAACAAATTTCTATTAAAAATTCACCAGCTCAGAGTCATTTTTAAGAGCAGCCCTATTAATTAAATTGTAATTACTCTAAATTATGCTGCATAGTTTTGTCTACATCGCCGTTTTGCGGAAATCTATAACAATCGAATAAATTGCCGTAATTTGAAATACCCTGAAATATTTTAATTTAATCATGTGCTTGATGTATGTAAACAGACCAATATGCGCAGGGCAGGTGATGTGGAAATTATTTTTATCTACACCTTTCTAGCAGTAGCGTCCAAAAGTTTAACGCGCCAATTGTAGTTTCATATAGTCAGAAGTCTTCTAACGCATCAATTGTAATGAACAAAGTATTGCGCATTACCTACAGCCAGCGTTAAAAAAAATTACGACACACCTATCGTCAAAGAGGCCTGAAGATACATAAGAATAGAATAGAATGAAATGGTGTCATTAATTATTATTTTAGAAGTCTATTTGAAATCTGCCTGACAAGAGTAGGAAAGAAAATGGCATATTTTTTGGCGAGGAACCGCCAAACAATTTAGCTGAATATAGCAAATGTATAATGAGAGAAAAATAAAATTGAATTTGAGCGACTCCATTGACAATTTTGTTTAATATATAAACTAAGACCGATGGCTTCCCATTCAGCCCATATCTATGATCTGAGCACAAGTATCAACATCAACAACTAATATATGTACAGGGTGTCCCATTTTGGGCATTTTACGTAGTATGTCGGTTATTTTTGAAGATAGAGGGTTGCGGTTTTTGCGACAGTGTGCTACTTTTCCGTGAAACTAAAGATGTCGTCAACAAAATCGTCATGGCCCTCTTGGTTTTTGAGATACTGGCTGAAATCGAAAACTATCGACTTTGGGACCACCCTCGTATCTCGGTTGTCTTTTATCCTATTTAAAAGTTCAAAAAAGGGATTTTTTTCTGTAGAATTCAGTGCTGTAGATTGATTTTTTCTTACTCTAACCACTATTCAGTTATGAAGCAAACATATATTTTTTTTAGATGGAACACCCTGTATACTATTTTTGGAGTCAATCGCAAATAATTCAAGCTTTTCAATAATATATATAAGAATATTTTTTTCTGAAAACTAAGCTCAAAATTTAATTTTTACTTTTCTGTAGCAGTAGGCCATGACAAATCTATTAAAAACAATATCCAAGTAAACAATTATTAAGATACAATACTTTCAAACTCAATTATTTAATTGTATTATATACGCTAATAACTACTATTTGTGATAGTTCAGTAAATATCATTGTATTACATTACTTGAAACCAAACATAATATCTGAAGAATATGAACACACTATTAAATTTGAATTTGAATCAAAATAAAAACTAAAAACATCGAGGAGCTTCTAGAGATGTTGGTTCAAGTTGGAGACTATTTTCTTGAATGCAAATCTGGCACAATTTCTTATTCTTTTAATGGCATTTACAAGAATTATTGGTCTCCTCCGTGTTATTGCGATTAAATATTCCCAAACTTGGATCCTGTGCAAATGTTGAAGTATCTTAAACTTGTATGGATGGTACCTAATTGTATTTTTTAGAATTCTTTCTGCAGTTGATCTTTGTACCACTACAGCTCCTTCTATGTGCTTACAAGATGATGAAGGCGTTGCTTCTATGTAACCTAATACGTTCGTTTCCCTTTGCTCCCTATTCTCCTTGAAATAAGTTTTGCCACGTGGTTGAATAAAGGATCCGTACCTAACTATATTTATTTTTAGACGAGCAAATATATCTGGAAACAGCTGCTGTCTCTCTGGGTATCTGATCTGCCCTTATTATAGAAAATTGACAGTAATTAAAATAAAAATACAGAAAGAATAAAGCTATATTTAATAAAAAATAGAAATAAAAACTGACAGTCGCAAATTTTTTACAGATTTGCTTTTTTGTTTTTAATAGATGAGTCATAGCCCACTATCTACTCAATATTATAATAACACAATCATCATTTTAATGGGACATTATTATTTAAAAAATGTTGATTCTGTTTTTCGAATTTTAGTAGGAAGTCTCTTGTAGAGTAATAACTGTTTAGATGCTTATTATTTATAATTGATTAACCATGGCCTACTGCTACAAATAGAGTAAAAAATGAAAAAATCAAATTTTGAGCGCAATTTTCAAAATAACTTATTACTAATATATATTTTTGAAAAGCTTGAATTCTTTCCGATTGACTTCAAAAATAATATACAGGGTGTTCGATTTAAAAAAAAATATATGGGCGATTCCGCTGTAGACGATTCTTAACATCAAATTCTGAATCGCAGTTATTGTTGCTTTTATTAATGTCAGTACAAAGAAAAAGACCTATATTTAATACTAAAACTAGTTTTTGTCGACCAATGTCTATAGCTAGGCTTCTGGCATGCACAGAAATGATAACATTTGTATATTAGCTCCTGCCTGAAAATAGTCAACTTGCAATACTAGCCCGAAATGGCCGTTACATACAGTTTGACGGTTTGACGTCATATTTTGTCGCTAGTGGAAATACTTCTCTATTCGCTCATACAAAAACATGTAATTACGTGTTATTATTTTTTAAATATTGCTGACTATCAGGAGCCACTGCTAGCTTGTTGCACCCGCGATATAAAAGATATAAAAGTTAAGTTTTCTCACAGACATCATGTGTTAATTCTTTGAAACTTTGTAAAAGTAAGAAGAAGTTACAAAGAAACTTAAGTCATTCAAAAATTGATATGTGCTCTAAGTGGGATTAAAATAAAAGTTGATTCTAATTGGTTGCACCCGCGATCGCAGTTAGCATCGCGGGTGCAACATTTTTGATCCCTACAGTTATGGTGTCATTTATATCAGGTTTTTTATTTATTAAGCCTTTATTGGCATTAATATGAGTTATGACTGGGTTAATTATGAACGTATAATAGGCGAATTTGTTGATATTTCGCTGTTTTTCCTTCCCACTCCGATAGGTGAGGGAAGTATTGTGATCGCGAACATTTTCGATTTTCACATAATACGCTTTTTGGGCGTTTTATGATGTCTACATAACGAAAATCCACGTCACGCATTTCCGTCGATCTGTCTCTGTCTGACTGTAGGTGTGTCTGTCTGTCGCGTTTTTTCTAGCCTCGTAAGCTCATTAACCGCTATATGGATTGTGATGAAATTTGGGCAGCGATATGCTGTGGGATCGTAGTAGGCAATGCTGCTATAATTTTGAAAGTCGGTGCATGGCGGCGGAGTAATTAGCAAAAACCTAAAAAATTTCAAATATTTTCCAAACTTTTGTTTTTAGGCGTTTTAGGTGTTCCCGGCTAGTTTCTATTTGTTTTTGGGTGGGGGTAAAATCTGGGGTGGTTGGGGGTTGGCGGGTTGTAAAATTGAAAAATCTGTTGTATTCATAATAGACTGTCCAATGAATTGTGAAGAAATCCTAGCGACATAAATTACTTTTTTAGGTCTATCCGAACATTGCCTTGCCTATTAAACAGCATTCCATTTGAAGATATTCTTGCAAAATTGGACGCGCGAGAAAAGAAGTTTATTGGCAATCATATTTTTACGGAATTTTCCGCAAATATCGACGTATTTGAAAGGAAATAATGAAATAATCAAGTTATGTGAAAAATTAAGTATAATAGTTAGTCATATACATGCTTGGTCTCTTGTTTAGATTTTATGTATGCTTAAAATGATCTTTCTGTTAACTTAAGTTAGACGCGTTGCACCCGCGATTATTGGACGTTGCACCCGCGATTGCTGCAAAATCGAATAATTAAGAATTTATTTTTGTTCTCCATAAGTCCTTTGTTCACCTCAGCTATTTGATTTAGTGTCTTCAAAAATCTGGAGGCATAATATAATAAATGTTTCACAATTAACAGACTTATGTGTTTTTGTACTCCGTTCTGGAAAGATAGGGCCAATTTTGTTACACCCGCGATAGCACTTTGAAGCTCCGTGGTGAATGCTTTCATATTTCATTTGAACTTTGTTAGCCAAATCGAAAGAGAATACGTTAATATGGAGTTGTTCAGAGAAAAGTTTCATTAAGCCTGGTTTTATTTTATTCGTAAAAGCACTTGATATGCGTAAAAATGTTGCACCCGCGAGAATGGAATCGCCCATATGTTTGCTTCATAACTCAAAAATGGTAAGAGTTCAATAAAATAAAAGGCAACCGAGATAACGAGGGTGGTCCCAAAATCGATAATTTTCGATTTCACCCTGTATCTCAGAAACCAAGAAGGCCATGATAATTTTGTTGACGGCATCTTTAGTTTCACGAAAAAGTAGCAGACTATCGCGAAAACCGCAACTCTCTATCTTCTAAAATAACCGAGATACCCTGTAAAAGTGCCCAAAATGGGACACCCTGGTCACGCTGCGACATTTATGTTGATCAAAAATAATATGCTGCCCACCTAATTTTTGACCTGCTTTAATATTAAGGCAAAAAAAATATGCGGCGAATAAGACTGTTTCGTTAGTAGTTGTACATATGTAGGTATTAGACAATAACCAAGAAAAATTATTGTCAAATACCAAACTGCTTAATATTGCAATACCTTCCTCGCTCATGCAGTGGAAGTGAAAATCGGAGCAAGTTTTGGGTGTGACTAAAAACATCGTTTTGGTTTGCATTAATCTTATTTCAAATGTGACCAATACTTTTTATTGTATCGTTGATTATCCTACTGAGCCGTACGTTACCAATCCATTTATATGTATAGTATATGACTTACAAGAGTTCACAAAGAATCGATATATAGAAATCCTAAGTTTTGGTAATTTAAAAGAGTCTCATGTGCGGTAGGTGACGCCTTCTATTCATGATAGCAAAAACCGTGGTTACGTTTGGATTTCTCGCCTTTAAAAACCCTTCAATGCGTAATTTTAGGTCGTTGTGCCGTTTTATTGTGGAATAATTAAGAAAAAACGAAAAAAGTAAAACTCTGAAGCCCTGCATCATCAAAATTAAGCATTTTAAGGCTTCATGTTCTTATCTCAATGTTCATAAAAATTTTAGGTCTATTACCTGTCAGGCGTTGTGGCTCGAATATCCGGACACCCTGTATATAATCTTTCCATTTGTCACAAAAAAATATTCTATTCAAAACCAGAATTCACTTACTTTCCAAAAAATGGCTTGGAATTCATCACCAATTTGAAGCACAAGTTAAAATCTAAAATCACGCTCACCATCCATTTTCGAGTGTACCAAAAATTAGCATTCGATCATTCTACCAACACCGGTATACCAAGTTCCCAATTAAAACTGCAACTACGCATGCAAAGTGACCACTAAGATAAATGTCACGATCAAAATTGAGGCTACGCTTAGGATACGTTTTTTATTTCATACATTCTTTGTAAACGTTCTCCTTCGATAGAGAATTGCTAAAATAAAACTTAGCAGTAGGATATTTATTAGGCTGACTGAATATTCACAACAATCCTTAGTATCCCACTTCGACTGATTTGTGCGAATCCATTAGAAGTGAGTTTGTTCGGAACTTTCGCCATCTCCAAGTTTATGTAACGAATTAGAATTAACCTAGTTCCCTGTTAATGCTAATTCACGGGAAAAGCTATACCAGGGGTAGTTACGCATTTCTAGGCCAAATCCATTTAACATCTCGAAAAGGGCAAAATGTGAACAGGGCAGCGTTACGAGAGAGTTTAGGATGCAGATGACAAAGTTTTCAGTGTATTTACATTAAGGACGAATATGGCACAGATACTGACCAAAGTAAAGCAACCAAGTTACCCTATTTTAACTAAATGTTAAAATCTAGGAGGTGCTTTTAGACCTCTCGTAAACATTCCAGTAGGAAAACTAGGGTCCCGGACTAGTGGTGAAACACTACGATACACAAGTTAAAAGAATGGTAATAGTAGTCTGCTGTACATCAACGAGCTGCTGGAAATAGGATCCAACCCAATCTACAGCTTCGCAGATGACAGTACATTAGTGTCGTGCATGGAACCAGGCAAGCCACTATCATCCCAGGAGACGGTACGTCGGCGACAGCAGCATGCCTCACAGATCAACGCAGATATCAAAACAATTGTCGAGTGGGGATTAGCAAATAAAGTACAGTTCAACGTACAAAAAACTCAGGCAACAACACTTACAAAGAAGTCTCACGATGGCTTACCAACCATGGAAATGGAGGGTCACCCCATAGTCGAATCACCTTCCGTCAAGCTTTTGGGAATCAACATCAACAATAACAGGTCCTGGTACGACCACGTCGTCAGTGTTGCTAAAACGGCATCCCAGAAGCTTGGAGTTTTCTTCCGCTGTAGGAAGTTGTATACACCAGAGCAACTGCTGCTGCTTTACAAGGCACAGATACGACCAGCGCTGGAGTATTGCTCCCATGTGTGGGGATGCGCTCCGAAGCACTCTCTAAAGCTTCTGGACACTATCCAGAAAAGAGCGATTAGACTAATCGATACGCCTAACCTCACAAAGGACCTCCACAGCCTGGAACATCGAAGGAGGGTGGTTGACCTATCCCTGTTTTACAGATTCTATCACGGCAGATGTTCGAGTGAGCTCTATCAGATTATAACACCACAGGCCGTCCGAACTAGGAACACTAGAGAAGCTCTGCGAGCTCATCCTTACCAGGTCCAGGTCCCTACTCCCCGAACTAGTCTCCTCCAGCATTCCTTCTTTTGGAGAACTTCGACGCTGTGGAATCAGCTGCCAGGAAATTTGTTTCCCGACGGCTACAACCTGCAGCGTTTCAAATCTAACGGGAACCGATACTTATCCTCTCGCAGCGCTTCTACAGGGCCATAGGGTTTCAGCCCTTGCGGGAGACCGACTATAAAAAAACATAAGAATAGAATAGAATGAAATGGTGTTATTAATTATTATATCAGAAGTTTATTTGAAAGCTGCCTGACAAGAGAACGAAAGAGGGAGTACACAAACATGGCATACTTTTTGGCGAGGATGCGCTAAACAATTTAGCTGAATATAGCAAATAATAGGATAAGGATAATCAGAGAAAAATAGAATTGAATTTGAGCGACTCCATTGACAATTTTGTTTACTATATAAACTAAGACCGATGGCTTCCCATTCAGCCCACATCTATGATCTAAAAACATGTATCAACAACAATTAGTATATGTACGAGCTGCGACATTTATGTTGATCAAAAATAATATGCTGCGCAACTCGTTTTTGACCTGCTTTAATATTTAGGCAAAAGAAAAATATGCGACGAATAAGACTGTTTCTTTGGTAGTTTTACATATGTAGGTATCAGATAATAACCAAGAAAAACTATTGTCAAATATGAAACTGCTTGATATTGCAATACCTTCCTCGCTTATGCAGTGAAAATCGGAGCAAGTTTTGGGTGTGACTAAAAACATCGCTTTGGTATGCGTTAATTTTATTTCAAATGTGACCAAATCTTTTTATTGTATCGTTACCTACTGAGCCGTACGTTACCAATCCATTTATATGTATAGTATATGACTTACAAGAGTTCACAAAGAATCGATATATAGAAATCCTAAGTTTTGGTAATTTAAAAGAGTCTCATGTGCGGTAGGTGACGCCTTCTATTCATGATAGCAAAAACCGTGGTTACGTTTGGATTTCTCGCCTTTAAAAACCCTTCAATGCGTAATTTTAGGTCGTTGTGCCGTTTTATTGTGGAATAATTAAGAAAAAACGAAAAAAGTAAAACTCTGAAGCCCTGCATCATCAAAATTAAGCATTTTAAGGCTTCATGTTCTTATCTCAATGTTCATAAAAATTTTAGGTCTATTACCTGTCAGGCGTTGTGGCTCGAATATCCGGACACCCTGTATATAATCTTTCCATTTGTCACAAAAAAATATTCTATTCAAAACCAGAATTCACTTACTTTCCAAAAAATGGCTTGGAATTCATCACCAATTTGAAGCACAAGTTAAAATCTAAAATCACGCTCACCATCCATTTTCGAGTGTACCAAAAATTAGCATTCGATCATTCTACCAACACCGGTATACCAAGTTCCCAATTAAAACTGCAACTACGCATGCAAAGTGACCACTAAGATAAATGTCACGATCAAAATTGAGGCTACGCTTAGGATACGTTTTTTATTTCATACATTCTTTGTAAACGTTCTCCTTCGATAGAGAATTGCTAAAATAAAACTTAGCAGTAGGATATTTATTAGGCTGACTGAATATTCACAACAATCCTTAGTATCCCACTTCGACTGATTTGTGCGAATCCATTAGAAGTGAGTTTGTTCGGAACTTTCGCCATCTCCAAGTTTATGTAACGAATTAGAATTAACCTAGTTCCCTGTTAATGCTAATTCACGGGAAAAGCTATACCAGGGGTAGTTACGCATTTCTAGGCCAAATCCATTTAACATCTCGAAAAGGGCAAAATGTGAACAGGGCAGCGGTACGAGAGAGTTTAGGATGCAGATGACAAAGTTTTCAGTGTATTTACATTAAGGACGAATATGGCACAGATACTGACCAAAGTAAAGCAACCAAGTTACCCTATTTTAACTAAATGTTAAAATCTAGGAGGTGCTTTTAGACCTCTCGTAAACATTCCAGTAGGAAAACTAGGGTCCCGGACTAGTGGTGAAACACTACGATACACAAGTTAAAAGAATGGTAATAGTAGTCTGCTGTACATCAACGAGCTGCTGGAAATAGGATCCAACCCAATCTACAGCTTCACAGATGACAGTACATTAGTGTCGTGCATGGAACCAGGCAAGCCACTATCATCCCAGGAGACGGTACGTCGGCGACAGCAGCATGCCTCACAGATCAACGCAGATATCAAAACAATTGTCGAGTGGGGATTAGCAAATAAAGTACAGTTCAACGTACAAAAAACTCAGGCAACAACACTTACAAAGAAGTCTCACGATGGCTTACCAACCATGGAAATGGAGGGTCACCCCATAGTCGAATCACCTTCCGTCAAGCTTTTGGGAATCAACATCAACAATAACAGGTCCTGGTACGACCACGTCGTCAGTGTTGCTAAAACGGCATCCCAGAAGCTTGGAGTTTTCTTCCGCTGTAGGAAGTTGTATACACCAGAGCAACTGCTGCTGCTTTACAAGGCACAGATACGACCAGCGCTGGAGTATTGCTCCCATGTGTGGGGATGCGCTCCGAAGCACTCTCTAAAGCTTCTGGACACTATCCAGAAAAGAGCGATTAGACTAATCGATACGCCTAACCTCACAAAGGACCTCCACAGCCTGGAACATCGAAGGAGGGTGGTTGACCTATCCCTGTTTTACAGATTCTATCACGGCAGATGTTCGAGTGAGCTCTATCAGATTATAACACCACAGGCCGTCCGAACTAGGAACACTAGAGAAGCTCTGCGAGCTCATCCTTACCAGGTCCAGGTCCCTACTCCCCGAACTAGTCTCCTCCAGCATTCCTTCTTTTGGAGAACTTCGACGCTGTGGAATCAGCTGCCAGGAAATTTGTTTCCCGACGGCTACAACCTGCAGCGTTTCAAATCTAACGTGAACCGATACTTATCCTCTCGCAGCGCTTCTACAGGGCCATAGGGTTTCAGCCCTTGCGGGAGACCGACTATAAAAAAACATAAGAATAGAATAGAATGAAATGGTGTTATTAATTATTATATCAGAAGTTTATTTGAAAGCTGCCTGACAAGAGAACGAAAGAGGGAGTACACAAACATGGCATACTTTTTGGCGAGGATGCGCTAAACAATTTAGCTGAATATAGCAAATAATAGGATAAGGATAATCAGAGAAAAATAGAATTGAATTTGAGCGACTCCATTGACAATTTTGTTTACTATATAAACTAAGACCGATGGCTTCCCATTCAGCCCACATCTATGATCTAAAAACAAGTATCAACAACAATTAGTATATGTACGAGCTGCGACATTTATGTTGATCAAAAATAATATGCTGCGCAACTCGTTTTTGACCTGCTTTAATATTTAGGCAAAAGAAAAATATGCGACGAATAAGACTGTTTCTTTGGTAGTTTTACATATGTAGGTATCAGATAATAACCAAGAAAAACTATTGTCAAATATGAAACTGCTTGATATTGCAATACCTTCCTCGCTTATGCAGTGAAAATCGGAGCAAGTTTTGGGTGTGACTAAAAACATCGCTTTGGTATGCGTTAATTTTATTTCAAATGTGACCAAATCTTTTTATTGTATCGTTACCTACTGAGCCGTACGTTACCAATCCATTTATATGTATAGTATATGACTTACAAGAGTTCACAAAGATTCGATATAATTATAGAAGTCATAAGTCTTGTTAATTTAAAAGAGTCTGATGTACCGTACCTCTCTATTTTAACTAAATGTTAAAATCTAGGAGGTGCTTTTAGGCCTCTAGTAAATATTCCAGTAGGAAAATTAGGTTCCCGGCACAGAGTTAACATCTATAGAGGGAGTGTAAATAACAAAATGCACACGTCGCTGACCAGCCAACATATAACGGAAATTTTGACAGCTTGAGGGCATTACCAGTAGCGTGCGGCTTTATATTAAAATTGGATGTTCATTAATAGATTCAATTATTACTGTGATGTTACAAATTGATACCAATAAGTTGTATTAGTATTTAGCTATACTTAGAGAGTTACCCTTATTATAATTTCTTTGTAACAGTTGATAGCTTATTATTACCATGAAGTGTTTTTCAAAACATATCTAACAGTGTTCTGAAAGGTAGCCTGTTGGAATGGCTGCATCGTATTTTTACTTCAGCAATAAAATGTAATAATTACATTAGGTAATATCCAGTTCTATAAAATTCTCATAGATAGATTTTCTGTAAGTAAATGTGGCATACATTTTTGCATTTCACGTCCTCAAATAGTTTAAAAAATGGAATTTGGAAAATTCATGTTGATTGACATGAATGTAATGCGTGCACAAAACATACATTAAACAACCATTATTATTCCTCAAACTGGAGTGAAGTTACTTTTGTTCCCACTTATCCCCATATATTACGCTACTGAAAACTAATACAAAACCTATATTCACCTATGATAATAAGTGTTCACCGATTCGTCGCTATTACAGCAAACTATGCATTTTTTATGTTGTCTCATCATGCAATTATGACAATATTGTTCATAGATAATTTAATTCACACCACAAATACTCACAAAGTCAATCAAATATACACTAAAATCACAAAAATCTCGAGACACGCAATAACCGCAACTACAATGACAGCCACATGACAGCTTAAGGACACGCCGATTGTAGGTTGCTAGATTTATGACATATTAGAAGTTATTGCGACATTCCGCTATGAAATTTACCATTTTTGAAATTTGATTAAATCAATACAAATTATCTTCACGTAAATCAGTTACATTGCAAGTATATTGGAATGTATAGTTAAATACCTAGTTAAATACTTTGTGTTCAAACTGCGGAAACTGCCAGATTTTGAAGAAACTGGAAGCGGACGAAGAAGAGTGGCAATAGCGGTATAGATGTTGGCTGGCCAATATTCAAATTAGGCTCTCTCTAGAGATGTTAACTCTGTGGTTCCCAGACTATCACTTTGATATTCTAACCTCTTAACCAATATCCTTAATTAGTGGTGAAACTACGATACACAAGTTGAAAGAATGGTAATTGTTGCAAATGCAATTACCAAGTCGACTGCAATCAATGAGGAAGATTGCAACTCAAAGGTAAAGAGGCGTTACTAGTTGTGCTTTAGGATTTATTAATAATGAAGAAGCAACACTTCTATGGCGTCCCTCAACGTTTGATTTTGAGGACTCTGCTATTTTTAATGTATACTTTTGATTAATCAACCGTTTTGAAATCTGCTACGTACAGTCCTTTGCTGACAAATAATCAAATCTATTATAGTTTCGAGCCTAAAAAAACTAATTCAGAGTCATCAAAAATCAACAGTTGAGTCACTGTTGACTTGCCCAAAATAGAATAGACATCAACTCGTCATAACTCATCGGCTAGCTTCAGTCGGTTAACATAAGAAAAAGGTGAGGGTAAGGCCCTGTCATATTTTCACATTCAGGCAAGGGTAAGGCTTCCCATGTCTGAAATATACAGGGTGTCCCTGAATTTCCTTGACACGTGATATTCTCGTAACTAAAAAATGTTCAAACGAAAACTGACTGGAATACTTGAATGTACTACAGGGTCTATCGTACTGTGCTTCCAAAACATTTTTTTTGTACTTCAACCCTTAGAACTCACCTCCAACTTTGTTTTTTCAAATAGCACCTAATAGTTTTTCCTACTCAAAATAAATCCTTATTTTACTTAAAATCTTGTAGTACCTTTGATTTTGTACAAAAAGCATTTTTTATCGTAAAGCCTTAAGCATAAAATAAATAAAATAAGAATTTGTATGAGGCGTAATATTCTCGTAAGAAAAACAGATAAAAAAAACCCAGTGGGTCTTTCAAGAGTACCGAATGACTCATGCTTTCGAAACATTTTTTTTTACTTTACCCTCGAAAACTTACTCCCTACTTTTTTCCCAGTTGCACCCCACAGCTTTTCCTACATTATAATGAGGTCATTATTTTATTTAATATGTTGTACTTCATACACAAATCAATTTTTCTCCGTAAAGTCATTGACTTAACATAAGGTGAATAGAATGAGCATTTGTTTGAGGCGTAATATTTTCGTAATAAAAGAGCATAAAAAAGACGTTTGTTTCCGAAAGCGTGTATTATGGGTCATTCACTACCCTTAAAAAGCCAGGTAGTTTTATTTTTACCCGTTTTTTTCGTCAAGCAAATTTTTATTTTATCTTATGTTATGCTTATGATTTTACGAAAAAAATAGGTTTGTGTATAAAATCAATGGTATTGCAAGATTTTAAATAATATAAGCACTTAATTTGTGTAGAAAAAACTATTTGGTGCTATTTAAAAAACAAAAGTTAAGTGAGTGAGTGAGTTTTAAGGGTTGAAGTACATAAAAATGTTTTAAAAGTATGGTATGATAGACCCTATAGTACTTTCAAAAATTTCACTCAGTTTTCGTTTCAACTGTTTTGTGTTACGGGAATATCACGTGTCAAGGAAATTCAGGGACACCCTGTATATAGGCATGAGTAAAGTTTCACCTCCGAACTATATTTAAGTTGATCAATCATAATATAGTACGCCACTGTCTGGTCAAATATCTACGAATAAATTAATCGACACGATTTAATAGTCTTAGAAATGCAATATTTCTACTTTTTCAACGGACTTTAGTATAACAACGGTACTGCAAGAAGTGGTGAGGGAAAGCTAACAATTATGGTCTCAATACTTGCTAATCTAGATGTGACTGAATAAAAATAGAAAATGATCAATGTGGTAGGTAACGATGATGGTAATGGCTGGATGAAATGAGATATACAATGTAAAAAAAAAACAATAGAGATATGGTGAAACAATGCAGATAAACTTTTGCGCGGCAGTTACAAATATTTAAAATTTACAAAAGCTGGCTGTCTAGAGAAGATGAATCGTAGTTGAGAAAGGTAAAGATGTTAAAGTATGTCAGAAAAGTAACAAAAGTCCATAAATGGTTGATACAGGGTTTACCTTCTCACCCCGACTTCATCCTCTTGATAATAAAGATACAAAAATTGAAGGAACGGCGATATTGCTGACTATAAAAAATAGAGAAAAAATGTCCAGCCCCTGACAGTAAGAAATGCCTCTGCCTCACCAAAACTCCTGCTGCTGGGGTGTTCACCGTGGGGGCGTACAGACACTGGGGGAGTTCAGGAACCTGTTCAGGGCGTCCTCAACCCCAGCATCACATACAGCTGAGGGACGTGTGCCTCCAGACACTGACAAACCCAAAGGGAGACATTAGGTCCAAAAATGCTCCTAGCAGTTCTATAGCTGCATAAAACATGTAGGACATGCTCCTAAGATAATGGAGATAGTGAAGCTTCCAAGATACTGAAGATGCTCCTTAGAGGTTCGTAAGACACTGGCTGAAAAGACAGACAGGGCTAATGTAAATCACGCTATATCGTTATCTTTAAATAAACGGCATATAGCCAGGGCGACAAAAAAATGACTATGGACAAGAAATTGTATTTTACTGCAAGAAAAAGAACTCATGAAGTAAAAAGAGGTCACTTAGATGTTTACACCATTACCTGCGGTAAAAGTGAATTCATAAATCAATGTATTGAAAGTAAACTAATAGCCAATGGTGTAATACGAAAAGAATAGAGTGAACAAAAAACGGTGTAATTAAATCTCAACTATCGAGCCAAAAATAAACAATTAGGGACTGGGCAACATATGGAAGATATTCATAGATTGTGCACTCACCAAACTAAGACATTACACCATGGTGTCACTTAAGGACTTGGATAAGGAAAGAGAGGGGATACCGCGCGCCAGTCTATTGCTATATGAATTAGCTGTGACAGAAAACGATTAGCTGTAAAAATTTTGGTGGAAAACAAATAATTTGGTACGGTAGTAATTTTTTGTGATATTTATGCCCATTTGCACCAACCCTTCTAAGGAAGCCTTAATTGTTAAGCATCCTTAAATCATACTTATGTGGAATATTTCATTGCACCAACATTTAAGGAATACTCAAAGTCTCCTTTAATCTTCCTTTATAAAGTGCTCGATTTTAGCAACTTAAACACGACTTAACTGCCTTTTGCATTTAATTATCGCATCATTGTGATCTCGTGCTGTCTTTTTATCGTGATTATGAAAGATTTCGATTTTTTGGATGATGATATGGAAGTTGTGGATATCGTGGAGTGTGGAGTATGGAATTCCTAGGCGTATTCACCACAGGCCAAATTACTTTGAGGATAAACGAATTAAGCTTTTTCAAGAGGTTTAGGCCACTGGTTTAGGCTTTAGGCAAAAATACTGTGGCATCTGTGAATGACCTTCATTTATTCATGTAACTTTTAAAATGAATAAATACATAAATAAAAATAATATATCTTGTTTGCATTCACTCATTTTTTTTTTTGAAATATATATTCCAATGTACAAAAACGGTAATGTTTAAGGTTAACTTTAATACTTTAAACTTCAACCTCCAATCAAACCCAAGGAACCACGGAATTTAACACGGAGAAATGGTGAACACGAATACAGTTCACAAAATAGGAGTGACAAAACACAAAATAGGCGTGACAGAACCAGCATTGCCACATATAACAAGTACTTAACTAAGTAAGGTTAGATTGACGTCCGTGCAAACGATTGGAACTTTAAGGTCATCTTAAATGTTGAGGTTTCCTTTGTTAATCGTGCCTTGAGTGAAAGTTGGTGCAACAGGGCATTAGCGTTTTTAAAACCAATAATTGTAAAATATTGTAGTGTGCATAATGGTAGGGTGTAAAAGCCACAGCAGTACGAAGGAGCCGGGAATCACTTTTCACAGGTAAATCTGTCTTCATATTTTTTTGGTGCATTCAAAGTTTCTGCAAATATCTTGATATCTAGTTCAGAGATATATATATATGTATCCAAAATATAATTTAAAATGTACCACTACCATGCGAATTATAATATTTTTGAGCATGTAAAGTATAAAAATTATATTTTTTAAGGCATGTTTTGGTTCAAATATAATCAGTTTTCCAGTGACGTATGTGTTATAGCTTACATATCGCAAGACAAAATATCGATCAAATGGAAGTTTACGGTTAAGTTAATGTTACTCAAATTTGAACTGTGGATGGTAAAATTGGCCATACAGAATCCGTAAATAACAATATTTTAATAAATTTTATTTGTTAACCCAATTAGCTACGGCACTGGGACTAGCGCTTTGGTACTTTTTGATAACAGAGATGTCATCCGTGCGTTCTGTCCTCTCTCTTTCCTTGTCTAATCTTAAGCAGTTATTACTAAAAAGGGTTGACATGGCCGCCATTATGGCGGACTTCAACGTACGGCCAGATGTACCACCACCCTGCCAGGAAGCAGTCGGTACCCGCGGCTTCGTTTCCCGATACTCTCACTTGGAAAAACTAACATGCGTTGAATGTTTTTGCTTATTCAATTGCTGAAAATCGGTGACCGCCTTAGGCAACCAGCATTTCAAACACCGCTACAAAATAACCATAGGTACTAGTAACTGATCAAAGCTCCGTTATACAGTGGTATTAAAATCATCTCAGCATATGCGAGCAAATTCTATACTGTTTTGTGGAAAGATGTTCAGATGTGCTATGAAATCCAGGGTTACTGTCAAAGTTGATGATTATATTAAATTTACTTCTTGCTGCTGTTCTGCTACCCAGTGGCTGCTCCTCAAACCGTGAGGTGAGCAATCACTGGGTCCCCGAATCGTGCGGTCTAAGTAGACGAAGAAGCACCAAGGATGGCTGCATTCTGCATTCTGGCGACTAAAATGTGCGCGGCGCATTCCTCATTTCCCCCTGAAATCCAATGATCACTACCAGCAAACTAACTGTATAGTCTGGCCAGACCCTGCGAATATTTAGTTATTATTGTCATTTATTTTATTTGTTATTAAGAATTTATTTTCATTATTTGTTTCAGATATAATATTGAACTTCAGAACGACCTACGTGAGTAGAAAAGGTGAGGTAGTTTCTGATTGGAGGGCAATTTCTCTGAACTATCTGCGAACTTGGTTTGTGGTTGACATGTTGGCAGCGCTACCGTTTGACCTATTGTATGCCCTATATGGAGCTGATGTGAGTATTTTACAAACGCTTTTATTATTATAATTATTGTACTTTCAATCACGAAAACCAAATTTCTTAACCCTCGATATTGACTTCGCTCTCTTACAAAAGGTACACTTAGAAAAATGTTTGCAATGTGACGCAACAATGAATCACAGGATGCTGCGTGATGCTACATATTGAGGCATATTTATGAGTGCATAGTACCAAAGTTTACGGAATACATATAAGTTGGATCACTCCGCAAAAATATCAAAACGACCTGCCCCTTGCTCCGTCTCCCGGTACACCGGTAGCAGTGTACCGACGTCAGCCGGGAGATACAGGGCGGCGCAAAGTAGAGGTTGAACGTGTTTAACGTGAAATATATAGTGTCTCAAAAATATCGGACTTTTTTTATCTCGGATTTGTTGCAGGAGATTGACAATATTTTTAGAAGTTTGATTTTATCAATTACATTTATTAACGGATGGAAAATGACAACCAGATCCATCCTTATTTTGTGGTAAACCTTGAAATGTAAAGGATATAAATACAGGATGTTTCACGACGATTAAGATAAGCAATATGTCGGAACTGGGCAGTAGTAGAGAATTATAATTTTGGTGATGTAAATCAGAGAAAATGTTGTGTCTTTTTTTTGTCATTGTACTACCCAATAAGGTATTTGTAAACTAACACACTTGGGGTCTAAAGTGATTAATTCAAGACCTACAGGTACTTAAAGGATTTTATCACGCTAAAAGCGTATAGTGAGACAAAATATTCATTCAGTGGTCTTACCATACCACCCAGGGACATTCTAGATTATATTTTAGAGCTCGGAAATATACTTATTGATAACTTTAAAAATTTAGTTTCTACATTAGCAATTAGAATGGCACTGAAAAGCGAAATGTCAAAAACAATTTATTCACATCCATGTAAAGTATTTCCGCATGATTATCCTTTAAAATTGTACATATGAGTTCGTATATACTGTACCATAAATTTTTCAAGCTGTGGTCTCAAAAATAAGCCAAATAAACAAAAAATTCAGGTAGAAATACTACAGCACCTTTTAACCAATTTTTACTCATCTACGAAATAGCTACAATATGTGAAATCATTTGAGATTCATTAGTGTATTAGCAAAATAAATATTATATTTCTTTTTGTATGTCCAAATCGGCTGTCAATACCTAGTCTTTCAATGACCCTCGTATATACGTAAAACCCAGGCGCTAGCAAGTCCCCGCTAAAAGATCCTCGTACTTGGGCAAAAACCAACGCAAAAACTAACTAGCGCGTGCGGCCGCGGCATCGCTTTGATGTGAGTTCTTCAAAGCGCCGACGGAGAGTGATTCAACTTATATGTATTCCGTAAACTTTGATAGTACCCGCCGCGCCAAGTCGATGTTATTTATTTAGTTATTCATTAAGGGTCTAGGGTATAGCGCGCGAAATTGAGAATCCAAAAAAATACGCATTCCCCTGTTATAGAGGAGGCGTGGTCGCCTGTTCCCTTTCTCCAGTATGGGTAACTAAAATGAGGGGAGGTAAGTCCAAAGATCACCATAAAATGAGTTTCGCATTTAGAAGCTCCTGACGTTATCTTTAACCTTATGATTCAAAAAGCAAATTGAAGAAGAAAGCTTACGCTATGTCACTTCGGTAGCCTTGTTTTGATATCGTGTTTGGTTGTTGAATCACAGACATTTGAAGAACGTATGATTTTGCACTGCGGTTTTTTGCACATTAAAAAACTGTTTTGCAAAAATTGCTCTGAGATGTCATTCGCTAAGGTCTTAGCTATCACCCTCTGAAATTCTAAGTATCTAGTTTGAAAAACAAGTGAGTTGTTTCCAAATAGGAAATTTCACTCTAAAGGATACTGAGCGGCAGAAAAACCACGGATGTCTCTTATGGAGGAAAATGCTTGACAAGAACAAGCGAGTGCGAGATAGAGCATACTTTAGGCATACTTTAGGCATCAACTGACTGAAGAGCAGATGACCCACGTGTGACTTGATGCCGAGAGATGCTAAATAAGTTTGATAAGGGACAATCTCGATATGTGAACAACATCGTGATAAGTGCTGAGACTGTATCATTACAATGTACCAACTAAAGCCCAAAACAAGGCTAGAGTCTTTGATGATGAGGATGCACCCGTAGGTGTCAGAAAATCCAACCTAATCCAGATCTTCAAAGAAGAAAAATGATAGCTGTGTTTTCCAAATTGAGTGGAACTGTAAAACGTGGCATTTGGTATACTGAATAGTGCCTGTCTAAAGCCACTGGATCTATAGAGAACTTGCAGTCAAAGTCATCACTATATTCATGACACTGTTTCCGCATGTGAAAATGAAGTTGAAGGGAGTCGAGTGACGAGAGCCTTTTGCGGTCGCGCGATCACAAGTGTGATTTAATCTCTAGTGATATTTGGCAGAACTTGTTAAAGGAGTGGCTTCGGAGGATAGAGGGGTGTTTTGAATGTAGGGAAAATTACTTTGAAGATGTGAAATAAATACAAAACTTTACAAAATTGCCTTTGTAAATTAGTTAAGCCTCCCATTTGTATCGTTGAATTTCAGGTGAATAACGTACACACGTGTTAAGTTTGCTGCCTTATACAGGGTGTCCCACGACGACTAAGACAAGCAATATATCGGGACTGGGCTGTAGTAGCAAATTATAATTTTGGGGGTGTAAATTAGAGCAAATATAGTCTTTTTTCCTATTATTGTGTCACCCAATGAGGTATTTGTTTTTGGTCACGTGACGTCAGATTCAAAAATTTTAATGGGACACTCTGTATATTTGTGACTTTTTGTGTTCCTCCCGATAAAACAATTCCAAAAAATTAGCATACTTGGGGTCTAAAGTGATTAATTCAAAAGCTGGACTGTACCACTACCATTATGAAACACTTCCAAAGTAATTTAACTGTAGCTTTTAGTACCTATAGCTCTTGAAGACATAACTTTAGACACCAAGTGTTCGAGTTTGTTGGAATGGTTTTATCGGGAAGAACACAAAAAGTCACAAATACGTAGGGTGCCCCATTAAAAAATTTGAATCGGACGTCACGTGATCAAAAACAAATACCTCATT
The DNA here is from genome assembly GCA_951848785.1 of Callosobruchus maculatus. NCBI lineage: Eukaryota > Metazoa > Arthropoda > Insecta > Coleoptera > Chrysomelidae > Callosobruchus > Callosobruchus maculatus. Next base: position 2,465,780 of record CATOUR010000042.1, on the reverse strand, counting down.
GGGTGACACAGTAATAAGAAAATATACTACATTTGCTCTAATTGAAACTCCCAAAATTATAATTCGCTACTACTGTCCAGTTCCGATATGTTACTTGTCTTAATAGTCGTGGGACACCCTGTATAAGTTAAGTTATCAATGGTTCGTAATTATTATGTATTTAAATCGTACTTACTATTAACTTTGTCGGTCGTAGATAACAGTATAGTATTCTAACTCCCAGTAATGCTAATAACTCACTTGTCGATTTACAGCACTACACACATAAAAATAATTTCTTAGATGGAACACAGATGCTTTAGTTCAAGTATACCATAACTTCCTATACGCGCAAAGTTATGCTAATCTTAAAGTGAGAATACGATATCTTTGACCATATAAGGGTTAGATTGAGAACATATCTTCAATACAAAACTGGGAAATTCTTGATAGTAAGAATACCAAAATCTTAAATCAAGCATAATATGGTAATCTTGACCGAAGTATTTCATAATATTGACTGAAGCATTTCGTAATCTTAACTGGAAGCATTTCATAAACTTGACGCAAGCAGCTCAACTTTATTCTAAAATTGTGATATTCTTGGATGAGGAATCTAGTAGTATTAATTTGAGCATTCAAACTCTTCTATGAGCATGTAGAAATTTTGCTGGAAGAGTAGTTCTGCAAAATTTCTTAAATCACATTTAATATACTTAGTACTTATCTAGAAACACCAGAGTCAGGTCTTCGCATCTCAATTTTTTTAATAGCTCATTCATGGTTGGATAGATCCAGTGATAAGGAAGCTGACGGGAACTGGGACGCGACTCAAATGGCGGTGGATCAGCACTACCGGCAGATTCGATGTCTGATGGTTGACGGTGGTATAACGGGTATCACGTGGCAATGGCAATTTATTTAACAGTTTGACTAGATACTATTATGTGCTGTTATGCAGGATCCAGGATGCAGGTATTACGCTACGGTGCTAAAGATGGCGGCGAATGTGACAATCCGAAAACCGGTAATGGCGGCGCGGACACGGACGGGCAACAGGCTGTTGAGTAGAGAGGGTGGAGAGGTTAGAGTTGACCCGTGACACGCTGCGCGCCTGCGCACTCCGACGTTGGTAGACGTCAAATAAGTGATTTACTTGATACAAATATAGGGTGTGCTTGTAAAACAGCGTTCATTTTCAAACCAAGATTATCATGTGCGAGTAAGACAGAAGGAATTCTGCCGGTGCGCCATCTAGTACCCGTCGTCAAAATCCGCGCCTCTAGTGGCAAAAAGCGAACGAGCCTTGTCGTTCCACCAAGGAGAGTTTACTGCTGCTAGTAGCGTTTCTCTCTTTGGTTGCCGTCACCTTCGGGTACTAGATGGCGCACCGGCAGAATTCCTTCTGTCTTACTCGCACATCTTTCACATGTTTATTAAACATGGAAAAATTGATGCTCTCTACTTCCGTCAATCGACCTATGGCGCACTGATGATCGCTAATAAGCGTGAAACAGCTGTCTGCGTACTGGTGGATTGACGGAGGTATAGAGCAACCCTCGCAAGATTATCATATTGTAAAGAATCGCATTTGCTAGCTGTCTATTTTTTTGATAGAAGTAAACTGGACACCGCTGGCAAAAATGATAATCTTGACATAAAATTATGAAATTAATATTTGTTATTAAATTATTATAGCCTTGGTTGCTAAGAAAATTATATTTTCTTTCGGAGCATATATCTTCAAAACAAGTATATATAAATCAAAAAAATATTATTCTTGATACAAATTTTCTATAATTTTCTCATCAAACATTCTTTCTTAGAGTGAGAACCGATATTCTTGTTGTGAGTATGTATTTACAAGAACATCACAATTCTTGACTTGAGAATTTCTTTTTATGTGTGTACTGCTCGTGCTGTAAACTTCAACTGCATGAGTTATTACCGTCATTACCACTCGTTGAACAATACATTATCACTTGGTAACTATAGTTATGATAGGGTCAGTAAAAACTCCCTGAAAATCCCAATTATTCCCCTCAACGTATAGTTGAGAATTATGCAAGTAGTACTATGGTATTATACATGTAATAGTTGCTTACATGGTTGGCATATCCTTTCAAATTAACCAATTTAGATAATAATAATTTCACTATCATTAGCGGTCTGCAAGGTATTCGAAATAATCAAATGGTAATATCTATTATTTGTCATTCTCCCTGATACTCCCATACCCATATGGTGATATCATGTAAATAAAAAACATGTATATTTATTTTTTATTGCACCCGTGGCAGTTGATCATTCGTACAGGAGAGCTAGATCGTAAAGTAAGTATGTAGGGGGCTTAGAGCTAGGGTTATACTACAGAAGCGAGACTCGATGTGTTACTTTCTGGAAAGAAAACCAGTGGTAAGGGTAGCATAAATCAACAAATACAGAAGACTTGTCCTGTATAGATATCTATACGCTCCGATACTTAAATCTTGCCCCAACAGTACAACATTTCAATTCAAATTTCTTCCTGCCACCCGATATAACAAACTCTTAAAAGTATAACGTGAATTGGTATTAGGACCGCTTCATAAGCTTGATCTTTAACACAAAGATTGTGTGATGGGAAACCGAATAGGTTATTGAAAGTATAACCTATAGGTCTTATTTTTAGTCCCATAAAAAAATGCGGAATAGTCATATTTTGCCTCCTAAATAATTATAGTCAAGCCCAGCATATGCTGCTCAATATTCACACCGTCAAAATACGTTCACGAATAATAACGTAGCTTGGTATGTAGTGATGAGTTTAGATCGAACAACCCCTTAGTTGTTGCAAGACTTCTTTATTAAAATTCCATCAAAAACTAAAACAGAGCTATTCATTCCTATAGAATATTTATTCTGCTAAGAGCCCGTTCACACGACACCGATTCGGCTATTTTACCGAATCGTCTTTTTTTGCCGTGCAGTGCTATGGCGCGTACATTTAAATGGACGTGTTCACACGATGAGTCGCGTGTCGTTAACGAAAACCGAACAGCTGATCCGGGTATGAAACCTAATTGGTTATTAGTGGCAATGTGTATACAGGGATACTGGTAACTCGACCACTTTCCTGCAAAAGGTGAGAGAGGGACTCAAATGTAATAGATTTAACCCCCCATACGTGATTCCGAAAACCGGTAGTTTTCGAAATAATTAACATTTAATGTTTTTCAACCAAATGTCCAAATTTCCAACTAGATCCTAAACTAAGAAAAGAACCTGTTGTTGATTCTCATAATTTTTATTTTAGTATTGAACTAACACATACACAAAGCTAACTTAGTATTAAAATGTTTCAAAATACTAAACAGTTCCAAACTAAATACAAATATAACAATAATCGCGAAAATTTTTACATTCACCGTGAAAGAAAATTATCTAGCTCAAAAAAATTATACAAACGGTTGAACAAATCGCTAAGAAAACTTTCCTACCTAATAACCTTTTCAGAAAGTTTATAAACAGCAATGAATAAAAATCACCTATTCAAAAAGAACAAATGACAGTACAATCATTATTGATAACTCAGTTACATACTAGAATGTTTGCAAATGCGGTCGATGATTTTATCCAAGTAAATCAAATTAAATCCACTCAAAGTTTCTAGAGATCTTGCTCAATGTATTGCCCTTGATTTCGGATACAAGTACGGATCCGCTTCCTCACTTCGGTTTTTGTAAATCGTGTTGAAAAAGTTCGTTTCATCTCCTCCGCCGCATTGACAATTTTTTGCCTTAGTTCGTCAGCAGTATTAACTGGAGTCTCGTAAACCAATGCCTTCATGTGACCCCAGACGTAAAAATCAAGAGGTGCCAGATCTGGGATCAGCGCAGGCCATGGGATGGATTAACCCCTCCCTATCCATTTGTTCGGGTATGTGTTGTCCAACAACTGCCGAGTTGTGATACGGTAATGTGCTGGACAACCATTATGCTGGAATATCATGTTGTTGATAGTTCTGTATTATGTTGATAAATTTTGTTAAATAGTTACTTGTGGTTATACTGTCGTTCTTGTTCTTGGAAGAGGCCATCAGATAAGGAAGTTTTTAAAATAATTTGTTTGACTGGTTGTGTACAATTTTTTGAGCTAGACAATTTTCTTTCACGGTGAATGTAAAAATGTTGTTCTTTGTTTTTCAAATAATTGTATGTAGCTTGAAACTGTTTAGTATTTTTACACATTTAAATACTAAATCAGATTTGCGTATGTGTCAGTAAAAAACCAAATTGGAAATTACTGAAATCGACAGCAGGGTTTTTTCTAAATTTGGGATGTAGTGTGGAAATTTGGACATATCGTTGAAAAACATTACATGTTAATTATCCCAAAAACTATCGGTTTTCGGAATTACGTATTGGGGGTTAAATTTATTGCATTTGAGTTCCTCTATCACTTCCTGCAGGAAAGTGGTCGAGTTACCAGTAACCCTGTATATGCAAAGTGTTCAGACCATCCAGCTTTCGTATCGATAGATAAGTGGAAGAAAACTATTCAAAAATGAACCGAGAGTCCGGGATCCGCTGAAAATCTGTTACAACAGCTTTTTCTGTGAATATATCACGCGGTTTGCGCCGATTCGTTAAAATTACCGAAACGCTGATTTTGACAGAACCGTGTGAACGGGCTGTAATGCAGCCATTCGGATGTTCAGTACAAAAAGTAAGTTGGCACAATTTTATAAGTATAAAATACGAGATATAAAATTGGATTGAAGGGATTTATAGACGTTCTCCCAACAAAGAAATAAAATCCTCTAAACCAATTACCTGCATGGATAGTTTCCTGTTCGATACGCTAATAGCAAGTAGTATACGCTCCGAATTAAGATTCAGTTGTAGACAAACCTGAACAACAATTAACGCCAAACAAGTCATTTCTAACATGTAAGATAATTTCAATAAAAACGCCTAAAAGCGATGGAGAAAACTAACCTCAACTGGGTTAACGATAACTTAACCATTCAGTACATGCAAAAGTCACTAGTTGCGCGTCTGTAGTATAATGCTGTAACGCAGGCATTTCTACCTCTTCAATATCTATTATGCATTTAAGCCATATTAGATGAGCCACAGCTAACCACTTCTTCATACTATCACCTTCCTCTACGTATTCAGCACGCAAGCATCTGATTTTAATCACGCTAAATCCTTTCACATTATTTTTTCCTCGGCCTCAACAACAAAAAGTGGTAGGACACTGAACATTGATTGCAGTCTTGAAATTACAAAGCGTCATTTGAATAATGTTATGTTACCTGTTTTTTTGAACAGAATGGAGAATAAGAAAATATTAACATGTTTTAAGGTACTATGGAAATATAATTTATAAAGAAAAAAATATTTATAAGCCATATACAGGGTGAGTTTTTAGGACCGGCTCGGTCGATAACTCCACTACTGTAGAAGATAGCGAAGAAAGTTGTATATAAAAGTTGCAGCCACGGATATGCTCCTTGCTCAGAAAATATTTGGATTTATACGGGGTGATCCATAACTACGTGGTGATGCAAACATGCACTTTTTTAAATGACACATTCAAATTTTACTAATGATTTCCGTTCTCCTAATATAGGGTACTGTTACATTATACAAGGCGTTTCAAAAGTTATGACCATTTTTATCTCCAAATCGCTGTCAAATGAACGTACTGTATATCAAAAAGATATGAATCAAAAACCATATCTTTTACACGAATGGATTAAAAATATCATCTGGTTTTAAAGTCGACTATAAAAAAAGCCCGCGACGCATATTCGTATACAGGGTCATGTAGAATGCAAAACCCAGATTTTCTCTTTGTTTTCAAATGTAACCCCCAATATTTTATTGTACCAAAGAATTGCTTCTAATATGCTCCTTCATCCTTTTATAGCACTTGTTGTACCTACGTCCATCAGTTTCCGAGATATTTCGATTTCTCGGTAAATATAAAATATAGCTTCTATTTGTGTACTGAAATTTATTTATAATATTCGAATTTGTTTTTCTATTTAATGAACAACTAAATTATAAGGTCATGATAGTATTTGATGAAGTCAAAACACTGAATCATCAAGATAATAAAGCCAAGTGTGCTGAGGAAACAATTTTGTAGGCGGGATGCATAATTATCAAGCAGATTTATCAGGTAGGCCTTGAAAAATTGGCAGTTTTCATAACCTGCTCAATAATTCCGTGCTGTGTGAAAACGAGCTTTAAGAATTAATTTTTCCATTGAGGGTATTAAGGATAATCTTTGAGAAATTGCCTACTTGCCTCTAAAATATATCAACCACGAACAGAAATATCCAGAACGGAGGCACTCTAAAACTAATGCGTTTGAAATAACGAAGAATCGTCTTATTTGAGCCGTGTTGTTTATTTTTTCATAGCCTACCTGATAGATTTGCTTGACAATTATTATGCATGACGTCTATAAAATTGTTTCCTCAGCACACTTGACCTATGTTATCTTGTTAATCCAGTGTTTTGAATTGATCAAATACTATTATGGGCTTATATTTTAGTTGGTTGTTAAGCAAAATAAAAATTTGATAGTATTCTCTCAAAATAAATAAATTTTAGTGAACAAATAGAAGGTATATTTAGAATTTGTAGAAAAACCGAAATATATAAGAAACTAATGAATTAAGCCATAACAAGTGCTATACAAAGATGAAAGAGCATATTAAAGGCAATTCTTTGGTATAATAAAATATTGGGAGTTACATTTAAAAAAAAAAAAGGGAAATTTACGAATATGCATCGCGAGCTTTTTTTATAGGCGATTGTAAAACAAGACGAAATTTTTTATCCATCCGTGTGAAATAATTTTTGATTCATCACTTTTTGATATACAGTACGTTGATTTGACAGCGATTTGGATATAAAAATGGTCATAGCTTTTGAAATACCCTGTATAATGTAACAATACCGTTTTGTAAGAACGGAAATCATTAGTAGACTTTGAATATAGAATAATATATAGGGTGTCTCATTTAAAAAAATGCATGTTTGCATCACCACGTTATGGATCATCCTGTATAAACAAAAATATTTTCTGAGCAAGGAGCATACCCGTGGCTACAACTCTTATATACAACTTTTTTCGATATCTTCTATAGTATTAGGTTATTTTATTTATCGTATGGCTCAAAAACATGACGTGTAAATATAGATTAAAAGAAAAACTATTATAACCTATACTAAAATAAAATACATACAGCTACAAACTACGATACATAGTCTTTGGTATTTACAGGTTGATGTCAAGTTCTTTCAACCACTTCAGCACCAACGGTGTGGCTGTGAAGAACTCTTCTCGCGATCCTTGAAACGCACGCAGTTCACATTCGCTCGTAATATGGTTTATAGTTTGGCGGGGCGCGCCACAGTCACACAAGGGAGATTGCACATAGCCCCACTTGTAAAGGGAGTCGGCACATCTGCCGTGGCCTGTTCGGACTCTATTAAGTTTTACCCACTCTTTCCGGGGTAGTTCTGATCCTGGAAGTAAGGCTGCCCCCATAAACGCGCATCGCGAGTGGTGTTCCGCAAATCCTTCCCACTGGGAGCGCCATTGGTTCAAGGAGTCGAAGTTGTTGGTTTTAAGCCCTTCTGCATCCCTTATTGGTGGTTGTCGGGATTTAAGTCTGTTTATTTGCAACGGGGGTATTGCTCGGTGGATGGGCAGTTTGTTGTTGGCCGTAATCTTGTTATACTCCCTTAGAAGGGCATCAGTCCTTCGCAGCTGCGGTGGGGCTATTCCAGAGAGTACAGGAAGCCATTGAGTTGGGGTTGTCTTAACTGCGCCTGTAATAAGTCTCATAGTGTGATTTAGTTGGACGTCAATTAGTCTGGTATGATGGCTGTTAATCCAGACAGGCGCACAGTACTCAGCACACGAATAGACAAGAGCTAGTGCACTGGTTCGTAGAGTTGGAGCAGTGGCACCCCACGTCGTTCCACACAGCTTTTGGATAATGTTGTTGCGTGTTCTGAGTTTTCCTGCAGTGTTTGCGAGATGTTTCTTATAGCAGAGGGTGCGATCTAACGTTACTCCAAGATATTTTGGGAAATGGTTATGCTTCAGGGGTTCGCCTGCAAAAAGTACCTGCAGTTCATATTTAGCTAGTTTGTTATTCAGGTGGAAGCAGGAAACTTCGGTTTTGTTGGGGCTCGGTACTAGTCTCCATTTCTTGAAGTAGTTGTTTAGAGCTAACAAGTCGTTAGAAAGAGTATGCTCAACGTTCTTGAAGCTCTTATCGGAAAAAGCTATGGCTATATCGTCCGCATAGCAAAACTTGTAACTGACTGTTTCTGGCATGTCAGATATATATAGATTGAAAAGTAAGGGGGCCAGTACTGAGCCTTGTGGAAGTCCGTTGTTCAATTTGCGCTGCCTGCTTGCTTTCTCGTTTAGGATTACTTCCAAGTAGTATTAGGTGTTATCGACCGAGCCGGTACTAGAAACTCACCCTGTATATCTAGCTTTACTAACATTTTCTAGACTTTTAGATTACGTAAGGATACCTCAAATTTAAAGCCAAACATGTTTTGTGATACTATGATATACTTTGTGCTATTTTTCACTTGTTTTTGCAGCATGTTAAATTTCAGTTAGTAAGAGCTATATGTAGATGCGTTATTCTAAGCTATACCCTGTCACCCGATACTTCAGACTGTCATCCGTGTCAACAGCAACCAGATGCTCGGCTAACGATAACTAAAAATTCCTCAAAATGGCCGCATTCAGCAGACGGAACGGTTGCGTAACAGTTTCCGATCTTTCTGCTGTTCTCTATGCTACGTCTCGACATGTTGCGGATCGGTAGCGATTATTTGTAGCGAAAAATTTTTACGCTCACTTTTGGTAGCTGACAGCTGTACGTCACAACTGACAGCAAACCCGTTTAAATTTGAATAACCGGTAGGTATTAAATGGGTATTTATTAACCACAAATTATGACAACAACTGTCAGTTACTGTCATATTTCTCAACTTGTAGCGTTACATCCAGCAGATTCACGCTACCGCTACATAGCGCAAACGGTAGCAGCTTGCTCTGCTGAATGCGGCCAATGAATCTTGACACATGCTTTGATGGCGTGCGTACAGGGCTGCACTTGTACCCCTACTGACGAGTAATTATTGACTCTTCACAATATATAAACGAAAAAATGTATTTGTTTCTGTCAAGCATTTTTGCTCTGAATTTTTAGATAGTGAGTCAATTTCTTGTTCACAAAAATAGTTATTACTTTTTGGCAATGAGATATTCAGTAAAAATATTATTAAGACGGTCCCGACTTGCAATATTGCCAATTCAGACCACTACTAAAAAATTAAATCTGAGCTGCACTTCTTCGTCAGCTGATACCTATCAAATAGACGTCAAGCCAGTCTAAAGTATCAGGTAATAGAGTATAGTTCGTTTAAGTGTTACAACCTCCAAAACTTTAAGATTAAGGTGCATTTTTGCTTTGACGCTGAGACAATTATTTACTTTCTTCTTCTCTTTCTATGACTCTCGTCAGTGTGCGGGCTTAAATAGAAGCCGAACTATTTGATAATTGACCCTAAAGGAAATGCAATACTTTGTTACAGAGTTCAGGCACGCTGTCTAGCGGACACACCCACCTAATAAAGCTGACAAGACTGTTAAGACTGGCGAGACTGCTCCAAAAGATGGATAGGTACTCACAATACAGCGCGATGATCCTCACTTTGCTGATGCTGTGTTTCACGCTTGTCGCCCATTGGCTCGCTTGCATATGGTACGTCATAGCAGAGAAGGAAATGGACACCGATTTAGGTAAGTTAGGTTTTATGTTTGGACTCTACGGCGCATACTACACGGCGAGTCGTAAATTGATGCTTTTTTTTGCTGTGTATAGAAGTAGTTAAAGTAAACAAATTATTCAAATAATGTTTCTACAAAAACTCAATAATACGCGAAAAAAGTAAATCTGAGCGTGTGTATCAAGACGTACCTAGTCTTTGTATGTTTAGTTTTTTGCAGGGATTAGGCGTTGTACCTGCCACTAGTCACTTCAGGTTCACCGTAGTAAATTTTAAACCGATAAATCTTAAAAATTGTGTTATAATAATGTACCATTTGAAGGATTTAGGGCCAGTTGCTCAATGTCCAGTTAAAGTATCAGATAGGTATCTGCCAGATAGCGTTGCTATGGATACAACTGTCAGATAAGGTTTACGTGACTTCGTAAGTTTAGCCTTCAATTGTTTAAACAATTTATCTAACAGTTGCTGTTATCTAGCAGATAAATATTTAACTGGACATTGAGAAACCGGTCCTAATCAATGTAAAATTAACTGACAGTTACTGCCTATGGGATTTGACAAAAGTCCGAGGGAAAAGCTAAACATAGACAGACTAGGTACGTCTTGATACATAAGCTCAGATATACCTTTTTTATTCTTTATCTCGCTTTTCAGTTGTCTGAAAAAATTTATTTGAAAAAGTTGTGAATTCCTACGACTTCTATACTCATGCTAAAAAAAGGATCACCTTAGGAATCATCCTGTATAGTTGTATGTGTGTAGGGATTTTTTTACTGCTTTACGATCATGACAACCTCCTACTAAGTTAGTAATGTTTTGGGGTCGGATGTAACTGAATTACAAGTGATTCACTTTCTTCAAGTGCATGCTTCGAGGATATATCATTTTACAGGGTTATTCACCTTATACTGGAATAAGTTCAGGACATCATAGATACCGCTAAAATAATGATAATTTCTGTATATAGGGTTATTCACGTTATCCGACACGGAGCATTATGGCTAAAGTATTTGATAGAAAAGAAAATAATAATTTCGGATGGATAGAGACCCATAAAGGCTACATTTTAAAAATGTTTTTATACTATACTGAGTGTTCCAAAAGCACGAAATGTATCAAAGTTATGTTTTTTAAATGGAACACCCCATATATTATTGCATATTCAGATTCCTTGGTGAATTCTAGTGTGACTTTATGTATCATACATGGGACCTAAAGCGAACCGTTTAGGTGTAAATCACCATTTTTGGTATAAGTAGATATCAGGAAAAAATTGAATATCGCAGAGATTATAAAGTATGGAAGGCTGTGACTTTGCCGTATTACTAAGCATAAAATGGGTCAGCTTTGATGAAACTGTCAAATCAAAATTACGTTTATGCTTGGAGAAATCGATCGATTATTTAAGGAAACTTCGATCAGCGATAACTTGATTTTTTCAAATGGGAATGCCTCATTTTTTTTATTCAGTTAAACGTAGAATTTGGTAACCTTTCTAATGATATAGGTTGTGAATATCAATCTCTGGTAGTTTTCATTTAATTTTAAATTTTCAAACAAATCGGCGTTTTTCAATTTTCCTACCTATAAGCAACGTAGCAGGCCATTTTTATAAACAAAAACCTGTTCAGGTAGAAGAAAATAGCTAACTTAGCTGAAAAATACACACGAACTACCGAATATTGTTTTCAAATAGCCGGCGGCTAATAACCATGGTAGTTGATGCCGCACGCACAAAAAAAAAACTAAATACAGATTCGGAATCAGCGGGAAAAAATCCTGTTTTGTCCATATCGCTTCCGGTGAAAAAAATTCCATGGTGAGAGCGCCATTTGAATTAACTCAAGTAAATTCTTCCCTTCCTTTTTGGTATCCTTTCCTCACTCATACGACGCAAGTGCTCATACCATTTTAATTGCCTGGTGCTTATGACATCTAAAGAAGTAAGTATTTGTAGCTCCCACCCTTTGCCTTATAAACCAAAAAATAAAAATAATTAAAAAAATTTCACGTAAAAAATAGCATATGTGGCAAATGCTACATTGGCGAGTCTTTAAATCCTGTCAAATTTAAAATCAAATAACACAAAAATTACCTATACAATTCAAGAGGAAACTTCAACATTAATGCCCAGCGAACATGTTCAGAATATGTGTACGGTATAGAATGGCATCAAGTTTCCATACCACACGAGGAGAGCAATAGTTATAGGAAAAAATAAAAGAATCTGGTTACAAAAAGCTAAATTACGTTTGAATTTCTAATTCCTCAGCTGATTGCATCGCAGAATATACTTCAATATTAAATGAAAATAATTATTGGTGTATGATATATAGGTAAAACATGTACGACGTAATTTAGCGTGTGTGTTTCTGTGATTATATAAATTACAGCGAAATAAACAGTGAATCATTATTAACAAATTAATATTGTTTTTGTATTTGCATTTTAATACGAGATATTTTCAGGGTTTTGTTTTCCGAGTGAAATCGTACATGATACGGCATTGTTTGAGGGGTACGAAAAATACTTTGTCCCGGCTTTTAAGGAGGTTAAAACATTGTTTGCCTTTGATTGTTACTATTGGTATTATTTTTTTTCAAAGAACAAGATGTCTATTGATTATAGACTACTGATTAAATATGTCTTAGTTCTAAGTATTCAAATTCATAGTTTCGTTTACTGTATCTTGTTTTGCTATGCATTGCTTTGGTACCCACAACATGCAACTATTATACATAACAGTATTTGAATTGCGATGTTTCTGTGTAGCGATTCATCCTCTTGGTAAACTGCACTGAACTTGATGCTGTGTGATAGAAATTAAAGTGTTTTCCTCGCCAACAGGCAAAGAAAAGTCTTATAGGTGGGGTGCATTTTGTTTTCATAGTAACTATGCGTAACAAACGTTAACATGTATATTTTTTTCCAAAAAAATGAAACTATATATCTTTGAATTTTACTTATATGTCTTCTCAAAATGAAATGAAGATGAACCCATTTCTCTCAGCCTATATGTTGATGAACTTAGAAGTCATGTGTGTACTATATCTCAAAAAATAGTGGTGTGAGTTGATGCATATTACGTTTTGTTCACTATGAATCCATGCCCCTACAGTCCGTGGTACTATGTAACTGATACTGAAAGAAATATAGACACGTCTTTTAAGCTTTTAAGCGGAAATATTGGTGTCAATAATGTAAAATTTACAAGATTATATTGCATGTCATATACTCAGAAATTCACATCTGTCAACACAATATAGCGTCATGAGAAGATGAGATCAACTGATCAACTGAAACAAACCTTATAATTTTCCTATAATCTACTACTATACTACTGTACAATTCTTAGTGTCAGTGGTATTGCATGTATGTCCGATGTCTGTACAGTCGGCACAGTTATTCGTTATTAATTCGTGTTCGCAATTACGTTGACCGTGCTTTGATACATGCACTTTATAGGGTGCAATCACTTCCTGGGAAGCGAACAACAGATAGAGAACTGTTAGTCAGCCGATCGTAGAAATTGCGTTATAGCTCTATTTTGTATTAGTGTTGATTTGAAATACATACATATACCGTCACACTGTCAAAGGACCATTTAAGTGGAATATTATGTATGTACGATACCTTCACCGCTTTATGTATTTACGTAGTGAATAGATGTATATATGAAAATATATAGTTTGGCTATTATCTTTATCGTAAGCAATATTACAGTAATCATTTCATAGCTTAGCATTACTTCAAGCTGTTAACGGATATTAAAACTGCCCAATGTTCTAGGTTCTTGCCACATGCACCATAAATACAACTGTTATCTAGTAGCGCATCCACCATAAAATAAAATAGCAATCAAACAAATTGTAGTAAACTCCGTAGAGATAAAAACTATAGACGTAGTATAAGTCAAAGAACTGACTTGGCTTAATATGTCCAACGAAAGAAAATGTTATTTAGATACTCTTGTTTATAATATATTGCATAACAAAGTTTCCTTATACTTCTATGGGCAGCTAACCTTCAGATCAAGTATCCATAGCTGTAATACTCGGAATGCACATTTATTACAAATTCAGCAGCATAAGTCATCCAGATTTGAAATAATGCCTCAAAAATTTATAATGAAATTTCTGACAATGAAAAAATTAAAAGTTCAGTATCAGGTTTTAAAATAGCCTTAAAGTATGTGATCCTGTCCAGTATGTAACCCAATTTTCTTTGGCTTATTCAATTTAGGACATTCAACTGCTTTGTATCAAAGTCTTCTGTTATCCTTATTTAAATCTATATAGATTAAATATTTTACAGATAGCTGAAAAAAAACGTTTATAAAACATGTTGCTCATTACCAAAGCTGCGAATTGAAAACTGAAACTTACATGGCAAGATGCTGAGATATAATCTATAATTTTACTTTTGTTTGAAGTTAAGAGAAATTAGTACCTAACACATATGTTCTTGTTTATAAAAGTTTCGCATGCTGTTCACCAAGCTCTTGTATAGCGCATGATTTCAATTCGAGAATCACCAACTGGATATCGGAAATCGTTCAAGTTGTTCATATACGTGACTACTAGTTTGGCAATTAAAGAAATTGGAAGTTTAAAGTGTTTCCCAGCGTGTTCGAAGAAAACGAAATCAAGTGAAATCGCTTTTATTTTGTCCTGACTTTATTCTGAATAGGTTTCAAAATGAATTGTATATTACTACTGCCAATTTTTATTATACTTGCATATTAGGGTTGTTAATCCATCTTGCTATAATTGAGGTTGCTATGTAAGTAGCTGCAAATGGGAAAGGAGTAATGGTGTAAAAAATAGTACATCTAAGTTGCGAAATGATGTAATCTATAGGTTATATCAAATTGATGGATATATAAAATCTATACATACATGCATTGGCAAAACTCCTCGGTAGACTTTTTGTCTAATGCGCACATCTCAATAAGGTTAACAGAACTGTTTTATATACTATGTGATACTTTAATATGGGTAAAACAAAGAAAACATCCATAAAATGCTGACGGGTTACCAAAGAGTAACTATTTATTAGTTGTACAAATATGCATTATGAATTTGTTATTATAAGTGCAATAATTTTAACACTTAATAATTCTAATGATTTGTTTAATTGTCTGGCATATTTTCCATGTTTATTGGGTGCTAATACAAAAGCGAAACATTGCAAACCTTTACCTATAGCTATTTTTATACATATTTTAGGAAAAGTTCTAGACAGTAAGATATACCATAGATCAAACTGCAGCATTTTCGCCTCATCAAAACGTATAATTCCAATAACAATTTGAAGTACAAATTATTGATCATATTGTAATCAGAATGATGATTAAAATCGTAAATGATGGCTTGAAAAAGACAATTTAATATTGATTGATAGTGAAGGATGATCACTAGTGTGACAACCAGCACACTTAAAAATACAATTCTCCGTAGCAGGTATACTCTTATATTTTCTATCTACCTAATTGCCATTCTGACGCTACTGCCCACCAAATGGGATACATTCAAACTCAAAGTTGATGATGATTTGACGGCAATGTTTGCTTTACTTGATCATAAACATTTAACTATCAATTAAGAAAAATAGTTTATGCCCTTCTCAAACACCTCTAAATTTTTACCAGATTGTCAAGCTCTCTCAATCAAATTTGAGGCAAAAAATATTCTTTTCAATTTAGCAAGTAGTTTTAAGTATTTGAGCTTAACCGTTGCCTTGCATTTTATGTAGAACAATCATGCAACTCATTTAACTAAAACGTTAAGACAGCTTTTATGTCAGCTTAAAACCTCCTAGATTTACTTAATTCAGAAATAATTTATTACTCCTTAGTTGAGTTCAGATTAAGATACGCTATTTCAAGCTGGAGAGGTGCTTTCTACCGCTACATAAGACCTTTAGGTATATTGCAGAATAAAACTCTCTCAATAATCTTTAATAGACCGTTATTATATCCTTCAGCAGCACTATTTATTCAACCTGGTATCGTAGATCTTCGACAAATCTTCCTATATCATTTTTTACATATTCGCATAAATAAATTTATACTTTAAAAAATTTATCATGAATATTTTATAAGGTATAGAGATGGTGTTTCAGTAGAGGTTATATTATACTATTGTAAAAATCTAGTCAGACATATTTGAACATATTGAACTGCGCTAATATGATAAAAAATTATTCAAAAGGTATATTATCCTGTTAGGTAGAGGTGAAACGAAATAAATTTTAGAGAGTAATTAATCTTTCTTCGTCTCACAACTTGTTAGCTTCTTCTCCTATATAATTATTCATCCTATTTTACCACAGTTTACTCGTAATGTGTCGGTGCCAAAAAATGGTAAAATAATAGTGTTGCTACAAACCATGCAAGGCCTTATTGATTTGAATGGGCTAATTGTCAAATCGGTTATCAAACTTTAGTGTTTAATTAATTTGTTTCTTGCATTTTTTTGTGACTTGGGATGTATCATTGTTGAAACTAAAAGATATTGAGAAGTAAATAAAAATTATTATTGTTATTGAAACATTACCTAGAGGTTTCACAGACATGTATCCAGATTTTAGCCGATGATCTGTCATCGTCTGCGTCTTGTGATATGGTATCGCTGTTACCTGGTTATTTTTAGTATACAGGGTGGCCAATCGGGTGACGATAATAATTTTTTTTTAGATAGCCCGTACCGAGACCTATCCAAAACACCCCCATGTATGTGTACCGGTTATTGATAGTTTTCGAGTTATGATTTTTTTTTTGAAAACTTAGAGATTTTCCAGTTTTTCCAAGAAATCGCCAAAAACAAAAACAAGAATGCTTTTTGGCTTTTATTTTTTTCTGCAGTTATACTCAGTACTAAGCCTATTTTAATATCCAATAAAGAGAACCTGTACATCCGAACAATAATCAAGTACATTTTGGGCCCAAAGTTTGAAATCTCTGTTTTTAGTCAGGAGACCAAAACCTTCAAAATAAAATGAAAAATACTTATGCCTGGTTCTGGAGCTCCAATCTATTCTTAAAAACTCTGCAAGGTACTGCACTTTCGAAATAATAATGAAAAAATAGCACTTATGGGGGCATTTTGCGCCGTACGTGACTGTTAAAGGTAAAAAGGTGATAATTCACGAATTTCCAAAATGATTTAAAAAACTATTATTTCACTTTATTATGACAAATTAAAGAAAAAGAACTCATAACAACTAATAAACACGATAATCATTGACGTTTTAATCACTTTTAATAAAAAAAATTAATACCTGTGCTTTTTGCTGTGTACTATTGAACTTCTGCTAAATTAAGTTGTATGGAAAGTTAACAAAGGAAATGAATAATAAAACAACAATCTGACTTTTAATTCCATGGCGGAATTACCTGGGAAGCGTTATCGTAGCATACGCCATCCTTGTTACTTCCCACACCGATAGGTGAGGGAAGGATTGTGATCGTGAAAATTTTCGATTTTGAGATAATAGGTTTTTTGGGCATTTTATAATGTCTACCTAACGAAAATCCGCGTCACTCATTTCCGTCGTTCTGTCTGTCGGTCTGCCTGTCGGTCTGTCTGTCTGTACGCGTTTTTCTAGCCTCGTAATGTCAGTAACCGCTGCATGCACTGTGGTGAAATTTGGGCAGCAATATGCTGTGCGGTCTTAGTAGGTAATGCTGCTATAATTTTGGAAATCGGTACATGGGCGACGGAGTAATTAAAATCAAAATTTCAAGTATTCCTCAAACTTCGTTTTTAGGCGTTTTAGAGGTTCTTGATAATTTTCTGCGTTTTTCTTGGGTAGGGTGGAATTTGGGTGTTTGGGGATGGGGGGTTGGAAAACTGAAAAACTTGTTGTATTCATGATAGGCTGTCTACTGACCTGTCAAGAAAGACCTAGCGATATAAATCACCTTTTTAGGTCCATCCGAACAGTGCCTTGCCTATTACCGAAAATTAATTAACACAACTGAGCTGTCAAAAAGCTACTCAGGTAATTCTGCCATGAAATTGGAAGGAAGATTATTGTTTTATTATTACTTTCCTTTGTTGTTTCCATACAACTTAATTTAGCAGAAGTTCAATAGTACATAGCAAAAACACTTCAAAAATCACAACTTGGGTATTAGTTTTTTATTAAAAGTCATCAAAACATCAATGATTATCGGGTTTATTAGTTGTTACGAATTTCTTTTCTTTAATTTGTCATAATAAAGTAAAATAATAGTTTTTTAAGTCATTTTGGAAATTCGTGAATTATCACCTTTTTGCCTTTAACACTCACGTACGGCGCAAAATGTCCCCATAAGTGCTACTTTTTCATTATTATTTCCAAATCGCAATGTCTGGCATAGTTTTTAAGATAAGCTTGAAGCCTCAGAACCAGGCATAAGTATTTTTAATTTTATTTTGAAGATTTTGGTCTCCTGACTAAAAACAACGATTTCAAACTTTGGGCCCAAAATGTACTTAATTACTGTTCGGATGTACAGGTTCTCTTTATTGGATATTAAAATAGGTTTAATACTGAGTATAATTGCAGAAAAAAATAAAAGCCAAAAAGCAT
Organism: Callosobruchus maculatus; assembly: GCA_951848785.1. Classification (NCBI taxonomy): domain Eukaryota; kingdom Metazoa; phylum Arthropoda; class Insecta; order Coleoptera; family Chrysomelidae; genus Callosobruchus; species Callosobruchus maculatus. The sequence continues at coordinate 2,447,394 of CATOUR010000042.1, read as the reverse complement.
TCTTGTTTTTGTTTTTGACGATTTCTTGGAAAAACTGGAAAATCTCTAAGTTTTCAAAAAAAAAAATCATAACTCGAAAACTATCAATAATCGGTACACATACATGGGGGTGTTTTGGATAGGTCTCGGTACGGGCTATCTAAAAAAAAATTACTATCGTCACCCGATTGGCCACCCTGTATAAGATGGGCCAATCGTGAGGAGACGGAGATTTGTGCGCTTACTGAAACGAATTTCAAAAATATGGGGGAGGAGGGAACCCTAAAATATTTTCACTTAAACTTTGACGTGAACCATATCATCCTACATTTTTTGAATAGAACCCCCTATATTTTATTGCACATTGGATTCCTAGGTGAATTCTAATGTAACTTTATGTATCATATATGGAACTTTAACGAAACCGTTCAGGCGCAAATTGCTATGTTTGATATAGGTAGGTATCAGAACAAAAAAAATGGAGTCAAGTTGATTGACTCAGTACTTCCCACACATAACGATGATACCATTTTATTATTTCCCATTGCATGAAGGCCATGAAGCTATAGTCTGAAATCTCCTTGCAACTAAATCATCGCCCACCCGCCCGCAAAAAAAAACATCCAACACAACAACCCTCGTAAATAGTTTCTTACGTCTCCCTCTTCAGGAAATATGCATTAAAAATCAATTGAACAATTTTCACGTTACGCAATCTAGAACGATCTAAAACAATACTTGTATGTATACATCAAAAATACTCGTGGTCCCGTGGGTTCTATAATAAGCATGCAACGTTCGGATGGACTTAAAAAGTGTATCACGCCGCTAGGTTTTTCATTCGCATATCAATGAACAGCCCATTACGAATACAACAAAATTTCCAGTTTTACAACCCCCCAACCACCCTAAATTCACCCCCACCCAAAAAAGTATAAAGTGATCAGGACCCCTAAAACGTCTAAAAACGAAGTTTGAGCTGTTTTCATATTTTTAGTTTTTTAATATTGTTGCGCCGCCACTGAGACGATTTCTAAAAATCATACGCGTTTTCCATCCTTGCCAAACTAGTAATACTGTGACGAAATTTCATTAACATCAATTCAGTGGTTTCCACATTATAAAATACAGAACGATCTAAAGCAATACTCGTATGTATACATCACAAATACTAAGTCCCGTGATTTCTATAATAAGCATGCAGCGTTCGGATGGACCTAAAAAGTGTATCATGCCGCTAGGTTTTCTATTTGCATATCAATGGACACCCCATTACGAATACAACAAATTTTCCAGTTTTACAACCCCCCACCCCCCAACCACCCTAAATTCACCCCCACCCAAAAAACAGTATAAAATGATCAGGAACCCCTAAAACGTCTAAAAACGAAGTTTGAGCTGTTTTCATATTTTTAGTTTTTTTAATATTGCTGCGCCGCCACTGAGACGATTTCTAAAAATCATACGCGTTTTCCATCCTTGTCAAAGTAGTAATACTGTACCGAAATTTCATTAACACCAATTCAGTAGCTTCTACATTATAAAATACAGAACGATCTAAAGCAATAGTCGTATGTCATACATCGGAAAAAATTCTAAGTTCTTTGTTTTCTGTAATAGGCATAAGGCAATGTTCAGATAGACCTAAAAAAGTTATTTATGTCGCTAGGGCTTCCTTCATAGGTCAGTGGGCAGTCTATTATGAATACAACAAATTTTTCAATTTTACAACCCCCCAACCCCCAACCACCCCAATTTTCACCCCCACCCAAAAAAAGGTATAAAATGATCAGGAACCCCTAAAACGTGTAAAAACGAAGTTTGAGCTGTTTTCATATTTTTAGTTTTTTTAATACTGCTGCGCCGCCACTGAGACGATTTCCAAAAATCAGACGCGTTTTCCATCCTCGCCAAACTAGTAATACTGTGCCGAAAATTCAAAATCAGTTCAGTTATTTCAACATTATAAAATACAGAACGATCTAAAGCAATACTCGTATGTATACACCGGAAAATTCTCTAAGTCCCTTGGTTCCTGTAATACAAAAGGCAATGTTCGGATGGACCTAAAAAAGTGTATTATACCGCTAGGTCTTTCTCTCTCAGGTCAGTAGACAGCCCATTATAAGTACAACAATTTTTTTAGATTTACAACCCCCCACCCCCCCAACCACCCCTATTTCACCCCCACCCAAAAAAAGGAGAAAATGATCAGGAACCCCTAAAACACCTAAAAACGAAGTTTAAGGCATATTTGAAATTTTTCGTTTTTTGCTAATTACTCCGCCGTCTATGCACCGATTTCCAAAATTGTAGCAACATTACCTACTACGACCCTACACCATATCACTACCTAAATTTCATCAAAATCTATGCAGCGGTTACTGAGATTAGGAGGCTAGAAAAACGCCAACAGACAGACAGACAGACAGACAGACAGACCGACAGACAGACAGACCGACGGAAATGAGTGACATGGATTTTCGTTATGTAGCCATCATAAAACGCCCAAAAAGCGTGTTATCTCAAAATCGAAAATTTTCGCGATCACAATACTCCCCTCACCTATCGGTGTGGGAAGTAAAATCAATATCGCAGCGATTATAAAACCTTGAAATCCATGACTTTACGGTGCGACTAAGCATGAGATGCACCACCTTGGATCAGACTCTGTGCCCAACTCTTGTTGTATTTTAGTAATAATAATATAAGGCGCACGATTCGCGGACCCAGTGATTGCTCACCTCACGGTGTGAGGAGTAGTCATTGGGTAATGGAACAGCAGCTCGGTGTGTCGGAGCCCGGGCTGCACTTTTTGTATTTTGAAATATAATATATGATTGTCAATGTCAATCCTTTTCAATTTTCATCTTATTTAAAATTTTTAGTCATATCGCTGTTTTTCAATTTTTCTACGTATAAGCTACCTAGCAGGCCATGAAAAATAAACAATAACCCGTTAGGGTGGAAGCAACCAACCAACTTAGTAGAAGTAGAGCAACGAGGCAGGACTATGAAAGTTCTTTACAACGCATCATCTCTAACTGGAGACAACAGCGATAAGGTATCTAATGTGAATGAGAAGCTGGAGTATGACAGACGTGTTTGTTTTCACAGGCTACTAGCTATTGAGATCCACTAGAGCTTCACAGCTCTCCAAAAAACGAATAAAAATTTTGAAATAAAAGGAAAGCTAACAGCGATTGTTGCGACAGTCTAACATCTTCAGAATGAAGTCTCATATTTAATGGGTTGAAGAAGTAGTCATTTCCGTTAAGTTAAAAAGTGAAGATATTTCTAGCCGAAGCATTCTGAGCATCTATTGAAATGATTGTTAGAATTTTTATTACTCTATGTTATATTTATTTTTATTTCATATATTTTCCTGCCAAGAAAATTAAAATTATGTTTTATAATTTAAACATACCGCAACTCAGTTTTCATTTTCTGATTTTGATAATAATTAGAAGTACTTACTGAAGAATTTCAAGGGCTCCAGTCAGTGGTATCGTTAATGTATTGTGTAAGACTTTCGCGGCCATGATCCGATGAACTGTTGGTTCTTGGGCTATTCGGCCGGCGTCGACGCGCTTCGCTCCTTAACGTTTCACCAACACGAGTGGTTGGCATCCTCAGAAGCTAATGTCACCTGTTCGGCGTGTTCCGAGATACACGGCCATGGACGGAAATGTACTTGCTTCGAAACTTACAATCAAAGCTGAAATAAAATCATTCTGATTTTCTGCGAGGTCTAAGGATGCACGGGAGTATTTCATACAAATTGCCTGGATTACTGGATTGTGTAGAGAAATAGTTTCAAATCTATCCCAGGGTTAGCTGTAGAGAACAATGAGAAATTCCCCGGTTAAGCAGAACTTCGCCTCCAATGCTTGACGTTGTTCTGCAACTGCAATTTAACACGTACAACTGAACGAACTATACAGGGTGAATCGGGAGGATCGCATCAAACTCTAGAAATACAGGGTGTCCAGTTAGTGTGTAATTCTTCGATATCTCGCAAGGTATACCTGATAGAAGAAAATGTATAATATAAAAGTTATTTGCTTACTTGAGACGCATATTCTAGAAATATTTTGGAATATACAGGGTGTTGCAGGAAAGTAGGATAGCGATCAACTTGATTTTTTTATAAGGAACTATAACTTTTTCTTAAATTCTTCTAGTGTCCATCACTGATCTCTATTCAACCCTAAAATATTTTTGGGATCGATTGCGATGTTGCCAAGTTATAATTTATTTTTTATTAATTTCCGGATTTGCAAGGTCGCAAGAAATACGTCCAAATTGATATATTCCTTTAACTTTTTTCAATAATATTATACAGCGAGTTACTTGAATATCAAGTCGATATTATTTTGGATGTTACCAGCAATTTGTATCTACAGGGTGCTTTTAGTAGTGATGTAACGAATATTTGCATTCATGAAATTACTGCGAACGCTTTGCAAGCAAAATTTATTTTATTTAATGTAATAGTTGGTTAATAACACAAAAAACTTTCATTTCTCAAGGTTTTTAATGTAAAAAGAATAACTTGAACTCATGATCACATTATCAGTCATCTCTATATCATTTGGTATCATTTATTCATTTAACTTTGGGCAGTAAAGTTTAACAATTAAATTTCCATAAAAAAACAAACGGACTTCGTTCGAACGGGACTGCCACCAAGGTCACCAAATCTTAGACAAAATTTAAAATTTGACGTTATTTTCAACTAAAAACTAAATATTCGCATTGAAATCCGCGATTGTTGGCAGCACATATTCGTATTCGCATTCGCGAATGTCCAGAACGTAATATTCCTTAGGTCACTGCAGTATTGTGATCAACAAAATGTTCGATTTTAAGATAATACGCTTTTTGAGCGTTCTATGATATATACAAAACAAAACTTCATGTCATTTCCATTACACATAGTTGGCGTTCTTCTAACCTCGTAATCTCAGTAACCGCTGCATGGACTGTGATGAAATTTAGGTAGCGATATACTGTAGGTAGTGTTGCTATAATTTTGTAAATTGGTGCATGGGTGGCGGAGCAACTAGTAAAAGATAAAAAATCATCGACTAAATCTAACATAACCTATAAAAAACATGTCACACCAACATTTACGCTCGTTTACGATATTTTAATTGCAATGTGTAATAAACGTTATGGAAATTATTTAATGTAAAACAGTAACACCTCCATTTAAGAGCCGTGTTTAAGCACGACGATGCAAGTATTCATTGCCAAGCATAATTATTTCAATTTTCAGTCCTGTCCAAAACCATAACTTAATAGGATAAAGAGACATTTTCGAGGAGTATCTCGGAAACGAGTTGCACGATTTTCGTGAATTTTGAGGTATATGGGTTTTGCAATATGGCTAATCTTGCAACGGCATTTACAATGTTGTCAGATCTGCCGTTTTCCCTGGAATATAATAAACTTTATTATTCGTGCAAACCGCTTCCGGGATAATTGAGGTGTTCCATACTTTAGACTCACTCTGTATATGATTACCGATTTATCAACCTTGCTCATTCCAGTAATCAACTTCGAAAGAACTGTGCTTTCTGTGATAGCGGTAAAAGTAACTGAAATTTGCAGAGTTTACTCAGATTTCAATTTCGATTTGCGTCTACCGTTGAAAGAGCTAACTCTGGCTTTCGTGGCTCCTATAGCATACTTCATCATATAAAATCTTTCTTGAGGTATATGAACCATGCTCCTGCTTATCTTAATCGCCTGTTAGTAAGTTGGTATTTCCAACTGCATTATGGAATGATCCCATATTGAAATAGGTATAATTGGAGATTGAGGTTTAGAATAAATTTTTTTTTGTCATAAATGGAAAGATCATATATAAGTTTTATAACAAAACTGTTTTTGTTTTCTTTTTTTTTTCGCAATAATTCAAAAGTTATATCAAAATAAAAATGGGTCATAGTCAAAGTCAGATTACAGATTCCAGTAAGTAAGTACCTAATCAAATATGTTTCGTTGAAAAGATCTCCTCAATCGAAGGATGGCCCAGTGGTTAGAGAGTCCGCTATTGGATCTCTGGGTCTTTGGATCGATACCCAGGCCTTCCAACTTTTTTTTATCAAAAAATTTATTGATGTGCTTTTTGCACTTGTTACGCACATTTTTTCTACGATCAACATAAATATGTGTTTGAATCAAATTTTGTTAGACGTATTACTTGCACTGCACAGTGCTTGTTAAATTTTTATGAAAATTTAATATTGTTAAGCTTCATTGCCCAAAGTTAAATAAATAATAATACCAAGTAATAAACAGAATGTGATTACGAGTTTGAGTTACTTTTTTACATTAAAAAAACTTAAAAATGATTGAATTGAATGGATGAAGGGATTTTGTTTTATTAACCAACTATTACATTTAAAAAAATTAATGGCGATTGATATTGACGGACAAACCTCATTTCCACTGATTTTTTGAATTGTCGACCGCCTCCTGTGCAGTGCAAGTAATATGTCTAACAAAATTTGAGTCAAACACTTATCTATGTTGATCGTAAAAAAATGTGCGTAACAAGTGCAAAAAGCACATCAATAAATTTTTTGATAAAAAAAAGTTGGAAGGCCTAGGTTTCGATCCAAAGACCCTGAGATCCACTAGCGGACTCTCTAACCACTGGGCCATCCTTCGATTGAGGAGATCTTTTGAACGAAACATATTTGATTAGGTACATTCTTACTGGAATCTGTAATCTGGCTTTAACTTCAAACATTCAAAAACATATTTATTTCGATCGTAGACTTGGTGTCGAGCTGCAAACGTCATTCATCGACTGTGTTGCAACAAATATACACTAGTTACCAGTTCAGCAGTACGTATTTTCCCGATTGGCTGGGAATCTAGAGTCTAGTATCGGATCCTTACCGCCATGGTGACGTCACACGGGTTCGGGAGCCGGCGGCGTGTTTTCGGTTCAAAAACCCATTTTTATTTTGATATAACTTTTGAATTATTGAGAAAAAAGAAAAAAAACAGTTTTGTTATGAAACTTATATATATGATCTTTCCATTTATCACAAAAAAAGTACTTTTTTTTCTTAATTCAAAACCTCAATTAAGTTAAGAGATATATTAGCCAACAAGACAATGAGAGGACGATCGTGAAACCAACACTAAGATGATAAAAGCAATACTAAAACCCGATTTGCCTACGATATACGTATCATCACCCAAAACTTCAAAATCAAATGCGGTACATCCAGACCGAATGCTTACTATTTTCAACAACGGTAAATCGACTGACAAGATAAAAACGAGTTACCGAATGCGTGACAGTTATGAAACGTAATAGCTGTTCGACCAGGATACCAGCTGAAAAAAAGAAGCTGAACAATTTCAATTTAAAGTGTGAGTAATTAGTGAAGCTTTTTTGCGATGCATGTCACTAGTCAATTTCGCTGTCCGACAAGTCCAAATCCGATGAGCTGGTTGAATACAGATGCTACAAATAATCTGATATAATCTGGATGGATCAAAATCTAATCATATGCATTTATGAATCGACGGTCTCGTCAAATCACGCTGCGCAAGTCACCTAGGTACACATCACTGGAATTCTGTTATCGGGAATATTTGAGCTTTGTGCCGTAATAAGAACTAACTAGAAATATAGAAACAGCTCAAACTTGCCTCTCGAGATTCTCGCACATGTCGACATGTTTCTGAATACAGAGATATACCTAAGTGTTGCACTCATCTGCATAGTAATATCAGTAAGTTTCTCAAAACTGTGAAGCAGAAATGCACGTATATAAAGTAATCAAGGTGCATCCCATATAGTACTAGATATTCTGTCAGTATTCTCCAAATCTTCTATATGTTCCTGGAATATTCAGCAAAATCAAATTTTATTCGTTATTTGTCTTGAGTATTCTGGAATATTAAAATAATATTCTATATATGATATAATATTACCATTTTACCCATATGGAATAATCAGTGATTATTCGTCTGATATCTGAATTATTCCAAAATATTCCAATTATCATCATCATAGTCACAATGTCTTAACAGACATGTGAAATCGTAAAATGCATTAAGCCAGACCTAGAGTAATGCCGAGACGAATATTGTCAATAGTTTGAGAACTGTAGCTCGCCATCGTTCGCGGTTTACTGTCAGTTCAGTGGCGCTCTTGATACTCTTATACAGCAACTGTTTTTCAGTATTCACCCAGCATGTAGGGGAACGGTCACGGCGCCGCCCACTCGGGGCATGACCATGAACTACAAGTTTTTCCATATTATCCCTTCTGTGTTTATGTCCGAAGAATGTAAGCATTCTCGTCGACACAATGGAAGATAGTCTCTTTGGAATACCAAGCTCATCCAGTATGGAAATGTTAGTTCGATGGGCAGAATAAGGAACCCCCAGCATTCTCCTCCACATCTACATTTCAGAAGCATCTATGCGAGCTCGATCTGGCTTTTTAACAGTCCAAGTTTCCGAGGCATACAAAAATATGGAGAACACAAGAGACTGAACCAGCGATATTTTGGTAGCTTTATGATGTTATGGTCACGCCATATTTTAGTCTTGTCATGGCCATACGTGTCTGTTGAGTACGCCGTCGAATCTCATTTTCACAGCTACCCAAATTGTCGATCAAAGAACTGAGGTACACAAAACTTTGAACTACTCCACAACGGCCTACTGACTTTATTTCTGGATGATTATCGTGCTCTCTATCCACGATCATAACCTTGGTCTTGTTGTAGTTAATACTAAGACCATATGCTGCACTGTGTTTTTCGAAGACGTTTAATAGAGCTACTAGTCCTTCCTGAGAAGCAGCAACAAGAGTTGTATCGTCAGCAAATCTTAAGTCAGATATTTTGCTCCCGCCAATAGTTATACCGCCATTGCAGGTGTGTATATGTCCGAAGAATGTAAGAATTCTCGTCGACACAATGGAGTATAGTCTATTTTTGGATTATCGAGCTCATCCAGTATGGAAACGTTAGTTCGATAGGCGGTATAAGAAACTCTCAGTATTTTCCTTTCCTGGTAGCAACTAGGAATTTCACTTTCACATATACTCTGTATATGTATGAGAATAATACTTTAGGGGCTGTTGATCCTTCGCTTTATCATAACAGAAACCAAAACCCCCTGTATTGTATCCTTAAGGGTATTTTAGTGCGCTTAGTCGTAGGAATTCAAAGCTATTTGTGGTTGTAATTATCTGTACTACATTGCTCTATAATGTGTAAATATACGGTCATACGTACACAACAGCTATCCTCTTGGTGAAATATACTCCAAGGCATAATCTAATGTTAACGGCCTATTTATGGTTTGCCTTGCTAGCTAAATACAGCATAAACAACCATTAGCAATGTCTCTTAACAATGATATGTATAGAATGTTATAATTGTTAAATTATACTGTTATACTACAATGTTTCCGGACACAGCTTAATGGCAAACGTACCCGACATCTTCATTTTGACAGATGGCTAACATTGTAAGTGAATTAATCGTTAATGCTGATCAATGTCATGGCATTTTTTAATCTACTTGTCTATGTCCATTTAAACACCCAGGCTTCCGTATTTTTCGTATTAGATACCCAGTTAACAAGAAATTGACACTGAAATTTGGGCCTTGACCATCTGTAATCAATTCTAGTCTCATACAGGGTGTCCCACGACGATTAAGACAAGCAATATATCGGAACTGGGCAGTAGTAGCGAATTATAATTTTGGGGGTGTAAATAAGAGCAAATATAGTATCTTTTCTTATTATTGTACCACTCAACGCGATAATTGTTTTTGATCACGTGACGTCCGATTCAAAATTTTCAATGGGACACCCTGTATATTTGTGACTTTTTGTGTTCCTCCCGACAAAGCAATTCCAACAAACTAGCACACTTGGGGTCTAAAGTGTTTAGTTCAAAAGCTATAGGTACTTAAAGGACTGTACCACTACCATTATGAAACACTATTAAAGTAATTTAACTGTAGGGGTACATGTTGTAATCAATGGTAGTGGCAGCTCTTGAACTAATCACTTTAGACCCCAAGTATGCTAGTTTGTTGGAATTGTTTTATCGGGAGGAACACAAAAAGTCACAAATATACAGGGTGTCCCATTAAAAAATTTGAATCGGACGTCACGTGACCAAAAACAAATACCTCGTTGGGTGAAACAATAATAAGAAAAGATAGCATATTTACTCTAATTTACAACCCCAAAATTATAATTCGCTACTACGGCCCAGTTCCGATATATTGCTTGTCTTAATCGTCATGGGACACCCTGTATAAGATCCAATTCCTCAAAATAAATTCAAAGAATTAAATCAATCAAAATACAAAATAAGACTATTCTCAGGACACTAAACAAAGAAACAGACTGAGCAAAGGTCATTATAGTACTACTGGATACTGAATATTTCAGACCTAACAAAAAATTAGAAAATTGCTTTATTTGGTCATGTTAACAAAATATATATTATTTTATTATTAATTTCAAATGCTACTTTCAAGGTATCTGTGGATATTTTGGGGCAGTTACGTACCAAATTCTCCAAGAAAATATAAAATAGCCAGTGGTGACCTTAGAATTCGGTATTTGGAGGGATTTCAAGCTATGACATAACCCCCCCTTCAACCATGGGACCAAGAGGGTTTTTTTACAGCTAAACTGGCCGTTTCTCGCATCCTATTCGCCACAGCTTTTTATCTAGCCATGCATCCTCTTCCATTCCTCTTTTTTCCATGGCTTCTTTAACTCCTTCGTTCCAATCCTTCCTAGGTCTTCCTCTTTTCCTTCTTCTTTCTGTTGGAGTCCAACTCCATGCCTTTTGGGGCCACCTATTTGCCTGCATTCTTCGCAAATGACCGTACCATAATAAGTCTTTTCTCCTCTATGTTTCCCACAATTGTCTTTTGTATGTTAGTTCGCCTTCTTATGTCATCATTTCTTACATGCTGGTGTCTAGACACCCTACAGCTTCTACGTAACGCATCAGCTAACAGCTATTAATCTTTCCTTATTTCTCTCTGTGATCTCCCATGTTTCAGCTTCGTATGAGGTTATACTTTTTACTATACTGTTATAAATATTTGTTTTTGTGTTAGTTGTTATTTCTTTTGACCACCATATGGAATTTAGTTGGTTAATAGTTTTTTTGTCCTGTATTATTCGGTAGTCAATATCTCGTCGACTATTTGCTTCCTCAGACTGTATAGTTCCTAGATACTTATACTCTGAACAGGGATTAATGATTTTACTGTTGATATTAAGCGGCCTAGCGACACCTCCTGCGACCAAATATTTGGTTTTTTCAAAATTTATTTTAAGACCCCCATCTTGCGTATGTTTCGGTCAGCTTCCTTAGCATATAGTTTATGTCATCCTCATCTGCCGCTATAACCACTTGATCATCTGCGAACAGTAGTGTACATAAAAACTGATCTTGTACAGTTATTCCCATTGCACTACACTTAGCTTGCCATTCTTTCAACACTGCGTCAACATATATTTTAAACAACGTAGGCGACAGGACACAGCCTTGCCTAAGGCCTTTTGTTACGTCGAAGGCGTCCGATAATCGATTACCCAATTTGACTACACTTTTTTGTTCGTCGTAAATGTCTCTGATTATGTGTAGATATTTGTATGATATTTGGGATTTTTCTAACACCTCAAATAATGTTTTATGTGGTACTATATCGTACGCCTTCTTAAGATCCGCGAAAACAAGATGTGTTTCAAGATTTCTGGCTATCCTTTTAGATGTAAGTTGGCGTAGCGTAAATATATTATCAATGCATGATTTTCCGGGTGTAAAGCCGGCTTGTTCTTCCCCAATTTCAATTTCTTGTTCTATCCTATTCATTATGATACGTCCGTACAATCTTCCTATAGATGCTGTGACAGTAATACCCCTGTAATTACCACATTGCTGTCTTGAGCCTTTTTTAAATATTGAGCTAATTACTCCTATTCTCCATTCCTTAGGAATTTGCTCTTCATGTATTAAACATCTGTTAAATAGTTTTTGTAATAGCTCAATCAGTATATCAAGAGGGTTTTCTTCATAAAATTCACAAAAAAATAAGAGAACAACAACAGCCTTCCATTTTTGTATGTCTTGGTAACGAGAAGAAATACTCAAGTGTACAGAAAACCAACGTACATACCGTCCAACATCAAAGAAGAAAGGATTTATTAGGACCTTGGTTGATCAAGCCAAGACATTTCTAATACACAACAGGGGCTGGAAAAAGGAACTACGTCAGAATAAAGAAGATCTGAAAGAGAACATATCCCAAAAAACTAGTAAAAGCGGCAGTTTAAGAGAATGGTACCAGCAAGAATATAGGTGCTGACGAACACATGCATTTACTCAGTATACCATACGTGAAAGGACTATCAGATGTAGTCAGAAGAATAGGGCAATAATGTAAAATTCAAACACGATTCTGCTGGTGCAGCACTACCTTGGCAAGTCAACTAACGAAAACAAAATCCAAAAATTAACATTGTAGGCCTCGATAGCTCGTGGTAATTTTCAATAAATCCACCGATGAAAACTTAACGATGTATATTGTGGACTGTATGATAGGTACAGTGGTGAGCTTATTCAACAAATATAAGTATATAAGTATATAAATTTTGACGCGCATTTGACGCCTCTGACATATACTGTTAAAAAAATAATGGCTTCTACTAATGGCAGATGGTCAAAGAGGAAATGATTTAGACACATAATCTAGCATAAAGTGTAAACTCATTGCAGTAAATCTGAAAATTCTACTCACCTACTGTATAAAATTGAGTATGAAATGCACTTCCTTGGCCGCTATTGAATAAAATTAAGTCGTGAATCGCTGAAATGCCCGGTTCTTTGATCGACAATTTGGGTAACTGTGAAAATGAGATTCGACGGCGTATTCAACAGGAACGTGTGGCCATAACAAAACTTACTAAAATATGGCGTGACCATAACATCACTAAAGCTACCAATGTGTAACTGGTTCAGTCTCTTGTGTTCTCCATATTTTTGTATGCCTCGGAAACCTGGACTGTTAAAAAGGCAGATCGAGCTCGAATAGATGCTTTTGAAATGTACATGTGGAGGAGAATGCTGAGGGTTCCTTATTCTGCCCATCGAACTAACATTTCCATACTGGATGAGCTTGGTACTCCGAAGAGACTATCCTCCATTGTGTCGACGAGAATGCGCCGTGACCGTTCCCCTATACATGCTGGGTGGATACTACGAAATAGTTGCTGGATAAGAGTATCAAGAGTGCCACTGAACTGACAGTAAATCGCGAACGATGGCGAGCTACAGTTCTCAAAACTATCAACAATATTCGTGTCGGCTTAATGCATTTGACGATTTCACAACATGTCTGTTAAGACATTGTGACTATGATGATGATAACTGGAATATTTTGGAATAATCCAGACATCAGACAATTAATCGCTGATTATTCCAAATGGATAAAATGATAATATTACATCTTATATAGAATATTATTTTAATATTCCAGAATACTCAAGACAAATAACGAATAAAATTTGATTCTGCTGAATATTCGAGGAACATATAGAAGATTTAGAGAATACTCACAGAATATCTAGCGCTTTATGGGATGCACCTTGATTACTTTATATACGTGCATTTCTGCTTCACAGTTTTGAGAAACTTACTCATATTACTATGCAGATGAGTGCAACACTTAGGTATATCTCTGTATTCAGAAACATGTCGACATGTGCGGGAAACTCGTGAGGCAATTCACTTACTTCTATTTGAATCTAAGTTCTGAAGCGCTGGTGTAGTTACCGAGTAGCTAAATCCTAATGATAATGTATACTGAGAAGTTCAACAATTATAGTTCACAAGACTATGACAGAGGTAGAGAGAAACGTGTCATGATAGGGTAATGTTGTAATCAATCTTCGAGTTTGCTTGACTATAAGTTCAATAACTGGATATATACGGTCGATGTGATGTTCGATGGAAGTTCGAAGTTGTCGCAATTATTATAGAAATATCTCTATACTACAAGGATGTTGCTAACATTCATTATCCTTTTTGTTATTATTACTGAGCATACCTCGCTGTAGTTTTTCTAATTAATCCAGTTGGCTACTACAAACTATAGTAAACGTTATTTTGACACTCAGAATCATCATAATTTCTTTCTACAAACAGCAGATATCTTGCAGCGGCAAAAATAGCTATGTAGGTGTGTATATGTCGAGGTGAACCACATTTTAAAAATAACGACTTTTAAACAGGGTGTCAAATAAGAGTGTGACATAGCAAAGTTATATTTTTTAAATGTAACACCCTGTATATTATTGCACATTTGGATTCCCTGGTCAATTCTGTGACTTTATTTATTCCGCATGGGAAATGAAACGAACCGTCTAGGTGCAAATTGCCATTTTTGTATAAGTATACATATTACATGAAAAGTGTCAATATAGCAACGTCTTATAAAACTTAGAAAGCTATGAATTTGCAGTGTGTCTGAGAGTGAGACTGAGATGCGTCGGCTGAGGTTAGACGGTCAAGTTCGAATAATTTTTGTACTTGGAGAAAACCGTAATTTAATTGAGGAAGGAAACTTCAATCAGAGACAACTTGATTTTTTCAAATAGGAATGTCTATTTTTTATATGATCAAATGTAAAAATTGATAGCCTTTCTAACATGATATACATACTCCCACAGTCATTTCTTCTAAAAGGTCATCGTTTGGTTACAAGAGCCTGAGGCTTTCAGCTTGAAAAATCTAAAAATAGGATACTTTTATGACAAGGTTTTAAAAGGCGGAGGTTTGGTTCTATATCTATTACACGTATTCATAATTTTCTTAATACTCTCTGTAGCTCAACAGAATTGGACTCACTTTTTTTGGTAGTTGCATAGGGTAGTAGTTTCGGTGTTATAGTTAATTTTAACTCATTAATTTCATTCTTATTTAAGGCTATTAAGTGATATGTCAAACAAACCTGTTTATTACACAGTAACAAAGCCCAAAAGGGATTGTAGTACAAGAATGCATTGTATGGCTACCAACAGTGATAGCTTTGATGAACTGTGGGTTTTTAGAATGTTCGGCCGGCGTCGACACACTCCGCTTTGCCCGAAGCACGCCAACGTCAAGGCGGCGAGCGTGTTAACTCCGGCCGAACAGCCCAAGAACCAACAGTTCATAAATCATCATGGCCGCGAAAGTCTTACAAAATACAGTAATAGCTTTATATCAAAATCTACATTCTCAGTTTGTGAAAGTTTCTATCAGCTTTGCTCGAAATTATTTCTAATTCTCTTGTAGGAGCTTTTATATGTATAAGCTTTAGCAAGCTCTAAAAGCTAAAAGTATCTTTTCTTTGACATAAAAATACATGCCTACCAGAGTGGTTGATTTTGCTGAAGCAACTTTATCTTTCCATAGCGGACACTGTTATGATACCATTAACCTCAAGTTGTTTCTACTCAAAAGGAAGTGTCTTCTCTTTCAAGGTCCTCAAATTTTCCAATAAATGCAACATATACTTTCATTAGTAAGGTCAAAGAAGGATAATAGCACTTAACTGTAGGTAACGTGTTTCTATCATATCGATAGTTTCGCGTTAATGTAAGACTGGCTAAATTTAAAAGTGGATAATAATAGAAATAAAAATGTTATCATTATGAATACAGAAGGCAGTCATTCTTGGGTCCCTTCGTCTACTTAGTGCGCATGATTCGCGGACCCAGTGATTGCTCACCTTACGGTGTGAAGAGAGTGAGAATAGCAGCTCCGTGTGTCGGAGCCCGGGCTGCAATTTCTGTTTTTTAAATAATAATAATTATGATCTCGTTTTTGCTTAATAATTCATTACTAAAATTTCGAGGTTTTTCAAGGAAAAAAATCTACTTTTAGATACCATTGATTACGAGCTCCACATACTTAAATCCTTCAAAACGATATGATTTTGTACATTACAGTATATCAACCTAAAGGTTGAAGATTATGTAATTTTTAGATTTCTTACCTAATCGGTTGAAAATATCGGTCTGATTAATAATTTTCGAGACACCTGCTTCTCAATTAGTTGGAGGCATATCCATATTCCCAAAAGAAATTTATTTTTTTATGGAAGTATTCTGTGTTTAAATCGGATGCATTTGTTGCAAAAACAAGTACTACATGCTTAGTTACTGTTAAATTGTGCTAGTATTTGTTGACATTTACTTGTTACTCATAGTTCTTGAAACATGTTTCGATAAGTAAAACGCAAAGACATAACTAGTTTTCTAACGAAGAGACGTGCAATATGGCAAGTATATGAGCCGGAAAGCTTTAATGAACCTCTGTGATTGGCTCTCTCCGTCATAAACGACATTCTGTAGGACAGCCTAAGAATATAACTGTCGGCCAAAATAAGAATTTCTTATCGCCTTTGCTCAATACGCCTAATTAGGCACAAGACTCCACGACGCAAGTTCTGGTGTAGGCAGGTCCACCGTTTCGTGAATTCTTCATGAAGAGGAAGGGGGACTGTATTCATGTTGTTTTCATGCCAATGCAAAATTCATCGATAATTTATATGTATATTGACATTTGGGAACTTTAACAGGTGTACACGGACTAATTAATTAGGAAATGTAATATCGTTAACATGAGAAAAAGCTTTTGCTTACCATGCTTCAGCACAAGACTAGTTTGTTCAAGGCCTCATTTATTTATAATATATCCAACATATACACTAGCAGTCCGACTGAAATGGACTAGTATCATGAATGTTTTTTATTGCATATGATAGAGTACGTCATAAATAGAATCTCATTTTTTTCTCCGATGTTTTTGGGTACAGAAAAGCCGTGAAAATAAGGAAAATATTTGAATTCCCCTAGGGCAGTGACGTCGCTGCCCTAAAGGCGAACAGCCAATCAAAAGACAGAAATGTGTGCTGTGTTGCCGCATTCTGATGGCGCGCGAAATGCCGGAGCTGTACGCGGGCTGACTCATCTATCTTGTCTTCTGTTCCTGTCTGCGAGTCGGAGCTGTTCTTGGCAACAATGCACTGCTGATGATTCGCGCGGTTGGCACTGATTGGCTGAATTTGAATTCCTTTCTTGAAGCTTTAGAATGGAATTACTAAAAAACAAAATTATGTAGAAAGTAACGAAATGCAGCAGTACGTTTATTTTTGTATGCACTAAGCTGTTATATCAATTAAATCATTGTTCTTAACCTCGTGATGCTAGTCCATTAAGCAATTGGGTCTGCGGTTATTCGAAACTAATTTAGCTTGATTTTGATGAGTTTAATAATTATTCGGCAACAAAAATATTTTGTTGTCTGATTTCCAATCTCAGTTTTGTGGCAGTTGATTATATCTTTCGTGGATCATATTACTCCATCGTATTATATCCAGCATTATTTTTACGAGGTTCATTAAAAGAGCGCACGTCAGATTTAAGTTCTGATTATGTAATCTGTGCAATAAAAGCAATTATTATTTTCGTTATTAAATATCTGGAAAATGGTTACTCATAGCGGCATTTACAGTAAAAACTAGAAAATGCACGTTCTTCGACGTTTAGGAGGGTGCCAATTCCAAATCCGGACGTTGTTTTGAGTTTCAGCCTCAATTAACGAACATCGAAAATTTTCAGACCCTCACATCTTCAAGTTCAAGCTAAAAATCTAAAATCGTTATGTGGCTTCTTATCAGGACAAAAACCCGTATAGTGTATAGCTTGAGTGTGCCAATTTCAAATTCCTAAGGTAATGAAGTTAGAACATTTTAAACATATTTACTGTGAAGCAATTAGTGCCTTCTACAAGTATTATCCGAAGTAAGAACGTATTTGAATTTCTTGCCTCAAAAACTTATGACTTCCATTATATCACACAGAGTTCATTAACAGTCATGAATTATGAGTGGAAAACGAGTTGGTTATCACAACTAAACTAATAAACCGTATTCAGCTTATTAATAATTTTTGCACTGTGTTGAGTAATTTTACATGAAGGCTCGGCAGTTTTGTTGTGCTACTCATTAGCGGACACCATGTATATGAACCAAATCATCAGGAGTTTAAAATTGCTGTTTGAGTGTATTTTCTACGCTACCTGCTTTCAAACTCATCACAGAAGCATACAAGTAATAATATGACATGAGATTTTTATCAATTATGTACCCCTATTGACTCTCCTAATGATTAGGGTACTTGCAGAAAAAATATTATGTCGTTTACGCGTTCCCTAAAGCCTAGTAAACATGACAAAATCACTTGTTTGGTTTTTTGGAATCGGCTGTGAGAGATATTCCAAAAATTATTTCAAATGCCGGAAAATGCCGCGCAAACAACCTCTGATGTCAGTGATATCCTATAGTGATGGGACGTAAAGTATTGATATTCGATATCGATAGCCAGAGCTAACCTAACATTTTGACATGGATCATTATAACCACAAAACACAACCACACACAAAAGTACAAAAGTCAAAAGAATAAATGTTAGGCTAGATTACTAATTCACTTTGTAGGGATGGGCTTGAATTAGAATCTTTGGAGTCATTCATAATGGGATGCGCCGAAATAAAATGGTGGCTTCGATTAGTTGCGAATCTCGGTCACAAACAGGATGAACTGTGATACCTATCAGATATAAAAAAGTATTGCAACGAAAATGCTAGTGGGTTAATAGCCTGTTTCAAATATTTTTAAGTATCAATAAATTGTGTCGCATTGTTAAAGAATTCAGATCATCTCTACTTTGCAGTTAAATCTCACTGACCTGCGCTGTAGCAGTATCGATTATCGATATCGATAAGATACCTGTGACATTAGCCCTTGTTTTAAGTCACGTGGAAAAATTTGAATACATCCTTATTTTATTTTTCAAATACCTTTTTCTGGCCGTCAGTAAAATCATGTTTTTTGTTTCCTACTGCTTCTTGATATGGTTTTGTTTACGCTATGTATACTCCCGAGACGATTTCACGATCTCTGCAAGTACCCTGTCCAAAATTAACATTTAAATTTTTCTCTAACGTTTATACTATCAGCTTGAAATACGGTATTTTTTGTTCTAGGGTGGATCCATACTCTCGCAGAGCGCCTTCATCTTCACAGTGTATATAATGTCACCAATTTAGAAGCCTACGTTACAGCTCTCTATTTCACCTGCTCCAGCCTGACTAGTGTCGGGTTTGGCAATGTCAGTGCCAACACAACCAACGAGAAGATATTTAGTATATGCGTCATGCTGATAGGGGGTAAGAGAATTTCATTATTTAAAATGTATGAATATACCAAGACGAATAAACTAGAAACAAAATAGGAAATCACCGGAGACAGGATAATAAATAGGCGAAAGACTACACCTTGCGTACTGTATTACTTACATTCCATAGAAGATAGCTTGGAAGTGTGCAGCCACATCTTGTGGCCCATTTTAGTAAAAATAACTTCCACCACGGTGTATACGCTGGAAAAGAAAGTTCTTACAGGCGTTGCAGTCATGTCTGCCGCTTTTATGAAGTAGAAAAAATGAAGTCAAGTTGATTGACTCAGTACTTCCCACACATTCACACATTACGCTGATACCAGTTTATTATTTTCCCATAGCAGGAGGATTTAGCCTGAGATCCCCTGCAACCAAATAATCGCCACCCCCCCCCCCCCTTAAATTGTCTTATGCCGCTAGGTCTTTCCTTCACAGGTCAATGGACAGCCTATTATCGATACTACAAACTTCTCAGTTTTACAACCCCCCACCCCCCAACCACCTCACTTTCCCCCCCACCCAAAAAACTGGTAGGAAATTATCAGGAACCCTTAAAACATCTAACAACCGAATGTGGGTTGTTTTCATACGTTTCGTTCTTTGATTATTGCTGCGCTGCCACTGACATGACTTTTAACAAACATACGCGTTTTCCATTCTCACCACGGTAACAATATACTGTGTCAAAATTTCAATAGAATCAATTTAATAGTGTCCACGTTACGAAATACAAAACGATTTAAACCGCAATAAATTCTCGTATCTATATAGAAACTTCTAAGTCCCTTAGTTTCCGTAACAGGCTAGGCAATGTTCGGATGGCCCTAAAAAGGTGATTTATGTCGCTAAATCTTCCTTCACAGGTTAGTGGACAGCCTATTATGAGTACAAGAAATTTTTTAATTTTTTAACCCCCAACCCCCCAACCGCCCCAATTCCACCACCACCCAAAAAAACGCAGAAAATGATGAGGAACCTCTAAAACGCTTAAAAACGAAGTTTGAGCTGTTTTTATATTTTTAGTTTTTTTATTATTTCTGCGCCGCCACTGGCACGATTTATAAAAACCGTACGCGTTTTCCATCCTCGCCTCGGTAGTAATACTGTGTCAAAAATTCATTGAAATCAATTCAACAGTTTCCTCGTTACACAATATAGATCGATCTAAAGCAATACTCTCGTATGTTTACATCAGAAAAAATTCTAAGTTCTTTGCTTTCTGTAATAGGAAGGCAATGTTCGGATGGACCAAAAAAAGTTATTTATGTCGCCAGGTCTTCCTTCACATGTCAGTGGACAGTCTATTATGAATGCAACAAATTTTTCAATTTTACAACCCCCCCACCCCCCAACCACCCCCATTTCACCCCCACCTAAAAAGGCAGAAAATGATCAGGGACCCCTAGAATGCCTAAAAACGAAGTTTCAGCAATAGTTAATTTTTTTTGTTTTTTGCTAATTACTCCGCCGCCTATGCACCGATTTTCAAAATTATAGGAACATTACCTACTACGACCCCACAGCATACCGCTGTCCCAATTTCATCACAATCCATGTAGCGGTTGCTGAGATTACGAGGCTAGAAAAAAGCGACAGACAGACAGACAGACAGACAGAGAGACCGACAGGCAGACAGACAGACCGACTGAAATGAGTGACGTGGATTTTCGTTATGTAGGCATCATAAAACGCCCGAAAAGCGTATTATCTCAAAATCAAAAATTTTCGCGAGCACAATACTCCCCTCACCTATCAGTGTGGGAAGTAAAAAGTGACAAAAAATCAATTTGGAATTGGTAACAAGTGCTTGCATTGCTGTAAATTCGAAATGAGAGCCAATGATATAACATCAGTACCTTAGCATCATGATGCTGTGTGACTTACAAGCTAAAACAATGTAACACATAGACTGCAACCTCAAGTCAATAAAAAATCGCATAGCCAATTCTGGACCTATCAACAAAAACCCTGGAAAAACCTATGGCCTACTATTTGCTTTGGAGAATAATGATCTTATTTTTTCCCACAGTCATACAATTGAGATTCAGTTTGTTGTAGACAAATATCATTTACTCTTCTCCTTGATTATTGGCAATGCATCTAACATCGGTACTGCTAGAGTTCCAACTCTGTCATCACTTTCATCTGCATCGGACTGATTTGTTATTGCTTCTTGAAGATGTTGGCCAATTTGTTCCTCACAGGCATTTCTCCAGGGATCAAGTATTTTATCTACGATAGTTAAAAAATGTAACATATCATCAGAGCTGATTTTGTAGTTAGAAGGCTAAGCTAATTAAGCACCGTCTCCTTCGTACAATTTTTTCATATTCCTGCATATCTTGACCAGCCAAAATATATTTCTTCTACAGTAGCCTCTTCATTGCGCTAAACTGTATGATTCTTAAGATTTGCGCTTTGTGGTAGTGGCTCTTCAAAGAGTTAGTAACCCTCTGGTCTAGTCCATTTTGAGATAATACGCTTTTTGGGCGTTTTATGATGTCTACATAACGAAAATCCACGTCACTTATTTCCGTCGGTCTGTCTGTCTGTCTGTCTGTCTGTCTGTCTGTCTGTCTGTCTGTCTGTCTGTCTGTCTGTCTGTCTGTCTGTCTGTCTGTCTGTCTGTCTGTCTGTCTGTCTGTCTGTCTGTCTGTCTGTCTGTCTGTCTGTCTGTCTGTCTGTCTGTCTGTCTGTCTGTCTGTCTGTCTGTCTGTCTGTCTGTCTGTCTGTCTGTCTGTCTGTCTGTCTGTCTGTCTGTCTGTCTGTCTGTCTGTCTGTCTGTCTGTCTGTCTGTCTGTCTGTCTGTCTGTCTGTCTGTCTGTCTGTCTGTCTGTCTGTCTGTCTGTCTGTCTGTCTGTCTGTCTGTCTGTCTGTCTGTCTGTCTGTCTGTCGCTTCTTTTTGTTTAGCCTCGTAATCTCAGCAACCGCTGCATGGATTATGATGAAATTTGGGCAGCGAAATGCTGTGGGGTCGTAGTAGGTAATGTTCCTATAATTTTGAAAATCGGTGCATAGGCGGCGGAGTAATTAGCAAAAAACGAAAAAAAAATCAATATTGCTTAAACTTCGTTTTTAGGCGTTTTAGGTGTTCCTGATCATTTTCTACATTTTTTTGAATGGGGGTGAAATTGGGGTCGTTGGGGGGTGGGGGGTTGTAAGATTGAAAAATTTGTTGCTTTCATAATAGACTGTCCACTGACCTATGAAGGAAGACCTAGCAACATAAATAACGTTTTTAAGACCATCCGAACATTGCCTTGCCTATTACATAAACCAAAGGAATTTTTCTGGTGTAAACATACGAGATTATTGCTTTAGATCGTTCTATGTTGTGTTACGAGGAAACCGTTGAATTGATTTTAATGAAATTTTGAAACAGTGTTATTACCGTAGCGAGGATGGAAAACGCGTACGGTTTTTATAAGTCGTGCCAGTGGCGGCGCAGAAATAATAAAAAAACTAAAAATTTAAAAACAGCTAGAACTTCGTTTTTAAGCATTTTAGAGGTTCCTGATCATTTTTTGAGTTTTTTTGGGTGGGGGTGAAATTGGGGTGGTTAGGGGGTGGGGGGGGTTGTAAAACTGAAAAATTTCTTGTATTCATAATAGGCTGTCCCCTAACCTGTGAAGGAAGACCTAGCGACATAAATCACCTTTTTAGGTCCATCCGAACATTGCCTAGCCTATTACGGAAACTAAGGGACTTTGAATTTTCTGGATACATACGAGTATTGCTTTAGATCGGTTTCTATTTTGTAACGTGGACACCATTAAATTGATTCTAATGAAATTTTAACACAGTATTACTACCGTGGCGATGATGGAAATCGCGTATGGCTTTTATAAATCGTGCCAGTGGCGACGCAGAAATAATAAAAAAAAAACTAAAAATATAAAAACAGCTCAAACCTCGTTTTTAAGCATTTTAGAGGTTCCTGATCATTTTTTGTGTTTTTTGGCTGAGGGTGAAATTGAGGGGGTGGGAGGTTGAAAAACTGAAAAATTTCGTGCATTCATAATAGGCTGTCCATTAACCTGTGAAGGAAGACCTAGAGGCATAAATCACCTTTTTATGTCTATCCGAACATTGCTTAGCCTATTACGGAAACTAAGGGACTTAGAATTTTCTGTATACATACGAGTATTTATTGCTTTAAATAGTTTTGTATTTTGTAACGTGGGCACTATTAAATTGATTCTAATGAAATGTTGACACAGTATTATTACCGTGGTGTGGATGGAAAACGCGTATGTTTGTTAAAAATCGTGTCAGTGGCAGCATAGCAATAATCAAAAAGCTAAAAGAATGAAAATAACTCAAACTTCGTTTTTAGATGTTTTAGGGGTTCCTGATTATTTCCTACCTTTTTTGGGTGGGGGTGCAATTGGGGTGGTTGAGGGGTGAGGCGTTGTAAAACTGAAAAGTTAGTAGTATTGATAATAGGCTGTCCATTGACTTGCGAAGGAAAGACCTAGCGGCATAAGACAACTTTAGGAGGGGGGGGGGGGGGCTGGCCATTATTTCGATGCAAGGCATCTCAGACTAAAGCTTCATGCTATGGGAAAATAGTAAACTGGTATCACCGTAATGTGTGGGAGGTACTGAGTCAATCAATTTGACTTAATTTTTTTTTAAGTTCTCCCCCCTTGACAAATCTTTTGACGAGTCTCGGTGTTTTTTCTTTCAATCGGATGTTTTTGATAAATCCGTGGTGGGAAATTTTCAAACGAACATCCTGTATATTGGTACCTCAAAATTTAAATTTTGTTCCTTCTATAGCTTTTTACCTCTGTATATGTATTCAGAGGGGACTCTAACCTAGCACTCCCAGATATATGCATCCGGATCTTTGCTAGTACTGATGTGACGGTGCAAGCTGTAGCGGTCTATGGAGGGTTTAATAATAAATCAGGCGGTAGGCAACTGGAAAATCGAACCTGTATCCTCCGCGAGATATCCGAATCCTGTAATGCCGGAGTGTCTCCGCCTTTATCCGACGCAACGTGGAGCTGCTCAAATCTTATATAACAGGACGGCGCGGCGGCGGGTGACGTGACCCTAATACTCAACACAATAAAGCAGACACGTCTCAGGTAGGATTCCTCAATAGAAGTAACGCAGGGAGAGTGTCGAGCCTCAAAAAAGATACGTGCGTTGCCTGATTCGTATACCGGGTATCCCAGAGTGTCCTTGACTTCCGTGAAGAAAAACCATTCAGGCTAGATCTGAGTTGTAATTCTGAAGGTACTATAGGGTCTATCACAACATCCATTCAAAACTTTTTTTTTGTGTGTCATTCCCGAAAACTCACCCCCAACTTTTTATTTTCAAATAGCACCTCATAGGTTTACCTATATAGATGATATCCCTAATTTATTTATAATCCTGTGGTACCTATGACGTTATATGCATATTTTTCGTAAAATCATAAACATAATTTAAATAGAATAAGAAACTGCGTAGCGCCTAATATTTTTCAAAAAAAGCGGATAAAAAAAACTAAGTGGTACATACTGTGTGAGGCTTTCGCGGTCATCGTCCAATGAATTTGTGATTCCTGGGTTTTTAAGCCGGCGTCGTTTAGCGTTAAGGCTTGACGTTTCGCCACCACGAGTGGATGGCATCTTCAGAAGCTATTTCACTTAGGCGACTTCCAAAATGCTGGCGGCTAGTATCCGTCATTGTTAGTCAGAGCTGTCCGGAGGACCTTTGCTCTTAGTTGCTATCGTGTCGGTCGATCAGTCGATCGGTCTGTCAGGTCTGCTCACCCAGAGACCTGACAAGATCATGGAGAAGTAAGGGAAGAAAAAGAGAGGAAGGAAGGAGAAGAGCAAAGAGGCGGAAGTGTGTCGGTTGGAGGGTATTGCTTGACATAGTCGATTTGAGTTCGGTAATTTTTGGGTTTAACCAAAAGGGTTAATTTTGAGGTTCGGTATCAAAAAGGTCAAAAATTTTGTTGTTTCCAAAATTGCACGATTTGATTTTGATCACAGTACGAACTGCAGCCTTGTGTGCTTGTGAACTTGCTCGACTGTGTAGTCCACTGACTCGTGCGCAACAGAGGGTTGCTGTGTGATTCTGCTTGACTATAAGGTCATTGCGCCTGTTGTTTAGTATAATCCCTCAAGTAAGCGATGTCAAGGTCCCTGTGAAAGGTTTCGTTAGAAACATACCATGGGGAATTACTTATTATACGTAATGTCCTGCTCTTGCAGAACCTGCAGGTTTCGCATGTGCGTCTTGGTAAAGAAACACTAAGCCGCACATGCGTAGGTAATTACTGGTCTAATAATCATGTTGTAAAGTCAAATTTTATTTACCAAACTCAGTTTTGAAGTTCTACATAATATAGGGTAGAGTTGACGAAACGTAGCTTCGAATTTTGTTTTTAACGCTTGAGTGTGCTTCTGTCAAGTCAAGTTTGAACAATATTTAAGTTTTTTTGTTTTTTGCTTATTACTTTGCCGTCCATACACCGATTTTCAAAATTATAGGAACTTTACCTACTACGACCACACAGCATATCGCTGCCCAGACAGACAGACAGACAGACAGACAGACAGACAGACAGACAGACAGACAGACAGACAGACAGACAGACAGACAGACAGACAGACAGACAGACAGACAGACAGACAGACAGACAGACAGACAGACAGACAGACAGACAGACAGACAGACAGACAGACAGACAGACAGACAGACAGACAGACAGACAGACAGACAGACAGACAGACAGACAGACAGACAGACAGACAGACAGACAGACAGACAGACAGACAGACAGACAGACAGACAGACAGACAGACAGACAGACAGACAGACAGACAGACAGACAGACAGACAGACAGACAGACAGACAGACAGACAGACAGACAGACAGACAGACAGACAGACAGACAGACAGACAGACAGACAGACAGACAGACAGACAGACAGACAGACAGACAGACAGACAGACAGACAGACAGACAGACAGACAGACAGACAGACAGACAGACAGACAGACAGACAGACAGACAGACAGACAGACAGACAGACAGACAGACAGACAGACAGACAGACAGACAGACAGACAGACAGACAGACAGACAGACAGACAGACAGACAGACAGACAGACAGACAGACAGACAGACAGACAGACAGACAGACAGACAGACAGACAGACAGACAGACAGACAGACAGACAGACAGACAGACAGACAGACAGACAGACAGACAGACAGACAGACAGACAGACAGACAGACAGACAGACAGACAGACAGACAGACAGACAGACAGACAGACAGACAGACAGACAGACAGACAGACAGACAGACAGACAGACAGACAGACAGACAGACAGACAGACAGACAGACAGACAGACAGACAGACAGACAGACAGACAGACAGACAGACAGACAGACAGACAGACAGACAGACAGACAGACAGACAGACAGACAGACAGACAGACAGACAGACAGACAGACAGACAGACAGACAGACAGACAGACAGACAGACAGACAGACAGACAGACAGACAGACAGACAGACAGACAGACAGACAGACAGACAGACAGACAGACAGACAGACAGACAGACAGACAGACAGACAGACAGACAGACAGACAGACAGACAGACAGACAGACAGACAGACAGACAGACAGACAGACAGACAGACAGACAGACAGACAGACAGACAGACAGACAGACAGACAGACAGACAGACAGACAGACAGACAGACAGACAGACAGACAGACAGACAGACAGACAGACAGACAGACAGACAGACAGACAGACAGACAGACAGACAGACAGACAGACAGACAGACAGACAGACAGACAGACAGACAGACAGACAGACAGACAGACAGACAGACAGACAGACAGACAGACAGACAGACAGACAGACAGACAGACAGACAGACAGACAGACAGACAGACAGACAGACAGACAGACAGACAGACAGACAGACAGACAGACAGACAGACAGACAGACAGACAGACAGACAGACAGACAGACAGACAGACAGACAGACAGACAGACAGACAGACAGACAGACAGACAGACAGACAGACAGACAGACAGACAGACAGACAGACAGACAGACAGACAGACAGACAGACAGACAGACAGACAGACAGACAGACAGACAGACAGACAGACAGACAGACAGACAGACAGACCGACAGACAAGCAGACCGGCGGAAATGAGTGACGTGGATTTTCGTTATGTAGACATCATAAAACGCCCAAAAAGTGTATTATCTCAAAATCAAAAATTTTCGCCATCACAATACTCCCCACACCTATCGGTGTGGGAAGTAAAAGATGTATTTATCAAGTACTAGCCTATTCAAGTTCCGCGTCAACAATCTTCTCCTAAACAATAAAACATTGTTTTATAGGCGAATGTGTAATCTAATGACAAATGACGCAGATGGTTCAAAATTTTACAGCAAGCCAGCAACAGCTGCTGTCAATTAGCAGGAGTGAGTTGTCATTCAAACTACTGCGCTAGAAATCAAAGTTACGATCATTCTGAGAGCATTTTCTGCAGTCAGTTGTCATCTAGAGTTATAAGCAAAATAAACCTCATTAGTTTGGCACTGCGTTCATATCAGATCATCAGAATTTTAATGAAATGTACAATAGGACATTTAGTAAGCTTAGTAAGCTAGCTAAGATAGATATCGAAAATAGGTGCATTCATATCATATTGTTGGCATTTTAATGAAGAGTAATGACCGACATTTAGTAAAATTTATAGCAGAGCTAGATACCGGAAATAAGATGTGGTTAAATAGGCTAGTATGTAAGTTGAGACATTAGCCAATTGAAAAACTTGCTTTTTCAGATATTATCATGGTCATAAATCTGATAAGAGCTCTTAAGTCCCGGGGAAATATATAGTTGTCATTTTTAAGATAAAACTATAATATATTTGTAGCAAAGTTCCCGTAATTATAGTTTTCTACTGATGCTTCAGTAATAACCTAGCATATCCAGCTGACACACTTTACAAATTAATTATGGGTGTACGCCAAGTTACACGATTAGAGTAACTCCAGAAAGTCAGTTGCTTGCTCAAAAAGTCAATGACTGCCACACTACCACGCCACTCGATGGGCACAAATTCAATAAGAGCAAAATTCTTCATAAATTAAGTAAATTAATTCCTGACATGGAAGAATCCTCCCTATCAGCGTTGCATCCGGAGATCATTTTTCACGGGAAAACTAACAAAAGACAAGCCCCATTATGGGGTCCATTCCATTAAAAGAGCTTAAACTTTTGATAATTGCCATTTTTCTCAGAGTATATAAATGTCATTAATAATAAGGTTTAGAACCAAAATATTGAGAATTCTAGCCGCCTTGGTAGGTGCTATAAAGGAAACAATTTTTCATCGCTGCGATTTTAGCCTGATATATGGTTGTGTCAAATTTAGGCCTTCTCTGGATGATTACTTCTAAATGATTTTTGCCTGTGTCAGATTATTAATCTGAATGGCGCAACCTTAAAATTGGCTGAGGTCTGTTTTATAAAAGAATTCTTAGGATCAAGTATATAAAACTATGTGACTTCGGAAACATTTTTAGTAATAGCAAGTAAGCATTCCGTGTAAGAATTAATAATCTTATGCATCTTCATGCATATGCTGCCATGGTTTGCAAAAGAGTAAGTGGCAGGCGTAAATATTAGGAAGAATATGAAGTTATTTAAAAACTTACACATTAACTGATATATAAAATGAGCAGTAGCATAACACAAACCTCCTTTTTTGAGAATTTAGCACCAACTCCCTGTCTAACACACATTGTATACAAATCTTTGCCCAGCTAAAGTGACAACAATGTTGTGCCTTCTAGTTCTAACATTTACTGGTAGATGGTTCTTGCATCTGGAAAAATAAGCTGGGATAAAACTCACACCGCAGTATTTCATACGCCAGTAACTATAAACCCTGAACTTTCATACCACTTAAAATAATGTTTTCCGATGTAAAACTACTTTATTTCGAGTGGCAAATATTCTGCCTCATTTGCTGTCTTGCCCTGTAAATCTTTCATTTTATCTCCATCTGGATTAAGGTCTGCGTCTAAGGCTTCTTCATATATTTCCTCTACAGGAGTCACTACGATGGATATGATCCGGAAACCTACTCTGCTGATTCCTGATTTTAAAAAAAGAAGACTTTATCTGCGGTATGCAATTGCTAATGTGACTTCGAGAGACGGCTGCAACACTTACCCTACACAACTATTGGTAATTGCCGACTAAATCAAAAACAGCGTCGCCGAAACGTACCTTAGCACCACACTGCCCAAATGCGGTGCGTTGTCAAATTTCAGTACATGATATAATCAATGTAACAAACTGTTACTATTTATTCATTGGGGCAAGAAATAACTCTTTTGACTATAATTATATATAGGGTAACCCCAATAAGAACGATAAGAAAGAAAAATTAAATAAAACAACAACGGTTTGAGATATCAAATTGGTTTTGGCTTTATTTTGAAGCTACATCCATGACATTATATATGGAATAGAACATCATTCAAATGTTCGTCTTGGGCTCGCTGGCAGCATTTGCGGCGTTATGGCGTTGATGGCTTCTCGAATATTGTCTTCGAGGGCATCCAAAGTGGCTGGTTTGTTAGAGTAGACCAACGATTTGACGTACCCCCAATGAAAATAATCGAGAGGTATCCAATCACATGATCGCAGTGGCCAATCAATGAACGCTCGTCTGGTGATGATCCAGTCGCCAAACTTCTGTCGAACAACTTCGAGCCTTGGGTCGCTTGTGAGGCTCGTGGCTCCATCCTTTTGGAACTACATGTCGGTAATATCGATGTTGTCGAGCTCTGGTCACAGCGAGCTCTGGTCACAGAAATTCTTCCAACATTGCTCGGTAGCGTGGCCCATTGGTTGTAACGGTATCTCCTTTCTCATTTCGAAAGAAATAAAGATCGATGATGCCGTCGTGCCACAATCCGCACCACACATTCAATTTTTTCGGGTACTGGACCATTTTTTTAGATCATTTGTGGAGTGTTCACACCCCAGTAATGACCATTCTGCTTGTTGACTCAGCCACTGAGGTAAAAACTGGCCTCGTCTGAGAAGATGATTTTTTGGTAAAAATGAGTATATTCGTCCAACATTTGTAGTGCCCAATTTACGAACTCACGGCGACGGCCTACGGTCATCCGGTTTCGATTGTTGCGTCAGCACGATCTTATACGGGTGCAGTCCCAAATTCAGACGCAAAACTCGTCGAGTTGTCTCTTGGGAGAGGCCCAATTCCGGGGCTCGGTGTCGATACGACAAATTTGGGTCGTCGTGAGCACTGGCCGCTATGGGGGCGACATTTTCTACACGTCGACGAGTTCGCATTCGGGTTGGTTTCTTTATGTCCAATAGAGTGTACCCACGCTCAAACTTTTCCACGTTACGGCGAATTGCCTGCTTACTGAAGCCAGGATGAGGGCAGAGTTCAGGACGAAATGCGCGTTGCGTATTCACAATTGAGCGGGTATTTCCGTAGTACTTTTTAATTAATTTCCAAATGACTGGCAAGCCTGAAACGATCCATGATGAATTTTCAAACCTTACTGAATATTTTAACAACTGGATGACGTTTGTACCTTTGACAGCTATCTAGATATCCCTATTAGAAAACCTATCACTTTTACTGGGGCAGCCTATACATAAGCGGAGTCGTGTGAAACTAACAGTCTATATATTACGAAATTATTTTAAAATGTGGAACCACTTTTATTTAAAACTTTTGTTTGATATCTCTTGTTGATCACTGTACACAAGAAAATATTTCTTCTGGAATATATTCTAGGTCTGATGAAATTTCGATTCGCGACTGAGGTTGACAGGATTCTCATCATTCAATTTCGTGCATAATGGATATGCTTCCCGTTTATGCTCCAGTATTCAAATAGGAGTGCAAAGCGTGACTACTACTATATACGGGTATTCATAAATAGCACGTAAATACGTAAAGGAGTGACTTCCTGGCTTATTAATTGGCTAGAACCTTCTGTGAATATAGATCTGTAAATGCTTTATTATCAATTGAGATGACATTGAAAATTATTTTCAGTTACTTTACTTGAACAAGGTTAACCATATAAATTTTTCCTTACTACCAAGTTTAATTTAAGTTGCATTTTTCGAATTACAGAAAAATATATTGTAATTACCTCTAAATAACGATCGCAAACATACACTTTTATAAATATAATATAAATCAAAAATATCATTTTGTATTTTAAAATTCGACCAGCGGTGCACCAAAAAAATGTTCAGGGGAAAAAATAGGAATGACCCCAGAAGAATTGCACAATCATTTGATAAGCCAAATTAGGTAAGCCTTGCGGCGTGGTCTACTCCAAATTTGTAGAAACTATAAGGTAAAAACTGAATAAATCTTGGAACCTCAACACTCTGTATATTTGTAATAAGGTGTTTGCTGACATATGTTCATACTAATTTTTAGTCAAAAAATAACCTAAATAGTTCCCTTCCCTTTGTACACAATATTTGGGAAACCCTGATTAATGTAAGCTAATGACCTAAGGGGTATCTAAATGAGAACAGTACTATACGTATAGGGGCTTTTAGTTGTTTTATTG
The DNA here is from genome assembly GCA_951848785.1 of Callosobruchus maculatus. Taxonomy (NCBI): domain Eukaryota; kingdom Metazoa; phylum Arthropoda; class Insecta; order Coleoptera; family Chrysomelidae; genus Callosobruchus; species Callosobruchus maculatus. Next base: position 2,415,455 of record CATOUR010000042.1, on the reverse strand, counting down.
TTGTCTTTTTGATTAATCCATAGTGTCAACATGTATCACACTATTAGAATTTAAATATAAAGTAACTAACGCACTGAACTGAAGAACTTGTTTTCAAAATGTAAATTATGGCCGCAAAATAACTGTTGTGGTAATGTGGTATATGACTTTGCTTTTTTATTCCAGAATACGTTTATACGTTATCCGGGTATCCAAATAGGAACAACACTGTTTTTTTCTCCTTATTAGTGATCTCTTTTCCAACATAGTGCGTGTAGTACTGTCATCAGATGTAATTTACATCGGACAGTTTGATTTAGTCGTTTTCTATTGTGTAGCGCTGTTATCTGCTTGCTTTCTGTCGTTTTGAGCTAGAGGGTACTTGCAGAAAAAAATATTATGTCATTTGCGCGTTCCTTAGACCCTAGTAAACATGACAAAATCACTTGTTTGGTTTTTTGGAATCCGCTGTGAGAGATATTCCTAAAATTATTTCAAATGCCGGAAAATGCCGCGCAAACAACCTCTGACGTCAGTGATATCCTATTTTGATGGGTTGTAAAGTATTGATATTCGATATCGATAGCCAGTGCTAACCTAACATTTTGACATTGATCATTATAACCACAAAACACAGTCACACAAAAGTACAAAAGTCAAAAGAATAAAAGTTAGGCTAGATTACTAATTGACTTTGTAGGGATGGGCTTGAATTAGATTCTATCTTTGGATTCATTCATAATAGGATGCGCCGAAGTAAAATAATGGCTTCGATTAGTTACGAATCTGGGTCACAAATAGGATGAACTGTGATACCTGTCAGATATAAAAATGTATTTCAATGAAAATGCTTGTGGGTTAATTGCCTGTTTCAAATATGTTTAAGTATCAATAAATTGAGTCGCATTGTTAAAGAATTCAGATCATCTCTAGTTTGCAGTTGAATCTCACTGACCTGCGCCGTAGCAGTATCGATTGTTGATATCGATAAGATACCTGTGACGTCAGCCCTCGTTTTAAGTCACGTGGAAGTATTTGAATATATCCTTGCTTTATTTTGCAAATATCTTTTTTTGGCTGTCAGTAAAATCATGTTTTTTGTTTCCTACTGCTTCTTGATATGGTTTTCTTTACGCTATGTATACTCCCTAGACGATTTCACGACCTCTGCAAGTACCCTATTGATGCGTCAGAAATGCAATTTGATCCTTTTTAAATTACTGCTGGAAAAAGTATAGTATTATCCGGATTCGGTCAATTATTAGATAAGAGATGCAGAGCATCAGAAGTATCAGTGTTTTAAGGTTTTCAAGGCACTAATAACAAGCGAATCTTTTTTATTATGCACATTATTAGATTCTCCAGTTCTTGAGGTTGATGTCCCGAAGCCTTTCTGTACGTTAAGTTGTTGGTGATAAACCTAACCTAAAACTTTCGCTTTTAGCTACACAAATACTGGTTTAAAAATTGCATTAATACATTTTTTGTCGTTACTAATCATCTCGACTGAAAACAACATCAATTTCTGTTAGATTTTTTGTTCTTGTTAATGTCTTAAAGGGGTGATACAAGTACGAACTTTAAGTACGCGGTTTTTAAGTTCGCGAATTTATACGGCTCGATGTCAGTGACACACGTGAAGCTGAAATTACTCGTTTTGATAATTTTCCTTAATAAACAAAACTTTTAACAAACGTCAAACACAACAAGCGTTGCGCATCGACGGCCTGCCGGAACAAAGTGGAGGCTCGCGGCTCGCAGTACGAGCCGAGACAAGCTACGAGCAATATTTCAAACCAGTTGGATCGCCGGCGGTTTGCGCGACGGTTTTAAAGTAGTACGCGTACTTAAGGTGACATACAGACGAAAAAGGTCATCGAGCCATAAGTACGCGTACTTGCTCGTACATGTATCACCCCTTTAAGACCGCAGTCTCGACCGCAGTAGTTTCGTGAATACCAAATCACAGAAAATTGTATTTGGAACATTTCGAATACAAATAGATTCTTTTTTTGGTTCGAAAAAAGCACTCAGATGCTGTCACCGGCTTGTTTCAAAAGCAACTCACTCTCTCTTTGGAGGAGGTAGAGCGGTACTGGATGCTACAAAAAGTGCTAGCAGTTCTTCGTAATAATCGTACTTTAATAATAGATGAGAGTATCAGTTACAAAATTATGATGCTTAAGATGTTACTTACACACATAAAAATAATTTCTTAGATGGAGCACATATGCTTTAATTCAAGTATACCGTAACTTCCTATACGCGCAAAGTTATGCTAATCTTAAAGTGAGAATACGATATCTTTGGCCATATAAGGGTTACATTGAGAAAATATCTTCAATGCAAAACTGGGAAATTCTTGATAGTAAGAGTACCAAAATCTTAAATCAAGCATATGGTAATCTTGACCGAAGTATTTCATAATCTTGACTGAAGCACTTCATAATCTTAACTGGGAGCATTTCATAAACTTGACGCAAGTAGCTCAACTTTTTTCTAAAATTGTGATATTCTTGGATGAGGAATCTAGTAGTATTAATTTGAGCATTCAAACTCTTCTATGAGCATGTAGAAATTTTTCTGGAGAAATAGTTCTGCAAAATTTCTTAAATCACTTTTAGTATACTTAGAACTTATCTAGGAACACCTGAGTCAGGTCTTCGCATCCCAATTTTTTTAATAGCTCATTCATGGTTGGATAGATCCAGTGATAAGGAAGCTGATGGGAACTGGGACGCAACTCAAATGGCGGCGGACCAGCACTACCGGCAGATTCGATGACTTATGGTTGACGGTGGTATCACGGGTATCACGTGGCAATGGCAATTTATTTAACAGTTTGACTAGATACTATTATCTGCTATTATGCAGGATCCAGGATGCAGGTATAACGCTATGGTGCTAAAGACGGCGGCGAATGCGACAATCCGAAAACCGATAATGGCGACACGGACACGGACGGGCAACAGGCTGTTGAGTAGAGAGGGTGGAGAGTTGACTCATAACACGCCGCGCGCCTGCGCACGTTGGTAGACGTCAAATAAATGATTTACTTGATACACATATAGGGTGTGCTTGTAAAACAGCGTTCATTTTCAAACCAAGATTATCATATTGTAAATGAAGGTTCGCATATTTCTTTAAAATAAGTATATAAATCAAAAATACATTATTCTTGATACAAATTTTCTATAATTTTCTCGCAAATATTCTTTCTTAGAGTGAGAACCGATATTCTTGTTGTGAATATGTTTTTACAAGAATATCACAATTCTTGACTTGACAATTTCTTTTTATGTGTGATACTCTTACTCCGTTTAAGGCATTTAATAAAAACGGGAGTATTAATTTTCAATACTTTTTATCTTTTCAGCCTTGATGCACGCAGTAGTTTTCGGTAACGTGACGGCCATTATTCAGCGGATGTACTCCAGGCGATCGCTGTACCATACCAAGTGGAGGGACTTGAAGGACTTCTTCACACTCCATCAGATCCCCAAAGAACTGAAGCAGCGAATGCAGGACTATTTCCAAACTACGTGGTCGCTTAACCACGGCATCGACATTCAAGAGGTAAATATGAATCAACATATTAAAATGTTTTTATTATAAATATGAATCGCATATTGTTTTAGTTTTCAATTTCGATAGATGCATTTTACTTTAGTATTGTTTTATTGATATGCAAACACTATCCCATTTTATTCAACCGGGTGGGCAAAACAAGATACTTTACATTTACTTACAAATAGACCTTTTTCTATTTTATCCTCAAATTATTCAGAAACAACTACATTTAAACTTGGAAAGAAATAAACGACAAAGTTATAATTAAACAAAGAGAAGGTTTCAGTAGCATGGCTAGAGAGTTTCGAGTCAAATAACGTTAGCTATCCCGTATTAGCCAACTCTCCCCTACAGTGGGTTCATTTAACAGCGATTTGGAAATATAATATTGTTTTTGTTTTCGATTTCGATAAATGTATTTTACTTTAGTATTGTTTTATTGATATGTAAACACTATCCCATTTTATTCAACCGGGAAGGCAAAACAAGATACTTTACATTAATTCACAAATAGACCTTTTTCTGCTTTATCCTCAAACTATTCAGAAACGACTACGTTTAAACTTGGAAAGAAATAAACAACGAATTAATAATTAAACAAAGAGTAGGTGTCAGTAGCATTATTAGAGAGTTTCGAGTCAAATAGCGTTAGGTATCCCGTATTAGCCAACTCTCCCCTACAGTGGGTTCATTTAACAGCGATTTGGAAATATAATATTGTTTTTGTTTTCGATTTCGATAAATGTATTTTACTTTAGTATTGTTTTATTGATATGTAAACACTATCCCATTTTATTCAACCGGGAAGGCAAAACAAGATACTTTACATTAATTCACAAATAGATCTTTTTCTGCTTTATCCTCAAACTATTCAGAAACGACTACGTTTAAACTTGGAAAGAAATAAACAACGAATTAATAATTAAACAAAGAGTAGGTGTCAGTAGCATTATTAGAGAGTTTCGAGTCAAATAACGTTAGGTATCCCGTATTAGCCAACTCTCCCCTACAGTGGGTTCATTTGACAGCGATTTGGATATTAAATTGTCATATCTTTTGAAATACCATGTACAATACTACAATGCCTTATATTGTAAAAACGGGGATCGTTGATAGAATCTAAATATGGAATAATAAATAGGGTGTCTCATTTAAAAAATGTTTAGATCACCACGTAATTATGGATTACCCTGTATAAACCAAAATATTTTCTGAGCAAGGATCATATCCTTGGCTACAACTTTTATATACAACTATTTTTGCTATTTTTTACAGTAGTGGAGTTATCGACAGAGGCGTGTCCAGACCTCAGTCTTGGGGGGGTAGCGGAACATAAAGTTGTGTGTGCTTTCACCATTTTTTGTAATACCTTCGTTAAGGACGTTGATGCAAGAGAAAAGGAAAATGTTAATGGTATTAAAATAAAAAAGAAGATATAAACAGCAAGTGAAACAGTGGAGTATCAGGTATTTCAGGAAGATGAAATAAAAAATCTATTGACGCATTAATCAATTTTAATTTTACGCAATACAAATACCTACTTAACACGTAATACGTATATCATCCGTGAACATTTTATTGGCACAGCACAATGATAAACCACAAAATAAATATTGTTGCTATCAAAATCATCAGGATTCTTTCATTCTTTTCTCATTGCCGCATAGTGGTTTAGACCTGGCAATACCGCACGTAATCATATCGCACCGTAAACTTCCGTAGCTAACGTACAACTTTATCGGTTATTTCGGGAGAACTCCGCAGTGCGCATACCACAAATAGCCGATAACGTGCAATAACGTCAGGAAACGGACGTCCAAAAACTCTATTTAATTGATTATGTAACAATGGGAATATATTAGATATGCATCACTGTAATAATGCAAAACAAACCCTTTTGTAATTTAGTTACTGCAAAAAAGATTTTTTCAGTACGACAATTGCTTAAATAAACAAGTCAAATAAAATAAGTCAAAGTTGGGTCAAGTTCTTTTTTCGGAAATCTTGGGAGGGTAATTACCCCCCCCCCCCCCCACTTGTATACGCCTGTGGTTATCGATCCATCCGGTACTAGAACTCACTCCACGGAGTAGAAGGGCCAGATTTGTCTTGACTTGGACAAAATTATGCTGCCCCCTTCACCGGTAATGGATTGGTTTTACGAAAGCCTTAGAGGACCTTTCAGTTGGCTCTTAGCTTGTGTCACTCCAATAGCGAAATTGATTTTTGAAAGTAAAGAAAAGTGTTCCAATCGCACATTGATCTGTATCATCTTAACAATGGAACAGATTTCTAAAGAGCAACACACAAACATTTCCAGTTGCTTCTTTAAAGGGAGTGTTTTTTTCATCCAACTATTTCGTCTACCTAGGTAGTTATAGCTATTACATAGTAGCTTATAAAAGCTTCGATTTCTCTGAGACCTGGCTTCAGTCTTGGAAGCAAGATATTTCCTTTGAACTCCATGAAACGCGCCTAACCAATTTAATAGAGAGAAAAAAGTTAATGAACTAAACTCGCTTCGTTATCCAATTTCCTTCTCTATATCCCTTAGGTAATAAATCGGTATCCAGCACAGTGTTAAGGCGCGATTATATCTCACCCTTCTCTAGCGCTTTTGCGATACACGCCGAGTGCTGAATCGCATACAAAGTACATAGCCCGGTGCTAAGAGATTGCAAGTATAAAAAATGACTGATGAAAAAAAATAACTTCGAATTGGTGAGGCGGTTGCTGAGCTTACGCGAGTCCAAATATACAGGAAGCTCGACAGGAAAAAGTGCCATACATCTTATGAACTCGACATCATCAAGAATCCAAATGATTCAAAATACTTGTTGTAGATTCATCTCTTTATTACGTAAATATGGTTGACAATTCTGATATTTTATTTTAGTTTTAATACCTGAAGATGACGCCTAATAGAAGCGTCGAAACGTCGTAAAATTTCATAATTTGGAAATATAATACGTGACCGTATCCCAAGATTGTTTTACTAAATATTTAGTACCGACGGTCAGGATTCAAAAAGCAAAAAAGTAAATATGATCGTATAACCAGACCCACACAAGAACTAAAATGGCTGTGGTCATCGTTAAATGACTTCAATCTTGAGAGAATGATTCGTTCAAAGGTCTTACTCAACGCAGGAAGTAAACTTATTGGTCTATGGCTCTCAGGCAGCTTTCCATCTTTCCCAGGTTTTACTATTGGTAACACTATAGCACTTTTCCAGATTTTAGGGAAATATGTAAGTTTCAGACAAGCGTTGAAAATATAGTATAACTGAACTACAGCCTTTTTTGGTAACTTTTTCAAAACTTTATTTTGAATATCATTCTCTCCAGGAGCTTTGAACGGTCTACTGTTTCTTATTATTCTTGCCACTTCTGAAGGCGATGTCAAGAAATTTGAAGGAATGACTACTTCTGTGTATCTAGTGCTTGCAGAGTTGTACTTACTTGATTCTGCGTCCGACAGATGGCTTGTTAGGCGGTGGTTACTTTCTAGTGTATCAGCGATTAATTCAGCTTTATCTAAACTGCTGTGAACTGATGTATTATCTTTTATTAATGGAGGTATTGTATAGCAACTGTTGTTTTTCCGAGCTTTGACATATTTCCAAATATTTTCTTTTCGTTCCTGAATTTTTCTTATACGGCTCTTCCATTTTTCTTCGAAACAACTATTTAGCGTTGCTTTCACAAGTGCGTTTAGCTGATCTAAAAAATTTAAAAAATATGTTCACTTGCAATCTGCCTTTATTGCTTTATAAAATTCTACATGGAAATGGACCATCGTACTTATTTGAAAAACTGCAATTTAAACATGCTCTTCATAATGTAAGCATCAGTAAAACATTTTGCACATGCCTCGTCATTGTACTGCTTTGTTCAGAAAATCTATTGTGGTTTTCAAAAGGAAACTCAAATTGTTTCTACGATACTACTACCAGTAGTCATCTTAATAAATAATTTATATCTTACTGTCATTACATTACATATTTTATCCCTTTTTCTGTATTTTATTGTATTGTATTAGTTCTTAGCATTTTGGTGCATTTCACCTGTATGTCTTTATATCACTCAATTCAATATTGCGAACTTTGTTTATAACTTTTTATCCATCACAATTGTAGTACGTGGAATCATTTTGTAGTCAGAGGTTAGGAGTAATAGTAGCATTGTTACTAAATCTCGCTGCTTGATTAATTTTGTTATTTGTACGGATTAATACAATATGTAAAGGCGTTTATGCAAGCAGACAGAAAGAATTGTGCCGGTGCGCCATCTAGTACCCGAAGGTAACGGCAAACCAAGGAAGTCTCTACTTGGCAGTAGTAGACTTCTTGGTGGGACGCCAAGGTGCATCCGCTTAACCACTAGAGAGCGCGGGTTCTATACGCGCTGCGTATGAAAGCCGATATACGAGGGCTGCTCTATACCTCCGTCAATCCACCAGTACGCAGACAGCTGTTTCACGCTTATTAGCGATCATCAGTGCGCCATAGGTCGATTGACGGAAATAGAGAGCATCAATTTTTCCATGTTTAATAAACATGTGAAAGATGTGCAAGCAGACAGAAAGAATTCTGCCGGTGCGCCATCTAGTACCCGAAGGTAACGGCAAACCAAGGAAATCTCTACTTGGCAGTAGTAGACTTCTTGGTGGGACGCCAAGGTGCATCCGCTTAACCACTAGAGAGATGGGTTCTATACGCGCTGCGTATGAAAGCCGATATACGAGGGCTGCTCCATACCTCCGTCAATCCACCAGTACGCAGACAGCTGTTTTACGCTTATTAGCGATCATCAGTGCGCCATAGGTCGATTGACGGAAATAGAGAGCATCAATTTTTCCATGTTTAATAAACATGTGAAAGATGTGCAAGCAGACAGCAGACAGCTTGCACATCTTTCACATGTTTATTAAACATGGAAAAATTGATGCTCTCTATTTCCGTCAATCGACCTATGGCGCACTGATGATCGCTAATAAGCGTGAAACAGCTGTCTGCGTACTGGTGTATTGACGGAGGTATAGAGCAGCCCTCGTAAAGGCGTTTATTATTATTGTTATTATAAAACGTCCAAAAAGGTACGTATCACTCAGAAATCTAATATTTTTGCGATCGATATACTACCCCTTAACTACCCCTAAACTGCGCAGTTATACGTCCGCACGATGTAAACTTCGGTGTATCTTTATCCAAATTACATATTATTGACCTATCCCACAAAAAGCAATAGACAAGACGTAGCGGATAAAATTGGAATTCTGACTGCCTATTCATGACTTTATCTGTATTCACTACTTTATAGTAATAGTAATAATATATAGTAACAAAGTTCAAATAATTTGGAGGTCCATATGATTTCGATAAAAACGACGTTTGACTTTTGTGTCTACTACGTGGTTGAAAACCGCGTATGGAAATTCTGAAGCAATAGGTATCTCATTTCAATTATTCAGTTCATTCCTAACTTTTGTTGGGTAGTATAGAACGAATGATGGAGAATTTACTTATAATGTATCGAGGAGTATACAGAAGATTTTAAAATTAGGCTTTTGGAAACTACTCACTTTCTTCACTGTAAACATTGAAAGCGCCCTTAGCTATCTTCGACTTCCATAGAAAAACCTTCCATTTGGTGATGCCATACCTGAAATTTGGACAGTCGGTAAAATGTATACCAAATAAATTATTGGCAATAAAAAAATTGGTTAAATGTGTCAGAAACGTATAAAGTATTAATTATTTTGTGTCATCGACATCGACGACATCGACTGCTTTGATCATTAGGCTCGTGTTCTTTGTAGGCTTTGTTACTGTTTCCCGGCGCCTTTCTTATTCAAACTAAAAGCAAATGTCTATAAATGCGTTGGATCTGGATTATTTTCAATGTTTTGTTTTTTATGAAGTATAAAACGAATCAAACAAAGTGTCACCAGAATTTTAATTGTGTTATCCATTGTTCCATTTAATCTTTTTCAAATTTAGAATAGGTGGCTTTTTATTGAATATTTTATTGTAACTAGAGAAATAATGATTAGTATTTTAACTTCGAATTTCTTTTTCCGAAATATACAGAAAATGATCAACTAGCACACTTGGGGTCTAAAGTGATTAATTCAAGAGCTACATGTACTTAGAGGATTGTACCACTACCATCAAGACAATCAATCGTAGTGGTACAATCCTTTAAGTACCTGTAGCTCTTGAATGGACTAGTATCACGAGGTTAAGAACAATGATTTAATTATTATGGCCGCTTAGTGCATACACAAATAAACGTTCTGCTGCATTTCGTTACTTTCTACATCATTTTGTTTTTTAGTAATTCCATTCTAAAGTTTAAAGAAAGGAATTCAAATTCAGCCAATCAGTGCCAACCGCGCGAATTATCAGCAGTGCATTGTTGCCAAGAACAGCTCCGACTCGCAAAACATTTACATTTCACATAAACATGTTATTTGCTATCCAAAGTGTTATAAATAATTTGAAACTCACTTCTTAGCTTTCACATTTCTCATCTTCGTATTGAAGAACTGCATATTATCCACATAAAAGTCGTTCACCATAGCCATATCAACTTTAGGCAGGTTGTCTGAATCGGCGTTTGTGAATCCACTATCGATTTTACCCATACTTGTTGGTTATGTTATGATAAAATAACTTGAAACCTACTAAAATGGAATAAAAGGATATCCTGTACAAATAAACGCAAACAAATAATAATAACTTTAAGATTGTTGAAAATTACAGCCAAAGCCCAATGGAATTTGGAAATGACAATGACCGAATGACGATTGATTGACAGGATTGACGGATCAGGAACCTTAACTTAGCTTTCGGAAGGGCTGTTCCAAATTATGGTTCTATCACCGTCCTAGAACTGTTTTCATCATGCCCCGCCCATTTTACAGTTCTCAAAACGATGATTGGTTGGTCCACCAGCGTACCAACCAATCATCGATTCTAGAACCACAAAATGGGTGGGGCATGATGAAAACAGTTCTAGGACGGTGATAGAACCGTAATTTGGAACAGCCCTGGAATTTCGGATCACGGGACATTAAAACCACAAAACATATCAGACGGGAACAGAAGACAAGATAGATGAGCCAGCCCGCGTACAGCTCCGCGCGCCATCAGAATGCGGCAACACAGCACACATATCTGTCTTTTGATTGGCTGTTCACCTATAGGGCAGTGACGTCACTGCCCTAGGAGAATTCAAATATTTTCCTCATTTTCACGGCTTTCCTGTGCCCAAAAAAATCGGAGAAAAAAATGAGATGCTTTTTATGACGTACTCTATCATATGCAACCAGAAATAAAATTCATGATACTAGTCCATTAATCATTTTAGACCCCAGGTGTGTTAGTTTGTTGGAATAATTGTTTTATCTGGAGGAACACAGAAAGGCACAAATATACAGGGTGTCCCCTTAATAATTTTGAATCGGACGTAACGTAACCAAATACAAATACCTCATTGGGTAACACAATAACAAGAAAAGACACAACATTTGCTCTAATTTACACCCCCAAAATTTTAATTCTCTACTACTACCCAGTTCCGATATATTGCTTAATCTTCGTGGGACACCCTGTATAAACACTAGCATTCCACGAAAACACCCGAATTCTGAAAAGCTGCATAGAGCACAATAGGGTACTTGCAGAGGTCGTGAAATCGTCTCGAGAGTATACATAGCGTAAAGAAAACCATATCAAGAAGCAGTAGGAAACAAAGAACATGATTTTACTGACGGCCAAAAAAAGATATTTGCAAAATAAAATAAGGATATATTCAAATTTTTCCACGTGACTTAAAACAAGGGCTGACGTCACAGGTATCTTATCGATATCGAAAATCGGTACTGCTACAGCGCAGGTCAGTGAGATTCAACTGCAAACTAGAGATGATCTGAATTCTTTAACAATGCGACTCAGTTTATTGATACTTAAACATATTTGAAACAGGCAACTAACTCACTAGCATTTTCGTTGCAATACATTTTTATATCTGATAAGTATCACAGCTCATCCCTGTTTATGACCGAGATTCGCAACTAATCGAAGCCATCATTTTATCTCGGCGCATCCCATTATGAATGAATCCAAAGATAGAATCTAATTCATGCCCATCCCTACAAAGTGAATTACTAATCTAGCCTAACTTTTATTCTTTTGACTTTTGTACTTTTGTGTGTGACTGTGTTTTGTGGTTATAATGATCAATGTCAAAATGTTAGGTTAGCACTGGCTATCGATATCGAATATCAATACTTTACATCCCATCACTATAAGATGTCACTGACGTCAGAGGTTGTTTGCGTGGCATTTTCCGGAATTTGAAATAATTTTTGGAATATCTCTCATAGTCGATTCCAAAAAACCAAACAAGTAATTTTGTCATGTTTACTAGGCTCTAAGGAACGCGTAAACGACATAACATTTTTTTCTGCAAGTACCCTATTCAATCGACGCTATGTTTCGAATATATACAAATATTAAACCGAGGATCTCGATACTCAAATTTGAGTATATTAATTCGACATCTATTAATAGTTCCAACAGCTGTAAGCTGTAGCTCTTTTAGGACAAGTAAATTTCTGCAGCAGACAAGAATTAAAATGAACTGTCGCTCTTGTTTTAGTACCCATTTCTTCCCCGAGTACTGGACTAATATGGCGATACAGGAATTGATTTTCATAGGGTGAAGGCATCAGCAGACAAAATTTAATATCCCATATATTCGCTACGTTCCCTCCTTTGTGCAAAGATTCTGCTACTACCAGGCTGGATTTTTCAACTGAAAATAGCTGTAAATTGCAGTACAGTACTGGCTGTACGTTTTTTCAGGGGAACAAATCTATCTGATGTTGTGAAGCTTGGAGTTCGAAAAAATAACCTGTTTGTATTAAACTGTTCCTGGATACCTTTTTTTAAATAAATTTTGATGAAAATGTCCATTAAAAGTAATGAAAGCTACTCCGTCAAAAAATTATTTAATTTTGTGGTAACATCATCATCATAGTCACAATGTCTTAACAGACATGTTGTAAACTCGTAAAATGCATTAAGTCGGAGCTAAAGTATTGCCGACACGAATATTATCAATAGTTTTGAGAACTGTAGTTCGCCATCGTTCGCGATTTACTGTCGGTTCAGTGGCGCTCCTGATACTCATATCCATCAATTGTTTCGTCGTATCCAACCAGCGTGTAGGGGAACGGCCACGGCGCCGCCCACTCGGGGCATGACCCTAAACTACAAGTTTCTCCATATTATCGCTTCTGTGAATATGTCCGAAGAATATAAGCTTCTGCGTAGACACAATGGAGGATAGTTTCTTTGGATTACCGAGCACATCCAGTATGAAAACATTAGTTCGATGGACGATATAGGGAACTCTCTGCATTCTCCTCCACATCCACATTTCAAAAGCATCTATGCAAGCTCGATCTGCCTTTTTAACAGTCCATGTTTCCGAGGCATACAAAAATATGGAGAACACAAGATACTGATGTTATGGTCACGCCATATTCTAGTAAGCTTTGTGATGGCAACACCTACCCGAATTGTGGATCAAAGAACCGAGGTACACAAAACTTTGAACTACTTCACAACGGCCTATTGACTTTATTTCTCGATGATTATCATTCTCTCTATCTACAATCATAACGTTGGTCTTGCTGCATTGTGTTGTTCTAAAATGTTTAATAGAGCTGCTAGTTCTTCCTGAGAAGCGGCAATAAGGGTTGTATCGTCAGCAAATCTTAGGTTAGATATTTTGCTTGCGCCAATAGTTATACCGCCATTCCAGTTGTCCAATATCTGTCTCATTACAAATTAAGAGTAAATGTTAAATAACATCGGAGATAATACACATCCCTGACGAACTCCTTTTCAGGTTGCTGTTTGACCAGACAGGTTACCATCAATTCTTACACGAGCCGAGCTAGGCTCATAGAGTTGCTGTATGAGAAATACTAAGTGGTCACTTTAAATTATCAAACGACTTAGAATAGTCCACAAAGCAGATGAAAAACTGGAAAATAATGCTCTCTGGCTTTTTCAATAATCTGTCTTAAGTTTAAGATCTGTTCACGCGTACCGCGTCCTTTTACGAAACCTGCCTGCGCCTGAGAAATTTGCCAGCCAATAAAACCCTCCAAACGAGATTGTAAAATATATAGTAGAACCTTGCTTACATGAGAGATTAACTAAAGTAGGCGATAATTGTCTGGATTTGCTGGAGATCCTTTTTTATGAAGTGGAAGAAAAATGGATGTGCACCATTCATCTGGCCAAACACCGGAGGATCAGACCCTCTTACAAATATTACATAAAGAGATGCCGTCATCACCCAACCATTTTAATGTTTAGGCAGAGTCACCCCTTGCAATTTTTGCATCAATTCAGAAACACCTCATAGGTATAAGCAAATCTCTCTGTAAAGTATACCTACACGTACTAACATGTATAAAATGGTACAAATCCTACTCAGAAATGTAATAAAATTACAAAATCTACGGAATACGAAACTATATCTGAAACAAGTAGGCGACAATAGCTAAAAAGGTATGTAAATCCTGTTAATACTTCCTCAAGCTGAAAATTATGTATATAATCATAAATTTAATCAGTAAGGACATTCTTGGCAAAATGGCCATGAGTAGAGATGGGGAGGTGAAAGTAACGATAATAGCACAAGGCATCAAGTCGTGCAAAAGGGGTACCTTCCCTTACCATATCTGTGCTGCTTGTTAAATGTAAGGGCGAAAAATATGTGTTTAAATGAGGAGTGATATGGCTGAACTGGATCTCTAAATGCAAATATGAATAACAGACTATAAAAAAAGTAAAATACATAAGAGATGAGATAAGCTAACACATTTGCAGCCTAATAAAGCTGGATATCTGCGCAAATGCGATGAAAGTTCCCATTCTGAATGGTGAAAAAGTCTCAATCTGATTCACAAGCGGGCTACTGATACAAAATGCTTATAATCTGTAGAAAATGCCAACTTTACGAGATCCGTCAAAATTACATGACTATCCGAAAATTGGTTCACAGGGAACATTGGTTTGTATGCCGCTAGTGTTAAGATTTTCAAACCAATGGAGAAACATATTTTTTGCGTTGTTTAAACACTGCCTTTTGTCGAAGCAAAAATATGGCTTTATAAAAAAAATTGTTATTCGGATTCTGCGTCAGAAAATCGACCACCATCATGGTCACATAACCTCCAAAGCTGCACCACGTTCTAGAAGGCCAAAAGAGCTCAATTCACCTGGAACATCAAAAAAATCACTGAATTGTTTTGGCCCCTGATATGGAAGAAGCATGTGGGCTTTACTTTGCAATAAAAACGAATTCGTCACATGACAGTGGATGAAGCTTGATAAAGTTGACTGCAGTCGTGAACAACGTCTTAATTGGCTGCCCCTACTACCCTGTCTATACTAGATGCCGTCCAGAGAAGGGCAATTCGACTAATTGGCGATCCGGCCTTAACGCGCCACCTTCAGTCACTTTCTCACCGGCGTGTTGTCTGTGACCTCTCACTCTTCTACCGATATTCCAACGGAATCTGCTCCTCTGAGCTATCCTCTATCGTTCCGCCGCTCACTGCTCCTATCAGATGTACCCGTTCGACTGCTGTATCTCATCCTAAGACGGTTGTTCTTCATACATCAAGAACTGAGCAGTACAACTGCACATTTATTCCCAGGGTGTCCAAGGCTTGGAATGGATTGCCAGAAGATGTATTTATTGGGCCTGCGGGTATTGGCCCATTTAAATCTCGCGTTAACAAGCTTCTCCTAACATAACCCTTTCACAGCAGCCGCAGTACTCTGGTATTTAGGCTCTGCCTGCGCGGTCTGCTCAGTTATATAAAAAAAAGCAAAACAACAAATGTCTCAACAACAGTCTATAGCGTCCATATTTTGGAATGCATATCGACTACCTTGAGAAATAAAAAAGCGCCTACAAGTAATACATGTCTGTATTAGTGCATTTAAATGACAAACTCGCAGAATGGAGAAGAAAAAGGAGCTTTTTCACCAAGACGATGCGTTCGCCACCATGGTCATTGCACGAATTGGGCTTCGAATTGCTTTCGCACCCACTGTATTCTCCAAATCTTAATTAAAAAAAGGTCTACTGTGGCCTACCCTGTCATAATATGGAAATCGGAATAGGTGACGATCCTACCTGGGGAATCTGTTGCAGAGGATATTCAAAATATTCGAACTCAGCGATGTAGGGGGAGGCCTCACCTAGTTACGCGCCTGCACAAACAATTTAACCTAAACTAACCTGATTTTCAATTTTCTCAATAGCTTTAGCATTAAACATAAATATCATAATTTATTTTCTATTTTACTTCCCACACCAATAGGTGAGGGGAGTATTGTGATCGCGAAAATTTTCGATTTTGAGGTAATACGCTTTCTGGGCGTGTTATGATATCTACATAACGAAAATCCACGTCACTCATTTCCGTCGGTCTGTCGGTCTGTCTGTCTGTCTGTTGGCGTTTTTCTAACGTCGTAATCTCAGTAACCGCTGCATGGATTGTGATGAAATGTGGGCAGCGATATATTGTGGTGTCGTAATAGGTAACGTTCCGATAATTTTGGAAGTCGTTGTACAGGGGGTGGAGTAATTAACAAAAAACGAAAAATGTCAAATATGAGTCAAACTTCGGTTTTAGGCATTTTCGGGGTTCCTGATCATTTTCTACTTTTTTGGGTGGGGGTGAATTTGGGGTGGTTGGAGGGTGGGGGGTTGTAAAACTGAAAAATTTGTTGTACTCAGTATGAGCTCTCCAATGACCTGTGAATGAAAGACCTAGCCGCATAATATACTTTTTTAGGTCCATCCGAACATTGCCTTGCGTATAATAGAAATCGAGGGACTTTGTGATGTACCTATACATCCGAGTGTTGTTTTAGATCGTTCTATATTGCGTAACGCGAAAATTATCAAATGGATTTTAATGAAAGTTTGACACAGTATTACTGCCGCGGCGAGGATGAAAAACGTGTATGTTTTGGAAAAATCGTGGCAGCGACGGCGCAGCAATAATAAAAAAACTAAAAAATTGCTCAAACTTTGTTTTTGGGCGTTTTAGGGGTTTCTGATCATTTTTTACTTTTCTGGGGTGGGAGTGAAATTGGGGTGATTAGGGGGTGGGGGGGTTGTAAAGCTCAAAAATTTATTCCATTCATAATAGGCTGTCCATTGATATGTGAAGGTAAGACTTAGCGGAATAAGTGACGTTTGTTAGGTCCACCCGAACATTGCCTTGGCTATTGTAGAAATCAGAAAACTTGCTTTAGATGGTTCTGAATTTAGTAACATGCAAATTATGGAATTAATTTTAATGAAATTCAGACACAGTATTATACCGCGGCAAGGATGAAAAATGCATATGGTTTTCACAAATCGTGTCAGTGGCGGCGCAGCAATAATGAAGAAACTAAAAATGTAAAAATAGCTCATACTTCGTTTTTAAGTAATCTGGGGGTTCCTGATTGTTTCGTTTCGTCCAGTTAAAGCTGAATTGTGTCATTTTAGTTCCTACGGAGAGATTTAGGAAACTAGTTACTGGTTTTTGTGTTGGATGTTTTTTGACGACAGGCGGGCGATGATTTGGTTGCAACTGTTACGTGTGGGAAGTACTGAGTCAATCAACTTGACTCCATTTTTTGATATTGCGACTGGAGTCGTTGTACTGCACTCGTACTCGAGTACTTTCGGAATTTCGAACTCGTTTTAGGTTGGGTTTGAAATTTTAGAGGTGTAGATCTTCATTGGAGCGTTTTCTCAGTCTGGAAGGTCTGATATCACTCAGGACAAGAAAAATCAATTAACATTTGTTTAACCCCCAATTAAACCCACTTTGACGTCAATAAGTTATCCGTTCCAGATAAGTTACGTTGGGTACTGAAATTTCAATTTCACCGTAGAATTTTACTGGGACATTTTCTCAGTCAGGAGTGGTATCGTGCGAAAATGAAAATATCGATATCGGTACCAACTCGATATTTTTTAGCCTCATAGGCGCGTGTGGTTCGTACATAGCATTTGTGCAATTCTATACACCCCTCAATAAATATATAATAATTTTCGATACAAAAGTAGCGATACTAGCTTGGAATCGCTCAAAAAGTATCTAAGATAAAATACTCGATATTAGTGCAGAAGTACAAGTATCGAAGTACCGATACCATCCCTACAAAAAAAATCATCCAAAAGTGGGGATGCGCGTGTAATTTCCGCCAACTTGAGTTATTGTGCTGGTTGTTTATTATGCTGTGCTCAGGGTATCAATCCGCCTCGATTAACACCCTTCTCAACTCCCGTTACGAGTTTCGTTAAAACGAACTCTAGCCTAAAGTAGTGCTAGTACCAATCTCTTTACGTCCCAATATCCCTCGTAGCAACGTTTCATGGTTTCATAGTACAAAAGGCTGAGTAAATACTTTTTGCAGCCAACGTGTATACATAATACCCCTATGCTACACTGGTTTCGCAATATCAAAAACTGAGTAAATATTTTTTGCAGCCCCACTGTGTGACATGGGATAGAATATATCAGAAAACGCGTATACTGACAACAGAACATATGAGAAGGGGAAAATGAAAGATGAGGAGACCCTTATGACTAAATAAATTCCGGAGGGCTGTTTCAAAGCGACAGTGTTGATTCTGAAAGACGTAGGTTATTTAGATTTTTTATCTGATATCATCCTCCCTTTACCTTCAAGTCGTTTGAGCACTGGAGCCTCTTTATTGAGAGCGTTCACAGATGCGTGTTTCATAAAAGGGATAAATTTTATTCAGCTTGCGTAATAGTGCACAAAGTACTTCTGCATTTATGATTGTGTAACAGATTGTTTTAACAATAAATAACTAGTTGCTAAACAAGTGTCCAACTAGTCTAACCATACCTATCTTACCATACCATAAAGCATTCTACCGCTCTCCAATGACCTATAATTAAAACCGTTCACCTTTGCCTCCTTTGAGGACTTAAAAACGATAGCTTATTACCGAAGCTAATCTGCTTATGTGCAATTCATGGCCATCTATAGTACACATAAAAATGTTACTCTCTTCTCATAGCGAAACCATATACCATATGCTTATTTACATTATCTTATAGTCTCATTTTCTCTTCAACACCATAGGTCAAAGCACAGACGTTGAGCAAAAAAATGAGACTGGCTGTTTTTCTGTCGTCTGCAGTCTGATGATGTACCTATCGCATTGGAATAATTTCTTCACGACGCAGATTGAGCTCTAATCTGTTTTGGCTGTTTTCTATAACAACAACATCCAATTATATATTATCAGGTTTTCTAGTGTTTTGCCGAAACACGAAAGCTTCGTGTAAGACAAAATAACGATGCCTCACATTTCCTTCGGAAGAGGTCATAGAGAGCTCAACTAGAAAAGGAGGCAACTAGTTCCCAACGGCACCTCCTTCAAGTTGTTCAAAAAACACTCTTTTTTAATGACAAATGTTTTGACTGTTATGCTGCAATTCAACAAAACTCTCATACACCTGTTCTGTCGTAATTGTAGTTTTTGCAAACCCGTGCTGTTACACATGAATAATATAGCTGTGCAATAATCAAAATGTGGTTTGATGATGGTACTGTATATTATATATTTAGTATATGGTGTTAAGTGCTTACTAATTTTGTAGGCAAACCCTAACTTCTTAGCGACTTTCTTAGCAATATAATCAACATGTTTAGAAAGCCGTAAATGGCGGTATAACTATTGGCAGAAGCAAAATATCTAACTTAAGATTTGCTGACAATACAACCCTTATTGCTGCTTCTCAGGAAGAACTAGTAGCTCTATTGAACGTTTTAGAACAACACAGTGCAGCATATGATCTTGCTATTAACTACAACAAGACCAAGGTTATTATCGTAGATGGAGAGCACGATAATCGAAACGAAATGAAATAAATAGGCCGTTGTGAGGTAGTTCAAAGTTTTGTGTACCTCGGTTCTTTGATCGACAATTCAGGTAGCTGTGAGAATTCAACAGGCACGGGTGGCCATGACAAAGCTTACTAAAATATGGCGTGACCATAACGTCACTAAAGCTACCAAAATGTCACTGGTTCAGTCTGTTGTGTTCTCCATATTTTTGTATGCCACGGAAACTTGGACTGTTAAAAAGGCAGATCAAGCTCGCATAGATGCTTTTGAAATGTGGACGTGGACGAGAACGCTGAGAGTTCCTTATACCGCCCATCGAACTAATGTTTCCATATTGGATGAGCTCGGTAGTCCAAAGAGACTATCCTCCATTGTGTCGATGAGAATGCTTACATTCTGCGGACATAATCACAGAAGCGGTAATATGGAGAAACTTGTAGTTCAGGGTCATGCTCCGAGTGGGCGGCGCCGTGGCCGTTCCCCTACACGCTGGGTGGATACGATGAAACAGTTGCTAGATATGAGTATCAAGAGCGCCACTGAACTGACACTAAATCGCGAACGACGGCGAGCTACAGTTCTCAAAACTACTGATAATATTTGTGTCGGCAATACTCTAGCTCCGACTTAATGCATTTTACAAGTTCACAACATGTCTGTTAAGACATTGTGACTATGATCATCAGAAATGTTCGTCTATAATAAATTGTGCTTGCCAGCAGTCGCTATCTGTGTTACCCATATAATTAACTGCTGCATTGAAATTGGTTATTTTCCTTCAAAATGGAAAGAAGCTTTAGTGACACCTCTTCCCAAACTTTCTGATTCTATAACGGTAAGCGATTTTATACCAATAAATTTGCCTCTTACTATGTCAAAAGTCCTATAAAAAATCATATACAAGCAAAACTATTGGAACATACAAACGCCAAAAACATTATGTCACGGTATCCGTCCGGTTTTAGAAAACAGTATAGTACTACTACATCTCTTGTAAGAGTTACCGACGATATACTAAACGCATCTGATAAATGTATGACAACAGTCCTTATTAATCTAGACTTCAGCAAAGTCTTCAACCCCCTGATAATATGTTACTGCTAGCAAATATTACTACATCTTTTTCAGTTGTTAGTCGGAAAGCGTCTGTTGTAATTCAGAAAGCATCACATTTAAATCAGAACGTATTGTCGCGACGGCCTCTTTTTCTTCACGAAAGAATCAAACTCGACGTAACTTTCACCGTTTTATTTCACAACTCGATACAATATCTCTTAACCTTATCTCAAGTACAACTCAACTCAACTGAACTGAACTGCCACGCTACCCGTGGCGCCTTATATATACTCCATCGAACCATCTAGAGAATCCGATGACATTTCTAGAATCCATCCGTCATTCTCGAAAACTCTAGACGATTCGATGACGTTTACACTTCAAAAGATCTAACCTAGCACTTTGACTTTACATCATGTATGACAATCAATGACAACTAATACAAATACACGAATACCATAATATACAGTATGTTACAGTATTATATCAGAATGCGTGTAATGTAAATCAGAACAATCAAATGAAGATCAGAACGTATTACTCTGATTTACATATGCCGCACTCTGATTTTCAATTTACATTTGATACGTTCTGATTTGCATATGATACTTTTTGAATTACAACTGACGCTTTCCGATTAACAACTGAAAAAAGTGAGTTGTAGTAATTTTTATCCCAGTTTTTTGAGTAGAAAAGGTTTCTTCGAATTTTGGGATAAATTAATGCAAGAGGTTTTAACTCTTAACCTGAAACATTGGTCCATGAGACCTTTATCAAAATTGGTTTGCTCACCAGAGTGAGAAAAATTGTAATTCCCAGCGACTTGCCTATGCAGATACATTCCTGGCATCTATGCTCAGATCAGTCTGGCCTTGATATGCTACGCGAGCGAAGCCTAGTGCAGCTGTATTTAAAATTTTGCAGGTCTGACAGGTTAAACCAAACAAAGACTGAGTACCAATAATACCCGAGACATGAAAACGAGCGTTGAAAACTACTTCAACAAAGTAGCAACTCAAGCTCTAGGTTGTGTTGCAATACCAAATGACAAATTGCCTGAAAGAAAACTCTGAAGCATCTGTCCATCCGCGAAGATGAGGAAGACTAATTATTATGGCTGTGTTCAGCGCTCTAAACCCATTTGCCTAGAATGTAGCCAAAAAATGTATTTTACGGTTATAAAAACTAATAGAGAAATTATTTAAATCCATACCGAGCTTAATTTTGATTCTAATTGCGTCTTTTGAAAAATGTGGTCTTATAAACCAGATGCTTCCGATTAGCGTAAATATGCACATGTTTCGGGTTAAGGGTTTACTCAAAGAGCCGACGTTTATTTTACGCCTTCTTCAGGGCTAAAATGTATACGGAGACAAAAAATGTATGAGTGAAAACATATAAAGTGCAAAAACGGTGAGAATAAGCTTTGACAATTCAGTCTAACAAACACATTTTAAAAATGTTTACACGTAAAGTTCACAATTAGTATTTGTAATTTGTAATAGTTTAACATTTTTAAAAAGGTAACTCGGCTAAACAATCAAAAATGGTAAACCGGTTGACTTATTGATTAGTTGCATAAATATAAAAAAAATATTAAAAATATAATACAATTTCCCATTCAAATATTAAAATACACTAACATGTAAAGCATACATCCTTACCTATCGAGAACATCACTATAGCAACAAGGAATAACATATCCCTTTGGGTCAATATAAACAACAAAAACATTCCAGAAGATGGATAAAAAGAATCGCGATTGCCGTTCATCAATATACCTGTTTATTGATATACCGCTGTACACTGAAGCCAGTGTGAGAAAAATATGAATATTTTATACTTAGGGTACAGATACACATGCTCAAAAAGCATGCTATTAAGGGGCCTGGATGCACACATTTATACATAAGTATTTGCCATGTAAAACACGGACTCACAATTTCTCGCATACACTCTATTTTCAAACTACATATATAATACTTCAGAAGGCAATAGTTAAGACCTTAATGAATGACAACTATTCTCGATTTTCTCAAAAAAGTTTTTTTATGTACAAAAAGCTCGCAATGCAAAATCATAAATTTTATAAATGCCTGTAATTTAACAACCAAACACGATATCAAAAAATGGCTAAACAGTTGCACAAGCCCAAGCTTTCTTCTTCAATTTGCTCTTTGAGTCATTACTGTAAGTTTAAAGGTAACGTCAGGAGCTTGGAAATGTGAAATTCATTTTTATGGTGACCTTTGGACCTTACCTTTGGACCGTTTGACCTTACCTTTGGATTTTTGGACTTATCTCCCCTCATCTTAGACACACACACTGTAGAAAGGGAACAGGCGGCCACGCCTCCTCGCTAACACGGGAATACGTCTTTTCTTGGATTCTCAATTTCGCGCGCTATACCCTAGACCCCTAATGAGCAATGCTACTCCGTAGCATGTGTATACGCGCCTTGCTCGAAATAAGTATGCTAATTTCGAGCATGCTAGAGAACTGGCGGTCATGAGAAATGTGTCAGTGACAGGAGCATTCTAATTTTGAGCATGCTCAATAAACATGCTTTATGAGTATATGTACCTTCACATATTATTATTTAGTAGATATACCAGGTTTAGTCATAAAGTCAAACAAGTCTTTGATTATGTTGTTTTGAGTTTAATGTAATTAATAATCAATGAATTATAAATCTGACTCAGATCAAGAGTGTCAGTTTTCCTATTGACAGCCTTATCATGCTTGTAGGTGTAAATCAGTCGCTGATCAGTCGTTTCTTATAATTAATCTCGTTGTCAACTGTACTGGCATAATCCAATATAAAATGGTGAAATTTTGCTTAAGATGTTGTTGCTCTTTCTTGTTCAAAAAATGATAATATTAGTGTTATTATTGTTATTGTCGTCATGTGGATGAGTCTGAGTGGCCGTTGGGCAAACTCCGCCATTGATACAAGTTATATATACTCTGTCATAAAGCCCGTATTATTATTATTATCGTACTAAAGAATGTGTAGTTTGATTCGTTTGGGGTATCTTGGTATTTTCCAAACTTTAAACAGTACTGCATCTGTATTACTTGGTTAAGTTTGAAAGCAAACCGAGAGGCCCAATTAAAAAATGTGAAATGCTTATAAAAATGTTAAAAATAACAAAAAACATTATAGTATGCAAAATTTCCAGACGCTGAAAGAGTTTCCCGAAGAACTCCGCGGCGACGTTTCGATGCACCTCCATCGAGAGATCCTACAGCTGCCCATCTTCGAAGCAGCTTCGCAAGGTTGCCTCAAGCTGCTCTCCCTCCATATCAGAACTAACTTCTGCGCTCCAGGAGAGTACCTCATCCACAGAGGAGATGCACTTAGCTACATTTACTACATCTGCAATGGGTCCATGGAGGTAGTACAGAATGACATGGTCGTAGCTATTTTGGGTAAGTCCGAGCACCGTATCTTTTTCACATTTATTTTTTTGTATATTGCATTGAGCATCCCATACTTATAGCCGACATAAGCAGTTAAGCGTAAGAGTAGGCAAGGTTGAACCTCGCTCCTCTTGGTTTATTGAAAATAAAGACAATATTATAATAATTATTATTAGGTATTATGCGGAGTATTACACCAGTGACTATAAACAACATTTGCTGCCTGCCTTTTCTGAAGACGAATTATTTATACGTATCCTCTATTCATCGATTGAAAAGCCACATGCGATCACAATATCAGGAGGTGGTAATATTGTCATATCAGTTCTAGCTTTGTTGAATATGAGGACACTAATATCTTTAGAGGTCCAGGCGATCCACGGGTAATCATTACATACAATGAATAATGTATGACAAATAGAAATTTATGAATTAAACGAATCACACTTGTTCAATACGGCATTCTTGTTCTTGTTGATGTTGCTAATGACTTTTTTGAATCAACATAAGTTCGATAATACTGAATAATTTTCATTCAGGTTCTTTTTTTGTTTAAATGATGTGAACCGACTGAGACTGACGTCCTCACCATACACGCATTGACCACATTGCTGGTGTGTCCAGCGTGCCTTATAATATTGCACCGGTACATGTTGCCTCAGTATATTTTGGTAACAATTTATAGCTGCTTAGGCAACACCACTTAGTATTTCTCATACAGCAACTCTATGAGTCTAGCTCAGCTCGTGTAAGAATTGATGGTAACCTGTCTGGTTAAACAGCAACCAGAAAAGGAGTTCGTCAGGCATCCGTATTATCTCCGATGTTGTTTAACATTTACTCTGAATTTGTGATAAGACTGGTATTGGACAACTGGAATGGCTATAACCATTGGCGGAAGCAAAATATCTAACTTAATATTTGCTGACGATACAACTCTTATTGCTGCTTCTCAGGAAGAACTAGTAGCTCTATTGAACGTTTTAGAGCAACACAGTGCAGCATATGGTCTTGGTATTAACTACAACAAGACCAAGGTTATTATCGTAGATAGAGAGCATGACAACCATCGAGAAGTAAAACAATAGACCATTGTGAGGTAGTTCAAAGTTTTGTGTACCTCGGTTCTTTGATCGACAAGTCAGGTAGCTGTTAGAATGAGATTCGGCGGCGCATTCAACAGGCACGTGTGGCCATGAAAAAGCTTACTAAAATATGGCGTGACCATAACATCACTAAAGCTACCAAAATGTCACTGGTTCAGTCTCTTGTGTTCTCCATATTTTTGTATGCCTCGGAAACTTGGACTGTTAAAAAGGCAGATCGAGCTCGCATAGATGCTTTTGAAATGTGGACATAGAGGAGAATGATGGGAATTCCTTATACCGCCCATCAAACTGATGTTTCCATACTGGATGAGCTCGGTAATCCAAAGAGACTATCCTCCACTGTGTCGATGAGAATGCTTACATTCTTCGGACATATTCACAGAAGCGATAATATGGAGAAACTTGTAGTTCAGGGGTCACGCCCCAAGTGGGCGGCGCCGTGGCCGTTCCCCTACACGCTGGGAGGATACGACGAAACAGTTGCTAGATATGAGTATCAAGAGCGCCACTGAACTGACAGTAAATCGCGAACGATGGCGAGCAACTGTTCTCGAAACTATTGATAATATTCGTGTCGGCAATACTCTAGCTCCGACTTAATGCATTTTACGAGTTCACAACATGTCTGTTAAGACATTGTGGCTATGATGATGAGGCAACAAAAAAAAAGCTAAGTTGAGTTATTCCGATATAAAGTCCTTCTATTTGCTTTCAACTCGAAATTCTCGTGGTATTCTGTCATGACGTACAGAAGCTGTATTGTATAATACGCTTCTTTTCTAAAATACTTAATTAGGGGCTTATTCAGCGCAAAAAGCCTTGTTCCAGAGTCTTTGTGATTATGTCTGCCAGTGATCAGGGGTTGCTCGAGTTAAAGTTTTCAGCTTAAATCGAGAGTTCTACGACTCAAAGCTTGCAGTGGGTGTATTTTAGAGGTGAAGTTGTGGTGTTTACATAAACTTTGCATTTATAATAGAATCGAACTCAGTAGACATGGAATAATGAATATTTGACTACAAGCTGTTTCGGATCTATGCCAAGAATTAATCAAAGTGTTACATTTGCTGAATAAATCAAGTTGTTCGTTGTTCTGCAGATTGAAACTTTATTCCTAGAAAAACATAGCGCGCTTCAATGTTGAAGAAAAAATCGGTGGAAAACAACTCAAACACTGTAATATTTATTATAGATAACGTGCTATACCTTATACTTTTGAATAACATTTACTAAGTAAATCAGTAGTTAATGAAGTATAGAGCTATCATGAGTTATTATTATACACGAATCACAAAATATTTTAAATGCGAACGATATTGCTAGTGTTCCCTTTCATGGCAATAGACGGACCTAATCTATTTTAGTATTACACAAACACCTATGTTGATCTCTCTTCGAGCCATTGTTGTGTTTTTAGTCATTATTTTGAGTTCGCCGTCCTGCTCTCCTTAATTTCATCACCTATCAAAAAAATGTAGTCAAGTTGATTGACTCAGTACTTCCCACACAAAATGATAATACCATTTTATTATTTTCCCATTGCATAGTCTGAAATCCCCTTGCAACCAAATCATCGCCCACCCGCCCGCAAAAAGGCATCCATCACTAAACCTCTCGTAAATAGTTTCTTGTGTCTCCCTCCTTAGAAGGTAGGACGCTACAGTTAGAGCTCGTTAGAACTCGTATGCATATGTTACGGCTAAAAGTGTTAACTTTGATAGTTTATATAGTAGCTGGATATTATACAAACTATCCAAATGTCTGGTTAATTTGATGGAAAACAATATTTCTACTAAAATAGCTATGGATATTGGTTGGTTTGTATACTATCCAGCTAGTCTATAAACTATACAAGATATGTCACTAAAGTATAATACCACAAAGATATCACACATATTAACCAGTGTTTCTGGTCAGTTTACAAACTATCCACATCATTTGGATAAATTATGCACCATAATATCTCTAGTACTACATAATAACCAACTCGTTGGTTAGAATGTAAACTAACCAATCCTCTTTGGTTACTTTAGGTTAGGACAATAATTTTTAGTCAAAAGTAAAGTTTATTCATAGACAAAACATACAGTTGCTATTCGATTCGATTCTCTGTACATCATAAGTATCCATTACATGATAACCATTCTCGTTATTAGTGTTAAGTCCTTGTTCGCGTACTCTCTTTATATGTTGCAGAAGTACATTATAATCACTTTCATTCATTAATTTTGAATTTTAGGACTTTTTCTCGTAACATTCTAATGGTAACTTTTCAAATTGCTGTTGCTGATCCATTTTTGGTAACTAGAACCTTGTTCTTAAACGAATTTTACAAGGCACGATTGTAAACTATACCAACACGTCACACTTGCACTTGCCATAAACATAATCTCACTTTTCTGTTAAACTGACCAAAGAAAATTAGTTAGTTTACATACTAACCAACTAATGTTGGTTAATTTACATACTAACCAACGAGTTGGTTATTGTGTATTACTAGAGATATTAGGTGATTTCCTTATCCAATTGATGTGGATAGTTTGTAAACTGACCAGGAACACTGGTTAATATGTGTGATATCTTTGTGGTATTATACTTTAGCGGCATATCTTGTATAGTTTATAAACTAGCTGGATAGTATACAAACCAACCAATATTCATAGCTATTTTAGTAGAAATATGATTTGCCATCAAAATTACCAGACATTTGGATAATTTGTATAATATCCAGCTAGTGTATAAACTATCCAATTAAACACTTTAACCGTAACATATACATCACAAATTCTAAGTCCCTTGACTGCTATAAGAAGCAAAGCAATATTCGGATGGACCTAAAAAAGTGTATTGTGCCGCTAGGTTTTTCATTCACAGGTCAATGGACAGCCCATTATGAGTACAACAAAATTTTCAATTTTACAACCCCCCACCCCCCAACCACCCTAAATTCACCCCCACCCAAAAAAAAGTAGAAAATGATCAGGGACCCATAAAACGCCTAAAAACGAAGTTTGAGGAATATTTGAGCTGACGGGTCGGCCATAGCTCAACTGGTGAGAGCGGATGTAAGCACGATAGTAAAAACAATTCGAATTACTTCCTGCTTAGTAATACCCACAACTGTTTTTCGTATCCAGTCTATAAATATTTAAACATTATTTTGTGTATATGGTTTTGAATCAACAAATCATTACAGTGTTATTTGAAAGGTAAATCATAGTTATTCAAACATGTATCAAATTTGAACAGATAGCCTATCCAACAATGTCAACAATATAGTGTATGTGACACCAGGCAAATATTGGCTTGATTATAATTTCATACATCCCAAATTGAAAAAAGCACAAATTATATTGTTCACAGCGTACCGCATTTCATAGGCCAATAAATAAAATTCCAATTATTTGAACGACTCATGAATCGTATGCCATTTGCATTTGCAAACCTTGTTCATCAATAAATGTATATACATGTTATACAGGGTGGGCCAATAGTGCGTGGACGGAGGATTGTGGGCTTACTAAAAAGTATTTCAAAAATCTGTCACTTGATCATGGTAGGGACCCTTGAGGGCTATAACGTAAAAATATTTTCACTTAAATTTTGACGTTTATACAGGGTGATTCATATCAAATCTACATTTTTTTGAATGGAACTCCCTGTATATTATTGCATATTTGGATTCCTTGGTCAATTCTAGTGTGACTTTATGTATCACACATGGAATTTTAAACGAACCGTTTAGGCGCAAATCACCATTTTTGGTTAAGTAGGTATCAGAAAAAAATTGAATATCGCAGCGATTATAAAACTTAGAAGGCCTTGACTTTGCGGTACGACTAAGCATGAAATGCGTCACCTTAGGTCAGACGGCTAAATTTGAATTCTTTTTGTACTTGGAGAAATCAGAGGATAAATTAAGGAAACTTCAATCACAGATAACTTGATTTTTTCAAATGTAAAATTTGATTACCTTTCTAACGACATGGCATTCTTGATATCAGTCTTTTTTGGTTTTCATTTTATTTCAAATTTTCAGTCAAATCGGTGTTTTTCAACTTTCCTGCATGCAAGCAACCTAGCAGGCCATGAAAAATAAACAAAAGCTCGTTAATATGGAAGAAGGCAACTAACTTAGTAGAAAAATGCAAACTAACCAGAGCAGCGAGGCAAGATTACGAAAATTCCTTACAACCTATTAGCTCTAACCAGAAACAATAGCAGTAACAGGAACGCTCATTTTTCACAGCCTACTAGCTATTAGCCAATTTCCAAAGTTAGTAAAAAAATATCTAATCAAAGGAAAACTACTAGTGATTGTTGCTGGCAGTAGAATATCTATGTCTTCTGAATAAATTTGAATAAGTTTTCACATTTATTGCTATAACAAGATAGCCATTTCCGTAAGTCAAAAGTTATGATACCTCTGACTGGAACCCTTCAAATTCTTCGGTAGGTACTTCTGCTTATTAGCAGAATCGCGGAAAATGGAACTTGAATTGCAGTCTGTTTGAATTGTAAAACATAAATTAGTTTGCAGAAAACTACATGAAATAATCACAATTACAACGTAGCGTAATAAAAAAATTCTAGCAATTATTTCAATAGATGTTCAGAATACTCCAGTTGGAGATATCTTCACTTTCGACTTAACTAAACGGAAATGACTATTTTTTTATCCCGTTAAATGTTAAATTTCACTCTAAACATGTTAGACTGTGAGCAAAAATCGCTGATAGTTTCCTTTTTGTTTCAAAATTTTTAATCGTTTTGAAAAGTTGCCAAGCTCTAGTAGACCTCAATAGCTAGTAGGCTGTGTAAAACAAACACTTCTGTCATACCCCAGCTACTCATTGACATTAGATATCTTGCCGCTGTTGTTGCCGGTTAGAGCTGATGTGTTGTAAGGAATTTTCATGTTCTTGCCTCGCTACTCGAGTTCGTGTGCATCTTTCTACTAAGTTAGTTGTTTTCTTCCATATTAACGAGCTTTTGTTTATTTTTCACGGCCTACTAGGTTGCTTGCACGCAGGAAAATTGAAAAACACTGATTTGACTTAAAATTTGAAATAAAATGAAAACCAAAAAAGATTGACATCAAGAATGCTATATCGTTAGAAAGGTAATCAAATTTTGCATTTGATTCTTCAAACCAAAATAGGCATTCCCATTTGAAAAAATCAAGTTATCTGTGATTGAAGTTTCCTTAATTAATGTACTGATTTTTCCAGGTACAAAAAAAATCCAAATTTAGCCATCTGACCTTAGGTGACGCATTTCATGGTTAGTCGTACCGCAAAGTCACGGCCTTCTAAGTTTTATAATCGCTGCGATATTCAATTTTTTTCTGATACCTACTTATACCAAAAATGGTGATTTGCGCCTAAACGGTTCGTTTAAAGGTCCATGTATGATACATAAATTCACATTAGAATTGACCAAGGAATCCAAATGTGCAATAATATTAGAGAGTTCTATTCAAAAAAATGTAAGTTTTATATGAATCGCCCTGTATAAACGTCAAAATTTAAGTGAAAATGTTTTTACGTTATAGCCCTCAATCCTCCGTCCACGCACTATTGGCCCACCCTGTATTGCAAAATCTCATGTAGCACGTCGCCCCAGGATCCCCATATAAAAAGTTCCTAGACAATGTCATAGTACGTCAGGTCAATCCTACTTTGTATCTGAATGGTATAGTGTATATGTTGTACTCAATATCCGAATTCGGCCACTGCCCGGACTGTATACCCAGAACGCGTTGTGGATTTCGCTAATTTCTCACACCGCGTTGCGGGTAATCTTTGTATGCGCAGAACGCGTTGTGGGTAAATTACAAAGACCCACAATGCGAAACTCCGAATACCATCGAAAGCATACGACCATTTTCGCATTATGGACAATACAAATATAGCCACAAAGCGAAATTTTATAATCAAAAAATGTAAAACAATGTTACATCAAATACCTGCTCCCGATTCAGGAAAAAATTAATTTCTTCTTCATTCCTATACCTTTGAGCTATCAATTATTCATTTTGTCAAATTTTCAATAATTTGTATCGATTCAGCATTCAATACTGTTTAGACGACAGGCATAATTTCCATAGTTCTTGTCCTTCTTTAACCTTACCTGTGATTTTTTCATAGTCACCTTCTAAAAGTCTAGACCTATGAGATGACGCTATATAGAGTTTACTCAAACCATTCTCGAATTATTTTCGAAGTGTTTCTGTCGATGCACTGATCTTACTAAACATTGTTCAGAATAAATTAAAAAAAAACACTTGTTGCGGTATGTCAGGTTATTATATTTCCGCTTTGTGGCTATTCGTATTACCCACAACGCGAAATGGTCGTCCGTTTCCGACGTCATTCGAAGTTTCGCATTGTGGGTATTTGTAATTTACCTACAACGCGTTCTGCGCATAAAAAAATTAGCCGGAACACGATGTGAGAGATTGGAGTAATCCACAACGCGTTTTGAGTATAAATTTCGGTCAGTGGCCGAATTCGGTTATTGAGTACAACATATATAGTTGGCCCTTCGTTATCTGTAAGGAGGCAAGTAGGGAGTGCAAATCAAGTGAGATTGGGACTCAAGCGAGTTTTGTAATAACGATACTGCGAGGCCTCGCCAATTTCGAGATCCTGCGAGACTGGCAGGTTTGTGTGTTTTTTGCAAATAATCACAATATTTCAATGAATTAGTAAAAAAATAAAAATATCAGATAAACAACATTATTTTATGAATATTTACCTCCCACGCCGATAGGTGAGCGGAGTATTGTGATAGCGAAAATTTTCGATTTTGAGATACACTTTTTGGGCGCTTTATCAGAACTACGACAGTGCAGTGGCCTAACTTCAAATTGGCCCCCCATCCCGCACGACACTTCCCGGGGAACCCCCCCGCAAGAAATTTTCTGTGGCATCTTTTTCCATAATACGTATATTATGTATAGGGTGAGTTTTAATTTGATTCCTTTTTTTAACTGTGTATAGAAGTCGTTAAAATAAACTACTTTTTCAAATAACTTTTCTCAAATCTCTCTCTCTGTCTCTCTCAAATCAAAGAAGGAAAATGGAGAAAGAAATTAAGGGCCATATTCTCCGTTCAGCCGTTTAAATGAAGCTTACGAAAGCTGGGCTTGAAATTAAAGCCTGGCTTAAGTTATTTCTGTATGCACCGATATATCGTCAGCTCGGCTTAGTTAAGCCGCCGGTAAGTTTGGCAACGTTGCTTCTTTTTACCACATTGTTGTTTTGTGTCATATAAACTTTATGTTTCTTGTATCAACCGTCAGACGAGGTCTCGGCCAATTGTCATTTCGTACGGATTTATGTTGTAGATTTATGTTTACATTTCACATATGACACACATGTTATTTTCAAGAGTTGAAGATACTTTTAATTGCTCTATTTGTTAAACCGCTTGTGATTTGTATTATTACTTTCATCTGTGCTTTCATCTTATCAGTATATTGAAATTTATGAATAATTATGACTGAAAAAGTTAGACCCCAACTTCATATGGCCCCATAAAGGGCAGATTTGCTTAAAATTATAGTAATAAAATAGGAATCATCATTATATGTAGTTACATACATATAATAATGATACATACATACATACATACACGTTTGTTGATACGTTACGTAACGAAAATCCACCTCACGCATTCCCGTTGGTCTGTTTGTCGGTCTGTCTGTACGCGTTTTACTGGCCACGTAATTTTAGTAACCGCTGCATCAATTGCGATGAAATTTGGGCAGCGATATGCTATGGGGTCGTAGTAGGTAATATTCCCTTTAAAAGTCGGTGAATGAGCGGCGGAGTTATTAGCAAAACACATTTTAAATATTCCCCAAACTTTGTTTTTAGGCGTTTTAGGGACTTCTGACCATTTTCTACTTATTTGGGTGGTTTTAACTTGGGGTGGTTGGGAGGTGAGATGTTGTAAATCTAAAAAATGTGTTGTATTCATAATAGTTTGTCCACTCATCTGTGGAAGAAATGCCTAGCGGCGTATTACACTTTTTAGGTCCATCTGAACATTGGCTTGTCTACTACAGAAACCAATTTTGTGATGTATACATACGAATTCTGCTTTATTTTATTTCGTTCTATGTATACTGTATAAAGCGAAAATTATTGAATTGATCTTAATGAAATTTTGAAACATAATTTAGTGCCGCGGCGAGAATGGAAGACCCGTCTGTTTTTGAGAAATCGTATCAGTGCCGGCGCAGCAATAATAATAATAAAACCAAAATATAAAAACAGCTCAAACTTCTTTTTTAGACGGTTTGGAGGCTCCTGATCGTTTTGCGTCGTCCAGTTGAAGCATGCAGATAAAAAACTGTGACGTCCTAGTTCCTGGGGAGGGAGACGCAAGAAACTATTTACGAGAGTTTTTGCCTTGGATGTTTTTTTGCGGGCGGGTGGGCGATGGTTTGGTTGCAAGGGGATTCCAAACTATAGCTTCATGCAATGGAAAAATAATAAAATGGTATCATCATTATGTGTGGGAAGTACTGAGTCAATCAACTTGACTTCATTTTTTTCAACAGACCTTTATGCATCAAACATTGTTTGACGTACCTATTTGTCTATAATTGTTTTATAAGGTTCGCAGTGGTAAACTTTAACGTACGTATCTATCAAATAACAAGTGAAAGAAAAAACAGTCTTCCCTTTTAATATCAAATAAAAATCTTTTAGTAATAAAACAGTAATTTATGACAAACAAAACAACGTAAAACAATAAAACTTATTTTCTAAGTTAACCTAACTATCAAACTGAGATATTGTGAATTGAATTTAACTATACTTTCGTAGTTTATCCATTAGATGTTAAAGATTAATTAACAAAATGTACCAATCAGATGAAAGTTCAGTTCAAATCACAGTCCATTATTACGGATTATTTTGAAAGTATCTTCTTAAGAAGCACAAAATCTGCTAAACGGCTTTTTATGTTGTTGGCCAGACAACCAGCCGAAAAATATATGCAATTTTCACGAAGTTCCAATGCTTAAGCGTGCGTCCTTTTCAGGTTATAAAGGATAAATTTGTAACCTGAAGATGACGCACATTTAAGCCTCCAAACGTCGTAAAAATTATATATATTTTTTGAAATGTGATATTAACTGTATCCCAGGATTTATTATTAAAAACTGCATTATATCTTCACTAAAAAATTTGACAATGGTTTATGTGTTGACGACATATGGCTTAGCACAGACCAACACAGAAACTAGAAAGGATATATTGACGTCTAGGCAGTATTTTTCATTGCACAAAATACTTAAAGATGAATTAGTTTTCCTATCATGCCTAGAATAATGACTGATGATGGATAAAGGTTACTGAGTTTACAAACTTGGATCAATTTAATTCGAAACGTCTATATTCTTATTCTTCTTAGGGATGTGACTCTATATAATGACCAGAGAAGCTACCTGAATTAGATGAATCAGCAGAGAATGTTAGTGGTTATCTGTTGTTTTGGTAATTGCCAATTAAAATAGAAGTTCTAGTTGAATCCTTTTTTATATTATTCTAGCGTTATATAAATATTTCAAGAGTTATACAAACTTCAACAAGAGTGATTGTGACGCATATCATCTATGCCACTGTACGTAATCAGTTTATTTTCAAAACTATCGATTGCCAGTAATGACTTGAATGAGTACTACAGAGGAGATTTATTGTTTTAAAGTCAGTTAATTTAGATGGAAATCAGTCTACACCCATCTTAAATCACTTTCTCTTCCATTGGGAAAACACTTTTCAGTTACCACGCAATCGATTCCACTAAAAACAAAGGCGTAGCCTTGAATCTGTAGACATGAATGCGAGGGCAGGACTATTTGATTGTTATGATAAAATAAAATGAACTTGTGCTGTTAGAACATATTCAACAGGTTTCAATTGTTTTTCACAAACGTGCAGCATGGTCCACTATACACGATTAGCAAGCCGGGATCTATAATACCGATATGAATGCATCGGAGGCAGATAGCCGAGAAGATAACTTAGTCGTTGACGGTTTGAACGGGCAATACAATATTACGTACCTCTCACCTTCCATTCTCTAGGACACGCTCTCGCAGGTGCGCCAGCTGTGTCGATTTTCCGCCAAAGCGGCCTAGGGCTCAGGAGCCTACGGACCCCATACAAGACTTTCACTCCCTCTTGGGGGGGGGGCACACCACAGTATTCCAGGCTGAATCGTATTCGGCAAATTGACGGGTCTAGGAAGCGAATTACTATCTTCTCTAACAGTCAGGCAGCCATCAAAGCACTGAGTGCTTGGAAAATAACGTCGGGACTGGTCCTGGAGTGCAGGAGGGTTCTGGACGACATCTCAGCTAAACACAACGTATCACTGATGTGGGTACCTGGGCACGCTGGGGTAAAGGGTAACGACATGGCGGATCGTCTGGCTAGGATGGGATCCGGCAACAGTTTTGTGGGCCCGGAACCAGCCTTAGGACTATCTGCAAACTTGATTAGGAAAACAACTGGAGAGTGGATCCAGAATCAACACTCTCTGAGGTGGAACAACATCTCTGGTCATCTCCGTCAAGCTCGGAAACTATTAGCAGGGCCTGCAGAGAGAATAGGACGATTTTGTCTCTCTCTGGATAGGAGTAACTTGAGATTGCTAGTAGGCCTATTAACGGGTCACAACACCTCCAGGAGTCACCTGTTCGTGATGAGGGTGGTCAACGACCCAACGTGCACGTGGTGTGGTGAAGAGGAAGAATCCTCGGCACACATCTTGTATCGCTGTGGAACCCTGGGTTATCACAGACAGACTATGCTGGGCTCAAGAACCTTGGAACCAATAGAGATAAAATGGATAGGACCTAAGAATGTACTTGCCTTTGCTAAAAGGGCAGGCCTTAGGAACTAGCGCGGATAGAGGCGCAAAAGGGCCCATCGTGTGGCCTATGCACCAGTCACATTTTGTGCTGGATAGCCTCAGGTCCTTATTCATTCATTCCGCCAAAGCGGAGATTTCAAAACTAAGTTGGTGACCAAAAACTGTAGCTGGGCCATTAGCGACTTTTGGTGGTGCAAAACACATAGTTAGTTGGCAAGTTTTGACTATTTCTGACTTGGATTTAATTGGTTTTCCCCTCAAAAAAGGGCTAGCTGCACGAAGCGGCAGTAGTGCCGGTTGCTTTACAATTCATCATAGTGACAAAGGAAGAACGAAACGATCGATAAACACAAGAATTTCAGAACATAAGGCTAGCTGTCGACTAGGTTATACCGAAATGTCAGCGGTAGCCGAACATGCGCTTAAGGAAGGAGGCCATAAGATCAAGTTTGAAGAAACTGAGGTTCTTGCCGCAACATCTTCATACTATGCCAGACTTAACAGAGAAGCCATTGAGATACAAAAACACCATAATAATTTCAATAGAAAAGAAGAAATACAAAAAGTCAACCGGACATGGGTACCCATCCTAAAGGACCTGAAGACACTGCCATATCGCAAGGGGGCGGGGCTACCAACGTTACCTGATTGGGCCACGTCACCGTTGACAGGTATAAATGCAGGTGCTGATCCTCCAGCCGTCAGTACTTTGGAAGTCGCCGAAGTGAAATAGCTTCTGAAGATGCCATCCACTCGTGGTGGCGAAACGTCAAGCCTTAACGCTAAACGACGCCGGCGTAAAAACCCAAGAACCACAGATTCATCATTCAATTCCAACAAACTAGCATACTTAGGGTCTGAAGTGATTAATTCAACAGCTACAGGTACTTAAAGGACTGTACCACTAACATTATGAAACACTACGAAAATAATTTAACTGTAGGGGTACATGTTATAATCAATGGTAGTGGTACCATCCTTTAAGCACCTGTAGCTCTTGAATTAATCACTTCAGACCCCAAGTGTGCTAGTTTGTTGGAATTATTTTATCGGGAGAAACACAGAAAGTCATAAACGTGAGCAAAAAAAAATACCTCATTGGGTGACACAATAATAAGAAAAGATACTACATTTGCTCTAATTTACACCCCTAAAATTATAATTCTCTATGACTGCCCAGTTCCGATATATTGCTTGTCTAAATCGTCGTGGGGCACCCTGTATATGTCCGATTTATTCCTGCAGCCTTTGAATTACATTTCTTTAAACTTATGGATGTTTTGACATCCATATCGGCGGCCAATTCAAAATTTCTGTGATAAGTAGTTCGGTATCATTTTTCACTGTAACTTAAATAAAGAGATTTTGTTCTAGAAGACTTCGCTAGGTACATGTGTGAATCGCCGCAATCCGATCCAGACATATCTTGTATGCAAGCCTACAAAAATTGTTACACACGCCCTGAGCTTCGCTTGTCGCTGTCATGATCCGCTGCGCTGGTGAGAAACATTTCTGTTTCCGCTAATAAAGTGATAAATCCCGGTGAAATATCAAATTATCTTTGGAAATATATCGCCGATTGTGGACTGTATTAGAAAATAAAACTTACCTTAAGTGGTTTTCTGGATGTCTGCAAATTTTGGCTATCGTGCTCTTACAGATGAAATAATGGAGGAACTAAGGTTGGGAAAAAAAGGAAATAAAAGGAATATATTCACCTGAAAAACCGACAATCTTCCAGGCTCTACTCAATGGTCGCATCACCGAAATACCATCGATGACCACCCCGTTGGGGACATTTTTTTTACTTTTCAAAATGCGGCGCTAACCGTACCGAGGTCAAATCGTATCTCTATCTCTCGAAAATTACAAAAATTAATGCTACGAGGAAATGCGACGTTGCTATAACCAGTCAGCAAATATTCTTTAAATCTAAATTATAAATGGCCAAAGCAATTTCTATATGTTTGTTCTAGCCGCTCTGCGTTCCACTCTATGCTCGCCGCTCCGCCAAACGCTAAGCTAAAAGTCGTGTT
Organism: Callosobruchus maculatus; assembly: GCA_951848785.1. NCBI lineage: Eukaryota > Metazoa > Arthropoda > Insecta > Coleoptera > Chrysomelidae > Callosobruchus > Callosobruchus maculatus. The sequence goes on along the minus strand of CATOUR010000042.1, from coordinate 2,377,407 downwards.
CAGGCTGTAAAAATCCTCAATTATGGATATGTGGAAGAAAATGTGACAAAGTTTACTAGCGTATGGGTTATTATATTGTGCAACAGAGCTTACAGGGTATATTTTCTTCTATTGAGTGTTAAAGTGGCAGTTGCTTTACCAGATAATATCCAATATGAGCTGTTTCTTTATCTACCTTTTTTATATATTATATAATTAGAATTTCAATACCTATTCGACATTTGAATCTAGCCGTTCATCAGCGTAAACGATAATGCTTGAAGCCTTCCGTGTGTGAAGTAAATCCATTATTTCGAAAATGGGTCAGCAGACGTATTATATCTGCAGTTACGCCCCTGCTAAGTTGAATCTGAGGGAGTAGTCTTTGTACTCGAGAATATTTATGCTGTCCCTTATTCGTTCACAGAGCCTGTGGAGTTGGCAGTCTCTAATTTATATTCTTAACATGATTGAACGATCGAGCCTTCTATTTACTACACAGAATGCTCAAAAGCTCCCTGTACGGCAAATTTTATGAAAAACTTGAACACTATGTAATTCGGCTACTAGATAGTGATCTTTTATATGATAACTTAGACCACTCTTCTTTGATTTCCGTTTCCACAAGATCAGAAAAATACCTGAAAATGCACGTTATGTGCAGCAATGACAAAAAACCACCAAATAAGTGATAGGTGGAAAAACAATTATTTTTTACATTAGCAGACATTTTTGAGGTTCTTTGCAAAACCATCTCATTAATTCAGCTGCAATTTTATATCCATTTCTTGTACCATCTTTCTGGGTACAAAAAAATGTACAGAAATGTCTCCTCTATGCTACTTTTGTGTAAGGCTATGCCAAAGAAATTAGTATTGCATTTCTGGTTGCAGAAAAGAATATGTCTGCTTCCCTTAAGATCTAGTTCCCTAAAATTTTCTCTTGTCACACCTTTGTTTTTTCAGAGGTTATATATCACAGACAAATGTTGTGATATAACAAAAATGTATGTTTTGCGAATTTACAATATTAGAAGTTAGTTAAATGAAAACAATCTGATTTGTAATATTACCAACAAAATCGGTGGCATTAAATAACCAACGATTTTGTTAGTAATTTTACAAATCAATTTTTAGAGTTATGCGTTATGCACCCATTTGGTCCGTTTTCATGGAAAATACCTGAAAATGTCTATGGCAAAATTTCCTATTTCTCAAAAATTCTCTTACCTCTTTCTCCTTTCTTGACTATCATGTAGTTGTCACCCCTTCAAAGGATGTGCGGGTTAAGTCAGGTCGATAGCCACAATGAAGAATTAATCTAAACTGCTTGTTGTGTCTATAATGTAGTAGTAGTAGTAGTAGTAGTGGTAGTAGTAGTAGTAGTGGTAGTAGCAGTAGTAGTCATTTATTGGTGCTAGTACAAAAGAAAATTTGTTCGCACAAGTCAAAATTTATTAAATAACTAATATACATATAGTTAAAACTGAAATAAAAACATTGACATGTCTAACCTAAAATAACACATTAAAAAGTTAATTAAAGATACACAGTTAAAAAATTGTACAAATTAGTTTTTAGCAAATATGCTACATATTAAAATCACTAAAGTCATTGTGGAGGTATTCCTCATGATCATAGAATACTTTTTTAATGAAGTATTCCTTGATCTTGTCACGAAAAGTATTAATTTCCAATACTTTCACCCTGCTTGGTAGAACATTGTAGAAGTGCAAGGCATAATAATTTATGCCTGTTCTTGATCTACTAATTCTGGTACTCTGTATTTTAAAATTGGCAGCTTTCCTTGTATTATGACTATGAAATTCATTACGTCTGGTGTATGATGTTTCATTGTGTTTTACATGACATAAGCATTCTAAAATGAAAATACAAAGTAATTTAAGTAGATGCAATCTTATAAACGCATCTTTGCAGGGCTCTCTATATTTCAGGTTGGCCAATACTCTTACGCATCGTCTCTGTATGCCAAAAATCTCTTTGTAGTGTGTAGAGTAGCCCAGTTCAATATAGAATATGACATGTTTGATTGAAAATATGCATAATAGCAGTTCATGAGTGTTGTATTATTTACTATATTTTTCAGATTTCATATAAGATAAATAGTCCTGGACAACTTCTTTGAGAATTTCTGAGAGTGTAATCTCCATGACAGTTGCGGATCTAAAGTCACGCCTAGGAATTTCACATTCTGATCTTTCTCTTCTGATGAGCAAACTGTTTCAAAGTCAACATTACTTGGCTTTGTATGGTTTAGACTCAGCGAGTTTGAGAGACACCAAGCTCTAACTGATGCCTGTTGATCGTGGTCAATAATGCTCTCAATTTTTGTTGTATCATCTGCATATCTCTGAAGGATATCGTATAAGCTTCTTTGATTTTCGTTTCCTGCCTGCAATGGAAAGACGGTTATCGGGCTTATGCTAACAAACCTGTAAACCACCTAAATATTCCTTGCGGGAGTTTCACTTGCTTAGGCTTAACTGGCTTTATTAATGAGACCTACTGCGAAAGTACATGCATGATGTGCCAGTTTATTAAACATCAAACCATGAGAAGCTTCGGAGCATGAAACTTTGCTTTAAGGTGAAATACAGCGTCAAAATTTAAAGTTTTAGAGATTACGTCACTTACCTCCACAGCTGTGTATGATGGGAATATAAAATCTGTAAGCCACCTCAATCCATCTTCCATCGCTTTAGTATATTTGTGGATAAAACAAGAATATTGACAACAATAAGAAAATAGAGAACATAGACCTATATGACAAATATAGACTTTCATCAGTACTCGGGAATAATAATTTTAATAATGATTCTATTCACCAACAATACAGAGGGTAAATAAATTGTTTGACCCACAGAAGGTGCTGACCTTGTGCGTAGGTTACATTGCAATACATACATATATTTTACAGATACATATATTAAAACCTAATATGGTTTTTCAATCCAAGGCGGACAAAGCTATCTATTTCATAAATATTGCAGTTCTTAATGTTAATAACTTTGTGATAGAAATAACGTGACTCTGGAAAAAAAGTATCAATCCCAGATATCACACCAACCACATTCACGCGACACCTGAAAACTAACTAAAACTTAACAAAATTTGATTCTAACAGAATTCAACGTATACAAAATTCATGTGCAATTTCTCATAAAATCAAAGAAATAGGCTGGCTCCATATGTCACAGAGACGCATATATCACTGTCTTCCATAAGACAATCCTCGAAAAAACACCCTCTTATCTTTATCATAAAATAGTGTTCAGGTCGAAATTACACAATGTCAAAGTACGGGGTAAGGAGTTGATAAGTCCACCCCAGCATAATACTTCCTTTTTCGAAAGGTCATTTTCATATTGTATAATTTTATATACAATTTGTATAATATGCTGCCCTCAGAATTTAAGAGATTTTCAGTCGAAACCTTAAACATCGTGTTCGGACATATATATTTGAAAATTCCATTTCTTGACTAATTATATAATTTATGTATAGTATTATTATTAACTACAGTTGAATTAATAAGTTTTTAGAAATACCTTGGAAAATACGACGTTATGAAATCCTGCCTGTTTAGTTAATAGGGTTAGGTTAGGTAAGAATGGTTGAGTGGAAGAGCACTGTTGCAGTGAACTCCGCCATTTGAGGTACATCTGTATGTGCTTCAATAAAGACTATTATTATTATTATTATTAAATTTCATAAAACATTCTGAAATCTGATGTTTCTGAAAACCTGTAGGAAGTATCGTAAAACCCTTCTTGAACGCATATCATCCAACTAACTATTTTTAACACATCACGATACGAGAATCTGATAGATCTTAATGGTTGAGATATCACAAGATCTATTTTTAAAGAAAAAGTGTACAGGTTTAAGTTACTAAATCAAATATCATACTGGTGCAACATATGAGTCATATCTTAAAGCAGTAGTACCAATCACGCTGAATCATGAAGGCAAATGATGTTTGGTCAATAGGCAAATAAAAGAAAATACGTGAAAATACCGACCTTCAATGGGCCGCTACATGCTGTAGAGCTTTTTAAACGAAAGTTTTTGCAGCATAAATTCTATTTTCGACATTTATCATCGGAGTAGTGTGAAGCTCTTTAAAGAACGACTTGAATAGCTCCAAATTAATGCCGTTTCTTTAAAGGGTTTCCTCCTCCAAGGCATGCTCATTACCCACCCCCAAGATGACAGGAGATAATCATTTGAAAAATCATACATGAGTCTAGAAGTGGCTCCTGTTTGATGTCTATAAGGCATCTATTTCATATCACACAATTGTATTGGTCAGTAGTCCCCAGAGGGCCGTGCTTCTGATATATAATATAGATAAACCCCACTATAGATGAGAAACTCCAATACTAACGGATGAGACCATATTTATGAGGTGTATTGTGAGGTATTAACGCCGCTAAACACCGCTTATAGGGCTTTACCTATTCCTGGACTGTTTCATATAACAGTGAGTTCTCGTCATCGAATTTGACATCTGCTTCACTGCTTGGACTTCTACCTAGTATTCTATGTGCGAGTTCCCCCGTTGGCTTGTCCCGTTCGATCTCCATTCAAAAAAGAACATTTTTTTTTCTTTCTTTTTGTGGAAAAGATCTATGCGTCTATAGGTGTCAATATCTTATTAGACGATCGTATATAAAAAAGAAACCAACAGATGGCCGACCTACTTGAAGTACCTTCTTCTGAGTATAGTTTCAATTATTTTAGATGATTTCCTGATTGTTCTGTGTATATAATTAAAAAATTTCAGTGGCAATCGCTTTCCCGAGATTTAAGTGGCACAGCAGCATAGGCTAAACTTCACCCATTGATAATATTGTATTGAAAATGTTACTATTTATTACTATTATTATGGCAAAAGTCGTCCGTTACACCAATATATAAAAATGGTAACAGGTACTTGGCAAACAATTACAGACCAATTAGCAAACTATGCACATTCTCAAAAAATTTTGAAAAACTCATATATAAGGAAATATTGTTTGACGTGAAGAACATAATAATTGACCAGCAACATGGCTTTCTGCCAAAAAGATGCTTAGATAGTAATCTGCTCTGCGTTTCTGACTTTATGTCAGATTCCATTGATAAAAACATCCATGTGGATACTGTTTACACTGACTTCAGCAAGGCTTTCGATCGAGTCAATCATAGTTTGTTATTACGAAAGCTTGCTGAGGTTGGTGTAACTTTTTTTGTATGCATTAATAGACACAAGTCAAGGACAGTTTCACCTTCCTCAGGAGTACCTCAAGGTAGTCACCTAGGACCACTGTTTTTCCTAATATATGTTAACGATATAGAAAAATGTTTCAATCATAGAATTTTTGCTTTATGCAGACGACTTAAAAATATACAAAACAGTAGAAAGCCTAGACGATTGCAAACAAATTCAGCTAGATCTCAATAGTCTTGTGGACTACTGTAATAAAAATGATTTACCAATCAATATTAATAAATGTCTTTTAATTACTTTCACAAGAAAAAAACATGTTATACATCATACATACCAGTTAAATAATTGTAACATTGCTTTAGTTGATGAGGTTCGCGACCTAGGTGTTATTATAGATACTAAATAGAGTTTTAACAGCCACATAGACAGAATAGTCAATCAGTCGAACAAAATGCTTGGCTTCATCAGAAGGTACTCAAGACATTTTAATAGCCCCACAACACTTCTATCTCTTTACTACGCCTTCGTACATAGTAACATCTCATTTGTGTCCACTATCTGGAGCCCACATTACTATGTTCACGTTAAAAGGTTAGAATTGATCCAACATAAGTTCTTAAGGGTTGTTGCCTATAAGTCAGGTATTACAATAAGCAATCATGATTACAGTCACGTGATGAAAAATTTCAAAATTATACCCCTGGCGGATAGAAGACTAATATCCGATATCTGTTACCTGCACAAAATTGTCAATAATCTCATTGACTGTCCGTATTTGCTAGCAAAAATTAATTTTTATGTGCCAACAAGGCCCAATCCTAGACATTGAATATACTTCAACATCCCGTTCTGCAGAACAAATTTGGGTTTGAATTCTCCACTTGTAAGAATGCAAAGAAATTTGAATCTTTTTGGCAGAGACGCTGATATTTTTAGCCATCAGTTTTCATCGTTTAAGCGTTTACTAAAAAACAATTTTTTATCCGCAACTTCGTCTTGACCAAAATTGTTCTGTGGGGTAGTAATCTAGTGACAATTATTGTAGTTTAAAATTGTTCAGCTTTAACATCTTACCTTCTATCTTGCTAACATTGTAATGAACATACATATACTTGTAACTTCGTGCAAAAACTATAATGTGGATGTCATTTTGGAGATTTTCTCTATTGATATCCCAAATTGTGTGAAATAAATAAATAAATATTATTATTATACATTGCTTTGTTCCAGGCAAAGGTGACTTGGTGGGTAGCGACATGAAGATGCACCTTCAGTTGCACACTAGCATGGGCTGCAATGGTCCCGGGGGCGGCGGAGATGGTGCCGGAGGGGGAGGAGGGGGACAGAGAGGTGGTGACATAGTCATCAAGTCCAGCAGCGACGTTAGGGCGCTCACATACTGTGATCTCAAGTGCATCCACATGCAAGGCCTGGTCGAGGTGCTCAGGCTATACCCAGAGTACCAGCAACAGTTCGCCAACGATATACAGCACGACCTCACCTTTAATGTCAGAGAGGGTTACGAGGCTGAGGTAAGTAGGAGGTTACTAATGTAGCAATGGGTACAGATAATTCTTCAATAAACATCTGATCTGCTTCCACACAATTCTCTGGGTATAATAACTTCCTATTTTGCAGAGCTGAGCAGCAAATATCAAAAATCAGGGGTGTTGAAAAACGGCATTTGTTATTCTTTTTAACTATCTTCTGGAATGTCTTTTGTTGTTTGACCCAAACGGAAATGCTATCCCTTGGTACTATATGGGTGTACTCTATAGGTGTGAAGAGGGCGTAAAATAAACGCCAAAACGTTGGCTATTTAACAAAAAAATGTCTGCAGTACTTTATCCCAAAATCCGAAGAACCTTTTCTACCAGTAGTAAGATTTACTTTCTGCTATATAACTTCCTGTTGGCTATTTTACACTGTTGTTGAATCTTTTGGGAGATCCTCCGCCTAAAAATGGATTTAATATCTAAAACAAGAATTTCGTAGCATAAATAAGTTATTTAAAATCCAGAGAATAACATTGACATATTTAATATATGTATATCAAGACTGCTATTACTAAAAAAATACATAATGGAAACAGTCATTTATCCCAGAATTACCAGATTTTTCAGAGTAATGAAAATGAGCCAAAAAAACTACAAAATATAGTTATTTGTTTATTATCTGTAAAAATTTCAACTCCAAATGTTTATAAGCAGCCAAGATACAATTTACTTTTACTCTTTACTCTTTTTTACCGAATTATAGTTTTTTCACTACGGTTCGAGAAAATATATAAATAGATATGACAATAAACATCGGTTGGGCAAGAATAAGTGTTCAAACAATAATAAATTCCATGGAGAAACAAATAAGATATTTCGTAAGCTAATTAACCGATCTTGCTGAAATTTTCTACAGTCATGTAGAGTTACATAAAGTTAGGCAAAATACGTCATTTTTTGCAACTTTCTCGAAAATATATTGATGGATTTTAATGCATAAAAAGTCAAATCAACTGTCTTTTTAATAGCTCCAACTATCGTTTAAACAATTTTATTCAAAAACTCAACAGAAAAATGCTACGAGCAAAAGATTGACTTTTACAGCTCTATGGTTTATTAAAAACAGAGTAAATTTAGCAATACGTATTCAATACAGTCGTCATTTTATAGGTTCTCCCTGACACTCACAACTTTTAAATATCTGTGACATATTTTTCTAGCTTTTTTTCATTAGACTGGCCTACATTGTGAAGCAAAGGTAATACATAGAAAATAAGTATCATATTTACATAAAATTCCTAATACTCCCATCACTGTTAGAGTGACTGTACACAAGCAGCATTTTGAAGTCAAAGCCGACCAAAAAGTTGCGTTGACATCGTCTGCAATGGCACTGATAGTGCGATTGTGTTGCAGCGGATCTCTGTTGCCAGGTCAAAAAAATTAAATCCGTCACACGGAAAGATCAAATATTCACGTTTCGATTCAATTCAATAACTTACTATATCCTGTTGTCGGTCCAACGACAAGGTGTCACAGAATTTCAATGAGAGCTTCAGTTACATTCTTTCGTTAAATCGAACCCATACTTTATAACTGATTCTAAAATACTTTTATTTCAAACTAAACCTGTTTGTACCACAAGATATAAATGGTTCAACAGATGTTTGAGTGAGATAAAATCAGTGAAAACCGGTTTTTTATTCAGAGACTCTTATTAATAGTGCTTACTGATTTTTCATATGATATAATACGTTGGCGAGGTTGTTTTATTGAATCAGAATTGGTATCCTCGATATTAAATGCTAACATAATGTATTAAAAATATTTTTGAAAGCGGTAACGACAAATTGAAGTAGGGAAATTACCGTATTAGTAAATTCAAACTTTTCGATTCAATTCCTTTGAAATTTGGGAAAAAGAATACTTATTTACACATAAATTTAGATTCTGTGACATCAGGTTAAATAAATTATCTCATCGTAAATTCGTAATTTTACGTTAACATTAAGAATTGTGTAGAAATGAAGAAAATTCCAATATGGTAGTAGTCTTATTACAATACCTGTCACCACATTTGAAAATATCGGTTATACAATAATAGCGTAAAATATAACTATTAACACAACACACACATAAGTCAATCACAATATCAAGTCACCTGAATACATGAAAGGATTTTTGAATTCAATATAAGATACGTTTGGTGGAAATGCCGCCTACTAATGTCTTAAATACAGTGCCAAAGGCATGTGTTATTGTGTCTGTTGTAGTTGCCCTTTAGGCAAAATGAACCTTTATTGAACTAACTATAAGAACTATTATTGTAAGAGTTATTTTATATATCAAAGAAATTTTACGCTTTGCATAAACAAAACCTAAGGCGTATATTGAAAACAATAGAATGCTCTAATTGTACTATACGGTATCAGTATTGGGATTTATTGTCTTATCTGCAATTGCTTCGAAGCTGCAGAGTAAATTGTTTAAAATGGATTTGAAACAACTGTAAAAATACTTGAAGCAATAAAAAAGCATAAAAATACTAACAGTTGATTGAAAACACAACATCTTTTCTTTGATAGAGATTCTGACAAGCAAAGAAAGGAATATATGTACATAGTTCTTGATCCATTCATGATTTTTTAAACTTTTCCATCAAGCCCTTGTTCAGTAAAAACAAATCATAAGATTTAGGAAAACTTCCCTTGTCTGTAAAGTATCTTTATATCTAGTGAAATTTCCCTAGATACGACAACCGTGCACCAGGAGCGGGCGAAATTGGCAGCAGTTGCCAGTTTGGGCTGTAACTTGCAGTTGGGTGGACTAGTGGCACCGTATTTTTTATGAGGACTTCAGTTCTGCTTAGAATGTGACCGAAATTTTGCACCCTAATCAGTTTAGCTCAGTATGTTAGCCTTTTTCTCTCCATTCTCTCCATGTTAATGAGTATGGAAAGTACTGCTGTATTAAAATTTGCGAATTTGAGGTATTATGCTTTTGGGGAGTTTTATAATGTCTGCAACAAGAACGCGTCATAAATGCGACATGAACTAATTTGAAATAAAAATGCTATCCAGTGCTCAAGTTCCACAAAGTAAAATATACCGCGAAGATGTTTTATTTCTAAAAATATGTCGTGTGAAGCTGAAAAAATTATGTAATAATTGTCACTTAAACATTTGTAGTAGAAAAGTGACTTTTTGAAGATCAAATACGATTCAGATTTTAAGTATACTATAAAATAAGCCTTTCAGTACTTTCAAGGTAATGAGACGCGACTTGTTATATATTCCTTTGCAGCATGAATTTTATATTTATTATTATTGTATAATATTTTTATCATCGCTTTAATTAAGCTTCAGATATAACAATCTGATAACTGTAAAATCCCACAGCACTTTGTTTTCGAAGCTCGTAATTTACCTAACTGAGGAAAGAGGACCAAGGGAAATGTAGCGACCAAGCTTACAGCAAAAGACCGGAGCTTCTCCCGGAGTGAGCGTTAATCCTGGAAACTTAAGAAAATCCTGTTAGCTTTTACTTTATGGGTGATATTTTTCAAGCTCTTACTCGTAACTTGAAATAAGTACAACAAATTTATGAAACTTTTCAGTTTATTCTTTCTCTTCAGACCTTTCACATTATTCGGGGCACGCCAAAAGTGCGTGGATGGAAGATAGTGGGCTTATTAAAACATCGCTCACTGTTTCGGCATCCGGCAAGTTAGACAGATCGCGAAATGTCTAATTATTTCGGCCTCGGGCCGAATTCGACATCTGCCTTCAACACGTATAATTAGTAAGATCCATAAAAATATTCACTTGACATTCAAGTAACTATCTGCAGAATAATATTGAGAAATATTGGAGGAATATTTCAATTTGGCCATACTACTTGCGAGCTTGCAAATCCAAAAATTTACCGAAAATAAATTATAACTTGGCAATGTCGCAACCCATCCCAGAAATGTGTTAGGGTTAAATAGAGATTAACGATGGAAATTAAATGAGGTTAAAAAAAAAATTATTCTTTTAAAAAAAAATCAAGTTGATTATTATCCTGATTTCCTGCAACACCCTGTATATTTCAAAATAATTTTAAGATATGCGTCTTAAATAACCAAATAACTTTTTTTATTTGACGTTTTCTTCTCGCAGGTATATCTTGCGAGATAACGACATACAAATTTGCGACCGGATTTGTAATCAGCACCTTGAAATTATCCAAAATGCGAGGTTTCATCTCAATAGAAAGCTAAATAAAGAAGTTCGATTTTTTTAGGTACATCGGCCCGCCTGAGTGATCTGAAATTTTTCATTTTCGTCAAACGAGACTGAGACTCAAAATTGCGATCGGATTTGTAATCAGCACCTTGAAGTTATGCGAAATGCGACGTTTCATCTCAATAGAAAGCTAAATAAGGCAGTTCGATTTTTTTAGGTACATCCGCCCGCCTGAGTGATCTGAAATTTTTCATTTTCGTCAAACGAGACTGAGACTCAAAATTGCGACCGGATTTGTAATCAGCACCTTGAAGTTATGCGAAATGCGACGTTTCATCTCAATAGAAAGCTAAATAAGGAAGTTCGATTTTTTTAGGTACATCGGCCCGCCTGAGTGATCTGAAATTTTTCATTTTCGTCAAACGAGACTGAGACTCAAAATTGCGATCGGATTTGTAATCAGCACCTTGAAGTTATGCGAAATGCGACGTTTCATCTCAATAGAAAGCTAAATAAGGAAGTTCGATTTTTTTAGGTACATCGGCCCGCCTGAGTGATCTGAAATTTTTCATTTTCGTCAGTCGAGACTGAGACTCAAAATTGCGACCGGATTTGTAATCAGCACCTTGAAATTATGCGAAATGTGAGGTTTCATCTCAATAGAAAGCTAAATAAAGAAGTTCGATTTTGTTAGGTACACCCGCCCGCCCGAGAGATCTGAAATTTTTCATTTTCGTCAGTCGAGACTGGGACCCAAAATTGCGACCGGATTTGTAATCAGCACCTTGAAATTATGCGAAATGCCAGGTTTTATCTCAATAGAAAGCTAAATAAAGAAGTTCGATTTTTTTAGGTACACTCGCCCGCCTGAGTGATCTGAAATTTTTCATTTTCGTCAAACGAGACTGAGACTCAAAATTGCGATCGGATTTGTAATCAGCACCTTGAAGTTATGCGAAATGCGACGTTTCATCTCAATAGAAAGCTAAATAAGGAAGTTCGATTTTTTTAGGTACATCCGCCCGCCTGAGTGATCTGAAATTTTTCATTTTCGTCAAACGAGACTGCGACTCAAAATTGCGACCGGATTTGTAATCAGCACCTTGAAATTATGCGAAATGCGAGGTTTCATCTCAATAGAAAGCTAAATAAGGAAGTTCGATTTTTTTAGGTACATCGGCCCGCCTGAGTGATCTGAAATTTTTCATTTTCGTCAAACGAGACTGAGACTCAAAATTGCGACCGGATTTGTAATCAGCACCTTGAAGTTATGCGAAATGCGACGTTTCATCTCAATAGAAAGCTAAATAAGGAAGTTCGATTTTTTTAGGTACATCCGCCCGCCTGAGTGATCTGAAATTTTTCATTTTCGTCAAACGAGACTGCGACTCAAAATTGCGACCGGATTTGTAATCAGCACCTTGAAATTATGCGAAATGCGAGGTTTCATCTCAATAGAAAGCTAAATAAGGAAGTTCGATTTTTTTAGGTACATCGGCCCGCCTGAGTGATCTGAAATTTTTCATTTTCGTCAAACGAGACTGAGACTCAAAATTGCGACCGGATTTGTAATCAGCACCTTGAAGTTATGCGAAATGCGACGTTTCATCTCAATAGAAAGCTAAATAAGGAAGTTCGATTTTTTTAGGTACATCGGCCCGCCTGAGTGATCTGAAATTTTTCATTTTCGTCAGTCGAGACTGAGACTCAAAATTGCGACCGGATTTGTAATCAGCACCTTGAAATTATGCGAAATGTGAGGTTTCATCTCAATAGAAAGCTAAATAAAGAAGTTCGATTTTGTTAGGTACACCCGCCCGCCCGAGAGATCTGAAATTTTTCATTTTCGTCAGTCGAGACTGGGACCCAAAATTGCGACCGGATTTGTAATCAGCACCTTGAAATTATGCGAAATGCCAGGTTTTATCTCAATAGAAAGCTAAATAAAGAAGTTCGATTTTTTTAGGTACACTCGCCCGCCTGAGTGATCTGAAATTTTTCATTTTCGTCAAACGAGACTGAGACTCAAAATTGCGATCGGATTTGTAATCAGCACCTTGAAGTTATGCGAAATGCGACGTTTCATCTCAATAGAAAGCTAAATAAGGAAGTTCGATTTTTTTAGGTACATCCGCCCGCCTGAGTGATCTGAAATTTTTCATTTTCGTCAAACGAGACTGCGACTCAAAATTGCGACCGGATTTGTAATCAGCACCTTGAAATTATGCGAAATGCGAGGTTTCATCTCAATAGAAAGCTAAATAAAGATGTTCGATTTTTTTAGGTACACCCGCCCGCCCGAGAGATCTGAAATTTTTCATTTTCGTCAATCGAGACTGAGACTCAAAATTGCGACCGGACTTGTAATCAGCACCTTAAAATTATGCCAAATGCGAGGTTTTATCTCAATAGAAAGCTAAATAAAGATGTTCGATTTTTTTAGGTACACCCGCCCGCCCGAGAGATCTGAAATTTTTCATTTTCGTCAGTCGAGACTGAGACTCAAAATTGCGACCGGATTTGTAATCAGCACCTTGAAATTATGCGATATGTGAGGTTTCATCTCAATAGAAAGCTAAATAAAGAAGTTCGATTTTTTAGGTACACCCGCCCGCCCGAGAGATCTGAAATTTTTCATTTTCGTCAATCGAGACTGGGACTCAAAATTGCGACCGGATTTGTAATCAGCACCTTGAAATTATGCGAAATGCCAGGTTTTATCTCAATAGAAAGCTAAATAATGAAGTTCGATTTTTTTAGGTACACCCGCCCGCCCGAGAGATCTGAAATTTTTCATTTTCGTCAGTCGAGACTGAGACTCAAAATTGCGACCGGATTTGTAAGCAGCACCTTGAAATTATGCGAAATGTGAGGTTTCATCTCAATAGAAAGCTAAATAAAGAAGTTCGATTTTTTTAGGTACACTCGCCCGCCCGAGAGATCTGAAATTTTTCATTTTCGTCAGTCGAGACTGAGACTCAAAATTGCGACCGGATTTGTAAGCAGCACCTTGAAATTATGCGAAATGCGAGGTTTCATCTCAATAGAAAGCTAAATAAAGAAGTTCGATTTTTTAGGTACACCCTCCCGCCCGAGAGATCTGAAATTTTTCATTTTCGTCAAACGAGACTGAGACTCAAAATTGCGACCGGATTTGTAATCAGCACCTTGAAATTATCCAAAATGCGAGGTTTCATCTCAATAGAAAGCTAAATAAAGAAGTTCGATTTTTTAGGTACCCCCGCCCGCCCGAGAGATCTGAAATTTTTCATTTTCGTCAAACGAGACTGAGACTCAAAATTTCGACCGGATTTGTAATCAGCACCTTGAAATTATGCGAAATGCGAGGTTTCACCTCAATAGAAAGCTAAATAAAGAAGTTCGATTTTTTTAGGTACACCCGCCCGCCCGAGAGATCTGAAATTTTTCATTTTTGTCAATCGAGACTGAGACTCAAAATTGTGACCGGATTTGTAATCAGCTCCTTGAAATTATGCGAAATGCGAGGTTTCATCTCAATAGAAAGCTAAATAAAGAAGTTCGATTTTTTTAGGTACACTCGCCCGCCCGAGAGATCTGAAATTTTTCATTTTCGTCAATCGAGACTGAGACTCAAATCTACGACCGGATTTGTAATCAGCACCTTGAAATTATGCGAAATGCGAGGTTTCATCTCAATAGAAAGCTAAATAAAGAAGTTCGATTTTTTAGGTACACCCGCCCGCCCGAGAGATCTGAAATTTTTCATTTTCGTCAAACGAGACTGAGACTCAAAATTGCGACCGGATTTGTAATCAGCACCTTGAAATTATGCGAAATGCAAGGTTTTGTCTCAATAGAAAGCTAAATAAAGAAGTTCGATTTTTTTAGGTACACCCGCCCGCACGAGAGATCTGCAATTTTTCATTTTCGCCAAACGAGACTGAGACTCAAAATTGCGACCGGATTTGTAATCAGCACCTTGAAATTATCCGAAATGTGAGGTTTCATCTCAATAGAAAGCTAAATAAAGAAGTTCGATTTTTTTAGGTACACCCGCCCGCCCAGGAGGTACTAAATGCTTATGTTGAAATACTTCTAAGGGTAGATCCAAGACTCAATCTGAAGGCGTGCGATTCTACTAAAAAAATATTCGTTGTGACAATGGCCTACTATGTCGATAATCCATTATTCCAAAAGCTGCAAGTCTCAAGTCTGAGGTCCTTCGCCTTCCTACCCCTGTACCTGCCTCTGAGTTTTACTTATACTCTAACTGCAGTGGCGTGCCGAAAGGGCCCGCAGGGCCCGCGGTGCGGGGGGGCCTCGAGCATCCGGGGGGCCCCCATTGACACTATTCAGTCACTTTATGTTTTTTTAGCGAAAGTCTGCCTCGTTAGCAAGCCTTAAACACTAAATTAAAAAAACGGTAAAACTGTGGGATCCACCTTAAAAAAACTATGACCCATTAGATGGTCATTCAGGGTCGAATCGATAATTTCATTAAAAAGAAACTATTTAGTCGTCGTTAAATGTTTGTCGAATCTAGCTATAATAGCAAAGAAAAAATCTGATAGGGATGAGGCAAAGGTCTTATAAATAAAATAGAAAATTTTAAATTTGTGTTTTTATTAATATTTCAAGGAAAAAATTTTTAAAACGTCAATTTACTATCAAAATGTTTGCAAAAAAGTGATATAGATATTGGACAAGCCACATATTTAATTACATATGTTGATCAATTGGGAAATTTAAGAAATAATTGTGAAAATATCTTTGAAACTTCAGTAACAATAGCAAAAGAATGGGGTATTGAGCCACAATTTACAGACAAAAGAATTCGTACTACTGAAAGGTTTTTTGATCAAATAACGGTTGATGAACCAATTGAAAAAAATCGTTTAAGGATTTAAGTATTCAACACATACCTAGAACTATTTTAGTACAACTAAAAAATAGATGTGAGGCATTCGCAAACGTCTATTCAAAATTCGATATTTTAAACCACAAAACACTTACTGAAGTGCAAGAAGTGGAAATTATTATTAAAGAAAATATCCAGACGATCTCATACAAAGTCTTGTGTCGGAACTAATTCAAATAAAAAATCTTCTATATGTAATTCTGAAAAGTCTTAACAATATTAGGGAATTTTCTGATATTGTTTTCGAAAAAAATCAATTGTTGATTAGTAGTGTACCTGAAATTTTCACTGCATTTCAGTTGTTTCTAGTACTGCCTGTTACATCGGCTCAAGCAAGTTCATTTTCTAAACTAAAACTAATAAAAAATTTTGCAAGATCGACAGTGGGTAAATCGCGCCTAAGTTCTTTGGCATTAATTTCTATAGAAAATGGACGGGCAGAAGGCATAAACTTAGACCAAATAGTTGACACATTTGTTACTTTTCATAGTGGCCATATGATATAAACCGATTTGAGAGATTTTTTTATACAGAAGGGGGCCCCGTAAGAAAAGTTGCGGGGGGCCCCCGAAGACCTTGGAACGCTACTGTCTAACTGGTACTTAGTTTTGTAACGTTGCGCTGTATAATGTACATTTCAGACAACAGCTTATAACATCGCATGTATACATTCCTATTATTTTTGCAAATTTCTAAATAACGCTTACAATTCCTCGGCGGTTCACAGTAAAGGTAGTCGTAGTACATACTATATTATAACCGTAGTAATAAAAGTTCCATTCTGATGTTATGGGGAATTCTAGCTAGCAGAAGGTAAACTGGAAAAATAAAAGCAGTTTTGTTTATGAAATACCTTTTTCTCCTCGGTATAACGCAGACAAGGATCATAAATTTTAATGCATCAAGGGTATCTAATGCAATTTAAACGTATAGGGTTGTTGGAACAAGCTATATAAGGGTAACATAAAAATTTCTATAGAGCTTCAAATAAGAACATAGTAACGTCAATTGTATTCTGTTATAATATCAGCACTTAAATAACGTTATGGGTCGTAATCATGCTTGATAGTTTAGAGGATTCTAAGCATAAACAGACTTATATCTCGATGAGGCACAAAAGTATCAGTTATAAAGGATGAGTTTATTAAAAAATGCAGACAAGTATACCCTGTCACCCGATACCTTAAACTGTCAGCCGTGTTAACAGCGAACAGCTGTTCCGTTAGTGATAACTAAAAGTATTCCAGATTGAGTCGCGACGTATCATTGTTAAGCTTTGAAGGAACACAGGGCTGTACTGAGTGCAAGTTCTGCTAATGACGAGTAATTGACACTTGGTGACGTTTTCGTCTATGCTCTGAGGTCTATACTTATTTTATATTTTCTCGGAAAATCTGGCGTTTTAACCAATAAGTATCCCATTAGTGATGCAAGCAAGTATTTTGATATTTTTGCTGCAAATTTCTGGATATTGAAGCATTTTTTGTTTAAAAAAATAGTCGTTACTTTTTGACAATGAGATATTTAGTAAGAATATTACTAATACGGTCCTGATCGCAGGATTGCCAATCAACCCCACTAGTGAATAATTAAATTTGAGATACTCTTCTTCGTCAGCTGATACCTATCAAATAGACGTCAAGCCAGTTTAAAGTATCAGGTAACAGAATATACGTGGACCTACCTTGAGAAATGGAAGAGTGTAGGTAGCGGTTCACTCCAAGTCGCTAGATGTTGGGCGTCCCAAATGAAATTGAGGAGCCCCTAGTTAGAAATTTCTATAGTAATAGGTTGCCAAATGGAAGCGAGGTCCTGTTCTGCCCTCCAAGTTTTCAAATATCTGCCGAAGGCCATCACTCATAGCCAAGTATATCGATATCCAAACTAGAAGGCTATATCGGCAACACATATTCAGTTAGGCTTAGCTGACAAAAATTCAGAACTATTTTATTTTAATCATGCTTGATTGTGTAGCAAATCGTCAATTTACAGATATACCATTTTATGATCAGCTGCTTCTCCACTGGATAAGTTGTCAGACTTCACAGACTGGCTGCATAACATGAGCTTCGCTAGTTTCGATCACCTATTCTACAATTCTATTCTATATAATTTGTATATGTTAATGAACCAAAAAGCTTAAAAGAAAATATCAGTTTTGTTCCTTAGAGCGCAATGTGATAAAAAAGGGTCGCTATATGGTAGTCATATCTGTTTGTGATGTATGCCTTCAATATTATGATACAATGTCATGCAAAAATAGATCTATACGCAAACATATAACTACAATAATGTTTCAGTGGCACAACCACTACAGATTTATCGTTGAATAAGTATAGAATTCAAACCAAAAAGACTGATTAGAATTTATAAATCTGAACAAGCTGTGATATTTTATAGTTTATTGCGATATTGAAAGCAATTCAACGCGCAAAAACGAATGACGTTACGTTTTTGGATATACCCCATTTTTATCTCAGGCCAAAAATGACTACCAATTTGTGAAAGTTTATACTGATTTCGAGTATGAAAAAAACAAGGATACCTACCCCCTTGTTTACCCAAATTTCCAAAAAAATGTTTGTGAATACACTTCCAAATTTTTAAAGCTATGGATTGCTGATACTTTATTTCTACTTCTTAATCAGCATTGCGAACTGTTTTTTCAAATTCAATGACAAGTGATCGCGATGCAGGAAAATGCGACACCTGGAGCAGATGAAATTATTTACGGTTTTTTGTTACATTTTGTTTTATATCCCGGTCATTCGTCTATTTATTGAGTTCGGAATAATATCTTATATTTCAAATGATATTTGATATATTTTCAAGAACTCCCTTGTAGAAGTTAAATTCAAATGTGTACCAGAAAATGTCGGAAAAAGTCGCCGGCTGACGTCAGCCTACGACTTTGTCGCGCCTGAACCAGAATAAAAAAATTAAATGAAAGTGGGTTGAATGAAAATTATCTATTAAGGGGCCTGGATACACGTCATGTAAAACACGTATTCCAATTTATGTGTGTCGTATGAAAACGTTTCTTGAATTGAAAGCATTGTAAAGTTTAGTGCGTTCTGAAGTTTCATGTAATTTCAGCAAATTCCCCATGCATATTTGATTTGGAAGCTTAATTAAATAAATTGATACGGTGAGTACTATTAGCGCTAAGATATAATTAAGCAAAATTCAGACTTATTTTCAGGAATTGATTATTTGAAGGGCATACATCACATGAAATTGATAGAAAATTCAACTTCAGTTGTATGCTCTACTCCAAAGGTCCCTGTTCCCTTAGTTTAGTGAATCCATTTAAAAAGACCCTTTGATCTTTAAAGTCAAAATCATGCGAAAACTCAAAGAGCCTACTAAATAAGTAAATTTTATTGTTACGGTCAGAAAAGCTAATGGAACCTATTTGTTTAGATCCCAAAGATTTAAGTTTAACTATGAAATATGAGCATTTTCAGTTGCCTAAAGTTGACCAAATTATCCAAAAATTATCAGGGGGCCCAGTATTTTAGCAAGCTGAATTCAAGTTTGTCTTGATGAGGAAGGTGCCAAACTGTGTACTTTTGCAAAGCCTTTCAGTATATACCGTTTTTACGCTTCCTGGTGTTTTGCACACCCATCTAAAAAATAACAAAGATATGCAACAAAAATTTTGTGTTCGGTAAAAAACCAACTGAAACTTTCGGAATGCATATCCAGTGATACAAGCAATTTAAAGACGGTTATGAATATATTGAAGAAGAACCGCGTTCCGGTCGGCAACAAATAGCGTGAACTGCAACAGAAATTGCATAAATTAGCGACTTGGTACAAAGTGATCACCAGGTGGGATAAAATGAGTTTCTGTCAATGTTAAGTTGTCTAATGGTCCACTCAAAAAGACTTATGGTACCAAAATGTCCTGCCATAGTTTTTGGGTAATGTTGCTACATATGACGAAAGTTGTTTTCATCATCCCGACTCTGAATGGACGTTTCATCATGTATGATTTGAAACGTCCATTCGGCAGCCCAAGTAGTAGGCAGTAGGCTAAAACTGATAATAGAGCTGTTAAAATGATGCAGCTGAGTTTCTTTTTGATAAATGTTCAGTTATTCACAATCACATTGTGCCTAAAGGACGTACAGTTACTATTCCAATGTATTTCGAGGGCGCTTAGTTGTACAATGCAAGCTTGAGCTTCAGTTTAAGGTAAGCCGACGTTAAACCATGTCAGTTGCTAACCGTCCATTGTAAAATGCTGGCTTAGCTCTCTACTGCAAGCTTAACACAACCTTACGTAAGCCGAAGCTTAACCCGAACTTAGCTGAGTTCTAAACATGTTCTAAACCCAACCTGTTACAAATGACATGATGTGTCAAGGAGGAACCTTCAAATTGCTTGTAACTTTATTAGTTTATATTTTTTGAAAGACTTGTATCTAATTTAACAAAGAGAGCAAATAAAAGAACAGACACAAAAACGGCAGTTGCTCGAAATTGAAACAAACTGTCACAAGGGACTAACCAAAAAAGAAAAATTTTCAGATGATTATTGTTGTGACAAATGTGCAATGCGTACCCCAAACCGCAACGCCACTGCGTTGGCCTAACAGTGTGCGTGGACAGTGCGCAGCCCTTTACGCCGAAGAAGACAGACATTCCATTCCATTTTGAGTATTCGCTATGTAACCATACATTGTAAAAGATGTATATGCAATTTTGTATCTTTTCATTAGATTTTTTATAATTCAACGACTTTTATTACCTACAAACGGTGAATAAATTCAGTGCACCGTGACAATTATGACAGTACGTATTGCTTCACTGGTGCCAACCGTAAAGAAATTTATTATAAACCAGGTTTAACTAAGTCGACGATTGTACAACTTCTTTCAGTACCATCTCCTCAGCGGAGGTTGGCGACCATCATTTGGAACTCTTCTCTGTCTTCTAAACGAATGATTGTGCAGGCCCCTCTTATATTAAACCACTGGCGTAAGTTCCGGAGCCAGGAGAACTTTTTTCGCCCGATCCCTCGTCGTCCTTCGAGCTTTCCCTCAACGGTCAGTTGTAACAACTCATACTTACTGTTTCTAAAAGTATGGCCAAAATATGCTGCTTTTCTTCGTTTTATTGTGGTTAAAAGTTCCTGTTCTTTATTCATTCTCTCTAGTACCCTAGTGTTTGTAACCCGCTCGGTCCTTGATATCCTCAATATGCGTCTATATAGCCACATCTCAAAAGAGTCCAAACGCGACATGGTCCGAGCTTTTAATGTCCATCCCTCAACTCCGTATAGTAGTACATAGCATTTTGTTGCTCGCCATCAAGTAGTCAAACTCAAATCTCGATTGCAGAGTATCGTTTTCATTTTGAAAAAAGTATTTCTGGCTATTTCGATTCTGCTTCTAATCTCATCATCAGGGTCCCATTTATCATTTAGCCAGCATCCCAAATATTTGAATCGGTTTACTCTTTCTACGTCCTGATTGTCTATTTATATTCTTACATTATTAATTGTATAACGGGTGTCGAATTTAAGCCTGACCTTAGCTTAGCTTAGGTTTAACAAAGCACGTATTAAACCCTCATTTGTATAACCGGCCCTTAAAGTCAGAATTGAGGCAAAAATGGCCGCATTATCAAGAATTTGATTAGACACTGCATCACAATAATGCTCCAGTTCATAGATCAGCAATTTGTTAACGGCCGATAAAATAAACAGGTGAGGAAATTTTGGTTCACTCCTATCCTCCCGACCTTACTCCGACCTTATGTTGCTTCCACCTATTTCCTGGAGTCAAAACAAAAAAGAATTTAGAGGTTGAAGATTAGAGCGTAATTATTTAGCTGCCAACAAAATAGACGTATTTGCTAAAACTGAAAAAGTAGTCTAGACTCCTATGGATATGGCTATTTCACTGTACGATTGCAATCTGAACTTGTACAAATGCTTCTCTCCAATTTGCAATCAACAAAAGTAAACAGCAGCTTCGATGTGGGGTGTCTACATGCCTGTGTGTACTTAGAGTTCTCAGCGCCTTTCGAAGCGGCTGAAAATAAACACACGTTAACGACGCACCAATGACCTACTTCAAATATTTGTACGTTCAAAATTTGAGAGCATTGTGTTAAGGACGCCCACTGTCTATATCAACGTGGTTTTCTGATCACCAGATTTTATAGATCAATGGTGTGACAGATCGTTATGTCAAAAGAGGTATTATAATTGAACGAGTATGTTACTGTACTTTAAAAATTAAATGTGGAAGCATAACGCGTCAAAAAAGCTTTGCAAAAATATTGCAATGAAAGCAGCCTTTTACTTAAACTAACAAAAACAGTTTTTGGATGATTAAAGAAGCAACTGCTTATCGACATGGTTTCCAAATCACCAGTGGTTTTTCAGATGATTGTATCAAAGTGGCTACCATAACTAAACCATTATCTTACTGTGCTTTGAGAATTAAAGGTGGGAGCATAAGGCGTCAAAAAAGATTTGCAAAAATGCAGCATTCTTCTTAAAATTTAAAAAAACATTCTAGACAGCTCCAAAATGAATCGAAGCTATTTAGTAGATGATTTTTGTTGCATGCGTCATCTAGTTTATATATTGTGTATTGATGAGTTTTCATGAAACGAATACTTTCGGAATACTATAAAATAGCGGTTGCGTATTCTTGTGTATGACACCGAGTTGCACATCCACCACATTTTAAACAATATTCTAGAGGCTACAAAATAAATCGAAATTACTTAGTAAATGATTTTCGTTGTTTGCGTTAGTCAGTATCTAGTTTATATATTGTATTTTGATGGGTCTTCATCAAACGTATTATGCTAATAGAATACTTTAGGGATAATATGAAAAGGTGGATGCACATTTTAACAAACAGGCCGTAAAAAAGACTAGATGGCTACAAAATAAATTGAAACTACATATTAAATGATTTTTATTATGTACGTTAGTCAGTCATCTATTTGATGTATTGTGTTTTGATGAGTTTTCATAAAACGTATTATGCTGATAGAATACCTTCGGGAAAGTATAAGATGGTGGGTGCACATTTATACAGACAGGCTGCACTGTGGTGCACATCCACCACATTTTAAAAAATATTCTAGACGGCTACAAAATAAATCGAAACTACTTAGTCAATGATGTTTATTGTGTGCGTTAGTCACCATCTACCCTGATAAGAGTACTTTCGAGATAATATAAAATGGTGGATGCGCATTTTATATACAGGCTGTACCGTGGCGCACATCCACCACATTTTAGAAAATATTCTAGAGGACTGCAAAATAAATCGAGACTACTAAGTGAATGATTTTTATTATGTGGGTTAGTCAGCTATTTAGTTTATCTATTGTACTTTGATGAGTTTCCATAAAACGTATATACTAATAGAATACTTTCTGGATAATATAAAATGATGGATGCTCTTGCTCAACTTGAAGCTTTCTTCTAAAATTATACAACTTTGAGACCCTATACCGAAGTTTTGGTTAACCGATCACTTTTTATGACTAATCATGATATATTAGCACATTATTCAAGTACCCATAACAAAAATAAAAAATCCGATGACAAGTTTCTGCCAAACGGTCTGATGAAATTTTGCGTTCTCGGAGATCCATTTCATTATGCCTTTAGAGCTTAAATGCAATCCTATTACGTATGTGTATCACATTTGTAACAAGCTTGTGGTACCAATGGATAACTAGGAAGATGGACATGTATTTACCGTAAACTGCATGGTTAATTATTTGGTGATTTTTTAAGATAAATTCCTTTCTGCGAGTAGACAGAAGGAATTCTGCCTTTTCCTTTCTTTTTGTAATGTCTCTCGAAGTCACTTTTCAAAACATGCTGATGTTGACACTATCTCGCAAAGTGCTTGATACAGGATCACTTTCTTTTAGTCGATAATGTCGTGCATATTTTCCAAAGGCATACAAAAAATTCCAAAGTCCGACAATAAAATTTTGTTTTATCATAGTTTTCGTTTGAAGGTCTGCGTTTTAACAGTTGAAAATCGGACCCTACTTTATATGATCTTCTTTGTTGGGCATGAGCCTGTCTTCTCCTAAGGTACTTTCCATTCGTCATTTTTAACACTCTGTATAAAAGATGATATACATGCGGGGATGTGGCAACAAAAGCCGAGACTCAAGTAAAATGCGATATTATCACAGTAGTTCAAACAACCTCTGACAAAAAGCTGTGCTTTTTTTCATTAAATGGGTTTTGCTTTATGTGAAGAAAAATCTTCACATAAAGCAAAAACCGTGTCAGCAGAAGGGTACCTTCTCGAATTTTCTACTTTCTACTTCCACAAAATTCGGAAAACATTCCAGTGTTCTGATAACACTTCTGCTTTGGAGCAAATAGTTCCAATTTACTTTAAAATCATTCAGTTAACTCCTAGTTGTTTAAATTTCGGAAAATAGGGATTTATTTATTAATTTTTCTCCCGTTAATCCAAGAAAGTGCCTACGCCACTGAATTAGAGGCGGATATTGTCATTTAAGCTTCGCTGGCAACTTTAGCTGTAAATGTGTTCCAGAATTTATATTATTCAAGGGATTTTAGATGGCGAAACCTTTATATGGGTGAGTCCTAAGTTGATACTTTATTCCACTCTGTATAGAAGTCGCTAAAATAAATAACTTTTTCAAGTAACTTTTTTCCAGGAACTGAAAAATAATCGAGATACAGGATAAAAAAGTAAATCTGGGCTTGTGTATCAAGACGTACCTAATCTGTTTATGCTTAGTTTTTCGCTCGGATTTTTGTCTTATTAATCAGGCGTTGAACCTGTCAGTTAGTGCACTAGTTACTTTCGGTTTATCATAGCTAATTTTAAATTGGTAAATCCTAAAAGTTGTTCCAAAATAATGTGCCACTGTTAGTATTTACCAGTTTAAAATTAACAACGATAAAAAAAAGTAACTGCTGCACTATCTGACAGGTACAATGTCTAATCAATTTGATAGAAATCCGTGCAAAGTAATAAACATAAACAGACTAGATTTGTCTTGATCTCAGAGTAACAACTGAACATAGAGGTAGTAAACAGCTAATTCTAATAGGCCAACATCTTTTCTTACGTTGTCATATCGACCACCAGATACGGCAATCATAATTATTGTTTACTATCGTCTTAATTGTATAGTCCAGAAACATTCCATTCTACGTAAAAAAGACGGTATTTTGATGGTTCAGAAATGATTACAGCAAAATCAATAGATATGTTGACCTCTACTGCGTTACTGCATGTTGCTTCATCATTAACGCAAATTCTGTCTTACATAAATTTTAAGGAGTTGGCAATGCCTATGTAATTTTCCTGCGATTTGTTTACGGTAACCTCCGACTGTCAAACGTTTGTTTTGTTTGTGCGTCTTTTATGCTTGGTCAGTAAAATCGAATTCGCTATTTGTTGGTAACTGTAGTAAAGCTTTACGGACTTGCTGTGCTATATTCGAGTGTAGTTTAACAGTTTTTCGAGATGGGATAGTGCAGAGCAGTGTTTGTAACATGGGTTGCATTGGAAGAATTTTCAGGTTAGTTGGCAATGTTTGGGTCTGAAGTGTCAAAAGATGATGGCTTTGAGCACGGCATGCTGAAGTGGTTTGTTTACTACCTCTATGTTCAGTTGTTACTCTGAGGTCTTGATACACAAGCCCAGATATACTTTTTTTATGCTGCGTCTTGCATTTTTCAGTTTTCCTTGAAAAGTTATCTGAAAAAGTTGTTTATTTTGATGACTTCTATACATAGTTGCAAAAAAGTATCAACTTAGAACTCACCCCGTATTTAGCTTGAATACATCAGCATACAAACGTGACCGCCTTGAATGACATACATGCTCCCGAGTATAAGATCGCTGTAGACATGCGACATTTGATTTTTGAAGAGCATTATATTATACTGTATATTATCCAGCGAGGCAGCTTATAAAACAAAATTTTATCTTTCCAGGATAGCGACACGATCAATGGCACGGTTATTTCAAATTCCAAATTTAATGATTGCTAATCAACTTCTTGTTATAAAACGTAATACCGAAGTAATGTATGTGGTCTTGATTTTTATTGTTATTATTATTTTATTTGTACTGTTAATTACAAATAATTGCCACCTCGAAGGCCAGGCCTTGTGTGAGGTATTGGCATTTATAACTTGAAAATGTACATTTGAAATTTTGCTAACCTAACTATGCTGCTGCATCCACGTTGCCTCCCCTTGTACTGCTATTCGTACGCCTTTCGATGGTTTGACCTTCAATGGATCCACCCTGAGCAGCAGCATGCATTCGTCATCAATTTTATCGATGATCTATTCATTTTAAACTTGAAATTTGGATGTGTGCCAGTACAACGCGAAAACATGTTACTATAGTGTGTAGCCGCATGACTATAAGGTTTTTATGTAAAATTCGTCATTTTTCTGGAGAAGGTTCGCGAAGGTTTCAAGTTCTTCCTTATATGAAAGGTATTCAAACATAATAATACGCATTATACGCAAAAACAAAGCATGGCTTCTCAGTGATCCAAAAACTACGATATTTGTTGCGAATGGGGCGAAAAACTAATGGTTGTAAAAAGATGCCCTATAGAAGACGACAGACTCAGTTTAGGCCAGTTACAAACCAGCAAGATCGTAAAAGAAATCGCATATAAAGAGATAAGCTACAACTAATTTCTATCATGTTTTATTAGGTCTACACTACCTGTACTTGAAACGTGTCCATTAATATCAACACCTACTGTACTATACTGCATCCGACAGGAATATCACATACCAATAATTATTAGTTAAATTGCTCCAGTTTATTACTTGTAACTTGGTATAATAATGTTTTACTATCATGCCGTGGAACACCATAGCGTATACAGCTCATAATTAATAGCCGTTAAGACGCTCGAACTCCATTTTGATACTCGTATCTTAATAAACATCACTATGGGGTCATTTTATAATGCACTATTATTTAAAAACGTATGCGTTTTCTCCATGGCTATGGCCCTTCGAGAATTCAAAACAATCTTCTCAGGATGACGAGTCGCGTGGGTGGCTCCAATTATGCAAACGAACTGCCCAAGGGAATCTTTTGGGGTTTGTGTGTTTGATAGCATATGAGGGATGTGTGATAAGTAGGCATCATCATCATCATAGTCACAATGTCTTAACAGACATGTTGTGAACTCGTAAAATGTATTAAGTCGGAGCTAGAGTGTTGTCGACACGAATATTATCAATAGTTTTGAGCACTGTAGCTCGCCATCGTTCGCGATTTATTGTCAGTTTAGTGGCGCTCTTGACACTCATATCCAGCAACTGTTTCGTCGTATCCACCCAGCGTGTAGGGGGACGGCCACGGCGCCGCCCACTCGGAGCATGACCCTGAACTACAAGTTTCTCCATATTATCGCTTCTGTGTATATGTCCGAAGAATGTAAGCATTCTCGTCGACACAATGGAGGATAGTCTCTTTGGATTACCGACCTCATCCAGTATGGAGACGTTAGTTCGATGGGCGGTATAAGGAACTCTCAGCATTCTCCTCCATGTCCACATTTCAAAAGCGTCTATGCGAGCTTGATCTGCCTTTTTAACAGTCCAAGTTTCCGAGGCATACAAAAATATGGAGAACACAAGAGACTGAACCTACGACATTTTTGTAGCTTTAGTGATGTTATGGTCACGCCATATTTTATTAAGCTTTGTCATGGCCACACGTGCCTGTTGAATGCGCCGTCAAATCTCATTTTCACAGCTACGCGAATTATCGATCAAAGAACCGAGGTATATAAAACTTTGAACTACTTCACAACGGCCTATTGACTTTATTTCTCGATAATTATCATGCTCTCTATCTACGATCATAACCTTGGTCTTATTGTAGGTAGTACCAAGACCATACTCTGCACTACGTTGTTCTAAGATGTTTAATAGAGCTACTAGTTCTTCCTGAGAAGCTGCAATAAGGGTTGTATCGTCAGCAAATCTTAAGTTGGATATTTTGCTTCCGCCAATAGTTACACCGCCATTCCAGTTGTCTAATACCTGTCTCATCACAAATTCAGAGTAAACGTTAAACAACATCAGAGATAATACACATCCCTGACGAACTCCTTTTCTGGTTGCAGTTTGACTAGACAGGTTACCATCAATTCTTACGCGAGCCGAATTAGACTCATAGAGTTGCTGTATGAGAAACACTAGGTGTTAGGGAACTCCCATAGAGATGAGGATTTCCCACAGTTTAGGCCACTTTACGTTATCAAACGCCTTAGAATAGTCCACAAAGCAGATAAAAACCGAAAAATAATGCTCTCTGGCTTTTTCAATAATTTGTCTTAAGTTTAAGATCTGTTCACGCGTACCGCGTCCTGTCGCGAAACCTGCCTGCGCCTGAGAAATTTGCCAGCCAATAAAACCCTCCAAACGAGATTGTAAAATATACAGTAGAACCTTACTTGCATGAGAGATTAACGAAAGTAGGCGATAATTGTCTGGATTTGTTGGAGATCCCTTTTTATGAAGTGGAACAAAAATTGATGTGCACCATTCATCTGGCCAAACACCAGACGACCAGACACTCTTACAAATATTATGTAAAAGGGAGATGCCGTCGTCACCCAAGCATTTCAACGTTTCAGCAGAAATAGCATCAATGCCTGTAGCTTTGTTATTTTTTTAGCTTGTTGAGGGCATGTTCCACTTCAGACAAAAGAATATCCGGTTCGTGTTCAAAATCCAATGAGAGGGCGTGAAGGCATGATAAAAAATGTTTCCAATATTCCAATAAATTGTACTCGTATCAGTTGCTGAAGAGTTATTTAGCAGCTTAGACATTTGAAACTAAAATAGTCTAATGAACTTGTGGTTCTTGGGTTTTTAGGCCGGCGTCGTTTAGGGTTAAAGCTTGACGTTTCTCCACCACGAGTGGATGACATCTTCAGAAGGTATTTCACTTCGGCGACTTCCAAAATACTGAAAATACTAAAATAGTCTAATAATGTCCTGTAAGTCTTCTAGCTGCTACTACGTTTTGAGAAATTTCCCTGCTGAGTCTTCCTAAGTACCAGTTTCTGTTTTCCTCTACCAACCACCCTTCTCTGTTTAATAACTGTTTGATTTTATGGTCATGATTTTGATTACTAAGCTGAAAAGGCGTTATTTTTACTGTTAGCTTATTATACAGGAATAAAGAAGATAAATGCCTTGAAAATTGAGACTGTAGGAAATTTCACGGTAAGGTCTCGCCTATAAGATAAAAGAAGGAAAAATATGAATAATCGTCTTATTTTCTGTCTATTAACTTGAAATGTTGAACCATAATCTACACGTTCTAGCTTTTTGCTCTACTTTTTTTCTTTCTAAATCATCAAATGTAATAATATCTAGCAGCAAGTTTGTATAAAAGTAAGTAGTTTATGGCTGCAGCATAACGTCTGTCTGTTTTTTTATTTTTGTATTTTGAAAGGCCTCAATCCTGTGCCCTTTATTTGATGACGCTGTACTTCGCGTCTCGTCTCGATTGGTTGGCTGTCTTATCCCGCACATTCGAAAAATTCCGAGGGCTCACGGCTATGATTATTACGGATGAAAGCAAATTTTCATTTCTGGATATAGACTATATTGAATTCCCAGTGGTATATAGTAGAGAAAACGGGGTTCACATTCGGATACAACAGATTATTTTACATAGGAATCATCACCTGAGCTGATTTACATGTAAATTACCTCAATTGACTTCAGTTTGTTCTGAGTAATTTTAAACAAATTATAAAAGACGATTATACAGTGCAGATACTCACAATTCTTATTGTTTCAGGCGGAATCAGAAGGAAACGGATTGCCATCCTTAACACTTCCTAGCATAAGTGAAGATGATGAAAATGCGCATGAAGATGGAGAAACTTCACCACTATCCCCTAATAAGTCACCATTGCATGTCGTGTCCAACAGTCCTCGACATACAAAGTTGAATCTGAGGTCAGTTTATTATTGCCAGTGCACTATGGTTAAAACGGTAATAGTAATACTTCGTGACCAATTTGTAATCCTTCCTTAGTTTTTATCCACAACTTTGAGTTGAGTTATTAATAAATAATAGAAAGTTACACTTTACATAAAGTTTATCTGAGCTGGTTGTCGAAGATTACGTGTTCACAAGCCAATTGGACAGCTCATGCATTCATCATAGTCACAATCTCTTAATAGACATGTTGTGAACTCGTAAAATACATTAAGCCGGAGCTAGAGTATTGCTGACACGAATATTATCAATAGTTTTGAGAACTGTAGCTCGCCATCTTTCGCGATTTACTGTCAGTTCAGTGGCGCTCTTGATACTCATATCCAGCAACTGTTTCGTCGTATCCACCCAGCGTGTAGGGGAACGGCCACGACGCTGCCCACTCGGGGCTCATGCATTAAAGGAGTTGAATTTATACTTTGATTTATTAGTCGGTGAATAATACTAATGTTCTTACCGCTTTTAAGCTTTGCAACAAATCATACTAGATAGCTTTTTGTCTCATTAGGAAACCAAAATCATATATAAATAATCTGACAATTGAAGAAGTGAGACTTCTCTCTAGTTTGCCAGAAGTAGTGCCCAAAGACAAGAGCTTGTTTTTTATGTAGCGTTACGAGTAGCAGCTTTACAAAACAGCGTCATATTGCACCTGTTACTGTTCATTCATTTTTACGATATATCTAGTCAATCGTATATAAGAGCGATCTTGTTTGTCATTTTATGCTCATTAGGAACCGCATGTGAGGCAACAGCATTGGATTTGCGAGCAAAGCGACTTGCACCTCCTAACTTTCTTAGTAGGGACCTCAGAGTAACAACTGAACATAGAGGTAGTAAACAAACCACTTTAGCATGGCGTGCTCAAAGCCATCATCTTTTGACACCTCAGCCTCCAAACATTGCCAACTGACCTAAAAATTCTTCCAATTCAACCCATATTACAAACACTGCTCTGCACTGTCCCATCTCAAAAAACTGTTAAACTACATTCGACCAAGCATAAAAGACGCACAAACAAAAGAAACGTTTGACAGTCGGGGTTTACCGTAAACAAATCGCAGCAAAATTATATAGGCGTTGCCAGCTCTTCAAAATTTATGTAAGACAGAATTAGCGTTTATGATGAAGAAACATGCAGTAACGCAGTAGAGGTCAACATATCTATTGATTTTGCTGTAATCATTCCTGAACCATCAAAATACCGTCTATTTTTGACGTAGAATGGAATATTTATGGATACTATACAATTAAGACGATAATAAACAATTATGATTGCCGTATCTGGTGGTCAATATGACAACGTAAGAGAAGATGTAGGCCTATTAGAATTAGTTGTTTACTACCTCTATATTCAGTTGTTACTCTGAGGTAGGGACCAAGCTTGTCTGCTAGAGTAAGTAAGATCCAGTTTCTGCACAGTATTCATCCAGTTCTCACGCCTAGCTGCATCTAGGCTATGGAGTATTTCAGTAGCTATTTCTGTTTTACACGACTCTAACTATTCTTTCACTCCATCCCGGTATATATGTAAGCGTAACCATATTTTCTGAGTATACATTTATTGGCCAGACTGCTAGGCAGAATATTTCGTAAATATTGCCGGTGGTTGCACACATCCCACGCATTTGTCCAGTCTGTTAGAGGGCCAATCCGCTTTGCGAAAAAAAAAATCAATCTAGGACGTGGGGATGATGTTATTAGGAAAATACTTATTCGAATTTCAACAATTATCAGGAAGTGCTAAATATATTGATAACCTTGCGAGTGGTTGAGGGTGGACGTTCAATTACGTCTGATGAGACAAAACACAGGTCGGGCTTCAATTCCCTGTTCCAAAAGGCTGATTTGAATATATCGTAATCCTTGGGGTCTAATATAAGGTGTTCATTGTTATCCTCTGCTCATTCAGTCAGTATAAATAATAAGTATATCATCTAAGAGACGATAGCTACGACTCGATAGAAATTACGCAGACTTTTTGTCCACTACTCGTGCCCCCTTGACCTTGCGTAGGTTGCTTCAACAACTTCGCTTACTAGCTTCAGTTTAGGTTGATTAGAAATATTCACGCTTAATCGAATGGAGAATTATACTTAAATTTCGTTGCAATTTTTTAACGGATCGTATGTGTGTACCTGAAAATTGGAGTAACTTCTACTTACAGTTTGTAAGATAGATTGATTCAATCAATTGCCTTTGTCTGATTTTTAATAGTTTTTTACTAGTTTACAGTTGCTTTTCCGCATATAAGTGATATATAATAAGTGTTATCTAGAGTAAAAACAAGAAAATAGCCGGCTCACGAGAGAAAATTGTAATCTCCTGGGAAGTACATAAATATACACAGAACAAAATTGCAGAATATTTAGTAAGAATGTATATAGGAAATTTAAATGATTTCAATTAGTATTTCAAAAACGGGCAATACTGCCATTCAAAGCATTAATACGGTATCGATAGGACACCGGTGCTATCATATGCTCCAGGGGATATAGGATCCATTGTAGAGACCGGGACATGCCGAATTTACTGGAGCTATTCATTCCTCATGGTCGAGCTTGTACAGGCAAACAACCTTAATCTCCAACAGAAGCCAACTTTCATTATAGGTACATGCTGAGGTGGACATCGTCTCTAAGCGGACCCAGTGAGTGCTCACATCACGGCGTGAGTTTTATAAATTAACTTTAGCAAAATTGATTATTCAACGAATATAAAAAAAAATCAACCTATATTAAAGCTTTTTACTATCCTGATGAAGGATATGTAATCATCGATCCCTAGAAACCCTAGTAAAATGTTCAAGTATCATTTACTGAAGTTTTTCACTCCTTGAAAGGTTATGTTGACCGTATTGTGTCTGTCATTCTGAAAATCGCGATTCTGGTACCAGATTCGTAATCAGCGACCCCGAAAACCTTAAAAATGATGCGTGACTCAAGTAGGGGTGAAATATTGAGTATTTCATGGAAGGGGTGGTGAATTAGGGGTGAAGGGGGTAAAATATAGTAAGTCTGGCATTAAATTCGGAATCAGCGATCCCAAAAACCGCTGAGTAAGAAATTTCGGATCAATTACTTGATTTTTCGATTTTTTGGCCAGCTTTTTTGGATTCGGTCCCACTGTCTGATGTGCCGCTTATAGTAATATAATACCTACTATATATGCTAGTCGTGCGGATCACAAAATGTAAAGAAATAGAAAATCTTGGGGATGTCCACAAAGAGGAAAAGATTGAGGAGCAGAAAAGTTGAAGGATGGTACATAATAGGGTAAGTTTTCACCAAATTTCGTAAAAAAAAAATATTTTTTTTGAAAAAGATAAAAATAAAAGACCAAAAACTTGGTTTTTTGAATTTTTCACCAAAATTTTGAGGTTATGTGAAAAAATTGAAAATACAAAAGTTGTAGACCTTTTTATTACCTACAACTTTACCATTTAACTTTTTTCCATAGGACGTGTAGTTTTGCCAGAAATCAAGATAAACCATTTTCTACCCTTAAAAACTCACCCCCTCCCACTTCCCGATCTCGAATCGACCGTAATTTATTTTTCCTTTCATTCTTATCATATTCCCCTCTTTTTCTAATGGGTTTCATCCTACTGTAATTTTTTTTCACTTTTTATTATTTTTGAAGGCTTCGGCACTGGTCTATAATACTGATATAAATAACTAAAAATATAGGTAGCTCTTGTCATTAAAAAAGTGGAGCACCCACAAGAATGTTCAAAACCCGGCGCCCCTGCCTCAACCTCTTCCTCTTTGCGGACATCACCAAGATTTTCTATTTCTTTAGTATTTGTGCTACTACAACTTTTGTTACTTAAAAATCCTTTCCAGGCTTCAAGAGTTCCAAGAAACCTCAGTGACCCCAGCCAGTCGCCGGCCCCGCATGGGCGGTGTGGCGACTACACATTTAGCGATGCTCAGGGAGAGGGTGGAACGACAGCGCAGCATCCAACAGTCCAGGCACCACACACACTCCTTGGAAGACGTTAACAGTGAGGAGGCGGAGGAGAGTGAAGAGAGGAAGAACAATCAGGATAAAATAGATGATCAGCTCACCACGCTGCATCAGGACGTAGCTGCTCTGAGCATAGAGGTGCGCGTTCCGCTTTGTCTCGCTGTTATTAGGTGTGATCCAACCTTAGATCACAAACATGTTCCAAGCAATTTGCAGATCAGTCTCAACGCGCATGTCTGTCAAATTATCCACTTTATGTCCTGTTTGTGTTTTCGGATGGAACAGTGAGGTTTTGAATAAAAATTTTTTTTGTGATAAATGAAAAGATCATACATAAGTTTTATAACAAAACTGTTTTTGTTTTCCTTTTTTTCGCAATAATTCAAACGTTATATCAAAATAAAAATGGGTTTTTGAATCGAGTACTGAAAACACGCCGACGGCTCCCGAACCCGTGTGACGTGACCATGGCGGTAAGGATGCTCGGGATGCTCCTTTGACCAACGACGTCCTATTCCGATACTAGATTCCAGATTCCCAGCCAATCGCGAAAATACGTACTGCTAAACTGGTAACTAGTGTATATTTGTTGCAACACAGTCGATGAATGAAGTTTGCAGCTCGAGACGAAGTCTACGGTCGAAGTAAATATGTTTTTGAATGTTTGAAGTTGAAGTCAGACTACAGATTCCAGTAAGTACCTAATCAAATATGTTTCGTTGAAAAGATCTCCTCAATCGAAGGATGGCCCAGTGGTTATAAAGTCCTCTAGTGGATCTCAGGGTCTTTGGACCGAAACCCAGGCCTTCCAACTTTTTTTTATTTTTTTTTTTTATCAAAAATTGTATTGATGTGCTTTTTGCACTTGTTACGCACATTTTTTCTACGATCAACATAAATATGTGTTTGAATCAAATTTTGTTAGACATATTACTTGCACTGCACAATGCTTGTTAAATTTTTATGACAATTTAATATTGTTAAGCTTCATTGCCCAAAGTTAAATAAATAATAATACCAAGTGATGAACAGAATATGATTACGAGTTTGAGATACTTTTTTTACATTAAAAAACTTAAAAATGTATGAATTGAATGGATAAAGGGATTTTGTTTTATTAACCAACAATTACATTTAAAAAAAAATTAATGGCGATTGATATTGACGGACAAACCTCATTTCCACTGATTTTTTGAATTGTCCAGCGCCTCCTGTACTTAGCTTTTGCACTGTGCAGTGCAAGTAATATGTCTAACAAAATTTGATTCAAACACATATTTATGTTGATCGTAGAAAAAATGTGCGTAACAAGTGCAAAAAGCACATCAATGAATTTTTTGATAAAAAAAATAAAAAAAAAGTTGGAAGGCCTGGGCTTCGATCTAAAGACCCTGAGATTCACTACTGGGCCATCCTTCGATTGAGGAGATGTTTCCAACGAAACATATTTGATTAGGTACTTAGTTACTGGAATCTGTAATCTGACTTCTACTTCAAACATTCAAAAACATATTTATTTCGGTCTTAGACTTCATCTCGAGCTGCAAGCTTCATTTATGGACTATATTGCAACAAATATCCACTAGTTACCAGTTTACCAGTACGTATTTTCGCGATTGGTTGGGAATCTAGAATCTAGTATCGGAGTAGGACGTCGTTGGTCAAAGGAGCATGCCGACCGCCATGGTGACGTCACACGGCTCGGGAGTCGTCGGCGTGTTTTCGGTACTGGATCCAAAAACCCACTTTTATTTTGATATATCTTTTGAAATATTTCGAAAAAAAAAGAAAACAAAAACGGTTTTGTTATAAAGCTTATATATGATCTTTTCATTTATGACAAAAAAAAATTTATTCAAGACCTCAATTACGTAGGTTAGTTGTGTTAGCTACTTATTGCTTTCACTAAATGCAAATGCAAAGCCACCCGCCCCCGCTCTGATCATTAGCGTCAGTTACTTTGTCGTATAAATATACCACTATCATTCCTTCACCTCACTCTCAGTTGCGAAGCTGTACTGATGACTAGACAGAAACAGCTGCAGATTGTAGACGCATAATCAGGACTACACATTTAGCTCCAGACTGAATGATGTTAATTATTGTAGGTACGCAACGCAATCCAAGCCCTCCAAGAAATGACCACGCCTTCATCGTACAGTCAGTACTCGGCTCGGTCGAACCCAAACATCATGGCCGCCTTACCAGGTGGTACGTTGGCCCGCAGCACTTCCCATCCCCCAGAGATGTTCTGCTGGGATGCAGCAGCCGCTGCGGCTCCTCTCGTCACGTCCCACTCTCCACCCATCTATCCCCTGCGAACCTGCGTCGATTCAGAAACGCAGACCGATTCAGCAGGTGCAATACGTCAATACGTTCTGGAAAACCCTAAGGTAGGTTGATCTCAGTTTTCGCACTGCGTGGCCATATCAGTAGCCATACGATTTTTCTCTATGAGATATGGTATTCAGTGGCGGATCCTAAGATCCTACAGCAAGGACAAACATTGGGAAATTTGTAGCACGACTTTTTAAAACATACGCGTGTTCCATCCTCGCCGCGGTAGTAATACTGTGTCAAAATTTCTTTAAAATCAATTCAATACTTTTCGCATTACGCAATATAGAACGATCTAAAGCAATGCTCCTATGTATACATCACAAATTCTAAGCCCCTTGGTTTCAATAATAAGCAAGGCAATATTCGGATGGACCTAAAAAAGTGTATTATGCCGCTAGGTTTTCCATTCACAGGTCAATGGATAGCCCATTATGAATGCAACAACCCACCACCCCCCAATCACCCAAAATTCACCCCCACCCAAAAAAAAAGTAGAAAATGATCAGGAAACCCTAAAACGCTTAATAACGAAGTTTGAGAAATACAGACAGACAGACAGACCGACCGACAGACAGACAGACAGACAGACTGACGGAAATGAGTGACGTGGATTTTCGTTATGTAGATATCATGAAACGCCTAATAAGCGTATCACCCCAAAATCGAAAATTTTCACGATCACAATACTTCCCTCACCTATCTGTGTGGGAAGTAAAAAAAGATAAAATTACTTAACTACTTACTAAATTACTTTTTGATATACAGCACGTTCATTTGACAGCCATTTGGATATAAAAATAGTCATAACTTTTGAAATACCCTGAATAATGTTGCAATACCTTATATTGTTAGAACGAGGATCATTAGTAGAATCTAAATGTAAAATAGTATACAGGGTTATTCACGTTATTCGATACGGAGCATGATGGCTAAAGTATTTGATAAAAAAGAAAATATAAATTTGGGATGGATAGAGACCCATAAAGGGTGCATTTTAAAAATATTTTCATGTTATACAGGGTGTCCCAAAAGAACGAAATATATCAAAGTTAGGTATGTTTTTTTAAATGGAACACCCCGTATATTATTGCATATTGAGATTCCTGACTTTGCGTATTACTAAGCGTAAAATGCGCCAGCTTTGATGAGACTGTCAAATTTAAATTACGTTTATGCTTGGAGAAATCGGTCGATGAATTAAGGAAACTTCGATCAGCGATAAGTTGATTTTTTCAAATGGGAATGCCTAATCTTTTTTATACGGTTAAACGTCGAATTTGATAGCCTTTCTAATGATATAAGGTTCTAAATATCAATCTCTGGTAGTTTTCATTTAATTTCAAATTTTCAAACAAATCGTCGTTTTCCAAGTTGCCTACCTATAAGCAACCTAGCAGGCCATGAAATATAAACAAAAACCTGTTCAGGTAGAAGAAAACAACTAACTTGGCTGAAAAATATACACGAATTAGACTAAAGGGACAAGAATATAAAAATTACTCACAACAAACAAAGTCTAACCAGAAACAACGGCGGTAACATATCTTTGGTCAAAGAGAAGCTGGAGTATGGCAGAAATGGATTTTTTCACGGCCTACTAGCTACTGCAATGTACTATAGATTGGCAGTTTCCAAAACCATTAAAAATTTTGAAGTAAAATAAAAACTACTAGGGAATGTTGTAAGCAGTTTATTATTTTCATTATAAAATTTCACATTTAATGATATAAAAAAAGTATGCAATTCTGTCAAAACTCAAGTCAAACGTACCTCTGACTGGAGTTCTGAAAATTCTTCAGTACCTATTAGCAAGGTCGCAGAAAATGAAGAATGAATTAAAATTTGTTCAAATTATGAAACATAACTTAAAGGGCAGGACATTTAAATCTGATTTGTCAGTATTCCTTTTTTGCAATATTGCTAATAGATATTGAAAAATAGAAGGGCTCCAGTCAGAGGTATCGACTTCGACGCAAATTAGTACTTTTTTACACATTTACATATGATTGATAGTTGAGTGCTGGAGCAACAGTCGCTGGTTGTTTCTGTTTCATATCAGGATTTTTAATTGTCTTGGTAATTTTTAACCTCTATTAAATGCGGTAGCCATAGTAGATTGTAAAAAATATCTATTACTGCCATACTCCAGCTTCTCTTTGACCTTAGAGATGTTATCGCAGTTGTTTCTGGGAGAGTTGATTTGTTGTAAGGAATTTTTATAATCTTGTCCCTTTAGTCTAGTTAGTGTGTATTTTTCAGCTAAGTTAGTTGTTTTTTTCTACCTGAACAGGTTTTTGTTTATATTTCATGGCCTGCTACGTTGCTTATAGGTAGGAAAATTGAAAATCGCCGATTTGTTTGAAAATTTAAAATCAAATGAAAACTACCAGAGATTGATATTTACGACCTTATATCATTAGAAAGGTTATCAAATTCTACATTTAACTGTATAAAAAAAATTAGGCATTCCAATTTGAAAAAATCAAGTTATCGCTGATCGAAGTTTCCTCAATTCATCGACCGATTTCTCCAAGCATAAACGTATTTAAATTTGACAGTCTCATCAAAGCTGACGCATTTTATGCTTAGTAATATAGCAAAGTCACAACCTTCCATATTTTATAATCTCTGCGATATTCAATTTTTTCCTGATATCTACTTATACCGCAAATGGTGATTTACACCTAAACGGTTCGCTTTAGGTCCCATGTATGATACATAAAGTCACACTAGAATTCACCAGGGAATATACGGGGGTGTTCCATTTAAAAAAACATAACTTTCATACATTTCGTGTTTTTGGGACACTCTGTATAACAAGAGAATATTTTTAAAATGTAGCCCTTAGGGTTCCCTATCCATCCCAAATTATTATTTTCTCGTTTATCAAATACTTTAGCCATAATGCTCCGTGTCGAATAACGTGAATAACCCTGTATAAGGTGTCTCGTTTAAAAAAATTATGTTTGCATTACCACGTAGTTATGAATCACCCTCTATAAATCAATTTTTTTCTAAGCAAGTAGCATGTCCTTGCCAACAACCTTTGTATACAACGTTTTTCGCTATCTTCTACAATAGTATAGTTAAAGGCCGATCCGATACTAAAAACTCACCTTATATGGGTGTATATCGTTTCCAACTATTTGCCAAAAGCTAAAATAAAACAGTATTCTTCTTATACAGTTGGTGCTAGAAATCCTTGGTCTGGATCCTGAAAAAACTCTTAACTCTATCCAGCTAAAGAAGAGCCACAGTATTCCAGATTACTCCAATCGGTGTCGGAACTACTTCACCAACATGATGACCACACATCATCAACCGGATTCGTGTCTGGTCGACCTAGAAGAAAAGGGTGAGGACTGTCCCTTTCTCTGGGACCAAGGAGATAAGAGGATTTTCGAACCACTCGGAGGAGGAACAAAGACTCAGAACTCCCTACTCAAGTGCAGGCGGGGTAACATTGAGTAGGCAACAAGATGGACAAACTGGTCAAGGAATAAGCAAAAAAAAGCCAGAGAGTGGATTTTCTATATCGTATGATCAATGATAACGGGACACAGAGAACAGGTAGATGATGAAGAGCTTGTGTTTCAAGGGTCAGAAAAATGTCAATCTCGGAGATAACTTTTTAAGGGAACCCGCTCAGGTTCCACTTCACTCAACACAATGGGGTATTTTCCGAACAAAATGTTATGACGGAATATTGCTGTTGCGTCCCCAAAAACCATGTAACTAGCATTTTTACTTTTTCCTTTGAACGCGAACTGGCTTCAAGATACCTGCAAAGTTCAAACATAAAATTTCGCGCCAAAGCTGTGACGTAATAAATCTAAGCGTGACGTAATAAGTATTTCTTGGATACTATCCTTAGAATGTGACTGTACCTTGTCATCTGACCTCCTTCTCTCCATCTACAGACATAACCTCCGCTTCGTATTGATACTGACAGATGTTTGTTTACATCATTCCATGATGTAAACAAATGAGATACCGAGACAGTCGTGACATCAGGGGAGGTTATAGGTTATGTATGCATGATACTAGTGACAGGCTGTTAAAGACGAGTGTTGCCGAATGACGAGTAAAATTGTGAAATGTAACTATGAAACATTCTCAGAGTAAACTGCTAATCACATAACAATTCAAAAGATGGAATAGCTGTGCAATATAACATTTATAGTCTACAAAAAAAAGAGGGAAACTAAATAATCATAAAATAAAGTTTACATCCTTTATAGAAAAACTATGCAAAATATTAACAACGTGACACGCCCAATTCAAATTAAAAAAGTCACATTCTGTCTACATCCGGCATAAAAATCACTTTTGATTGATTGATTTCTTAGACGGGATGTTTAAGAGATTTAAATGAGCTCTTATCAAAGGGATGATTTTCAAAGTCTATCTTTACTCCACGTGGGCAGAAAAAAATTAAGCAAACACTGCCATCATTACAAATTAGATACAAGCAATCCATTTCAGCCATTAAACAGACAATATTAGCAAGTTGGAAAATACCCCATTGTTGTTTATATTAGGAATTGTAGTTTCAATTATTTTTTTTGTGATAAGCGCAAAGATCATATATAATTGCTATAGCAAACCTATTTTTATTCCTTTTTTTCGCAATAATTCAAAGTAATATCCAAAAAAAATTAATATCTGAATCCAGTACCGCCGACAGCTCCCAAACAAAGCTAAGCGATTGCATGTGATGTCAAAATGTTATTTTTTTCACCAACGTCGCAACGTCCTATTCCGATTCCTGTCATCATTATTTTTTCTAGATTCCCAGCTAATCACTTGTGTTACTTGAGTACCTAGTGATATTTATTGCACGATAGGCGATGAATGAAGTTTGCAGCTCAATACAAAGTTAACGATCGAAGTAAATATGTTTCTGAATCTTTGAAATTAGATCACAAATTCCAGTAACAAAGCACCTGCTCAAATATGCTTTGTTGACACATTTTTTTCGGTGCCATGGTGGTTCAACGGCTAAACGCCCAGCCTTCCACCCTAAAATGTCTAGGTTCGAGCTGGATAACATTTTTTTAATTTTTTTCACCAAAAAATTTATTGAAATGCTTTTTACACATATTACACTATTACATACTTTTTTCTACAATGAAAATAATATGTTTTTGAATCAAATTTCATTGGACATTTTACTTGCACTAGTGCAAAAAGTAAGTAGGTACCGGAGGTACACCCCACAGGCATTAGAATTCAAAAAGTCGGTGGAAATCAAGTCTGTCCATCAATATCAATCGCCAATTGCTCTGATTGCGATACGAAAATTAAATTTAATCCAAAAAAGCAAAATTATTAGAGATTTTTGTTGAACTTGTAAAATGTCTAATAAAATTTTATTTAAAAATATATTTATTTCGATCGTAAAAAAAATGTGTGTAACATGTGCAAAAAGCATATCAATAAATTTTTTGAAAAAAAAATTAAAAAAAGTTTTCAAGCCTTGGTCTCGACCCCAGACATTTGAGAGTGGAATTCTGAGCGCCAAAAACATGTGTGTTTTAACAAAAATATTTGCTTGGGTACTTTATTGCTGGTATTTGTGATCTAATTTCAAACATTTAAAAACCTATTTTGATTGCAGACTTCGTATATAGCTGCAAACTTCATGCATCGTCTACCATGCAACAAATCTGCACTATAGTTACACAGGTAACTAGTTTTACGATTAGCTGCAGAATCTAGAAAAAAATAATGGTCATAGGTATCGGAGTAGAACGTCGTTGATGAAAATATAACATTTTGACGTCACACGCGCTTGGTTTTGTTCAGGAGCTGCCGTCGTGTCATCAGTACTCAATTCAAAAATCAGTTTTTATTTAATATCTTTTAATTATAGCGAAAAAAAAAAGGAAAAAAGTAATTTTGTTATGAAACTTATATCTCAGAGACGTGATCACTTTTATGAAGACAATTTTAATGAAAAATAATTTTGTATTTCAGAGAATCTATTTAAGAGTCAAGTGCAAAGAACTAAAAACGGTATATAGATGCAGTATTAAAGGACATTTATAAGCGAAGCTGTAATTGAGCCCACCAAGCTGCACAATATATATAAAAAAGATCAGTGACACAGTTAAGTTTTTGGGAGGATTGTGTATAGGTGATAAATATTTTATATATTTCTTTCTGAATTTCAGCAAATTCATATTGATACTTGATTCCCCTATCTATGTCATTGCACACAATTTGCCTATGGCTCCACCAAGGCTAATCAGATATCAAACAAGAAAATGACAGCACAAATAGTTTACTCCACTCCAATTATTCTAACAAATTTTTATTTCTATAGCCGACCATTTAGCAGTCACTCTTATCATTGTCTTTGATAATGTCACTGAAGTATCTATCCTTAACGGCAATCTCGCTGTATTTGCGTCATTTGGTCAAGCCATATACTGAAGGTATATGAAAACCATCTTACCTCCTCTAATGTGATATCTGAGAAAACTTTTTTGAACTCAGATAAAAAATCTTGCATACGACAGTTAACTTGTGAATTGTCGATTTTTCGTGATTATCATTTAGATGTTTAGAAGCATATCAAACTACTAGTTTAGTGATATAAGCTTCTTATCAGAACTTAATGTTTGAGTGTGATATGTACATAGAAAATAAGTAAAAAGTATTCGCTTGGCAGTATGTAAATAATGTTACGTATTTCAATTAATGACTGTTAGTCTAAGATCCCGC
Organism: Callosobruchus maculatus; assembly: GCA_951848785.1. Lineage (NCBI taxonomy): Eukaryota > Metazoa > Arthropoda > Insecta > Coleoptera > Chrysomelidae > Callosobruchus > Callosobruchus maculatus. The sequence goes on along the minus strand of CATOUR010000042.1, from coordinate 2,334,492 downwards.
TAAGTTTTTCTATCTTGAAGCGACCGACACTTTTGAAATCACGTACCTAATCGATTTGTCATGAAAAGACGTTTTCAAAATGAGAACAGTGCCATTTTCAATCTTGGCGGGGGGTTGCCGCTCGAGAGGAGAGGGGATGAAAACCCCGCTTCGCGACGATTTTCGAAGAATAGCGTCGTTTTGGTAAGTGCTTCATAAAAAAGGATCTCCAACAAATCCAGGCAATTATCGCCTACTTTCGTTAATCTCTCATGCAAGCAAGGTTCTACTATATATTTTACAGTCTCGTTTGGAGGGTTTTATTGGCTGTCAAATTTCTCAGGCGCAGGCAGGTTTCGTAAAAGGATGCGGTACGCGTGAACAGATCTTAAACTTAAGACAGATTATTGAAAAAGCCAGAGAGCATTATTTTCCTGTTTTTATCTGCTTTGTGGACTATTCTAAGGCGTTTAATAACGTAAAGTGGCCTAAACAGTGGGAAATCCTGATCTTCATGGGAGTCCCTTACCACTTAGTATTTCTCATACAGCAACTCTATGAGTCTAGCTCAACTCGTGTAAGAATTGATGGTAGCCTGTCTGGTCAAACAGCAACCAGAAAAGGAGTTCGTCAGGGATGCGTATTATCTCCGATGTTATTTAACATTTACTCTGAATTTGTGATGAGACAGGTATTGGACAACTGGAATGGTGGTATAACTATTGGCGGAAGCAAAATATCTAACTTAAGATTTGCTGACGATACAACCCTTACTGCTGCTTCTCAGGAAGAACTACTAGCTCTATTGAACGTTTTAGAACAACACAGTGCAGCATACTTGGTATTAACTACAAGACCAAGGTTATTGTCGTAGATAGAGAGGATGACAATCATCGAGAAATAAAGTCAATAGGCCGTTTTGAGGTAGTTTAAAGTTTTGTGTACCTCGATTGTTTGATCGACAATTCAGGTAGCTGTGAGAATGAGATTCGACGGCGCATTCAACAGGCACGGGTGGCCATGACAAAGCTTACTAAAGTATGGCGTGGCCATAACGTCACTAAAGCTACCAAAATGTCACTGGTTCAGTTTCTTGTGTTCTCCATATTTTTGTATGCCTCGGAAACTTGGACTGTTAAAAAGGCAGATCGAGCTCGCATAGATGCTTTTGAAATGTGGACGTGGAGGAGAATGCTGAGAATTCCTTATACCGCCCATCAAACTAATGTTTCCATATTGGAGGAGCTCGGTAACCCTCCATTGTGTCATTGAGAATGCTTTCATTCTTCGGACATATTTACAGAAGCGATAATATGGAGAAACTTGTAGTTCAGGGTCACGCCCCGAGTGGGCGGCGCCGTGGCCGTTCCCCTACACGCTGGGTGGATACGACGAAACAGTTGCTAGATATGAGTATCAAGAGCGCCACCGAACTGACAGTAAATCGCGAACGATGGCGAGCTACAGTTCCCAAAACTATTGATAATATTCGTGTCGGCAATACTGTAGCTCCGACTTAATGCATTTTACGAGTTCACAACATGTCTGTTAAGACACTGTGACTATGATGATGACGATGATCGAAAAAAGGTTCTAATGATTTATGAAGACAACACAATTCTGTACAATTCTGGTCTTTAAATTTTTCGTGTGCGACCAATAGTTTCCGTCCTACAGTGGGCCAAAGTTAGGGGTTGGTTTGTGATTTTCACTAAAATCAGAATGTCATCGCGGATTAAGACGAAGAACTCTATCAAAAAGTCGTGTAGCATTTTTGTTTCCCTAAATGAATGATATCGGCGGCAACCCCCCGCCAAGATAGAAACTGGCACTGTTGTCATTTTGAAAACGTCTTTTCAAGACAAATCCATTACGTGATTTCAAAATTGTCGGTCGCTTCAAGATAGAAAAACTTACCGAGCTCTTAAGAGTATATATGTATATCTAGTAATGTTTTAATTTTGATTATTAATTGAACTTGTCAATTAAATCTATGTGTATATATGTATAAGAGCGGTTACATCTATTTTTGTTATTAGAATTTTTGATGTAACAGTTACACCTTACTGTTAAAGGGCTGATACACATACGAGCAAGTACGCGTACTTATGGCTCGACGACCTTTTTCGCCTGTGTGTCACCGTAAGTACGCGTACTTTAAAACCGTCGCGCAAACCGCCGGCGAGCCAACTAGTTTGAAATGTTGCTCGTAGCTGGTCTCAGCTCGTACTGCGAGCCGCGAGCCACCACTTTGTTTTGGCAGGCCATCGATGCGCAACGCTTGTTGTGTTTGGCGTTTGTTAAAAGTTTTGTATATTTAGGAAAATTACCAAAATGAGTGATTTCAGCTTCACGTGTGTCACCGCGTCGAGCCGAGTAAGTTGGCGAACTTAAAAACCGCGTACTTAAAGTTCGTACGTGTATCACCCCTTTTAAATGTATTAATAAGCCAAAACATCCTTCTAGGGGCGTGCGCGAGAGAGAAGTTTCTCACCCTCAAACTTTTTTCTGCAGTCTAAAAATGTGGATGGTCGTGACATAGAGTCCACTTGGTCACTCAGATGGCAAAAAAGGTCTGAACTTTGCAAACATTAAATGGACGACTTAACGACGTAGTTTCAAAGATCTGCAACAGATATAAATTAATTTATAGAGTGTTCATTTGAAAACTTCCCACCACGGATTTATCGAAAACCACTGGCTAAAGAAACCCGAGACAAGTCACAATATCTGTCAAGGGAGGCAACTTTGTAATCAAAAACTACTTGACCCCCTTGAACGCTCTGCCCCTCAGGGTCATCCCCCGAGTAAATGGCCACACAGACATCGTTCTTTTTCATCAGGTTTGCACGACGTGCCAACCGATGTCGGTTAAACCGATGGAACGATACCTCCACACACTGTTCGGTCTTCTTTCTGTTTCTCGCAAATTTTTTGGTCCGTTAAACATGGATAATACTTTAGCATTGGCGGCGGCTTTAGCTATTAAAGTGAAATACAGCAAGAAAAAACGTTCTGAATGGGTGAAAAGGTGGCTTTTAAAAAGAGGCCAATTCTCCCATATGAATCTATCAGAAGAATTGCGTCTGGAACCAGGGGATTGGTACAATTATTTGAGGATGGATGAAGAAACATACTTAGAATTACTTAATTCAATAGCACCTCTAATAAAAAAACAGGATACTTGGATGAGACAAAGTATTTCCCCTCATGAACGTCTGACAGCTACATTGAGATTCCTTGCTACGGGTAAAGCTACGAGGATTTGAAATTTTCAGTTGCGATATCCCCCCAAGCTTTATGACAAATTATACCTGAAACCAAAACGACACTGCAAAATCCCGTCATGATTGCACGATGAACGGCCACACATGTACCGAGTTGCACGATGGCGTTCGAAACCGACGGGTAAAATCAAGCTCGGACAGATTTTTTGGAACGACGGTCAACACGACGGTTTTTCGGCACACACGGACCGAATTGAGTGTGATCGGTTGGCACGTCGTGCAAACCTGATGAAAAAGAACAATGCCTACTGTGGGGCCCTTAATAGCTTGTTTTAAAGGTATGTCGAAGTCCTTTATTTTGACGTTTGCTTTTTCAAAATCTATAGATTCGTTTACGAGAAAATTCGAAAAAAATTTATGTATCTCAATTTGTGGGCCAAATATCAGGCGCTGCTTGAACAACTTCGCAGGCTCTGGCCAGACTGCCCTCTGCTGCTTATGGTCATTGGATCACTAGGTAGAATGAGGAATACGCTGCTCTCTGCATTGCGCGCAATGCCTTTGTATCGTGCGGCGGCACACATCTTAGCCACCAGAATGCAGAAGGCAGTCATCCTTGGGTCCCGTCGTCTACTTTTAGGGCGCACGATTCGTGGACCCAGTGATTGCTCACCTCGCGGTGTGAGGAGTAGTCACTGGGTAATGGAATAGCAGCTCGATGTGCCAAAGCCTGGGCTACATACTTTGGTAAATAAAAAAGAAATAATAATCAGGGCAGGCATTTTGGGAAACAAAGTGATTGGGCCATTGTTTATTAATGGAAATTTAAATGGAGAGATTTATTTCGATATGTTGGAAAATACCAAAATCAGCCTGAAAGTTTGGATGACCTTCGTCAATGCGCCATCGAAGGCTGCCATGATATCCTAGATGTTTCTGCAGCGATCCGTCAGGAATTCGAATGTCGCCCATATTATTGCTTGGACAATAATGGGCAACAGTTATAATACTTATTGCAATGAAAAATAATATTTTGTTTGTTATGTTTTTTATCTGAACAAATTAAGATACTTGAAGATTTTTCTAATTTTCTCTAAAACGATTTGACCGATTTAAAAAAATTGAACGTCAGAATAAAGGACTTTGACATATCTTTGAGACAAGCTATTACTCGATTCGCCTTGTCATTTTAAGGGGACCACTCTGGGGGGCAGGGGGTACAAGAGGGTGGAGTAGTTCTTAGTTAAAAAGTTGTCTCCCTTGACAAATCATTTGAAGTGTCATGGCGTTTTTTCTTTTAACCAGAGGTTTTCGATAAATCCGTGCTAGGAAGTTTTTGAATGAACACCCTGTATATTATTTATATCCCCTAAGGTATTGGTACGACTTATTTTCGTTTTTTCGCAAGACAACTTTAAGCACAAATATTGAGTGTACTAAACTTACTAAGGCGTACTAAAAGTCAGCAATCTAAACAACATCAAGATCTACAAAGACATCTTTATTAATGGCGTTTGAGACGTCCGCGTCCATTGTAGTTTTTGTGTTATCAACCTCAACTCTTCAACCAAATGAAATTTACAAATAGGTGCGCAAAAAATCTATATTTTTTTATTTTCAAAGTCCTTTAATGTATAAGGACGTAGAAACGCCATCATAGAGTTTCCGCCTTAGGACCATACAGAACATATCTCTAGAATACTTGTATTATATGAGATTTGAAAGCATGTCCATCGACTAACAGAAAGCTAAAGAAATGTGTTCGAAGCAACGAATTCCAATTCGTTCTTCTGAAGGACGACGACGTCCGTCTTTTTAAAATCTGGCTTTTTTCTTTTCATCTTTATTACGAAGTCTCGTGGATCTGGTTCAACTATAAATGAAAACACCTTTCTTGCCCTTCAAGAATTTTTGTCTAGAAATGTTATTGTGGAAATAAACACCCATACTTTCAATTTTCGCCACGCCGCTACTTCTTCCATCACCGTATTCTATTACTAAAATACGGGTAATGGATATTCAAATACTTCCTTAATGGATGCCGCGTTGCAAGAAGAATTGCCCAGAATAATAGAACAGAAGAGAAAAGGTTATTCCTAGATTATTTTTATAATTACCGACATATAATTCATAAAACGAATTGATAAAATAAAAATATATATCGCCTGCATTATTGAAACCTGCATCTCTGCGTTGATGAGTTGTTCTTATTAAATAGGCAGAAAGTAGGTCATAGCCACTTATATAAGAAAATTGTTTTGTTAAACTTCAAATACATTTATTTTTTATTATTTATTTATTTCTTACAAAAATATTTTTTAGAATGTATGTCTTGCCCTCGAATAAAGTGATTTGCCATGTCCGTGCAGAATCTCAACCCTTGTCAAGAATATAAAAGGTGTGTTTTAACACCACAATTCAAATAAGAAAATTATTTTGGATCTACACAATTATACTAATGTTCCCACAAGATCAAATAATTTGGTTGAATTTTATATATTTATATATATTTTAAGTAAATGTAAAAGGTATCAGTGAAGTTACTGAAAGGGGCATTATGCATACAAAAAGGGAATTATATGTAAAACCTGTTTCGTTTACCGCTTTTGTCACATCCGTGGACCCAATAAAAAGTAATTGTAATTTTAAATTTAGATGTTAGGAGGCAGGTATAATAAATTCGGTGAACTCTGCTTATCTGTATTATATGTCACATATAAAGATTTTGTTTTCATTTCAAAGTTTCGATATATGGATTGCCTCGATATTTCTGTCACAAACATAGACACAATGTTCATAAAACCTTATTATCCACGGACGTAACAAAATATGCGCGGATGAAATTATGTCTGCCACTATAGTATTGTAAAACCCTATTCTACCTATATGTCGAACTCAATAAAGTATTCACTGTTTATAGTTTGTGAAAAAACTGGTAGTAAGTTTTCGTAAAGTAAACTAATGTTGAAATAATTTTCTGTCCTCCTGAATGTTTTGATGGAAAGGGTTAATGTGTCATAGGAACCACCAATCACCAATGTTTTGTTAAAGTGGCTTAAATGGTTTTCACATGCCGTCTGAGCAGAGTATAAGAAGTTTTGTTTTGATTTACAGAATAAAAATATTCGAAATTCAGCTTCAGCAGTAGTAATTCTCTGAAAAGTGGCTGAATGCAGATAATGTTACAAGAAGATTATTACATAAAGTATCCTAGTAATGAATTATAATTTTATTATTTTTATATTAATTATAATATTATACTATTATTATAAATTTATTAAGAATGGCCCTTACATTGGTTTCTATTTATACTTAGATCTTCTGAATGTCCAATAGGCTATCATGTGTTGGACCGATACGGAATGAGCATAAAATATGTCTGAAGCATATATTATACCCGTTTTACAACAACAAATCCATGGTTTTATTCGTGGATTCGGTTCGTGGTCAAATCTGACAAGTGTAAAACAAGAACTTGACGTCAAATAAGTCCATGGATTTCTTCGTCGATTTCTTCACTCATTTAGAACCTGCTCTAATTTGTGGTAAAGTTTGAGGTCAAATTCGGTAGTGCCAACCATAAAATCATATATGATATGCGTCATGCATATTGCATACCCGTCTCTGTATATTATTAAACATTTTCTAAATAAAAATTCGCAATCAGAGTTTTACTGTCAAAAGGCCACCAAAAATTGCGACTTGAAAAGAACTTGTGAAACTACATTCACAAAATCCATGGTTTTATTCACAGATGTAAAACACAATCAGTTTGACCATGAAGAAGACCATGGATTAATCCATGAATAAATTCGCGTAAAAATCGTAGATGTAAAACAGGTACTATGCAGACGATATATTGAGTATACCAGTTGAAACTGCGGAAATGATTTTTTCGTGTATTCATTTTTGGAGATTTACATTAGTATTTTTAAACATATCATGTGATCTTACCAAAGGTGGTGCCTCTATTGTGATTATATGAATTACATAATAAAGGTTTTCGTGTCATACAATCAAAAGTAGGTTAATAATAAATGTTTCTCAACTGGATGTCACACTTATTCAAGATTTATTTTAAATATCTGTAACAAAGCATTCCATATATATTGTAAAAATAAAACTGATCAAATTATATATTTGTATACTTCTTAATTATTGATATGTAAGGTTACTCTCATTACAGATAAAATAAAATATTGCAAACTCTTGTACTTTCTTCTCTTCAATATTGAACTAGATAACACACGTTTCAGATTATGGTTATCAGAGATGGGAACTGGTAAATTAAGGTAGGAATTCTGGTAATTTACAGGATCGGTTAGGGGAATCACTCTCGACCGCAGAAGATTATGAGTAGGCTATGGTCGATTGGTCGAGGTTTCACATCGTTGAAAACACAAGGCTTGATATGTAAGGTGTTTGGCAGGTCCATGTTCTGATAACGCAGATTATCGAATATGAATCTGACTCCTCTTAGATAGCTAAATTTAGCGGAGCATGAAACCGCATTAAAATTGATAGTTACTAGAATATAACAAAATAATTATATAATAAAATAATATCCAAGAAAAGATTATTACTTTTATTCATAAACTGTAAAATCTTACAATGTTAGCATTATGTTTTAATAATCATTGCATTGTTTCAAGGTGTTATTTGCTTTTTGCTTTTGTGCTTTTTTGTGATCAAAATGGAGGCAAATTCAATTTACATTTATTTACAGGTGAAATTCCGATTTGCTTTTATCGAATCACTCGCACTACCAACACCCAATACTTGTAAGAAATAGATTAAGGTAATTTACCAGATTCATTACGACGCGAATTTATTACCACGGTATTTAATTTTGGTGATAAAAACTCGTAAAAGACCACCGAAAATATAAAATACCGTAATTTTACATCATTGCTAGTTATGTAGAAGATCGGCTAACTCCAGACAAAACTGCTAATGGCCTTTTTTATTGAGGACACAAAAATCCTTGAAAATAATTTTAATTTGCTTTTAGATTTGCTGAAATCAGTTCTAATTAATCTCAAATTTGCATATTTAAGGTCATAACAGCCGCGCCAACCGCTGCTTTGCCAACAGACATTCATTGTATTTATCAGTAACCTTAAGTCAAAGATTACAGAATAAAATCTTTGCTTAAGTGAATGAACACTAAATCTCAGCTTTGTTAAGACTAGCTCCACAGCTTTTTACCAGCAGCTGTTACAATTGAGGCAACGTGTTCGTGCCAGATCATATTTTCAGTAATATTGACTCCTAATATATCTTGAATGAATAACTTCTTTGCAGAGCCTGATTGTTCATAAGAACGGCTGCTGGCTTGGGCAATTATTTCATAGCGTGCAGTACTGGGTCTTGAACGCATCAAATTTCACCATATATAAATAAAAAATTTTTATTACATAACATTAAGCAAATAATCATTGAAAACCAATCACTGCTTCTGCCAGCGGCGTAGCATGGCGTGAATACAAGGGAATGTAACAAGTAACTGCAATTAACATTTTACCAACACAATAAACGTTTTTTCTTTTTTTTAATTGAATTTTGAAGGCTCAAGAATAAAATATACAAACAATTTAACAATGCAACAGGTTAAAAAATAATTAAAAAAACAAATCAATTTAAAAAATAATAAATCTAGGTTACGTATTGTTAGATCTTAAAATTAAGAGCCATTCTTCTAGTCGCACCCAGAATCGTTCATCGTGACGCGCAACGATATTTTATTTTGTACCGTTGATTGAAGAACCATTTTCTTCAATCAACGAATGAGATGCGTTTAGGAAACCCCATCTCCCACCGACGTAAAACAGCGAACGTGGAGACCTAATCACGGTCCTATAATAAATAATAATTATTCGTGGACCTCGGATCGCGTTAGGCGGCGTTCAAGATGTGACTAGGACAGTCGCATCACTCGCATCATCGCGCTGTCGAGATATTTTTATTTTACAATACATGAAATTGAATTTAATTATTTGAATAAATATTTTCAGAATTCTAATTTATTATAGGAGATCTTAATGACTCTTTTAAATAAAAACGTATTACACTCCTTTGAAGGGATGTGATGCATCACCCGCATCAATGGACGCTACGCCGCTGGGTTCTGCCCATGTGGACAAAAGATATTTTGCCCACTAAGTATTCCAACTCTTCTCAATTGTGTATGCATGTTTTCCTCCAATTTGTTGAACACGTTGCCAACCAACAAGCAATAAGAATTCTGCCATGATGGGTGGTATGGAAAAGATGTGATGAAGATAAGTAAGATAAATAAGTATGATTCTATTTATTTGCGACAAATTCAGATTTATCAGTATAAACAAAAATGAAGCCAGTTTTTTACACAAACAATAATATGGCATAGTTGTTATTTTTTATAATTGTCTGTATAATTCAGTATATTATACACATATTTCCTTGTAGTAATAAAACATGTTCTCCATATTCTATAAGTATTGCCTCTCATCCACTATGAATGTTTTGCAATAATTAATAATAACAGTGGATTTTATTCAGATGAAGATTCAGTTTTGTTGTAGAGGCATATGTTTTATCACATACATTACAAGGATACCTCCTTTGTGGTCCACTGTGTTTTTCCTCTATATGTCTGGTCAAAGTAGTCTTGTTCAAATAAGATACCCCACAATATGTACATACAAAATTTTTTGTCCTATTGCCGCTATGCTTTCTCATGAAATGTTTTCTCAACCATGAATTCAATTTGAAAGACAAATTGCATTCTGTGCATTTGAATTTTTTTTCATTTTTATGTTTTAGTAGTATGTGCGTATTGAGAGTAGTCTTTGTGTTGAAACTAGCAGCACATACATCACAGACAAACCCTCTATAATTTATATGAACTGTTTCATGGACACGAAGTCCACTTCTGTATTTGAACTGTTTACCACACTTTTCACAGGAAAACCGCTTTTCTGATGTATGAGTGAACTTATGGTCAAGAAGATAAGCTTTCCTAAAAAAAGCTGCTCCACACTGATCACAAATAAAGGTTCTGTGAATCTTGGTATGCTCTTTGAGGGAATGTTCATCATCATAAGACTCTTTACAGTATTTACACTTATACCTTTTAGTGCTCTTACTTAATTGGTCCTCTTCACAAAGTTCATCTGGGTTATCTGGATCATCTTTAACTTCAGAATCATTGTCATTTTCTATTATGGTCATTATGTCAACTTTGCTGTCATCAGCATCACTAGCTGTACATTGGTGGTGTTGTATTTCAGTTTCTTCCATAAATATTTCATGACACAAGTCACATTCAATTTCTATTGTATTATCGCTTTTACTACTCAAGTTCTTTGGTGGAACAACTTTAGAAATGGATTTTTTTCTTAAATGCCTTTCAAGCAGATTATTATCATTGATACATCTGGATTTTGTCTTTCTCTTAATTAATAAATTTTGTAGGCATTCTGTGTTTCTTTTGAACATCAATATTAATTTGTCAAATTCTATCACAATTGCTCTGCATTTCTCACAAATATTTTCAGGTAGGTCAGCTACCCAGGGTATCTGAAAGATGTACATATCAGATAGCTGCGAATCATTTCCAACTATTAATTTAAAATATATATCAGGTATCAGCTAATTCCTGGATATATTGAAATATTATGAATAATTCTAAATGCAAAAGCAAAATATACATATACTGTTGTAAAATTCTCAAGCGTCTTTCACCAATTGTTCACAGTTAGCTAAATAAAATCTAAATGCAGAGAAAATATATCCTGTGTGAATGGTCATAATTAATTGCTTAATAAATTATATTCCAGAATTCACAAAAATAACGTGATCAGCTGTTAAATATTTACAGATATATCCACTCATTTTAAGTCACAAGCATTTGACATCTAGCAAATTATAATGGTCTAAGAGCTCGTTACGTAAAAAAAGGTCACTCGGTGTAGTCAAAATTTTTTCATTTACAGATTCGGTAGGTGTCAATATAGGGATACGTCGGTCGTCAGAACGCGATGTGGACGGATAAAGTAAGGGTGGGGGGGCTAAATATTTAAATATGCTATTTTTCCCCATAATAAATGATGAAGTACAGGTCTGAAAATTTGCAATACAAATGGAAATATTATAAGAAAGGAGGGAAAACATTTTAAGAAGTGTAGTGGTACCTTACTTAGTTGACTGACTTGGTCTGCTAGGTTCAATTATGTTAAAATTTCAGTTTAATTAAATATACAGGTACTTAGGTAAACCTCGCGACAAGCTTTTATGATCATATAAGTTGCGTATAATGAGGCTATAAGTTGATAGTTAACATTTTAAAGGAACATTTTATTTTGTTCTTTTTAGAACATTTAAAATAAAAGCTTTTTTTTAGTTTTTTTGTTTTAATTTATTTTGCTTAGAGGTGATTTGTTGTAAGTAATTTTTATAGTTCTGTCTTTTTAGTCTAGTCTTTCTGTATTTTTCTGCAGAGTTAGTAATTTTCTTCTATCTTAATAGGTTTTTGTTTATACTTCACAGTCTGCTAGGTTCTTATAGATAGGAAAATTAATAAATGAAAACTACCAGAGATTGATATTCACAACTTTATATCATTAGAAAGGCTATCAAATTTTACATTTAACCGTATAAAAAAAATTAGGTATTCCCATATGAAAAAATCAAGTTCTCTGATTGATGTTTCCTTAAATAATAGAATGATTTCTCCAAGCACAAACGTAATTCAAATTTGACCGTCTAACCTAAGCTGACGCATTTCATGTTTAGTAATCCGGCAGTCACAGCCTTCTAAATTTTATAGTCTCTGAGATATTCAATTTTTCATTGAAAATGGTGATTTACACCTAAACGGTTCGCCTTGAGTCCCATATGTGATACATAAAGTTCACCAATGAATCTGAATACGCAATAATATACAGGGTATTCTATTTAAAAAAACATAACTTTGAAACGTTTCGTGTTTTGGGGACACCCTGTATAATATGAAAATATTTTTAAAATGTAGCCATCCAAAATGATATTTACTTTTTCATCAGATACTTTAACCATAATGATCTGTGTCGAATAAGATATAATGATAAATTGAGTGGAGAACCGACGTTCTTGCTTCTTACTATAGATAATATCTCTGATATTCTTCCATCTAGCGTTCTGACGATTTGTAATTAGGTTCATTTTGACTCATAGAATGAGTATTTAAATTGTCAGACGTGTACAGAGTCACTGCAAAGTAACATAATCAAGGCAGCCATGGACATCAAGGAGGTAGAACCAACAGTCCAACTGATGTCTAGTTTGACAGAATAATTTCAAGTTGTCAGGTGGTAGGTGGTCCCATTAATTTTATATGAAATTTCAAAATTAGGTCCTCTGTTCGAATATGTATTTTATGGGTGAAAAATTTTGTGCTATGATATTTTACTTTTTTTTAAAGTGGTGTCTCTCTGAAACAATGTACTGAGAGACATTGTGCTGCATTTGGTAATAAAGCCCCTTGTTTGAGAACTCTGTATAGCTGGTATTACAATTTGTTGTACTAATTACACTTTGGTTTGGAGTTTATCTAGGAGAGAAGGAAGACCAATTTCTGCAGTTCCTGAAGAAAATGTTACAGCTCTTTGACAGATAATTATGAATGATAACTGAGTCACCTACAGAGTTATTCAGAGTATTCTAGGGGCATTAGAAGGACTACAATTCAAGTTAGGAAAGTTTGTTGTTGTTGGGTTCCCCATAATCTCTCATAAGCTCAAAAACATCATGTTGGATGGTGCCAACAAGATTTCAAGAAATATAATAATATAGTAGATCTGAGGGTGTGATGAATGATATTATAACTGGTGACAAACATGGATATATTCATTTTGAATGATCCTAATCCAGTGAAGCTATATTGAACTGTTGAGAGAAAACATGATTTTTTTGGAAAAAGTGGTGTTGTTACTTAGGTCCCTTTGGAGGATCAACAGACAGTAAATGCTCAATGGTACATCACAGTTTGTTTACCTCAAGTATTTAAAAAATTGGGCTTATACCATCCACAAGGCAAGATTGTTTTGCATCATGGCAGTGTTTAATCCTGTACAGCATTACAAACAGAACTGTTTTTGGTGGACAAAAGTTAAATTACTAGAGCATCCATGCTACAGCCCTGATTCATCACCATGTGACTTCTTTTTATACTCAAAGTTTGAAGACAAAATGAGTGGTGAGTGTTTTTCACTAATGATACTGTTGCAGCATTTGAAAACCTGATTTATGAAGTAACTCAAGAGGAGCAGTATTCATGTTTTAATGATTGGCTTTACAGAATAAATAAATGTGATCATACTTTGAAAAACAATGAAGGTATTCTTCCCCATTATTCCCTTTTCATTTACCTGGTTTGTTAAAATTTTCCGTATGACTTACATATACCTACGTATGTGGTTTTCATTAGAGGACAAATGACAAAAAGTATAATAGAGATAACCAATAACCACAGGATAATTTTCAAAATTACATTATATGTATATTCCCGATTCCGTAATTTGCAATTATTTATTAGAAGAATTTTATAAGCATTTCACCTACCTCTATGTGTGTTAAGCTGTAGATCAAATCTGAAATAGATTCATCCTTATGACTTTTCAAAAAAAGGGGATACATAAGTCCACCCTTATTGAGACATACACGACACTTTTCTGATAATACGGTTTCTAGCTGGGACATTATGAGACCTTCTAATTAAAAATAAAATAACTTACAGTTTATTTTATAGTGTTTACCGGTTTACCATGTGTTTACCTATTTTGTTTACACATCATTTGACATTTCATCATTACTAATTAGTAATTAGGTTAGGTTATATTGACGTTGACACTGTTGACAGCCACCTGTGATAGGTGCCATGATAGGTGCCCAGTGCCCACGTTTTTTAGAGATTTGTGATAGAGCCATGGCCATGACTGGTTATATTCATAAGAATAAAGACAATACTTTACAAACATTTCAAAGGATAAGACCTATTTTAAAGCACAATGTGGTACCTACAATGTTTTTGGACCTCCCAAATATCACAGAAAAATACAGTTAATGGAACTCATCTGGGCATACCTACGAAAAGATTTGATAGTGAAAGGGAATCAAGACCAGCAAGAATGGCTTCACAGTGACCTAATAGTGAATTTTTCTAGCTCAAGTGACAATTTACAAAGTAAATTGAGTGTTTTAAGTGGAAGTGGCAGCAGGAAATAGGTTGCGTTTATTTTTATTTTGTAGTGTTTGACTACGATGAACCAGACATCAGATGTAAGTGGTATTAGTAGTAGTAGTTCTAAAAAGTATTTTTCTTAATTTATTAACCGAGATCAACTCTAATACATATTAAAATGTAATAAATATTCTGGGACCGGCATGTGTGGAAGTCGAGGAGCGGGAAACGACACTAGTCGTATAAGCACCCGCCTATATATATATAAATATTCTGAAACTATAGGCCCGCTATTTGACAGCTAAGCCACGTTGCCACATCTAATGCTCAGGCCTAGTGTAGAGCACGTGTAGAGTCGGCCATGACTGTATTATATCACGCCACAAAATGATACACACCCGCATCTAGCCTATATTTAAGCTATGCCTGACGTCCATGATTATTTGACTTTGATATATGTCATTAGTGTCATTACACGGTATTTGGCAATGAAGTGTCAATACGTATGGAATGGCCCCATTCCCATTTAAACAATGTACCACTTTTGCGGACGACATAAGAAGAAGAGGTCGGTGAGAGAGATAGAGCTAGACAGGAAAAAACCATGCATAAGAAAGAGAGGTCAATGAGAGAGATAGAACTAGTCAGGGAAAAAGCACAGCCAGCTATGTGGCGCGTCGGCAAACAGTGTTGCCACAGCCAACTTTTTTTGGGGGCGCGAGGGAGCGGATCAGGCAAAAAAAAGAGCGAGATATCGCTCTAAAGAGCGAGCATTGGCAACGCTGTCGGCAAATCTTCTACAAGCAACCCTGACTAGCGCTATCTCATTCTAGCCGCAAACGAGTGCACGTATGCCCCTTCCATAGGTATTGACACTTCATTGGTATTTGGCAGGGAAATGGTAAATATTTATTTTTGAAATCGTAATATTCGTAATCAATAACATTTAAAAATTGATGTGAACCTGACTCTCTTTAATTATGATCAGTTCCAGGCAGTATCCACGAACTTGTAGCCTCGAAAAAGTCTCACTTCAAAATCTGAAATAATGAATACATAACATCAATAATTTGAAACAGATATGGAATGTCTTTATGAAAGTACTATGGGATCAAATGAAATATACCACGAGAAGCAGATTAAAGAATTATGCGCCCTACATGCTTTAAACAATCTATTTCAGGCCAGAGATGCTTTTACAAAAGAAGAACTGGACTATATCTGCCACTCGCTATCACCAGATAATTGGATAAATCCACATAAATCTGTTTTAGGCTTAGGAAACTATGATATTAATGTTATCATGAAGGTTTTACAATCAAGAGGATATGAAGCTATTTGGTTTGATAAGAGGAAGTATGTTCAACAATCAGAATTACCATAACAGACCTTTTCCACTTATACCAGATAGTCAATTTAAAAAAACAAACATACTCAATTCAAAACCAACATAATAATGTACAATGAGAGCAACCTAAAGAATAAAGTTAGCAGTTAGCACAAATAATGTCAGTTTATCTAAGTGGTACATGCAGGTAGCTACTTACTGGTTTTACTCCCAAAAATAAACAACTTGGTACTAAATGACAGACATCTTGTCTATTGTACTATTGTTGGTTTTAACTAGATTCAGCTAAAATGGTCTATAGCTTGATGAACTTGTTTCATTGTCATCATAAATCCAAATAGCTTGTAGAATATTTGATTGTG
Source organism: Callosobruchus maculatus (assembly GCA_951848785.1). Taxonomy (NCBI): domain Eukaryota; kingdom Metazoa; phylum Arthropoda; class Insecta; order Coleoptera; family Chrysomelidae; genus Callosobruchus; species Callosobruchus maculatus. Next base: position 2,318,376 of record CATOUR010000042.1, on the reverse strand, counting down.
TTCAGCACATAAGCCTTTCTTTAACTTTAAAAAGACATAAAGAACCATTCCATTACAACATTTATCAATTGTGATTAATCCTGGTTATATTCATTGAAAATTTGTTATATATTCAGTTTTCAGTTAACTGCATTTGTAAGAAATGTGCATGACTATCTTCCTGGTAGAAATAAATTCCAAAAGGTGCGCTGAATGAAGCATACATGTATGTATGTATACTGTGGCATTTAAATAGCTCTGAAAGTGGTAGCTGCTTTACGGCTAGATCAGCTCCAGCCTAGGAGTGCATTAAATATGACCCTGTTATGGGTCCCCAGACACATTGCCATACTAGGCAACAAGAGGGCTGATAGCCTAGCTAGTCATGAAAAAAACATAGTTAAAGCAAGTTGACTGCAGTCAAGTAAAAAGGTTTATAGCAGGCCCTGATGAGGGCTGTATAAGGCTATTGAATAGAAGCAAAAAGATGATCAACCTTTTTGTGGGGGGGTTTTCATAGTAGCACAACCTCAGGTTTGAGGAATCGCTATGTACTGATGTACCTGTATCATTCAAATAAGGTCTGATAAGTGTCACAAGGAGGAGTTCTCCAGGATGCCATGAGGGTTTTGTATGAGGTTGCCAAAAAAAGGTCAAAGGTGACGTACTTGTTTGGCTTTGCCTTCTGATCACTACTATGACTAATAGGACTGTAGAAAATATGTCTGTAAATTATATCAGAATATTATATAAAATTATAGCAATTTAGTACCTAGAGAGCTTGATGAACGTTATTTTTGCTAACTGCTGATGGTCCAGGCCATTTGAATATCTTAGGATGGATACATTGCTAACTCCAGGCCATATAGGTTTATGGCACCCTTTTAAATAAAAAATAACATCATATCTCATACTATTTCAACCCCCCCTCCCCCCTTCAGTGGAAGGCAACACTATTATTATTCAATTCACCACCACTAACAAAATATCCCCCTAGATACCACTATACTATGACCACTATGATAGAACTATGTCCACTAGAAGTTAGGCTACAGGGAGTCTTGTGATAAAACATGTAGGACAATCATATGCTAATGTGTTATTTTTTGAAGACTATGCATTTGGTCCAATGTCCTAGACATTGAGCCATTTGAATGGTTTTTATTTTATGCCATGCATTTGAATATTGGAGAAACGTTCTTATTATATTCCAGTTTTTTTTTCATACCCTGAGGTGCTGATTGAACTTATGTTTCAGAGATCCTAGTTGTTTAAACCTTGGTAACATATGTGGATTCATTTTGAATGTGCCAAGTGATTATAAAATAAGTTTCATAACACTACCACTAAGGAGGAAGCATTGGATTGCAATAAGAGAGATCAATGGATTCTTTTACAATCTAGATTCTAAGTTAGATGCACCACAGCTGATTGGTCAGGTAAATGTTTTGAATATACTGTAATAAATCAAAATGTATTTTTTGGAATTAAATGGAATAAGATCCAATTACTTGAAAGGAACATTAACCAGAAGGTGCACATTATGAGAAATTCAATTCAATTGATATTTTACAGGAATCAGAACTCTTGATTTATCTTCGTGAAGAACTGGATGATAAGGAAAAACAACTGTTTCTAGTTGTAACAGAAGAAGTTGGAAAAGACCACAGCTGGATACTGGACCAAAATATCTATGACAATGCTTTAAATAATATAAATGACATGGATGCTGACATAGTAGAATTGAAAGATATAAACAGGGATAGCTAGTTCTGTAGTGTGATAAATATTTTTTTTGTTATGTTTTTGAGAAACAAAGAAAATAACTGTTTTTTACAACTCTGGTTGTTTCAATTTCACCAAACTTCTGCTTTGCCTACAATAATTGCTTGATGAAAGAACATATGACTATGTGTATAACATATAACATGTAATATGATAATTTGATTAATTATCATCTTTATACTTTTTTCAGATGCCTATCTGTTTTTTTTTTAAGTAGCCTCAGCTTTTATTTGATGAATATGTGACTTTAAAACAGTGGCTTAGATAGGAATTTTGTTCGAGGGGGTTTCCAAACTAAGACACTACCATTCTTCTGAACTACAGGGTTCTACTATAAAATTTAGGACAGATAATTTAACATCAGTAACTTGCAGCTAATGACCTCAAGACCATTTCGAATATAAGTAAAAATATCCAAAGTTATTGATTTTAAATAAGAAACTCTAAACAGCGAGGTTTTTTTGCCATCTCATCCAACACCTCATCCGCTGCTTATTGGTGTATCCTCTTGAATAGGCAGCAGTGCCAATCCGTTTAGGCGACCCTTAAAATAATCATAGGCTGATAAGCAAGATTATGATGTATAAAAATATGGCAACTGATAGTTCTTAATATACATATCTTTCCAAATCTCTTGGTAGCTTCGGTGGGGGATCCGGACCCGGTGGACGCCCCCCCCATAAATGCTTTGAAACCTTGAAATCCATTTTCATGTCAGAATGACTAAAAATGTGAGCCCAAAATACCAGGTTGGGATGCAGCATAGACTTTAAAATCAAAGTAAACAAATATAGAAAAGCGAGTCGATTGATGTTAAAGAAATATAAAAGGTCGTTTGTTGTTTTAAATTATAAATACTATAATATCAGATACAATAATATTTCACCCAAAGAGCCTTGATCAACGACGATAAAATCATAGGATAGAATTAGTGAGTAGTACCTCCTTCTTGTAGGCAACCGTTGATACATTAAATCGTATGTTTGTTTGCATGTACCGTTAGACAGTACTTTCTGCAGCAGTTGCCACATCGCATTATTTTTCATTATAGAGGATATTTTTACAGTATCAGGATACTTACATTTTATTTTATTACATAAAGTTATTCATATTTTACCGCGATTGCTCAAAATTCAATATTAAATAATGGGGTGAATTTTCAACGAAAATTTCAAATTGAATTAGCATAAATTGGTCACTCGGTGGGTCGAACAATAAATATAAAACTTGGCAACCATGTCAGTACTACCTCAAAAGTTTGTTTTGTTGTTATTAAACGTTTGTAGAGATAGAGAACGTTGGTCTTACGGTGAATTTCTGGTCAGTGTATTCCAGAACTCACACTCAAGAAATATTCTGTAACAATAGAATCGAAAAATGTAGGTAGAACACAACGTTTGCGTGGAAAGATACAAACTGTAGCTCATTCACTCAGAAAATCGTCCAAAAAAGGTATTTTATAAACTGGGTTATAACAAGGAAGACAAGCTGACTTCCTCAAAGCCAAAGGCTATGCCGGCTGCAGCCATCAGCCTGCCCTTAGATAAGGCGCTGGCTGGTGTGCCCCGCTTGCTAGATGACCTACAACGACTTTCTGAGGATCATGATTCTGCAGATATTGTGTTCATTTTGGGCCCTCAAGAAGAAAGGGTGTATGCTCACAGGGTCATCCTCATGGCTAGGTGTAAGAGCTTCCAAAATGCCAAGAGGGGAGAGATTTGCAGGATTCCAGGTAACACACAGCATTGTTGCTACATATAGTACTAGTATAGGCACCGACTATTAAAACAAATAGTCGGTGAGTATAGGTATGTTGAGATATTGAAAGGAATGCTAAAAGTCTAATTTGACAGATTGCTTTTGATTAAAATTCTTCAATATTTATATGATTGGAATATTGGAAAACACATATTGGTACTCTTCCCCTAGACAAACAACTCCTTCCAAAGGCTGTTGCTGTATTTCAGTCATCAGTTAAACAGAATGTGTACTATATTATGTAGGTACACTTTACTATAAATGCACACTTCCTACTATTGACAGTTAACATTTCTCATTCTTCAATTCCATAAACATTAGGTATTTAAAAATATTTTGGCTTGATATTTTTTGCATACTACTTATTCCATTTAGACTTAAAATGCAATAGGTATATTAAATAGTATTTTTTTGAAGCCATTTTATTTTTAATCATATTAAAAAATGCATCAAGCACCAGAAAACTTCACTGTGAGGTAATTTGAAAAAGTGCAACTTCACTGCACCTAGACTGTATTATTGTAACCATATATATAAAAAAAGCTTAGTAGACATAAAGGTCTGGAATTCTGCCACACCTTGCCTATTCAGGCTGAATGATTTAGTCTATATAGGCCTTTATATACTATAATTTGTTGTTGCCACTTATCAAAAGTTGCATTGCACATTGTATAGATATTGAGGCAGAAACAATGTTTTAATACGTTGAATGTAATAATAATAATAAATCCAGTACACAGCCAAACCTAATAATGCAGCCAAATTCATACACCCAAGCACTAGCCCCACAACTAAAAAAACTAATAGAAATACAAACTATACCAGGACATTGAAATATAATACAGACAACATTATCCCATCCAATTGACCAGATAGCTTTTCAGCCAAAGGCAGACAAAGTTACCTATTTAAAGGTATTACAATTCCTAATTATAAGGATATCAAAAAAACCTACACCAGGAAGATATATAAATACAGAGACCTAGGCACTATGTGCCAAAGAAGTAAAATGACTATTGGAAACAAAAAAGGTACATCTCAGGCCTTACACTAACCATATTTACATCATATCTGGATACAGGATGGCTCAGTAGGTAGTCTTGTGCTGGCCTATTTATAGACAGTGGCAGATCTTGGGGTGGGGAGGGGGGTTATAGCTGCACATCCTGGTATGCTTTACTTGCATATTTGATTATATAATTATTTGTAAGAGTATGACCACTTGGAAAAATGACCTTAAACCTACACTTTAATATATTAAACAGCACTACATACCAACTGAACTGTGACCTAAGACTGTGACTATAAAAGCTGCATCTACTTTACTAAGAATAGAATTTTTTTAATTATAACAATATACTTTGTTGGACACCAGTATGATTTAATTATTGTCAAAAAAAAATCACCCATTATTTACAATGGAGTGAAGATTTACAACAAACTTCCTCACTCTTTCAAAATTCTAAATGATTTGAAAGTTTTCCATAAAAAACTTGTTCTGTTAGAAAAGCTGTATTATACACTGGATGGGTTCTATGATGGGTTTTAGTGAATATCCTACAAATTTTGTTTGTTATATAGCTTTGTCAATAAGAATCTTGTAATTCTTAGGAAATAAAGTATATTTATTTATCTATCTATCTATAATTAGATGCAATATTTGTGTATGCCAGGTATAAAACATTTATGGATACTGTATTATACTGTATTGTTGAATGCCATTTCTTTTGTTCCTAGGTTGTACTGTGTCTCCAGCAGCTCCTGGTACTCCCATACCTGTGAGACTACTCCAAACACCACCAGAAACATTCAAACAGTTCCTGCTTTACATCTATACAGGGAAGATACTCCTTCAAGACAATGTGATTTTTGAAATGATGGCATTAGCTCAAGAATTTGGTGTTGATGAACTAAGAACTGCATGTGAGGACCATGTTACTTCAACTCTGTCAGCAGCTTCAGCTTGCACTTTTCTGCTCGCAGCTATGGATATTCAGGACAAATCACCTGGCGGCAATGCTGCATCCAGTTTTGTAGAAAGATGTATCAGCTATATTGGGGAAAATGCAATGGAATGTGTTAAAACTAATTCTTTCTTGAGTATGCGAAAAGAAGCACTCATCAAGGTGATCTCTTCAGATTATTTGTGTTTAGAGGAAGAGGATGTATGGAGAGCAGTGCTGAACTGGGCTAAATACCAGGCTGGTATGGTTTCCATTTTCTGTGTATAATATTAGTTTTTTTTATATGTACTGATGGAGAAATATAGTTGATTAATGCAATCATTTCTGTCAGACATCATATGAGGAGCTTCCACGCAAAAGTGAACAAGTCCAACTTCATACCAAATTGAGTTATATACGAATTTATGTAGTTTAAGATGATTTCTGCCGGATTGGCTATCTATTCCGTGCAATATATTACACAAAATCCATCATATAACAGCATGGAAATATTAAGCATTCATAAAAAATGCAACAAGTCCTACTGCAGGAGTTTTTTCATCAAAAATCTAACAAAACCTAACAAGTCCCTAATAGTATCATTGGATTAGATCTAGGAATTCATGCAAAACTCAACAAGTCTACCTGCGCCTGTCTATGTGGAGTAATAAATTTATTTTGTAGCTGCATGGCGACTTTTATGCAATGCAAGTATAAGTTCTGAGCAGTCAGACATCTAAGTATGATATGCGCTAACTGAAATGGCGATGCGATTTTAGGAATCCTTGAATTTAAAGCATTTTACTGGTTGAGTAGTCTTTGTAACCGTCAACGGCGGCATAACCCCGATCTCATACAAAACCGTAAACCGTTATTATAGTTGTTTAGATTTGTTTGTTGGCTGTGTTTATTACTGCAAAATCTCGAGGATGGATTCACATGATATATCAGTTCGGGAGGGTAAGAGGGGAACTCATAAAAGGCAGGAGAAATACACAAAATGGGAGTTGCAAGGTCTTGAAGGTTTATTTCAGTTTATTTTCAAATTATTTCTGTTTGTCAGAGTGATAAATATTTGTTAAACTTTTATAGGTACAAAATCCCTGATGTCAACTTAAACCCAAAAAACTGTAGACATAAAGGAAAAAATATGAATGTTCCAAGGGCGCACAGCACTGGAAATAAACCACTGTAGGAATAAAATACAATGTGTAATTAAATAAGTGTAAAACATTTAAGGGGGTGATTACTCATCGAAAAAAAGATAGGATCTTTCATATAAAGAAACTTCATTGGAGCGTCCTTGTTGGGATACAGCCCCTTAAAGGGATACATAAAATTTGTCTAACAATTTTTACCACAACCATTAAAAAAGTTACAATGTTGTTATTAACCTGACATTTTCTACTACCAAAAAGACACTTAGCTAGTAATTTACTTGGTTTATGCCATGGTTGTAAGGCGTGGAAAACACAACCCCTAAAATTTATTTCGAATGCAACTTTTTTGTCTTATTATTTGTCTACCATTTAAACATTTATCTCCGATAGCCTGTTTCATTCTAAATACAAAATGTCTCTTGAATTTTTAAATAAACCAGTTCGCAGCAAAAAAAATATTTTAAACAATTATTTACAATTATTATTTTAAACAACTCATCGAAAAACATTGCGTTGGTGAATCTATAGCTACAGATCATCGCCTTTTGCACCAAAACAATGATAAGGACTACGTTTGCGATTGCTTGATAGAAGAGACGCCGGCAGTTCATATTTAGATTTTTTAGTTTTTACTGTTAAATCCAAATTATAAAATAATACAAAATAGCTTATACAAAGTATTTTTACTGTGTCTTCCACCGAGAATCAAAATTTTAAAGCTTTTCATTCAAAACTGAATAAGTCCAAGATGCAATCCATGCAAAACTCAACAAATACGTATCGTTCGTTCAAAAGTGCACAAGTCTCAAAATATGAACAAATTGAGCTACTATTTATCATGATTCAAATAAATAATTATTAAAGGTATTATTCAAAAATTGCGTTTCCTGAACAATTGTTAAACGTGGACATTTGACTTTTGCGTGAAAGCTCCTCATATGTGTCGGTGCATCCCTTGAAGCTGTTGCATCATTGTAACTGCTACATTGGTTTTTATGAAATTTGCGTCGAAGAAATTAGTAACTGATCAAAAAGTACCAACAGCTCTACAAACTTTGGTCACATTATTTTACAATTTGGGAATCTTCAAAATGGGGTTTGAGGAACCTCAAACGTAAATAATCAAAGCAATAAATGTTCAGTTTAGTGAATCTTTGTAAATTTTTCATTGGTTACACATTTTATCATTCAAGGTGTAACTCAACCAACCCCCCATTGGACTGAAGAGGAAAGGGTACGAGTCTGTCAGCACCTCTCTTATGTCATCAATCATGTTAGATTATTGCTAATAGACAGTCAGGTTTTTGCAGAGGAAGTGGAACCGACTGGAGCAGTACCTATTGAACTGAGTCTCGAAAGGTATAGGCATGCAGCTCTTCCAAGCAAATATCCTGAAGCTACTGAAGATCAGAGGCTACGACCAAGAGTATCACCACACACATTCCCAGGTAAAATTAGAACAATGATAGTACCGTTAGTCCAGCAAGTTTCATGAAATGATTGAACTTTTTGGTTTGAACTGTGTAATAATAATCCAAGAGTGCCCAACAAAAAATTCTGAACTGAAACATCGAAACACAGACAGTTATTGCATACATTTTATCATCAGTACTTTGAAAAAGAAGTTTAGCAATAGGAAAGTGTGTTGGAACATACTTATTATCTATAATTGCATGTAGGTAATGTTTGATTGATTTTCAAAGCTTTATTTTCTTGTAATTAGTAAAACTTCTCCGATAGTTGTCTTTGTTCCATCTTATTTCATTGGCTTTCTAATAAAAGCACAAATTCTTGAAATAAATTTTCGGCTACCTGTGTGGTCTTTATCAAAATATAAATATTTGACAAAAAAGTCAACATTTTTTTATACTTTAATAAGTCTATTTCAAGCATATGTCTCATTCCAAATTATAAAGCTACAATACACGTTGAAAGTGTGTTTCCTAATCGAAACTTCACTAACGATTCGGCTGCGTTTGCAACATAATATAGAATTTATATTTGGCCAAGTTTCCAACGGTTTTTTAGGTAACCCTTTCCTGGATGAATATTTTTTGAAGAAATGTTCATACACTTAGTGATCCGCATAATGAAGAAATCCAATCCAACAAACCAAATTGTAGAAAAAAAAACAGAAAAACCTCCGGATGTTGACAAACTGTAGTTTCTGTTTACAGCAAAGATGCCCTGAGTGTTTGATATAATGTTTATTTATTTTATTTTATTTATTTTGTAAATATGGTCACCTAACAGACCTACATAAACTGCAGGTCCAATAACAAGATGACACAAAGTTACTTAATATTTAAAGAATTCAAACAATAACCTACAAACTAAGTAAAACCTAAGAGAAAGAAAAACTTGAACAAGTAGAAATTGCTCAGCAAATTTTTTAGCAGCTACACTTAACTAAAATCGAAACATAAAAATCACTAATTATGCGAGTAGCAATGAGAAGACAAATTACCCTTATCTATAGAAACTTGTTAATGTTTTTAATCAATAGGCCAAATGTTAGGCCAAAATGTAAGCAGCACTCTTATACTTGAAGGAAGTTTTCTATTTCAATTGAAGCTCCAAGGTTATCCCTGAAAAAACCAAACAGCAAAGCAAGGCAATGTCATTTGTTGTTCTTCATGTATGAATGAGGGAGGAGTAATAGTTTGCATAATTCATTGTGCGTCTCCACAAATCTATAGTACACACATATCGTCCCCTATCTCACGTAAAGACGTAACTGATACAAAATGGAAAAATGAGATATGCCACTGGAAGGTGTCCCACAGGCATAGCTTTTTTCTCACGAAGTATCATAACTGTATCACTGCGGTATCTAAGCAGTGGTAGTATTTATATTTCACATATCTGAAAATCCACGACAACATTAATACAGTAAATGTCTTAGTTTCTTCTCTCTTGGAAAATTTATTGGATGCTAGTTACGCCTGTACGTGAGATTGGGGACGATATGAACGTAGATCGTTGTTGTCGTCGTTGTTCAACAGAATTATAGTGAACCGATTAAGCAACAAAACGATATGATTGAAAAGTTACATTTTGCAGGTTGCATGGCAGCTACGTCACAAATATGTCACCTTTCTGTTTGATGAGTATTGAAGTGAATATTATTTTCAGGTTCACTTATACTGGGACAAGACAAAGGTCACTTCCAGAGGATACTCAATACGTGGTATGGTTATGCAAAACAGACTTGGAGATTGCTCTACAGGGCAAGCAACCATGGATACTCTGGTACCGCATTCCACAGGCACTGTGATGGCATCGCTCCCACATACGTCATAGTTCTGGGTGTGAGAGGAGAAATTTGCGGAGGATTCAGTGACACCGCTTGGGAGAGGCCGTCTGGAAAGAGTCATTATGCGGCCTCTGAAAGGGCGTTTCTGTTCACCCTGTGCAATCATCAGAATCTACCACCCACCCAGTTCCACATAATAAAAAAACCCTTCGCAATCTGCTATCATCCGGACTCGGGGCCTATATTCGGAGCAGGAGCAGATTTGTTAATTTCCAATAACTGTAACAGCAACATGGACAGCTACTCGAACTTGCCTCACACTTACGATGGAGAAGGCGCATCTCCGTCTATTTTGATGGGTGATTATAACTTCACAGTGGCGGATTATGAGGTGTTCACGCCGATAAATATGCCACATAAACTACCAAAAAATGAGAGGTACTCTTAGCAGCACAGAACAGATATACGATCAGTGAGCTAAAGATTAAATCCCGTGCATTATTTTAGAAAAAAAGTGATCTCAATAATACTTACCTACACCTTGTGAAGCCACTTAATATATATAAGATAGTCACTTTTCTAACTTCAGGGATACAATGTTCTGAAGCTTACGTTGTCAGATATTTAGTGCATTGCAATTCTGCATACATTAATATTCGAAATAGGCAAAATTTTTCTGGGTACCAAAAACAGTGTGAATTGTTCAAACAGTTTAAGCCACGACACACGTAAGAATTACCTCACATGCACATGCTTGGCGTGAGAACATGGAACATGGAACAGCCTTACAATATTCAACATCTTAAAGATCTTATTAAACATAGGGGCATCCAAAAGTCCAAGCAGAGTATTGTCCCACAACTTATTAATTGTATATATTGAGGCCACATTCTCAAATTCATGTTGGTGCCAATAATTGTTAATTTTAAATTATGCTTACATAACTTTTTGTACCCTTTACAAATAAATATATCTCAAAAAAATGTTTCAGCTTTTTGTTAAGCGTTGATGAACCAAATAACCATAGATTCCCACAATTCTAATAAAGAGGGCACAAAAGGTGCCAAATTTTGTTTGTTTTTCGAACATCACACATCAATACATGAAAAGTTTCAAGAACCGAATCAGTATTCGACTTTGTTTCATTTGCGATAACAAAATAACTAAAGGATGTAAAAGGCATTATCTTCAAGAACTCAAGAAGTATGCAAAAGAGGCTACGATGCATGGAAATATCAAATAATACATTAGCTATGGTCAAGGATTATATATTGTAAATTACAAATGACATACTCATCTCACTTCTCTTGTACGATTACGAGTATATGATTATTAGTACTTCCTTTCACAATTTCAGAAAACCATTCAACAAAGTTAAACAAAACTCATCTTTAGTTACTGTGCACTGTATGACTTGAGCGACTTTTTAAACTATGACTAGTTCGTTATTTTCAACTTGCATTAAACATTCAGACAAAGACCCCGCTCATTTCATATACAATGTGTTCCGCCATCATGTCGACACACTTTGAGGTATGAAAATACAATTAAGGTTATCGAGAAAAAAAATGTGAAAAAAGGGGGTCAGCCTTTTGATTATTTTTTTATTACATTTTCAATTTCTGTATCACGATTCCATGGGTTCGCGCAGTTGTTACGCCATAGCTTGAATATTTATGAACCGATTCACGACTTTTTGGACTCGTTTTATAGGGGAATCACTGGGCACATAAATAATCAAGATATGGCGTTACAACTGCGTGAATACATGGCGCTGTGATACAAAAGTCATAACACAAAAAGACCTATTCTATCGAAAATTTTAGTGCTACATACACGAATTGCATGTGGTTAGACAAGAAACATCCTGCTAAACATTAAACTGTCTTAATAAATAGGCACTTATACGGATTTTTTTCAAATCACATATTTGCAAGTAACCAAAACAAGTGCATTAAAAAAAATTTCAGTTTGATGAATTTTTTTAGCCTTAGAAATTGTCAGATATTGGTTTTTTTGCGTTAGTTGATATGGCCAGTCATTCCCCTATAAAACGAGTCCCAAAAGTCGTGAATCGCTCGATAAATAATCAAGATATGGCGTTACAACTGCGTGAACACATGGCGCTATGATACAGAAGTCATAATACAAAAAGGCCTATTATGTCGAAAATTTTAGTGCTACATACACGAATTGCGTGGGGTTGGACAGGAAACATCCTGCTAAACATTAAAATGTGGTAATAAATAGGCACTAATACGGCTTTTTTCCAAATTATTTGCAAATAACCAAAACAAGTGAATTACAAAAAATTTTTTTTTCAGTTTGGTGAATTTTGTTAGCCTTAGAAATTATCAGATATTGTTTTCTTGCCTTAGTTGATATGCCCAGTTATTCCCCTATAAAATGAGTTCAAAAAGTCGTGAATCGGTCGATAAATAATCAAGCTATGGCATTACAACTGCGCGAACCCATGGAGTCGTGATACAGAAATTGAAAATGTAATAAAAAATTAATTAAAAGTTGACCCATTTTTTTCGCATTTTTTCTCGATAACTTTAATTGTATTTTCATACCTCAAAGTTTGTCGACATGATGGCGGAGCACATTGTATGAGGCAGCGAATAAGCCAAGAACGTATTGTCAAAAATTTCGAATTTTAAATTTAATGTTTCGACGTACTTATTATGGCATTTGCATCTCAAAAAACATATCATTCATTTTCGTTGGCCTACAGGTCTGCTTACTTCACAGTAGGTTGTTATTGCGGGAATGATAAAACTGCTTCATATTATTGAATGTGCTCTAGAAGAACCTCGACATATATCGAATGGTATCACCTGGTACACTGATGGTTCCAAATATTCATCAGGTACAGGAGGAGGCATATACGGTGGTAGGCCTGGGCAGACCGTAGGTATCCGTCTAGGTAAACTGGCCACCGTTTTTCTTGCAGAAATAGCCGGAATTTTGGAATGCGGCAGAATATGCATATAATTATAAAGGATACAGCAAAAAGACTATCTATGTAAATACAGACAGGCGGGCGGATCTGATGGTCTTGACAATAGTAACCAATATACTTCAAAAATGGTGTGGGACTGCCATAATACCCTAAAGACACTGGCGGAGACCAACAAGGTAGCTTTATCTTGGGTGCCTAGTCACATGGAAGTGGGCGGTAATGATAGGGCCGACAGGTGTGCCAAGGAAGGCGCAGAAATCCCTCTCATAGGGCCAGAACTAGCATGTGGTACATTATACAACATGGTACAAACAGCTTTCACCAGATGTTGTGTGTCAAATGTGGTTAGATTTATAACTGGCCATTGGACGCTCAGTGCACACTTGCAAAAGCTGGGGATTGAAGTGGCAAACCCGTTATGCAGGAAGTGCGAGGAGGTAGAGGACAGGACAGCCCTGAGTGAAATCTGTCTAAATGTAGGCCAGATGTGAAGACAGGAGAGCATGGTCCAATGCATTTCAAAGTTCGAAAAGAACTTAGGATGGGACTCTGTTTGATCCCTTTGACTGGGGGTGCACAATAAGCCTTAAGGCTAATCGGCACAATAGGGTACTTGCAGAGGTCGTGAAATCGCCTCGGGAGTATACATAGCGTAAAGAAAACCATATCAAGAAGCTGTAGGAAACAAAAAACATGATTTTACCTACGGCCAAAAAAAGATATTTGCAAAATAAAAAGGATATATTCAAATGTTTCCACGTGGCTTAAAACAAGGGCTGACGTCACAGGTATCTTATCGATATCGACAATCGATACTGTTACAGCGCATGTCAGCGAAATTCAACTGCGCATTCGACTAGAGATGATCTGAATTCTTTAACAATGCGACTCAATTTATTGATACTTAAACATATTTGAAACAGGCAATTAACCCACTAGCATTTTCGTTGCAATACATTTTTATATCTGATAGGTATCACAGTTCATCCTGTTTGTGACCGAGATTCGCAACTAATCGAAGCTATCATTTTATTTCGGCGCATCCCTACAGAGTGAATTAGTAATCTAGCCTAACTTTTATTCTTTTGACATTTGTACTTTTGTGTGTGACTATGTTTTGTGGTTATAATGATCAATGTCAAAATGTTAGGTTAGCACTGGCTATCGATATCGAATATCAATACTTTACATCCCATCACTATAGGATATCACTGACGTCAGAGGTTGTTTGCGCGGCATTTTCCGGCATTTGAACTAATTTTTGGAATATCTGTCACAGCCAATTCGAAAAAACCAAACAAGTGATTCTGTCATGTTTACTAGGCTCTAAGGAACGCGTAAATGACATAATATTTTTTTCCGCAAGTACCCTATTAGGGCAACTGAACCCTAACTACCTCACTACCACTTCATAAAATCATCATGGGAGAAGCAAGGTAGGTGGTGCCAGTAAAGCATAGGTCTTTTTACTCTTCACTTCCCAATATTTATTAGGCATAATCTAAATTTCCAAAAGATCGAAATTTATAACAACACCCTGATTAATATTGGAGAATCACATTTTAATCAATGGTGTCTTGAAGAATGACAATTTTTCGAATTTTATAACCCTTTTCTGGGCCCACTTGCTGTAAGATATGAGCGAGGTCCTTTAACAAAAAGCGTGCAAAGAAATGAAATTTTTTAGTCCTTTGGTAAATTTCTGCTAATATAGGGTGCCCCAATAGAAGTGATAGGTTTTCTAATAGGGATATCTGAACTGTTGAAGGTACAAACGTCATCCAGAAGTCAAAATATTCAGTAAGGTTTGACAATTCATCATGGATCGTTTCATGCTTGCCGATCTTTTGGAAGTTATAAAAAACTACTACGGAAATTACAGCTCAAGATCCTCATTTTGGCTAAAAAATAATCTCAGACGAAGCCAATTTTTACCTCAGTGGCTGTGTCAACAAGCAGAATGGACTAGTATCATGAATTTTATTTCTGGTTGCATATGATAGAGTACGTCATAAAAAGCATCTCATTTTTTTCTCCGATTTTTTTGGGCACAGGAAAGCCGTGAAAATGAGGAAAATATTTGAATTCTCCTAGGGCAGTGACGTCACTGCCCTATAGGCGAACAGCCAATCAAAAGACAGATATGTGTGCTGTGTTGCCGCATTCTGATGGCGCGCGGAGCTGTACGCGGGCTGGCTCATCTATCTTGTCTTCTGTTCCCGTCTGATATGTTTTGTGGTTTTAATGTCCCGTGATCCGAAATTCCGGGGCTGTTCCAAATTACGGTTCTATCACCGTCCTAGAACTGTTTTCATCATGCCCCACCCATTTTGTGATTCTAGAATCGATGATTGGTTGGTACGCTGGTGGACCAACCAATCATCGTTTTGAGAACTGTAAAATGGGCGGGGCATGATGAAAACAGTTCTAGGACGGTGATAGAACCATAATTTGGAACAGCCCTTCCGAAAGCTAAGTTAAGGTTCCTGATCCGTCAATCCTGTCAATCAATCGTCATTCGGTCATTGTCATTTCCAAATTCCATTGGGCTTTGGCTGTAATTTTCAACAATCTTAAAGTTATTATTATTTGTTTGCGTTTATTTGTACAGGATATCCTTTTATTCCATTTTAGTAGGTTTCAAGTTATTTTATCATAACATAACCAACAAGTATGGGTAAAATCGATAGTGGATTCACAAACGCCGATTCAGATAACCTGCCTAAAGTTGATATGGCTATGGGAACGACTTTTATGTGGATAGTATGCAGTTCTTCAATACGAAGATGAGAAATGTGAAAGCTAAGAAGTGAGTTTCAAATTATTTATAACACTTTGGATAGCAAATAACATGTTTATGTGAAATGTAAATGTTTTGCGAGTCGGAGCTGTTCTTGGCAACAATGCACTGCTGATAATTCGCGCGGTTGGCACTGATTGGCTGAATTTGAATTCCTTTCTTTAAACTTTAGAATGGAATTACTAAAAAACAAAATGATGTAGAAAGTAACGAAATGCAGCAGAACGTTTATTTGTGTATGCACTAAGCGGCCATAATAATTAAATCATTGTTCTTAACCTCGTGATACTAGTCCATTGTCGTTACTGGCTGTGAACAATCCACACATGACCGAAGAAGTGGTCCAGTATCCGAAAAAATTGAATGTGTAGTGGGGATTGTAGCATGACGGCATCATTGGTCCTTTTCTTTCGAAATGACCTTACAACCAATGAGCCACTCTATCGATCGATGTTAGAAGAATTTTTGTAGCCAGAGATCGACAACATCGATACTACCGACATGTGCTGTCAACAGGATGGAGCCACGAGCTACACAAGCGACGCAACGCTCGAAGTTGTTCGACAGAAGTTTGGCGACTGGATCATCGCCAGACGATCGTTCATTGATTGGCAACCGCGATCGTGTGATTTGACATCTCTCGATTATTTTCTTTGGGGATACGTCAAATCATTGGTCTGCTCCAACAAACCAGCCACTTTGGATGACCTCGAAAACAATATTCGAGTAGCCATCAACGCCATAATGCCGCAAATGCTTCAAAATGTCATACGAAATGGGACCGACCACTTGAACCACTGCCAGGGAGCCCGAGGCAGACATTTGGATGATGTTCTATTCCATACATAATGTCATGGATGTAGCTTCAAAATAAAGCCAAAACCAATTTGATATCTCAAACCGTTGTTATTTTATTTAATTTTTTTTCCTATCGTTCTTATTGGGGCACCTTATATAATGAACTAACTTGCTTTGGTTCTAAGTACTGCAATCAGAGTAGAAATAGTTGAAAAATGTTATTAAATATTTCTATGCTATGATTCAAATGAATTTCTAATTTAAAGCTAATCTGATATACATCATGCAAGCAGCTCAACCTCATGTAGGGGTTCCGTCCTAACAGGAGCATTATCTAAATTTTCTTATCTATATATAAATAACAAAGTGTATATAAATAGGTCGCTAAAGTGTGTATAAAAACAAATATTGCACATAGGACAAAACATTAATAAACAAAACGATCACAATTTGACTAGAAAAGGGTCATGCAATTTTGTAGCGTTGATGGGTAATCACTAGGCTGGCCCGCAGACTGTATCTGCTGCGACGACTGCACAGCGGCCATGGCCATAGAAACGGGTGTTGTTGACGGGTGGTATGGCACCTAAAAGCAATTAAATATTAAAACTAAACAGCTGCTAGACCCCAACAGGCATTCCAGATAATATTTTATATGGTGAATTGGAGTTTTGAATACTTTTTTTGTGATAAATGGAAAGATTATATAACTTTTATAACAAAACTATTTTTGTTTTGTATTTTTTTCGTAATAATTCAAAAGTTATATCAAAACAAAAATTGGTTTTTGAATCCAGTAGCGAAAACACGCCTAACCCGTTTGACGCATAGCCGGATTAAGCTTTCATGGGGCCCGGGGCTTATAATTTTAAGGGGCCCTTTATAAATAAAATGCAAATACTATTATTTATGAAACTATATTCGCGATATAACAAAATAAACTACTATACACTTTTTTATAAGTACGTCATGAGTCCGGTTATAGTATCAGCACTGCTCTCAATGTTTGTGTTTGCTTAGTAATCAGAACTATTTTCAGTGCAATCCTTTTCAAGCGGAGCGTTAGGTTTGCTTAAAAAACTTATTTTGGGCAATTTTTTTCACTGCCTTTAATTTATCCTCAGCAGCCTTAAAATAGTTATTTAGAGTTATCTTGGTAGATTGTAGCCATGTAGCACACAGACACAACGCTAAGAAAGTATATGGATAACTTACTTTTCTTTTTTGAGCGTCGCCTTTGTATCGGCTCAACTTCGATTTATGCATTATGTTGGCACGGGCCACGGGTGCCGACAGTATCCAATGGGTAGGTATAGGTATTTTCTATTTTCTTTTTATACAGGCTGAGTCAAGCGCAACGTCTCGGACTCTTGTGACCAAACCATAACACTTTTTAGAAAATTAACTTTGCGAATGTATGCAGGTCGAGTTGGACTACATTTCAAAAATGATGACTTTTATACAGGGTTTCTTATAAAAGCGTGCCATTTCAAAGTTATTATATTTTAATTGGAACACCCTGTATATATTATTGAATATTTAGATTACCGGGTCAATTCTAGCGTGACTTTATGTATCACACCTGAGGCTTGAAGTGAGCCGTTTAGGTGCAATTCACAATTTTTGATATAAGTAAATGTCAGAAAAAAATTGAATATCGCAGCGATTATAAAACTTAAGACGGCTGTGAATTTGCCGTGTGACTAAACTTGAAATTGGTCAACTTAGGTTTGACATTCAAGTTTGAATTATATTTGTGGTTGGAGAAATCGGTAGACTAATTGAGGAAACTTCAATTAGAATTAACTTGATTTTTTCAAATGGGAAGGCCTAATTATTTTTATACAGTCGAATTTAAAATTTGGTATCATTCTTCGGTAGTTTTCATTTAATTTCAAATTTTCAACCAAGCCGGTGTTTTTCAATTTTCCTACCTATATAAGCAACTTAGCAGGCCATGAAATACAAACAAAAAACAATTTAGGTGGAAGAAAACAACTAACTTAGCAGAAAGATAAAAGACGAACTAGAGTAAACAGTTAAAATTACAAAAATGACTTACAACAAATCAAGTCTAATCAGATTTAACAGAGGTAACACATCTAATCAATCACTTGAGTGAAATGACTATTGTTTTATATGATTACATGTGAAATTTCGTGCTGAAGATATTAGACTGCTAGTAACTATGTGCTGAAAGTTTAATGGTTTTGGGAATCTTTAATCTATAATACATTGCAGTAGCTAGTAAGCTGTAAAAATTATTCATGTCTGTAGTATTTCAGCTTCTCTTTGACCTTAGATATCTTACCGGCGTTGTTTCTAGTTAGATTTCATTGGTTGTAGGGAATTTTTATAACCTTGCCCCTTTACTTTAGTTTATTTGTATCTTTCTGCTAAGTTATTTGCTTCTATCTGAACATGTTTTCGTTCATATTTCATGGCCTGCTGGTTTGCTTATAGGTAGGGAAATTGAATGAAATCTCGAAATTAAGTTTTTAGTAGATCTACTGATTTTATTGTTCATCTATTGACCTAATATTTGCACTATCACATTAAATAAAATTAGGGCCCCTGGGGGGCCCCTCTGAACCGCGGGGCCCGGGGCTCTAGCCCCTTTAGCCCCATGGTTAATCCAGGCATGGTGTGACGTCACCATGGTGTTGGATGTTGACTAACGACATGCTACTCTGGTAGTAGATTCTAGATTCTCAGCCAATCGTGAAAATAGTTAACTATAACCAGTGTTTATTTGTTGAAACAATGAATGAAACTTGCAGCTTGAGACGAAGCCTACGATCGAAATAAATATGTTTTTGAATGTTTGAAGTTAAATGACAAATTCCAGTAATAAAGTACCTAATCAAATATGTTTTGTTTAAGCAACCGTTTCCACAACGCTGTGGTGGTGCAGTGTCTTAGAGTAGACTGTCGATCTGTGCTTGGGCGGGGTGTTGGTTCGAAGCCCAGGCCTTGCAACTCTTTTTTTTTATTTTTTTTACCAAAAATTTATTGATATGCTTTTTGCACATGTTCCACACATTTTTTTCTACCATCAACATAAATTTTATGAGACATTTTACTTGTACTACATAGTGCAAAAACTAAGTACCGCACGCGGTGGACAATTCAAAAAATCAGTGGAAATGAAGTTTGTCCGTCAGTATCAGTCTCCAATTGCTCTAATTGCAATATCAAAATTGAACTTGATCCAAAAAAGTAATTATTAGTAATTTGTGTTGTACTTGTAAAATCTCTAATAAAATTTGATCCAAAAACATATTTATGACGATGGTAGAAAAAATGAGTGTAACACGTGCAAAAAGCATATCAATACATTTTTTTGGTGGCAAAATAATGAGCTGCAAGGCCTGGGCTTCGAACCAACACCCGCTCGAGCACAGATCGGCAGTCTAACACTCGACACTGCACCACCACAGCGTTTTGGAACGGTTGCTTAAACAAAACATAATTGATTAGGTACTTTATTACTGGAATTTGTCATTTAATTTCAAACATTCAAAAACATATGTCCTATCCCTACACTGTTTCTGCTGTATATCAACGAGCTGCTGGAAATAACCTCCAATCCAATCTACAGCAACGCAGGCGACAGTACATTGATTATCGTGCATGGAACCAGGCAAGCTACTATCATGCCTGGAGACGGTACGTCACCGTAGGCGACAGCAATATGCCTCGCATATCAATAAAGAAGTCTCACCGTTGGCTCACCAACTGTGCAAATGGAGGGTCACCTAATAGTCGAGCCACCTTCCGTCAAGCTTTTGGAGATTAACATCAACAATAACATGTCCTGGCACGACCACGTCGTCAGTATTGCTAAAATGGCATCCCAGAAGCTTGGAGTTTTGTTCCGCTGTAGGAAGCTGTATATACCAGAGCAACTACTGCTGCTCTACAAGGCACAGATCCCACCATCGCTGGAGTATTTCTCCAATGTGTGGGGATGCGCTCCGAAGCACTCTCTAAAGCTTCTGGACACCATCCAGAAGAGAGCAATTAGACTAATCGATACGCCTAACCTCACAAAGGACCTCCACAGCCTGGAACATCAAAGAAGGGTGGCAGACCTGTCCCTGTTTTTCAGATTCTATCATGGAAGATATTCGAGTAAGCTCTCCCAGATAACACCAAAGGCAGTCCGAACGAGGAACACTAGAGAGGCTCTGCGAGCTCATCCTTACCAGGTCGAGGTTCCAACTCTCCGAACCAGTCTCCTCCAGCATTCCTTCTTTTGGAGAACGGCTACAACCTGCAGGGTTTAAAATCTAACGTCTACCGACACTTATCCTCCCGCAGCGCTTTTACAGCGCCATAGGCTTTTATTCTTTGCGGGAGGCTTATCATAAAAAAAAAGATTAGCTGGGAATCTAGAATCTACTACAGGAGTACCACGTCGTTGGTGAAAGGAACATAGTGACGTCACACGGGTTCGGGAGCTGTGGCATGTCGGCGTGTCTTCGATACTGGATTCAAAAACCCATTTTCATTTTCATATAACTTTTGAATTATTGCCAAAAAAACAAAACAAAAAGAGTTTTGTTATAAAACATATATATGATTCACCATTTATCACTAAAAAAAAAAAAAAAATTCAATTCTCAAACATTAACTATTCTGTTGTTCTCATAGTTCGATAAATAAACAATAGTTCACAATAATACACATACAAAATCTTAGCGAATCGAATGAAACGTACTCAAATATGCAACAGGTGATCTGTACGGATATGAGTTTAATGCTACAAGTTTGTTGTTTACATTTCAAATTGAATTTGGGAAGGCCCAAAATAATACTTTGATAATAGATTTGAATAGATTTCGTAGTTTGGGGTAGACTCTGGTCCTTACACGTCAGCCTGAGCTTATTGGATGCCCCGTATCTATTAGTCGGATAAGCCAATTCGTTTGCCCTTGACCAGGTCCAGGAGCTACATATTTCCCAATACTAGTCAGTTTCGTCATCTGGCTAGGTCACACCAAACAAAGCCCCGCAGTCCAAAATGAAATGTCGAGCACTTTTTTAAGACTGATAGCAAAGTGGCCACATGTCCCCCTTGAGCTTCACTAGCCAGCTAGTGAACTGCTCATTTGGACCCGTAAGCAGCTTGTCCAGAGTACGCTCGTCAACGCTGACGATGCTTCTCGTTGGACCATTGGTTGATAACCTTGTAGATAGTCTCTTTGCTTACGCCACAGATTGGTTCTGGACCGAAGAATGACATGCTCGCTCCCCTTCTTGCAAGCTGATCTGCACACTCATTGCCAGATTGCCATCAATACCTTCGTGGTCTAGTGCCCAACCGAGATGTACAGAGTTGCTTAAGGCTAGTAAGCTGAGTGTTAAAACGGGCCCATACCAGTTTTGATGCAATCTTCCTGGAGTCCTACCCCGTATGAGGGCGGGTTAGAATATCTCCCATCGTATATCCTGCGTGTCGTAAAAGGCGACTAAAAGGAACCGAACTACTGTCGATATAAACAGTAACCTCTTCTCAACCAACAGCTTTGGGTGGACGAGTTGTGAAGAGTCAGGACACCTTCTTGTCCTTGGGGTGAGAAATTGCCCCTGAAGGCGGATGAACCAATGGATACCATCTGGTCAACGGCATGAGGATGCAGAAAGCAAATGGGAAACTGCTGCATTAAAGATCTTCAAGATATCCCAAGAGAAACTCGTAAAATGAGTAAATGCATTTTACGAGTTCACAACATGTCTGTTAAGACTATGATGATGATGATCCCGGAGTCCTAGACCTTCAAAGCAGCTTGCGAGTACGAGAAGACCACAATGCTCGTATCAATGTACAGAATTGTCCGAGGCACAGTTCATATCGTTACAGAATATCCAACACAGTCTTGGGGTTTTGAATCTAACAACGTTGGTATCGAACGACAGTACCAGGAATTCAGTTAAACCAAAGTCAGTTTAAAAGACTTGTTCCACTTTTGCACAAACTTCGATTTTGGGAATTTTTGAGGTTCCTGGTAATTTTCCAAGAAATATCTGGTGGTTGGCAAGTGGTGGCATTTTGAGGACGGAAAAACTCCCTAATCATCACAATTCGATTTTTATGTCTTTAGGCATGTCCTTGGTAGTTAGAAAAATGTTAATTTGATTTTTGTACCTCTTTCTGTTCATTTCACAGCTGATGTAATTTTCTATTTTTTTACCTTCCTGGCAACATTATTCTTGGTAAAAAGTATTATTTGCATAGAGAAATGTGAATGCAAGACTCACAACACAGCTCATATACGTGCCTATCTACACAAGAGGTGATACCACAGCATAGTAAACAATCAGCACAATATCTCAGGTTGGCGGCAATAACACGCGCATCCCCCCTCTTGGATGATCATTTGTAGGGATGCCAACGATACTTTGATACTTGTACTTCTGCACTAATATCGAGTATTTATATAATCAATGGGCTCGTTCACCTTTCTTTTTTTATTTGTGCATCTGAAAGAATACATATTTTTTAGTCACCGTGCCAAAAATTAGATCTCTGTGAAGTTTCCAAGTCGCTCAAAAAAAATAATAAACATGAATGCCGGGCGCATTTTCGATACGCTGTCGTGACGTCATCAGATACGTTGACCGCGCACATTTTAGAACACAAAAACTGTCACCAGTCACAATCACTGTCAACAGATGTCACAATAACACAAATACATACATCGAACGTAACTACGCGACGAGTCGTGATGATCACAAAACATATATACAAATGATTATATTAGGCGAACGGAGCATCCTACAAGTATGAAATTTTCACAATCATGTTTTTTCTATTTAAGCTTTATTTTAGGCAGGTCAAAATTGATTTTAAAAATTTTGTGAACAAGCCCATTGCACAAAATTCTCTTTACGAACCAAACGCGCCTACTTGGCTAAAAAATATTGAACTGGTACCGGTATCGATATTTTCATTTTCGCATCTCTACGCGGACTTCACACCCGTCAAATAATCCCAAGGTCAAATTCTGTGGGAACCATTTTTATATAGGAAATCCTCATATTCTGTTGTTTGTTTACTATGCTGTGGTGATACCTCTGAAATCCTATCTATGAGGATGCATAATTCTCGCATATAAATACGAATTTCTAGAAATGGAAGCTGTGACACTTACGGATGAGTTGTGATGGAATCGCGGATCCAGCATCATAGCCGCTGCAGCAACTGCCGCAGCAGTTGACGTGGCAGTTTGGCCCCTGGACAGTGCCGGGTGACCAACTGCTCCCAAATGGCTGGCTACACTACCTGCACCGCCTCCAGCTGCACCTCTTGCTGCATGGCTGCCGGACAGAATTTGATTGTGCAAACTGGAAATAGCGTATAATTACCATGAAGTAAAGATCAAATAGAAATTTAGTTCATGTTATGTTACTTCACATACTAGGTGGTGGGAACGGTAGGGGGTGAGGTGAGGTGAGGTGAGGTGAGGGAATGAATGAATGAATAAGGACCAGAGGCTATCCAGCACGGAATGTGGCTGGTGCATAGGCCACACGATGGGCCCTTTTGCGCCTCTATCCGCGCTAGTTCCTAAGACCTGCCCTTTTGGCAAAGGCAAGTACATTCTTAGGTCCTATCCGTTTTATCTCTATTGGTTCCAAGGTTCTTGAGCCCAGCATAGTGTGCCTGTGATAACCCAGGATTTCACCGCGACACAAGATGTGTGCCGAGGATTCTTCCTCTTCACCACACCACACGTGCACGTTGGGTCGTTGACCACCCTCATTACAAACAAGTGGCGCTTGACGGCGTTGTGACCCGTTGATAGGCCTACTAGCAATCTCAAGTTACTCCTATCCAGACAGAGATAAAATCGTCCTATTCTCTCTGCAGGCCCTGCTAATAGCTCCCGAGCCTGACGGAGATGACCAGAGATGTTGTTCCATCTCAGAGAGTGTTGATTCTGGATCCACTCTCCAGTTGTTTTCCTAATCAAGTTTGCAGATAGTCCTAAGGCTGGTTCCGGACCCACAAAACTGTTGCCGGATCCCATCCTAGCCAGATGATCCGCCATTTCGTTACCCGTTACCCCAGCGTGCCCAGGTACTCACATCAGTGATACCTTGTGTTTAGCTGAGATGTCGTCAAGAGCCCTCCTGCACTCCAGGACCAGTCCCGACGTTATTTTCCAAGCACTCAGTGCTTTGATGGCTGCCTGACTGTCAGACCAGATAGTAATCCGCCTCCTAGACCTGTCAATTTCCCGAATACGATTTACACAAGCAAGTATCGCATAGACCTCAGCCTGGAATACTGGTGTGCCCCCCAAGAGGGAGTGAAAGTCTTGTATGGGGTCCGTAGACTCCCGAGCCCGAGCCCTCTAGCGAGTGAACCGTCTGTGTACCAGACCTGTCCTCCTCCTTCGATGAGCTGTCTTTCCCTAGACTCCCACTCTTCCCTTGACGGAAACACCACCGTAAATTTGCGATTGAAGCGATGGGTAGAAGAAACTATATCGCTCCTCTGAGGTGAGGGAACTTCAAAGTGTTTTGTATTGATAAAGGATGTTACAGACCTATTCTAGCACTACCTTTACAGACCTAATTATGGCCTCTGATCTTTTTGACATACATTACGTGTTTTGAACAATCCAATACCATGTCAACTACTGACACTTAAATGAAAATTTGCGCGTATCATAGGTTGCGTTCAGCGAACATAAGCGCTCTTTCGGAGCGCTTTGCGTAGAGCGGTATACTGAATGGTCCACGTCTAAAGCTAAATTCAGATGCACACGACATCCGACGATACGAAACTGTTCCTATTGGTTGAAATATGTTGATTTGACATCATTTTGAATATTTCAACCAATAGGAACAGTTTCGTACCGTCGTATCGTCGGATGTCGTCTGCATCTGAATTTAGCTTAAAGTGTCACACTCTCAGAGTAACAACTGAACATAGAGGTATTAAACAAACCACTTCAGCATGGCGTGCTCAAAGCCATCATCTTTTGACACTTCAGACCCAAACATTGCCAACTAACCTGAAAATTCTTCCAATGCAATCCATGTTACAAACACTGCTCTGCACTGTCCCATCTCGAAAAACTGTTAAACTACACTCGAATATAGCACAGGAAGTCCGTAAAGTTCACTACAGTTACCAACAAATAGCGAAATCGATTTTACTGACCAAGCATAAACGACGCACAAACAAAACAAACGTTTGACAGTCGGAGATTACCGTAAACAAATCGCAGGAAAATTACATAGGCGTTGCCAACTCCTCAAAATTTATGTAAGACAGAATTTGCGTTAGTGATGAAGAAACATGCAGTAACGCAGTAGAGGTGAACATATCTATTGATTTTGCTGTAATCATTTCTGAACCATGAAAATACCGTCTTTTTTAACATAGAATGGAATATTTCTGGATACTATACAATTAAGACGATAGTAAACAATTATGATTGCCGTATCTGGTGGGCGATATGACGACGTAAGAAAAGATGTTGGCCTATTAGAATTAGTTGTTTACTACCTCTATGTTTTGTTACTCTGAAGTCACACTCAACGTATTACATATTGACATGACAATCATGACATAATTCAATCATAACCGCCAGATTAACAGTTTGTATTGATTGATACCCCAAAACTGTAAATACTGGTGAAGAATTGAAAATGAAACAAGAAATAATAGTAATACCTAGCTATTGATACCGGAATTAATATTAATGCTGTTTACCTATAGTAGAAGAGCCTGGAAAATAGAATTGAGGTGACCAGAAACATAAATTACTTTGAAGGTGTGATATCTCGATGATGTCTCATTTACCTGACAAAAAATTTTATTCGCATAATGCATACTAATTAATAATAATATTAATTAAAACTTTTAACATTACTTTGTACCAGCATCGGATATTACTCCATAATTTTCAAATCAAAATATTCCGAAAACGGTACACACTATCGAGTTTTACCAAGAGTACCTTTTTGGTGTGGAATTGAATGATGTTCAAGTTCGCCTAAAATTTTAATTTATAAATCTAACCTCAAAAAAGTTATGTTCAATGCTACCTGGTATGAATCGTGTAACTAGCGCCCTCTATGAAAGTCAGGTATAAAAACCAATTCATAGGATGTACTAGCTTCCAAAACATATTCCTGTGAAATTTCATTCCAATGTTGCCAGTAGTTTTGGCTAATTCGTAAAAAATGTGTATAATCTTTTTTTCTTCAACGCCCTGTATCTTGGATACGGATAGCATTAAGATTTTTTTTTAATAAGCAAATCCCAATTATTTTTCAGTTTTCTGCCTATCCTAGAGACAGGGTCACCTTTTTTTTTGGAACATCCTGTAGTTGTTTGTAGTTAAGAACGAATTACCAGCAATGCCCTCCAAAAACAGGCCAGTGACATCACAGTGACGTAGGTGCGCAGTGATCGCTTAATCAGCTAATTGGCTGCCATCTAAATTGTCGTCAGTAGCGCCAGTTAGATTGATTTGCAAAATATCGTTTGATGATCGTTTGTGTGCGCGTTATCTCATGCGGTTTTTTTTAATTGTGTGGTTTTAGGTTCTACCTAAGTACAATGTCTCCGAAAAGAGTTGTTGTGAAGTAACACACTTATTTTTTGCAATATACTATTATTCAAATTCGAATTGTTACGCCTCTGGTTGTAAACAATGTCATCCGCCATGCTTTCTGCGCCGGTACGTCATCAATTGTGTGATGTCAATCCTTTTCCGAAAACGAATTTTAATGACTCATTCTATGTATATCTATATATCTTCGCAAAATAAAAGCGGTATCGCTATATACGCTATAGGTATGTATAAATGGGATTTACGAAGTCAATAGACTGGACTCCGTCTTTCTGATATTGGTGGGATTTCAACCCACAAACCCAGTATTTTGAGCCGTCGCCACATCAAGTACGCCAAAAAACTCTTCATGTATGCGTCTAAAGACTATTCAGCACTCTATATTCTATCATGCTTCTACCCGTAGATGAAATATTAGTGGCAGATTTGTCTAATAGTCTTTAACTGATTTATGCTGTTGTACAAAACTGCCTTGCTTTATTAGGATCGCCGCAAAAAACGTTTGAGGATTGTAAAATGAAGCAACCACGAGATGTCGAACCTAGAGTCCAATTGTTTGAAGTTAGAAGTTTGAAAAATTGCGTTATGGATGTATGGATTGAATCTTTGGTGGCGATAGGCGATACATTAACAATGTAATGATACTTATCTGGTTAAGGCAATAAGTTGGAATCTTAATCTGAGTCAAACTCACTAAATCAAAATGTCTTCCACGACAGAACATATGCATTGTATGCTATGTAGCTACGAAAAGATGAATCATTTTCACCAAAAAATAATTATCAATCTTAAATCGAAGGACGATGCCGAGTGTCTAGGAAAAACTGTGCAAATTCAGTATTTTATATTTAGTTGTGTGTTGGTATAGGATTGATTGTGCAATACAATAGTTTATACATCGAATAAACTCTCGTATACTAGATCAATCCATCAATCATATACATATGTAGAGATTTAGCATCGTCAGCAGTAGGAAAACTGAAGAGTAGAAAAATTTAAAAGAAGCACAAGAAGAAGACTGGTATAATGAATATCAATGTACAGACTTGAAAAAAATGAATAAAAACAGCAGAATTAAAACGCATTTACAAATTTTTTACATATGTATATACCTAATTTCAAGCATTAATAATAATTGAACACTATGAGAGACTACACAAATTTCAACACATTATCATTTAGGAACTCAGTGGGGGTATATGGGCACATCTTTATTAGTATATCTTTATCAGTAATCTCTTCAGTTTTGGCATAGCGTGCTGTTGCATATTTAAAGGCAGCTTGTTGAAACACTGGACTGACATTGAGAAAACACTTATTGGCCACGGTTAACCTATGTTGAGGAGCATACTATACATACTGTATAGCCATTGCTCCCCTCACATTCAATGATAAGTCAGTCACGTAGACGATGAACATAAGTGGGCCCAATCTCAAACCTTGGGGGACGCCAGTGTCCAGTGTAGACACTGATGACCGCATACCTGAAACCTCTGTGTATTGCCTTCTTTCGGTAAGACGGAACGTTGTCGTAACAATAATCTTACCTGGCCGCAGCTGCGGCAGCCGCTGCTGCTGCAGTGGCCGTAGCTGCCGCGTTGTGATGCGCATGCGCAGGATTATGATGGGCATGCGCAGGATGGTGATGGGAAAAGTCTGTTGGATCGGTAGCGCTGCCGGCACTCGACGTACCTCCGCTCGCGAAAGGCGGGTAGGCGGAGTTCGCTGTTGTCAAATTGGTTGCAGCTGGAAACGGACAACAAATAGGATCTATCAGAAATTAAAGAGACTTATGCTACACTGTAACAATGAAATGTTTATTAAAAAATCTTCAATAACTATCCTTTTAAGTACTCCCCATGCATTCTGTTCAATACACTTATCCCATCGTTTTATCCACTTGTCTTGAATTTCTGAAAACCTGAACCATAATTTTAATAATAATAGTAGTTTTTTTCCAACAGGTATACACTCAATAGCAGGAAATCTCAAAAAATCTAATAGCCAAGGTATATGAATAGAAGATGAAAAAAAATATGATTGAAGTATCACAGGCAACTAGTGTCCGACCGAAACTACTTTTTACGGCCGGAACCGAAACCGAATTTCGGCCTCCATCTCAGTTTCGGCCGAAACCGAAACCGAAACATCAATATAACGTCAGTAATTTTTTCGTGGATATAAAAATGAATAACGTTTCATCAGCATTATCACACCTTATTTCAAATAAATTATGTATTTTTTTTTAAATAAGAAGTTAATTTAAACCAAATATCAACTATTTTATATTTATATTATATTCTGTATCTACTAAATAATACTCCAAACTTTGGTCAATCTTTATGACACTGTTATCAATTAGCTGCCTTAAAACTAAATTTCTAAAGTACCTACGTGCTAAGTACAACTACTAAGTATTTTTGAAAGTAAGGAGTTTTCTCTGAATTTAAGAAACTGTTGTGAGCTGCACTGAGCTACAGCTATTGTTGACTATCAGTATATAAGCTCCCCTCCAGCGTAGTGACTAGTGAGTCCGTGAACCTTTTCAAGAACAGACTCGATAACTGGAACAATATGCGTACGTGATGTGTCTTAGCTTAGTTAAGTTTGTATTGTATCTAATCGTTATTTGGATTTTGAGTTAACAGCGTTTTGCGCTGCTCTACTCATGATAGTGTTGTAATAATAATAATAATTCATAACTGAACAATCTAATATTGTAATATTGTAAGCGAGAAACAATAATCTATCAACTTTCTTTGCAAATAGCTTCTTCAGTCTGAATAAATTGGACTAGTAGCATTAAGTAGTTGTTCAGAGGAAATAGTCGTCAGTAAGGCCGACGTGAATTTTAGGGGAACCTTTCTCAAAGACAGAAATGGACTGAAATTCTAGTGAAAGTAATATCTGCGTTTCTTTGCAAGCTTGGCTCCGATAAATAGGCTTTTTAACTTGTGATAAGTTATTATCATCATCTTCCCAGCAAAATCAGACTTCTTCGCTTGAAGATTAGTGCTCCTAGGGTGTCCGATCGTAGAGCCAAATCCATCGCTTTTAGTTTCAGCCGTAGTTTCGGCTGGATGGCAGCCGAAACCGAAACTAAACCGAAACCCGTTTTTTGGCCGAAACTAGGCCGAAACCGAAACCGAATGTTCGGTCGGACACTACAGGCAACCAAGTGCCAACAACAGTCTGCACAGGCAGACCGAAAAACACATAGTAGACTTATCTGAATGCATACTTTAACAAAACAAAAATTATGCAATGATATTTCAATCTGAAACTAAAATAAAAATCACATGTACAGATATTATATTCAATACGCCTGGCAACCAAGTTCGAGCATAATTATCACTGAATGCCTTTCTTGCTACAAAATATATAACATTTGTTGCATATAAGGTTGTATCGATTACACATAACATTTACAGGAGATTTAGTTAACAGATTCGTGTAGCACAAGTTACAGTAGAATGTATGGAGCTGACAATTAATTAGCCTAGGGATGTAAAAATTAATCTTACTTAGTACAAAGGAACAATCAAGTATGTTATGTATTAAGCTGAACAAAAAAGATAGAGCACTTTTTTCACGTCGCATTTGTAGGCTTTCAATGTGATATGTTTCCAGCAAGACATTATAGCAAAAACCTCTTTCCGGGTAAAATCCGTAACATTTAAAAAACATGCTTAAATGCTCTACGTTGAACCGACATTTCTGTCGATGGATACCAGATCAGAGTAGTGTATTCCAACTTACTTCGGATGAAAGTAATGTACAGCAACTTTAAAGTACCTAGCGACATTAGCAAATTTGGACCAGTTGCTGACAAAGTAGCCCAGCGCGTTAGAGCTGATGAAACTACATTTATGACATATTCCTTAAAAGGTAGTATTTCGTCAAATGTGACACCCAAATCTTTGAAGCTACTAACCCCTTCAATTTTAACGCCTACAGCACTGTCGTCATCATAGCGAATCTTATTAATTTTTCTCGTATACGATATGATCTTACATTTGGATGTGATTATTGTTATTACATACATATTATATATTAAGGTAATCCGCAAAAAGTAGATGCAAGCAGGGTATCTGTAGTGTTAAATCATTTATAAAGATAAGAAAAAGTAGAGGGCCCAAATTGGACCCCTGCGGTACACCAGATGTAGGTGTGTAAGTAAATGATTTGCAGCCGTCATACTCTATCAAATAGGTACGATTTCATCGATGCGAGCAGAATATCCCATAGACCTTCCCAAGAGTATATAGTGGTCGATTTGGTCTAAAGCCTTCTAAATATTTTTATAAATAACACCAACTTGATCTTGTGAATCGACAACTTCAGAGATGAGCCGAGTTGTGCACGTCAAGACCTTTCAGTGCTGATTATCCCCCAATTCTACAATTGTTTGATGACAATTCGCTGATCTGTGAGCAGGAGAATTATCCTGATGCATCGTCCATGCGCAGTTTTGATAAAGTAGCTATTTTTGCCTTAAGGCCCACTTCTTATGGGGCCATCACGGTAGCGCCACCAGATCGTCCTATGGACGCCACCAGCAGTGGTGACGACACAATTATGTGAATGAGCCTTTTGAATTGTATAGGACGAGTTGGTAGAGCTACCGTGGTGTAGAGGTCGAGAACTATCGATATTCGGACCATCGATAGTTTTTGATATCACTAATAGAAAACATCGATATTTATCGATAGTGTCCGATAGTTTTTTTTACGAACATTTAGGTTTGTTTTTTAAGAATACTTTTGGTAATCCTCCGACAGAACTTTAAATCAGTTATTAGGGTTATTGATTAGCATTTTTTCCGAAGATCAAAAGAAAATACTAAATTATGTTGGGTTAGGCGTGATTAAATTTTAAATTAATTTTGTACATTCAACCGCCCATTATCGATAATTGTAAAACAGATAACATTTTTGACTAAAACTATTTTAGCTAGATTTTAAAAGACAATAAACAATTTTATGGAATTTTTATTATTAATTGTTACTAAGCATATTTTGATGTTTTTGCTATCACAACTACTTCAACAAATTAGAGCATTTAGGTTCTGATTCTATTGTTTCAATAACTGGATTGAAATAAAGGTTTGAAAACCAATATGTGAAAATAATTAAAAAAACTGTAGCTGTCCACTTGTGCAGTGTGCTGTTCCGTAGTTGTAGCCACAAAACATCTACACTGATTCACTGATGAGTTCAAAGTTTGAACACAGAAGTACAGAGCAGCACCCAGAGGCACAGACACCAAAGTCTTCGTACGGTAACACAGAACGTCAAATTTGATATAATAAGCAAGTTCTGTCAGTTCTGTGACTCAACACAATCAGAGAAACTGTTGTTTGGCTAATATCGCGAACTATCGATACTAACAAAAAAATATCGATATTTTTCGATATCACATACTATCGATAACTATCGATAGTACTATCGTGGTGGCGCCACCGTAGTGGCCCCGTCAGAAGCGGGCCTAAGAATCCTCGAAGTACATTAGAATAGTGCTCCCCAGTTCTGTATAATTATGTCCTTTATGTGCAATGTGATCATAAATAACAAAATAACTACACATTTATAAAAAAAATCATAATGTATAATACGGCAAAGTACTACTGTTTTGCGCAATGTTCATAAAACAAAACTTTAGATTATAGTAAACATGGTATTTTTTTACAGGACAAATTTATGGTCTTTCTAGATTTCGATAATAATTTTAATTTCATTTAAAGTAAAAGATGCGTTATCGCTTCTAATATCCATTTTTGATGTAATGGAATCTTTGTAAAGACTAATAAAAAATACAATATCCTGCAGGACATTGAGTGCTCATTGCCAAACACCAAGGAAGATTCGCATCTCACGTCCTGTTTATACCCTGTTACCCGATACTTTAAACTGTCAGCCGTGTCAACAGCAAACAGCTGTTCGGCTAGTGATAACTAAAAATACCCCAGATTGAGTCTTGACATATCAATTTTAAGCTTTGAGGGAATACAGGGCTGTACTGAGTGCAAGTACTGTTAATGACTATGCTCTGAGGTCTATGCTTATTTTACATTTTCTCGGAAAATCCTGCGTTTCTTTCAGCATATCAGTATGGCTGGTCTGAATGATGATGATTACGCTTTAAAAAGGCAAGAATGGAGATAAAAGCATTTTTAGCTTCACCCTACACAACCACTGAGTTCCAAACATTTCTTTTTAAAGCAACTGAAGAAAAATATAATGTTGAAGGGCAACGTATCGGCTATACAAATAGTAAAAAATATATGGAGCTATTTCAGAAAGTTCAATTTAGTTAGAACTGAACATTACTGAGGTACCAAATAATTAGTAGTTTAATTAGAAACATTTTTATAGAAATGAATAAGCATTTTATTATACAAATCAATAAAATAATCTTCTTCTTTCAACCAACCATTTTTGCTGCGAATTTCTGGATATTGAAACAATTTCTTGTTTACAAAAATAGTCATTCTATTTTGGCAATGAGATATTCAGTAAGAATATTACTGATACAGTCCTGATCACAGGATTGCCAATCAACACCACTAGTAAAAATCTAAATTTGAGATACACTTCTTCGTCAGCTGATACCTATCAAATAGACGTCAAGCCAGTTTAAAGTATCAGGTAACAGAGTATACTTCATGCGTTGTGTGTGATTAAACAATTTTCATCATTGGATATTTATTAGATATTCAAGCTACTCTAACCATTTGGTCATAATCTATATTTGAGTTATATTAATTATTAATCCACTAAACGATAAAAAACAACTAAATGCTCCTCAGTTATTATACACGTCAAGTGTATAGCATCTACATTGACAAGTAAAACTATTCAAGTCGTACCTGCAGAATGATTTTGATGATGCATAATCAGATCCTGAATCTCACTGCTCATTGCTTGACTTACTGGAGTGTTGCTGTTCGAGTGGCTAAAACTACCATTGTTAGGACCGACCGAAGACGATGTTTCATGAGACGCCTACAAGTGTATATTGCTGTTAACTGCGGCATTGAGAAAAAGATCAAAAATACAACCTGTGATTTTGATTTAGTACTGCCATTGCTGGTACTGCAATTTCGCAATGGCCTTGCCTTGTACGGCACTTTTGCAGACGCATTTTCTCCATGATGTCGTGTGAAGTGCTCTTTCAATTTGTCCCTCCTCGAGCTCGCATAATCGCAGTTTGAACACTAGGAAGGAAGGAACAATATTATTTTTAAATCTGCTAATGAAAAGAACTCGACTAAATTAAATGATTATTTTGAATCTCTTATTTGTGTAGCACTGCTAAGCAAATATTACAAGAAAACATAAGGCAAAATACGTTTATTTATTAATAAGATAGTAATAAAATACCTCTTTTATCAAAAGTAGATTGAAAAAAATATCTTATAGTATTTAACTGCAAATTGCGATTTTGTTCATAATTCATCAGTGGACTGTGACCCAATGTTGTATATGCTCCAAGGAATAATCTGATGAATTCTTTCCAAATCAAGTAGTCAGAAATAGGGTTTCACAGGTTTTCTCATGGTTTGTTAAACGCTCATAAGACAAGCAACCTTGTATACTATTAAGAGACTGTTACATTATTAGTTCTTGTATAGGAATTTAGTCTTTTTACACTTAAGAAATCTCAAAGGCAAAGCCTAACCGGTATATCGCGGCTGCTACGAAAAGTTTCTTGATGTACGTAGAACGACCGGCTTGGGATGAGCAGTTCCGCGGAAGCATCTTATAGGCTCGGAATTATAGAAGATAGCTCAGAGGAGCAGACAGAGGAAGGTAAGAGA
The DNA here is from genome assembly GCA_951848785.1 of Callosobruchus maculatus. NCBI lineage: Eukaryota > Metazoa > Arthropoda > Insecta > Coleoptera > Chrysomelidae > Callosobruchus > Callosobruchus maculatus. The sequence goes on along the minus strand of CATOUR010000042.1, from coordinate 2,283,515 downwards.
TCACCAACCGCACACTGGAGAGAGAGCGGTTGAAGGTACAGACAGGGTAGTAGGGGCAGCAGCTCTCCAGATATGTGAGCAATACTCCAGGGGCCCGTTTCTGGAGTTAAGAGAATCATTTCCTACAGGAAACAATGGCGGATTTTCTCCAAAAATCTGTAATTGGTGTTCTGGGACCGTTTTGAGAGAAATGATTCTCTTAAAAAGCGTAGGAACAATTTCTCCTACATTATTTCCCGAGAAAGCCATGTTTTTCCTAAAATTATCTGTCATAGCTATCATTAGTGTCATTCACGTCAGCGCGACAGTGAAATCAACACAAACTACGTAATACGGTTCGCTCAAGCGTTAACGTCACAATTATTGACAGCTAACCTAAAGGTCGCCATAAATAACAGCCGACGACTTAGCCAACCTTAAATGCCTTATTTTGATTGGTGTATCAGTCGATTAATCACAGACTTACGGTATTTCGTAGGTATTCATAATTCTCTTGAGAATTGGAATTCCGATGCCTGTCAAGAACACCTATTAACTTTCTCAGGAGAACATTGTGAGAGATACTGTTCCTATGAGAAACTAATTCTCTCGAACTCCAGAAACGGGTCCCAGGCCAGGTCTTATCTGGTCATATATCGCGTGAGAGGGTTCGATGGTGAGAAGTACTTTCTAGTCCTCAATAAGCAATAGTCAAAACATGTTTGCCATTAAAGGGCCGCTTTCTCAATGTTAAATATTTATCTGGAAGTTAACGGTTATTTGTCAGATAAATTGTTTAAACAATTGAAGGTTAGACTTACGAATTCAAGTAAATCTTATCTGACAGTTGTATCCATAGAAACGCTAACTGGCAGCTACCTATCTGACAGTTTTAACTGGACATTGAGAATCCGGCCCTTATTGTTGCAAATTGGCGAAACGTGTTCGTGTCAGGTCATGTTTTCTCTAATGTTGCCTCCTAAAGGCTTGATTTAGTGACTTCTTGAAAACTGAGTGCTCGCTTAGATACTTCTTGTTTAAGATTGTACAGTGCTGGGTCTTAGGGAAATTCAATTTTGACTCCCCAAGCGGTAATGGTCTCTTGGTCGTTTGACAACGAAGTAGCTGCTGCCAGCCTTCTGCGTTCCAGCTTGACCACAGGGAACGGCCTGATGCTCATGATCCCTGCGTGCAAAGTACTGTCATCCTCAAAACTGTGGATTGGGTTTATAGAGCTAGAGAGAAAATAATCGGGTGCATTCAGCAGCCTCAACAGTTGCGGAACAGCTACCAAATTTTCTGCTGAACGCGTACGCCACCTAGCAGCTACCGCTCCAGCGGTCGCCATTTTTTGTAGCGATAGAAAAGTACGCTCACTTGGAGCGGAATAAGCTTCTTTTGACCTTGTGAGTGTCACATGTTATAACACTTGGGTTAGTTGTGTTGTCTTATTTAAAAGAAAAAGTTCACACTACTGTACACAGTCCGAAACTCTGATACAATTTGACATATCTTTTTATTTTTAATAAGCTCAAATGTGACCACTCATTTGACATTTCAGTGACAACCGACAGTCGACACAAACTATTTATCGTGATATTTCAGAGCGTACAAATAATGCAGCAGAACGCCAACTGTTGAGCTGTAGAGGCAACAAAAGTAGCGGATCTCGATCTTTCTACTGAATGCAACCATTGTGAAGCAGAAACAACGTCGAAGCCAATACCGATCCCTGCGACACCCCAGCGTTGACGTAGAAAAGAAGAGAAGAAGTCGCCTACCAGCGACCAGAGAGGTACCACGACAGAGAGTTTGCAACCAGAGAGGAAGTCTGCTAACAAGCGCAAAGTTTAATAGGAAGAACGTAGGACGGAAGTTTGTTTAGGAGAGTTGCATGTCATAGTTAATCGAATTCCTTTGAAATATCGAGAGCAATGATGTGAGCTTCTGCAAACGCATGAATCAGTTTGCTCCACATATGTGTGCCATAAGCAGGGAGATCTGCAGGGGCGTCAAATGCGCGTCAAAATTTAGAGTATACAATTTCACGATAAGAGGAAGAATAGGAAATGTCCCATGATTAAGATGAGCTGTAGGAGCTTTATTTGAAGGCCACATGGAATTGGGAATGAAGCAGATACCACCATTCCAAGAAAGATATTTTAGACTGATCTCGGCAATATTAGGTTAGCTAAATTGTAGTGTACATTTCTATAGTCTATACCTCATAGTTTTCGAGGTGGCAATATTTGTATTTCACTATTTATACAAATAAATAAATAAATATTTGGATGGCTTTTTGCAGAAAGGAATTCACCAACAAAGTTGGGATTTTCTGTTTACAGCATAATATGGTAATATAAGTCATCCCCTTTCCTGCAAAAAAGATCGAAGGAACAACGCGGTTCCTAGCCCCAACTATAAACAAGAGAACCAGGCCAATGCAAGCAACTGTAGAATTAATTTATTAAGAAGCTGTCCTTGGGATGATTCCTTTCAGCACAATGCCGTCCATTTCATGTAGGAATCCATAATGCCTCAGTTTGCGGAATTTAGTCACATAAAAACAAAAGCTGTTTCTTAGCACAGCTTTTGAACTTTTATATAGGCGACAGAGGTTAGTAATCATTTTAATTTGAAATGTGCTTTAACTATGGACAAACAAAGCTTGCTTGAATCAGAATAAATGTATACTAACCTTGAAAGGCTTCTCTTCCAAATGAATCCGTTCATGTCTCACCAGATGCGATTTTTCCATAAAACCTCTGCCACAAATATGGCAAGAATGAGGTCTTACACCATTATGCGTCTTAGCATGACTTGCCAACTGACTTTTCTTTGATGTTGTATACTTACAATGAGGATATGAACATCGGTAAATATCCCCTGAAAAATGGTTAAGCTGCAGTTTGGTTTGATTATCAGCAGCATTAGTATTTGGTAAAAAAATCCGATATTTTTTTCGTTTAGCGTAATAAAATTAACACATTTTTCAGTCGAGTAAATGCAGATACGAGGACATATCAGTATATAACGAGTCTGGTGCAGTAACTTCTTTCAGAGGTAGCATTTTATAACACACCCAATAAGACATGGAAGCCTTACCATTAGTATAATTTCGGTCAAGTAAGCTTTGATTTAACTTTGACATTTGTTGGAAATTAATTGTTGTATAAAAGATTAAAAGAGTATATAAGTAATATTTGGACGCTGCTTCATGACAACACTACAGGCCAGCGAATTAATCAATGAACAATTGGAAAATTAGGGGTGGAAATTATGTCTCATCCTCCTTACTCTGATACTCTCCCAACCTCGCTCCATGTGACCATTTGTTTCCTGAAGTCAAAAAACAATTGAGAGGTCGAATATTTGAGTTGCCATTAGAGCTCAACAACGATGTGATCTATCACTATCAAAAAATGGTTTATGACAATTGACAAGGCGGCAAAGAGATGGAATAATTGTGATAAACATAATCGAGAGTACTTTGGAGAATAGTTGTTGAAGATTTTTAAATACACTGTACCACCAGTCTCTTTATTTTCTGATAAATCCTTGTATTTTACGACAATTTTTCGCAAAAATATATTTTTGGAAGATTCAAAAAATGTGTTTCAATGAAAGTTTTCTCTTGTATTCTTATAATGAAACTGCATCTCCCACTCTTCAAAATCTGGAAAGAAAGGGCAAAAAAACCGAATTTATAATGAGTTTTTCAAACTCATTTTGACTCTCCTGGATTCAAGTGTATAATGCCAATAGAGTGTCCAATGCAGGAACTTTTATTCAGTCTTATATTCATATTATTACCAGGTTAGCTAGTCTATATAAGCCACAATAGGTCAGAGTCACAGTGAAGGGTCTTCTGATGGCTACCTCACATTAAACCTAGCTAGCCTATATGATTTGTAACTTGCAAACAAAGTAATAAATTATTATACCTGAGTTTAACCATTGATTAACATATTTGGATGTTAATCAATGGTTTAACCAACCGTCCAGAAAATGAAAAACTAAATACTGGCCTCACATACCTGCATGTATTCTCCTATGTGCAATCATATGACTGAGAAACTTTGTATGGAAACCACATGCATCACACACCAGATTCCTGTCTGCATCGTGATTCAACATGTGGCTGTCCAGGTTTTGCTTGAACCTGAACTCTTTGGAGCATTGGTCACATTTGTAAGTCTTATCGGGCGTGTGCAGCTTCATGTGTGAGATGAAGTTCTGCTTCTGGCGGCATTTAAATGAGCAGAATGTGCATTGGTAAATGTTTTCTTCAAGGTGATGTGCTCGATGGGATATCAATTTGGAGATTTGATCGGAGGTGTAGTCGCCTGAAATTTGAAGAATATTTAGTGGATTGCTCACATAACAAAAAAGTTATAAAGTGAAGAATAATTTCTTGTGCTGGTTAATATCAAGAGCAGAATTATTTTATAAATCAGTAGAGAATTAAAGGCTAAGCAAAATACATGAAAAACCATTTTGATTGAATATTATTGAGCAACTTGTGTAAGTTCAATATAAAACATATTGACAGTCTAAAGGAAAATACTTTGAATGTAGTGATAAGGGACTAGTATCATGATGTTTTTTATTATTGTCTTTGATATACAGGGTGAGTTTTTAGTACCGGCTCGGTCGATAACTCCACTACTGTAGAAGATAGCGAAAAAAGTTGTATATAAAAGTTGTAGCCACGAATATGCTCCTTGTTCAGAAAATATTTTGATTTATACAGGGTGATCCATAACTATGTGGTGATGCAAACATGCATTTTTTTAAATGAGACACCCTATATATTATTCCATATTCAAATTCTAATAATGATTTCCGTTCCTCCAATATACGGTACTGTTACATTATACAGGGTATTTCAAAAGTTATGGCCATTTTTATATCCAAATCGCTGTCAATTGAACGTACTGTATATCAAAAAATGATGAATCAAAAATCATTTTTTTCACACGGATGGATAAAAAATATCATCTAGTTTTAAGATCGGCTATAAAAAAATCCCGCGACGCATATTGGTATACAGGGTGATGTAGAATGCAAAATATCGATTTTCTCTCTTTTTTTAAATCTAACCCCTAATATTTTATTATACCAAAGAATTGCTTTTCATATGCTCTTTCATCTTTGTGTAGCACTTGTTGTACCTACGTCCATCAGTTTCCGAGATATTTCGATTTTTCGGTAAATTTAAAATATAGCATCTATTTTTGTACTGAAACTTATTTATTTTGAGGAAGTTCTATCGAATTTGTTTTTTATTTAACGAACAACTGAATTATAAGGTCATGATAGTATTTAATGAACTCAAAATCCTGAATCATCGAGATAATAAAGTCAAGTATGCCGAGGAAACAATTTTGTAGGCGTGATGCATAATTATCAAGCAGATTTATCAGGTATGCTTTGAAAATTTGACAGTTTTCATAACCTGCTCAATAATTCCGTACTGTGTGAAAAACGAGCTTTAAAAATAATTTTTCCATTGAGGGTATTTAGGACAATCTTTGAGAAGTTGCCTAGTTGCCTCTAGAATATATCAACTATGAACAGCAACATCCAGAACGGAGCCACTCTAAAACTAATGCGTTTGAAAGATTGAAGAATCGTTTTATTTGGACTGTGTCGTTTCATATTTCATAGCCTACTTGATACATCTGCTTGATAATTATGCATGACGTCTATAAAATTGTTTCCTCAGCACACTTGACCTACATTATCTCGTTAATCCAGTGTTTTGACTTGATCAAGTACTATTATGGCCTTATATTTTAGTTGTTTGTTAAGCAAAAATAGAATTTGATAGAATTTTCTCAAAATAAATAAATTTTAGTAAACAAATAGAAGGTATATTTAAAATTTGTAGAAAAATCGAAATATCTCAAAAACTAATGAATTCAGCCACAACAAGTGCTATACAAAGACGAAAGAGCATATTAAAGGCAATTCTTTGGTATAATAAAATATTGGGGGTTACATTTGAAAAAAGAGAGAAAATCGAGATTTTGCATTCTACATCACCCTGTATACCAATATGCGTCGCGGGCCTTTTTTATAGCCGACCTTAAAACTAGATGATATTTTTTATCCATCCGTGTGAAAAAAATGATTTTTGATTCATCATTTTTTGATATACAGTACGTTCAGTTGACAGCGATTTGGATATAAAAATGGCCATAACTGTTGAAATGCCCTGTATAATGTAACAATACCCTATATTGGAAGAACGGAAATCATTAGTAGAATTTGAAGATAGAATAATATATAGGGTGTCTCATTTAAAAAAATGCATGTTTGCATCACCACGTAGTTATAGATCACCCTGTATAAATCAAAATATTTTCCGAGCAAGGAGCATATCCGTGGCTACAACTTTTATCGATATCTTCTATAGTAGTGGTGTTATCGACCGAGCCGGTACTAAAAACTCACCCTGTATATCAAGTCATGAAAAGCTTGCCATTTTTTGCCGATTTTTTTTTGAGCTTGGAATAGTGAGAAAATAAGGAAAGTATTTGAATTTTCTAGTCGCGTGACGTCACGGAACTATGAGGGAACACCCAATCGGAAGACGGGTATGTGTGCCGTGTTGCCGTTCTAACTTCAGTACCCAATATTCAAGGCATACCTTTATGTGAACCTCTACACATGCTAAAAAATACATATCATATAGGCTGGTCAAATAAGCTTGCGGTGCTCCCTAGCGGCCATACCGTTTAAATTAGACAAAAATGTTTGAAATAAAAACGTTTCTTTTCAAATGCTCTACATTTAGAAAATAATTTCGAAGATGGCGGACTTCCGGATATACCGGAAGTAGGCATCAACTTCCTTATATTAAATGGAACACCCTGTATATTATTATGTTTTTGAATTCACCATCGATTTTTAGGTCCAGTTTGTTAACCATTGTTTATGTCTACGAAGCCGATTGTTGGAGTTATCTCGGAAACTAAACGCGAAAGAACGATGCGGTTTTCGGTTTTGAAACAAGCAAGGAACGTATTTTTTGTTTCAGTAAGATCGTTGATTCAAAAGAACATTAAATCAATAGACTAGCAATTTTCAAATTTGAAAAGTTAAAAACGTTAAAAACTTTTTTTTCAAATGGGATGGTATCATAAGTTTCACATCGGTGGATGCGAAATTAAATTCTCTTTCACTTTTATCTAGGCACATGTGGTTCTATCTTTGATGGTTTTCAAGATATTTACGGTTTTGTAATTATGACGTAGGAATTGGAAAAATGGTAGGTGGCGTGGCTCGCAGACGAAACAATTGGCAGGAGGCCTGTCATCCAAAGTGTTTCGGTCCCCAATACTAAAACGGAAAACTAATCGACACGAAACTGTAAATTTTCTACTATTAATAGTGGTGGGAATAATATAAATAGCAACTTTATTTTGGTTGATTATAACGGGTTTATTGTTATAGTTTTGAAAAAAAAAAAGTAGTTTGTTTCGTGAAAATTGCATCAATATCGCGATTTGAAAGTTCACGAGGTAACAATGCACTCACTGCTGCATCGCACCAATTGGCTAAATTTGAATTCCTTTTTTTAAACTTTATAATGGAATTACTGGTAAACAAAATGATGCAAAGAGTAACAAAATGCATCAGTACACCTATTTGTACACTATATACACTAAGAGGTTATAATGATTTAATCAATGTTTTCAAACCCATGATACTAGACCATTAATGTTGAAAAAATCAGCAATGATTAAATACTTACAGAAATCACACTTGAATGGTGGACCAGAAAAATGCATCTTCATATGATTCAAATAGTCTCCATGATATTGACAAACAAATGAGCATAAGCCACATTTATAAGTAACATCTTTGGCATGACTCAAGGCTAAATGTTGTTCCAGTAAAAGGCTGTCATTTATATGAGTGAAACAAATTGGACATTTTATGCCAACTTTTCCATCAGAATCTTCAGCTGAAACCATTTTTTTACAATTAGTTATAAATCTATAATGAATTTCCAATTAAAAACATGAAGTAATAACTGTGCAAAATGACCCATGTTTTTATATAGGTACGATTTATTACCTTCTTCAGAATGATTCCCATTCTCTGCTGGTACAGTGATACGTTTCTTTTTACAAGTTAAAACCCTCAGGGCAGCCATTCTTAAACTTGGTTTCAGACCCAGTAACATAAGTTTCTTCAAAATAAGTTGTTTTTGATTTCTCAGCCTTGTTTTCACAGTAACTGAATTACAATTAGATGTACTAGCAATTTCTTTTTCTGTAACGACTATTTTTTGGTCACTCACATTTGGTTCAGATTCGTTTTCATCTGAATGAACCTAAATTAAAGGACAAATATTCAGTATACTTAAAATATTGACTTAAATGCAGTTTGAAACAGAATCATATTATATCTACAGTTCATCAACATAATTCAAAACCTACCTGTCCATATTTTGCTTGCAACACATCATATCTTGTTTTGAAGTTAGTGAATGTCCAATTACCCCTTGGCAGATAATCAAGGAACACATACAGACACCACTCGCTTTTCACATATAGCATTGATGTTTCAAGATGCTTGAAAACTTCTCCAGAGTCCAAACTATCAGCAGGGAAATGTTTCAAAAGTCTTTCAAAATACTTTTCTCTCTTGTCTAAGTCTTGCAGGATCCATTGTGATAAAATGCTCAATGATCTTCCAGTGGTTAAATCAAAATTCTGAAAGAAATGTGGAATATTGGATATTATATATATTACATCAGTAGCAGTGAACAGGGGTGTCTTCCACATTAAAAATACCTTAAAAAAATTAAAAAAAAAACAAATGGGGGTTATACTTGGTTTCATCTCAAGCACTGGTATAAACTTGGGGGCCTTCTGATCAAAGTACATTAAAAAACCTACATCAGTACAATGCAATAATATGATTATAGGCAGAAAAAAGATATAAAACAAATAATAATAATAATAATAATAATAATTCATTTATTTCTTGGTTGAATGATGCCAGTATACACCATAACAAGAAAAATAGTCACACTAGGTGGGTTCATCGATAAAATAAGTAAAAATTAAAATTTGTGCTAAGCAAAGAATTCATCCAAGCTGTAAAATGATTTTTCTTGTAAAAAGTTCTTCAGTCGTGTTTTGAAAATACTAATTGTGGGTGCATTCTGTATATGGTCCTCCAGTTTATTAAAGACTTTGCAACCCATATAGTTATAAGATTTCTGATATAATGCGGAACGATGTCTAGGTGGAATCAATAGATCCTTAGCTCTCGTTGGGTATTCATGTGCTTGCTTATTCTTAACAAAATCTGACTTATTTTTATATACAAATAGTGCCACTTCATATAGGTAGACACTAGCTACTGTCAGGATTTTTAAGTTTTTAAAATGGTTACGACATGATGTACGCCAATGAAGTTTGCTAATTATTCGTATCGCATATTTCTGTAGCATGAACACTCTCAAAATATGCGAGCTACATCCCCAGTTTAAAATGGCATATCGGATGTGACAATGAAAAGTGGCATAATACAATGAAATTAAAATATGTTGACTACAATGGTTAGATAGAAATTTTAATCCATAGCAGCTCTTTCGTAGTTTATTACATAAAAGTTCGATATGTGACGCCCAATTAAGTCTATGGTCCAGGGAGATACCTAACATTATATGAGATTCTGAGTTTTGAATATTTATGTCGTTATTGTTGCTGAAAATACTATTTGAAATTTGTTCATCTTTCATTGAAAATTTTACTACTACAGTTTTGTCCGGATTTAACAGTAGGCCGTTGTTCTCAGACCACTCAAGAACTTTATTGTAGGCATTTATAGTCTTTTCACCTACATCTGATATAGTAGGACTTGTTATTAAAATATTTGTATCGTCTGCATAACATATAACACTATATTCTTCACTACTGGCGGTTATAAATTGAGGTAAGTCATTTGCGTACAGCAGGAATAGGAAGGGACCCAAGATTGATCCCTGCGGAACACCTCTCTGGGACACTGACGCATCACTGTAGCTGCCATTTACGCAGACATATTGCCTCCGCTCAGACAAATATGATTCAAAAAGGTCTAATGGCAAACCCCGTACACCACATCTATATAACTTTTGTAGCAACAAAACGCGATCTATTAACATGTAGATATTAAAACAAAAGAGATATAAGGCACTTTGGGTATATACTATACTTCGCTGTATATTATTAGCACACTTGGCAACTGATTTGTTTTTAAAATCAAATTTTTTTATACTGACCACATTTTTTATTGTCAACAAAGAAAGTGAGGATAATCTACTTTTATCCATGGCATTTTGTGTCAGGAAGTTTAAACTTTTTTTAGTCAAAAAACCCCTTTCAGGTTCTGCTGTTGTCACTAAAATTACTATACCTGATTATTTGTAATAACAAGATTTTGTTTTACCAAGTTTTATACTTGTTAGATAAGGGCCAATTGAAAAATGCTAGATACATAAATAGATATTTCATTTATGGTGGAGCTAATTATTATAGCTGGCTAAGCATGTAGAGGAAACAACAGAACCACAATTGTTGCCAACACGTTTTTCAGGCTAGTTGGACCTCACCAGGAAAGCATAATCTAGGGCAAAGTTGGGAAGACTCGGATGAAGGAATAAATACCAAGATGTTGTATTAGAGAAGAGAATCAATGACGCAATTGCAGCATTGGTTGGACATACATTGTTTGGACATGGAGGATGAAACTACCAGCAATAGCCCCAGAGATTAATATAATCCTCTGTATGATGAATCGTAAGGCCAGAAGGAAATATATATTCTAAAAAGGAAAATTAATTGTGTGGAAACTAATCAAATAGAAAATTATGCCTAAGCACACAGAAGGAAACAACTATAACTGCCAAAATGTATTTTGGACTAGTTGGACCTCATTAAGGTGGCATAATTGTTGATTGTCTGATTCTTATACACATCCTAGGATGTATGAGTCCTCTCAACTTTATCTTAGAACAGACAGTGATACTATTTCTATTGAGCTATATAGTTATTCAAGGTTTTAATAAAGGAATTAGAATTAAAAGGTCTCTTTTTTTTGTCTTTAGCAGAGATTTCTAAGGATTCATCTTGGATGTATTTCTTAGATAAGAGATTTAAAAAACAAATTGCTGAAAATAGGTATCTTCAGCTCTTGTCTACCAGCTACCACTGTTTTATATATCAATATAAGTTTTGGTGTGTATGTACCTGTATGGTGCATTCAATTTTACCAGGGAATAAATAAATATTTTGCAGGTAGGATACCAAATTAAATAGTGTAATGCAATATAATAATGTGAGGGTCTACATCATTTCTTATACTTTTGGTTAAATTGGAAAACCAAGAAAGTAAATATTGAAATTGAATTTTCAATACTTTGATATGTATTTACCTCTTTATTTGATCATACTTTCATGTCCAATTCTCATAACCATATTTTGTTATTATGTTTCTTATAAACATAAATCTTACGATGAGATTGCTCAAAATTATTGTTATTACAAAAAAACATATATGACTCCTGGAACATCAAAACAATAAGAGACAATAATTACAAATACTGTTGATAAAAATCCTGGTACATTAAAAGAGTTCATATTCAAGGAATACCTAGATGAGCAGTCTACTTTTATATGTAAGTAGCACTTTTAGCTCCAGTTTTAGGCCAGATTACCAATGTTTGTGGTAATTCACCTGAATAGTTCGTGTCTTCGGGGGAGATTGCTCTAAGGTATAGCAACTCTGTCAAAGCAAGGAGTATGCTAAAATTTTGTATTCCTTACAATTCTATAATGAAATAATCTCACTTACCTTATTCTTCAGAAAATCTGCCAGCCTATCACTACTTAACTCTAGGATCTCATCTCCCTTACAAACTTCATCGATATGACTCGAAATCCAGTTTTCAACAACAGCTCCTAAGTGTTTTAACCTAAACTTCTGGGTTAAAGTGTATGTGAACAGACAGTTATCTAAATGCAGCTTAGCACCTAAGAACTCTATACAGTACTCTATAACTTTGGTTAAAATAAAATGATCTGCTAATTTCAAAAGCTCTTCAACATTCGAGTAGTGTATGGTTATATCTCCTGTATACATGAAATTTAATAGAGAATTGAAAATATTGCTGTCCAGGCAAGATATAGTAAGTTGTTCTCTTATAATCTTATGGTGTTTCAGAATAGAGTCAAAATAAGGAGAACTACAGGCCAAAACATTGCGATGTGCTTTGATAATTTTGTTGTTAACAAAAAGGGTAATGTCGCAGAATCTGTTAGCCTTTTTTTGTTCATATAACTTCTGGAACATTTCGGTACTCAATTCAGCACAATGGAAGGACATATCTCGGTTTTGCTCCATGATTATCATCGGTAATCTATAAAATTTTATTACAGATATTTTCAATGAAACTGTTCATCAACTGTACCTTACCTTATATATAAGATCAAGTTTCTGTGCTAAAGCATCGAATAATTATATATCTTCTCATATTGTTCTTATAATAACCATTTCCGGTCCATAATAAAGATTTGTTATGATTTTACCTTTAAATAAAAATAGGTAAATAAATGTTGTGGGCACTGACAGTTTGACGTAACCAAACCTCAGCACACAGACTAATTTTGACACAGAACCTATAAACATGCAAAAAATCAAAGAGTAAGGTGACACAGAGGGTGAGAGCGAAGGTGAGGGCAAGTGAATGACACATTTGTATTTCAAGTGATACAAGGGATGACCAATATTTTTCATTGGGGGCAAATACATAATTATTAAAGATACATCCATAACCGACGACAATTGCAGAAACTGCCGCCAAAAGAAAGAAACATAATAGACCACATAACAAGCGCATGCAAAACTCTCGCTGGAACCGAGTACACAGCTTTTTCCAAATTATTTGCAAGTAACCGAAACAAGTGCATTACAATTTTTTTTTAAGTTTGGTGGATTTTTTTAGCCTTAGAAATTGTCGGATATTATTTTTTTGTCTTAGTTGGTATGCCCAGTCATTTCCCTATAAAATGGGTCCAAAAACTTGTGAATCGCTCGATAAATAATCAAGATATGGCGTTACAACTGCGTGAACACATGGCGCACATGTGATACAAAAAGGCCTATTCTGTCGAAGATTTTCGTGCTACATACACGAATTGCATGTGGTTAGACAGGAAATATCTTACTAAACATTAAACTGTCTTAATAAATAGGCACTAATACTTTTTTTTATTATTTGTAAGTAACCAAAACAAGTGCATTACAAACAAATTTTTTTTTCAGTTTGGTGAATTTTTTAAGCCTTAGAAATTATCAGATATTGTATTTTTTGCCTTAGTTGATATACACAGTCATTTCCCTATAAAATGAGTCCAAAAAGTCGTGAACTGCTCGATAGATAATCAAGATATGGCGTTACAACTGCGTGAACACATGGTGCTGTGATACAGAAGTCATAATACAAAAAAGCCTATTCTCTCAAAAATTTTAGTGCTACATACACGAATTAGATGTGGTAAGACAGGAAACATCCTGCTAAACATTAAAATGTCTTAATAAATAGGCACTAATACGGCTTTTTTTCTAATTTTTTGTAAGTAACCCAAATAAGCGCATTTCAAAAATTTTTTTTTTCAGTTTGGTGAACGTTTTAGCCTTACAAATTGTCAGGTATTATCTTTTTTTTTGCTTTAGTTGATATGCCCAGTCATTCTCCTATAAAATGAGTCCAAAATGTCGTGAATCGGTCGATAAATAATCAAGCTATGGCGCTACAACTGCGCGAACCCATGGAGTCGTGATACAGAAATTGAAAATGTAATAAAAAATTAATTAAAAGGTTGACTCCTTGTTTTCGCATTATTTCTCGATAACTTTAATTGTATTTTCATACCTCAAAGTTTGTCGACATGATGGTGGAACACATTGTATAAGAATGATGTACTGAGACGTTAGTAAAGGTAAAGTTAAAATAGCAGTATTGGGAAGGCGAAGCCATGCAAGGCAGCCACCACTTTAGCTCTTTTTGACAACTCCACAAACGAACACTGAATCCTTTATGTCCTGAAAAACTGTTATTCGGCGACCTCACCAGACTTTGAAGTAAAGATCAGTATTTTCGAGCAAATAGTTGACAGAATTCCCTGTATTTCTTCAAAGTCTAAAAAGCATAGCATACGGCGCTTGCGCACACCACCGTTCGAACTCTGTGTCATACCACCATAACCTTTCTGAGGCAAAAGGCAGCCACTTTAGCTCTTTTTTACAACTCCACAAACCAATACCAAATCATTTATGTCCTGTAAACTGTTCTTTGTCGAACCTACCAGACTTTGAAGTAAAGATCAGTATTTTCTAGCAATTAGTTGACAGAATTCCCTGTATTTGTTTAAAATTCAAAAAGTATGGCATACGGCTCATGTCCGGATCCTATGATGATCCTATTAGGACCGTCCTCAGCAAAGGTCGGCGATTTTTCTTCAAATTTTTGTTTTCCTTTTTTGCTGTATTAGTTTCCCTATTTTATGGATAGCGCCAACTTTGAGCAGAGCAAATTTATATAGATAGAAATGATTCCGAGAAATATACAGGGTGTCCGACGATGATTAAGACAAGCAATATATCGGAAGTGGGCAGTAGTAGCGAATTATAATTTTGAGGATGTAAATTAGAGAAAATATACTATTTTCTTTTAATATTGTGTCACCCAATGAGGTCACTGTTTTTGGTCACGTGACGTCCGATTCAAAAAATTTAATGGGACACCCTGTATATTTGCGACTTTTTGTGTTCCTTCCGATAAAACAATTCCAACGAATTAGCATACTTGGGGTCTAAAGTGATTAATTCAAGAGCTGCAGGTACTTAAAGGACTGTACCACTACCATTATGAAACACTACCATAATAATAATTTAGCTGTAGGGGTACTTGTTATAATCAATGGTAGTGGTACCATCCTGTAAGTATCTGTGGCTCTTGAATCAGTCACTCTAGATTCCAAGTGTGCTAGTCTGTTGGAATTGCTTTATCGGGAGGAACAGTCACAAATATACAGGGTGTCCCATTAAAATTTTTGGAATCGGACGTCATGTGATCACAAACAAATACCACATTGGGTGACACAGTAATAGGAACAGATACTACATTTGCTCTAATTGACACTCCCAAAATTATAATTCGGTACAAGTGCCCAGTTCCGATATATAGCTTGTCTTAATCATCGTGGGGCACCCTGCATATACGGGGGTCGTCATAAGTCAGTTCCCCGATTTGCACAAGTAAAAAGAAATAAACAACGCAAACGACTGATGAAAGTCTATTTTTTGACGTTAAACCAGAAGGTTTCATACCTTAAGAGTATTTGTGACAAAAGTTTAATGTATGTAGGTGCTCAAATTGGGCGGGCGGGAGTACCCAAAAAAATCGAAAATCTTTATTTGAATATTGAGATGACACCTCGCATCTCGGATAATTCCAAGGTGCTGATTACAAATCCAATCGCACTACTGAGTCTCAGTCGTTTGATGAAAATAAAAAGTTCAGATCTGTCGGGCGGGCGGGAGTACCTAAAAAAATCGAAAATCTTTATTTGGCCTTCTATTGAGATGACACCTCTCATTTCGGATAATTCCAAGGTGCTGATTACAAATCCAATCGCACTACTGAGTCTCAGTCGTTTGATGAAAATAAAAAGTTCAGATCTGTCGGGCGGGCGGGAGTACCTAAAAAAATCGAAAGTCTTTCCCAAACAGCACAGACTTCTGTCGGACGTCCGAAACAGATCCCAAATAGGTATGTACGGCTGGGACCTAAACTGGACGTCCGTCAGACTTCCTTCACTGGACCACTTTTGTACTTAAAGTTTAGACTTCCATCGGAGATCCGAAATAAGTCCCAAATAGGAACGTACTGGCAAGTCCCAAAAGTGACGTCGTTTAGACATCCGTTGCTGGACTTCTTATGTACTTTCAAACTCAGACTGGATTGAGAAGTACGAAATTTTTTTTTCTCTTCATCTCTAAATAATAATAATTATCTAACATTGTCTCAAGTTTTTTGTTATTATATTGTAACCATCTTACGGGCAGTTTACGAAAAATATAATTGTACTATTTAGAAGATATATGACTATCATGCTGAATCAATAAAAATACAGTTATATACAGAAATTTACCCGGTAAAATTTGACAATCTCTCAACCTTCGATCATTGACTTCTACTACTTATGACGTTTGAAATTCGCGGGCTCGCGACCAACTTGCATAGTTGTCGGGCGCATGCGTATGCACCGTTTAGCATTGTCAGATTGTCAGGGCTAGTACCATTTATGCTAATCTAGCACACAATTTTTTGACTTCTCACTTCTGGAAATGTTTTCGATTCATGTATTCATATAAGCGATAAACTGACAGACAAGCATAGCAAGCTAAAAGTTAAAAATTTTGTTTCGCTACATTTATTGAATAGTAATCAGCATTGATGATATTGGTGCGATTCCTTTATGGTACAATTCCAACTCAAATCGTGAGTTAATATGGCAACAGTGCTTTCGTCACAGGTTGGTTTCATGTCCATGCCAATCATGCCATGCCGAGGCCGACTTTGCCGATTGTTTGTGTTCGCCATTCTGTGTCTGTGGTTCGCCATTGAAATTTTTCAAGGATTACAGTATTTTTAGCATCTATTTGATCTATTTTTCGTTTAGTTGTTTAAAGTCGATCAGGAGAGTAGTCAATTCTGTGGTTGTGAACTCGTGCAATATTACAGTGAATACAGTGATTATATCAAGGTGTTAGAGAAACGTTTTTATTCAATACCGCCATCATCTCAAATGCTTTTTTGCTGAGAAAACTTCAAGAGAAATTCGTATAGAACAAAAATATATGTGCAAATACCGTTTTTTATATAATTTTTGTTGAATACACACCCTAATATATAATATACAGAAGTATTGATTTAAACCTCCTGCTGATGAGTATGGTAGCCTTCATTGCCTGGTATCATACAGAACTACAGAAGTACTATTTAGAAACAAGAGGCTCTATATTTAGGTACAAGGGAAGCCATATTTAAGTAAAAGGGAGCCTCTGTTTAGGTAAAAGGGAGGACCTATTTAGGTACGAGGGAGGACCTATTTGGGTACGAGGGAGGCTCTATGTAGGTACAAGGCAGTCCCTATTTAGATACCAAGGCAGGCCCTATTTAGGTACAAGGGAGGTACCATTCAGGTACAAAAAACCTATATCGGACGTCCCTCGGACCAATAATTTGGTAACATCGGACTTCCCACAGACGGCCGAGGAACGTCGAACGACTTATTCAGGACGTCCTACAGACGTGTGAAAGTCCAAGCCGGACTTCCTTAGAACGTCTGTCGGACGTCTGTGTGCTGTTTGGGTTATTTGCCTTTCTATTGAGATGTCACCTCGCATTTCGGATAATTCCAAGGTGTTGATTACAAATCCAATCGCAGTATTGAGTCTCAGTATAGTTTGATAAAAATAAAAAATTTCAGATCTGTCGGACGGGCGGGAGTAGGTACCTAAAAAAATCGAAAATCTTTATTTGGCTTTCTATTGAGATGACACCTCGCATTTCGGATAATTCCAAGGTGCTGATTACAAATCCAGATTTGTAGGGCGGACGGGAGTACCTAAAAAAATCGAAAATCTTTATTTGAATATTGAGATGACACCTCGCATCTCGGATTATTCCAAGGTGCTGATTACAAATCCAATCGCACTACTGAGTCTCAGTCGTTTGATGAAAATAAAAAGTTCAGATCTGTCGGGCGGGCGGGAGTACCTAAAAAAATCGAAAATCTTTATTTGGCCTTCTATTGAGATGACACCTCGCATTTCGGATAATTCCAAGGTGCTGATTACAAATCCAATCGCACTACTGAGTCTCAGTCGTTTGATGAAAATAAAAAGTTCAGATCTGTCGGGCGGGCGGGAGTACCTAAAAAAATCGAAAGTCTTTATTTGGCCTTCTATTGAGATGACACCTCGCATTTCGGATAATTCCAAGGTGCTGATTACAAATCCAATCGCACTACTGAGTCTCAGTCGTTTGATGAAAATAAAAAGTTCAGATCTGTCGGGCGGGCGGGAGTACCTAAAAAAATCGAAAGTCTTTATTTGCCTTTCTATTGAGATGACACCTCGCATTTCGGATAATTCCAAGGTGTTGATTACAAATTCAATCGCAGTATTGAGTCTCAGTATAGTTTGATGAAAATAAAAAATTTCGGATCTGTCGGCGGGCGGGAGTACCTAAAAAAATCGAAAATCTTTATTTGGCTTTCTATTGAGATGACACCTCGCATTTCGGATAATTCCAAGGTGCTGATTACAAATCCAGATTTGTAGGGCGGACGGGAGTACCTAAAAAAATCGAAAATCTTTATTTAGCTTTCTATTGAGATGACACCTCGCATTTCGGATAATTCCAAGGTGCTGACGACAAATCCAGTCGCAGTATCGAGTCTCAGTCTCGTTTGATGAAAATAAAAAATTTCGGATCTATCGGGCGGGCGGGAGTACCTAAAAAAATCGAAAATATTTATTTCGCTTTCTATTGAGATGACACCTCGCATTTCGGATAATTCCGAGCTGCTGATTACAAATCCAGTCGCAGTATTGAGTCTCAGTCTTGTTTGATGAAAATAAGAAATCTCAGGTCTGTCGGGCGGGCGGGAGTACCTAAAAAAATCGAAAATATTTATTTCGCTTTCTATTGAGATGACACCTCGCATTTCGGATAATTCCGAGGTGCTGATTACAAATCCAGTCGCAGTATTGAGTCTCAGTCTCGTTTGATGAAAATAAAAAATTTCGGATCTGTCGGGCGGGCGGGAGTACCTAAAAAAATCGAAAATATTTATTTCGCTTTCTATTGAGATGACACCTCGCATTTCGGATAATTCCGAGGTGCTGATTACAAATCCAGTCGCAGTATTGAGTCTCAGTCTTGTTTGATGGAAATAAGAAATTTCAGGTCTGTCGGGCGGGCGGGAGTACCTAAAAAAATCGAAAATATTTATTTCGCTTTCCATTGAGATGACACCTCGCATTTCGGATAATTCCAAGGTGCTGATTACAAATCCAGTCGCAGTATTGAGTCTCAGTTTCGTTTGATGAAAATAAAAAATTTCGGATCTGTCGGGCGGGCGGGAGTAGCTAAAGAAATCGAATATCAATATTTGGCTTTCTATTGAGATGACACCTCACATTTCGGATAATTCCAAGGTGCTGATTACAAATCCAGTCGCAGTATTGAGTCTCAGTCTGGTTTGATGAAAATAAGAAATTTCAGGTCTGTCGGGCGGGCGGGAGTACGTAAAAAAATCGAAAATCGTCATTTGGCTTTCTATTGAGTTGACACCTCGCATTTCGGATAATTCCAAGGTGCTGATTACAAATCCAGTCGCAGTATTGAGTCTCAGTCTCGTTTGATGAAAATAAAAAATTTCGGATCTGTCGGCGGGCGGGAGTACCTAAAAAAATCGAAAATCTTTATTTGGCTTTCTATTGAGATGGCACCTCGCATTTCGAATAATTCCAAGGTGCTGATTACAAATCCAGTCGCAGTATTGAGTCTCAGTTTCGTTTGATGAAAATAAAAAATTTCGGATCTGTCGGGCGGGCGGGAGTAGCTAAAAAAATCGAATATCTTTATTTGGCTTTCTATTGAGATGACACCTCACATTTCGGATAATTCCAAGGTGCTGATTACAAATCCAGTCGCAGTATTGAGTCTCAGTTTCGTTTGATGAAAATAAAAAATTTCGGATCTGTCGGCGGGAGGGAGTACCTAAAAAAATCGAAAATCTTTATTTGGATTTCTATTGAGATGGCACCTCGCATTTCGAATAATTCCAAGGTGCTGATTACAAATCCAGTCGCAGTATTGAGTCTCAGTTTCGTTTGATGAAAATAAAAAAATTCGGATCTGTCGGGCGGGCGGGAGTAGCTAAAAAAATCGAATACCTTTATTTGGCTTTCTATTGAGATGACACCTCACATTTCGGATAATTCCAAGGTGCTGATTACAAATCCAGTCGCAGTATTGAGTCTCAGTCTTGTTTGATGAAAATAAGAAATTTCAGGTCTGTCGGGCGGGCGGGAGTACCTAAAAAAATCGAAAATATTTATTTCGCTTTCTATTGAGATGACACCTCGCATTTCGGATAATTCCGAGGTGCTGATTACAAATCCAGTCGCAGTATTGAGTCTCAGTCTTGTTTGATGAAAATAAGAAATTTCAGGTCTGTCGGGCGGGCGGGAGTACCTAAAAAAATCGAAAATATTTATTTCGCTTTCTATTGAGGTGACACCTCGCATTTCGGATAATTCCAAGGTGCTGATTACAAATCCAGTCGCAGTATTGAGTCTCAGTCTCGTTTGATGAAAATAAAAAATTTCGGATCTGTCGGGCGGGCGGGAGTACCTAAAAAAATCGAAAATATTTATTTCGCTTTCTATTGAGATGACACCTCGCATTTCGGATAATTCCGAGGTGCTGATTACAAATCCAGTCGCAGTATTGAGTCTCAGTCTTGTTTGATGGAAATAAGAAATTTCAGGTCTGTCGGGCGGGCGGGAGTACCTAAAAAAATCGAAAATATTTATTTCGCTTTCCATTGAGATGACACCTCGCATTTCGGATAATTCCAAGGTGCTGATTACAAATCCAGTCGCAGTATTGAGTCTCAGTTTCGTTTGATGAAAATAAAAAATTTCGGATCTGTCGGGCGGGCGGGAGTAGCTAAAAAAATCGAATATCTTTATTTGGCTTTCTATTGAGATGACACCTCACATTTCGGATAATTCCAAGGTGCTGATTACAAATCCAGTCGCAGTATTGAGTCTCAGTTTCGTTTGATGAAAATAAAAAATTTCGGATCTGTCGGCGGGAGGGAGTACCTAAAAAAATCGAAAATCTTTATTTGGATTTCTATTGAGATGGCACCTCGCATTTCGAATAATTCCAAGGTGCTGATTACAAATCCAGTCGCAGTATTGAGTCTCAGTTTCGTTTGATGAAAATAAAAAAATTCGGATCTGTCGGGCGGGCGGGAGTAGCTAAAAAAATCGAATATCTTTATTTGGCTTTCTATTGAGATGACACCTCACATTTCGGATAATTCCAAGGTGCTGATTACAAATCCAGTCGCAGTATTGAGTCTCAGTCTCGTTTGATGAAAATAAAAAATTTCGGATCTGTCGGGCGGGCGGGAGTACCTAAAAAAATCGAAAATATTTATTTCGCTTTCTATTGAGATGACACCTCGCATTTCGGATAATTCCGAGGTGCTGATTACAAATCCAGTCGCAGTATTGAGTCTCAGTCTTGTTTGATGGAAATAAGAAATTTCAGGTCTGTCGGGCGGGCGGGAGTACCTAAAAAAATCGAAAATATTTATTTCGCTTTCCATTGAGATGACACCTCGCATTTCGGATAATTCCAAGGTGCTGATTACAAATCCAGTCGCAGTATTGAGTCTCAGTTTCGTTTGATGAAAATAAAAAATTTCGGATCTGTCGGGCGGGCGGGAGTAGCTAAAAAAATCGAATATCTTTATTTGGCTTTCTATTGAGATGACACCTCACATTTCGGATAATTCCAAGGTGCTGATTACAAATCCAGTCGCAGTATTGAGTCTCAGTTTCGTTTGATGAAAATAAAAAATTTCGGATCTGTCGGCGGGAGGGAGTACCTAAAAAAATCGAAAATCTTTATTTGGATTTCTATTGAGATGGCACCTCGCATTTCGAATAATTCCAAGGTGCTGATTACAAATCCAGTCGCAGTATTGAGTCTCAGTTTCGTTTGATGAAAATAAAAAAATTCGGATCTGTCGGGCGGGCGGGAGTAGCTAAAAAAATCGAATATCTTTATTTGGCTTTCTATTGAGATGACACCTCACATTTCGGATAATTCCAAGGTGCTGATTACAAATCCAGTCGCAGTATTGAGTCTCAGTCTCGTTTGATGAAAATAAAAAATTTCGGATCTGTCGGGCGGGCGGGAGTACCTAAAAAAATCGAAAATATTTATTTCGCTTTCTATTGAGATGACACCTCGCATTTCGGATAATTCCGAGGTGCTGATTACAAATCCAGTCGCAGTATTGAGTCTCAGTCTTGTTTGATGGAAATAAGAAATTTCAGGTCTGTCGGGCGGGCGGGAGTACCTAAAAAAATCGAAAATATTTATTTCGCTTTCCATTGAGATGACACCTCGCATTTCGGATAATTCCAAGGTGCTGATTACAAATCCAGTCGCAGTATTGAGTCTCAGTTTCGTTTGATGAAAATAAAAAATTTCGGATCTGTCGGGCGGGCGGGAGTAGCTAAAAAAATCGAATATCTTTATTTGGCTTTCTATTGAGATGACACCTCACATTTCGGATAATTCCAAGGTGCTGATTACAAATCCAGTCGCAGTATTGAGTCTCAGTTTCGTTTGATGAAAATAAAAAATTTCGGATCTGTCGGCGGGAGGGAGTACCTAAAAAAATCGAAAATCTTTATTTGGATTTCTATTGAGATGGCACCTCGCATTTCGAATAATTCCAAGGTGCTGATTACAAATCCAGTCGCAGTATTGAGTCTCAGTTTCGTTTGATGAAAATAAAAAAATTCGGATCTGTCGGGCGGGCGGGAGTAGCTAAAAAAATCGAATATCTTTATTTGGCTTTCTATTGAGATGACACCTCACATTTCGGATAATTCCAAGGTGCTGATTACAAATCCAGTCGCAGTATTGAGTCTCAGTCTTGTTTGATGAAAATAAGAAATTTCAGGTCTGTCGGGCGGGCGGGAGTACCTAAAAAAATCGAAAATATTTATTTCGCTTTCTATTGAGATGACACCTCGCATTTCGGATAATTCCGAGGTGCTGATTACAAATCCAGTCGCAGTATTGAGTCTCAGTCTTGTTTGATGAAAATAAGAAATTTCAGGTCTGTCGGGCGGGCGGGAGTACCTAAAAAAATCGAAAATATTTATTTCGCTTTCTATTGAGGTGACACCTCGCATTTCGGATAATTCCGAGGTGCTGATTACAAATCCAGTCGCAGTATTGAGTCTCAGTTTCGTTTGATGAAAATAAAAAAATTCGGATCTGTCGGGCGGGCGGGAGTAGCTAAAAAAATCGAATATCTTTATTTGGCTTTCTATTGAGATGACACCTCACATTTCGGATAATTCCAAGGTGCTGATTACAAATCCAGTCGCAGTATTGAGTCTCAGTCTTGTTTGATGAAAATAAGAAATTTCAGGTCTGTCGGGCGGGCGGGAGTACCTAAAAAAATCGAAAATATTTATTTCGCTTTCCATTGAGATGACACCTCGCATTTCGGATAATTCCAAGGTGCTGATTACAAATCCAGTCGCAGTATTGAGTCTCAGTTTCGTTTGATGAAAATAAAAAATTTCGGATCTGTCGGGCGGGCGGGAGTACCTAAAAAAATCGAAAATATTTATTTCGCTTTCTATTGAGATGACACCTCGCATTTCGGATAATTCCGAGGTGCTGATTACAAATCCAGTCGCAGTATTGAGTCTCAGTCTTGTTTGATGAAAATAAGAAATTTCAGGTCTGTCGGGCGGGCGGGAGTACCTAAAAAAATCGAAAATATTTATTTCGCTTTCTATTGAGGTGACACCTCGCATTTCGGATAATTCCAAGGTGCTGATTACAAATCCAGTCGCAGTATTGAGTCTCAGTCTCGTTTGATGAAAATAAAAAATTTCGGATCTGTCGTGCGGGCGGGAGTACCTAAAAAAATCGAAAATATTTATTTCGCTTTCTATTGAGATGACACCTCGCATTTCGGATAATTCCGAGGTGCTGATTACAAATCCAGTCGCAGTATTGAGTCTCAGTCTTGTTTGATGGAAATAAGAAATTTCAGGTCTGTCGGGCGGGCGGGAGTACCTAAAAAAATCGAAAATATTTATTTCGCTTTCCATTGAGATGACACCTCGCATTTCGGATAATTCCAAGGTGCTGATTACAAATCCAGTCGCAGTATTGAGTCTCAGTTTCGTTTGATGAAAATAAAAAATTTCGGATCTGTCGGGCGGGCGGGAGTAGCTAAAAAAATCGAATATCTTTATTTGGCTTTCTATTGAGATGACACCTCACATTTCGGATAATTCCAAGGTGCTGATTACAAATCCAGTCGCAGTATTGAGTCTCAGTCTTGTTTGATGAAAATAAGAAATTTCAGGTCTGTCGGGCGGGCGGGAGTACGTAAAAAAAATCGAAAATCGTCATTTGGCTGTCTATTGAGTTGGCACCTCGCATTTCGGATAATTCCAAGGTGCTGATTACAAATCCAGTCGCAGTATTGAGTCTCAGTTTCGTTTGATGAAAATAAAAAATTTCGGATCTGTCGGGCGGGCGGGAGTAGCTAAAAAAATCGAATATCTTTATTTGGCTTTCTATTGAGATGACACCTCACATTTCGGATAATTCCAAGGTGCTGATTACAAATCCAGTCGCAGTATTGAGTCTCAGTCTTGTTTGATGAAAATAAGAAATTTCAGGTCTGTCGGGCGGGCGGGAGTACGTAAAAAAAATCGAAAATCGTCATTTGGCTGTCTATTGAGTTGGCACCTCGCATTTCGGATAATTCCAAGGTGCTGATTACAAATCCAGTCGCAGTATTGAGTCTCAGTTTCGTTTGATGAAAATAAAAAATTTCGGATCTGTCGGCGGGCGGGAGTACCTAAGAAAATCGAAAATCTTTATTTGGCTTTCTATTGAGATGGCACCTCGCATTTCGAATAATTCCAAGGTGCTGATTACAAATCCAGTCGCAGTATTGAGTCTCAGTTTCGTTTGATGAAAATAAAAAATTTCGGATCTGTCGGCGGGAGGGAGTACCTAAAAAAATCGAAAATCTTTATTTGGCTTTCTATTGAGATGGCACCTCGCATTTCGGATAATTCCGAGGTGCTGATTACAAATCCAGTCGCAGTATTGAGTCTCAGTCTTGTTTGATGGAAATAAGAAATTTCAGGTCTGTCGGGCGGGCGGGAGTACCTAAAAAAATCGAAAATATTTATTTCGCTTTCCATTGAGATGACACCTCGCATTTCGGATAATTCCAAGGTGCTGATTACAAATCCAGTCGCAGTATTGAGTCTCAGTTTCGTTTGATGAAAATAAAAAATTTCGGATCTGTCGGGCGGGCGGGAGTAGCTAAAAAAATCGAATATCTTTATTTGGCTTTCTATTGAGATGACACCTCACATTTCGGATAATTCCAAGGTGCTGATTACAAATCCAGTCGCAGTATTGAGTCTCAGTCTTGTTTGATGAAAATAAGAAATTTCAGGTCTGTCGGGCGGGCGGGAGTACGTAAAAAAATCGAAAATATTTATTTCGCTTTCCATTGAGATGACACCTCGCATTTCGGATAATTCCAAGGTGCTGATTACAAATCCAGTCGCAGTATTGAGTCTCAGTTTCGTTTGATGAAAATAAAAAATTTCGGATCTGTCGGGCGGGCGGGAGTAGCTAAAAAAATCGAATATCTTTATTTGGCTTTCTATTGAGATGACACCTCACATTTCGGATAATTCCAAGGTGCTGATTACAAATCCAGTCGCAGTATTGAGTCTCAGTCTTGTTTGATGAAAATAAGAAATTTCAGGTCTGTCGGGCGGGCGGGAGTACCTAAAAAAATCGAAAATATTTATTTCGCTTTCTATTGAGATGACACCTCGCATTTCGGATAATTCCGAGGTGCTGATTACAAATCCAGTCGCAGTATTGAGTCTCAGTTTCGTTTGATGAAAATAAAAAATTTCGGATCTGTCGGGCGGGCGGGAGTAGCTAAAAAAATCGAATATCTTTATTTGGCTTTCTATTGAGATGACACCTCACATTTCGGATAATTCCAAGGTGCTGATTACAAATCCAGTCGCAGTATTGAGTCTCAGTCTTGTTTGATGAAAATAAGAAATTTCAGGTCTGTCGGGCGGGCGGGAGTACGTAAAAAAATCGAAAATATTTATTTCGCTTTCCATTGAGATGACACCTCGCATTTCGGATACTTCCAAGGTGCTGATTACAAATCCAGTCGCAGTATTGAGTCTCAGTTTCGTTTGATGAAAATAAAAAATTTCGGATCTGTCGGGCGGGCGGGAGTAGCTAAAAAAATCGAATATCTTTATTTGGCTTTCTATTGAGATGACACCTCACATTTCGGATAATTCCAAGGTGCTGATTACAAATCCAGTCGCAGTATTGAGTCTCAGTCTTGTTTGATGAAAATAAGAAATTTCAGGACTGTCGGGCGGGCGGGAGTACCTAAAAAAATCGAAAATATTTATTTCGCTTTCTATTGAGATGACACCTCGCATTTCGGATAATTCCGAGGTGCTGATTACAAATCCAGTCGCAGTATTGAGTCTCAGTTTCGTTTGATGAAAATAAAAAATTTCGGATCTGTCGGGCGGGCGGGAGTAGCTAAAAAAATCGAATATCTTTATTTGGCTTTCTATTGAGATGACACCTCACATTTCGGATAATTCCAAGGTGCTGATTACAAATCCAGTCGCAGTATTGAGTCTCAGTCTTGTTTGATGAAAATAAGAAATTTCAGGTCTGTCGGGCGGGCGGGAGTACGTAAAAAAATCGAAAATATTTATTTCGCTTTCCATTGAGATGACACCTCGCATTTCGGATAATTCCGAGGTGCTGATTACAAATCCAGTCGCAGTATTGAGTCTCAGTTTCGTTTGATGAAAATAAAAAATTTCGGATCTGTCGGGCGGGCGGGAGTAGCTAAAAAAATCGAATATCTTTATTTGGCTTTCTATTGAGATGACACCTCACATTTCGGATAATTCCAAGGTGCTGATTACAAATCCAGTCGCAGTATTGAGTCTCAGTCTTGTTTGATGAAAATAAGAAATTTCAGGTCTGTCGGGCGGGCGGGAGTACCTAAAAAAATCGAAAATATTTATTTCGCTTTCCATTGAGATGACACCTCGCATTTCGGATAATTCCAAGGTGCTGATTACAAATCCAGTCGCAGTATTGAGTCTCAGTCTTGTTTGATGAAAATAAGAAATTTCAGGTCTGTCGGGCGGGCGGGAGTACCTAAAAAAATCGAAAATATTTATTTCGCTTTCCATTGAGATGACACCTCGCATTTCGGATAATTCCAAGGTGCTGATTACAAATCCAGTCGCAGTATTGAGTCTCAGTTTCGTTTGATGAAAATAAAAAATTTCGGATCTGTCGGGCGGGCGGGAGTACGTAAAAAAATCGAAAATATTTATTTCGCTTTCTATTGAGATGACACCTCGCATTTCGGATAATTCCGAGGTGCTGATTACAAATCCAGTCGCAGTATTGAGTCTCAGTCTTGTTTGATGAAAATAAGAAATTTCAGGTCTGTCGGGCGGGCGGGAGTACCTAAAAAAATCGAAAATATTTGTTTCGCTTTCTATTGAGATGGCACCTCGCATTTCGGATAATTCCGAGGTGCTGATTACAAATCCAGTCGCAGTATTGAGTCTCAGTCTTGTTTGATGGAAATAAGAAATTTCAGGTCTGTCGGGCGGGCGGGAGTACCTAAAAAAATCGAAAATATTTATTTCGCTTTCCATTGAGATGACACCTCGCATTTCGGATAATTCCAAGGTGCTGATTACAAATCCAGTCGCAGTATTGAGTCTCAGTTTCGTTTGATGAAAATAAAAAATTTCGGATCTGTCGGGCGGGCGGGAGTAGCTAAAAAAATCGAATATCTTTATTTGGCTTTCTATTGAGATGACACCTCACATTTCGGATAATTCCAAGGTGCTGATTACAAATCCAGTCGCAGTATTGAGTCTCAGTCTTGTTTGATGAAAATAAGAAATTTCAGGTCTGTCGGGCGGGCGGGAGTACGTAAAAAAAATCGAAAATCGTCATTTGGCTGTCTATTGAGTTGGCACCTCGCATTTCGGATAATTCCAAGGTGCTGATTACAAATCCAGTCGCAGTATTGAGTCTCAGTTTCGTTTGATGAAAATAAAAAATTTCGGATCTGTCGGCGGGCGGGAGTACCTAAGAAAATCGAAAATCTTTATTTGGCTTTCTATTGAGATGGCACCTCGCATTTCGAATAATTCCAAGGTGCTGATTACAAATCCAGTCGCAGTATTGAGTCTCAGTTTCGTTTGATGAAAATAAAAAATTTCGGATCTGTCGGCGGGAGGGAGTACCTAAAAAAATCGAAAATCTTTATTTGGCTTTCTATTGAGATGGCACCTCGCATTTCGGATAATTCCGAGGTGCTGATTACAAATCCAGTCGCAGTATTGAGTCTCAGTCTTGTTTGATGAAAATAAGAAATTTCAGGTCTGTCGGGCGGGCGGGAGTACGTAAAAAAATCGAAAATATTTATTTCGCTTTCCATTGAGATGACACCTCGCATTTCGGATAATTCCAAGGTGCTGATTACAAATCCAGTCGCAGTATTGAGTCTCAGTCTTGTTTGATGAAAATAAGAAATTTCAGGTCTGTCGGGCGGGCGGGAGTACCTAAAAAAATCGAAAATATTTATTTCGCTTTCCATTGAGATGACACCTCGCATTTCGGATAATTCCAAGGTGCTGATTACAAATCCAGTCGCAGTATTGAGTCTCAGTCTTGTTTGATGAAAATAAGAAATTTCAGGTCTGTCGGGCGGGCGGGAGTACCTAAAAAAATCGAAAATATTTATTTCGCTTTCCATTGAGATGACACCTCGCATTTCGGATAATTCCAAGGTGCTGATTACAAATCCAGTCGCAGTATTGAGTCTCAGTTTCGTTTGATGAAAATAAAAAATTTCGGATCTGTCGGGCGGGCGGGAGTAGCTAAAAAAATCGAATATCTTTATTTGGCTTTCTATTGAGATGACACCTCACATTTCGGATAATTCCAAGGTGCTGATTACAAATCCAGTCGCAGTATTGAGTCTCAGTCTTGTTTGATGAAAATAAGAAATTTCAGGTCTGTCGGGCGGGCGGGAGTACGTAAAAAAATCGAAAATATTTATTTCGCTTTCCATTGAGATGACACCTCGCATTTCGGATAATTCCACGGTGCTGATTACAAATCCAGTCGCAGTATTGAGTCTCAGTTTCGTTTGATGAAAATAAAAAATTTCGGATCTGTCGGGCGGGCGGGAGTAGCTAAAAAAATCGAATATCTTTATTTGGCTTTCTATTGAGATGACAGCTCACATTTCGGATAATTCCAAGGTGCTGATTACAAATCCAGTCGCAGTATTGAGTCTCAGTCTTGTTTGATGAAAATAAGAAATTTCAGGTCTGTCGGGCGGGCGGGAGTACGTAAAAAAATCGAAAATATTTATTTCGCTTTCCATTGAGATGACACCTCGCATTTCGGATAATTCCAAGGTGCTGATTACAAATCCAGTCGCAGTATTGAGTCTCAGTTTCGTTTGATGAAAATAAAAAATTTCGGATCTGTCGGGCGGGCGGGAGTAGCTAAAAAAATCGAATATCTTTATTTGGCTTTCTATTGAGATGACACCTCACATTTCGGATAATTCCAAGGTGCTGATTACAAATCCAGTCGCAGTATTGAGTCTCAGTCTTGTTTGATGAAAATAAGAAATTTCAGGTCTGTCGGGCGGGCGGGAGTACCTAAAAAAATCGAAAATATTTATTTCGCTTTCTATTGAGATGACACCTCGCATTTCGGATAATTCCGAGGTGCTGATTACAAATCCAGTCGCAGTATTGAGTCTCAGTTTCGTTTGATGAAAATAAAAAATTTCGGATCTGTCGGGCGGGCGGGAGTAGCTAAAAAAATCGAATATCTTTATTTGGCTTTCTATTGAGATGACACCTCACATTTCGGATAATTCCAAGGTGCTGATTACAAATCCAGTCGCAGTATTGAGTCTCAGTCTTGTTTGATGAAAATAAGAAATTTCAGGTCTGTCGGGCGGGCGGGAGTACGTAAAAAAATCGAAAATATTTATTTCGCTTTCCATTGAGATGACACCTCGCATTTCGGATAATTCCAAGGTGCTGATTACAAATCCAGTCGCAGTATTGAGTCTCAGTTTCGTTTGATGAAAATAAAAAATTTCGGATCTGTCGGGCGGGCGGGAGTAGCTAAAAAAATCGAATATCTTTATTTGGCTTTCTATTGAGATGACACCTCACATTTCGGATAATTCCAAGGTGCTGATTACAAATCCAGTCGCAGTATTGAGTCTCAGTCTTGTTTGATGAAAATAAGAAATTTCAGGTCTGTCGGGCGGGCGGGAGTACCTAAAAAAATCGAAAATATTTGTTTCGCTTTCTATTGAGATGGCACCTCGCATTTCGGATAATTCCGAGGTGCTGATTACAAATCCAGTCGCAGTATTGAGTCTCAGTCTTGTTTGATGGAAATAAGAAATTTCAGGTCTGTCGAGCGGGCGGGAGTACCTAAAAAAATCGAAAATATTTATTTCGCTTTCCATTGAGATGACACCTCGCATTTCGGATAATTCCAAGGTGCTGATTACAAATCCAGTCGCAGTATTGAGTCTCAGTTTCGTTTGATGAAAATAAAAAATTTCGGATCTGTCGGGCGGGCGGGAGTAGCTAAAAAAATCGAATATCTTTATTTGGCTTTCTATTGAGATGACACCTCACATTTCGGATAATTCCAAGGTGCTGATTACAAATCCAGTCGCAGTATTGAGTCTCAGTCTTGTTTGATGAAAATAAGAAATTTCAGGTCTGTCGGGCGGGCGGGAGTACGTAAAAAAATCGAAAATCGTCATTTGGCTTTCTATTGAGTTGACACCTCGCATTTCGGATAATTCCAAGGTGCTGATTACAAATCCAGTCGCAGTATTGAGTCTCAGTTTCGTTTGATGAAAATAAAAAATTTCGGATCTGTCGGCGGGCGGGAGTACCTAAAAAAATCGAAAATCTTTATTTGGCTTTCTATTGAGATGGCACCTCGCATTTCGAATAATTCCAAGGTGCTGATTACAAATCCAGTCGCAGTATTGAGTCTCAGTTTCGTTTGATGAAAATAAAAAAATTCGGATCTGTCGGGCGGGCGGGAGCAGCTAAAAAAATCGAATATCTTTATTTGGCTTTCTATTGAGATGACACCTCACATTTCGGATAATTCCAAGGTGCTGATTACAAATCCAGTCGCAGTTTTGAGTCTCAGTCTTGTTTGATGAAAATAAGAAATTTCAGGTCTGTCGGGCGGGCGGGAGTAGGTACGTAAAAAAAATCGAAAATCGTCATTTGGCTGTCTATTGAGTTGGCACCTCGCATTTCGGATAATTCCAAGGTGCTGATTACAAATCCAGTCGCAGTATTGAGTCTCAGTCTGGTTTGATGAAAATAAGAAATTTCAGGTCTGTCGGGCGGGCGGGAGTACGTAAAAAAATCGAAAATCGTCATTTGGCTTTCTATTGAGTTGACACCTCGCATTTCGGATAATTCCAAGGTGCTGATTACAAATCCAGTCGCAGTATTGAGTCTCAGTTTCGTTTGATGAAAATAAAAAATTTCGGATCTGTCGGCGGGCGGGAGTACCTAAAAAAATCGAAAATCTTTATTTGGCTTTCTATTGAGATGGCACCTCGCATTTCGGATAATTTCGAGGCGCTGATTACAAATCCAGTCGCAGTATTGAGTCTCAGTCTTGTTTGATGACAATAAGAAATTTCAGGTCTGTCGGGCGGGCGGGAGTACGTAAAAAAATCGAAAATCGTCATTTGGCTTTCTATTGAGTTGACACCTCGCATTTCGGATAATTCCAAGATGCTGATTACAAATCCAGTCGCAGTATTGAGTCTCAGTTTCGTTTGATGAAAATAAAAAATTTCGGATCTGTCGGCGGGCGGGAGTACCTAAAAAAATCGAAAGTCTTTATTTGGCTTTCTATTGAGATGGGACCTCGCATTTCGAATGATTCCAAGGTGCTGATTACAAATCCAGTCGCAGTATTGAGTCTCAGTTTCGTTTGATGAAAATAAAAAATTTCGGATCTGTCGGGCGGGCGGGAGTAGCTAAAAAAATCGAATATCTTTATTTGGCTTTCTATTGAGATGACACCTCGCATTTCGGATAATTCCAAGGTGCTGATTACAAATCCAGTCGCAGTATTGAGTCTCAGTTTCGTTTGATGAAAATAAAAAATTTCGGATCTGTCGGCGGGCGGGAGTACCTAAAAAAATCGAAAATCTTTATTTGGCTTTCTATTGAGATGGGACCTCGCATTTCGAATGATTCCAAGGTGCTGATTACAAATCCAGTCGCAGTATTGAGTCTCAGTTTCGTTTGATGAAAATAAAAAATTTCGGATCTGTCGGGCGGGCGGGAGTAGCTAAAAAAATCGAATATCTTTATTTGGCTTTCTATTGAGATGACACCTCACATTTCGGATAATTCCAAGGTGCTGATTACAAATCCAGTCGCAGTATTGAGTCTCAGTTTCGTTTGATGAAAATAAAAAATTTCGGATCTGTCGGCGGGCGGGAGTACCTAAAAAAATCGAAAATCTTTATTTGGCTTTCTATTGAGATGGCACCTCGCATTTCGAATGATTCCAAGGTGCTGATTACAAATCCAGTCGCAGTATTGAGTCTCAGTTTCGTTTGATGAAAATAAAAAATTTCGGATCTGTCGGGCGGGCGGGAGTAGCTAAAAAAATCGAATATCTTTATTTGGCTTTCTATTGAGATGGCACCTCGCATTTCGGATAATTCCAAGGTGCTGATTACAAATCGAGCCGCAGTATTGAGTCTCAGTTTCGTTTGATGAAAATACAAAATTTCAGGTCTGTCGGGCGGGCGGGAGTACCTAAAAAAATCGAACTTCTTTATTTGGCTTTCTATTGAGATGACACCTCGCATTTCGTATAATTCCAAGGTGGTCATCTTGCTGAATACAACGACGGCAGCGGCTCGCAACTGTAAAGCATGACCTGCTAAGCCATTGAGGCTGTTTGCGGAGCCTTTCGAGCTCCTCGGTAAATGTTTGTAACTATAGAATGGTGCGTGGCCTTCTTGCAAAGACGTGATATTTTAGTAGGCCCCGAAGGAAGAAATCACAAGGTGTAGGACCGCATGATGTAGCTGGCCGCTCCACTGCTCCTCCTCTGCCAATCCAGTCCCCGAACCGAGCATCCAGAAACTCACGAACAATGATTGCTTAGTGCGACGTGGCACTTATTGCATAAAGTGCCGAATGGTCGCTAATGCTGGATTTTTGTCTATTTGCCTACGTAAGCTGTAAAATTTATATACAGGGTTGGGATAAAGTATGGAACCAAGCAAATATCTGTGAAACGGAAAGGGTGATATTCCTGAAAATTTGCAGGTAAATGTAGTGACCCATAGTGCATCCGAAGACATTATGTTAGCTATTAATGTGCTTCCGGTCCAACCGGAAGCACCGACAACTTTTTTAATTTAAACGGGGCACCCTGTATATTTTTGCAGATTTTAATACATCTTTTTTTTCGAATTCTGCAAAAATATACAGGATGGCCCACTTAAATTAAAAAAGTTTACGGTGCTTCCTGTTAAACCGGAAGTACATTAATAGCTAGCATAATGTCTTCGGATGCATTATACGTCACTACACTTGCCTGCAAATTTACAGCAATATCGTTCTTTCCGTTCCAAAGTTATTTGTTAGGTTCCATACTTTATCTCAACCCTGTATATGTGTATACAGGGTGGTCCAGTAAGCGCGCGGTGCTCCCTAGCGGCCATACCGTTTAAATTAGACGGAAATGTTTTAAATAAAAAACGTTTTTTTTTAAATGCTCTACATTTAGAAAATAATTTCAAAGATGGCGGACTTCCGGTTATACCGGAAGTAAGCATCAACTTCCTTATTTTAAATGGAACACCCTGTATATTATTACGTCTTTGAATTCAGCATCAATTTTTAGGTCCAGTTTGTTAACCATTATTTATGTCTATGAAGCCTCTTTTCGGAGTTATTCAGCAATTTTTACAAAATTTGACGTTTGTAGTACTTTACAAGAAACGTTAATATCTCGGAAACTAAACGCGATATAAAGATGCGGTTTTCGGTTTTGAAACAAGCGAGGAACGTATTTGTGTTTCATTGAGATCGTTGGTTCAAAAGAACATTAATTCAATCGACTAGCAATTATCAAATTTGAAAAATTAAAAACGTTAAAAACTTTTATTTTTCAAATGGGATGGTATCATAAGTTTCACATCGGTGAATGCGAAATTAAATTCTCTTTCACTTTTATCTAGGCACATGTGGTTCTATCTTTCATGGTTTTCAAGATATTTACGGTTTTGTAATTATGGCGTAGGAATTGGATAAATCGTAGGTGGCGTGACTCGCAGACGAAACAATTGGCAGCAAACCTTTCATCCAAAGTGTTTCGGTCTCTAATACTAAAATGTGCTTTCGCTCCATCTACCTATCACCACATTATTCTTAAAAATTCTAGTGGTAAATTTTCCAACAGGTTTTCCAGATTTTCATTTAGAAAATTTTAGAAAACCTTAGTTTAATATGCTGTTTCCAATAATACCACCCCAAATGCTTAGACTCGATGCTGGTTGTCAACAAACCTCTCAAAATTTGGATTTACGTCGGTATAGAAATGTAAATTATGCCAGTTTACATGGCCGTTAATGATAACGCTGTAGCTACATTTCATAAAAAGGAGAATGAAAGAATTTCATAAGAAATGTAGCTTCATTCGTAAACAACACACTTTTGGAAAGGAGTGCATCTTCTTGGATTCGAGCATGACTCCAGTTACAGAAATTCATCCAGTTTTCAAAGTCTTGTCTTTCAACTGCTTGATTTAGCTGCACGTGATAAAGATGCTATATGTACTTCGTTAAGATCATGTTCACAGATGGTTGACCAATGCCCAAGTAGCGACTAATTTTTGCTGTAGCACTGCTATGCGGATCTTTAACTACAATTGCGAGAATTTCGAACTCACTATCTTCATGTATTACTACTACATGTTTCCTTCTCTCGTATTTTACGCCCACGTAAATCCAAATTTTGAGGAGCTTGTTGACACCCAGCATGAAGTCTAAGCATTTGGGGTGGTATTATTGGAAACCGCATAATAAACTAATGTTTTCCAAAATTTTGATAATATACAGGGTGTTCCATTTAAAATAAGGAAGTTGATGCCTACTTCCGGTATATCCGGAAGTCCGCCATCTTTGAAATTATTTTCTAAATATAGAGCACTTGAAAAGAAACGTTTTTTATTTAAAACATTTTCCTCTTATTTAAACGGTATGGCCGCTAGGGAGCACCGCGCGCTTATTGGACCACCCTGTATATTATTCTGTATATCGAAACTAACTTATGCCGACCCCATAGTCATAGAATAGATACTATTTTGTCTCTCAGCATATCACTACATAACGCAGATTTCCAGTCGGTAAACTCTTGTTATGGCATTGTTTCTTGATATGGCTTGACTTGTGTTGCTGGAATAACATAAAAGTATGAATATGTTTTATAAAAGTGGCCAACTATACTGTAAATTATTTAAAACCTCAAATTTTCTAACATGTTTGTTTGAACCACGTGCGAAATTAATTATTTAATCCAACAGGAGTTCTGAATAAATTGACGTAGCCCAACTTTACGCAAAGTATCATGATTCTTAACATTGCGATTATTTAAAATATCACATTCATTAATCAATCTTTACACAAATTCGTGACTATTTTTAAAAAGCATACTTTCTTGGATGAAGGACCTCATTGACGCTGAAATAGTTGCCCATTTCTACGAAAAAAATTAGTTTATACCACGTTTTGAAAAAGTCACTCTTGATGTGTTTATTGTACTACAATTTTCATAAACATAATTTACACAATATACGATACTATACATAGATTTGTCATGACGAAGCAAAAACGCAAAAATTATTACATCCGAAATAGATAAAAAGGCGTGTGCTCTTGCTTTTTGATACTGGCAAGACTTAACTCAGTCTTCATTTAGCTTCTTCTTCTTTTTTGATGGTGTACGCCAGCCAGAATGCTAAGAACATTCCCACTACCTGAAAATAATATAAAATAGTATTTGTGAGATATATGAATTTAAATACGTATATAGTAGTACTATACCTCTTCCAGTTGTAGTTTCAAAAGCATCAAATAACATTTCAAAAGCGCCAATTGTAAATTCAAACTGTCAGAGGTGTAAATTGTACCTGTCAATTTGAATTTACATTTACAATTGACGCTTTAGAAATTTAATTTGATCCTTTTGAAACTATGCCTGGAATTGGTATGAACTTGACGAGAGGAGATGGTTGAGGGTATTTTCCCCCAGGGTGGCCTTGACGAGAGGGGATGGTTGAGGGTATTTTCCCCCAGGGTGGTATTTTTCAGGGGAAGGGGGCAACTGCAGGTCAGAAGAGCTTTTTTGTTGTCTTAAGAAACTGGACACTGCAAGACAGAAGAGCTTTTGCTTCCTCTGAAGAACATTATACATTGTTTGCCTGTTATAAAAATGGATTTTTGTAGTCGGTTCTAGCTGTATTTTACCATTACCTTCTCTCATTTTTTATTTACTCCTACCATTGATTAACAATATGTTAATCAATGCTCCTACATTTGCCTCTGTATTCAGTTCAGTGCATTTGCAAACTTAATAATGCACAATTTACAGGACAAACTCTATAATTTCAATGCTAGTCTATAAAGACTGTCTGCAAATCCAATGTATGTTTCATAATTAAGAATGTCATTGTTTTATAGCTGAGTAGTAATTACTGTATTTTTTTTGACGGCTGACGGCTCTCGGGGGTTCAAGATAAAAAAAATGCTGTATTATCTTATTGAGTTATTTGCTTTGTATGAACTTCTATGTAGTCCCACCAATAAAATAATTAATCGGATTATTTATTCTGCTGGTGGTGTATTTCAATAAATTACTTTTAAAAGCTAGCTCCAGTGCATTGAATCTTTTGATACAAGGTGATAAAGTCTTTCGAAAAAATCTTTTTTTACGATATCTAGAATAAAATTTCAGATATCCTTGCGTACTTGGTACGCATATTCTGTGCACCAAGATATACTTTCTGAAGTATATATACTGGAAAGTACGCTACTGAAATTTCTTCTTCATCAGCTGCTCTATTTTTTATTAACCGTACATATCTATAGCAGATTAAATAGTGAAGATATGTTTTTTGATATTGATAGCAGTCCATTTACTACACCACAGTCTCACCTGGATGAACGCGATACCGATTCCAACACCAATTAGTATTTTTGTATTTGATTCGATCTTCATTTGCAATTTCTGATAGCATCCGTCTTTGTACATATAGTTTCGACCACTGGATACGCAAAACTGAACAGGTTGATCAGATTCTTCTATTTTATCCTTATAGCAGCAAGATATGGGAGTAGTTTGCCAGTCGTCCTTTCCATCTACCCCACAGCACTTCACCTGAAGAAAGGGAAAATCACAAATGAGATAAATCTGCTTATGAGCTACTTATTTCCATCAGATTCTACATTCCAGAGTAATGCATACAACTAGGAGTACTCAACATTTAAGCTTATCTTTTATAATTCTAACTTTGCAATTTACTTTTGTTTCTCGGTTTAATAGTCATGAAAAGAAAACAATAAGAATTATTTTGAAAGGTTTATGATATCTACGTCACAAAAATAATGTTACCAATTTCAGTCAGTCTCTTTGTCCGTATGTCCTGAGTAAGCCTTTGACTCCTTCGTTTATCCTTTACTTATTTTAGTATTGAAATATATAGGGGTGGATTATTACTGTGCCAAGAATGAAAAAGAACTTACAAATAAATCGATATCTTTATATTTATTTATATTATGTAATAAACTGTTTTAAGAGGTCATTTCAAGACACTACGCTTAACCACTATAGGATGGAGATCACTTTTTTGATACCTCTCATTCTTTTCAGGGAAATCCTTAATTTAGTATCGCACCTCAGAGTAACAATTGAACATAGAGGTAGTGAACAAACCACTTCAGCATGGCGTGCTCAAAGCCATCATCTTTTGACACTTCAGCCCCCAAACATTGCCAACTAACTTGAAAATTATTCCAATGCAACCCATGTTACAAACACTGCTCTGCACTGTCCTATCTCGAAAAACTGTTAAACGACACTCGAATATAGCACAGCAGGTCCGTAATGCTTCTCTACAGTTACCAACAAATAGCGAATTCGATTTTACTGACCAAGCATAAAATATGCACAAACAAAACAAACGTTGGACAGTCGGGTTTGACCGTAAACAAATCGCAGGAAAATTATATAGGCGTTGCCAGCTCCTCAAGATTTATGTAAGATAGAATTTGCGTTTATCATGAAGAAACATGTTGTAACGCAGTAGAGGTCAACATATCTACTGATTTTTCTGTAATCAATCCTGAACCACCAAAATACCTTCTTTTTTAACGTAGAATGGAATATTTCTGGATACTATACAATTAAGGCGATAGTAAACAATTATGATTGCCGTATCTGGTGGTCAATATGACAACGTAAGAAAAGATGTTGGCCTATTAGAATTAGTTGTTTACTACCTCTATGTTCAGTTGTTACTCTGAGATATCGCACCCGAAAGGAGTACAAGTAGTGTACAAGTTGAAGGACGCGGTAGAACGTCTCTGTAAATTGTGGGCTCTTTGGGTCCAGGGCTGCTAACAGTTAAGCTAAAATCTACATCTAAGTAAAACCGCATCAATAAGAAATATATCGTGTACAATGTATGAAGTTATTGAAATTAATGTAACTTAATACTCTTAATAGTAATATAACCTAACCTTTTGTTGAACGTTATCCCAGGCAGCTTTCTCGATGTTGCTATTACTACCTGAACTGGAATATTGTTCTAATGACTTCTTCAGTGAACTTTTGAGTGTGTCTTGGAAATCTGCTTTATATACTGCTGCGGTAATGCCAACTGCGAATTCGACGATGAATATAATTATCAGAAGTACTGCAAACTGCAAAAGTGAGATTAAAAATAATAGAGTTTTTGTCATTTTTTATAGCTTGGGCTATTATATCTCTAACCTACTCTAAAGCTATCGCTTTTTAGTTGGTTAAATAGAAGTCTATTTATAATGTAGAAGTTTACTTCATTGATTATTTTGTTGGATATGTATGCCTAGTTAGTGGGTGGGCTTTGCCATCACGTATTTAGGCAAAGTTCGAAATTGTTGGATATTTCAGACATTGCTTGGTTCTCTGTATGGCAATACAGGGTTTGCCAAATAATTAGTAGACAAACTCCAAAATGATCTGCCAGAATGAGTTTCTGAAAATCGCAGACGTTCCAAAAAGAGAGCTATGCTTCGAAAATTTAGTTCTGTAATTTGAGGACAATGCTTTCTAAACTGTAATATTCACTCCTGTAAATATAGGAAGGCAAAATTACTATGCAATCCTAATTTAATAATAGTCGCTTTTATTGGAAAATCTATACATGATAAAAGAAACATACAGGGTTGGGATAAAGTATGGAACCAAGCAAATAACTTTGGAACGGAAATAGTGGTATTGCTGAAAATTTGCAGGCAAATGTAGTGACTTCTAATGCATCCGAAGACATTATGTTAGCTATTAATGTACTTCCGGTTTAACCGGAAGTACCGTCAACTTTTTTAAATTAAATGGGACACCCTGTATATTTTTGCAGATTTTGATTCATCATTTTTTTCCGAATACGTCCATAGTGGGTTTAGTATTTGTTTCTTAAAAAATTTGTCTCACAAATTCGTCCGTGGCGGTCTGCGGTCTTCCCGTTTGAGGTAATTTTTTTTGTATTTTTGTTTTTAGTCACCGTCAAACGTGTTATAGGACCCCTGTCGGGACGTAAATCATTAAAAGTTGATACACTTCTTTGTGAGTTCTCACGCGATCACCAAAACCGACTTTGAATGACCGGCATTTTAAACACCTGAAATGATAAAGAAGCTATATCTTTCCCGTTTTTACAGAAACTAATGCTAAACCCACTATGGACGTATTCGGAAAAAAAGATGAATTAAAATCTGCAAAAATATACAGGGTGTCCCATTTAAATTAAAAAAGTTGACGGTTCTTCCGGTTAGACCGGAAGTACATTAATAGCTAACATAATGTCTTCGGATGCATTAGACGTCACTACACTTGCCTGCAAATTTTCAGCAATATCACTCTTTCCATTCCAAAGTTATTTGCTTGGTTCCATACTTTATCCCAACTTTGTATATAGACATCAAGAAAAAATAAATAATAAGTATATATTTGCCAAAAGGCAGAGTTCGGGACTTCCCGTTCTTCCACTCAACCTTATTGTAATGACAAAAATAGATGAATAATTATAGAATAGAGACATAACATATTTCAGTGGATAAGAATGAAATGAAAAGAAAAAAGTACCTATATAAAAATAAAATTCAATCGGATGGTTATTGTATGTGATAGATTTAGTATATAGCAGGTAAGAGTAGAGTTGATTATATTTTTTTCTTAAAAGAAAGAAGCGATAA
Source organism: Callosobruchus maculatus (assembly GCA_951848785.1). Taxonomy (NCBI): domain Eukaryota; kingdom Metazoa; phylum Arthropoda; class Insecta; order Coleoptera; family Chrysomelidae; genus Callosobruchus; species Callosobruchus maculatus. Next base: position 2,242,935 of record CATOUR010000042.1, on the reverse strand, counting down.
AGAAGAAGCGATAGAGTTAATTCAGTTATTGGACGTTATCGATTTGTCAAAAATTAGTACTTTTAGATTTATTTTGAACTGATTGCATTTAAACATTTTTAGTTCATCGGTAATTTGGTTACAAAATTTGGGAGCTATATATAAAAATGATTTTTTTAATAAAATTGACTTATATTGCGGAATCGATAATTTATTTTTATGTCGTGTGTTTATATTATGAATATGCAACCTTAGTGTAATCTTGTCGTGCAAATATTTTGGCTGGGTGGTTGATAATACTTTGTGGGTTAGGCAACACCTTTATGTAGTTGCCATCTTCATATTCAACCAACGAAGTTCCTTAATTTTTTCTGAAAGGCGGTCATACTTGCGAAGGCCGAATACTATAAGTATACACAACAATTTTGGATTTCCGAAACAAAACCAGTTAGGATTAAATAAAGGAAAAAGGTTCACTTCTGAGTTACTTTGCCGCCTCAGACTACTGATGTTTTTTAGTAGTCTGTATTTGCCGCAGTCCCAATCAATATACTATGTGTTCAAAGTTCGGTCATTAAGGGCTCACTAGGGAGGACTGTGAAGTGATTGTATTTACAGTTCAAGCTCATATTTTAAGCTAGGAGATGAACTACGGTCAAGTAGATCCATAGAAGTTCAAGTACAGGGACTTTATTAGCTTAAGTAGGATGTGTTAGGTATACTTAATGAACAGCAGAATACTGTTGTTAATAGTGTTAGATACTGTGATTTGTCTGGCTGAATTGTTAAACGAACTGAGCAATTGATATCCAAATCCATATTGCAGCTCGAAACTCAAACTTTGAATGTCAAAAATCGCAAAAAGTGCAAAACTTCTTCAGAGGAGCAGTTAGTTAAGGAGTTTGACGAACAAATTAGATTAATCCCTAAACAAAACACAGTTTGCATAAATAAGAGGCTCAGACTCATGAATTAAAAAAATCACTGTCATTTAGTCAAAACTAATTTTTTGTTAATCTTTGTACTTTGGTAAGTCTGAACGTTAACAAAAAATTAATATTTCAACGTTATGTACCAGTGACACCTTATGTTGCATTTAAAGCAAAATGCATTCTGATTTGTCGACTTACAGCAATCAGCATCTTGTAGTTCTCTCTAATCGCTCCATAGCATCCTAAGGAGGCGACTAGGAAAATGATTGTTCCCAACACTATTAACACTATAGGAGGGCCAACTAGATCACTTGTGACGAAATGACTGAAGTCTGAGACATCTGCTAACACCAAGCCACCTGCTATTATTATTCCGAGGCCAGATAACTGGAAAATAGACAAATAGGAAAACATTAAAATAATTACCGATCATAAGGAGTTAGATATTGGAGACAAATTATACATGATAGCACAATAATTTATTTTCAAGAATGCCACTTTGTATTTTTACATTTTACACTCTCATAGCCCTCGATATTTCTCGCGTTCCAGACGTTGATCACAAAAGCCTGGTTCCAACCCCCAATATATCAGACTTGGGGTCGGTTTCTCAATTTCCAGTTAAAAGTGTCAGATAGGTAGCTGCGAGTTTGCGTTTCTACGGATACAACTGTCAGATAAGATTTACGTTAATTCGTAAGCTTAACCTTCAATTGTTTAAACAATTTATCTAACTGTTAACCGTTAACTTCCAGATAGATATATAACTAGACATTGGGAAACTGACCCTTAGTTTATTTAGATATTTTACATGCAAGGTAGACCTTATGTTGTTTAACCTTTAATCCACATTGCTACATGTTTTAAACACAACTATGCTCACAAATTTTACTTCTAGGAAAAGTGTGGCAACAACAATAAAATAGAATTGAACACATTGAACCAAGTTATCTACTGGTCAAATTTCATGCATTCTAGATCTAAGGCCCCTTATTCAGTATTACATACTTAAAAAAAATTATACTAGACTATCACTTCATCAGTACAGCGACTTTTGAGCCTCCATAACCTTGAATATACAGATGTAATTATGTTCATGGTTCAAGAATATCATCTGATCAATGATCAGAAAACAAATATGAAAATTTGAGTTTTGTATTTTTTTGCGAAAAACGGAGACCTGCTATATTGACTGTTTCAAAAAAGATAATTCTATGCTGTACTCTCCCTATGTAGCATTCATTTAAAATATATGCATCTTCAATATATCAGTGCGATAAGACTAATCACAAGGACATCCTACACTTTTGTGGACTCCTTTTCAACATATGAATTTTAAGTAAAATAAAAATAAAATAAATAAAAATACGGTTATGAACCACTTTGATAAAGAAATTAGCTAGTTTGACAATCAAATTTTGATACTACCATGGAAGGGAAAATATATCATATGGCACGAATGTGAAATACCAAAATAAGCCATAAAGTAGCTTTTGGGTATTTCATATTCCGATTATTTTTGAATAAAGAAGGTTTGGGCTTTGAAAATTTTGTTTTTTGTCTTTTGGTTGCTCAGTAGTTTTTAGATACCTATGAGACGCTACTGAGCAGCAAATATTTGAGAGAATCAAATTTCACTATAATATGATTGGTCATAGCCGAGGTATTTTTTGTGTTCAGGATAATTTAAATACTCGAAATGGAAATGCATAAGGAATATAATGAAGTCATTCTATGTGGCGCCACTTTTCTTTGTTACTAGATTTATCAAGATGCTCTATGAAAAATAACTTAGAACCTACAAAGTACGTTTCAAATACGTATGTTGGAAACCCTTTTTGAATCATCGTTTTGTCCTTGTATGATTATTTATTTTGTATTCCAAGTTCAAAAAGCTTGTGTTGGTAAACAAACCGATTCAAAGAAGGCATGCATACAAAGGATACTATATAACGTGAAGGCAACAGGGAATCGATATTGAGTCGTGCCCTGATACTCATTTTACAGCCTTTTTCCGGGTTAACGATAACCATCACGCAGAGCCGTTAACACAGTTGCAACTAAGGCCCTCTGCACACTGGCCGATATGTCGCACAAGATGGTTGTTCCGCGTGATTCTTGGGACTGGCGCATTTACCATCCGCACACGGATCGATACACTCTCATTTGATTCACATCATTTGAACAGGAAACAACCTTATTAATAATGCTTTATATATTATCAAACTCATCTTTTTTCAAAATATTTTTTATAAGCAATACCAAAAAAACAAGATATACTGCAATACCTCATGATCAAGAGTTATTCGATTAATAATTCATAATTTCAGTTTACCCTAGACCTCTATCTCATTTAATGATTATACGTGAGACACCTGGACCCCAGAAGCTGGTAATGTCTTCGTAGGTGCCTATAATTACAAAATCAAAACCGGTATGCCAGAATAACATCAAAAAATTACCTGAGTCAGACTCGAGAATCGCACCAATCACTCAAAATGTCACTTCCATTCTGATAGCATGCGATTGTAAATGAGGAAATGTAAAACGTGCATCTCGAGGTTACCATCGAATGACCCACTTGCGGTGCTCCAATCATTTGCATAAGAAGCCGAGTGATTCGCGTCGACTACATCGCCGATCGACGTGTGTACGGACGGGCTAAGACTAGCTAACGACGCGACGCATAAGCTAACAAAATATTGGCTAGCCTTCTTAGGTATAACATTTTTTTGCAATGAACAAATGCTAACCGAACAAATGAAGGTAAAGTCTTACTTCAGGGAGGCTTTTGAACTTTTATTCCTACCATCCATTTAGTCAGAAGTATAGTATTTATGTGTACCTTGAAGAATAAGATTATCAGGTTAAGCAGCCCACAGTTTGTTCAAGAAAATATATCTAGATTCAAAAAGAAACTTAAACTTAAGGGGCCTGGATACACACATTGATATATACATACGTATTTGCCATGTAAAACACGGACTCACAATTTCTCGCATAACACACTCTATTTTCAAACTACATATATAATATTTCAGAAGGTGATAATTAAGACATTAATGAATGACAACTATTTTCGATTTTCTCAAAAAAGTTTTTCAATGTGCAATAAAACTCGCAACGCAAAATTATACATTCTATAAATGCCTGTAATTTAACAACCAAACACGATATCAAAAAAGGCTAAATAGTTGCATAAGCGCAAGCTTTCTTCTTCAATTTGCTCTTTGAGTCATTACTGTAAGTTTAAAGGTAACTTAAGGAGCTTGGAAATGCGAAATTAATTTTTATAGTGACCTTTGGACCTTACCTTTGGACCTTTTGACCTTGCTAACACGGGAGTACGTCTTTTCTGGGATTTTCAATTTTGCGCGCTATACCCTAGACCCTTAATGACTATCCTGAATACTTCTGCAATTTAGTGACTAATAATAGTTCAAACACCCCTCCTCCTCCTATTCCACGCAATAATAAAAACAGTGCCAGTATTGTAACTTATTCAAAAATTCCCTATGTCAAAGGACTTTCAGAGAGAATTAGACATCATCTTGCTGATGACACACATAAGATAGTTTTTCACAGAAAAACTGTATCTTCACTTCTCTGTTCGCAAAAAGATGAGCTTGATACCAAGTATAAATCCAATGTAGTCTACAAAGTACATTGCGAGGAATGTGATGCTGTATATATAGGGCAAACAACAGAAAATTTAAAGAACGGGATTTCAGCCCATAAGTCATCTTGTAAAGATACTCATAAAAATGATGGGGATCATACAGCCTTAGCGTCTCATCATTTCGAGTATCATCATCATAGTTAACAGACATCTTGTGAGCTTGTAAAATGCATTGCTCATTTTACGAGTCTCTCTTGGGATATCTTAAAGATCTTTAATGCAGTAGTTTCCCATTTGCTTTCTGCATCCTCATGCCGTTGACCAGATGTGTCTACTGGTTCATCCGCCTTTAAGGACAATTTCTCACCCCAAGGACAAGAAGGTGCCCTGACTCTTCTCAACTCGTCCACCCAAAGCTGTTGGTTGAGAAGAGGTTACTGCTTATACCGACAGTAGTTCGGTTCCTTTTAGTCGCCTTTTACGACACGCAGGATATACGATATTCTAACCCGCCCCCACACGGGTTGTCCAGAAATGGACTGGGGTTATTAACAGTTTAATCTCAATTTTAAATGCGATTCTGTCAGTATACTTGACAACGAGATTAATTATAAGAAACGACTAATCAGCGCAATGATTTACATCTACACGCATGATAAGGCTTTCAAAAAGAAAACTGACACTCTTCATCTGAGTCAGATTTATAATTTATTGATTACCAATTACATTGAACTAAAAAAAACGTAATCAAAGAATTGTTTGACTTTATGACTGAACCTGGTATATCCATTAAATAATATGTAGATAAGTATAAAATATTCATATTGTCTCACACTGTCTTCAATGTACAGCAGCATATACCAATAAAAGGTGCATATTGACGATCGGCATTTGCGATTCTTTTTTATCCATCTTCTGGAATGTTTGTTGTTGTTTATTAACACAAAGGGATATGTTATTCCTTTTTTTAGTGTATTTTAACATTTGAATGGAAAATTGTATTATATTTTTAGCTTTTATATTTTTGTGCAATGTACCGGCCTTTTATTTTTGATTGTTTTGCCGAGTTACTTTTTATGTTAAAATCTTTTAAATTTCAATTGTGACTTTATGTGTAGACATTTTTTTTAAATTTTTTATAAATTTGTTTGTTAGATTGAATTGTCAACGCTTATACTCACCGTTTTGACACTTTGTATTTTTTACTTATATATTTTTCGCCCTCGTAATGAATTTTGGCCCTGACATAACCCTTTCACAGCAGCCGCGGTACTCTGGTATTCAGCCTCTGCCTACGCGGTCTGCTCAGTTATAAAAAAAGAAGGCGTAAAATGAACGCCGAAACCTCGGCTCTTTGAGTTAAAAGCCTCTTGAATTAATTTATCCCAAAATCCGAAGAAACCTTTTCCACTGTACCAAAATCCCATAACTGGCGATTCATATTTACGAGACACACAAGATTCACATTCCTAAGATACTAAAAATCCTGACTTCCTGACTTTGCTCCCCATGGTTTATTATTTTCCCCCATTTGATAACTTTTGCCGAAGATAGCTCAGCTCTTGTGAATTTTAAAACTATAAATATAGTAAACTAGAGACGGTTAATCAAGCTGCTTCTTCTGAAGACCGTGTGGATGGACAAACTATTTTTGATGTAATATACTCGTTTTTTTATAATAGCCTGCATTAATCGACGTCATTCCTGTCCAGCCCTATGAGTTCATAGAAGATCTATTGAATATAGTACCATAATTCCAACAGCTTTTTATTTCAACGAGGTACAAGCTGGACTATGATAATTATACATACAGTGTGTCCCAGCTAAAATTTACCACCCACCTTATCTCTGAAATGATAAAAAAATCGCCATGACACGTCGATTTTTATTTCTCGGGGGAACTCCTACACCGAGTGCGTCATTTTAGTGTGCTATCAACTCTCTCACCCCCAGCAACCTCTACTTCAAAAACTTATATGAGACCACCATACTTGTGATATTCCTTTTTAAATGAATTAATTGCAAATACAACCTTTTTTTTGATATAGAGCACTGTAGTATTCCAATAGCCTGCGTTAATTGACATTTCCCATAGGAAATCTGTTGAATTATAGTACTAAAAATGTTCAAATTTCTAGAACCCTAGATTTGTGTTTCTATGCGGCCCCGACTTTGTTTTTAATGTATATTAGGTATATACACACATTTCATAAGTTTGAGTATTTCACTATTATAAACATCAGTCCAGTTCAACGAAGATTAATTATCCCATTGAGAAGCTTAAAACTGTAAAGTCAGTAAACTAAGAAGCACTTAATCAAGTACTGTTCGATGTCGACTGGGGTGACTTGAGTCATAACAGTAGTGCTCAAGAAACATAATATACATCCACTAATCGAATTCACAGCGAAACAGCGAACAAAATTGTTGCTAAAAGGCTCATGATTTGGGAGAATTACAATATATGTACAGCCTGTTACAACACAGTAGAGCTGAGTAGTTGAAATCGTCGAGGTGGTGCTATCGTCCGTTGGTTCTGCAACCTTTGTTGCTACCTTTTCATATTCAACATTCAGAACCTAGTTTAGTAGTATCTTCTGTATTTGAGGAACACGCCCAAAGCTCGCATAAATCAAGCAGTCATTAATTTGAAGTAACAACGGACTACAAATCTTATATTGCTAGAAAAGCTTGAATATTGAAGTTGTATGTTTATCCATATATGATTCTGCAAATTATAAAAATAACATCTTTAATATAATAATAACATTCAGAAACGGTATAGTCTCTACATCGTGATGACTGAAACCACGTTCCTGTGAAGAAGGTTTCGGCTGCCTTTACAATACCAAAATACTGTACTGTATTAAAATAATTAACAATTTTGTTTGATGTCCAACATGGAGTATACGCCAACAAAATAGGCAAAGGGCATACTGTAACAAAAAAGCATTTTGAATTTGGTGTGTTACATTTTGGATGTTTTGGATTTAAATCATCACACATTCTATCACGTATCTCTGTGGTCTGTCTACATGTTGTTGTTGGCCTCTCATATGGACTAAATTGTACTAAACTATGGTAAACACAAATGAGATATATATTTTTTAAAGAGATATTGAATCCATTCTGTATTAAGAAACAGCTATTCCTTAAAATATAGAGGAGCTTCCATAAAAATGTAGATCTCTCTAGGTCTCTAGGAGAATGCGCTTCAGATAATACTTACAGCAAAAAACAGATTGAATATAAACAAAAGATATTTAATGAAACTCATTCCACACGACTCCATGTTTCCGACAGGACGTTTAGAGTTTTCAGTACAACACACACGCACTTATTTAGGCGGGAAACTTCCAACTGACGAAGTAAAGGGTGTAAACATCGAGGAGTTATTTTGTGGATGGTCGGCCGTCAGTAAACTGCGCATACATAAAATATATTGTGGGTAGTTCAAGGAAAAGTAATGATGGAAATCATTTCTTCTTTATTTTTATTGACAATCCAGTTGAGTTATTTAATATTTGTTTTTGGAAGCATTGAAACAAGAAGCAAATACAACATATAATAATAATAATTCAAACCTTTAAACTATATTGGGCTGATACCATTTCATTATAAGCAGAAAAATAAAATCTCTTCAGTTTGGATGCAAGTCATTTTCTCTACATGCCTTCAAATCTGGGCTTTCTAAGAATGTAATTATTTAGATAAACTGTTCTTGGCATTTCTTTCATCTATTTATTTATTTATTTAATTATTCATAAACGATTTAACAATTAAATTAAAATATCAGAGGACATATAAATATATTTAAGATAATAAAAACTGATCAAAAAAAATCACTATTATAGCGAAGCTGTGCATTTTTGCATTGGCATAACAGAATATTACAAATATATGACTTCCCATATATTCAGCTGATTTAAAATTGACCACTGAGCAGTCAAAATATGGTAGACCATTCTTGTTAGCAAGACCGATCATCCTGTTAAAGGATAATTTTTAGTCCTCCTATTCATAGTAAAATTAACGAGCCTCAATAAACCTGGACATTCTACAATGTTCCAAGATGTTCAGGTTTAAACAGTTTAAAGTATCAGAGTATTCGTAGAAACCATACCGAAGCCCTAACTTATATCCACAAATCCTTGGCAACTTATTTTAAACTCTTTCCAGCAGCAATATTTCCTGATGATATGTAGGACACCAAATAACTGAGTTGTACTCCAATACTGATCTCATACTAGAGCACAGAAAACTGACCTGTCCAGGACCTTACCGTGAAATCATAACCTGATCTTTTAAACATTTTACGGGAGTTTCTTATACGCCGTTTTGAATTCACTTTTGCCGAAAATTAAGGCCTGGTCAAACAGAGAACGCGGCGGTCCGGCGTTCTCTAACAATACAATGGAACGCCGAACGCCGCGTTCTAGACCGCCGCGTTACAGCGTTCCATTGTATTGTTAGAGAACGCCGGACCGCCGCGTTCTCTGTTTGACCGGGCCTTTATTCCCAAATCCTTCACGTGATTTATTTTTTCAAATTTATGTTTTTGATGTTATATGCATATTGTACAGGCCTATTAGACTTTGTGAAGGTGATAGGTACAACTACATTTATTAATATTAAGGTTTAAGACATTGATATCACACCAACGAGACAGATTAGACTAATCATTTTCTAAAATCTCTACATATTTTCTATCCTTAACTATACCAAACAAGTTCATCTGCAAGCATAAAAAAATTCATTTTTACAAAAAATGAGCAATATTGTACACAGAAAAATTGAAAAGTCCAGATCCTATATGAGATATATCAAGGTCTCTATAGAGAGTCTCGTTTGGAACGTACCATGGGGTCACGATGGTAATTGTGCGTAACGTTCTGCTCTACAGAACCTGCAGGCCTCGCAAGTGTGTTTTGCCAAGAAAACACCAAGATGCACGAGCGTAAGTCATTTCTGGTCGTATTACCATTTTATAAAGCCGAATCCTTTTTGGAATTTGGTTTTCAGCGCTCCATTGTGATGCCGCCAGATCGTCCCTTTGTCAAGAATGACACCAAGATACTTGATAGAATCTTCCTATGGTATACGAGTGCCTTCCACTGAGACCTCAGTAGGGGCACCACGACGTTTTTTCGTACAATAAATTGCCTGCGCCTTAGAATGATTAATTTTAATCAAGTACCGATTTGCCCACTCCAATACTTCTTCCACCGCAACCTGTAGCCTGTCGTGGATTAGGTCACCAAACCACGACTAAGCTACAAGGGCAGTGTCGTCAGCACGAAGATAGATCTCACAGTTGCGTGGGCAAGGGACGTCATGGACAAAGAATAAATAATATGTATTGGGCATATTGTAGATACAGTACTGTCAATGTTAATCCGAAACTTTCTTGCCTCGAGGAAAGATTTCAAAAGTTTCAGTATCCAGAAAGGGAAGGCCGTTTTGAGTTAGCTTATAGAGTAGCCCAGCATGCCATACCTTGTCAGATGCCTTCGATATATCCAAAATCAAAATGTCAGTATTTTTGTTCAGGGTGACACCCCTGGTAACGCGCTCCACCAGCGCAATTGCCTGTAACTATGTACTGTGCTCGGATTGAAAGCCAGATTGCACGTCAGGAATCACATGATTGTCTGACGAGAAATCCAAGAGGAGGTGGTGGTGAATCACCTTTTCAGCGAGTTTAGAGGAAGCCGATAGCAAACTGATGCGACAGTAGTCTTGAGGGAATATCGAGCTCACCTTCTTTGGGATCATATCGCTTTAGTGGTTTTCTAGTTTCTAGTATTCTGACCATCACATTGATTATAGTCACCGGATACGTCAGTGCTTTGGAGAAATAGGCTTCAAGATAATAATTTCCGGGTGCTTTATGCATCTTAAGTTGTATGGTTCGACATGATACGTCTAAATATAAATATCTAGGGTGCCCCAATAAGAACGATAGGAAAGAAAAATTAAATAAAACAACAACGGTTTGAGATATCAAATTGGTTCTGGCTTTATTTTGAGGCTACATGTATGGAATAGAACATCGTTCAGATGTCCGCCTCGGGCTCGCTGGCAGTGCTTCAAGCGGTCGGTCCCATTTCGGATGACATATTTTCGACCATTTGCGGCGTTATGGCGTTGATGCCCACTCGAATATTGTTTTCGAGAGCATCCAAAGTGGCTGGTTTTTTGGAGTAGGCCAATGATTTGACGTACCCCTAAAGAAAAGAATCAAGAGGTGTCAAATCGCACAATCGTGGTGGCCAATCAATAAACGCTCTTCTGGTGATGATCCAGTCGCCAAACTTCTGGCGAACAACATCGACCGTTGTGTCGTTTGTGTGGCTCGTGGCTTTATCCTGTTGGAACCACATATTGGTAATATCGATGTTGTCGAGCTCTGGCCACGGAAATTCTTCCAACATTGTTCGGTAGCACAGCCCATTGGTTGTAACGGTGTCTCCTTCCTCATTTCGAAAGAAATAAGACCCATGACTTCGCCATGCCACAATCCGCACCACTCATTCAATTTTGTCAGGTACTGGACCACCTTTTCGTCCATTTGAGGACTGTCCACAGACCAGTAATGACAACTCTGCTTATTGAAACAGCCACTGAGGTAGAAATTGACTTATTTTTTTTATTACAATTTACAATTGAGCGGGAATTTCCGTAGTACTTTTTAATAATTTCTAAACGCACGGCAAGCGTGAAACGATCCATGATGAATTGTCAAACCTTACTGAATATTTTGGATGACGTTTGTACCTTTGACCGCTGTCTAGATATCCCTATTAGAAAACCTATCACTTCTATTGGGGCACCCTATATATAGTTAGGATAGTTTCTCGTTCCGTGACCGAAAATGATAATGAAATCAATTCATAGCCTATTTCCAGGCTTACTCAGAACCTTATACGTGCACGCTTATTATCTTGTGTCAGTATTAAAACTTAGTGCGAGCGAAAATGAGACATGAACTTCCTTTCCAAAATCACATGGACAAATGAATCATAAATCATAATGCAGAAGGCGCACTATCTCTATTGTGAAGCCTACAACATTCATCCAATATCAGCAATATTCCAATTTGTATGTGAGGTGGAGTTTACAAGTTTCCAGTTGCGCGGTTAAAAAAGCGATTAGTTGCTATAGCACCCTGAAATAGTTAATACCGACAAAAGTTTACCCAGTGAAGAAAATTAATGTGAATGGCCTCATGACGTGTCGTTTGTCTCTTTTCATTACGTGAGCGTTGACCTTATCAGAACATATCGGACATGTACTTACTACTTCCATATATAAGTTTGCCTTGAGCAGAACACATTTTATTTAAATAATTTAATCCAAAGATAAAATAGAAATCTGAATAGAAACATTTATCTTCCTCGTTTTTAATTTCCAGTCAATAGATAAAAGTAAACCGTTTAATAAACAACATTGGAAACTAATTTAATGCACATCCATTTTTAAAGGCAAATCATCAATATCAGAGGTTAATATCGAGAACGAAAAACTCCGATTTATGAACAAACCAAGAAGAAATCTACAAAGAACTAATGCGGCTGAGGCTTTTCCAGGTTCTCTCTTCCAGTTGTGATCCATCAGGGAGGCTTTCAGTTGGGTTGGTATATGGTTCTTTGTTAGCTGCCGCTTCCACAGTACAGGGTGCCTCATTTTGGGCACTTTTACGGGGTATCTCGGTTATTTTTGAAGATAGAGAGTTGCGGTTTTCGCGACAGTCTGCTACTTTTTTATGAAACTAAAGACGCCGTCAATAAAATTATCATGGCCCTCTTGGTTTTTGAAATATAGGGTGAAATCGAAAATTATCGATTTTGGGACCACCCTCGTATCTCGGTTGTCTTTTATCTTATTGAAAAGTTTAAAAAAAGATTTTATAGAATTTTTTCTGTAGAATCCAGTGGTGTAGTTTGATTTTTTTCTTACTCTAACCATTTTTCAGTTATGAAGCAAACATGTATGTTTTTAAATGGAACACCCTGTATATTATTTTTGAAGTCAATTCGAAATAATTAAAGCTTTTAAAAAATATATATTAGTATGGATTTTTTTATGAGAACTAAGCTCAAAATTTGATTTTTTACTTTATTTGTAGCAGTAGGCCATGACTAATCTATTGAAAACAATATCCAAGTAAACAATTATTAAGATACAAGATACTCAATACTTTTAAACTCAATTATTCAACTGTATTTTTTAAGCTAATAAATACTATTTGTGATAATATTCAGTAAATATTATTTAAAACCAAACATTATAACTGAAGAATACCAACACATTATTAAATTTGAATTTGAATCAAAATAAAAAATAAAAACATCGAGGAGCTTTTAGAGATGTTGGTTCAAGTTGGAGACTATTTTCTCGAATGCAAATCTGGCACAATTTCTTATTCTTTTAATGACATTTAAAAGAGTTTTTGGTCTCCTTCGTGTTATGGCGATTAAAAATTCCCAAACTTGGATCCTGTGTAAATGTTGAAGTATCTCAAACTTGTATGGATGGTAATTGTATTTTTTAGAATTATTTCTGCAGTTGATTTTTGTAACCGTCTTTGTGCTTACAAGACGATGAATGCGTTGCTACTATGTAACCTAATACGTTTGTTTCCCTTTGCTCCCTATTCTCCTTGAAATAAGTTTTAGGACGTAGTTGAATAAAGGATCCGTACCTAACTATATATATATATATATTTTTAGATGGGCAATTATATCTGAAAACGGTTGCTGTCTCTCTGGGTATCTAAGGTGAAATTAATATAGAAAATTGACAATAATTAAAATGAAAACACAGAAAGGACAAAGCTACTCGTATATTTAATAAAAATATAATTAAAAGCTGACAATCTCGCAAATTTTTTACAGATTTGCTTTTTTGTTTTTAACAGATAAATCATTGCCCACTATCTACTCAACATTATAGTAACACAATATTCATCATTTTAATGAGACACTATTATTTAAAAGAATGTATTTTGATTCTGTTTTTTCGAATTTGAGTAGAAAGTCTCTTGTAGAGTAATAACTGCTTAGATGCTTATTATTTATAGTTGATTAACCATGGCCTACTACTACAAATAAAGTAAAAGTTGGAAAATCAAACTTTGAGTGTAATTTTCAAAACTTAATAATAATGTGTATTTTTGAAAAGCTTGAATTATTTCCTAAGAAAAAATCAAACTACACCACTGGATTCTACAGAAAAAATGCTATACGACCCTTTATTAAACTTTTTAATAAGATAAAAGACAACCGAGAATCGAGGGTGCTCCCAAAATCGATAATTTTCGATTTCACCCTGTATCTCAAAAACTAAGAGGGCCATAATAATTTGTTGACGGCATCTTTAGTTTCACAAAAAAGTAGCACACTGTCGCGAAAACCACAACTCTCTATCTTCTAAAATAACCGAGATACCTCGTACTAGTACCCAAAATGGGACACCCTGTACATCTTTGATTACTGACTTGGAGTCTGTCAGAGGGTTTGTTGACCTAGTGAAGTTCTTCCTGGATTTAAGTCTGAATGCTGGGAGCTTGTCCCCACATAGAGGACGGCTTATATTTTGTCTACTTCGTTCTGCCATACATGAGACTTCTTGCCTGAATGTTGGGGGGCTATTCCCGCTAACATGTATAGTTGGTCCAAGTCATATCTGAGTTTTATCTGGATTTAGGGTGGCTTAACTTATAGTATTCGGCCATTCTTGATAGGGCCTCTGTTACCTTTTTTCGATTTCCTCGATGTCTTGCAGGGGCGTATCCAGACATCAGTCTTGGGGGAGTAGCGGGGCATGAAGTTGTGTGTGCTTTCACCATTTTTTGTAATACCTTCGGGAAGGTCGTTGATGCAAGAGAAAAGGAAAATGTTTATAGTATTAAAATAAAAAAGAAGATATAAACAGCAAGTGAAACAGTGGAGTATCAGGTATGTTAGGGAGATGAAATAAAAAATCTATTGATGCGTTAATCAATTTTAATTTTACGGAAATAAAACGTAATACGTATCATTCGTGAACATTTTATCGGCACAGCATACAAAATTAAACGATCATGAACACTCAACAGGTACCCCAGTAGCCACAACACGTACTCCATTTTTTTTAATTAGTGTTTTAACTTTTATAATCGGTGCAATTTTCAAAACAGGTAATTAAGTTAGGTAAATTTTTGTGACAAGCTATCACGTTGTATAGGACATTCAATTGATTATGTAACAATGGGAGTATATTATATTGCATTATATAATAATGCAAAACAAATCCTTTTATAATTTAGCTACTGCAAAAAAGATTTTTTTTTCAGTGCGACAAGTGTCATAAATAAGTCAAATAAAATAAGTTGAATTGAGTTTTTTTTTCGAAAATATTGGGAGGGGTAATTACCCCTATTACCCCCCTTGTATACGCCTGTGATGTCTTGGGAATGGCACGTAATGGCAACGTTGTTGGTGTACATGTTTGTAGAAGGGCCGACAGATGATAATTGGTATACAAATTGAATAGAAGAGGCTCCAGCACGCACTGCACTGGGGGAGACCATACTTCTGGTTTCTCCACCGACTCCTCTGTCGCGCTGGAACTCCACGTATAGCCTCCTATTGTTGCCTCGTACTCTGCCAAAGGGTCCACTAGCACCGCCCTCATTCTTTTACCTTTCGAAACCATCGTCTATGTGTTGTTTAAGATTTATCTCCTGTCCAGTGCAAGATTGTTGAGGAATTAGCTGGCTTTTTATGTGTAAGGCTACTTTATTCAGAACGAGTTTGAAGTGAGAACAGAGAAGGAATATTGGTCGATACCGATAGCCTCTCTGCGAGGTTTCGACGGTTTAGGGACAGCAACCACCCTTGCTTTCAGCTATAGTTTTGGTGTAAGAGGTACTCCGTACAGTAGTAGCAGCCAGGACTTCGCCAGTGGTCCTAGGATTTATACAAATGCGTTGGCTATACAGGGTGTTCTAAAAGTTGGGACTTTCCTCTTTAGAAGCAACGGCCCTTGAAACGGCAAAGCTAATGCACGGTGAACCAACAGCAAAACAGTAAAAAAAAATTCAAGCAAGAACTCACTATTTGGTTGCTACGAAGTTGTAAGTGCGATCCTGTCGCAGGCATCTTACAAGTAAAAGTACGACTTACGATATCTTTTTCAATTTGGACCATACGAGGATGACTAGGTCTTCCAGCGTGTCCACCACGATGTGGATTCAGACATCCTGTGTCTCTAGTTCTTTGCACGAGCGAGACGAGGTGCGGTTAGGAAAATGATCGGCATACACTCGCGAAGCCGCAGCGGTATTTTGACCACACTCACTGTACATTAAAATCATGTCCACCAGTTCAGTATTGTTATAAGCGTGCGCCATTGTTGTTGTTTTGAAAGTCCAATCGTCAGATGACGCGACGTATGACGAACTGCCTGTTTTAGTGTTTTCTCACCGCCATCGGCACTGCTAACGCTGCCTTGTTTGTTGTGATATTATGACACGGTGAGCTATTGCCCAGGGACGGACTTATAATTGAGGACTTCTTTAATGGTCAGTATCTTGTTTTCTCTATATATTTTGTTTATATGTTACTGGGAAAAAACGCTCATTACCATTAGCACTATCTGCTGTATGACAAAAAGTCCCAACTTATGAAACACCCTGTATAATCTGTACCAGGGGCCTCCCTTGGTTTTAGTGAGTTGATGGCCAATCCTAATTCTTCTAGAGTGGGACAAGGTTCTTCTAGACCATCCCCAAAATTTTTGGGTTTTCCGTTCAAGAGAAGTTGGGGTCAAACTACTAAACGAACTATAACCTAGCTCTATTCTTAAGCTCGCCTCCAGCTAGTACTAAGCTGAAAGAGTTTTTACCTCTAAATATGTTGAAACTGCCATAATACTTTAAAAGCTACTATGAGAAACCTACTCATATAGATTTTCTCTAGTATTTCATTTTTTTCGGGCATTATTCATTATTCTGAAAAATAGGTACCTACCTGAATCTCTTTATCTAAGTATATTTTGGTCTGAGATAAATACGTCATAATGATGAGCAAGTTCCTTTATATTTGATTTAGACTGTATTGGCAAAGAAATGTCAGCTGCCTCCCATCTTCAGCGCATCAAATCATTTTACATAGTTACGAGTATAAATACATGACCTAACTCATTTTGTATACTGAATTTAGCATAGTGCATAGTGTAAAGACACCTTTATGGGGCTCCTACTACGGTTCCGTGCATCAACTCTATAATTACAGAGCTCATAAAGATCCAAAATTTGTATCCCTCATTAAATATTAAAACCCTTTATAGTAGTAACAGCAGGTCGTTCGCCTTTGCCCTGGAATTTCTCACAGTTGACCATTAGGTCTCTTTCTGAATCAATATTACCGCATAGAATTCACCCAGATTTGTGTAAATAAACTGGTACCCATTTAATTGAGTAACTTAATCTGCAAACCTCGCTACAAGCTTTTATGATCATATACGTTGTATCTAATGAGGCTGTAAGTTGATAGTTAAAATTTTAAAGGAAAATTTCAATTTCTTCTTCTTTGAGCATTTAAACAAAAAACCTTTTTTTTAAAAATTGACTGTAATCTATTTTTTGCATCTTAGTTATCGCTGGCTGGGTTTATCAAGGTCTTTACATCAAATTTCACCATCCTTTTTTCAACCTGCATTTTTATTCTCAGCGAACCCTTTCAGATAATACCCATGCCATAGGAAGGCATAAAAAACTTCAAAAGTCCGCCATATTGGATTAAGAGTGATGTCAGAATATTTTCCTGATTATTCTCGGCAAGCCCTTCCATTTGATACCCATATTACAGAATTGCCACAAAAATAACTATTCCGCCATCTGAGATGGTCCGCCATACTGAGTTTAGAATGACGTAACAATATTTTTCAAGTTAGTCTCAATAAGCCATTTCATTTAAAACCCATATTTCCATCATGTGCCCCAGACAAAACCCGGACTCGTCGGAGAAAGCCGCCTGATGCCACTCAGCATGCCATTGTCGGTATTCTTGGCACCAATCTAACCGTTGGCGACGATGATTTGCAGAGAGTGGAAGCACTAGATGCGGACGATACGATCTTAAGCCCAGCTCACTCAATCTGTGGTACACCGTGCAAATTCGAATGGGCTTCCCTGTAGCTGCATACCAAGCGTCAGCAACAGCTCGAGTGGATCGCATTCTGTCTCGAAGGGCCAGTAGTCGTAGATGACGATCTTGCTGGTCTGTAGTCCTTCTATGTGCTCCAGAAGATCTAGCTCGCTGCATTTGCCCTCCTGCGGTCCATGATGCTACGTCCCATAGTTACAGCAATTGCTCTGAAAGGAGCTCCACGTTCTCGTTGGCCTACAATCCGACTTCGTTCAAAGGGGCTTAAGTGCGTAAACTGGCGCTGTCGTCTTCTAGGGGACATCTTTACACAACAAATTCATCGCTTTTATACAACTAACTGATCTCTCGCCACATTTGCAACCTATATCATGGTTTCTGAATCGACAAAAAGCCATGCTTTATTTTTATATGTCTCGTGTTTTTTAGAGGTGCCATGTAGGTAAATAGCGTCTGAATGAACAAAAAGTATTACATGTGTACTAGAGATGGTACTGCCAAGCTGTGTGCAAAGTTTCGATACAAATATTCCTTTTTTGGTGTTCGGATTTCACTTGCGAATGGTACACAGGGTGTTTAAAAAAGATGCGGCAATATTCAAGAGGATGACTCCTCAGGTCATTCCATTTAAAAAAAGTTCATATAAACATATGTCCAAAAATGTATGGTTTCTAAGATACAGGATGCTATTTTTTTTAAATAACGTTTTTTTGTAAATAATTCTATCATCTTCTAACCGATTCTGTTGAAATTCAGTAGCGTTGTTTTTAGTAGTAGGGGGGTGATTTTACCCTAAATAGACAAAAAAATTATGTCCAGTGGCGTTAGAGGTGGCAATTTAATAACAATTATAAGCGGGAAAATGTACGCCACTGACACATTTAATGTTAATATTTCTTTGAAGTAAACCAACTACAACTACAACTTTTTTGTCTCCTGAATTTTTCTCGTATCTTGCTTTGTTTGCTGAATAAAAAATAAATACTGTTCTATTGCATATCCATTTATCATAAGAAAAGTTACAAAAACTGTTGGAAGTGACCTCCCCCAGCTCGGATGCAGGAATCAAGTCTTCTCCTCATTGATTGGCGAACTCTCTCAAAAATACCGGGATAGAATTATAAAAAAACGTTATTTAAAAAAAATAACATCCTGTATCTTAGAAACCATACATTTTTGGACATATGTTTATATGAACTTTTTTACATGGAATGACCTGAGGAGTCACCCCCTTGAATATTGCCGCATTTGTTTTAAACACCCATTGGTAAATGTCATTCAGTCTCACACACGATCGTATCTCAATCTTTACTTATAAATCGTGTGAATCAGAAAGCTAAAAAAGCATCTTTTAGACCGCTCAGTGTAAATCTTACCCTACATGTTATGGTGCTTTATGAATAAGATGAATAGCTCAAAAAAACTAATATATTCGGTTTAGCACCCAGACACCTAAATTAACAAACTTTTTCAGTTGTATGTAAAAAACTCCTACGGCACAGAATTTCTTGGTAAAAATTAACATAGCTAATAGCTATTCGTCAAAATTATTTAATAAATAACACAGTTCTGGACAGAAAATCAATGTTTAGCCCTTAACACGCTACACTTTACGATGAGGTATAATATAAATAAATTCTCCGTGCCAAAAGCATCATGCTAGATACTTTACGTCTTCATTTTCACGATTGTAATAATGGTAGATATCGATTGATTAGGAATCGATCCCAACACTGTGATATTTACTTATATGGCCATTACCTTATGGAGTCGTGGATTTAATGATATGTACGGATGATAAATAGCCATGTAGTGGAATGGAATTTGATCCAACCCAATATCCAAGTGACTAACCTAATATTATCTATTTCGCATAACTCTTATAAAAAGTTTTTATATGTATACCGGAAAGAACTGCGCCTTTTGCCAGTTCATTGTAAACACCAACCTCTTAAAGATTAAATTGTTATATACCCATAATATGGTAAGGCAATGTGGCAGCCTATACAGCGGAAAGTATACAGGGTGGTCATGCGAAAACTTCCCACCACGGATTTATCGAACGCCACTGATTTAAAGAAAACACGTCAAAAGATTTGTCAAGGGAGACAACTTTTTAACCAAAAACTATTCCCCCCTTGTACTCTCTGCCCCCAGGGTCATTCCCTTAAAAAATTTAGATGACAAGGAGTATCGAGTAATAGCTTGTTTCAAAGGTATGTCGAAGTTCTTTGTTCTGACGTCTTATTTTTTTAAATCGATCTATTCATTTTCGAGAAATTTATAAAAATCTTTATGAATCTAAATTTGTTCAGACACAACTGAGAAAACAAAACCACATGAAAAATATCACGTTTTATCGCAATAATTGTTCAAAATGTAGCCCGTTATTAGCCAAACAATGATATAGGCGATGTTCAAATTTCTGACGGACAGTTTCAAAAACATATTGTGGGATATCATGTCAGCTTGCGATGATGCGTTGACGAAAGTCATTCAAACTTCAGGTTGGGAGTAAACACAATAGATTTTAAATGGTCTCACAGAAAAAAAGTCTAATGGCGCCAAATCAGATCTAGCAGGCCAGTCTATATAAAGGGTGGTCCAATAAGCGCGCGATGCTCCCTATAGCGGCCATACCGTTCAAATTAGACGAAAATGTTTGAACTAAAAAATATTTCTTTTCAAATGCTCTACATTCAGAAAATAATTTCAAAGATGGCGGGCTTCCTGATATACTGGAAGGAGGCATCAACTTCCTTATTTTAAATGGAACACCCTGTATATTATTACGTATTTGAATTGAGCTTCGATGAAAATTTGGAAGAAATGTTGAAAAATTTACCACTGGAGGTTTTAAGAATAATGTGGTTACAGGTAAATAGAGCGAAAGCACCTTTTAGTATTAGAGACCGAAACACTTTGGATGAAAGGTTTCCTGCCAATTGTTTCGTTTGCGAGCCACGCCACCTACGATTTTTCCAATTACTACGCCATAATTACAAAACTGTAAATATCCTGAAAACCACCAAAGTTAGAACTACATGTGCCTAGACAAAAGTGAAAGAGAATTTAATTTCGCATCCACCGATGTAAAACTTATGATACCATCTCATTTGAAACAAAAAAGTTTTTAACGTTTTTAACTTTCCAAATTTGAAAATTGCTATTTATTGATTTAATGTTCTTTTGAAACAACGATCTTACTGAGACACAAATACATTCTTTGCTTGTTTCAAAACCGAAAACGGCATCTTTCTGTCGCATTTAGTATCCGAGATGTTAACGTTTCTTGTAAAGTACCTACTCCAAACGTCAAATTTTGTAAAAATTGCTGAATACCTTCGAAAATAGGCTTCGTAGACATAAATAATGGTTAACAAACTGGACCTAAAAATCGATGCTAAATTCAAAAACGTAATAATATACAGGGTGTTCCATTTAAAATAAGGAATTTGATGCCTACTTTCGGTATATCTGGAAGTCCGCCATCTTTGAAATTATTTTCTGAATGGAGAACATTTGAAAAGAAACGCTTTTTAGTTCAAATATTTTCGTCTTATTTAAACGGTATGGCCGCTAGGGAGCACCGCGTGCTTATTGGACCACCCTGTATAGGACCTCCTCGCCTTATCAATTTTTCTGGGAACATGACGTCCAGATATTGTCAAACTAGAGGAACATAGTGAAGAGGAGCACCGCCTTCCTGGAAACAGATTTCAGCATCATCAAGTGTAGGGTTTCCAATATCTTCAATTTACATTGCATTTCCATTACCATTAATAAACGATGGCCCAATCACTTTGATTCCTAAACTACCTGCCCATACATCTATTTTTAATTTTTTGGGAGTACTGGGTAGGCGCTTCTACAGCATGAGCTTTTTCATAGCTCCAATACCTGCAGTTATACTTATTAACAAGTTCAGTTAGATAAAATGTGCATTCATCAGTTATTCGCCGAAGTCGTCTGTTCACAAAACTCAACTCGCCGAGCGAAATCATCCGAACTCTTACAGTACTTTCGTTTTGAATGGATGCGATTTATGGTGTATGTGTATAGAGTCTAATGAAATATCAGCCGCATCCACAATTTTTCGTAAAGCGTTATTAGGATTTATGCCAAAATGACCTAAAACTTTAACTTGAGCGGCTTCCATAAATTGGCGACCAGATCAACGTTGCATATTCCAGTTTACCTCTAATGAAAGTAAAATATAAAATTCTTAAGCTGAACCAATGTCTAACGATCTAACGAAATATCAAAGACGTTTTGACGCCGATGCTACAATATTTGAAATAGCGTCAAACGTTACGCCTGGGCCTTTTAAGGTATCTACTCCTAGAATTTTCTGCCGGTTTATGTTTTAATCATCGAGATAAATGAGATGTTGCTTTCTGGCGAAGTTAAAACCTTACATTTAGGTATATTAAGATTTGGCGCATTTCTGGTGCACCATGACTGAAGCACATTGAAATTAGCCTGCAGCAGTTTACAATGGCCTTCCGACAGTACAGGTGAGAAAAAGTTTAAGTCCTCGGTGAAAATTAAATTTCTTTGAGATATCGGTAACGGTTTCGGAGAAAAAAATTTCTAATATCTGATTATTTGAACACATTGCTTGTTTCTCATTGGCCCTATAACGGCTCCTCAGTCACATGTGGGAGTGTCTTCTAAATGTTACTTAAATAAATTAAATTCTTATTTATAATATAGTTTATATAATAATCTTTCTAAGTAAACTTTGAAAGTGCACCTGCACATGTGCACTCATATAGAAGCTGTTGCTGTCATGACCATTGCTCAAATCTATCCCGCATTAAAAATAATTTTTGGTAATATATACGGTCATGAGAATGAATAATTTTATTATTATTTTCAATAAACATATTTTCCATGTATTCCAAATATAGCAGTATCTGTAGTAAATATGAGGAGCTTTCACGCAAAAGTCAACATGTCCACTTTTAATAATTGATCAGGAAACGCAATTTTTGAATAATACCTTTAATAATTATTTATTTGAATCAGCTTTTGCATGATAAATAGTAGCTTAATTTGTTCATATTTTGAGTATGAATCCATATTTTTCAAGAAAGGAGGTTCCATTTTAAAACACGTTTTGTTTTGGACCTGTGCACTTTTGAAAGAACGATACGTATTTGTTGAGATTTGCATGGATTGCATCTTGGACTTGTTCAGTTTTGAATGAATAGCTTTGAAATTTTGATTCTATGTGGAAGACACAATAAAAATACTTTGTATAAACTATTTTGTATTGTTTTATAATTTTTATTTAACAGTTAAAACTAAAAAATCTAAATATGAACTGCCGGCGTCTCTTCTATCAAGCAATCGCAAACGTAGTCCTTATCATTGTTTTGGTTCAAGAGGCGATGATCTGTAGCTATAGATTCACCAACGCAATGTTTTTCGATGAGTTGTTTAAAATAATAATTGTAAATAATTATTGTTTAAAATATTTTTTTGCTGCGAACTGGTTTATTTTGGGCAAAACATTCAAGAGACATTTTGTGTTTAGAATGAAACAGGCTATCGGAAATAAGTGTTTAAAAGGTAAACAAATAATAAGACAAAAAGTTGCATTCGAAATAAATTTTAGGGGTTGCGTTTTCCATCACTTACAACCATGGCATAAACCAAGTAAATTACTAGCTAAGTGCCTTTTTGGTAGTAGAAAATGTCAAGTTAATTACAACATTGTAGCTCTTTCAATGCTTATGGTAAAAATTGTTAAACAAATTTTATGTACCCCCTTTTGAGGGGATGTATCTTAACAAGGATGCTCCAATGAAGTTTCTTTATATGAAAGATCCTATCTTTTTTTCGATGAGGAATCACCCCCTTGAATGTTTTACACTTATTTAGTTACACTTTGTATTTTATTCCTACAGTGGTTTATTTGCTGTGACCTTGGAACATTCATATTTTTTCCTTTACGTCTACAGTTTTTTTGGTTCAAGTTGACATCAGGAATTTTGTACTTATAAAAGGTTAACAAATATTTATCACTATGACAAACAAAAGTCATTTGAAAAGAAACTGAAATAAACCTTTCACGAACTTGCAACTCCCATTTTGTGTATTTCTCCTGCCTTCTACGAGTTCCCCTCTTACCCTCCCGAACTGATATATCATATGAATCCATCCTTGAGTTTTTGTAGTAATAAACACAGCCAACAAATCTAAACAACTATAATAACGGTTTTCGGTTTTGTATGAGATCGGGGTTATGCCGCCGTTGACGGTTACCAAGACTAATCAACCAGTAAAGTGCTTTAAATTCCAGGATTCCTAAAATTACATCTCCATTTCAGTTAGCGCATATCATACCTAGATGTCTGACTGTTCAGAACTTATACTTGCCTTGCATAAAAGTCACCACGCAGCTACAAAATAAATGTATTACTCCACATAGACAGGCGTGGGTAGACTTGTTGAGTTTTGCATGAATTCCTAGATCTAACTCAATGATACTATTAGGGACTTGTTAGGTTTTGTACGATTTTCGATGAAAAAAACTCCTGTAGTAGGACTAGTTACATTTTGTATGAATGCTTAATATTTCCATGCTGTTAGATAATGGATTTGTGTAGTATTTCACAGAATAGATAGCCAATCCGGCAGATATCATATTAAACTACTTAAATTCGTATATAACTCAATTTGGTATGAAGTTGGACTTATTCACTTTTGCGTGGAAGCTCCCCATATGGAGAAAATACGTTCTGTTACTCAGTTGGGATGAAATTCCGAACTACTCGTGGGTTCCTCACAACAGCTAATGCTGCGGAATATTCTACTATTACCAAACTTTCCTTCTAGCCTTGTCACAGAATCTACTATTCTATGAACCATATTGGTTCAGTGCAAATAGGCTCTTGTTAAATGCAGAATAGACAAGCCAAGTCGTATTTTCCATGAGAGATCTTTCTGATGTAGATGGTCCCTCTGAAGCTCAATTTCTGGGTGTTATCCTTGATGCAAGCTTACAGTGGGGAAGCCATATCAATAAACTGGCAACAAAACTTAACAAAAGTCTCTATGTATTGCGGGGCTTGTACTTTTGTGTTTCAGCTGATATATTGCGAACTGCTTATTTTTGCATTTGTTTTACGCAATTCTTTCATGTAGACAATCAGCTGGGATGCTTAGGGTATTTGGCCTCCAGAGAAAGGCTGTAAGAATCATTTCAAACCTGAGGTATAGAGATGACTGTAGAGCTATGTATGTAAAGCTGCGCTTACTGACTGTGCCAAGTGTGTATATATTGGAATGTTTGATGTATGTGAGACAGAACATTGGTCTATATCAAACTCATCAAAACATTCATACTTATAACACCCGTGTTCGGAAAAACTTAATTCCTGCATACTGGCGGGTAGGGAGGTGTCAGGATGGTCCAGGATACTGGAGCATAAAGTTTTTTAACGCACTACCTGATGAGGTTAAGGTTCTTTCAGAAAAAGTTTTTAAGGTCAGAGTAAAAACATATTTACAAAAAACTCAGGCAACAACACTTACAAAGAAGTCTCACGATGGCTTACCAACCGTGGAAATGGAGGGTCACTCCATAGTCGAATCACCTTACGTCAAGCTTTTGGAAATCAACATCCACAATAACATGTCCTGACACGACCACGTCGTCAGTATTGCTAAAACGGCATCCCAGAAGCTTGGAGTTTTGTTCCGCTGTAGGAAGTTGTATACACCAGAGTAACTGCTACTGCTCTACAAGGCACAGATCCGACCATCGCTGGAGTATTGCTCCCATGTGTGGGGATGCGCTCCGAAGCACTCTCTAAAGCTTCTGGACACTATCCAGAAAAGAGCGATTAGATGCGCCTAACCTCACAAAGGACCTCCACAGCCTAGAACATCGAAGGAGGGTGGCTGACCTGTCCCTGTTTTACAGATTCTATCACGGAAGATGTTCGAGTGAGCTCTCTTGGATAATAACACCACAGGCCGTCCGAACCAGGAAAACTAGAGAAGCCCTGCGAGCTCATCCTTACCAGGTCGAGGTAATTTCTCCCCGAACCAGTCTCCTCCAGCATTCCTCCTTTTGGAGAACTTCGACGCTGTGGAATCAGCTGCCGGGGAATTTGTTTCCCGACGGCTACAACCTGCAGCGTTTCAAATCTAACGTGAACCGATACTTATCCTCTCGCAGCGCTTCTATAGCGCCATAGGCTTTCAGTCTTTGCGGAAGGCCGATCATAAAAAAAATTTGTTAAAAAACGCCTTTTACTCCTTTAATGAATTTTTAAACTCTGATTTTAGCGTGTTGTGAAATGTCATTTTTAGGTTTTTTAGTGTTTTTAAATGTCAATGTTTGGTGTCTCATAATGAGTACCTATGTTACATTGTATTGTTATTTTTAGTAATATGACTTATATTTTCTTGACGTGTGTAAACTGCTCTGGTATTGACATAAATAAACTATATATCCATCTATCATATTATCAATCATTGGAGCCTGACGACATGAGGGTACGGACACGCGGTAATCGTGACGCCATCAAATCCAATGACACATCAATGTATTCTTAGGAATGCGTCCGAAATTAGGGAGGTAGTATGAAGAATTAGGGCGAAGGATATGTCACCATGCCAACGTTCCTTTCAAACAATGCGGTAGCCAATGGTCAGCGTCTTTCTCCAGCTGCGGGTTAATTGACCGTCACCGTGCGTCTTAAAGGAAAGTGGTGAGGGTAGCGATTTTCAGTTTTTTTGCGGGACTTTCCAGTGCTCGAATGTGTTGTGATTTAGTTGTGAAAAATGAAGGGGTGCGAACTGAATTTGATCAAAACAGTTTTATTCGTTTTCAATTTAGTTTTTGCGGTTAGTATTGCTTACATATTGATAGTGAAGTTCGTTTGTTGTCATATTTGATAACAACTTAGTTTTGTTGGTGAGGAAAAATGTGGCTGATGGGAATAACTAAATATAGAAAATTATTAAGTTAAAATTTGCTGTTCAAGCATTCGCGCCCAAGACATTAATGGTATTTTTTGGAATATGTCAAATAAAAACATAAAGTTATTCTGTTATACAGGGTTATTCACGTTATTCGACACGGAGCATTATGGCTAAAGTATTTGATAAAAAAGAAAATAATAATTTGGGATGGATAGAGACCCATAAAGGCTACATTTTAAAAATATTTTTATGTTATACAGGGTGTCCCAAAAGCACGAAATGTATCACAGTTATGTTTTTTAAATGGAAAACTTCGTATATTATTGCATATTCAGTTTACTTGATGAATTCTATTGTGACTTCATGCATCATACATGGGACTTAAAGCGAACCATTTTCGGTATAAGTAGATATCAGGAAGAAATTGAATATCGCAGAGACTATAAAATCTGAAAGGCTGTGACTTTGCCGTATTACTAAGCATAAAATGCGTCAGCTTTGATGAGATTGTCAAATTTAAATTACGTTTATACTTGGAGAAATCGGTCGATGAATTAAGGAAACTTCGATCAGCGATAACTTGATTTTTTCAAATGGGAATGCCTAATCTTTTTTATACAGTTAAATCTTTAAGCTCTCGTAATTTTCATTTAATTTTAAATTTTCAAACAAATTGGCGATTTTCAATTCAGCCTTTATGAGTCTCTATCCATCCCAAATTATTATTTTCTTTTTTATCAAATACTTTAGCCATAATGCTCCGTGTCGAATAACGTGAATAACCCTGTATAACTTTTCGGCTAATATATAAAAAAAGTTATGCTTTCAGCTTAACCATCTATTAATATATTTTGATCAAATAAATCGAAATCTCTAATTGGCTTAGCTCAATCGGCCTTAAATGTATGAATAAGTAATGAGAGTAGCAATGAACTGCAAACTAGTATGACCTCAGATTGTCATATTTCAATACAATGAATGTATAGAAGTGTAAAAAATATCAAAATTACAGTTTTTGAGTTGCGAATAATGTTTGTCTGATCTGTACCAAAAATTCTGCCAAAATGGCAAAACATCGCACACATTTGATGTTGCACTTGCACTGTTTATTTTTTGTGGTGAATCCAACGAATTAGAATTCGTTGGGTGGACTAGATACTAGATTCTCCTTGAATGACCTATGAATCGAGTTTGTCTTTCCAATTTTGAATTGTTGGCTTTGAAGTACATAAAGTACTCATTTAGTTGAAGTTGATCAAGTTATACTGTGTAAGGCTTTCGCGGCCATCGTTCAATGAATTTGTGGTTCTTGGGTTTTTAGGCCGGCGTCGTTTAGCGTTAAAGCTTGACGTTTCACCACAGCGAGTGGATGGCATCTTCAGAAGCTATTTCACTTCAGCGACTTCCAAAATACTCGGAAGTCGGAGTGAAATAGCTTCTGAAGATGCCATCCACTCGTGGTGGCGAAACGTCAAGCTTTGAAGCTAAAAACCCAAGAACCACAAATTCATTGATCAAGTTATTTGCAATTATTTCGTTTTTTTTGTGGATTGTTCTGGTTTTCTTAGAATTTCAGAGTGATTGAGCTAAATAGTCAGCGGCGGCACCGATTCACTGTTTTTTATGATCATTCTATGTTCTCCACTGCTCCATAAACAAAACAAAAAACCGTTTATTAAGGTTACGGCTACATGTGTAGCCTTTTCGACCTGTAGATTAACAAAATAGTATTTTGGAGTATGAGCACAAAATGTTGCATCTGCATTGTTTATGAATCCAAAATGAGAATAAAAGCTGCATCTCTCTCATAAAATAGTGGGGTTGGGGTTGCTTGGCACGCAACGTTGAAACTTAAAGATAAAAAATGCATCTCATTAGGGACGAGGACAAACAATAAGAAAACAAAAGAACCTATGACCCACTCTTTTGTTTAGAGCGTACTGTGTAGAATATTTATTGAAGCATATCCAACCACAATGGTTTACAGTATACTGACGAATTAGGAATACAATCGCGAATGTTCGAGAAATTAATCAATCTTTGCCACTCTACTAACTCAAAGATGGCACTACGAGTGCTCTACTATCATTTAAGCCACTCATACGGTATCGATGAGACACCGGTGCTGCCATACGCTCCAGGGGATATAGAGTCTGTTGTGGAGAACGAGAGGTGCCGGATTTACTGAAACCGCTCATTCCTTACACTCGAGCCTATACAGGCAAACAAGCCCGACATATTCAACCTCGGCCATTAATAGAAGATGTTCGATATCGAGTTCTCGGTGGCTGTCGAGGCGAACATCGTCTCTTCTTCTTCTTAGAGTGCCATGCAGATTCCTGCGAAGGCGTCCATCCTCTTCCTATCAAATTTCTCTATTCACAGCTGCATTTTGTATCTCTCCGAGGCTTCTCATTCCTGTCTACTGCCGAATGTTTCTGAGCCAGGATATCTTTTTTTCTTCCTATTCCTCTTTTTCCTCCTTCGATTTTACCTTGGAGTACCAGGCATTGTAACTGATAACGTCCTCCCCGTATTACGTATCCCAGGTAGGCTATTTTTCTTTTTTTAATTGTGTCGAAGAGCTGTCGGTCTGTTAGTTCAGCTCTTCGGAGAACTTCTTCATTTGTTACATGGTCTACCCAGGGTATTTTTAGCATCCGTCTTAAGATCCACATCTCGAGAGCTTCATTTTTTTTGATTGTGGTTGCTCCATTCCGTAGAGCAGAACTGACCAGACAGAACATTTTACCATTCTGTATCTGAGGCTGAAGTTTAAGTTTTTGTCAGTGAGAAATTTTTCAAGTTTTAGAAAGGCTATTCATGCTTGTTCTATTCTGCACTTTATTTCTTGGTCTGGATCCCATGTTTCATTGACCATGCATCCTAGATATTTGAACTGTGAGACTCTTTCAATGTTTTTTCCGTTTATTTGTATCTGGGTGTTTATTTTGTTGTTTCTACTGATCACCATATACTTTGTTTTGCCAATATTAATTTTAAGGCTTAGATTTCTACTCGCCTCAGTGACTTCATTTAGTAGGATCTGGAGATCACCTGCATTATCTGTTACTATGGCAGTGTCATCTGCATACCGGATGTTGTTTATGGGAATTCCGTTTACTCTTGTGCCAATTGAGTTGTTCGAAACTGCCTCTGTAAATATTCTTTCCACATATACGTTGAATAACATTGGGGATAAGATGCATCCCTCTGTCTAACACCTTTTCTTATTTCAAACTCTTGTGTTGTACCCGCGATGTTTAGTCGGATCGTCTCTAAGGAGGAAAAAAAGCAACCAAATATCAGGAGTTGCTCGGACAACTTCATAGGCGCTGGCCAAACTACACTGAAAGACTGCTGGTTATGGTCATTTGATCTCTAGGTGTAACATGAGGAATACGCTGCTCTTTGCACTCCTGGATAGAGGATAACAGTCGGGATACATTTTGCTATTTAAATGTGAGAGATGAGGGAGACAGTATTTATTTCTCTTCTACTCTCCCTGTTACACACATTCCAGAATATGGTATAACCATGTATAGGCAGTAAACTGACAAAATTTTGTTAAGCTATATCGAACAGTATTGAAGTAAATCGATAAGAGCCTATTTGCAATACTTCAGAGGAGTCAAGCCCACTTAGAAAAAAAATTCGCACCAATCATTTGAATTTTTTTAATACAGGGTGACCGACGGGAACCGGACGTTTTTCAAATGGTTAGTATAACGCCGCTAGATGTGTATTGTTCAGCAGCCTAAGCCATCAGATTATGAGTAACGAGAAGACTTCACCATTCGAATTCACTTGGAGACCATGAAAGTGCAGTAATCGTCATGAGTGATGAAGCTCATTTTCATTCAAGCGGAGAGATAAACAAACAAAATTTCTGATACTGGTCTCCAGGTGGCTTTTTCTTCACAATCATTCGTTGTTTTCAGACTGTTAACCCATCTGAGAATGGTATTGTGGCTTGGAATAATATCGTGGCGTCCAAGATTAAAATGAACGCGGAACAGTCGCTGCGCGGCCGTGACCGATATTTTTAACATATGCGTCATAAGCGAACATACGGTGCTCTACGGTCCACTGCTCCATAGCTACTAAAATGGCATTATACAGCAAGGCGACTGATACCTGAATCCCCTCCTTACCACCGCTAGCGACGTTATACTAACCATTTGAAAAACGTCCGGTTCCCGTCGGTCACCCTGTATAATGTTGTTCAGATTCATGAAATTGAAAACGTATTTTGCGGAAAATTAAATACCTAACGGAAATGTTTTTGGATTTTCAAAAAATGACCGTTGCCAATGAAAAAACTTATAGTTTTGAAATTATCCTATTTCAGTTATCTGGCTTGGGTTTAATCATAGCAGGAGCCGTAGTACTCTCCGACGTAGGTGAGTTCGGTCACTTCTTGGAAAGCAGGATACTTGCGCCTCCAGTTGTGCTGATCGTCGCAGGAGTCATCGTGTTTCTAGTTGCCACCTTAGGATGTTACGGAGCCATCAGAGAATCCTACTACATGCTTATGGCGGTAAGAGTTGACATTAAACAATAGGTAACCATTGTTACTGTTTTAAAACCCCTAAAATATTAAAGTAAGAATGTTAAGGCTGCTCCTACAATCCGGAATGGTTTCTCCGGAAGATGCGGGGAGCTGAAAAGGAACCGACGATGGGCGTGATAAATAAACAGGTGCGCGCTACATTAGAAAGAAATGGAAACAGTCATGTTAGCGCGTCGCCCGAAATTTGTAAAATTGAAGAGGAAGGCGATTTGCAGATGTTCTTTATCCCAATTCTTGACGCTTCATTTTCCAATATTTTTACATGAAATTTTCACATGATGTTGAAATTGCTCAGGGTGATATCGAAGCACTTTTTCATTTTTGCTTCTGGGCTTTTCTTAAAATAATTACAAAGTTGACGAAGAAAATAGGCAAGCGATCATATTTCATGTTCAATCAATTTTTTTAAAAAAATGCTTCGATAGCCCCCTGTGTAATTCTTTTAAACTTCATATAAAAATTTTATGCAAAAATATTGATAACTAGAGCGTCAGAAATTGGGATTAAACATTAAATCACTTGAAAATTACCGTTTATGCTCTCCGTAGGAGCCGCCTTAAGGTACGCTGGCAATGCATGGCTCAGTCGGAACTAGGTAGATTCTGTAGAGCAGCGTTTCTCAACTTTTTTGGTCCGCGGACCAGTAGATTTAAAAAAAAATTGCGGACCAGTGATATTTTCTTAACAAATTTTTGCTAAGTATTTATAAAGAACTATACTACGTAAGTTAGTTGTAAAATTTTTATTATCATTTGCCTACAGTAATATTTAAATGTCGAGATATATAATTATACATACAATAAGTAAGTATATAAACTTTTAACAAAAATGACAGAAAAATCACAAACTCATGGATGTAGGAACACAATAGCTCTAGTAAATAGTTTCTTAAATCTCTACGTAGGAACTGCAACGACACAATTTTGATTCTGCGGGCTTCAACTGGATGAAACGGAACCATCAGGAACCCCCTTATTGCCTAGAAGCGAAGTTTGAGCTATTTTTATATTTTTAGTTTTTTTTATTATTGCTGCGCCGCCACTGACACGATTCTTAAAAACCATACGCATTTTCATCCTCGTCATGGCAATAATACTGAAATATCATTAAAATCAACTTGAAAATTGGAATTTCATTAAAATCAATTGCAGGTTACACAATACAGAA
The DNA here is from genome assembly GCA_951848785.1 of Callosobruchus maculatus. Lineage (NCBI taxonomy): Eukaryota > Metazoa > Arthropoda > Insecta > Coleoptera > Chrysomelidae > Callosobruchus > Callosobruchus maculatus. Next base: position 2,210,571 of record CATOUR010000042.1, on the reverse strand, counting down.
TAATGTAAAGTAATACTTGTATGTAACATACATCAGAAAAAGAAAAAAAGTCCGTTAGTTTCTGTAATAAGCAAGGCAATGTTCCTTTGGACCTAAAAAAGTGTATTATGTCGCCACGTCTCTTTTTCGCTGGTCAATGGAGAGCCTATTAAGCATACAAAAACGTTTTCAGTTTTGTAACACCCCCACAACTACCTCAATTTCACCCAGACCAAAACAAAAAACAGAATATGATCAGGTACCCCCAAAACGCCTAAAAACCAAGTTTGAGCTGTTTTTATATTTTTAACTCTTTTATTCTTGCTGCGCCGCAACTGACACGATTTCTAAAGCCCATATGCGTTTTCCATCCTTGGTACGGTAGTAATACTGTGGCAAAGTTTCATTAAAATCAATTCCATAATTTCCATATTACTCAGAACAGAACGATCTAAAGCAATATTCGTATGTATACGTCAGGCAATTCTTCTTTCACAGGTCAGTGGACGGTCTATTATGAGCGCAACAAATTTTTCAATTTTACAACCCCTCACCCTCCAACCACCCCAAATTTCACCCCACCTAATAAAAGTAGAAAATGATCCAAAACATCTAAAATACCTAAACACGAAGTTTGAGGAATATTTAATTTTTTTTCTTTTTTGCTAATTACTCCGCCGCCAATGCACCGATTTTCAAAATTTGAACGACGCGATCTCCAGTTTGCTATTGGCTTGATGGTTTGGGGTGCCATTACATTCAACAGCAAGTCACCTTTACTTGTGATTGTGATAGTGATAGTGATAGTATATTTCATCCAAAGATCTAAATCCATAGATTTAAGACACGTCAAAATACAGGTAAAGAATAAAACAAATAAATAAAATAAATGAACGAGCACAACATTAAAAAATAGATAATATTACAATATCACATTCAAATTCAAATTTGTGAATCAAAAAATTCTTGCGCGTTCTTTAAGTGGTTATAAACTTTAATTCCCATTATGGTAGGACCATCGCTCTTTAATTTTAAGTTATGTTTGGGAAGAATTTGGTGTTTTTGTCTGGTACTATACTTATGCTCACTGGGATTAATGTAGAGGTGCTTGTTTTGGTGTACAAGACATGCCACTTCTAAAATATATAGGTTAATGATGGTTAAAATGTTTAGTTGTTTAAACAGCGTTTTAGATTCTGCTATATATTTCGCCCCTAACATGTTACGAATTATCATTTTTTGTTTCAAAAGAACTTTCTCACAGTGAGCAGAAGCTCTCCAAAATTGGATTCCATACCGAAATCTTGATTCAATATCTCCATAGTAGTATTGTTTTAAGGAATGTATATTTAAATATAATTTCAACGTTCTTATCAGATATCCTTTTTTATTGAGTGTATTGTTTAGGCCAATACAATGCACTTCCCAAGGAAGATTTTCGTTTAGGGTTAAGACGAGTATTTTAATGTTGGACGAGCGCTCAATATGCACTTCATTAATGTCAAGATCAGGGATATCACATTCGTGGCACAATGACTGCGCATCGTTATGTGATTAAGATGTTAGAACCAATTGCCGTTCCATGTCAGAGGCCTCGACGAAGGTTTCTTCCAGTAAGATAATGCACATTCTCATATTGCAAGAGTACCGGTGAGGTTTCTACAGGAAGCTGAGGTCAGAGTACTCCTCTGGCCTCCATACATAGACGATTTGTAAGGAGTTTAAATTGTACGTAAACCTAGACACAGGTTGATACTGTGAAAGGTTTATTTGCAAAGCCAAGTAGCCTATATCTTGTCTTTTTATTCTTGACATCATAACTATTGTATGAACTGAATTTGAAGTTGTCCGCAATGCAGGAATTTTGTAAGTATATTTTGTTTTTCAGTTCGCCCTGTGTCTCCTTATCATATTCATCGTAGAGTTCGCAGTAGGTATTGCAGCGGCCACGTACAAGAGTGAGTTCAGATCCGCTCTAAGAGACGTAATGATGACGTCCTTAAACAACTACGAAAAGAGCAAATCAGATAAAGTTGCCTGGGACAACATTCAAACAAGGGTGTGTATTTCTAAACAAAAAGCGATTCATGGAAAACTTTTCAATGCTTTTACAAATGTAATCTTAAACAACTTTTGTATAAAAAAATATAAAATCACTATATACTGAAATATATGAACATATAGTCACAGTTTAATAGTCTGTCGGTGCTACTGCTTATAGTAAAACAGGTCCACACAAGTCTAAACGCCATATAATGTATATAATTTCTACTATTTAATTCTAGCTGGAATGTTGTGGTGTTGAAGGTCCGAATGACTGGGGAGACAGGCGACCAGCCTCATGCTGTTTTGCTCCTAGAGATAACGCCCCCACTCCCAATCAAGATCAGTGTCGTAAGGCACAGCTAAACGACGAATACCTCTATTCCTACGGATGCATTTACGAACTGGAGAACAAAGCGGAATCTGGATCTAAAGTGCTCATCGGAGTTGGAATTGGTATAGCTTTCATTGAGGTAAGAGGTTTTACAGACACAAATGTACTATAATACGTATACATATAGGGTGAGTTTTTAGTACCGGCTCGGTCGATAACTCCACTGCTGTAGAAGATAGCGAAAAAAGTTGTATATAAAAGTTGTAGCCACGGATATTCTCCTTGCTCAGAAAATATTTAGATTTATACAGGGTGATCTGTAACTACGTGGTGATGCAAACATGCATTTTTTTAAATGAGACACCCTATATATTATTTCAGATTCAAATTCTACTAATGATTTACGTTCTTCCAATATAGGGTATTGTTGTTTACACGAAAAGATTAAATATTTCCTTGAGTTTTAAAATCGGCTATAGATAAAGCCCGCTAAGCATATTTGTATACAGGGTGATGTAGAATGTAAAATCCAGATTTTCTCTTTTTTTTAAATGTAACCCCCAATATTTTATTACACCAAAGGATTGCTTTTAATATGCTCTTTTATCTTTGTATAGCACTTCTTGTACCTACATCCATCAGTTTCCAATATATTTCGATTTTTTATTATTTATGTTGAGAAAGTACAATAAAATTTATTTTTTGTTAAACGAACAACTAAATTATAAGGTCATGATACTATTTGATGAAGTCAAAACCCTACATTATCGAGATAATAAAGTCAAGTATGCTGAGGAAACAATTTTGTAGGCGTGATGCATAATTATCAAGCAGATTTATCAGGCAGGCTTTGAAAAATTGACAGTTTTCATAACCTGCTCAATAATTCCGTACTGTGTGAAAAAACAGTTTTAAAAATTAATTTTTCTGTTCAGGGTATTTAGGAGAATCTTTGAGAAATTGTCTACTTGCCTCTAGAATATGTCAACTATGAGCAATATCCAGAACGGAGGCACTCTAAACCTAATGCGTTTGAAAGAGTGAAGAATCATTTTACTTGGACTGTGTCGTTTAATATTTCATAACCTACCTGATAGGTCTGCTTGATCATCATGCATGACGTCTATAAAATTGTTTCTTCAGCACACTTGACCTATATTATCTCGTTAATCCGGTATTTTGACTCGATCAAGTACTATTATGGCCTTATATTTTAGTTGTTTGTTAAGCAAAAATTAACTTTGATAGTATTTTCTCAAAATAAATAAATTTTAGTAAACAAATATAAGATATATTTAAAATTTGTAGAAAAATCGAAATATCTCAGAAACTAATGAATTCAGCCATAGCAAGTGCTAAACAAAGATAAAAGAGCTTATTAAAATCAATTTTTTGGTATAATAAAATATTGGGGGTTATATTTAAAAAAATATATAAAATATAGATTTTGCATTCTACATCACCCTCTATACGAATATGCGTCGCGGGCTTCTTTTATCGGCGAATTTAAAACTAGAGGATATTTTTTATCCATCCGTGAAAAAAAATGTTTTTTGATTCATCACCTTTTGATATACGGTACGTTCACTTGACCGCGATTTGGCTATAAAATTGGTCATAACTTTTGAAATGCCCTGTATAATGTAACAATACCTTATATTGGAAGAACGGAAATCATCAGTAGAATTTGAATAAAGGATAATATATAGGATGTCTCATTTAAAAAAATGCATGTTTGCATCACCACATAGTTATGGATCACCCTGTATAAATATAAATATTTTCTGAGCAAGGAGCGTATCCGTAGCTACAACTTTTATATACAACTTTTTTCGCCATCTTCTACAGTAGTGGAGTTATCGACCGAGCCGGTACTAAAAACTCACCCTGTATAACGTAACATTTTTCCCACTCTACGTCCCTCCTTGTTGTGCTGGGATAATATATTCTTAGACCAATAGTTTGATATGATGCAGATGATAATACTTTCTGCACACGATCTTTGTACTCCGCTTTTCTTCCTTGCGTTTCTCTTTCCTTATTTCTTTGATGTTTTCTGGTTTCTGTGTTCCTAAGCCCGACAGACGAAAAGTTAGAAGAAGCAAAGCCCATCCTTTGGCAGACATGTGTGTGTTCGCAATTCCACGTTGTTATTATTTACCATGTGTTCACATTTTTACAAATGATATGATACCGCTCAAAATTCCTCTTGCAAATGTCACAACACATTACCATCTTTTGTGTGTATTCTTCACTTATGCACCGATAACGCTCAAAATTAACTCAACAATCGCTCAATAAACAGAGGGCGATCAAACCAAAGCAAATATCTGAAACTATTCGTTGTTTATACTGGTGAGCTGAACATCGCAGACCAGTCGCTGCTACGTTGTCACGTTTTGTAAAAAATAATTGTTCATATGATATATTGCTTTGCCACCGCCCCAATAACTATTCCTAACGGTTCGTTCGCCATATTATGTGATAGCTATTTTTCAATTTTCAAATTGGATCAGTATCTTCCTTTGAGGCGATAGGCTAATTTGGGATGTTCCTCACAAGCTTGTTAAGCTACCTTACTTTGACTATTGCTGCAATGACTGCAATATATCGTCAAACCAGCTTTGGTACTACCGATTTGAAATATAGCTCTGAATAGGTTAGAATAATATTGTTCAATATCTTATAGCTTTGTTTGTGGTAAGATAAAAATTTAGGTTCCCTGCTTTCTCAGTTTCCTAATTGGGCATTTTAAATATTTGAAGTAGATTTGTATGCTATGGTGAATGACAGACATTACAGGCATTAGCATTAGAAATAATAACGAAAGAAAATGTGTGCTTTGAACACTAATATTGTACTAGCGAATATATCGAATATAACAGTCAAAGCGTGTTAAAGATGAAAATTTCCATTATCAACAGCACATTTCTAAATGCGTCATTCAAATGCAGCTACATGTAAGGATGGATTCGCCTTTGTAATGAATAATCAATGTTGGACATTGGAACATTTATGTATATTTAAGATGGGCGATAAATCTGCACGATTAGTACCAGTTGCTGTAGATGAGTAATTGGATGTTTGTATTTAGAACTCGTTAGAGTAACAATGAATTATGACTTGTCCCACAATCTTTCAATAGATTTGTTATGACTGGAAACATCGATATACAGCATAGTTCTTTACAAAGGGAAACCAGAAAAAACATTTTACCTTAGAACAGTCAATTATCCAGTCAATAATCAAATGAAAGAAAAGCATTTATTGCCCAACAATAGAGAACCATGTCCAGGACAATCTCAGCATCCCCATTAAATATGAAAAACAAACTTACTAGCTAAAATATAAATATAAGAAGTAGCATTGCCTAAACGTGTTGTACCGTAACTTGCAATATTTTATCTAAAGTGTCATTAAATATGCCACAGTAGTTAGTATATGTCTTATTATAAGTATGACACATACACTAGAGATTCAGAAAAAAGGTTCATATGTACTTTATCACAATAGAAAGTCTCTTTCCCCGATATGTTTTGAAAGGAACGTAAAGATTTTATTAAGCAACAATTTGAATAAAAATATAATCGAGGCATACACTCTCCCTAAAGCTAATGAAGTTATATGGAATCTAGAAAGAAGTGTTTCAAATCGTATACCCCTTTCGGGATACTGACCATTGAGCCTGAAAAATATGAACAAACTGTCTTCGAATACGTTCAATGTTATCTTTCTAACACTTATACAAAGAGCGCCAAATAAATTGAAGCATATTCAAGCTTTGACCCCTCGTACGCTGAATACAATGCCAAAAGAGCTTCTTTACTGTTAAATGATCTACAATTTCTAACCACTAATCCGTATGCTCTCGAGGCTTCATTGATCTTATGTGTTATGTGGTTATGTTGCTGGTTCAGTCTCTTGTGTTCTCCATATTTTTGTATGACTCGAAAACTTGGACTGTTAAAAAGGCAGATCGAGCTCGCATAGATGCTTTATAAATGTGGACGTGGAGGGAATGCTGAGAGTTCCTTATTCCGCCCATCGAATTAACTTTTCCATACTGGATGAGCTCGGTAATCCAAAGAGACTTACCTCCATTGTGTCGACGAGAGTGCTTACATTCTTCGGACATATGCACAGAAGCGATAATATGGGGAAACTTGTAGTTCAGTATCATGCCCCGAGTGGGCGGCGTCGTAGCCGTTCCCCCACATGCTGGGTGCATTCGACGAAACAGTTGCTGGATATGAATATCAAGAGCGCCACCGAACTGACAGTAGCTAGCGTTCTCAAAACTATTGATAATATTCGTGTCGACAATACCCTAGCTTCAACTTAATGCATTTTACGAGATCACAACATGTCTGTTAAGACATTGTGACTATGATGATGTTATGTGGTTAGGAAATGTAAGCTTTATGTCAAAGATAACTCCAAAGTCCGTTGACGACTCACAACTGGTAATGTTACTTTGATGAATGTTGTAATATAGACCACTGATCACTTTTTCCTAGTGAAACTTATTATCTTGCATTTGGCAGCGTTTAAGTGAGGCTTATTTCTATTACAACTTGTCTCTATTTCAACCATCATCGTCATTATTTCATCAAAAGATGAACATATCCAATTAAGCAAGTAACTTCGATTTTAGACGTCTTGTATGTCTTGATCGCTATTTAATTCCTTTGTAAAGGAACGGAATGGAATATCCAGAAAGAGAAAAATATTGAGTATTGAGTTACCACGCTAATAGTCGTTTTTATTTACTTTACAGATCGTGGGCATAATTTTGGCATGTTGGATGGCATCTGTGGTGAAAAACAAAGAATAAACCATGACAGGGTACTCCATCAAAAGATTATTATTAGTCCACTTCAGGAATAACATTATTTTTTTTATCATCATGCTAGTTATGTACAATCTAATCTAAGTATAATAAGAATTATTATTAATCTATTTATAGCAATCCTCAAACATAGCAATATTAAATTTGTTATTAATTTTATGTAGACAGTAACTATATGGTTAAGTGGTAATGTAAGTTTGACGGTATCGCAATGTAACTTGCGCGTTACTCCCTAAATATCTAATAAGTCACTATCTTCTTGCTGTTGAGAATAAAAATGAATACTTTGCAAGTGCTAGCACGGGGAACAGATGGATAGCAAGAGATGTTTCTGCAAAACCGTCCTCCAGAAGACGTGATTGACTGAATCGTCTGGGAACATAGTAGGATTGCTAGATAGTCGGGGTCGCGTTACTCTCTCAAAATTTCAAATCTTGTCCCGACATAACAGAAAATATCCCGACAAGTAGCACAATTTTGTACTTTTCGGAAATATATCCGAGTTTCATTTCCTTGTTTCTCTTTACAAATATGACTGAGAGCCTTTTTTACCTTTTAGGAATATAAACTTCATTTTTAAATTTACCCCGCTTTTTGTGCCGCGACGTTCTTGCATCTCTACAACAATCCCAAAAGTCCCATGAATTTTGTCCAATGATCGTGGGCTTGGGATCTGGCAATCCTATCTCATGGTCCTGCATGTCATATCAGTGATACTTCAATGCAATACTAAGCAGCCTAGACACTACAAGTATTTCTGCTTTGTGAATACAAACACTTGCAATACACGGGTATAGCCAATACAAAAATAGCTTTGGTTATTAGCTGTAAATTTATATACATGTCTAATATATAGTGTAATAATTAAAATGTATATTGGAACTAATAAACCATAGAACACATTGTTATTTATGTTTATAATTTACCGCCTATACAAAACAAAAATGAATTTTGTTGATGCAAAGTTGATGAAGCTATGATGAAGGCAGTTCGTTACCAATATAGTGCCTTGCACATAACATTTATTTATTTGTATAATACTACAAGTATTGCCACCCTTGAAGGTAATACCCTATATGACGTACATGATATTAATTAGAAAATTTTTTGGCACTGCCGATCATTGAAATTTCCTTATTTTGTCAATACAAGTCATTGTTGACTATCAGAGTGGTCCGTAGGACCTTGGCTCTTGTGTCATAGTATCAGTGGGTGAGTCTGTCAGGTCTGGAAATCCAGGATCCAGACTACGTCAAAGAAAGAAGAGAACAGGAAAGTAAGGAAGAAAGGTGGAGAGCAAAGAGAGTAAGAGAATGTTTTAGTACAGGAGGCGCTTAGGCATTTTTTCGAAAGATTTTTCAAAATACAGCCGAGGGTTTAATTTTAGTTAGTTTTCGTGGGATGCTTTAATTTTTACTATACTAAATACGCGATGCAATTTTGTTATACACTGACCGAGCATGCTTGCTAACATGCTCGACCGTGTAGTCCATTGATTTGCGCAACAAAGGGTTGCTGTGAGATTTTGCTTGACTATAGCGTCGTTGTACCTGTTGCTTAATAAAGTCCTCTAAATAAGGGATATCAAGCTCTATGTGGAGTCCCGTCTTTAGGAGTATCCCTTAGCGCGCAAACACAGTGGGGCTTTTTAGTAAGCGTGCAAGGGCGTGTGAAGGCGTGCAGGTACCGCATGCAGGCTAACGCGCTCAACTGAGTTTTCGACCGCTTACCAGCGTCGGAAGCCCGCTTGAACGCCTTTATAGTAACAGAAATTTAGTTTGCTACCTGGTTTCATCTGTGCCGGTCGAAGGTGAGTAGCAATAAAGAGTTACTTGCAGCTTCAGTGTTTGCGAAAACCCCTATTTGGGATAAAAGACACAAGCTGCACTATAACCGCACTGCGATAGAAAAATGTTGGAAGGAAATAAGTGCCGTTATCAAAGTAGATGGTAAGTTTATATACAATAGTTATTTGGATATATTATTCATAAGCTTGGAACTTAGGTAATACATCAAGAAATTTGTTATAAATGTGGTAGTGATAGATGAGATAAGAGGTGCTCTGCAAGATATTTAACAAAGATATCTCGAATTGTTTTGGTCTCATTTGGAGGCATTTACTGGTAATTACGCCTAATTTATGTTCTAGCCCGAGATAATGGGGTATGAGGCATTCCTGTTCAAACTGTATATCTTTTCCACCAAAAGGCTTCGAAAGAAGTGGTAAGAGTGGATATGCCTCGTCATTTGCTAGCACAAAAAGTCCCTTTGTTCGTGTCCAAAATATATTTAAACGTATCCAGGGTCATTCTGGTATATTGGAAAAATCTTTGATTATCATTCTTTAAACTTTTGAATAAATGATGATATTCTCCATATTTTGTTCTTTCGCGATTAAGCGTATGTATACCAACTTTTTTCCTTTTTAATTTCCGACTCTAACTCAATAAAGTCGTCATCTGAAGAAGACGACATGTTTTCTACAGCGTGTCTAGATGCGACTGGCCAATCTTTGTACTCTTTTTCTTGTCTGTTTTCCCTATACCATGCACTGGTGTGCTTGACTACGTGCGGAACCGGCGCCGGCCTGCCTCTACCTGCGGAGGGGACTCGGCGTTGGCCAGCGCACTCCAACGCTATCCAACGCTCCTAACTGCCGCTACTGTGCATGCCTACTTAGGCCCAAACGATTCCAAAAAAAAGAATTTTGATAAATGTAGGCTGACGTCTACTGCACAACTGCACTTAGCCATTTGTGGGAAAGATCGCTTGCTGTGTTGCACTGATCAATTGACTTACGATGTGTCGTGAGCTGTACGCACCTTAGTGCGTTTGCTAGGTCCACATTCTGTGGGGTCGCAGTCAAGGTTGCGTCTCTTGCTGCTTGCTTTTTGAATCATTACCTACTGTAAATTTAAAGGTACCGTCACACTATCAGGAGGCCACCGGTCGGCCACTCTCGGCTCCTCTCGATGCGAAATCGTCTTTGCCGCGGTCGGCCGTCAGTAGTATCTAAGAGGGGGTAGTCTCTGTTAGTATCGCAAGACGGACCTTCGGACTTATCTCCCCTCATTTTATTTTAGACACACATACGTGAGAGCGCTAACACAAGAATACGTATTTTCTTAGATTCTCAAGTTCGTGCGCTATAACCCTAGCCCCTTGAACGGTAGCACATTGATTTTGGGAACCATAAATTGGAATCATTTATAAATAATAGGCAGCGTTTTGAACACTTATTGCAATCAAACGTCATATTTTCGGGTGTTTTGTTTCCTATTTGAACAAATCAAGATACATAAAGATATTTCTAATTTTCTTGAAAACGAATCGACCGATTTAAAATAATGAAAGTCAGAATAAAAGCCTTTGACTTTACGTACCTTTGGAACAAACTATTACTCGATACCGTCTATCATTTAAAATTTTCAAAGGCAAGACCCTGGGGGATAGAGGGTTAAAGGGGATGAAGTAGTTTTTGGTGAAAAAGTTGTTCCCCTTGATAAGTCTTTTACGTGTTTCAGCGTTTTTTCTTTTAATCAGTGTTTTTCGATAAATCCGTGGTGGGAAGTTTTCAACATAGGCGTAGTTAGGTGGGGGCTCGGGGGGCTTAGCCCCTCCAAGAATGAAATTAGCCCCCCAAAAATCCAAAGTTAAGTTCATTGTATCTAGGGCGGGGCTTGAGCCCCCCCCCCCAGATCCAGGGACTTAACTACGCCTATGGTTTTCAAATGAACAGTTATACATTTGATTAGTTACTAATCACTTGAAGTGTTACATCCACAGGTAGTTTTTGTTATTTGATAAGGAAGCTATATTCGTTGTACGTCTCTTTCGCTTTCGTTTGTATTGTATTCTTGTTGTCTGAGATGACAATGCAAGATTTCGGAATGATCACATTCCGACAAATGGTCATGGGAAAATAACTTTATGCGCATCTCTACTTATTCTATTTGTAGATAAAACTATCACGCGTTTTAAATCAGTTCGTATGTTGTACATACGGCTTCAGTGCTCCACAAGTTCTTTGTAATGGCATTAAGAAATTGGGTTGATGTCCCCGCACTGACCTCAGAACATCACGATTTTAAAAACGCCAGTACAAAGTTTGAAGTGTGCGATGTAGGTATTTCAACTTGAATTCAAGTTTTATCTAATCTCGATTGTGCAGTGTTACCTAGCATTCGACGTGGTACAGTCGCGATCATGGAGATCGCCGCGCTTCTCGAGGAATGGGATGAACTACGAGAGGACTACAAAAAGTTGGAAGGCGTGAACGTGGAATATTTGAAGAAACTGAAGGAGCTCAGGGCCGCGCAGCAACAATGTATCAGTCACATAAACCACCAGAGGTACAGAATGCAGGTCATGTCTAAGAGCCTAAGAAAACTGAAGATGAACAATGAGAACAGTGAAAAGATCAAAGAAATGGAGGACAACATGATGAGGCGAGAAGCAGAGTTGCAAGCAATAGAAGAACGCCTACCTAAGAAAGGATCCGTATACTTGAAGCTCATCCTCGGCGATATAGATGTTTCGTTTTTGAGCAACGATGAAAAATTCAAGTACAAAGATGACTACGAGAAATTCAAGCTTATAAACCACGTGATAGCAGTAGTAGCAAACATTAGTATGTTATACAGCGGCTTCAGAGCTATAGAGATATTGTACTTGAGCTTCTTAGTATGGTACTACTGTACAATTTCAATAAGGGAAGCAATACTGAGGGCGAACGGGTCAAGAATCAAAGGTTGGTGGAGAATGCATCACATACTATCTACGATAAGTTCAGGAATTTTATTGATATGGCCAGAAAATGAACCATGGAGACAATTTAGAGAGCAGTTCATTTGGTACAACTTGTATAGTTGCTTTGTGACGTACCTTCAATTCAAATATCAGAGAGGTGCACTATATAGGCTGAAAGCTCTAGGTAAACGTGATAACATGGATATTACCATAGAAGGTTTTCATTCTTGGATGTGGAGAGGTTTAACATTTCTCTTGCCATTTCTTTTCGTTGGCTACTTGTTCCAACTCGCTAACGCTGTGGTGCTATATCAGCTTAGTTCACATCCGGAAGCCACCTGGCAAGTGCTGACGAGCAGTATGACGTTTTTCGTTTTCTTCTTGGGAAACACCATCACTACTATTTTAGTGGTGCCAGCCAAAATCAAGCAAAAAGTGATGTTTTCATATAGAGTGATGACGAGGAGAGTGTACAATGTGCTCAGTGAAACTATACGCACCGGAGGTAAGCCAGTCCCAAATGGTATCAACAAATGACATTTTTAGGGACATTTTAATATTGTAATGTAGTAAGGGCCATTCATAAAACTGCAAAACTGCATCGCAGCAAAGATTTTGTAAAAAATTTGTATAATTAAGAAAGGAGGTAATGTGATTTCATGAACGTAAGCAAATTAATGTTATATTGTAACAGAGGTTACTGAGCTATACCATTTTTGATGTCATTTCAAACCTCAAAAATCACGACAAGTACTGACATCGCAAATTATGAGCATGATTCTAAGATTGATGACACATATACAGGGTTGGGATGAAGTATGGAACCAAGCAAATATAATTGAAACGGAAAGGGTGATATTGCTGAAAATTTTCAGGTAAATGTAGTGGCGCATAGTGCATCCGAAGACATTATGTTAGCTATTAATGTACTTCCGGTTTAACCAGAAGTACCGTCAACTTTTTTAATTTGAATGAAGCACCCTGTATATTTTTACAGATTTTAATACATCTTCTTTTTCCGAATACGTCCATAGCAGACTTAGTATTTGTTTCTGTAAAAATGGGGAAGATGAAACTTTTTTATTTGTCTCAAAAATTCCTCCGTGGCGGTCTGCGGTCTTCCCGTTTTAGGTAAATTTTTAATAGTCCCAGTTAAATTAAAACGTTTTAGTGTCGAACGTGTTATAGGACACCTGTCGGGATGTAAATCACTGAAAAGTTGACACACTTCTTAGCGAGATGTCTTTAAATGGTCGGCATTTTAAATATCTGAAATGATGAAGAAGCTTTATCTTTCCCGTTTTTACAGAAACTAATACTAAACCCACTATGGACGTATTCGGAAAAAAGATGTTTAAAAATCTGCAGAATTATACAGGGTGTCCCATTTAAATTAAAAAAGTTGACGGTACTTCCGGTTAAACCGGAAGTACATTAATAGCTAACATAATGCTTTCGGATGCATTATACGTCACTACAGTTGCAAATTGCAAATTTTCAGTAATATCAGTCTTTCCGTACCAAAGTTATTTGCTTAGTTCCATACTTTATCCCAACCCTGTATGTATATTCTACCTTCCTTATCAACGAATTTGGCATAATTTCAATAAAATCAGTGTTACGTTTTTATACAAAGGACAAAGTTAGGTTGAGTCTTTCTAATAAAAAATACTTTGACAGTTTTAAAAGTTATTTATTCAGCTTCTTTAACTTGCAATACTTTATAATAGAAACAGAAGTATTGCATCGCCGAAAAAATTAAGATAGTCATTAGCTAATGGTCTCTTCTTAAAAAGACTCATTCATTTTTATCGGTCTGTCTGTGGGTCTGCTAGGTTACTGTTAACTATATAACCCTAAAATGATTGATATGGCTTTAATGCAATTTTTACAGCAGGCTATCATTGACCAATGTAAAGTTAGAAAAAAAACCGACAAAACTATATTGATTTTGTAGCTCAAAACTATAGTTTTGAAAACGAATTCAATCACGTTTATGATATTTTTAAGGGCAATTAGTTGTTAAATCTTATGCGTTAATGATTATAAAGGAATAATCAACGCACGAAGGACATACAGAATATGAATCATTAAACTTTTTTTATAGATTCTATAGGCCAATTAATGAAGACGTATTTTGAGCTAAATGACTTTATTTATCGCGCTATTTTATTTACCATACCATTGCAAAGTATTGTATTGTATTATGAACGGAAAAACTTTGGAGAAATAAGGTTTTTCTGACATTCCATGAAATTATATCCAGTCTATCTGTCTATTGGCGTTCTTGTCACTTCTATAAATATTTTAATGAGTTGCTAGACATTTTCCATTTTTTAATTATGTTTTAATTATTTTAATTTTAATAATTTTAAGTTGGAATAGTGACTTTAATTCGTAGTTATCCTCTATCGACACAATCATTTTCAGTTCAAGCAAAAACAATACAACAAAAACATTTTTTCTTTTTGCGTTTACTGCGTCAAGGTCTATGTACAAAAAATACAAAGATTTTTGATCCCTGTTTACATATTATTTCCATCCTAGTGGAACGGTACTTTCCAAATTAGACAGACGTGGCAGGCATATCGTTAGAAGTAGCTGACATAATTTTCATGGTTAAACAGTGAGCATCCAAAAGAATTATAATTTTAAATCAATCACGTCATTACAATACTTATTAACCGTCTTGTATTGACATTTCGTTTAGGTGATGCTTTTGCCTAGTCTGTTCACGATAATTCGAACAAACCAAGATTTATTTGATGAGACATGCTGAGAATGTCCTGACCTTAGCATATGAAGAAGGACGAGCAAAATTAACTGGTTAATCTACTAGTTAACCTCAGTGTCAATGAACCAAATATTTTTATTGAGTCAAAATGTAAATATTTTAATATCAATACTCGTAGAATGCGTTTACATTAATTTATGAGTAGCATATATCATGTACCGTATATAGAATTTTGTAGTAAACTAAAAATAATTAAACTAAAACTAGGTAGCTATTATTTTCGCCAACGGACCTAGTAACACAGGTCAAGGTTTAGCAATAACAAATAGACGTACTGTTGGAAATTATAGATAATTACGATATGTGATAGAGATGACGATACAATTGTACTTTATACTTATTGTTCGAATTGGATATTTATACAAAGCGTCCCATTTCAAGATTTCATTACAGCATGTGAGCAAGTTAAGTTATTTTCAAATACAATAGATTCCCAAATTTGGTTTTGGAGGACCATGATTGGTGTACGCTGTACGTGATCTCAGCCTGAAATTTTAGAAGGTTCAAAAGTTCATACGTCATAAAAAAATGCCATTATTGTCAGTCGATAGTACCTCAAAGATCCAAATATCCCTAGATACATTTGAGTGAGGTTAGAACTTTGCATGCACTTGAGACGCAGAAGCATTTTTTGATGAGGATTTGTGATATCTGGTAAATGTTATTATATTATTGCCCCAAACAAGCTTGCTATCACCTCGTTAAAATGGATATCAAAGATATTTACAGGTGGTTCCAAAAGATTGATATAGTCAAATAAAGATACGCAAGATGCAAGATATAGAACTTTAATTTAGGAGGCTGGTATTTTAATATAATACTATAGAGATATTGTTCTAAGCATGTGAGAACAGTGGTAGTGGACAGCTTGGGAGCTGTGGGAATTTCAAAAGTTTTTTTTATGTATAAAATGTTTTCCAGTTCTTTGAATAAATCGATTGTGGAGATACTGAGCTTCAGGCATAGCTGCGTACTTAGAAATGATGATGAACTTGTAAGTTGTAAAGTTGTAATCAGACTGTAATAAAATTTGAAATCTTACTATAGTGACGACAGTCAATCTATATCAGATTAGAAATTCAAGCCAGACGAAGATTTAGATGTTAAAAAAATCCAAGTTCATTTTACAGGTGGCTGATCAGATTCTATTTATTTGAGAGATATTAAATTGGTGCGAAAAGAAAAGCAGAGGTTTGAAGAAAACAATATTTGAGATACTCACACTAGGTACTCTGTTGCTCTTAAGCAAAATTGATTCTTTTGACATAATCTATCTATTAAACCTAGCAAAACATGCATTCGTGTGCCTCCAAAATAAATACAACTCTTATAGCCATCCCTGGTCATCCTTTGCTTCAAAAACTAGCTACTAACCCTATTTACGCTGATTTTGGTCCGATTATAGTTGCTTAAGTCATATCCATGTTATGCATTTCCAAAAGATTTCGAATTCGACTATTTTTTAAGTCTGGGGTATAGCGCGCGAAATTAAGAGTCCAAGAAAATACGTTTTTTTCTGTCTTTAGCTTATTCTGTCATCCGGTACCGCGTCAACATTGCTTCGGATGACAGGTCGTCCATTTATTCATTAGTCTGCATGCCACTTCTCTTGTCAGTTATTATTTTCCTAGCTAGGTGTTGTATGGCAGACCAGTGCTGTGGAGATAACAACATGGTTTCGATTAGATTCTCCGGTGTTAATGCCCGGCCTACTGTGGTATTACATGCTTCTCTGTAGGTTGTCCATCTACTGCATACAAAGAACGTGTGACGCGCATCATCAGTAGTGCTGCATACTGGACAACTGGGGTCTTCCACAATGTTATACTTGTATAGGTACAAGTTGAAGCAGCCATGACCGGAAAGAACCTGTGTCAGGGTAAAGTCCACCTCTCCGTATGGTCTATTTACTCACTGTCGGACATCTTTAAACAGGGTCCTTGTCCACTGCCCGGTAGTACCCGTGTTCCAACGATGCTGCCACTTTACGTATAGGTCTGGCTGTCTTCTTTTCTGTCCCCTCGAAAGAAAATACGTATTACCGTGTTAGCGAGGAGGAGTGGCCGCCTGTTCCCTTTCTCCAGTACCAGCGTGTCAGTAGTATGTGTGTCTAAAATGGGGAAAGGTAAGCCCAAAAGTAAGGTCAACAGGTTCAAAGGTAACGTAACGTAGGTAACGTGTTTGGTTGTTAAAGTACAGATATTTGAAGAATGTATGATTGTGGGTTTTTTTGCAGACTAAAAAACTTTTTTGAAGAAATTGCTCCTCTATCACTTTCTGAAATACCTATGTATGCTGTTTGAAAAACAAATAAGTAGTGCGTTTACTTGCGAATCCGTGTTTTACATGGCAAATACATATGTATAAAAAATATGTGACACTAGGCCCCTAAATAGATCCGCCTTCTCTACGTTAACGCTTGCACTACACACATCGCCTGGCAAAACTTTATTATGCTAAACGTTTTTTAATCAAACAGCAACAGCAACATTTGATTTGTAATTAATATAATGTAACTACCAACTGTATCCTATTTACCAAATCGTCCCCTTAGAGCAGAAGAAGTCACAAAATGTAAACTTTACAGGAGAAGCTTTTTTGTTTTTGAGATATTGTAAACTGAAAAACTGCTTGATGAAATTTGTATAGCCATATGAGATAACTGGTTATAAGGTGCGCTACTTGGAATTGGGACAACCTTTATGTTATAGAAAATGGTGGACATAGCATATATTAGGACAAGTCCATCGCCACTGGTGGTATACTATCTCACATACTACGGATCAGAATAAACCTATGTCCTCCGATAAAGTGTACTACCTTCAAACATGAGAAAGCAGAACTAGTGTAAGTCCATTATCAATGTATACTATCTCCAAAACGGCACATCAGTTAGTACTAGTCTATCTCCAAAACAGAAAAGATAGACTAGTTTGAATTTTGCGAATTTATTATCCCCCCTTCAGTGTGGACTTGGAGTACTTCTGCAGTAGATTCTATGATCTTTAATGTACACATAGGCGTTTAAATCGAAAAATACGACAATTTGGTTAGTACAGTTCTGCTCTCAAGGAACGAAATATATGGTCAGAAGGTTACAATAAGATTAAATATGAGAAATTGTTTCCATTTCCAATGCAAATAATATATCCATCGGTAGTAAATGCAACTTCCGAAACTTACTATGTGGTAGTTTCTGATTAATCACCCTCTACAGGGCCTTAAGTAAAACCGCATTCGTTAGAATAAAAAAATGGATTATTAACTTTCCGACTGACTATTAGAGCATTTTCAGATTAGGAGATTGTCTTAGAAAAAATAGACATAAGAATACTAAAAAAATGTTTATTGATTAACTTATCTATCCTTCATCGGTGGGATTTCCTGAAGATATATATCACACATACCTGGTTGATAAATGAGAATACTGTAATGTATCGGAGTCGCAAAACAAAATGGGTTGCATCCTATATATTACATGATGATACAACGTTGAATCATGGTTATATTTCTAATTTATCATAATTATGATCACTTTATGTTTCTTTACCGAACATATTTGTATAGATAGTTTGTGTGAAAATAAAATATGTCTTCCTGAGAGTGCCAGAAATATTCCAAAGCTATTTTTGACAACCCATGAACACAATAAATATTGCAGACAGCTAAAACCCTTTTTTCACAGTCAATGCTACTTGGTTCAGTGGGGTTGGCAGAAAGAGTCAAAGGTGGCCTACTTACCTATATTCGCTTCCCCATTAGTACTACTACTACTACTTACTCTAGGTACTGGGCATCAAGCATCAAATCAGTTATCATCTACTGATTTCTTCAAACTAAAAATAATTGAAACTTACATTATCTATTTTTTTTTCACACTTGCCCAGTGACTTTTTGCGGTTTGCAAAGCCGCGTCGAAAAAATCTACTGACAGTGCTTTAAATATAATTCTGCCAAAAAGTGATTATAATTTCTATTCAGGTCATTTTTTGGTAAGCCATATTACACCAGGCTGTTTAAGAGTGACCAAAAAATAAATTATGATTTCGAGCTTAATCATCCACATGCACATAATAATATTGCGCGATTAGAAAAAAGATTATGTGTTTATCGAATTGTAAATACACTTCAACTTTGGACTGACTAGGCATCGGCATTTTTGCTTTAGTGCTCTACAAAAATTGCGCTGAAACGTTCGTTGTTTCCTAATATACATGCAGGCACGTATTTAGAGGGGGTCCAGGATGTCCCCCCCCCCGAAACGTTATATAATGCCGCCTAAAAAATGGAATCCACAAATTTTTGCACCCCCCCTCTAGACGATAGAAAATTTAAGGTGGCAACTCTAATCTGGACCCCCCCCCCGAAAGGGACACCCACAATCTGGACCCCCCAAAACCAAATCCTGGATACGTGCCTATATAGATGTGAAGCAGATTCATTTTTATGGGCTAAGCAAGCTAACAAGTCTACACATTTTACGGTTATATTCAACAATAAGGGTTTTATACAAGTGTCGACGCCTTTAGGGGGATGAAATACAGTATTTTTTATCGACAAATGACCCCACAAAAGTAGTTTTTCTCCCATCATATTAAAATGGCATCCATTTTGTTTTTTGTTTAATTGATGCACGAGTGTTGTACTAATTTAGCCATAGCTACCTATGTACAGGTTCCACAAACAAACACAAAATAAGTTTCATTCGATAGCCAAACATGTAGACCTTAAACTAATGGTAAACTATATGTTTATTTTTCTAGTGACCGCGACTATAGATTATAGTTGTTTTTCATGGGTTTCGGTCAACGATTGAAACTATAACTTTCCTTCACTACGTTTCGATTTATTTTAATATAAACCATCTTCAGGTGTGTTAATTTTAGCTCTCTTAACCCGTAGAGGCTGTTTCACAAACAAAACAATTTTACAGAAATGTAACAGACATCTGAAACTAACACACCTGAAGATGGTTTAGATTACAATAAACCGAAACTAGTGAAGGAAAGTTATAGTTTCAATCGTTGAACGAAACCCACGAAAAACAACCATAAACTAATGGTAAACATTATAAACAATTATGTAATTTTTGCGTTTTCTTTACAATTTTAGTTTTTCCAAAAAATCTAAGCTGTTAACCTACATTTTCTAATTTCTAAGTCATAGTACATAGTGTTTCCTAAAAAAATGGCTGTACATCTTAACCCTAAGTAAAGTAGTTTAGAAACTATGATGATTTGAATATGGCTCTTTATGGTCCAATCCGACAGTTGAGAAGGCAAACAAAATACTTAGTGGTCAAGACATTTATTTTGGGAAAAAGGAGACAAATGTTACAACCATTTTTTGAAATGTCCTCCTTGCTATTGCGGACTTACTGTTGTACTGACACATGTTGCTTAGAGCGACTAGTCATCGCTTTGTCATTCCGTAAATTATTTCCGACCTAAATCATTTTGCTAAGCTCCTCGCGTGTATTTGGCACGTCGACATAAACTTTATGTTTCATTGTACTCCACAATAAAAAATCAAGTAGGGTCAAGTCCGGTGAACGCGATGGCCAAGCGATTGTTCCACCGCGTCCAATCCACGGCGAATGTCGCTCAATTAAATGGCGTTCAGCGGATTTGATTCTTTATCCGCCTAAAAACTCCAACACCGATGACCGGACACATTGTATACAAGGTGTCCCAAAAAATAGTGTCAAGCGGAAGTCCAGAGTTAGAGCACACCTAGAAGTATCTGAGTCACCCCCATATATGTTATGCAATGTTTTGTAGTTTCCGAGTTATGAATTTTTTTCTGAAATTTAGAGAATTCTCTACCTCGACTGCTTGAAACTGTTCAAAAAAAGAAAATTAAAAGACTTTTCCAAATTATCTTTTTTCCTAATTAATCTTCATAAGTTTACTGTTCATACATAAAGGAATCGGCTTAGTGAATCTGATGAAAGTCATAAAAATTATAGTGTAAAGTGAAAAATTTACGTTCTGTTAATTATGACTTAAATTTTCTACTCGCAATTATTTTTAATTGCGAGTATAGTTTTTACTAAAAAGGTGATTTCGTGATTTCTATGCAGGTCTAAATACTTCTTCAGACTCTCAGCTATCATAATCATTAAAAAAAGGAGTACTTAATGGGGCTACTTTGATTCCAATCGACCTTCAGCGACAAGAGACGGAGATTTCTTGAAATTTGCGATGGGATTTTAAATGAAACAATAAC
Organism: Callosobruchus maculatus; assembly: GCA_951848785.1. Lineage (NCBI taxonomy): Eukaryota > Metazoa > Arthropoda > Insecta > Coleoptera > Chrysomelidae > Callosobruchus > Callosobruchus maculatus. The sequence continues at coordinate 2,189,595 of CATOUR010000042.1, read as the reverse complement.
TAATTTTAGGGCACTAATAGCAGAATGATTGTCAGTCAGATTGTCAGATCGTAAATTTTTCACTTTACACTAAAATTTTCATCAAAGTTACGAAGTCGATTATTTCACATATAAACAGTAAGCTCTTGGAGATTAATTAGCAAAAAATAGAATTTCGAAAAGTCTTTTAGTTTTTCTTTTAGAACAGCTTTAAGTTGTCGAGGTAGAGAATTTTCTAAAATTCAGAAAAAAATTCATAACTCGGAAACTACAAAAAATTGCATGACATATATGGGGGTAATTCAGATAGGTACTTCTAGGTGTGCTCTATTCCGCTTGACACTATTTTTTGGGACAGCCTGTATATTGTATTGTGTGAGACTTTCGCGGCCATGATCCGATGAGCTGTTGGTTCTTGTTCGGCGTGGTTCGAGAGTCTCTCCGAGGGTCTCTCTGAACACGCCTGTATTTTAGAAACTTATTTGTTTCATTTATGCCTATAAACTGTAAAAATTACTATTTCACTTCTCCGACAAACAAATTACACCCAATGTATTATTGCGACATCAATTACATATTATCTTTCAACTAACGAGTTGATGAGTCTAGCGGATATACAGCTTTAAACAAAATTTCAAGTTTAAGTTGAATGAACATATCGAATCATAATGTCCCTTAGTTTTAGCAGTAAAATAAACTTGGTGTTTTAAAAACAGAAGTTAGAAAAGGATAGGAAACCTGTGAAAAGCGAAGAGTAATACTTCGCTTCATTTATGCAAATAAAATTGAAGTGCATTGACTAATAAGGATAGAGGAAATTTGCGTTCCTACTTCATTTTTATTTTGAAATTACAAGCCACTAAGCTAAGGAGCTAAATTCCAAGCCGTCTTACGTGAGTAAAAATTAGGTCATAGTTGCTAAGTTTATTAAGCTCAGGTTGAAATTGAATAATTGGTCATCAGTAAATTAACCTTTTATATCATTAAGGTTTTCGGATAGCACATGTTTTACTAGAACATCATAGATATTTTTGAAATAAGTTAAAAAATGTGAATTCGCTTTATGAATGATCAAGAGAATAAGCTATAAGTGCATGAGTTCATGTAGTTGTGATGAAAAAAAAAATGTAAAAATGTCAAGTAGAAAATTTCTTTTTAATAATTTATTATTTTATGTCTCATGTTTGTCGACGAGGTCTCGAGACATAATAGTAATCATCATGCATTCTGTTTGGATTCAACTCTTCACAATCTAAATGTGGTTCTAACTTTCTCTATGTCCAGAAAGGAGGAAACTAGGTATAATCACAGCATGAAGAGTTTACTCTCATGTATGTTCGATAACAATTATTAATTCAGAGTCTATATCAATATTACATTGTGTTTATTTCGCAGGAAGCTTTCATCAAAAGTCTATGTCAAAGGTGTAAGTATCAAAACAAAAATTGGTTGTCTAGGTAAAGCAACTAGGCTCTGTCTCATTACGAAGTTCATCAACGTGCACGCAAGCAAAAGTGTAAATAAAGCTCCAATTTTCTATCTACTTCTGATATATCGTGATCAAACAAGCTTTCCTGTACATATGTATATTTTACTAAAATGGGTTGCCTTGCCTTGATGTATAACGTAATATAGCGCCGATGTATTCCAAAAGGGAATACAGACTTATTAGAATTAAGTCTATTTATAGCAGTTACGTGTTAACACAACTGAAAAGAGCATTTTTACCTAGACTATCGATCGAAAATCTCTTTACATTATGTAAAATGTAAATACCGCCGAGAAAAGCTGAAAGGCCTTGATTTCCATTAAGATTGTTAAAATTGCTTCAATAGAGGCAAGCTAAAATGTGCATACCAATGCGTACTCTAGCAAACAACTATTTTGCATTACAAATGGTATATTATTAACCATCGGAATGGCGTGAAATGCTTAGTGATAGTAAAAATGGAGTCAAGTTGATTGACTCTGTACTTCCCACATATTACGGTGATACTAGTTTATTATTTTCCCCCTTGCAACAAAATCGTAGCCAGTACCCCCTCCTCCCCACAAATTGTCTTATGCCGCTAGGTCTTTCCTTCACAGGTTAATGAACAGTCTATTATCAATAATACAAACTTTTCAGCTTTACAACCCGTCACCCCCCCTAGCCACCCCAATTTCACCCCCATCCGAAAAATGTCCAAAACGGTCAGGAACCCCTAAAACATCTAAAAACAAAGTTTGAGCTGTTTTCATATTTTTAGTTTTTTGATTATTGCTACGCTGCCACTGACACGATTTCTAACAAGCATACACTTTTTCCATCCTCACCACAGTAATAATAATGTGTCAAAATTCATTAGAATCAATTTAATAGTTTCCACGTTTCCACGTTACAAAATACAAAACGATCTAAAGCAATAAATACTCGTATGTGTACAGAAAATTCTAAGTCCCTTATTTTCGGTAATAAGCAAAGCAATGCACAGCTCAGCGGACAGCCTTCTATTAATACAGCAAATTTTTCAGTTTTTCAACCCCTCATCACCCAACCACCCGAATTTCACCCCCACCCAAAAAAACTCAGAAAATGATCAGGAACCTCTAAAACACTTGAAAACGAAGTTTAAGCTGTTTTTATATTTTTAGTTTTTTATTATTTCTGCGCCGCCACTGGCACGATTTATAAAAACCATACGCATTTTCCATCCTCGCCACGGAAGTAATACTGTGTGAAAATTTCATTAAAATCAATTCAACAGTTTCTTCGTTACATAATATAGAACGATCTAAAGCAATACTCGTATGTATAAGTCGGAAAAAATTGTCCTTTAGTTTCTGTAATAGGCATAAGGCAATGTTCGGATAGACCTAAAAAAGTTATTTATGTCACTAGGTATTCCTTCACAGGTCAGTGGGTGGTCTATTATGAATACAACAAATTTTTCAATTTTACAACCCCCCAACCACCCAATTTTCACCCCCACCCAAAAAAAGTAGAAAATGATCAGGAACACCTAAAACGCCTAAAGACGTTTGGGGAATATATTCGTTTTTTGCTAATTACTCTGCCGCCAATGCACCGATTTTCAAAATTATAGCAGCATTACCTACTACGACCCCACAGCATATCGCTGTCAAAATTTCATCACAATCCATGCAGCGGTTACTGAGAATACGAGGACAGAAAAACGCGTACAGACAGACCGACAGACAGACCGACAGACAGACGGACAGACAGACAGACAGACAGACAGATAGACAGATAGACAGATAGACAGATAGACAGATAGACAGACAGACCGACAGACAGACAGACAGACAGACAGACAGACAGACAGACAGACAGACCCACGGAATTGAGTGACGCGGATTTTCGTTATGTAGACATTATGAAACGCCCAAAAAGTGTATTATCTCAAAATCGAAAATGTTTGCGATCACCTATCGGTGTGGGAAGTAAAAATATACAAACTCAACGATAGAGCTGTAATTCTGCGCATCTTAGCTTTATCGGAAGCTTTGCAGTGCAGATAACTAATTTCGCTGAATTTTGAGCTGCTAGTGAGGATATATTTAACACTAGCTTGACGTTTCAAAGTTGCAGTCGAGTCTCGATCTCGAACTTACGCAAGTATTTATCACTTTATCACTAGGTTTATTATATTGAGTTTGACGTAGCCGAAATAACGTTTCGATACCCAAGGGCTTTCTGTCCAAGCTCTGAGCCAGAGGAGGTAGCAATCCTAGTTCTGCATAATTCCTAAAACTCATTTTGTGGTTGTCTCTTTCAACTTTTTTTGTCAATTTTTGTGAACTTTGATTGAAGGCCACAGCATTGGCCGAAACGAGAGTAAAGTCTAACTAAAGAATATGCAGTTTTTGTTAGAAACCCACAGATACTGACGTATTACTAACAAACGAGATATCTCTTAGTAAAGCGGTACATAAAACGTATATCTAATACGTCAAAATCTATTGCGCCTTCACATGCTTCGATACTTCGATATTTTTAATCGTCATATCTAATTTTTATTGGCTCCTCTTGTGTTCAATATATAACTATCTGATTTGAAAAATAAAAGCAAAATATTCTAAAATATACGTTGGTGATGTCTTAGAATCAACTTTGGAATAATGTATACAAGAACTATCAAACATTTGCTTTGATTGGCATCTTCGCACATGTTCAAAACAAAACGTGTCATATTCTAACTTAAAGCTAAACAAAATTTAAATAACAATGATCCTTAAACAAAATACATACGCAAATCTCTCAGGTTTTCGAAAAGCACAACGAAAGACACCTGAACACATAGGGTCTAGCTTGTAAGAGATAGTTTAGGAAACGAGAATAAAAGCAGCTCATATGTAATGGCTTCTAATTTCCTCCTGGTGCAAACCTATCCTGGTAAGCAAACTGTAAACCAGAGAGGTTCTAATACAAGTATGGAATAAAGCCTCGTGTCCACTTGCAAGTAACTTGTGATAGTTTTTGCAGCAAGTACTTGCTTGTTTGTCTACACTATCTTTTAATTGTTCGCAAATTTAATCTAGGAAATTGCTCTCTCTCTCGCAATTTCACTTGGGCTTGATTATATATTTAATTAAAAAAGAGAAAGATAGTAAAAGGCGGAGAAAATGTTGGGTGAGAAAGTGGATTCAGCGTAGAACTACTCTAGGGATACATGAACTTTAATGACTCAAAGAACTCCTAAGGACTCTTATATATTTCATTAGTCCCTTGTCCACTTTTCTTTTTTTTTTGATTTATTCTTCATTCTTGGTTAATTTGCATTTTCAAGTTATGTAGCTTCCCTTGAATTTCCGCTGTAGAAGTATTAACTAAGTCGGCCAATTTTTGTAATGCATTCTGCTATTTGATTCTGTCCTCAAATTCTGTAGTATGTACATCCCATAATTCGGGATATAATTCAAAATTTTCAATAAAAAATCACGTGTCTTCTTTCGTCCAATTGCACTTCTCCATATTTGATTTGCAACACTCCTTGCTGCAAGACTTTCGAAACAGTCTCGAAATGTTTGTGGCAAACTAATTTCCTGAGAGTAGCCGTGTACACTACAAGCTCTCAGCAAGTCGCAAGTCCTTTATGTGCAAGTAATTTTGCTGCAATGTTTCCCTAATGACGTCGTGCACACGCTACGCAAGTGACTTGTGAGAATACCTAACTCTAGCAATTTTATTTGCTGGTGGACACGAGGCTTAAAGGTCTCTATTCAAAATGCTACTATGGTATACCCGATCAATCCTAAACATTCCTCATTTCAACGCTACGAGCTCTTAAAGGTGGATCTAGATGGAATGGTCATAAATATGTCCTTCACTCAGTCCATCTGATATTATTGTATATTCTCTACAGTTCATATCAACCACGAATAAAATAATAACATTAATACCTGTCCACTTTGACGATGCACAAAAGCCTAATCTACCAAGCATGACACGTAACCCAGTTCCTTTTATTACCCTTTATTTCCCTTGGTGACCCACTTCCACCTTTCTATTGCGTGAAGTAACATCGAAATAAATCACACGCCCTTGCGGTCGTGAACTTTGGTAATTTACAGGTCATTTTCTTTCTTCTTCGCCCGTGTTTAATCAAGTTTATTATTAGTCGTTAGAATTTCAAAGTAAGTAATTAGATTTTCATATTTCATATTTTGATAATAATCAGCAAATGTTCTTCTAGTGGAACTGAACACGTGTTCAACAGCTCATAATCTAGTGAATTTGAGACGCTGGACAGTAACGAGGAAGAACAGCTATGAAGCTGAACTTCGCCCGAATATTGTTGTTGTTTGTCGAAGTCAAACCAATTCTACTACTCAAATTCCGCCATATCCAAATTTAACATGGGATACATATACAGGGTGTTTCAGAACTATGGGATCAAACTTCTAGGGGTTATTCAGTGCAACAGTAGAAAACTTTTGAGTATAGGGACCCATGTCCGGAAAAGTGTCCGTACGGTACTATGGCAATAAGAAGAGTTAAAATGTAGCAAGTCGATGAATTGCCTAAATAGCCTTTAATGCAATCACTTTTTGCCTTTTGTACATGATATAGTCACAATTGTTCAAAATGTCTCCCTCCAACTTGAATAAACCGATTTAAACGTCGCACATGATTCGGCGCACTTGACTAAAAGTTTGATACTCGTTTTGAATGATTTTCAAATGCTGTAATTCGTCCGATTAGGTCTTGCTCTGTTTCTACTGGAGTTTCGTAGACCAAAGACTTTACATGTCCCCACAGGAAAAAAATCTAGCGGCGTTAAATCGGGTGATCTAGGAGGCCAAGAAACGGCTCCACCCCTAGCAATCCAATGGTGCCCAAACCGCTGAGCCAAATCCTTACGTACTGGTACAGCAAAGTGAGCCGGCGCTCCATCGTGCTGAAACCACATTTGCTTTCGGCGTTTCTTGGAGGAAGTTCTTCCAGTACTTCTAGAAAATGTTCCAATAAACGTTCAAAAGCAAATGCGGTTTCAGCACGATGGAGCTCACTTTGCTGTACCAGTACGTGAGGATTTGGCTCAACGGTTTGGGCACCGTTGGATTGCTAGACGTGGAGCCGTTTCTTGGCCTCCTAGATCACCTGATTTAACGCCGCTAGATTTTTTCCTGTGGGGACATGTAAAGTCTTTGGTCTACGAAACTCCAGGAGAAACAGAGCAAGACTTAATCGGACGAATTACAGCAGCATTTGAAATCATTCAAAACGAGTATCAAATGTTTAGTCAAGTCCGCCGATTCATGTGCGACGTTTAAATCAGTGTATTCAGGTTGGAGGAAGATATTTTGAACAATTGTTGTGATGATATCATGTACAAAAGTAAAAATTGAATGCATTAAAGGCTATTTAGGCAATTCATCGTCTTTCTACATTTTAACGCTTCTTAGGGCCGTAGTACCGTACGGACACTTTTCCGGACATGAGTCCCTATAATCAAAAGTTTTTTACTGTTGCACTGAATAACCCTAGAAGTTTGATCCCATAACTCTGAAACACCCTGTATACCCAATTCCGTTAATAAATAAAATGCTTATTTTGTTGTTGATTGTTTCCAATCTACGAGTGATCGCTTGGCTTGGAGGAGGTCCTTGTGGTTGCCTGAATATGCTCTAGGATCATATGCTTGCACTATATGCCTGACAGTTCGGCGTTCCTCTCCACATTCGCATCGTGGGAATTTATGCTTGCTCCATTTAAACAATAAATCAGTGCACACTCCATGCAAGGGGCGAATTATGTTTACGGTCGACCATTCCTTTTGGTGGAGCTCAAGATTAGGGGGTTCTTAACCAACAGTTAGATTACTGTTCACTTCTGATTTTTGGTCGCCCAAATTTCTGGCCATTCAACTGCAGGGTTAAAACCGTCAGATTCAAGTTGGAAAGCTGACATTAATCTGCGCAAGGAGAGATCAGGTATATCTTCGTAGATTGGCAGTAGGGGATTTTTTTTTGTTTGGTTACTGGCACTAGGAACTAGTCCCATTAGCCAGAAACAATATGTCTATATTTTTTTCCTATTAATGAAATGCTTCAAGCCGAAAAATCACCTCCCCTACGCAGGTCTTCTTCATAAACAACAGGCTCTGCGTTTTTTTTTAATACTAAATTTATACACATCTACGCACACGCAAAAATATTCCTGCAGCTAACAAGGGCGTACCCAGGATTTCAGTTAGGGGGGGGCAGGGGGCTGCTTAGTGCTTATACCTGTTTCGAAAATTGACTTTTATTCATTAACTTTTATGATGACACAAAACAAATATTATAAGTACATAATAATTATACTATACATTATGTATAATATATAATATTATATAAGTTTATTTTAATTTAACAGTAATCTTCTCGGATTTGCCGAAAATTTGTCTATGACAATCTTTTCAATAAACTCACTGTTGTCTTTTAAATAATTGCGATGTACGCTCATCAGACATAAACCCGTAAGCCTTTCTTCACCCATGGTGCTTCTTAGCCACGTTTTAACTCTTCGCAGCGTACTGAAGGACCGTTCTACGGTCGCCGTGGTGCATGGGATAGTGCTTAAAATAATTAATGCCTTTCTGACAGCAGGGTAAAAAATGTTCGCTTCTTTGAACAGATCAACTACTTCTATGTCCTTTAATTGATCATCTGATAAAGCCTTCGTCACCCATAAATTATGCCAAAGGTTCAGTTCCCCGGTGATATCCAGGTTATAAAATTCTTGGAATGATTCTGCGTTTTTGTGTAGGTCTGCAATGCTGGTTTTTGTCATGTACAAGGGATGTAGCCTGCTTAAAGCAAACGCCGGAGTATTTTCTTGGGAGAATCGAATATTCAATGATGAAATGAGTGAATCAATGTATGGTATTATCAGGGAACGCCGCCAATATTCGTTATCATTGTCTGATGGCGGATTACTTCTATGTGTTTGCTTATGAGCAAGACGTGGAACCGAAATTTCTATGTTCAAATCCATTGCAACAGCTCGTGCTTTTTGAAGTATTTCATTACTTATTCTATCAGGAAACTCGCGGTCATTTCTGAGAATGTCCTTGATATTTTTAATGTGTTTTCCTACCGAGATCATGTCGATCGATTTAGCTTGCAGTGCGTTAACTACTGGTTCTATAACTGCTGAATATTTGGCTATTGTTTGTAGAGAAACAATAAACACTGGTTTTGTAACGGCTGAATGCAACTGATATGCAGATTTTCTGGTGGCATAATTTCCCTCTACAGATAACGTTTCTAGAGATTTCACGAGCTCTGAAAAATGTTGAGAAAACTTTCTGATTGATTTATATTTTTCGGACCATCTCGTCTCACATAATCGTGATAGGTTTGGAGCGTAGTTTCGACGTGTAGTCGATTCTCTGAAAAACGTTATAACATCCTTTACAGTGGCGACAGTATTTCTAATTTCTGGCACTGCGTTCGCATCATTCACAACAAGGTTGAGTTTGTGACTTGAGCAATGAAAATATAAAGCACGAGGATATTTTTTTCTCAAAATGGCTTGTACGCCACCCTCTTTTCCTGCCATTGTAGAACAGCCATCGAATCCAAACCCTACGCAATCTTCTTTGGAGAGGTTAGAACTAATTAAGAAATTGTCAATTGCTTCGGCGATTGCGGAAGCATTTTGTGCTTTTAGTTCAACGAACCCTACAAATTCTTCTCTGATTTTACTTTTGCTTTCGTCGTAGAACCGCACGCCTATTGACAGCTGTTCTTTCCCAGATACGTCTGCTGTTTCATCAGCTAAGATTGAGTAAGCCATGGTCTTCCGAACCTCACTAATTACATTCTCCTGAATAACTTCGCCACATAAATTTATTAGTTCGTTTTGTATTCTTGGCGAAGTATAAATTGCATTTCGACGGCACTTTTCAAAGTGACTCTTTAATTTGTTGTCCCCTGAATCGATTCTCAACTTCAATAAATCTAATAAAACACCCTCATCTGCTTGTTTGCCCCTAAGAGGCATATCATGTGTACCGCAAAATACTATACAAGAAATAATTGATGACAATATTTGTCTGTTTTCATCGATTGCTTTTTGGTGTCCACTTTGCAGTTGGATGTCTACAGGAACATTTTCAAGAAAATTTTTTGCAGCATTTGTCGCCGTTTGGTGAAGGTTGGTCGTTGCATGCTTTCGGCAGTCTTCATGCATATTTTTGAACTTTAAATATGGCCTGACCATAAACGATCCCAAAATTCCTCTCACAGTGCTAATGGGCGGAGGAAACAAAACACAATACTTACAAAGAGCACCTTTTAGTCGCTTGGAATATACTAGCCATGGTGAATATTGATCCAACCAAGCATGATTAAATTTTCTTTTTAAATGGCTTGCATCACTTTCAAAATCGTAATTTCTGGGCGGGATCCAAGGATTTTGTAACAACTCCCTCTTCTTTTCCGTCGATAGCTGGGTAGCCAATCCAACATAACGACCCAGATCATTTTCATGACAGCCATCGTCCACTATAATTTCAGGATCGACGTTGACGTCATAAGTTTGTTGGGATGTCGATGGAGAAGAATAGTCGGCAACAGATATATTAAGAGGTTCTACTGAAGAATTTGACGCTTGTCCAATGTTAGCATGCAATGATATTGGCATTACATGAGTGGTTTTATCATGGTTGTCATTTTCATCGCTTCCACTGCTACTTTCCCGACCTTTTTTTCTTTTTTCGCGTGGCCTCCCTAAAAAATGGATACACAGAATTACCCTTACAGTGTTTAGGCGGGTTGCATAGGACGAAAATCAAAGATCAAGTTTCACATTCTCTTGCATATGGTTTGAACGCCAAATAATCAAAACTAGGTAAGTAATTTGAAATAATACACTTGTTGTGACGTTAGAGAAAAGGGATTTTGTTGTCGGTATGATCTTATTAATAAATCCAAAATATTGCAAGGATCTTTCTTTTATGTTTTTTTTTTAACTTTTTTATCACAAAATATTCACAAATGTTATTTTAGCTATTATAACAAAACCACGTGTTGTAATTAATAAATTTAAATATTGTAAGTAATGCCTAAGATATACACTTACAAGAGAGTCATAGCCCCCCTTAAACAAATCAAATAATCATATTAAGTATGTACTTAAGTGTTTTGTTTTGACTCACCTCTTTCAAAGAATTTCCTGATATCCATTTGACGGAGTAATATTTCCAGTTGTTGCGCAGTAAACGTAAATCTCGTGTCTCCGCAACGAAACTATAAGACACTATCTATGGCGTATGAAATATTCGCTCGTATTCCACTCCGAACTGAACTGTATTCGAACTAAATTCACGTGCTCTGCCTTACGTTCCGCTTATATATTGAAAATATTCTCGCTCCCGAAATATGTAGAAAATACTCGAGCTCGACTCTATTTCCATCCTTGTCTTATAATACATGCTATCACTGTCTTTTCTTTCCGGAATAGTCCATGCTAGAATATTCTTCGTGGTATTGCTATTCAATACTAGATGTCTCTATTGACCGTATACAGTATACATTGAGCCTATTTCTTTTTACTGGAAAAAGTACTGCCGTCCGAAACTAGATGGCGTTAGATGTTATTTTCTTCCGATTATATTCAGCTTTAATCCTATATGGCTCTGATTGTCTCGTCGGAAGCGGAAACTACGAGATACCACGGTTTTGTGGGAGATTTAAATTATATTGCATCGCTAACAGTATACTAGAGTCTGTCTAGTGAGTCGCGGCACAGAAATAACCGCGGCAAATTTAAAAATAATTTAGTTGTAAGCACTGAATAGAATATGCTATGAAATTTGAGTTTGATACTTTCACTATTTTATTTTATGAACACTAAGAATCTTAAACTAAATCTGTACAGATATATACTACTTAAAATAATATGCAACATATTGAATATTATTTTATTTTAGCATAGCATTGAAAACAAAAATTATATAATAAAACCAAACTTGCATCAAAACCGTACTTAATTTTTATTTATTCTGTCTCGTAATCAAAATCAGATTCTAGAAATTAAATTATCGACTATAAATCATTACTGACACTTTCATTTGTTAGTGATAACTAACAAATAATAAAAACGAAATAAAGAAATAAATAAAGTGTATCAAAACTTGATCAAAACATTTTGCGTTTCGTTTGACGGCGGCTGAAGGTCGCCATATAAAATATTCTAATAAATACGTTGTGACACGACCGACACGACTCACTATACAGACTCTATATCGAATGTTGTAGAATATTTAACTATAGAAAATAAAGAACAAATCTGGCTGAAAAGATATTTTGTTTCCAACACTTCATTTTGCGCAGAGTAGGTAACACGTTTTTAATTTTTATTTGCCAAAAAAAATTACATTTATTTAATCTTCTAGGGGGGGGCAGCTGCCCCCCCCTGCCCCTACCTGGGTACGCCCTTGGCAGCTAATAGAACCGTCCTAATTCATAATACCTATCGAGTAGTGAGTAACCTATAGAGGACAACCATACAGAACCCTAAATAGGAAGGATGTGGGATAGGATTAAACAGGGTCACAAATTCTTCTTGCCTAAGGACCCTTTAAGGCATTTCGATTCGTACAAACAACATATAGGCCACGGTTAGGATGGGTTATAATAGACAGAGGTTGGTCACAAAGGAAAGCTATAAACATCAGCTAGATTTTTTGTAGCGAATTTTTCAAAAACAGTATTAAGCATGAGATGACATCAGTTCTGTCTAGAGATAATAGATGAGCTGTGTTAAAAGGAGCAGTTAAACCACAATTTATGAGGTTTTGGTGCAGTGTGTTCAATATTCCTAGAGCAATTGAAGTAGGTGTGGTCCAGATCCCCTTCAATATCTATATTGGTCTTCTTATATTCCTTCTCGAAGGATAGATGACGAAGCTATTTAAGTTGGGGTTGATTTGATGCAACCCGTAATAGTTCTCATAGAAGAGTTTAACTAGCTATCTATCAGTGTGTGTTTAGCCACACTGGCGAGCAAAATTCAGCCGCTGAGAAACAGAGGCTCGGGGCCAAAATACAGAGTGTAGAAGCGGAGGCACCTCATGAGGTTCTACATAATTTTTGCTGATGTTATTTTGTTATTTCTGCTGTTTACTGTGACTGCGATGGACTGCATATGTTTTTTAAACGACAGTGTCCGATACAGTGTGACACCTAGGTATTTGGGTGTGAGATTATAGGACAGCAAAATGCTGTACAAAATGCAGTTTCTCGATAGCAAAGAATTTAATAATGATCTTAACATCTGTTTAATGTCCTCAAAATGACGCGAGGCAAAATTATCGGAAATAACGAAACTAATCTTAGATAATTTAGTTCTAAAGTCGCAATGCTCAATAAAGAGCGACGACACCGCATGCAATAGGGTGGCCGGAGTGCCCGCTTTTCAGTGATTCTTCATCTCCAAGTGATCCAAGGTCATCTGGGTTAGCGTGCACATTCAAAGCCCTGCCTATTACTGAGTGTTTTCCATTGAGTTTTACAATAGGATCCCAGAAATCGAATACAGCTACTCCATCTTTGTCAGCTTCAATATTTCCAAAGTCAGCCCAATGGCGGTGCTCTCTGTCAGCATCCTGAGGACCATGGTTGGTCTGAAAGTGGAAGTAACATTTGTACAAGCTATCCACTATGATCAAGGGATCTATAAGAGCACGCGTAAGTCAAATTTCTTAAATGTCAAAAACGATATATTCAATAGCCAAATTCGGGCAATGCCCGAAAAAAATACGCAGAACTAGTTTTGAGCAAGGTATATTTCCCAAACACGAAATATTAATTTTATACGGCTATTGAGCATTACCAAATAGGCAGAACTAGTTTTGCGCATCCTGAAATGCACAGAACTAGTTTTGCGCAACTTGAAATGCACAGAACTAGTTGCAAAAACCATCAAAACGTATCGTTTAGGTTAGGTTGGGTTAGGTTAGGTTCTTGCAACGTTCTTGCAATATAAGTACGAATCGTGGAAACGCAAAAAGAGGTTTGGAAGCACAAGCCTATTTAATGCTCACACAGTCACACAATCAAATTAAAAATTTAAACCAGCCTCAGTTGGCGATTTATTATTTGTTGGTATTCATTAAAATATATTTAGCTTCTCCAACTTTATATTTATTTGAATCCGTCGCTGGCGCTGATTAAATGGAAGAAGCAGAATTTGTGCTGTTCATTCAGACAATATACAGAACTAGTCCTGTGCATTTCAAGTTGCGCAAAACTAGTTCTGCCTATTTGGTAATGCTCAATAGCCGTATAAAATTCATATTTCGGGTTTGGGAAATATTCCTTGCTCAAAACTAGTTCTGCGTATTTTTTCCGGGCATTGCCCGAATTGGGGTGTTGAGCGTAACATTTGTACTAATAAATTGGTAATTAAAAAAATTATTTTCAGGTAAAAGCCTCTGCCAAGGTAAAATGGCCATCCCAAAGATCACGTATTATAACTGGTCAGGTAATGTTACGCGATTTTGAGCAATCAAGTTGTTTTCCCGTTACTGGCGACTTTATCAATAACAATCAATAAATAGGTATTTATTACCCCTGTGATGAAGGGAAAGCGAGAAAAATATCGATAAACTGTAAGACATTAAAGACATTTAAATTTCAATGTTTGAATGTAACTTTTTTAGCTCATATTGATCATTGGCCAATCTAACCTACACTTGTTACAAACAAACTTCAGAAGCCGTTATCAAAAAGCAAAACAGGATCTTACTATTATGTTGTAGGCACCGCACATTTCTATATCAGCAATGGCATATTAATGGCATGGTGCAGCATATCAGCCGTAAAACATCACGAAATTAGTACGAAAATAGAAACATAATAGGGAAGTATCTTTCCTTTGTCCAAGGTGTCACACAGTCGACTAGTATCATGAGGTTTAGAACAATGATTTAATTGTTATATCCGCTTAGTGCATACAAAAATAAACGTACTGCTGCATTTCGTTACTTTCTACATCATTTTGTTTTTTAGTAATTCCATTCTAAAGTTTAAAGAAAGGAATTCAAATTCAGCCAATCAGTGCCAACCGCGCGAATCATCAGCAGTGCATTGTTGCCAAGAACAGCTTTGACTCGCAGACGGGAACAGAAGACAAGATAGATAAGCCAGCCCGCGTACAGCTCCGGCATTTCGCGCGTCATCAGAATGCGTCAACGCAGCACACATATCTGTCTTTTGATTGGCCGTTCGCCTTTAGGGCAGTGGCGACACTGCCCTAGGAGAATTCAAATATTTTCCTTATTTTCATGGCTTTCCTGTGCCCAAAAAAATCGGAGAAAAAAAAGAGATGCTTTTTATGACGTACTCTATCATATGCAACCAAAAAAAAATTCATAATACTAATCCATTAATTATCAACACAAATATTATATCTGCAGGAATAGACTTTACAACAAACGTTGCGTTGTAAGGTTACAAGTGGATATACAATGGTGGTGGTAATCAAATATAGGTTTTAAACAAGTACCCTAACTTGAATTTGGCAAATCGAGGAGCGGAAAATTTTCATTCGCTCATAACCTCAACTCTCAATAACGCATAATTTTAAATTCAAATAATTTGAAGGTCATATAGTTCAAAAATCGATGAATGAAAAACGTTTTAGTATTCTGAAAATTACCTTTAATACCCTTTTTGGGTCTTTTAAGGGAAACATCCATTGTTCAACGTAAACCTCTCAGTTTCTGTTTGCATCGAAATAATTCACCTTCAAATGACGTCAGTCAGTCAGTCATTTAGATGGCCACGTGATGATGTAAAGAGTTTTGCTATTTCTGGCATGATAGACAAGACTCTCTTGAAAGGAGTTGTATTAATAATAAAAGGAGGGATCAAGGTTCATTAAGAACATTTGCTACAACTATTGCTACCAAAAGAATTGATAATTTGCATTAAAAGCATTACAATAACAAGAAATATACGTGGTTTTAACAATTACATATTCACGTAATATGGACTGATATTTTACTTAAATTTTCTGAAGTTTTGATCTATTTTAACATTAACAAGTTTAAGAGAACTTTTTTGTTTAACAACGGTGGTAAACGACAAAATGCAACCGAATAGAGTCAAAACTAGCTCAAAACGACAGAGAGCAGACAGATGACAGTGGGAAATAATAGAAAATGACTAAGCACAGCCGAATACAACAGAAAAGAACAAAAAACGGCTCAAAACTACAGAAATCAAGCACATAACAACTGTAAACGATAGAGAACGACCAAATATAACCGAATAGAACAGAAAATAGACCATAACAGAAAGCAAGCAGATAACAGCGCAAAACAACAGAAAACGACTAAATACAGCCGAATACAACAGGAAAGAGCAGAAAATAGCTAAAAACAAGAGAAAGCAAGCAGATAACATCTGCAAACTATAGAAAACGATCAAGAACAAACGAATAGAATAGAAAACAGCCCATAACAACAGAAAGCAAGCAGATAACAGCGCTAAACGATGAAAAACGGCTAAACACAGCCGAACACAACAGAAATGAGGAGAAAACAACCAAAAACAACACAAAGCAAGCAGATAACAGCTGTAAACGGTAGAAAACGACCAAATACAACCGAATAGAGTCAAAACTAGCCCAAAACGACAAAAAGCAAGCAGATAACAGCGGGAAACAATAGAAAATGACTAAACATAGCAGAATACAACAGAAGAGAACAGAAAATAGCTAAAAACAACAGAAAACAAGCAGACAACAGCGACAAAACAATAGAAAAGGACAAAACACAACCAAATAGAACAGAAAATAGTTGAAAACAACAGAAAGCAACCAGATAATAGCGCTAAACAATAGAAAACGACTAAACACAGCCGAATACAACAGAAAAGAGCAGAAAACAGCTAAAAACAACAGAAAGCAAACAGATAACAACTGCAAACGGTAGAAAACGACCAAATACAACCGAATAGAACAGAAAACAGCCCATAACAACAGAAAGCAGTCAGATAACAGCGCTAAACAATAGAAAACGACTGAAACACAGCCGAACACAACAGAAAAGAAAGAAAACAGCTGAAAACAACAGAAAGCAGGCAGATAACAACTGTAAACGGTAGAAAACGACCAAATACAACCAAATAGGATATAAAATAGCCCATAACAACAGAAAGCAAGCAGATAACAGCGCTAAACAATAGAAAACGACTAAACACAGCCGAATACAACAGAAAAGAACAAAAAACGGCGCAAAACCCTATCTACAATGTTTAAAAATGTGACAGCATATAAATTTAAATTCCTTTTTTTTAAAGTACCAATCCCGTATCGCCAACTGGCGAACTATTTTAAAATGAGGTATTCCAGTTACTCAAATCTACATTGGTACGCATTATAAATTTTAATTAGGTTACCCTACCTAATGAAGCTGAGCATACAATTTTGGCATTCACTGAAGTCAACCCGAAGCAGCATACATAATTCTGTTGTACTCACATTCAACGGGTTGTAGTGTAGTCCAGCCCCTGAGCATCCATTTCCAATGTGTCCAGATCTGTGAATATGGAAACCATGAGGTCCAGGACGTAGGCCACGAATTTCTCCTTCAATATGTACTCTACCTTCGGTCTGGGTCAATTTAACGAAACCATGCACATCATGCTCTTTGAGAGGGTCCGTGATATGAACAACTGCAGTTATAGTATCAGGAAAATCCTTCAATGAAAATTAAATCAGGTCAAGTAGGTTGATTTTGGCAGAACCGCCAAATCGTAGCGGCTTGTCAACTTAGACTTTCATGACTTTTGTAAATACATATAAACGAAGGAACCCTTGTGAATTTGCTTCGCTGCTATTAAATGAGTTCATTAAATTCTTAATATTTTATATTAAGTACATAGCAGACGCAATAAGTAAAGTATTAAAGTATAGAGTATTTACTATTGCCTTATAATTTATTAACAGTGCTGTTCTTAGTGACGCGTTGGGAAACAGTAACAAAGCCTACACAGAACACGAGGCTAATGACCATAGCAGTTGATGCCGTTGACACAAAAAAAATGAAGTCAAGTTGATTGACTCAATACTTCCCACACATCACGGTGATACCAGTTTATTATTATCCTATAGCATGAAGCTTCAGTCTGAGATCCCCTTGCAACCAAATCATCGCCAGTCCCTCCCCCCCCTAAATTGTCTTATGCCGCTAGGTCTTCCCTTCACAGGTCGGGGGGGGGGGGGGTGCAGCTCGCGGGGTGGGGGGTGAAAACTCTGCCTCGCGAAGATTTTCGAAAAATAGCGTCGTTTTGATAAGTGCTATCAAAAAAGGTTCAAAGAGAATTAAATTTGCGACCTCTGGAGGTTGTGCTTCGAGGGTGACGGGGAGAAGAGGGTGATTTATTTTTCTCCATAAATGATTTGAACCCCTCGATAGCGCTTACCAAAACGAAGCTATTTTTCGAAAATCCTCACGGAGCAGAGTTTACACCCCCCCCCCCCCCCCTGCGAGCTGCAACCATTTCCGAGGTCGCAAACTTGGTGTACATTCAGGGGACCAATGTCTACCATCCCACCAAATCTCATTTCTGTCCGACCTTTTGCGCTCAAAGGACTCTTGTAGGACTTGACGATTGGCTATTATCAGCAGTAGGTAGCGATGTAGCGATGTGTTCCTAAATGTCGTACCTTTTTTTAAGCCCAAATGTGTTATTAAGACAGCTGCAGATAATAGGGATATGAAAAATATTATTCTATTAGGAGAAAAAGGGTTACAGAACTTTTTGATAGCGTTCTTCGACTTAATACAATTATGATTTTCGTAAAAATCACAAGCCACCCCCTAACTTTAGGGCACTGTAGAATTGAAACTATTGGTGGAAAATGTGAATAATTGTGTTGTCTTCATATATCATTTGAACGTTTTTTTCTATAGCACTCACCACAACGGCGCTAGTTGTCGAAAACCGTCCCGAAACAGTTTTCACCCCATCCACCCCATCCTCGGGCGGCAATCCCCAGATGTCGCAAATTGAAACTTAACTTAATTAAACAACCCCGAGGTAGTATCATTTCCACTAAAAGTATGTATAAATAAAACATTTTTTGCAACAGCATATGTATATCGGTAGTAGGTAGTGTAGTGGTGTGTTCCTAAATACCGTAATTTTTTTTAACCAAATGCGTGAGTTTAGCCAGCTGCTGATAATAAGTAAATGAGAATATATCACGAACTTTTGATAAAGTTCTCCGTCTTAATACGCGATGAAATTCTGATTTTAGTGAAAATAACCAGAGATTCACGACTTGACTTGATTTTCAAGCTCCTTGGCTTGACTTGGCATGACTTGACTCAAGTCAAGATCAAGTCAAGTATTTGTTTTCGAAATTCAAGTCAAGTCAAGCAGTTACACATCAAGCAACTTGAAAATCAAGTTTTTCAAGCTAATTACTTGATTTTTCTTTTAAAAATTGTTCTTTTTTGATATGAATCTGATTAACTGCCAAAATGCAATAACAATAAAAATCTATGTATACAAATATGTAATATTTTATTTAAAGAAAGATCCAAAAACGAAAACTCCAACAAACTAAGTTAAATAATGAATGTAAAAAAAGCTCAGCGAAGTATCCCACCTCATCCGAGCCTTCACTGCTGGCTTCTAATTAACAGTGCTGTTCCTAGAGTGGCGCCGGGACACAGAACAGAACACGAGGCTAATGACCAGAGCAGTCGATGCCGATGACACAGAAGGAAAAAAATTCGAATATCCTCATTTGCCATCCATGATTTGAGACATATAAGACTTATAACGGAGTTATCACCTAAGCGATTCCTTGTTTTGATAAGAGTTAAGGCAGCTCTAGAAATCTGCCTTTCATCTGGAGCTGAAGGAGCTGGCGTTGCCAAAAACTCTTTGGCCATTGCGGCAAAGTTTAGAAAAATACATTCGTGTCTTTTCCAACACTCTAAAATATCTTCAGTACTGTTCCTTGCCGCTTGAACACTATTTATAATCTGTTCATCAGTTTCATCTCGATCAGGCTTATTGTCAAGCTCCATAGCTCACGAATCTAGTCTATCGAACAGCATATTAATGCAAAAATGATGGAAATACTCTTAAAAACATTAAGGTACTGGCAAATCTGTTCAATTAATGACCATTGTGTGTCGGTTAGCTTTAAAGTTGTTGTCGTAACCTCGGTGATTCCCCTATTTTAACGCTTCGATTCGCATTTTACAAATCGATATCAAGCAACATCAAGTGGTTTGATTTTACTTGATATCAAGTCAAGTAGTTCAGATCGAAAATCAAGTCAAGTAAAATATCAAATTTTCAAAAGCTTGAGCTTTCAAGTCAGGTCAAGTATCTAGGAAAAAACTCAGCTACTTGGCTTGATCTCTCTCTCTCTCTTCAGTCGTAGTTCGCTCCCGAACGTCGTGACTCATACATGGTTATATTGTGTCAGTGATCGCCTTGTTTCTCGGTCTTCCACGGCACGCATTACTTCTGGGACCGACATGTGCGTAAGGTCCCTTATTTGGTCCATGAACCTTATAAGGGATCTGCCCCTCGTTCTTTTCCCGTCCACCTTCCCTTGGACCATGAGCTTCTCCATCCCGTCCCTGCGCATAACGTGTCCGAAAAATTTGAGCATCCCACGTTGTATGGTTGGTAAAAGCCGATCATGATCTTTGATTTTGAGCTCCCTGAGGATGGAGATGTTCGTTTTGTGTGCTGTCCAGGGTATTCTTAGCATCCTCCAGGATGCGATAACACGTCATTTCAAACGCCTCTATTCTATCACGACAGGAGGCGTTTAGAGTCCAGGATTCTGACCCATAAGTTGCTATGGGGAAAACTAGCGCTTTCATTAGTCTGGTTTTCGTTACTTTGTGGTTGTGGTCCTTCCATATTCTCCCCAGTCTACTCAACGCCTCCTTCGCCATTCCGAATCTACGCTTTATTTCGGGTTCAAAACTTCCTTTGTATTGTACTACTACTACTTGGCTTGATGAATTCCTAAAAATCACAAACCAACCCCGAACCTTGGCGCACTGTAGGAGAAAAACTATTGGTCGCACACGAAAAATGTAAAGACCAGAATTGTGCAGAATTTTGTTGTCTCCATAAGCCATTTGAACCTTTTTTTTGATAACACTTACCAAATCGACGCGATTGTTCAAAAATCGTCGCGAGGCAGAGTTTTCACCCCCTCACCCCTCGAGCGGCAACCTCCCGACAACTGGAACTGTTGTCATTTTGAAAATGTCTTTTCATGACAAATCAATTGCGTTATTTCAAAAGTGTCGGTCGATTCAAGGTAAAAAAGAAAAAGAAAGAGGCAGCGCCCTATCCCCGAACCATCCCAATTTCACCCCCACCCAAAAAAAATTGATAATGATCAGGAACCCCTAAAACGTCTAAAAGCGAAGTTTGAGGTGTTTTTATATTTTTAGTTTTTTATTATTGCCGCGCCGCCACTGAAACGATTTCTAAAAATCAAACGCGTTTTCCATCCTTGTCACGGTAATAAATCTGCGTCAAAATGTCATTAAAACAGTTCAAAAGTTTCCACGTTACACAATACAGAACGATCTAAAGTAATGTATGTATTTTGTATACATCAGAAGATTCTCAAAGTCCCTTGGTTTCTGTAATCGGCAAGGAAATGTTCGGATGGACCTAAGAAAGTGTATTATAGCGCTAGGTCTTTCTTTCACAGGTCGATGGGCAGCCTGTTATGAATACAAAAAAATTTCAATTTTACAACCCCCACCCCTTAACCGCTCCAATTTCGCCCCTACCCAAAAAAAATACCTAACCTAGTTTCGCAAAAAACCAAAAGTTGCTTTTTGCCGCCGTTATGAATCATTGTCACTTCATTCAAAATTAATTTTTTGTCAAGCATTTGGTTCTTCCCTTAGGGATAGAGAGGTGGTGAAACCTTTGTAAACATATGTGATTTTATTCTGGGCTAGTAAAGGACCATTTTTTGTTCACACATTTGCAGCTGTTAACTTGAACTGGTGATAAAGCACTTTTTATCAGCTTCCTGATTGTCAAATGTACAAAAATCTTCTAAGGTGGATGATAACTTCAGGCGTGCAAAAATATAAAAGGTGAAACTACTACTTACGGATCTTGATGGGACAATGATGGCCGCACATAATGTAGCTAGCACACTAAGTAGAGCTATTTTGAACATTTTATATTTTTCGTTAATTACCATCAAATAGGTGAAACTGTAGTGTTACGGAAATGGCTCGATCCAGTTTATGTACACCTTCGAGGAGAAAAATTCTTATTAAAGTCACGTTAAATTATGTCATAAATCTTTATTCATTTTTTGATATCTTGGAAGGTTAGGACTGCGTCCGCGTATTGAAAAATAGACATTCCTGTTAATGAAATCATTTTCGGTTTCGTTGTTGTCAAACAGCATTCTAAGAGATTTGCAAGGATGTATGGAAGCTATTAGCACTAGGTACCTAGTTGTTCCAGGAAACCCAAGCCAGCACTAATAATTGTGGTCTTGCAACACGGAACGTCCTAGAACTGTACTGAGCATGCGTATTACGAATCGGGTGTTTAGGTTTGTCTTGGACGGTTCTAGATAGTCCGAGAATTGTGCTAAGTTAGCACCTGGTCGGGAGCAAAATAGGGTTTGGGACCGTTTTAGGATCATGATACACCTGCGCAGTTTACGTGTTTTCTTTCTTGCTCACCGTTTTGCTAACCGTTGTAATGTCAAAATCGTCTTTGAACATGCCCGATTGGTTTTGTATTAAGTTAGTTTTTTGTCACTTTGGCTGTTGGGGCTGTTTAATTTGATTTATTTTGTTTAGCGTGTCATCATCATCGTAGTCACAATGTCTTAACATACATGTTGTGAACTCGTAAAATGCATTAAGTCGGAGCTAGAGTATTGCCGACACGAATATTATCAATAGTTTTGAGAACTGTAGCTTGCCATCGTTCGCGATTTACTGTCAATTCAGTGACGCTCTTGATACTCATATCTAGCAACTGTTTCGTCGTATCCACCCAGCGTGTAGGGGAACGGCCACGGCGCCGCCCACTCGGAGTGTGACCCTGAACTACAAGTTTCTCCATATTATCGCTACTGTGAATATGTCCGAAGAATGTAAGCATTCTGATCGACACAATGGAGGATAGTCTCTTTGTATTACCGAGCTCATCCAGTACGGAAACATTAGTTAGATGGGCGGTATAAGGAATTCTCAGCATTCTCCTCCACGTCCACATTTCAAAAGCATCTATGCGAGCTCGATCTGTCTTCTAACAGTCCAAGTTTCCGAGGCATACAAAAATATGGAGAACACAAGAGACTGAACCATTGACA
This sequence comes from Callosobruchus maculatus, assembly GCA_951848785.1. Taxonomy (NCBI): domain Eukaryota; kingdom Metazoa; phylum Arthropoda; class Insecta; order Coleoptera; family Chrysomelidae; genus Callosobruchus; species Callosobruchus maculatus. The sequence continues at coordinate 2,166,767 of CATOUR010000042.1, read as the reverse complement.
TTTTGGTAGCTTTAGTGATGTTATGGTCACGCCATATTCTAGTAAGCTTTGTCATGGCCACCCGTGCCTGTTGAATGCGTCGTCGAATCTCATTCTCACAGCTACCTGAATTGTCGGTCAAAGAACCGAGGTACACAAAACTTTGAACTACCTCACAACGGCCTATTGACTTTATTTCTCGACGATTGTCATGCTCTCTATCTACGATAATAACCTTGGTCTTGTTGTAGTTAATACCAAGACCATATGCTGCACTGTGTTGTTCTAAAACGTTCAATAGAGCTACTAGTTCTTCCTGAGAAGCAGCAATAAGGGTTGTATGGTCAGCAAATCTTAAGTTAGATATTTTGCTTCCGCCAATAGTTATACCGCCATTCCAGTTGTCCAATACCTGTCTCATCACAAATTCAGAGTAAATGTTAAATAGCATCGGAGATAATACGCATCTCTGACGAACTCCTTTTCTGGTTGCTGTTTAACCAGACAGGTTACCATCAATTTTTACACGAGCTGAGCTAGACTCATGGAGTTGCTGTATGAGAAATAGTAAGTGGTAAGGGACTCCCATGGAGATAAGGATTTCCCACAGTTTAGGCCACTTTACGTCTTAGAATAGTCCACAAAGCATATAAAAACGGGAAAATAATGCGTGAGCTGTATGGTTTATTGGATTGATATGGATCTGTTACGATCAAGCGCATTATCATAATCTAGTGATACAGATGATGATTTTGTTGTTATCTACATTAATAAAAAATTCTGATAAATCGTCCTCTAAAAAATAAATTTTAAATATACATAGATTGCGTTATTGTGATACAAACGAGTGTGCACCGTCCATTGAATATTATGGCACTCCATATAAGTTACGCAACTATAGGATCAAATAGCGTTTACTCTCCACAGCAAAACATCGATTCCTAAAGGATTAATCCGATTCCTTTGAAATTTATCTGGAAAACACGAGAGAACGCATACCACCACAAAACGCAGGTTGGGCATGACATCAATCATCTGAATCATCAGTTCATAAATATTGTTCAACGATGCGGTAATGACGGTAATAATGAATAACTCACGCAGTTGAAGTTTGTAGCACGAGCCGAATGCGAGTTTTTTAAATCAACAAGTAAGTTATTACATTACCGCGAGTTGAATACCATACTTTATCTACCACCGGAGCAATTAATAGTACTTAAATAGGTACATAATAATTTCGAATTATTTACTTAGGTACTTACTCACTCCAGTAAAATAAATATGTACAGCGTCGAATTAACGTTTGACGTTATTCTATGCTGTATAATCTACCAAAGAGAATCAAAGAGGATTTATTGAGATTATACAACGAAGTACTCCAAAAGAAAACAAATATATCAGACGACTGGCACAACTACATCATTATACCTATTTTAAAACCAGGTAAATCAAGAGACCATCACGACTCATACCGCCCCATAGCACTAGCATCTTGCGTCTTGAAGACCTACGAAAGAATGATTAAGAATCGTCTGGAACATTATCTAGAGAAGAACCTACTCCTACCGGAATCACAATTTGGCTTTCGGAAAAATCGTTCCACTCACGACCTATTGGGTAACTTAATAACAGACATCCAGTTAGGCTTTTCAATGAACGAACATACTGCTGTAGCATTTCTAGATGTCATAGGCGCTTATGACAATGTGGATGTATATATACATACTTGCTGAAAAGATGAAAAGACTGCAAATTCCTGATCAACTCACTTACCACCTGGTAACCCTTTACAGCAACAGCAAGATCTATATAAGAACCTGTGACACATTGATAGGACCTCGAATAACAGCGAAAGGACCACCACAAGGAAGTATCCTCAGCCCGTTACTGTGCATAATATATTCTTACGACTTGGAACAACTATTCTATGGGACGGAGGTACATATTTACCAATTTGCAGATGACTTCGCAATCAGCACCAGAAAAAGGAGTATTGCATTAATAACAGAAACACTAGATACCGCCATGACGACAGCAATAACATGGTTTGAAGGAAACGGATCTTCTATCTCCTATGAGAAATCTACAGTTTGTACGTTCAGCCGTACACGACTCAATCCACCAAATACAATAAACCTTGCAGGCAAAAACTTCAAACAACAAAATACAGTCAAATATTTAGGATTATATCTAGATAGGAAACTGAATTGGAAATATCACATTAAATATCTTATCAGAAGAGCAGAGAACGCAATCAATATTTTGAAAACATTTAGTAATTACAAATGGGGTGCAGACCCAACTATCTGTCTAACATTCTACAGATCTCTACTTAAATCAATATTAGACTATGGATCGATTCAATATGGCAACGCATCAAAGCAGAATCTGCAAAAAATAGAAAAAATAAAAAACAAATGTTTAAGACTTTGTGTTGGATACTTACCAAGTACTCCAATCAATGTAATGGAGGTAGAGTGCAATGAACCTCCTTTGTATCTAAGAAGACAAAAACTGAGTACAAGAATAGTATTGAAGCAGACTAGCAAAGACAAGGTTGCATCTGTTCATAAACTTTTCATTTTGGGGATGACTAGCAAATACTGGCAGCATAAAAGACTCCCTTTACTTGCAGAAATCTATGAATACTTATTACCAATCAGAGACCAAATATTATATTCTAACGTATTACACCCCTACTTTATGGCATGGGCACCTTTGCAGTTATAGCGTATATTTAATCATACATCGGTTTCACATCGACAAGTTTTTCGCGAATTTATTCATGGATTAATCATGTTCTTCTCCAAGGAAAGTAATTGTGTAAGCATCAAGTGAACAAAACCATGGATTTTGTGAGAGTATGCAGTGCTGTCAACACTATTGCTGTCATGTGGTTTGGCGGTTTTCTCAAGATCTATTCAGTTCGTATCTTTGCTGGCCTTTTTATAGTAAAACTCTTAATTTGATTGCGAATTTTTGTTTTGAAAATGTTTAATAGTATACAGAGACGGGTTTGCAACATGTATGACATGCATCGTAAGCATGATCTTATGGCTGGCACTACCAAATTTGACGTCAAACTTGACCACAAATACAGCAGGTTCTAAAGAAAAAATCCATGGAGAAATTAATGGATTTATTTGGCGTCAAATTTCTGTTTTACAGTTCCATCCATCCATCATTAAGACCATGGATTTATTGTTGGTGTAAAACAGGTATTATGCGTTTCCAAGAGATCGGTACTGGCATCTAGTATGCTTTGTTCATAACCCACGGCTGAAGCATGAGTTATGAAAAATGAAGCTGTTTATTTATAGGTATAGGTACTTATTTATAGGTACTATTATCTGTTAAAAAATAGTTTCGTAATTGCTGTACAGCTTAATGAGAGTAGATAAAAGCCTTTACGTCAGAGTCGAGCAAGCGTCGAATGGTTGGTTCTCTGGTACTGACTATTGCTGGGGATGGTTCTATGACAGAAAACCAGAACAGAGCTAGTGAGCTACCCACCGACTACTTTTCTACGAAGAAAACAAAAGACGTTTAATTCTCATGAATAACTGTTTAATGATTATTACACAGTAAATAGGGTATCAAGATCTATGTCACAACTCTAAAATAACAATACAGATCAGGTGTTATAATTATGAATAATATATCCGATATAATAAGTAATTCGCCTGTTATATAAGATATTATCATGGATACGTTTTTTAAATAATCTACAAAACGTAAGCAGTTTTTCAAATGATTGGAAAACGACCCTCAAATATCGAGATAGTAGACTGTAAATGATATCGAAAAACCTCAAGAAAACCTCGCCTTATTACTCTCGGATACTGAGTCTTTTACATTGATGCACTCACTAAAAATTGTCTAAATGGTAAAGTTTCATCCACTGGAATCTTCCACAGGCATTTCCAATCCATTTCCATTTAGGAAGAAACAAAATTACCCTACATTTTGAAAGACCCCCCAAGTAGGCAACACCTAACATGAGAATTATAGTTATGTAATCACGTTATCACTAGTTTTAAGAACATCACCGTAATAAGAGTTGCTATTGATACTACGCTGGAACCTGGATGTGTGCTGCCTGATGTAAAGTCTCCTGACCTGCAAGAAACAAATAGAGTCATTTGTATGATAAAGGAAGACATATCACATCTGGTATAGTAGGTATTATTGACTACTCAAGCAGCCACTAAGTTAAAGCCACAGTGCTGAGACTACTATAACGGGGCTATGCTAGAGGAAGTTTATTGGTGCGAGCTTTGAACATACCAACGTTCACAGGGTGAATGACATTACTTCGTATTGGTAGATCGTCTCAAGCTTTGGACGCTCTGTCGTGTCGATTGGTTCTCCAGAATTAAGGGTCTAGGGTATAGCGCGCGAAATTGAGAATTTAAGAAAAGACGTATTCCCGTGTTAGCGAGGAGGCGTGGCCGCCTATTTCCTTTCTCCAGTGTGTGTGTCTAATATGAGGGGAGATAAGTCCAAAAATCCAAAGGTAAGGTCAAAAGGTCCAAAGGTAAGTTCCAAAGGTCACCATAAAAATTAATTTCGCATTTTCAAGCTCCTGACGTTACCTTTAAACTTACAGTAATGACTAAAAGAGCAAATTGAAGAAGAAAGCTTGCGCTTGTGCAGCTATTTAGCCTTTTTTTGATATCATATTTGGTTGTTAAATTACAGGCATTTATAGAATGTATGATTTTGCATTGCGAGTTTTTTTGTACATTAAAAAACTTTTTTGAGAAAATCGAAAATAGTTGTCATTTATTAAGGCCTTAACTATCGCATTCTGAAATATTATAGATGTAGTTTGAAAATAGAGTGAGTTATGCGAGAAATTGTGAGTCCATGTTTTACATGGTAAATACGTATGTATAAATGTGTGTATCCAGGCCCCTTAAGGATGACTGATATTAAAAGTTGCGGTAGGTTGAGAGAGCGGCGGAATCCTAGAGAAAAGTTCAAAAATTCAAGCTACTTTTTTCTAAATTACGTCAATTTTCTTATTTTCAAGGTAAGCCAGATCTTAGTAAGTCTTATACAACGTAAGATGGTTAGAGGGTGAGAAGTACTTTCTATATCTCAATAGGTTTTTCCCAGCAGCTGTTGCAATTGACATCTCTCAGTAAATAACCTTTTTACAGGACCAGCTTGTTCTACAGAACCGCGAGCTCAGTGGGGCACTTCTTGTTTGATAGAGTTTCCCATAGTTATGACCATATGATCTACAGATCTTTTGCAGAAGCTGCCAGTCTTCTGCGTTCTAGCCCGACTATAAAGATCGATCTGTTTTTCTCAGGTCTGATAATATAAGTGCTTTTGAGCAATTCTTATCAGTTAGGGCACAATATCAGCAGTTATGCTAATAATATTGTCATAAAGCAACGTTCAGGCTTAAACTCTGATTTATAAAAAATATCGTGAGCGAAAACATTTTCTTTTTTTTTGGCACTGGGATGTTTTCCCATCAGCCAGAACCAGATTATTTAGTGAAAGAAATGAAAGTTATATAAGAGAGGAATAAAAATGTAGAGGGGAAAGTGAAACTATAGAAAAAAAACTCATATGGAGGTCCTCAAAACAGTAATGTCTTAGCTCTCTGGTTTTACCAGCTATCATGAACGATTGAATCCTGTCCATCTCAAAAGCTGTCGCTTACAAACTTTAATGACTATAGTAAATATATTAAAAGGAAGACTGACCTATAAGACCAATAAACTATAACCTAATTAACAAAGCTAGAGGCAGGGGAGGGAAAAGGTATTGACTGGGGCACACATTTTTCTCGCCCAGGGGCCCAACAAGGCATTTTTCCATGTCACACACAACAATTAGGCCTACGGTAAGGAAGGATGGGGGAGGTTATATCCACATACAGAGGTGTACAACAAAGGTCAACCTAAAACGAGAGCTAAATTGTAAGACCAGAGTTTTTTAGAAATTCAATAACACATGAGATGGCACCGGGTCTTTCAAGTGAGAAAATGTGCGAAGTATTTAAAGGGGCAGATAAACCACACTTCACTAGGTCCTAACATTTTCTTTAATAATTTGAAAATACGTATTTTTTCTATTATTTTATATAAAATTTGTGAAACATCGGATTACACTTTTTTGGAATAATAATAAGTGCTTAACAAAAGAGGGACATGAAGACCGAACAGAAGAATCAAGATTTTAGGCTTACATCATTCATTTTTATACTTCGTCGCTTGGTTAACCTGTCAAGTAGGTATATTACAAAAAAAAAGTTTGCATCAATAGAACTTCCAAAACTGCGCTACAGATATGTTCTTAGAATTTATGCTACTTCAATATTCCATTTTTGTATATATTGAGTTAGACTGTAAATACTCGCGCTTTTAAGTTATAAACTGTTTTCGTTATATATCTGAGTTGGTTATCACCACCTCATTTCGTAGCACCTCCTGTTCATTAAAAGTTGTGTTTGACGACCACTTTATTTCCTTTTGATTTTAACGCGGTTTATAATGTCAGCTAATTTTTCATCGCTCTATCGCAGTATTATTCTCGATCAACATTTCATTATCCGAAATATTCCATTCTGTTAAGGACCTGTAATTGTCATATAGTACACACAAATCAACACATCTTTGCTTTGAAAAAATATTTATTCCAGGACCATATCAAAATAGGTCCATTTAATTTAACTTCCCAAATCGTATTAACTGTGATAATATTATTAAAACAAGTTGTACGTGACAAATGCATTTAAAACAAATCATTTTTCACTGACCTCTGCAGGGAGTGTGGTAAACAACAATTAAAGTGATTTCTTAATGCTTACTATACTCACTTGTTAGTGAAATAATCCCATGGTCAAATTAAAAATGTATAATCACAACCCAAAATTTCACAAAAAAATCTCAAAAATAATTGCGTGTGACAGATTGTTAAATCCTTGTTAACTATATTTTTGTTAATTTTATACAGTATGGGCGGTATAAAAACATTTCTGTTTAATTTTGGGGAATACAGCTTTTTTTTTGGGTGGGGGTGAAATTGGGGTGGTTGGGGGGTGGGTGGTTGTAAAGTTGAAAAATTTGTTGTAATCATAATAGGCTGTCCACTGACGTGAGAGAGAAAGTCCTAGCGGTATAATACACTTTTTTAGGTCCATCCGAACATTGCCTTATGTATTACAGGAACCAAGGGACTTGGAGAATTTTCCGATGTATACATACGAGTATTGCTTTAGATCGTTCTGTATTTTATAATGTGGAAATTACTGGATTGACGTTAATGAAATTTCGGCACAGTATTACTGCTTTGGCAAGGATGGAAAACGCGTTTGATTTTTAGAAATCGTCTCAGTGGCGGCGCAGCAATATTAAAAAAACTAAAAATATGAAAACAGCTCAAACCTCGTTTTTAGGGGTTTCTGATCATTTTCTACTTTTTTTTTGGGTGGAAGTGAAATTGTGATGATTAAGGGGTGGGGGGTTGTAAAACTGAAATTTTTTCTTGCCGATTACAGAAACCAAGGGACTGGCTTTCTGATGCATACAAAATACATACGGGTATTAGTTTGGATCGTTCTGTATTGTGTACGTGGAAACTTTTGAATTGACTTTAATGACATTTTGACACATATTTATTACTGCGACAAGTATGGAAAGAAAGTATGGTTTTTAGAAATCGTTTCATTGGCGGCGCGGTAATAATAAAAAAACTAAGAATATATCAGATCATTTTAAATGTTTTTTTTTTTTTTTGTTGGGGGTGAAATTGGGGTGGTTCGGGGGTGGGGGTTTGTAAAACAAAAAAAATTGTTGTATTCATGATAGATTGTCCATTGACCTGTGAATGAAGCACCTAGTGGAATAAAACACTTTTTTGCGGTCGGGCGAGCGATGATTTGGTTGCAGGGGCATCTAGACTATAGTTTCATGCTGTGGGAAAATAATAAAACTGGTATCATCGGAACGTGTGGGAAGTACTGAGTCAATCAACTTGACTTCATTTTTCATACGTACACTTCACCGCCTACTATTTAGATGCGTAAATTCAATCAACATTTCAAGTAAGTAATAATAAATTTCTGCTATCAGGTAATGGTATATAATATCGGGATATATAATATCCCGTGACTGCTCTAAAAACTAACAAGAAAATTTGAATCGCATGGAGCATTGTACCAGGAATAAATTTTTGAGACTTTGTCTTGCTAAATTTTTATTTATTTATTTTTATTTACCCTTAATGCATGCGCATGGTAGCATATTTTTTCAGCTAACTAATTCTTCTTATCTTTTTTAAGAGTTTGCTATTGTCTCCAGCCAAATAATGATCCATTCCACTAGAGTTTTGGAAGCTCTTGGAACTCAGAACCTCAGAGCTATTTTGTGCCAAAGCTGGTAGAATAAAAATGATTGATTTTTGAATGACCCAAAATTTTACGGCAGATGCATAATACTCCTTTTGATTAGAATGATTCCAAAATTTTTTGAACATTTGGTCGAGCTCTTGCTTTTTATTTCCTAGAATCAAGAAAAATTTGGCATTCCAAATAATTTCTGCTACTCTGCCACCTTCTAAGGAAACCAGGATCAAATGTCGGCGTTCAGAAGAAGCAGACACCGGAATTTAGAGTTTAAGTGTCTAGGGTAGCGCGCGAAATTGAGAATCCAAGAAAAGACTTTATTCCTGTCTTAGCGAGGAGGCGTGGCCGCCTGTTCCCTTTCTCCAGTGTGTGTGTCTAAGATGAGTGGAGATAAGTCAAAAAATCCAAAGGTAAGGTCAAAAGGTCCAAACGTAAGGTCCAAAGGTCACCATAAAAATGAATTTCGCATTTCCAAGCTCCTGACGTTACCTTTAAACTTACAGTAAAGACTCAAAGAGCAAATTGAAGAAGGAAGCTTGCGCTTGTGCAACTATTTATCCTTTTTTTGATATCGTGTTTTGTTGTTAAATTACATTTATAGAATGTATAATTTAGTATTGCGAGTTTTTTTGCACATTAGAAAACTTTTTTGAGAAAATCGAAAATAGTTGCCATTCATTAAGGTCTTAACCGTCGCCTTCTCAAATATTTATATGTAGTTTCAAAATAGAGTGAGTTATGCGAGAAATGGTGATTCCGTCTTTTACATGGCAAATACGTATGTTAAATGTGAGTATCCAGGTCCCTGAAGTGATAAGTTTATAGTTTTATGTTTCATTATAATATCTATCATGAGTTCACTCAACTAAATACGAAATTGCAAGCAAACTGCAAGCTGGAAAGAGTATATTAAATAGATGGCCAAAATGACAAAAATGCTCATTAATAAATGGTCCTTCATTATAGGGTATACGTTGTTTCTATAACATTATTTGATTATTTGACAGCTTAGTGAAAGTTGCGAAAAGAACATGGTTGGAGTTATTCCCGGGGAATACTATAGAAAAGTATTAAAAGCCTGTTCACTGGTTTCGAAATGTGACATGAAAAATTAATGCTGGTCAAAAATCAAGCTTTTATATTCGTATTATTTATGCAGTGTTAACTGTGAATTTATAAGCTTATTCTCTCAGATCAATATTATTATGCCAATTAAAATGAACGTGAAATGAATGGGAGGGAGGGTAGGGAATGAAATGAAAAACAAATAAAATGTAATTTCGGACAATAGCTGCTCAAGAAATAATATATTTCGAAGGTAATAGGTCTTAACACAGTCTATAATTTTATCCTACATAAGCAGCAGAACAAGTATACAAAAGCGAAGGAATTCAAATTGTGGCAAAACACTTAACAACACAAATATCAGATTGTACTTTGAGCAAGTATGATCTTAACATCCTACAATAGATGATGAATCAGAGCTTCAATACACTTCAAATGACTAGAAAATGTCTACAAAATTTATGCAGAAAACACAAATATTTTTAAAATGTTTCAAACCAATATGACATATTTTAGCTCAATAATACGATTATGTTACGAATACACAATCCTATCATCATGACCTGCTCTTAACACAATCCGTTCATGAATAGCAAGATATTTACAGGATGCCGATGACACCACATGCTAGTCTCCCTCCAGCGTTGCCAGTTTTCAAAGATTCATCATTGCCACCCTTTCCAAGATCGTCCTCTTTCTCGTGGACTACCACAGCTCTTCCAAGGATGCAATGGCTTCCTTCCAAGTCGATGATGTTGTCAATAAAGTCGATTTTGGCAACACCGCTAGCATCTGCTACAACGTTGCCAAGGTCGCCTACGTGGCGGATCTCATCAGTTGGACCACCATGCGTTTTCTGAAAAAGGTGTAGCGAAAATAAGGGCACAGTTGTACTCAACCATAATTACTTTTTTAGTTATGGACAGTTTTAATAGCCTCATCAGCTGAAAAAATTCTGTGGGGTTGCTACATCGGTTTTTTTGCTTGAATTGTGAGATTCTCCAAAAATTAGGCAATCGAATACTCGTCAGTTGTCTCATATATGCATAGTAGTGATTGTTGCATTTCATTGAGATTGCAATTAATTCACAGCAACGGTGTTTGCAGTTTCCCATTACCTCATTTAGAATTTTGGGTTTTAGAAACATTTGCAAAAAGTGGATCATTAGAAAAGGTAATGAAGGTATATAGGTATATCTAGAAAAGGTTTAAACTAGCGTTTTATGGTTTTTGAGTCAGCCAGTGAAAATTTTTTTATTAGACTAAGCTTGGCCAAAAAGTGCTCATGTCGTACTTAAAAAATGTTTTCCGAATCATCCCCTATAAACTTCATCAGTTTGGCACCACCTTTTTAGAACACCCTGTATAGTTAATATATCTTTTATGCACCTTGAAGTGAAAATGAATATGAACAGATAAATTAAAGTTGGCACTTTGAAACTCTAGGCTACACAAAAATGAGGGCCTTTACAGTTCTCAATAAAATATTTTTTTTAATGTAAAGGTTACTAGGAAGCTTATGTAAGTTCCATCAAAACGGAAACAGTAAATGGTAAGTCGTGGATGACCTAAAACTTTTTGAAAATATTATCCGAAATATGTTTTAGATAAAAAAGGAGGAAACTATTCAAATTGCGCTGTGTAAATAGTTTCTTTGTTGATGAGTTAGAACAAAAACTTCAGAGACAAAGCCAAAACCAGATTATGCCAAATATTTCAAAGCCGATTAAGCTTGTAGATAAAATGTTAGTTATTTCGTCCATTCGATATGAAAGTTGTTGCACAATGGCACAATATATCTTATTTATATGTATATTTTTTAAATAATATAGTGAATCTGCCAGCGCTATAAAAATTACCAGTTAGTTTGCAAGCAATGATTAATTTTCTGGTAATACAGCTTGTATCAATTATCAAAAGAAAGCTAATCAACCTATAGCCCTCAATAACAGTTTTACAGTGGAGCGGTTTCGATTAAAATGATGTGGAATTTTCCTAGGATAAATAAAGATGATAAAATCGGCATATCAGACGGTCGACATTGAAAGTATCTCATGCAAATCTGATAAATATGAAAAACTACCACGAAGTAATTAAATATAATTTTAGCCGGTCACGATTTACGATCCTTAGAAGCATACGTCTAATAATATAAAAAACGAGAATATTATTATTTATTGAGAATTATTGCATCTGATTTCCTTTGACTCTTTGCCTTCTTTCTCAGGCTGGCCAAGGAAGTTTGTCTAGAGCCGCACTAAATTATAATGCTGTAGTCAAAAGAACTTATTTTCTACTCATTGGTAAACAAAGTCTTAAACATTCATTGATTCACGAGGGTTGCTCTATACCTCCGTCAATCCACCAGTACGCAGACAGCTGTTTCACGCTTATTAGCGATCATCAGTGCGCCATAGGTCGATTGACGGAAGTAGAGAGCATCAATTTTTCCATGTTTAATAAACATGTGAAAGATGTGCGAGTAAGACAGAAGGAATTCTGCCGGTGCGCCATCTAGTACCCGAAGGTGACGGCAACCAAAGAGAGAGACGCCACTGGCAGCAGTAAACTCTCCTTGGTGGAACGACAAGGCTCGTTCGCTTTTTGCCACTAGAGGCGCGGATTTTGACGCAAGCAGCGTAAAGCCGATATACGAGGGTTGCTCTATACCTCCGTCAATCCACCAGTACGCAGACAGATGTTTCACGCTTATTAGCGTTCATCAGTGCGCCATAGGTCAATTGACGGAAGTAGAGGAAGTATAGAGCAACCATCGTATATCGGCTTTACGCTGCTTGCGTCAAAATCCGCGCCTCTAGTGGAAAAAAGCGAACGAGCCTTGTCGTTCCACCAAGGAGAGTTTACTGCTGCCAGTGGCGTCTCTCTCTTTGGTTGCCGTCACCTTCGGGTACTAGATGGCGCACCGGCAGAATTCCTTCTGTCTTACTCGCACATCTTTCACATGTTTATTAAACATGGAAAAATTGATGCTCTCTACTTCCGTCAATCGACCTATGGCGCACTGATGATCGCTAATAAGCGTGAAACAGCTGTCTGCGTACTGGTGGATTGACGGAGGTATAGAGCAACCCTCGTATATCGGCTATACCGGCTTTACGCTGCTTGCGTCAAAATCCGCGCCTCTAGTGGCAAAAAGCGAGCGAGCCTTGTCGTTCCACCAAGGAGAGTTTACTGCTGCCAGTGGCGTCTCTCTCTTTGGTTGCCGTCACCTTCGGGTACTAGATGGCGCACCGGCAGAATTCCTTCTGTCTTACTCATTCATTGATTCGTTTTATATTTATATAATTATATGGAGGTTGAATAAGATGTGTCCGAGATAAGCCCAACGTTAACAGTAAGCCGGGAATCATTTCAGTCAACAGTTTCACTTTGTAGTGTTCGATTCTCTCTGCTCTCATTGGTCGAGGTCAAACGTCGGTGCGTTTTGCTGAACAAGACTAGAACGAGAACGAGACTAACCTTATTTTCTCAACATCCCTATTTTATATAAATATAAATATAGATATAAAATCCAAATACGAGTTGCGGGTACAAGCACTATTTCAATAACCCACACTGTGTATATTATAAGTACAGTACAGTTTGATTTGGCATTGGGAACCTTTTGCCTGACATTGAAAAAATTTCGTTTCCTTTTAAAGGTGCTTCGCGTCTCAGAGGATAGACATCGGCCAGAGGGTAACGTTCTTTTCCTCTAGATCACACTGCTTTTCTCCTTGCTAACGCCGTTGGTAGAACGTGTATAGCTGCTCCATATCGTTTACTCATCCCATTATTGGTTCCAAATTAATACTTTAAGCTTCTCATTTTGCAATGATTTAACACATCAGTTAATTATAGTAGGTGAAGAGATGATAGAATTATTTAAAATTTTTTTTTTTAATTAACATCCTGTATCTTAGAAACCATACATTTTTGGACATATGTTTATATGAACTTTTTTTCATGGAATGACCTGAGGAGTCACCCCCTTGAATATTGCCGCATCTTTTTTAAACACCCTGTAGAAAGTTCTGAAGAAAAAAATTTTCTAGATGTTAACTTAATCATATTTATTTGATGTATAGTGTTATTTAATTTTCTCAGCATATCACATTAACTAAATTTATATTGAACGGTTATTTATAGTCATTAGAAAATGAACTTAATAATAACATATACATCTTATAAATGATTAATTGATCATGCTGCTGTGGCAACAGTAATTGAGCAGTAAATGAAACTGCTTAGGTAAGGAAAATCAAGTGATATTATGCCAAATGGATGTGAACCTCCATTAATCAAATTTGCACTTGATGTTTACGTCGCCGTCGACCGAATCACACCATTGAATTTTTGTTTTCTTAAATAACATGCGTTTCTTGTATACAAATGTGATAAAGTAATCTAGAAATACCAATCATGTCTAAAAATGCATAAATGATAACAAGCAAGCTCATGATTCATGAAGAATGTATGTAGGTACATGTTATCACAGCACTTGTTCATTTCAATGTGATTATGTCTAAGAATATTTACCTACAAAATAGCTAAAAACGGAATTGCCTTGAAGGTAATATGGGATAACGAGGTACAAGCGACTGGCGAGGTCGGTAAATAGCACTTAATGTGCAATTACATTTTATATAAGGAACATCAGAAGCTTTTATTTCCCTTGAAATACAAATTGCTTCCATCTCACGTGTTGTACTTTTTGCGTCAAAATGGAGCATCATTGAGCCTAAAAACTCCGCCATTTTCAAAATACGTAAAGTTACATATCTTGAGCATAATAAAATAAACTATTTTTGGCTTGAAGGCAACGAATGATTAGCTCAATTATGTGTAAAGGTTTATTCCCTAAAAACCGCATGCTACAGCTGGAAGTGAAGAGTGTGAAACAAGATGAATTGATATAAAGTTTGCTTGTTAATAGACATACGAGTAAAAAAAATTGAAAGGTAATTAGCTAACTGTTGGGGATTAACGCCAATTCAATTACGTCAAGTAGTTCACCTGGTATTCATCCAAGTATTTATAACAGGGTGATTCCTAGGTTGATACTTCTTTTTAACTATGTATAGAAGTCATTTTTTCAAATAACTTATTTCAGAAAACTGAAAAATAATGAGATACAGAATAAAAAAAGTAAATCTGGGTTTGTGCGTCAATCTGCCTTTGTTTGGTCTTTTGCTCGGATTCGTGTCGCATCAATTAGGCATTGTACCTACCAGATAGTATACAATAATCAGTTTCTTTTTATCGTTGTTAATTTTAAATTGGTAAATCCCAATTACTACTACCACATTACTATGAAACAAGTTTTAGGATTTACCAATCAAAAATTAATTATAATAAACTGAAAGTGACTAGTGCACTAATTGACAGGTACAATGTCTGATCGATAAGATAAAAATCCGAGCAAAAAACTAAACATAAACAGACTATGATACTTCTTGATACACAAGCTGAAATTTACTTTTTTTTGATTCTATATCTCGCTTCCTTTTCAGTCTTCGAAAGAAAGTTACTTGAAATATTTGTTTATCTTAACGACTTCTATACATAGCTAAAAATAAAGTATCAACTTAGGAATCAGGATTATTATATATTATATATTGTTATATTAATTTATACATATTTTTCACTGTAAGTTGTTAAGTACAGTTTACCCCAAAAATAAATCATTTTTTGTTTAGTTGCCTTATAGGTCTGAATGTAGCGATATCATGAAATAAACTCAAAAAATTAGTTAAGGCGTTAGACGATCTAATGGCTGAACTCCTGGACTAATCTGGCTTTCGAGAGATATGACTGCTGCTCTGAATCTGTAGTCTGCAAATTACTGCAAACCTCTTTTAAAATTCTGAGAGATTATTGTGAATATGATCCCGAGCACACAACCCAGATGAGGCAGTACATACACAAATATGATTATATCGAAACTCATTTAGCACACTTCTGAGTATTTTTACTTAAAATCAACAAAGTATAGGTATGCAAATAGTGTTAGAATGACGAAAGTAACATATTTCTAATAGGGATATCATTAGCTGACGAAGGTTTTTTTTTATTCCAAGTACTGCGAGTCTCATACATAAATCTATCTTACGTGGAACATACTGTATAAATATATTTCACAAAGAACTAATATGCCTTTAAATTTGAAGAAAACGTTGATCAAATCATCATCTTACTATATCCGAAACCCAGTATATTATTTTGTTAATATTGTGCATTCTTTAGCTTGCCAAGTGTATAAGTTTATTAAAAATTGAAAAGATGAGTTTTAGAAATAAAATTAAATATCATTTTCATCTCAAAAATTAACTCAATTAATATCAAGATGATTATGGTTCTTAGTGTAACTAATGTATAGTGTATATTTACTGCTTGAAACATGAAATTTACATCCAGGAAACAGATGGTTGGGTTTAGGTCAAGAAAAAGAGGAAGTCTCTTTTACTGTTTTGCCGACGTTTCGGCCTTTATTAGGCCATCTTCAGGGCACTAAAAAGAAATTTTTTTTTTGTGTTTATACTTAAACAGACAAATATACATTACGGTTATAAAAAATTGAATATATAAAATGACAATATACAATAACGAATTAAAAAGGAAGGTGATCATTGCTATTAAAAAAAAACCTAATACACAATATACAATAAACGGGTAGTACTTACATCAGTGATGGACTCCTTGAGTCAAATATGGTGAAAAGGCACATGTAGTATAAACCAAGTATATAAGGGCAAAACGACACGTAATAAATAAATAAGAACAATAAGACGGAGATTGTCTATTCACAATCGATGTGTACGTCGGACTGGCAAAAATCATAAGTATTTTTAAAGGAATTCTATGGGGGCACAAAAAGGTTAGCAAGAAACATAATATTTCAATATTTACAAAAATAGACAAGGAATACAGGGCGAAGTTGAGAACAGAAAATGTAGAAAAAGGGTTGGATGGGGTAATGTAGAACAGTGTTAATTATAAAACTGCAGAAGCAAATGTGTGGTTAACACATTTGCTTCTGCAGTTTTATAATTAACACTGTTCTACATTACCCCATCCAACCCTTTTTCTACATTTTCTGTTCTCAACTTCGCCCTGTATTCCTTGTCTATTTTTGTAAATATTGAAATATTATGTTTCTTGCTAACCTTTTTGTGCCCCCATAGAATTCCTTTAAAAATACTTATGATTTTTGCCAGTCCGACGTACACATCGATTGTGAATAGACAATCTCCGTCTTATTGTTCTTATTTATTTATTACGTGTCGTTTTGCCCTTATATACTTGGTTTATACTACATGTGCCTTTTCACCATATTTGACTCAAGGAGTCCATCACTGATGTAAGTACTACCCGTTTATTGTATATTGTGTATTAGGTTTTTTTTTAATAGCAATGATCACCTTCCTTTTTAATTCGTTATTGTATATTGTCATTTTATATATTCAATTTTTTATAACCGTAATGTATATTTGTCTGTTTAAGTATAAACACAAAAAAAAAATTTCTTTTTAGTGCCCTGAAGATGGCCTAATAAAGGCCGAAACGTCGGCAAAACAGTAAAAGAGACTTCCTCTTTTTCTTGACCTAAACCCAACCATCTGTTTCCTGGATAGTATACAGTAGGTCACTAAACAATTGAGATGAAATTTACAATCTATGATATGGACGTCCTTTGATTAGGTTATTTTCAATTTTGCTATCACACAAATTTGCTAAGGTGAAGATATAAACAAGTTTCACTGGAAATATTTATAAGAAATATTATTTTGATTTTCCCTATCGAGTTCTGTCCTCTTCTTCTGATAATCGCGATATTTTCAGTAGTCGTACTCATTGCTTTTTTGTATTAGTGCAAAAAGTAGTAACTTCATGCAATCATAGAAAACAACATTCTCTTACGTTTAGTGGGTTGAAATGAGGTCCTGCTCCAGTGCATCCAGGCCCAATATTTCCTAGGTTGTGAATGTGGAAACCATGTTTTCCAGGAGCAAGTCCGCGGATTTCGCCTTCAATATGAACTCCCTTGTCTGCCTTGACAAATTTAATATTGCCAGACACATTAGATTTTCCAGATGGGTCAAAAAGGTAGACGACTGCAGCTTTTTGCTGAAATTAGCATTTAAAATATATTTTGATACCGTTATACATGAACATCATGACAAATTTAATGGTAAACAAAGTGATCTCAACTGACTAGCCACAATAAAAATAAGAAATACAACATAAACAAAATTGACATCAATATTAGGCATATTCATATGTAGACATTACTTTTTGATCACCTGTTGAGTTATGCAATCAAATAGATATACAATAGTGAATATTTATACCATCGGAAATTTCAGTTTTTTTTTGAACACTTTAACATCGTTTTTCTCTAATAATGAAAGGTCAAGTATTTTTAAAAAATGATTAATATTCGTTTACTGAAAAAACAATTAAATTCCACAATAATCTAACAAAGGCTTCATATCGCATGGTGATTATAGTTTTAGTTAAAACCACCTTCATTTACTGGCACTTTAGTTTCTCTCCAAAAATTTTAGATTGTTAGAATTTTCAGGAGAAGCAAAAGACCCGTACAAAGAAACCAGATCATTCAGAAAAACAAGTTTGGGGTAATATAATGTTATGGGGTGTATGGAATCGCAAAATTTGATACAAGAAAGTGGAGAAACAACTTGAAAAAATTAAAAAACTGTTGGACATAATGCAGTTTGTTTGTCATTAGCGCACAAAAGTATATTTTGAGTTTCATTGTTAAGTAATGAAATATTTGAACAAATTGTTATTGGAACAACAAAAGATAATAGTAGTATAATAGTAATAGTAGATTATTTTTTTTTTTTTAAATCAAATCATTCAAATGTTTCTCATTCAGCGCATTCACACACACGTGGTGATCGTGCTCGTCGTCTTCTTCACTAGTTTTTGCCAGTTTTTTCACATTTTGTCCGTGTTTATTGGACAGAGTGCACTTTGAAGGTACTTTTTGATTGCACTTAAATCAGTTTGTTTGTCTAGGTATTATTTCCTACCTAATAACACGAAGACTACATGCATTTTGACTATCTTGCTGGTCATAAAGAGTAAGTATCTGATCATAGGAATACATCTCAGATATGGAAAATTTTGACAAAATGCATTTTGAAATTCTGCTCGTCGAGTATAATAGCGTAAGCTTTAATATTACTCGATAGTTCGATACACTGGGCACAGAGACAAGGAGATTAGAAGCAGAATTGAGGTAGCTCACAGAACCTTTCTTAGAATGAAATCGTTATTATGTAATGGCTATCTAAACTTAGAAATATACTAAAAAATGGTATATTTTATCCGTGTTAGTACATAAAGCTAGACGTGGGCTCTTAAAGACTAGTAAGATCAATCGCCTGGAAGCGTACAAGATATGATTGTATAGAAGAAAAC
Source organism: Callosobruchus maculatus (assembly GCA_951848785.1). Taxonomy (NCBI): domain Eukaryota; kingdom Metazoa; phylum Arthropoda; class Insecta; order Coleoptera; family Chrysomelidae; genus Callosobruchus; species Callosobruchus maculatus. Next base: position 2,147,908 of record CATOUR010000042.1, on the reverse strand, counting down.
TCTAAATGCCCTGCACAGCTATCCAGTCCAACGAATCAGTGTTAAATAGGGCAAATGTCATTCATGAATCATTGGAAACGGAAACTATTAACATATGAAAAGTCATCATACCTGATACCTGATTTATATTGTTAGATAAGACCCAATAAAATTTTTCAGCTTATAAAGAAGAGATGGTGGGGCATAGGAGAATTGAAAGGAAACAGCAGTTGCGATTTGACATTGTCAAACAGTTGTTCAGATTCGCCATTATAATGTATAAAATTAAAAGAATCTAAGGCGCCGAAATAAGAATAATTTCACTCAAATGGTTATTTCAGGTTACGAGCATGAACGATGAGTAAAAGTGGATTCATCTGGAATGAAGCAGCAGCTTATATAAGAACGCTGTTTGTTGTAAATGGTAATTTGTTTTTGAAATGTCTACCAAAAGAGTACCAACAGCAAAAACGAAGATTTTGGGTTTTGAACTTCTTACACATGATCTACAAGATGTTTATTATTTCTGCGAACTTGGATAGAAAAACAAAATAATGATTTATTTTATATCGAAATATTTTGATAGACCGAGGGTAGAACGAGCGTTCACACTTTTGACGTAAGTTCACCTTAAGGTGATTTTAGACGTATGAAAACTGTTTTCATGCAATCAGTCAGTGTGACATATGAACACTGATTTCTAAATTACCGAAAGTATAGCTCAATGTGGATATCGTATGAAGAACAAAGCAAACAGATTTTAAAGGTAGATCATTTGAGATAGATGTGGGCTACAAACAAATTTGGCACAAAAGGTACGCATGGTAGTCAATCGATCACTGATAATATTGAATTAGTATTCCACAATAAACTGTTCTAGTGCAAATAATTACAGAAAAACATGCATAACCTACAAATGTTGAGATTGAATTGACACTGAATGATATTTTGGACTCAATACATACCTAATAAATGCTGTGACTTTAGTACTGATTTTTTACTTTGAATTCCGAGCTTTCGATATACATAGATAGATCAATATACTAGTATTTGGAAAATGCCACTTACCTCAGCGTATACTACACCTAGCAAAGCCACAGCAAGCAATAACTTCAGCATGTTTCAGCTGAAAAATAACACAGACCAATTAACGTGCACAATCAAAAGTTACGTAGAAGCTAACAATGGAAAGATAAGAACCGCATATTGTAAAACCGAATTATCAACAAACTCTATGATAAATTAATGTCAAGGTGAACAAATGAAAGTGAGAAAAATACCTTACAAGATGCGTTGTTACCTCGACAAGATTCAGCGTACAAACAGACCCAAGTGAAGAAACTTCTCGTTCTTATAATACCGCCAAGGTTGATGCAGGTCGCGGCTATACCTACACGCTATAGGACGGGAGAAAATTATTTATGGTACTAACTACCCATTTATATCTTGAATTAAATGAGATTTATTCGACGAAATCGAACGTAATCTACACTGTTTTCCAAACAGGGTCATGAAAGTATTGAAGGAATCTTTGTAATAAAAACAGCCAGGTTATTAAGCACTTCTTAGGCAATCATATGGAACTGTTCTCAAATTACAGACACGAAGATCACGACACTATAAAAATATTTGATAAATATTGCATGACAAAGTTTCGCACTTAGCAAGGTGTTTGAGTTCTCACACTTTTTGAGTTGCATTCTAATCTCACAAATTTGCCGGTTATTGGCTCTCAGTCTACTAGATCTATGACTATCGGCCAATCAACAAGATAGTGTTTAAACATACTAGGTAATATACGCACATTCTTTGCAATGCCACTCCTTCAACACTTCACTTGTGCTTTCTATCTGAGATGCGAATATTAGTATTGAAAGTACGACATTTACTGATCAGCGGTAATAAAACGACTGCGTGCTATTTTTATACATCAAGTTTACTCCAGTATTGTATGCCGTCATGGTGTGATTGTAATAATTAAAAACAGCAATGGGTATCTATTACATATGAAAATCAAACAATAAAAGATGATCAAGGTGTTTTGCATCACTTCTGGTTTCAGTTTTGATAGATTTAACTAAAACAATGGTATCAAAATTATAAAAAATCACCTAGTAAATGGCGATCGGCTACAATCCTTGCGAAGTAAATAGTGTTTGAAAATTAGATATGATGAAACTATGTTATATTGCGGTGGTCAAGTATAGATCGCTTGATCACTACTACTACTACTATTCGTCATTGTTGGTCAGAGCGGTCTAGAGGACAGTTGCTCTTAGTTGCAGTCGTATCGGTCGATCGGTCTGTCAGGTCTGGTTACCCAGAGACCAGACAAAGTCATGGAGAAGTACGGGAAGAAAAAGAGAGGAAGGAAGGAGAAGAGCAAAGAGGAGGAAGTGTGTCGGTTGGAGGGTATAGCTTATTGACATAGTCGATTTGAGTTCGGTAATTTTTGGGTTTAACCAAAAGGGTTAATTTTGAGGTTCGGTATCTAAAAGGGCAAAAATTTAGTTGTTTTGTGTGCTTGCGAACTTGCTCGACTGTGTAGTCCACTGACTCGCGCAACACGGGGTTGCTGTGCGATTCCGCTTGACTATAACGTCGTTGCGCCTGTTGTTTAATGTAATCCCTCAAGTAAGGGATGTCAAGGTCCCTGTGAAGGGTTTCGTTAGAAACATACCATGGGGCGTTAGTTATTGTACGCAATGTCCTGCTCTGCAGAACCTGCAGGTTTCGCATGTGCGTCTTGGCGAGGAAACACCAAACCGCACATGCGTAGGTAATTGGTGGTCTAATAATTATCTTGTAAAGTCGAATTTTATATACCGAACTCAATTTTGAAGTTCTACATAACATAGGGTAGAGTTGGGTGTGTTTCTGCCAAGTCATGCCCTTATCGAGGGTAATTCCTAGGTACTTGGCAGAATTTTCCCATGGAATCCTAGCACCGTTCACTGAGACCTCTAACGGGGCACCACGACGTTTTTTGGTACAATATATAGCCTGCTTTTTCGAATAATTAATTTTGATGAGCCACTTATCGGCCCACTTCATATTTCATCCACCGCGAGCTGCAACTCATCGCGAACTAATAGATTTCCAGTCCGCGACTGAACCCTGAGGACTTCGACCTTTATAGGCCGTAATGTCGAAAAGGTGTTGTTAATTTTGATTCTAAATTTCCTTCCGTCAAGAAAGGATTTTAAAAGTTTTAGAAGCCACAATGGAAAGCCCTTTTGAATTAATTTATAGAGGAAGCCCTCGTGCCAGAAACAAGATGCCAGTACATTTGTCTTGGGTGAATCCGCTGTTTATATGCTCCACCAGCCTGACTGCCTGCAACTCCGTGCTATGCTCAGACCGAAACCCAAATTGAACGTCATCACCTGATCACCATTTCGCTTCAAACACAGCATAGAAAACAACCAGCACAATAACTCAGGATGGCGGAAACTACACGCGCATCCCTACTTTTGGAGGGATTTTTTGTAGGGATGGTAATGGTACTTCGATACCTCTGCACTAATATCGAGTATTTTTGTCATCGACACTTTTTGAGGTATTCCAAGCTGGTATCGATACTTTTGTATCGGTATCGAAAATAATTATATAATTATTGAGGGGTGTAATCAGTTGCACAAAATGCTCTGTACGAACCAAACGCGCCTATTTGGCTAGAAAATATCGAGTTGGTACCGGTATCGATATATTCATTTTTGCATCTCTACCCAAATCAAGGTCAAATTTTGTGGGAACCACTTTTATATAGGAAATCCTCAGAGATATTTTCCTGGTTGTTTTCTATGCTGTGCTTCAAAGTTGGGAAAGTTGGCATGGTTACTTCAATTATGGTTTATTAATATTCTTAGGTTCTCTTGATTTAGCATGTACGAGTATAATAAGATTTTAATTATAGTTATTAAACAAGTTCAAGTTACGCAGGTTCTAAAAAAATATGGATTAGAAAAAGGTCGGGCACCCAAAATTATAATGAAAAAATGTGGTAGACACCCTTAAACCGCGGAGTACCCACTACCCAGGGAGTTTGACGTCAGACTCCGAATACTTTGAATATATAAACGTAAATTCTTCTGAATTACGTTTACACATAAAATACTAAAATGTTTACCTAGGTATTTATTTTTACCGCTTTGGATTATTTATTATATTTTTAATGATTCTAATGAACTTTTAATTTTTTCTCTCAAATGAAAATACAGGGTGCTTCCTGGGACTTTTCTTCAAAGGGCGTAGATATTGACCGATAATGAAATTTTAATTTCTAATTCCGTCCCTGTGCGATTAGATCAAAACAGAGGCAAAAAACTAAACATCCGTTTACAAAGGAACGAAGCATAGATGTACGTAGCAGCATGCGTATGACTTTCTCGAGTGTTGACGTGCTACATAGGACTTTAACAGCAACAAGCAGCAAAAATGGTGCAACCGGCATAACTTATAATGAACTGGTGAATATGATTTTAATGTAGGTGAATTTGTTCAAAATGCCTCTCGAACTTCGCGAGCATTTGCTGATCATTTCCCTGACCGTATTCACTCTGCCTACCGTCGACTTGTCTATCTCGTACAAAGAGCTAAAAACACAGGATATTTGTGTTCACATCATAGTAGACTAGACTACCTAGACAACCTCGAATGGTTCAAATGTAAGAAAAAATGCTTGGCTTTTCTGTTTCGCGGAGTGAACTTTGCAACGGCAGACTTGTCCCCAAGCCTATAATTTGTCTAGCAGCGGCTGGTTTTTCCCAACGCTGGAAGACCACATCGACTGGTCTATAAATCACTCGTTGGCGAGCGTCGATTGGACACTTTGAATCCAACGGTTTTCGGTGGAGACAGAGAGTCTTCTTTTGTTCACATAACCGGAGCTGGAGTCAGTTTCCGATTGACCAACCGACTATCCACCACCGAGCTGGCTGCCTAGTAGTGACTAGTGACCATCCCTGGGACCTGGCTTAACATATAGCAGTTGCTGAACCTAGGTAACTTTTCCTTTCTTGGGGTAGTCAAACAAAGGGGATGGGGATTTGCTCTGAATCGGGCGATATTAAATGAGCTATAATGCTTGCAGCCTGGTTTCCCGTTTTTGGGGTTTTACTACTCACGACGCCACGCAACAGTCGGCCATCTTGACCGCCGAGGTCCACCTTCCCGTTCCGGCGACTAAATAACGATCCTACGGGGGCAGTAGCAAAAGGGGCTACTGTAATAAACGCAACTCTCTGCAGGGAGGCAGCTGACGCAGAGGCGCTGCTGTGTCCACAATCCCACGGGGGCGGTAGCCGCTGTAGCCAGGGAGGCTGCCGCATTCATCTGATTTTTTTTCAAAAGTTAAGTTATCCTTTTCATTTAGCTGTTAGTGGTTTTCTAAATAACCTTTATGTTATTGCTACAGATAGTTTGTAAATTCACTTGGTGTATTATTACTGTTTTTATACTTTATTTCTATATTCCTATAAACTTACAATTTACGTAATTTATTAAAAGGTGAAGGAATATATATATTTTGTTGATTTTTATACTTGATTTATATATTCATATTTAGATTTTAAACCAATATATTAAAAGGTGAAACAAATATATGTCACGTTTGATTTCTCATTTAATCCCTTGGATTCACGGACCCGAGGTGCTCTTCTAGCACAACCTTGGCCCGTCACAACTTCGAACCATATCTATGAGACTCATGTGACAGAACCGCACTTAAAACTTCGCAGGGAACGAATAATAAGTATTTTCATACCAATTTTTTATTCTTCTGCTGCTGATTCGCCGTACATTAACGTTGCCATTTTAGAGGCAGTTGTTTCTGAAGAGGCAAGTCCCAACTTGAAAAACACCCTGTATAGTATACAATTCAGTAAATAATGCAGATATCCTTTGGTATAGTTATACATGATTGCAAGTCCTGTATTATTGAAAACATTCTGGCATGTCAACTTCATGATTCTTCTTCTGCGCACTTTCACGCGAAGCTTTGACATCAAATTTGCCATATTTAGAATAACATAAATAAAAATATATCCATATAACAGTGGCGGATTTAGAGGAGGGGCGTTTATATAAGAGTTGTTAATTACTACGTTTTCCATAATACGACGATATTCATTGGGTTTTGTTTCAGTAAACAAATGAGTTATGAAAAGCAAATGTTTCTTTATACAGGGTGGGCCAATAGTGCGTGGACGGAAGATTGTGGGCTTACTAAAAAATACTTCAAAAATCTGTCACTTGATTCTGGTAGGGACCCTTGAGGGCTATAACGTAAAAATATTTTCACTTAAATTTTGACGTTTATACAGGGTGATTGATATCAAAACTTACATTTTTTTGAATGGAACCCCCTATATATTATCGCATATTTGGATTCCTTGGTCAATTCTAGTGTGACTTTATGTATCACACATGGAACTTTAAACGAACCGTTTAGGCGCAAATCACCATTTTTGGTATAAGTAGGCATCAGAAAAAAATTTAATATCGCAGCGATTATGAAACTTAGAAGGCCGTGACTTTGCGGTACCACTAAGCATGAAATGCGTCACCTTAGATCAGACAGCTAAATTTGAATTCTTCTTGCACTTGGAGAAATCAGTAGATTAATTAAGGAAACTTCAATCACAGATAACTTGATTTTTTCAAATGGGAATGCCTATTTTGGTTTAAAGAATCAAATGTAAAATCTGATTACCTTTCTAACGATATAGCATTCTCTATATTAAACTTTTTTAGTTTTCATTTTATTTCAAATTTTCAGTCAAATCGGTGTTTTTCAACTTTCGTGCATGCAAGCAACCTAGCAGGCCATGAAAAATAAACAAGAGCTGGTTAATATGGAAGAAACCAACTAATTTAGTAGAAACATGCCAACTAACTAGAGCAACGAGGCAAGATTATGAAAATTCCTTACAACATATTAGCTCTAACCAGAAACAATAGCGGTATCAAGAATGCTCATTTTTCACAGCCTACTAGCTATTAGCCAATTTCCAAAGTCAGTAAAAAAATATTTATAATAAAGGAAAACTACTAGTGATTGTTGCTGGCAGTATAATATCTATGTCTTCTGAATAAATTTCCACATTTAATGCTATAAAAAAGTAGCCATTTCCGTAAGTCAAAAGTAACGATACCTCTGACTGCAACCCTTCAAATTCTTCAGTAGGTACTTCTACTTATTAGCAAAATCGCGGAAAATGAAACTTGAATTGCAGTCTGTTTGAATTGTGAAACATAATTTTGTTTTCAGAAAGCTACATGAAATAAATACAATTACAACGTAGCGTGATTAAAAAATTCTAGCAATTATTTCAATAGATGTTCAGAATGCTCCAGTTGGAGATATCTTCACTTTTGACTTAACTAAACGGAAATGACTAATTTTTTTATCCCAGTAAATGTGAAATTTTATTCTAAACATGTTAGACTGTAAGCAAAAATCTCTGGTAGTTTTCCTTTGGTTTCAAAATTTTTAATCGTTTTGGAATGTTGTCAAACTCTAGTAGACCTCAATAGCTAGTAGGCTGTGAAAAACAAACACTTCTGTTACAGCCCAGCTACTCATTGACATAAGATATCGTGCGGCTGTTGTATCCGGTTAGAGCTAATATTTTGTAAGGAATTTTCATAATCTTGCCTCGTTGCTCTAGTTAGTTTGCATGTTTCTACTAAGTTAGTTGGTTTCTTCCATATTAACGAGGTTTTGTTTATTTTTCATGGCCTGCTAGGTTGCTTGCATGCAGGAAAATTGAAAAACACCGATTTGACTAAAAATTTTAAATAAAATGAAAACCAAAAAAGATTGATATCAAGAATGCTATATCGTTAGGTGGGTAAATAAATTTTACATTTGATTCTTTAAACCAAAATAGGCATTCCCATTTGAAAAAATCAAGTTATCTGTGATTTAAGTTTCCTTAATTAATCTATTGATTTCTCCAAGTGCAAGAAGAATTCAAATTTAGCTGTCTGACCTAAGGTGACGCATTTCATGCTTAGTGGTACCGCAAAGTCACGGCCTTCTAAGTTTTATAATCGCTGCGATATTCAATTTTTTTCTGATGCCTACTTATACCAAAAATGGTGATTTGCGCCTAAACGGTTCGTTTAAAGTTCCATGGGTGATACATAAAGTCACACTAAAATTAACCAAGGAATCCAAATATGCAATAATATATAGGGGGTTCCATTAAAAAAAATGTAAGTTCGATACGAATCACCCTGTATAAACGTCAAAATTTGAGTGAAAATATTTTTACGTTATAGCCCTCAAGGGTCTCTACCATGATCAAGTGACAGATTTTTTAAATATTTTTTAGTAAGTCCACAATCCTCCGTCCACGCACTATTGGCCCACCCTGTATACTGTCACCGTTGTGTGTCTTAATTTTCATCGCTCTGATAAAATTACCGACTTTTAGTGTATTAAAGATCAGAAACAGTTTCGGTTTAGCGTTCGAAGTGAGAGATTCGGCCGCGTACACAGAAGCCGTTAGTATATAGTTATAGTTTTGTGACATATATCCTGTAATAGTTTATTAGTGAAGGTTTAAAAAGAAAAACGGTAATCACAAGTGAATTGTGATGAGTCTTGCCAGCGGGGGAGCTCCCCCCGGTAAAAAGAGAAAAGATACTACAAGTGAAAATACCCACGATACAGGAGTAATACACCTTGATACCGTTGAAGATAGTCAGGACAACTATATGGAAACTCATACAACAAATCAGGATACAGGCGGTATTTTAGAAAGTATATCTTCATCAAAAGTAAGTACAGACACAGCTGATACACAATCGCACCCAGTAATGTCGCCGGACAAAAACCGTCCACTTCTTCTATACAAACAAACGGATACAGGGCCATTCCACGTATACGCGGAAAATAGCAACAAAGACTTTTCTAATAAATTGAATGCCATTAAGGTAGGTGAAACAATATTGAAGGCAATACCAGAAATAGATAATCAAATAAAAAAGATTGAATCAATCGGAAATAATGGGGTGCGAATAATATTTAGAAACTCAACAGCAGCTAACACGCTGTTGAAAGCTAGTAAATTTATGAAGATTTACAACATAGATTTTTACATCCCCAAATTCATGGTTTATCGCCAGGGTATAATTTCAATTGATAAGCAATTTTCAGAGGAGTACATATTGAGCAAAGTAAAACTTTACGATTTACACTGTAAATTTTCTGTGGAATCGGTTAAGCGCATGCACAAAAAGGTAACAGAGGATAACACATCAAAATTTGTACCCATAAATAAGGTCATCATTAATTTTGAGGCTCAAGAGCTACCAAAATACATACTATCAATCACGTCATTTTCGGAGTATCTAACTATATACAGAAAGTACTACTTTGTCACAATTGTATGCGGTATGGCCACTTAGGCAAACAGTGCAAAAGCCAACCTAGGTGTGCCAAATGCAAGGGAGAACACCCCTCAAATACTTGTTCCAATTTAGAAAACGACCCAAAATGCTTTTATTGTGAAGGTAATCATTTTACTTTTGAAATGGGGAAATGTTCCGAATTTCAAAGACAAAAAGATATTAAAAAATATATGTCAACCTGTAACTGTTCCTATAAAGATGCAGAAAAGGCTATTCCAAAAATTTCTTATGCTCAAGTCACCAAAAATAGTAATCAAAATACCATTCCCTCAAACACTCAGTCTTCTACAATTGATACGAACTACTTCCAATTCCCCATATTGCTTTAAAAAAACAAATCTTATTCGTTACTCATTTGTTTTGTGAAGACAAAAACTACTGAATACTGCCTTATCATAGGAATCATGGGAATCTTTTTTTTCAAATCATTATTCACTGAGATACATACTATGTAGATTCATTCATAATGAGCATATTGTACAATACTCCGAACATGATCCACAACATAGTAAACAACCAGCATATCTCTGAGGATTTCCCATATAAAAGTGGTTCCCACAGAATTTGACCTTGGGATGATTTTATGGATGTGAAGTTTGGGTAGAGATGCGAAAATGAAAATATCGATACCGGTACCAACTCGATATTTTTTAGCCAAATAGGCGCGTTTGATTCGTACAGAGCATTTTGTGCAACTGATTACACCCCTCAATAATTATACAATTATTTTCAATACCGATACAAAAGTATCGATACCAGCTTGGAATGCCTCAAAAATTATCGATGACAAAAATACTCGATATTAGTGCAGAAGTATCGAAGTATCTTTAGCATCCCTACAAAAAATCATCCAAAAGGGGGGATGCGCGTGTAATTACTGTCAACCTGAGTTATTGTGCTGGTTGTTTACTATACTGTGCAAGAACTGCTCTCAGGATTAGGAAAACGAGAACAGACAACACGAATAAATTTATTATCTAATATAAGCTATAACTCCACAAGCGACCGGCTTCCCAGAATTTCCATCTTCTAGACTTTCTGCAGTTCCTCCAAGTCCTAAATCATCAGGGTCCATGGTGACCACCAAGGCTCGTCCCACGACGCCTCGATGACCCAAAGACAGAGAGACTAGTGGATCTAGCCGATTCACATCTGCCGTACCATCTTCTCCAGCTTCCACGTTGCCCAGATCACCAACATGCCGGAAAGGCTCAGGGGGAGCTCCATGCTTTGCCTGAAAATTGGGCAAATGAAAGTGAATGTAGATTGTACTTGCTTCCACCTTAAGAACTTGTATATCATCTGATCGAAGTTATGTTTCTGTTATACAAAAGTTTTTAAATAGAGACGGGAAAAGTACGTTTCCATTTTATTATTCTCATTGGAGCCCTGGCCCGATTTTATCAACAAGCATATTTAACAGAGACTTTGACAAAGCTATTCTATTGGATGTTATTTAGCAAAAGCTTTCTATTGGATATTGCGGGCTAGGTTAATAAATATCATCCAATAGTATTTTATCAATATTGAAAACAAAATGTCAAAGCTGGATGACACTTTTCATCATATCGTATATAAGTTTTATAACAAAACTATTGTTGTAACAAGTATATATTTGTATGTATGAAGTTTGCAGCTTGAGACGCAGTCAACGATCAAAATAAATATCTTTTTTGGAATGGTTGAAATTAGATCACAAATCCCAGTAATACAGTACCTAACCAAATATGTTTCGTTGAGGCGATCCGATTCCGCAATATGCTGGATGGCCGAGCGGTATAGTGTTCGACAGCGAATCACTGTGTTCGAGGGTGGTGTTGGTACTGTTAGTTCGAGACCCAGCCCTTGCAACTACTTTTTTTTATTTTCTTTTTCAACCAAAATATTCATTGATATGCTTTTTACTCATGTTACACACATTTTTTTGTACTATCGACATAAATATGTTTTTGAATCCAATTTTATTAGACATTTTACCTGACATATTGCAAAAGCTAAGGACCGGAAGCGGTAGGGAATTCAAAGACAGCGGAAGTGAAGTTTATCCGTCAATATTCAGTGGATCTATTGTCAATGGTCAATATCAATAGCCAATTACTCTGATTGCGGTATCAAAATTAAATTATTCCAAAAAAGTAAAATTATTCGTAATTTTTGTTGTACTTGTAAAACATCTAATAAAATTTGATTCAAAAACACATTTATGTCGATGATACAAAAACAATGTGTGTAACATAAGTAAAAAGCATATCAATGAATATTTTGGTTAAAAAAAATAAAAAAAAAGTAGTTGCAAGCGCTGGGTCTCGAACCAACAGTACCAACACCACCCTCGAACACAGTGATTCGCTGTCGAACACTATACCGCTAGGCCACTTAGCACTTTGCTGAGCCGATCACCTTAACGAAACATATTTGGTTAGGTACTTTATTACTGGGATTTGTGATCCAATTTCAACCATTCAAAAAGATATTTATTTCGATCATTGACTTCGTCTCGAGCTGCAAACTTCATTCATCGCCTATGTTGCAGCAAATATACATTTTAGTTACAACTGTTACAAGTATTTCCACGAAGAACGTCACACGGGTTCTGGAGCCGTCGGCGTGTTTTCGGTTCTGGACTCAAAAACCCATTTTTATTTTGATATAACTTTTGAATTATTTTGTTGTAAAACTTATATTTGATCTCTTCATTCATCACAAAAAAAATTATTCGAAACCCTAATTTTTTGCCATCATCATTTAGCAGAAGAAAAAACCAGCGATCAAATGTACAGTTTTTGCGGAATCTGATTGGTTGAAATTAGCAATTGCTAAACTCTTTGTTAAACAAGAAAATGCAATTTTTCACGCATTTAGGATGGAAAATCAGACTGGAAAAGAGACTAGATGGTTCATAATGGTCGATTATATATAAAGCATAAGCATAAACTTCAAGAGAAATGAATAGTTTTCAGGGAACTGACAAATGCATGTTCTTGAACGGGCTGCTCTGATTGATCAAATCCCTTGATAAAATCGGCCCTAAGACTCTCAAATTAACTTAGCAATAGCTTTCTAAGCTACATGTGCAACATAGTCATAATACTGGACATAAGTTAAGTTATGTAGCTACCGTATTTAGCCGATGTTATAATCACTACGTTTCCACGAGCTTTCAAAACATTTTGAGTTTTGAGAGAAACACTGACACTACAAAATCGCAAAACGTTTTGAAAGCTGTTTTGAAACTCCGTGGAAACGTACTCCTAGTAATTAGTTTGCTTCTTTGGATTATTGTATTTTGGGGTAGTTGACGAATGATCTCATTATGTTGATTTGCAGAGCACAAGTATTTAAGAATATAGACTAGTTGGTCAAAAACTACATCTTCAAAAAGACCATTCATTTGATAGCGATATGTTACCACAGTCTTCAATAAAGAGTTGAAAGTCGACATAAGTTGGATTGAACCAGAGTTGCTTAGTTTAACGTTTATTATATCTTACGTCATTTGGGATGTTTTTTATATGATTGCTGCGTCATCTGCCGAAAGTTGACGATCAAAATGGCAAATGTATCTTTAGGTACTCTTCATTCTTTATCCATGAGTTCTGGTGTCTTCCTACTGATCTTTCACCCTAAGCTTTAGCCTCTGCTATAAGTTGTAGTGATAGCATCCTTTTATTTATACATATAGTTTATGGGCGTTGGTTACCCGTTTTATCCATGAAATTTGCAGCGTTCCTCTGCATATATGCATTTTGCATGCCTTACTTGTTTTGATTGTTCATTGTATGTATTTTGTATCCACAGAGTAAGATTTAGACTATAGCCTGATCTTGTAAAAAATAAGTGCATGCTCATGACTTTTTTCTAGGTTGTTCGACGTTCGATTGTATTTCTTTTTCAGGTTACACTGCCTGCAGCTATTGCTATTTTATGAATAGGGTCGTTCAGTGAAATTCCAATAACCATATTTATGCACATTTTCATGAAGTATTACTTACATATAACATACAAAAAAAATTTCAACTTAATTGGATGAGAATTGAAAAAGTTACGCGCCTTCAAAGATTAAAATATTTCATGCGCTCAAAATTCATCGTTGTGACGTCATTAGGTCTGTTGGCGAGCCCAGACCGGCTGGCGGCTGTACAGCGACAGCGCCTAGCATACGTTAGTAATACGTTCAACTAGTAAGTGCTTTGGTTGACGCTATCTTTTATTTGATCGGGTGGTTTTCTGACAGAAAAAAATGTGTGATATGGATTTTGTTAAGGCCGATTCCTCTAATATGCCGGAAGTAGATGTTTTTATTTAGTTTGTAGTACATGTAATTTTCAACATCTTCCTCCAACTAAAACAAAATATACAAGATTAAGATACACATTTCAAACAGGGATATTGTATAAGCTAAATACCCAGGATTTTCTACCCAAAATAAGTGCAGAAAAATGAGACAAAAGAACTAGATAATATATATAAAACAATTTTTTCTACATAATTAAAATACATATGAATGTTGGGTGCATCAAAGGACTGAAAACTGTCTTTCACATCTTCCATATATCAATAAGAATTGATTTTTACAATGCTTTTATAATTGTTATATGATTAGGTCAGTATTTGGATTAAAAAAATCTATTTGTATCCCTTACGTTTTAGTGTAGGTACCAGTAACAGCAAAATCTGCGAACACCTGACATCAATATATCTTTAGAATGGCATTGACAAATGCTTGAAAACTTTTTTTTAATTTCAGACGTAATCCCACAATACAGTTTCCGATTTCATAATCGGGCGGTTTCTTTATAATAATACAATTCACGATTCAAGTAGTTATAAAAATACTATTAAAATGGTCCTCACAGCAATGCTTTGTTGACTTATCGCTTACAAATTCATTCCTACGCATAGCTCTCTGCCACAACTTCCTGATTTTTATATTTCGTGGCAAACTAATACAAATTTTATCAGGAGTGGTCACTGTCGTATTTTTACAGTGGGGAACTATACAATATTTATAATTTTTCTTCTTCCGTCTTCCTTCCATTATTATACTCCGTATCAACGAATTCGAATAGGTTGGTAAGTATCCCGTGTCGATGAAACAATTAAATAAATTATACAATAGACGCGTATGCAGTTCACAACGCTTGCCTAGCGAGTAGCATCACTCTTTAGCCGCAGCGTTACTATTTACCGAGCACCCGTACGATGCGTGGCTGGGACGCGGCGCCGAGCCGGCCGGTCGGAAAGGTTTAATGACGTCACAGCCGCATACTCGCAAGTGCCGCGCGTTTTAAATTTGCACCACTTTGGTAATTTATTTGAATATGAAAGCGAGCTCAGAAAATTCTGAAATTTTGCACAGCTACTAAATTCAACACGCTCTTTTAGAATATGCAATAAAAAAAATTTGCTGAACGAGCCCATTCCATGTAGATGTAGGTTTATTAGCACCCTTAAAAAGACGTTTTGACTAGAATTTCCAACTACGGAATTTATTTGCTAGAGATCTTGTGTGTTGTGTGTGAAAATTGTTGTTCAGATGATCAATCATCTGGTGTGGGTTCTACAGGCCATTACCGGCTGAGTAGACATTTGTCACCGATGAAAGGGTTCGAATATCTGGCACGACGAGTTTGAGAAGGAGTCACTGTACTCAGTGAACTAGCCGGACATACTCATTTTCGGCAATAGGACTGGTAGGTCCACAATGAAGAGCTTCTTAGAAGGCCATGCTGACTTTTAGTGTTGTTGAGGAAAAGGGCAAAAGAGAGCCTACGTGCGTGCCTTTGCCACTCCATAGCAAATATTAGTACTACTATTATTGTTGTTATATTGATTTTGAACTTGAAAATCAGGTTCTCAAAATCTTCCCCATCGACGGATGATTTATAAAAAATGTAAGGTCTGAGTATGAGTGTAATTAGCCGATGAAGTTAAGATAAGTAATGTATTTGATTATTACTACATCCTATATTGTTCAGATATTTTGATACTTGTCAGATCATGAGTGACTTTCTATATTAATTCTCAATATGTGATTCAACCACTGTTCTGTAATGCTTCCTTCCTTTCCTTTCATTCTATGACTAAAGCTACTGTTTTGTGATGCTTTTGGGTTTTGTCACTTAAAACTTAAATAAGGTAGTGGGTTGTGGTAATCGTTGCCATAGTTTTGTTGATAGTTTGTTTATTAATTACGAGCGGGGATTGTTTTTTCTTTTTTTGAAAAACGTAACAAGCTAGAGACCAAAATTTCAACAGAAGGGTTTTTGAGCCTTTTTCACAAATATTTGCAGGTATGTTGTCTTTTGAGTTTGTATTATTAACTAATGTGGTCTGGCTACGATATTTTTAAAGTGTTTCACAATGTATACTATAAATCCGAGCTTTTAAGACGACTTTATATGGTGTTGGGTTTACGTCTACTCTAGGTATTGGTGAACAGAGGCAACTCTGTCTTATTTATCTGTATCTATTTCAACCTTTACTGATTCTCTTTATGTATATGCGATATTTATTTTATGGTTGTGGAAACCACGTGACTGTCCCCGAACTGACTACCCAATCACTTACCCAGAGTGGAAGTGGGGAATGATTCTATAACGCGTTCACACGTACCATAGGTTTCCTCTAACCAGCCCTTTTTATATGTTGTTTATTGTTTATATTTCTTTATTGATCTATGTAAGCGCTTAGATACCACGCTTGGTATGCTGTTATGCTTGTTATGCTGCTATGCTTGCGATGCTATGTTTATATTTTATATACCCTATCCCATTTACCCACTTTATTTACTCCTTTATATGTTGGATTATATTTATTTATTCATATATATGTTGATATTTTACATTTTTCCACATCCTACCCATATTTCCCTATTTGACGTTGAACAGAGACCTTGTATTATTATTATTATTTATCGTTCAGACTGTGAATATTTATAACAATTTCTTTATTATACAATATCAATATTTACCACTATTATTAAGACATTTTTGAATCGTATATTTTAACAGATCAATATAAATACTTCACCAGTAAAATATATGAAATACAAAGCACTCATGATTAATAAATAAAAAACAAATGTTAAGAAACAAATAATAAAAAAACCATATCATAACATTTCTGTGTTTTGATTTCATTCTCTGTGAGTTGGTACACATGCATGCTAAAGGAATCTGGTTACCATGGGCACACATACAACATTGGGTTCTAAATTCCACCACTAGACGTCTTGATCACTTTGGCTATTTCTAAATTGGGTATCGGTTTTGACAGTGACCAGTTGCTCACTACAAAATAAATCGTTTAAATGCCACCCATACCTTTCGTCTGAAATATATTCGCATTTCGTTAGTACGTAATTAATTGTAAATTGATTAATTAATATGATTGTAAATTGTTTATATGTTATACATATAATTTGACTGATAGTTCTTTTAAAATATGTGTATCATATATTGTCATCTTTATTATTTATTACTATTTTATTATTAATGACAAGCATTTCAATCGCGTCAAGATACACTACTTGCCTGTTTACCCTCCTCCAGGTCCTCTTAGCATACTAAGCAGCAAATAATATTCGAATCAGCAAGTGGGTGAGTACGATCTGCTGACTGATGTGGAGAGGGATACTACCAGGAAGTTGGAAAAATAATTTCTGTAACTTATCCTGCGGTTGCCTCTTTTATTCGTCACGCTCTACTGTCAATACTCTATGTTTTCTTATGAACTTTTTTTATTTTATTTTCGCTATTTTGCTTCACATAAACTCAAAAATTAACCCTTGTTTTATCAAATTTTGATTGTTGTTAGTTATATGCTTACCGCATAAGGATTAAAATGCGGACCGATTTTTTCACAACCTTGCCTGAGGTCACCAGATCGATGAATATGCAGTCCATGTCTTCCAGCAGGCAATCCAGTGATGTTTCCTCTTATTATCGTTGGCCCTACTGGAGGCTCGTGTTGTATGAACATTATTTCACCTGGAAATTAATGAGAAACAATCAGAAATATATAAAGTGCTTATTGTATTCGACTTTGTTCTTTCTCTCATTATATCTTGCTTTAATGTATAAGTGAATTTGACAGATCTACATCGCCTTTTAGTGAGCTAGATAAATCATAGGAATAATTTCAGTTCAACTCATACAAATCGATAGTCACGATACCGCTCGAAGATGCCTTAGCCTTGAGGTTTGAAAGTTATTTTTATCACAAATCTAAGTCTTTATATTTATTAAGAGCAGTATTTTATATCATTGCAGTATTTCTACAGAACTGTAGAATCCTGCCATATCGATTTTAGTGTCGATCCACACGAAATTTAACCTCATAGTATAGAAAAGTGTTTTTTGTCTCAAACTTATCAAGGCACTTCACAAAGAATTACAGGGTGACCGTCGGGAACCGGACGTTTTTCAAATGGTTAGTATAACGCCGTTAGCGGTGGTAGGGAGGGGATTCAGGTATCAGTCGCCTTGCTGTATAATGCCATTTTAGTAGCTATTGTGGTAGCTATGGAGCAGTGGACCGTAGGGCACTGTATGTTCGCTTATAACGCGTATGTTAAAAATGCTGATTCGGTCTTGGACGCCACGATATTATTCCAAACCGCAATACCATTCTCAGATGGGTTAACAGTTTGAGAACAACAGGAATGATTGTGAAGAAAAAGCCACCTGGCCCCAGGAAGACTGCGAGGACGCCAGAAAACGTCGAGCGGGTGAGACAAGCGCTTACTCGAAGCCCTCAACGGTCTGCAAGAAGACACGCGCGTGAATTAAACTTAAGTGTGAATCAGTACGCATAATATTGCAAAAAGATTCAGCGTTTCATCCCTACAAGATGTGTATTGTTCAACAGCCTAAGCCAACAGATTATGAGCAATGAGAAGACTTCGCCATTCGGATTCAAATGCTGCTTGGAGACCATGAATGTGCAGTAATCGTCATGAGTTCTTCACAATCATTTCTGTTGTTCTCAGACTGTTAACCCACCTGAGAATGGTATTGCGGCTTGGAATAACATCGTGGCGTCCAAGATTAAAATGAACGCGGAACAGTCGCTGCGCAGCCGTGACCAACTCAGCATTTTTAACATACGCGTCATAAGCGAACATACGGTGCTCTACGGTCCACTACTCTATAGCTACTAAAATGGCATTATACAGCAAGACGACTGATACCTGAATCCCTTCCCTACCGCCGCTAGCGACGTTATACTAACCATTTAAAAACGACCGGTTTCGGTCGGTCACCCTGTATATTTTAATTCTATGTTAAATATCAGAAAAAGAAAATATGTAGACTGGAGTTCTTCAAAGGTCGCTGCGATGCGCTTGTTAGCGTACTAGCAAGATTCAGTTAGATCGACATTTTTGAAATGATGACAAAATAAAATTTGCCTTTTAGATCGCATTTAACTATATTTAAACGTGTAAAATGCAACTCTATTAGCTGAGACCAAATGATATCATAGTTGTTATAGACCTTCTTGATGTATTACATGCCTTTGATGCTACTATCTTCCTCTGCTGGTTG
This sequence comes from Callosobruchus maculatus, assembly GCA_951848785.1. Lineage (NCBI taxonomy): Eukaryota > Metazoa > Arthropoda > Insecta > Coleoptera > Chrysomelidae > Callosobruchus > Callosobruchus maculatus. The sequence continues at coordinate 2,128,961 of CATOUR010000042.1, read as the reverse complement.
CAGAACAGCAACGGCCACTCGAGCATCTAAGTCCTGAAATGATAAAACCAGTATATGTAATTGGAGTTTCTCGGAAAAGAATATTAAGGATGTATCAGAAAATACCGAGACTGGTGTTATAGTATACTGATGAAATATTTATTTAAAAATATCAAACATACATCCTTCAAAGTCCTCTTCCACTGCTGACAAATTTAGCATCCATCTTGCCGCAACCTTTCGGTAGATACTAGTGATACTACTACTAAATATCGTGATTAGTGGAACCGTAAGACAAATTAACATTGTCAGAAATTCGTTTTATGCCAAGCCGGAGCAATAATATTGTATCAAGTCATTTATTTTTGCAGTTTTTATGGCATTTCGCATTCGCGTAGTTTGTGTTCGATCAGGATGAGTTTCATTTTCAAATATTATTCACAACCGTATATGCACTTTTGATCATTTCAGAAGTTTCAGTTGGTGTTTTACCCAACTGAAAACAAATTTTGATCGCATATTTTTGCACCACCTTTATTTTTTCGATAGAGTTGCAAAATATTGAGATTTCAATGATTAATTTCTAACACGTGTTAAACATCAAATCAAAGCCTACTTGAGTTGAAATATGTGACGGATAATGCTTCTGTATCTCATTTGATAAGATATGTTAATGTTATAAATTTCTATTTTTGGAAGAAATTTACAAGTGTACTGGAACTAAATGCCGACAGATGTATCTATTGAGCCTGATAGTCTTTGACTAGTCAAACCCAGCGTCAAAAAGCCATAGCAGTCACGGTACTCTGGTATTTAAGATTTGCCTTCTCGGCTGCTTGTTTATAAAACTAATATTTCTACTATTATTGCGTAACTATAAATATTCTGAAAAATGGAGCGTGCTTTTCAGACTTACTTATCCGTTTATTGTTACTCCATCATCCTTACTAGGAGGGTTTCCAAAACTGTACGCTTGCTGTCACTACGATAGTAATATATCAAAATTTCTTTGGAGACTTGTTGGAATTTTCCAAAATATATTGCTGGAGCACTAAAGTAGTGATGAGGTGTCGAAGTTTCATTGCATTACATTACATTATTTTAATGGTGGAAAATTTTTACGATAGTTAGGATTAGGAAGTAATACAGTACGTCACTTCACGTGGCAAATAAGCGATTTCTGTAATTTTTGTACCGACAATTTTATATTTATATGTGATCTACATATAAAACAAGAAGTCATTCATTCAGGCTTTTAGGAATCAACATGATAGAAAACATGGCCTGACATGAACACATTGCAACAGTTGCTGTATACCTATTCAGAGTCAAAAATATTTCTCATTATCTAGCTGTATAAAGCCCAGGTAAAACCTCCTTTAATGTATTGATGTATGTATGTATGTGATGTAACCCAACCTTGAACTTAAACCTAAGATACCGTTTTATAAAGACATACGTGCACTCAGTTCTCTTGTTTGGAGCAGAAACATGGACATTAAAAGTGGATACCATGAACAGACTCGAAGCTTTTGAAATGTGGACCTTCCGTAGGTTATTAAAAATATCATGGACTCAACACATATCTAACGATGATGTACTTAAACGTATGAGAAGGGAAAGAGAGTTACTTACTACAATAAAACGAAGAAAAGACCGCTTATCTGGGCCACATATACCGGAACAACAAGTATGATATACTAAAACTAATAGTAGAAGGAAAAATCGAAGGTAAACGTGGTCCTTGTCGCAGGCAACATTCATGGTTGAAACGCGATTGGACTGGTATGAGTACATCATCTTACATTAGATCCACCCAAGTTGAAATAAGGCATTAACTTCAAAAACAGTACAATATTGTTATTAATTCATTTGTCAAAGGAACATACATTTGGGGCACTCTCTTTACGGTATCCCAGACGCTGTTTTTGTGTTATAAAATCAGATAACATTGAGATATCAACAAATTGTCTTAGTTCGAATCTTGGAAAAATGTTCTTTTTAATTTTCGGTAGTCGAATAATGGTGAAAGTGCACACAATTTATTCCGAACGAAATTTTAATTTCATCCGTCTGTACCAAAAATCACTCAAGTTCTTTGCATATAAAAGAAATTGAGATGCACGGTCACTAGTTGCTCTATATTTAAAATTGGTACCGAAACAAATTCAACGAATCCATATTTTGGTATGGGCTGCACATATTTGTTTTTATGTGGCACTACCCTCTGAAAGATGCGTAACTTCACTTGGTGCTTGCCACACATTTTCGAGTTACATGAGTTGCATTGAGAAAAATTTTTGCTCAAGCCCAGTAAGGTAATATCCTTATCAAAATAAAATCTTCGACAAAAAAAATTCCAATGATCAACTGAATAGACGAAATCATTCTGGTACATAAAAAATATGTTTGAGGATACTTCACCAGCAACATCCAAATATTTTCTTTGCGCAAAAATATTAGAAAAACAAAGTTAGAACATTCTTGAAAAGCTTTTATTTAACAATGTATGAACACAATGTATATGATCACAAAGACTTGTCGCCCGATTTACTTGTGTAAATAAATCTATTGAATTTAGTAACTGCTAAGTTTATTTTTTTTATATTTCAGTTTAATTAAATACCTATAGGTACTTACGCAAACCTCTCGATAAGCTGTCATGGTCATATAAATTGTGTATAAGCGGCTATAAGTTGATAGTAGAAATTTTGAAGGAACATTTTATTTTTTTTAGTGCATTTTTTTAGTTTAATTACTACACTGTCACTAAACAACCAAACTTTGGCACAGTATTATGCAACAAAATGTCATTACAATCAAATTAGAAGTACCCAGTTCCAAGTTGAATATGAGTATCCAATAAATTCGCTATAGTTATAAATTACTGTTTTATTTTCCTTCTTTAAACTGGATGAGAGCACGTCCTTCTAGTTTTATAAATACAACCCGGACAATAGAAGTTCTTTATGAATGAATTTCTATATGGTAAAACCCACCCCTCCATCTCCAATTTTACCGCGTCCCGATGTTTATTTGTGTTTACCCTCTGCTAACAGTTTTATGTTCTGTAATTTCGTGGATGAAAATGATAATAATGAAACCATTATGTACAACTTACATAAGCGTAAGGCTCTGCATATACTTCGTATACTGCGCTGCGAACATTTTCTATAGCTGGAATCACCCTGATCTTCACCGGTCTGTTACCAAGGCCCGGAACATCGTACAAAGTATTCTTCACCCCCATGCTTTGCAGAGCGGCGGAACGGGCAGAGTCCAGCAGAACGCACGTCACACACGCGAACAAGCAGCTAGGATGCATCACCATGGCCTTTTCTAAGTGATCGATACTTTACTGTCGAGAGGACAACCGCTGATTAACGTTTAAATATCAGGTGTGCTTTTAATAACGGCAATGACAAAAAACAGTGGATGGGGTGTATCGATGCTCAGCGACGACGAGACGTCATAGATGTTTTTCTTTTTGTCGTCCCGCTACCATGAAAGCTCGGTGCTTCCAATGACATAATGTGAATAATTGGATTCGTATAAGCTTTACTATACAGCTCATCACCATAGTCACAATGTCTTAACAGACATGTTGTGAACTCGTAAATAAAATGCATTAAGTCGAAGCTAGAGTATAGAGTATTAACTACAACAAGACCAAGGTTATGATCGTAGACAGAGAGCATGACAATCATCGAGAAATAAAGTCAATAGGCCGTTACGAGGTAGTTCAAAGTTTTGTGTACCTCGGTTATTTGATCGACAATTCGGGTAGCTGTGAGAATGAGATTCGACGGCGCATTAAACAGGCACGGGTGGCCATGACAAAGCTTACTAGAATATCGCGTGACCATAACATCATTAAAGCTACCAAAATGTCGCTGGTTCAGTCTCTTGTGTTCTCCATATTTTTGTATGCCTCGGAAACTTGGACTGTTAAAAAGGCAGATCGAGCTCGCATAGATGATTTTGAAATGTGGACGTGGAGGAGAATGCTGAGAATTCCTTATTTCGCCCATCGAACTAATGTTTCCATACTGGATGAGCTCGGTAATCCTCCATTGTGTCGATGAGAATGCTTACATTCTTCGGATATATTCACAGAAGCGATAATATGGAGAAACTTGTAGTTCAGGGTCACGCCCCGAGTGGGCGGCGCCGTGGCCGGTCCCCTACACGCTGGGTGGATACGACGAAACAGTTGCTAGTTATGAGTATCAAGAGCGCCACTGAACTGACAGTAAATCGCGAACGATGGCGAGCTACAGTTCTCAAAACTGTAGATAATATTCGTGTCGGCAATACTCTAGCTCCGAGTTAATGCATTTTACGAGTTCACACCATGTCTGTTAAGACATTGTGACTATGTTGATGATGAGAGTATTATTGCCGACTCGAATATTCATATCTTCAAGCGCAGTTTGTCATACATTGCCGCTTATTATTGATTCTGATGACTATTCTCGTGACATCACTTATATGAACATTAGTTGAAGATGTTTCATGTTTGCTTTGAATTGAAAATTATGTGAACTCCCTTATTTTTGAAGGCGCCACGAAAGCGTTTACAAATGGAGTACAGAGTTTAAGTTTAGGTAATTCTTTAAACCACCATTGTAGCGCTTCTCAAACATCGTATATACGTTTCGTCCCTACCATACTAATAACAACATATCAAAATATTATCAAAAGCTGCTTACTAATTTTTGTAGGAACGTGACTTCAAATATAATCAAATGATGAGCATCAAACACTCCACATCTATTGATAGTAATTATTCTGTCACTTTCTTCCCTTGAAAGCAAAAAGCAGTATGTTGCAAATTTGTATAAGCCAATTAAAGTTCTTTTGTAAAGAAACTCTCTCAAACCCCGCTACTTTCTCCCTATCTTATTCATACCATATTTTAAATTTTGGAAAAATATGTTTAACATATGTTTAATACTTTCTTTACATTTCACTGAAGTTATTATTATCGAACTCAATTCATTAGACGGTTACCCATATTCCTTATTATAAAAAAATCAATAATGCCTAAATTGACACCATAAAATTTTCGGAAAGATTGTATTTCACCAACACAATGAACAAGCAACTTTTAATGGATCGAATGAAAAGTGGACGCCCAAACAAGTTGGTTCTTAGACGTAAATTAAAATGATTTCTATGCTTCTCAAAAATCACGTCCTCAATACAGTAAGTAAAAACCTACTATAAACGTCATAACATTTTTTCTTGCAATACTTTGAGAGCTTAAGACTGGATGGTGTTTGTATTACTTCGAAGTTAATATTTAAGTCTTTTGAGTGCCAATACCACAGTAAAATGAACTCTACAAAAAAATAATAACTCATCGGCTTAACTGGTAAACTGAAAATGCATTGCGAAATTTTCAGTAATAATCATATGGCCATTATAAGGTCCATCGCACATTATCAACTCATTTGGAAACATTATGAAACCCTATATGAAGTGATCCCAGAGTAATTTATCGATAATACAAAATCAGCAACATCAGCAACACACGTTTGTCGCCTACTTTAGTCTCAAACCTGGATGGATGGATTGAAATAGTGCATGAATAAGTTACTGTCGGTAGCATAAATCATTAAGTTTAGTAAAATCCATGGCGCTATTCATTACCGATAAGGACAGTTCAATAAATACCTAGGTATGTGTGATTTGCAATTAAAGCGGCTGTATGTCTGATTATTTATCGACAACGACGAACTGCATGGCACATTCCCTCGAGGTGATGAACGTTAATATTTATGGATGATCGATACAATTAATGGCATAGCTTCCTTCATTCTGTACTTATGAATTATTCACGATCCAAGGGTAACTAAGTCCAGCCTTTTCTGAAGACAGTTAATAGGTTATAATCGATTTCGTTCTTTACCCTCATACCCTCGTATGATGTATACCATATTTAACAACACCAAATATGTTCTTCTCTAATAAAGTTAAAAAGCATGACGGTTTTTAGACAGAAAAATATAGAGTGCACTAAGCAGGAGCGTAGCTACCGCTGTATCTGCCGTCTCAATTATACGAAGCCCCCGGGTCACGGGGACCCCCAACGTGTGAAAGATTACGAAGCGTTTTTTTTTTTTTTTTGATGAGCTATCATAAGATGAGAGAATTGTAGATCCAGAATCCCATTTCAAAGTCAAGTCGCCATTTAAATGAACGATATTCGCCATGGATTGGACGCGGTGAAACAACCGCTTGGCCACCGCGTTCAACGCACTTGACCCTACTTGATTTTTTCGTGTGGGGTACAATGAAACAGAAAGTTTATGTCGACGTGCCAAATACACGCGGGGAGCTTATTAGCAAAATTGTTCAAGTCGGAAATGAATTACGTACCTAATGACAAAGCGATGATCAGTCGCTCTACACAAAATGTGTCAGTACAACAGCATGCCAGCAACACCAAGGACATTTCGAGCAATGGTTGTAACATTGTGTCTTTTTTTCCCAAAATAAATGTCGTGACCACTGAAGATTTTCTTTAATTGTCTTCTCAACTGCCGAATTCGACGATAAAGGGTCATATTCAAACCATCATGCTTCTAAATTACTTTACTTAGGGCTAAGATGTCAGCTATTTTCTTTGGGAAACACCATGTACTATCCTTAGAAATAAAAAATGTAGGTTTACAGCAAAAAACGCAAAAAATTACGTAATTATTTTCTTTTAACATTTTATTTATCGTATGGCTCAAAAACATGACAACAGTAAATATAGATTAAAAGAAAAACTATTATAACCTATACTAAAATAAAATATATACAGCTACATAGTCTTTGGTATTTACAGGTTGATGTCAAGTTCTTTCAACCACTTCAGCGCCAACGGTGTGGCTGTGAAGAACTCTTCTCGCGATCCCTGAAACTCACGCAGTTCACATTCGCTTGTAATATGGTTTATAGTTTGGCGGGGCGCGCCACAGTCACATAAGGGAGATTGCACATAGCCCCACTTGTAAAGGGAGTCGGCACATCTGCCGTGGCCTGTTCGGACTCTATTAAGTTTTACCCACTCTTTCCGGGGTAGATCTGATCCTGGAAGTAAGGCTGCCCCCATAAATGCGCATCGCGAGTGGTGTTCCGCAAAACCTTCCCACTGGGAGCGCCATTGGTTTAAGGAGCCGAAGTTATTGGTTTTAAGCCCTTCTGCATCCCTTATTGGTGGTTGTCGGGATTTAAGTCTATTTATCTGCAACGGGGGTATTGCTCGGTGGATGGGCAGTTTGTTGTTGGCCGTAATCTTGTTATACTCCCTTAGAAGGGCGTCAGTCCTTCGAAGCTGCGGTGGGGCTATTCCAGAGAGTACAGGCAGCCATTGAGTTGGGGTTGTCTTAACTGCGCCTGTAATAAGTCTCATAGTGTGATTTAGTTGGACGCCAATTAGTCTGGTATGGTGGCTGTTAATCCAGACAGGCGCACAATACTCAGCACACGAATAGACAAGAGCTAGTGCACTGGTTGGTAGAGTTGGAGCAGTGGCACCCCACGTCGTTCCACACAGCTTTTGGATAATGTTGTTGCGTGTTCTGAGTTTTCCTGCAGTGTTTGCAAGATGTTTCTTATAGCAGAGGGTGCGATCTAACGTTACTCCAAGATATTTTGGGAAATGGTTATGCTTCAGGGGTTCGCCTGCAAAAAGTACCTGCAGTTCATATTTAGCTAGTTTGTTATTCAGGTGGAAGCAGGAAACTTCGGTTTTGTTGGGGCTCGGTACTAGTCTCCATTTCTTGAAGTAGTTGTTTAGAGCTAACAAGTCGTTAGAAAGAGTATGCTCAACGTTCTTGAAGCTCTTATCGAAAAAAGCTATGGCTATGTCGTCTGCATAGCAAAACTTGTAACTGGCTGTTTCTGGCATGTCAGATATATATAGATTGAAAAGTAAAGGGGCCAGTACTGCGCCTTGTGGAAGTCCGTTGTTCAATTTGCGCTGCCTGCTTGCTTTCTCGTTTAGGATTACTTGGAACTTTCTGTCGCATAACATGTTGTTTATGAGCCTTGTGGTGGTCTGACAGGGAATCACCTGCAGCAACTTATATAGGAGACCCTCCCTCCAGACCGTATCGTATGCGGCAGTGAGGTCAACAAACGCCACTCCCGTCTTCATGTTTTGCTGGTAGCCTGCCTCTATATGCGTTGTGAGGGACAGTACTTGATCACAACAACTGCGACCCGGTCTGAAACCAGCCTGGGTTATCGGGACCCGGTCTAAGGTCGTCGCGCTCAATCGGTTGTAGACGGCTCTTTCTAATAATTTATAGGAGCAACTGAGCAAGGCTATAGGTCTGTAGCTGGCGGAGTGATTGTTCGGTTTACCAGGTTTTAATATTGATATGACCTTCGTTCTTTTGAATTCCCGCGGGAGGTTTCCCGTATTAAGGAGGTTCGTGAAGAAGAGAGATAGCCACACTCTTGTTTGCTGACCTGCGTGAATGAGAAATTCCGGCAGGACGCCGTCGAAACCAGGAGCCCTTCCAGGCCTAACATCTGATATGGCATTATTAATGTCTTCGATCGAGAAGTGTCGGGAAAACGTTGTTTGGGTAGGAGCGTTCCTCCTCAGTAAAGTCAATCCCTTCTCTAAAGTCAATCCTTTCCCTTCTTTTAACATTTTTTTGCCCTGATATGAAACGAAATTTGGAAAATGTTTATCATTAGTTTATGGTCTATATGTTTCGCTATCGAATGAGACGTATTTTGTGTTTTTGGAAGCTCTACATGGCTAAAAAAGTGGTTGCTGCAATTTTCTTTGATATGAATTACCATTATAAACAAACAAGCACTCTGACTTTATATTCAGCTTGTTAAGTAAGTCTCTAATGATTAAAATGTTGGTTTAGTTGGTTGACTTGCACATAAGCACTCGTGCATCAATTAAACAAATACAAAATGGCTGCTATTTTATTACGGTGGGAGAAAAACTACTTATGGGGGGTGACTTGTGTTGAAAAAATACTGTATTTCATCTCCGACACCGATTACCGGACACATTGTATATCTCATATAGAACTTAAACCTTGCCTGAAATCCTTCAACCTTTGTGCTTCATTCAGACTAGCGATAAAGGAAAGAAGTTATTAATCAATTAATGCAACGGAAAATTAATGACTGCTTATATAAGGTAATTAAAAACGACGTGACGTAAAATCCGTTGATGTCCAGAGAATAACCTCGTTTTGCATCGTATATGCAATAACATCGTCGTGGTGTCTATTGCTAGTGTTCTTGTTCTTTCAATTTTAGCATGTAGAATCGCGAATTTCATATCCTCAACCAAAAATATTTACGGAAGAAAGATTCCATGTTCTGAGGCTTTTTGGGTTTGGGGTATAGTCGAAAAATAATTATGGATATGAAAAAATTTGTAATTTGAAATTGATTTTATGAATTCCTAACAGTTTCTATTTCAAAACTTTGGACCCCAAAAATCCATAAATTTCATTGATTTGTATCTATCTTTCACTAGTATGAGTAGTTATGTAGATAATATCTAATTTCTGTCAATTTTACTTCGGCTCATCATAAATTTTGTTATATAAGATTCAATACAAACATATTTAATTTGCGAATATATATGAACTATCTATCCACAAATATCAAAATACATAAATAACGACTCGTGAAAATTGTCTATATTGTTTGTATATGAAGGAAAAATATATTCAGCATAAATAATGTCACGTAACAGACTGAGTAATAGCTAAATAGAAACCTTGCAGGAAAAAAATATTTTTTTCTTTACAACTTATAAATCCTTGAGGTATGTTTGTAGACATAAATTCGTAATTAGTCATATGTATACATGTTTCCTTGTCATTATATCAAATAATATGGAATCAAATGATAATGACTAGATATGAAGCTACGTTAAACTTTCTTACAAGGTAGCCTACCTGTATGCACAAAGCTTCATGTACGTGTACTTCCTATGACTGATTAATTATAATAAAATGTTCCAACAACACTAAGCTACTTAAGTATTTACTGACAGAAAATAGTATCATAGGTCGGGCAATATATGCATCATAATGCATTTCTTGCTTGTACCCAAGAATGACTTCAAACCTATTTTATAAATATTAAAAAATATATACTGCAAACAACGGCATATCCAAAATATTGCATTACACATCGAGAAATTTAAAATAAAGGAAAAGTTCAATAATGAACACTTTATTATTCACCCTTCCATTATTTAAGTTTTTCGGGCTACACCCAAAGCTGTAAACTCTGGAAGGACAACAAAGAACTTCAGGGATATTCTGGAAAAATCCTTCTCTCTCTCTCTCTCTCTCAATAATCTGTATTCGTTTATGTTTAGGTGCCTTTCAATTATTTAGTTTACTTTCTTGTGTGATTATAAGTTTGTGTCAAGGTAATACATAATGTAGTAGGTATTCCACAGCTATTGAAAATGGATTTCTTTGAAAGAAAATGAGATCATAGCCCGGTTTGAGTGGGAGTGAGGATCCAGTGGAAAAAGCTTCTATCTATAGAAGATAAAGGGAGTGCGTAGAAGCTTTGCCTTCCAGACTTGCACGACTGCCTTCTTGGCAGATCTATATCGATGTTGGCAGGCTTAGTAGAAATTAAACAGTGCACTGAAAGTAACAGATACAATATATCCCTCGAAGTACTTATTTCTTTTGATTCACAACCTTCATATCAGCCTGATGCCGGTATACCCAGATGAGATCCAAAAGATCGAAGCAGCGCTGTCGTGCAGGAGGGATATCATATCTGATGCAATTTAGGACATGTTCCAAACAAGGTTTGCGATATCCTTGAGCTCACTTTGGGTAATGTGGATATTATCTTCTTCATATTTCCCCCAAAAGAAGCACTCGAGCCAATAGTGTAATTGGATTCCGATGTAGTTGGTTCTGAATACTCTAAATGCGGTGGCATCTCTGTAGGCTAGATCATCTCTAGCTCAGAAGTGTGCCGATGCCCTTCAAAAATTAGCGCGCCACAAAAATGGGACCCTGTCTCTGGACACATGGGTAAGGTAACGGAAGGGCACAACAGATCACCTCGCTGGGATAGGTAATAGAAGGTCCTAGACCAGCCCAGAAACCATGTATTTTATGCCTGTTGATGCAATTACTGTTTCCAATGTGATTATGGGACTACCAAATAAAAACAAATCTACTGGCCCTGATTAGGTTCCGATATCAGTCATAAAGGAAAACGTAGACATTCTTACACAACTCATAGCAGAGGTAATGAATATATCTGTTACTGAAGAAATATATCCTGATTGCCTAAAACTAGCTTCAATTATAGTTATACACAAGAACGGAGATTGTCTGGATATTGAAAATTATAGGCCCATAGCCCTACTCAGAATATTTTCAAAGATCATTGAAAAAGTTGTTTCGTTACAGATTGAAAATTACTTAATGAAATTCGGTATTATAAGCGATTGCCAACATGGCTTTAAGGCAGGCAAATCGACTGAAACAGGTATCATTGATATCGATATCAAAATATCATTTACGATAAAGATGACAGCGGCAACTGTGTAGTGACTATAATGTTCGATCTGACTAGAGCATTCGACACCGTAAGTGCTGACTTTGTATCTGAAAAAATTCAAAGGTACGGTTTACGTGGACCACTTAATGACTGGATAATATCTTTTCTAACTAATCGAAAATTCTTCATCAAATTGGATAGCATAGTGTCAGACATTTTTGACTGTAAGTGGGGAACACCTCAGGGTAGCGTTCTAGGCCCTCTTATTTTTTACTTTTTGCCAACGACCTGCCACTACATCTCTCATCTTTCGCCAAAACCTTTTTGTATGCAGATGACACCACTATAGTTTTAAGCGACATATCAATGGAACAACTACTTATAAAAATCACAACCATTATTCACGAGTTCACCGTATGGTGTGAGAAAAATCAATTAATAATCAATCCCGACAAAACAGTTTTAATAGATATACAAGGGTTGCTCTATACGGATGCGGATGCACCGTGGCGTCCCGCCAAGAAATCTATGCGGCTGTGGAGCGATTTCCTTGGTTTGCCTTTACCTTCGGGTGCCAGATGGCGCACTGGCAGAACCTTCTGTCACTTGCTACAACATGCTTCACATGTCTGGGTGACATGAAAGAATTGATGCTCTCTATTTCCGTCAATCGACCTATGGCGCACTGATGATCGCTAATAAGCGTGAAACAGCTGTCTGCGTACTGGTGGATTGACGGAGGTATAGAGCAACCCTTGTATATCGGCTTTCATACGCAGTAGCGTATAAAAAACCCGCGCTCTCTGGTGGCCAAGCGGATGCACCGTGGCGTCCCGCCAAGAAATCTATGCGGCTGTGGAGCGATTTCCTTGGTTTGCCTTTACCTTCGGGTGCCAGATGGCGCACTGGCAGAACCTTCTGTCACTTGCTGCAGTTTTAATAGAATTTCATAGTAAACAAAGATCTCCATTTAACCCAAAAGCCAGTATCCAAGGGCGCAATATAGTTACATCAGAAAGAACTAAACTTTTAGGTGTTGAAATTGATGGTAATTTATCATGGAGTTATAACATCAACGATGTGTGTACCAAACTTAATAAAAGCTATTACCTATTAAATAACCTCAGTAGCATGCTAAACACAGAGTCGTTGCTGGACGTATACTAAGCGCGCTGCTATCCAACCCTTTCTTACTGTATAAATGTCTGGGGTCAGGCAGTTGGAATGCAAAGGGTTTTTATACTTCAAAAAAGGATACTGAGATTGATTTTTAAATTACCCTTTGGTGCCTCATGTAGAGATGCATTTAGGAATTATAAAATTTTGACTATTCCATGTATTCACATACCCAAAATATTATTATTCGCATTCAAGAATAAGGATAAGTATGTTAAGCATAATGACTTGCATACATACAGGGTGAGTTTTTAGTACCGGCTCGGTCGACAACTCCACTACTGTAGAAGATAGCAAAAAAAGTTGTATATAAAAGTTGTAGCCACGGATATGCTCCTTGCGCAGAAAATATTTGGATTTATACAGGGTGATTCATAACTACGTGGTGATGCAAAGATGCATTTTTTTAAATGAGACACCCTATATATTATTCCATATTCAAATTCTACTAATAAATTCCGTTTTTCCAATATAGGTTTTTTTACATTATATAGGGTAATTCAAAAGTTATGTCCATTTTTATATCCAAATTGCGGTCAAATGAACGTACTGTATATCAAAAAGTAATGAATGAAAAATTATTTTTTTTTACACGAAAATCTTAAAAATATCCTCTAGTTTTAAAATCGGCTATAAAAAAGCCCATGGCGCATATTTGTATACAGGGTGATGTAGAATGCAAAATCTAGATTTTCTCTCTTTTTTTAAATGTAACCCCCAATATTTTATTATACCAAAGAATTGCTTTTAATATGCTCTTTCATCTTTGTATAACACTTGTTGTACCTACGTCCATCAGTTTCCGAGATATTTCGAATTTTCGGTAAATTTAAAATATAGCTTCTATTTGTGTATTGAAATTTATTTATTTTGAGAAAGTACTATCTAATTTGTTTTTTATTTAACGAACAACTAAGTTATAAGGTCATGATGCTATTTGATGAAGTCAAAACCCTAAATCATCGAGATAATAAAGTCAAGTATGCTGAGGAAACAATTTTGTAGGCGTGATGCATAATTATCAAGCAGACTTATCAGGTAGGCTTTGAAAAATTGACAGTTTTCATAACCAGCTCAATAATTCCATACTGTGTGAAAAACCAGCTTTAAAAACTAATTTTTCCATTGAGTGTATTTAGGAGAATCTTTGAGAAATTGTCTACTTGCCTCTAGAATATATCAACTATGAACAGCAATATCCAGAACGGAGGCACTCTAAAACTAATGCGTTTGAAAGATTGAAGAATCGTTTTATTTGGACCGTGTCGTTCAACATTTCATAGCCTGCCTGGTATATCTGCTTGATAATTATGCATGACGTCTATAAAATTGTTTCCTCAGCACACTTGTCCTATATTATCTCGTTAAATCAGTGTTTTGACTGGATCAAGTACTATCATTGCCTCATATTTTAGTTATTTGTTAAGGAGGAATAAAATTTGATAGTATTTTCTCAAAATAAATAAATTTCAGTAAACAAATAGAAGGTATATTTTAAATTTGTAGAAAATCCGAAATATCTCAAAAACTAATGGGTGCAGACATAACAAGTGCTATACAAAGATGAAAGAGCATATTAAAGGCAATTCTTTGACATAATAAAATATTGGGGGTCACATTTAAAAAAAAAGAGAAAATCTAGATTTTGCATTCTACATCACCCTGTATACGAATATGCGTTACGGGCATTTTTTGTAGCTGATTTTTAAACTAGAGGATATTTTTAATCTTTTCATATAAAAAAAAATAATTTTTGATTCTTTACTTTTTGATATACAGTACGTTCATTTAACCGCGATTTGAATATAAAAATGGTCATAACTTTTGAAATATCCTGTATATTGTAACGATATCCTATATTGGAAGAACGGAAATGATTAATAGAATTTGAATATGGAATAATATATAGGGTGTCTCATTTAAAAAAATGCATGTTTGCATAACCACGTAGTTATGGATCACCCTGTATAAATCTAAATATTTTCTGAGCAAGGAGCATATCCGTGGCTACAACTTTTATATACAACTTTTTTGCTATCTTCCACAGTAGTGGAGTTATCGACCGAGCCGGTATTAAAAACTCACCCTGTATAACACTCGTTATAAAAATAACATAGTAATTAGTAATCATTCTCACAGTTTTTACAAAAAATCTCCTATTCTGGCCGGATGTCACTATTTTAACTTACTTCCGCAGGATTTGAAAAACTGTGTAAGTGAACACCTATTCAAGAGAAAATTAAAAGCTTTATTGGTTAATAACTGTTTTTACGATTTAAACGAATTTGTAAACTATCTCACAGTATAGAATCCTTTGTTCTGTACTCTTGTGTTTGCATATAGTTTATTCGTTGTATGTTGTATAACTGTCTTTCACAAATTTTATTGTAAGTTCATACTTGTATGTATTATGTACGTTCTTTATACATTATGTGTGTATCTATATTATATTTATGTATCTATGCTATATTCCGACACATCCGATCCATTTGACATATGGTTAACGGACAAATAAAGTTATTCTATTATATTCTATTCTATTCTGGGAAATTAGTGGAAAATTAGCGCAGCGAGGATCTGTAGCTGAGCTGTGAAACGGTGTGGGTGTTTCCACCAGACATGTGCTAGGAGCATGAGCGGTGCGAAGACCTGTGGGAGAGTTGTGAAACGGTGTGCAGATGAGCATTGCGAGGATGTGTAGCGGGGTCTTTTCAGATTTTTGTTTTTGCTCGCCTACACCCACAGCACACATCCGTCGCCCACATCCCTAGCACACATCCCTCGCAACACATTTCTAGCACACATTCCTCGAAACACATTCCTCGTAACACATCCTCGCTCACCTCTCGTGGAAACGCACTCTTACAGTGAACTGACTAAAGCTCGGTAAAATAAATATCATTTCTGGTAAACAAAGATATATCTAGCAGGCCAGGACAAGTGCCACATGCTTTTGGACATTACTGGCTCAGCAGAAATTTTTCGCTCGTAGTCCCATTGTTGCTACTACTACTAGCCCATTTTGATATATGCAGGGTATTGCCAGACTTTAAACAGGCCTATGATAGTATAAACAGTCAGAGAATATATGAAGCGACGGTGCAGCTAGGAATTCCAGGAAAACTCATAAGGCTAATAAGAATGACATTACAAAAAAGCAAGAACAAAATTACATGGATAGGAAGTGAGTCACAGGAATTTGAAGTGAGAAAGGGACACAGATAAGGCGATCCTCTATCAACGATACTTTTTAATCTGACGCTTGAAGCAATAATTAGAAAAAGCAAAATCAAGACAAATGGAACCATATTTAATAACGAACACCTGTATGCAGATGACCTAACACTAGTAGCAAAAACGAGGAAAGAACTAGAGAAAATTACGGCAAGGATAGCTGCGGAAACAAGGAGATTTGGGATGGAGATAAATCAAAGTAAGACAAAATATATGGTCATGAGACAAATGGAAAAAACTTCCGATGATCAGTCGAACCTAACTTTTACGGCCAACAACATGAAAGGACTACGGAATTTATGTACCTAGGGGTGATCATAGAGCAAAAAGGACAAGAGAAACAAGAAATACAGGCAAGGATCATCAAAGGAAACCAGAAGTATGGAGCCCTGAAAAATCTTATGAAATCTAAATATGTATCTAGAAAGACCAAAGATAGAATTTATAAAACTGTTATAAGACCAACAGCGACATATGCTTGTGAGACGTGGACTATGAACAAAGAGGAGGAAGAAAAAATTATAAGATGGGAAAGAAAAAGAAAAATGTTGAGAGCTATTTATGGAGGCGTAAGGACAAACGAGGAATGGAGGAGAAGAACAAACCAGGAACTGGAAGACATGTATGAGAACCCCAATATTATAGCAGTCATCAAAGCGCAGAGAATAAGGTGGCTGGGACATGTGGAGAGGCTGAATGGGACGAGAATGGCAAAACTAGTTCTTAACCGGAGACCAGTAGGGAAAAAAAGGAAGGGTAGACCAAGGGAGAGATGGCTGAAGAAGGCAAAAGATGTTTTAAAGAAAATTAATGTTAAACACTGGAAAGAGAAGACGTCAGACAGAAATAAGTAGCGTGGAATAGTCCAGGATATACTCAGAAATAGGTGGTGAAAGTATCCAAAGGCAGTTGTAAGTTAAATTTTAGCGGTATAAGATCAGATTGTACTCATTTCTGCCCTAGGCCTTCATGGCCTGTTGTGCAAACTAACGTAACATTGCCAGCATCAATATAAAAGGTCTAAATAAAAACATATTTTGAGAGAATGCATCACGCTTCCATTTTAACTTCTAACTTTTTTAATAAAGGCATCGAACAGAGAAGCTAAGAGGAGTTCTTCTTCACTGTTACGATTTTTGAGAGCAGTAAGGCTCTATCGTCCTTGTCAGGATCCGAAAATAAATGTCGCATTCTTAATTTTTCGTGGTTACAATATAGAAAAAAGTTTTAGGCAATAAGGAAGCAAAGGGTAGCCTCCAGTAAAAAAAATTGTTGATCGAGCATAAACTCTATCAGTGACAATAAGAGGAAAACTGGAACAATTTTAAACATGTTTAACATTATATTCCATAAATATATAAAATTTTTCTCGGCTATCAGTTTCGAGGGTCTGTGCTGAGTTAATCCATTTTGTATTTAACCAATTTATCTATCTTTTGCTATCCTATAGACCAATAAGACAACTTCGAACGGCGCTATCAGAAAATAGTCAGCACAAAAATATTATTTTGGAATGCAGACAGAAACCCCATGTAACAGCTGACAGCACCCGTTGTGTCACCGTAAAATTGAAGTGTCATGTTGTGAACCCCATCAAAATTCAAAGTATTCAACATTTCATCATTAGAAATGTCTAAAGTGCGTTATTTGATTTTTAAGTCAACCACCAAGTTACCTGCATTTTCTTTTAGGGCTTCATTACAAAAATAAGTAACTTGGGTGCCACCCACACAGAAAGCGTTACAGTAAATGAAACAATAAAAGGTACTATCTGCGCAGTACATAACGTTATGAAAGGAGGAGATGGCTTCCCAATGGTTCAACATCAAATGCTTGAGGTCTGTCCAGGAAGAGCTTGCCCCAGAGGAAGGACAACAAGTCCTATGAGGTAGCAATTATAAACGTAACTGTAGTGTTGCAGTGATATTTTTTGAAGCACATCATATGTCCAATAATTTCATTTGTAGATGGACAAATAAGTAAACACTTTTATAGCTTCCATAAGGTTGTCGATATTTTAACAGAGACAAAATTGGGCATGTGTTTTTCGATGAGTACTTTTTACATTCTGAATAGCGGCTAGCTTATCGTAGAATATGTACTACAAAGTTATTTAGATTTAACTCAAAATCAAACTGCTTTACTCAAGTTACTACTATACCCACTTTTAATACTAAAATGTTTCAGACCTTTGAAATTAATCTTCAAAATATAAATAAATCTTGATAACTTTAAGGAGGAGGAGTTGTTCCAGATCCAGAAGTCGATGCAGGGACGATTGTCAGAAAATACCTACAAAAGATTGGTCCATAAAAGCCAGTACGGTATATCATAGCTGTGCTGCAGAAAAAGGAGAGCCTCATCATCAAGCATTGATGAATAACGTATCCATAGAAAAATGTGACAGTTGTCCGGTCAGTACTTAAACGCGAAACATTACACATATCTCAGTTTTCATGAATTTATTTATTTTTAATTGCCGTTGAGTGATCTCTCATTGAGCCAGACTACAACTTAATGGAATATTTTTTTATAATTTAAATTAAATATAGCTATGATTTTTTTAAGCAAACCTGCTGGTGGGTGTTTAGAATAAACATAGTTTAATTAATAAAATATAATTTTCATTCGGTAGCAGATCAGTGAAGCTCGATTTTACTTGGGATCCTCTGCAGTGAATTTTTGAAAATATTTTTGAAAATTGAAATTAATTATGCCTGAACCTATGAACATATTTTCAGGCAACCCTGTAGGTTTGTGTGTTTTAAAACATATTTTGTTTGATAAAATGTGATTTCCATTTGGTAATCAGATCAGTGAAGGTCGATTTTATTTGGGACCCTCTACAGTGAATTTTTTAAAAATATTGGTTTTATAATTTGAATTAATTGTGACAGTGTGTCGAGATTCACTCAAAATTCATAAAATCTAATTCGTAGTAGATAACTCCTCCCATTTCTCCCATAACATCAACGAGGAAATGCTGCAGGGGATCAGTCAGTGCTCCGGCATTGTTTCTGACGTACAGGGTGTCCCATTTTGGGCACTTTTACGGAGTATCTCGGTTATTTTTGAAGATAGAGAGTTGCGGTTTTCGCGACAGTTTGCTAATTTTTTATGAAACTAAAGATGCCGTTAACAAAATTATCATGGCCCTCTTGGTTTTTGAGATACAGGGTGAAATCGAAAACTTTCGATTTTGGAACCACCCTCGTAACTCAGTTGTCTTTTATCTAATTAAAAATTTTTAAAAAGTGTCTTATATAAACTTTTCTGCATAATCCAGTGGTGTAGTTTGATTTTTTCCAACTCTAACCATTTTTTAGTTATGAAGCAAACATATATTTTTTAAATGTATATTATTTGAAGTCAATCGAAAATAATTCAAGTTTTTCAAATATATATATTAGTATTAAGTTATTTTGGAAATTACGCTCAAAATTTGATTTTTTCATTTTTTACTTTATTTGTAGCGGTAGGCAATGACTAATCTATATAAAAACAATATCCAAGTGAACAATTATTAAGATACAAGATATTCAATATTTTTAAACTCAATTATTTAATTGTATTTTATAGGCTATTACTATTTGCGGTAATGTTCAATAAATATTATTATAGTCCATTATTACATTACTTGAAACCAAACAACGTTATATCTGAAGAATACCAACATATTATTAAATTTGAAGTTGAATCAAAATAAAAACTAGAAACATTGAGGAGCTTTTAGAAGTGGTGGTTCAGGTTGGAGACTATTTTTTCGAATGCAAATCTGGTACATTTTCTTATTCTTTTCATGGCATTTAAAAAAATTATTGGTCACATTCGTGTTATGGCGACTAATTTTCCCAAACTTGGATCCTGTGCAAATGTTGAAGTAGCTTAAACTTGTATGGTTGGTAATTGTATTTTTTTAGAATTCTTTCTGCAGTTGACACTACAGATTCCTCTATATGCTTACAAGATGATGAAGGCGTTGCTTCTATGTAACCTAATACGTTTGTTTCCTTTTGCTCCCTATTCTCCTTGAAATAAGTTTTAGGTCGTGATTGAATAAAGAATCCGTACCTAACTATATTTATTTTTAGACGAGCAAATATATCTGGAAACGGTTGCTGTCTCTCTGGGTATCTAAGCTGCCCTTATTATAGAAAATTGACAATAATTAAAATAAAAACACAGAAAGAACAAAGCTATATTTAATAAAAATATAAATAAAAGTTGACAATTTTTTTACAGATTTGCTTATTTGTCTTTAATAGATGAGCCATAGCCTACTATCTACTCGATATTATAATAACACAATCATCATTTTAATGAGACATTATTATTTAAAAAAAAATTTTCTCGATCAGAAAAGGTATTTTGATTCTGTTTTTTCGAATTTGAGTAGGAAGTCGCTTGGAGAATAATAACTACTTATAGGTGCTTATTATTTATAGTTGATTAACCATGGCCTACTGCTACAATTGTAGTTATTTAAATAAAGTAAAAAATGAGAAAATCAAATTTTGAGCGCAATTTTAAAATAACTTAATACTAATACATATTTTTGAAAAGCCTGAATTATTTCCAATTGACTTCAAAAATAATAATATAATATAATAATAATATAATATATTTATTCGTACTGAACAAGCAATACAAGTCATACAAGTCAAAGAAATCAGAGGATTAACATGTAAATATCAACGCCTATTCAATACACACAGCATCATTCAAAAATTCTTCAATGCTATAGTAAGCCTTCTTTAAAAGGAACATTTTGACAATCTGTTTAAATTTATAAAAAGGAAGATTCCTTATTTGGCTAGGTAATTTGTTATAAAAAGTTTGTGAAATATATAATGGGCTTGTTTCATATTTTTTAGTCATATGCTGATTTTTCTTTAAAGGTGAACCATGTCTAGTGTGATAGTTATGAGTGCCTGATACGGTTGACATCTTGTTAATATTTTGTTTCACATACAACAAAGATTTGAAGATATAGATGCAGGGTAAAGTTAATATACCATGTTCAATAAAAAGTGGCTAACATGACGTATCAACACGTACATTAAAAATAAGTCGTATAGCCCTTTTCTGGCAGATGAAAACACGCTTAGAATTCATAGCACTTCCCCAAAGAATGACATTATATTGTATATGTGAATATATAAGAGAAAAGTACACAGAAAGCAGATATTCTTTAGGATGACTACTTCTTAGAGAAGATATGGCAAATATGGCACTGTTTATCTTTGAACATATGCGACTTATGTGCACATCCCAGTTTAGTCTACAATCCAACCAAACACCTAAAAACCTAACTTCATTAGAAAAGCTAATGTCATCACCATTATTTAATGTTATGGTCTGATCGTTCAGCGTATCTTTTCTAATAAAAAATTCATGAAATCAGTTTTTTTGAGATTAAGTATTAACCTATTTTTATAACAATAGTTGAAAAAAGAGGAGACTGTGTCATTTACTTTACGACTAATACCTGCAGAGTTCGGTGCTGAAACCACAGCCGAGGTATCATCCGCAAAAAGTGTTACATAGGCGTCAGGTAAATAAGATGGTACATCATTAATATACAGCAAAAAAATTAGTGGTCCCAGTACCGAACCCTGTGGTACACCAAATTTAAGATTATATTCATTCGAGAAAGTATCTTTGACTTTGACGACTAATTTACGGTTTCTAACAAACGACAATATCCATGTCAAAATGTTCCCTCTAATACCAGAATTCTGTAATTTAGATGACAAAACATTTACTTCTACTGTGTCAAACGCAAGCGATAAGTCAAAGAACACACCGACAACAATATTATTTTTATCCATCTCAGAGCTTATGTAGTTTATAACATTTGAACATGCAGTTTCAGTTGTTCGATTACTTAGATAAGCATGTTGGCTTTCTGTAATGACATTATATTTAGTCAAAAATCCGATCATTCTTTGATGCACAATCTTTTCAAATACTTTTGAAAAAACACTCAGTATACTAATAGGCCTATAGTTTTCTATAACCTCACATTGACCTTTTTTGTATACAGGGACAACACAAGCACACTTTAAAATTTCAGGAAAAACTCCCGTCGTAACTGATAAATTCACTAAAAAACACAACACATGAACAATGACAGGAGCAACAGTTTTTAGTACCTTGATGGGTATTCCGTCCAGACCAGAAGAATTCTTCATAGGCATCTTCTTGATGACATCTAGGATTTCTGCTTCATCAATGTCTGCAAAGTACATAGTCCGTTGAACAGGTGGAACTTTTGGACTGACAGATGAATCGCTTGGTGTAACACTAGTTGATAGAGCTAATTTGGTCTCTACTACTGATGAGAAGTAATCACCAAAGGCATTACATATTTTGCTTTTATCTTTCTCCAGTTTGCCGTTTATATTTATTTTTATTTCATCAGATTTTTTATTATCTCTACCCAGTTCATAGTTCAAATGCTTCCATATTTCCTTTGATTTATTTGTTGCTTTATTCAAGTTGCAACTAAGCATCTCATTCTTTGTTTGATCAATTTTTCTTTTTATCTTCTGTTTATTATTCTCTGCTTCCAACTTCAAATTGGCATCAGTTGTATGTTTCAGGATCCAACTATATTTATACAGTTCATTTTTTAATGCAGCAGCATTTTTACTAACTGGATTGTATGTTCTGTTTTTGTTCAGCTTATATGATGTTAATGGGCAAGCCTTGTCAAATAAATCAAGAAATATGCTATAGCTATATACAGGATGTTCCATTTAAAAAAATATATGTTTGCTGCATAACTGAAAAATGGTCAGAGGAAGAAAAAATCAAACTACACCACTTGATTCCACAGAAAAAAAATCTATAAGACCCTTTTTAAAACTTTTCAGTAAGTCACAAGACAACCGAGATACGAGGGTTCACCCATATCCACAATTTCGCGAATGACATTAAGCATCCAGGATTCCTGTGGTCGAGCTGGGACTCAGAAGGCTGGCAGCGGCTGCTTCTCTGGCAAGTGGTCTAGAGAGCATAACCGTTTGAGAAATCAAGAAAATGTTAAAATTCAACGCTTTTTAGACCCAATACTGTACTTTGTCAGACAGTATGTTCCCAAGCGAGCATCAGGCTCTAATGAGCAATCAGGTTCTGCCTGGGGGGCAATCATTCAAGCTTGTAGGGGGGGATTCAGGGCGAACACGTTTTGTTAGTTGCGAAAAGCTCAGATTCCTATTCCGAGCTAGTATGTGCTTCTCACCATCCAACCTCCTTATGCTGCTTAAATCCCAAATAACATCTGGCCTGGAGTATTGACCTTTCACTTTTTTACTGTTATTCCAATAGAACTTGATCGTTTGGAGCTCTCTTCCATAATTCCACATGTCTTCAAGCCTCTTAGATGCACCTGCGGGACTGCTATATGTCATCCTAAGTAGTCATTCTTCATTCATCGAGAACCGCATTTTTGCTCTCAGTGAATCTAGGGATTGGAAGGAACCGCTAGGTGACAGGAGTAGCCTCTTATAACAGCCGGGATACTCTGGTATTTAGGCTTTGCCTTTGCAACTGCTTAGCTAAAAAAAATTAGTTGTACTCTCATCATCATAGTCACAATGTGTTAACAGACATGTTGTGAGCTCGTGAAATGCATTTACATATTTTGCGAGTTTCTCTTGGGATATCTTTAAGATCTTAATGCAACAGTTTCCCATTTGCTTTCTGCATCCTCATGCTGTTGACCAGATGGTATCTACTGGTTCATCCGCCTTTAGGGGCAATTTCTCACCCCAAGGTTGAGAAGAGGTTACTGCTTATACCGACAGTAGTTCGGTGTTCCTTTTAAGTCGCCTTTTACGACACGCAGGATATACGATGGGAGATATTCTAACCCGCCCCCACACGGGCGAGAGTTGTACTCTACTCACAAGTAAAATTATATATGGGTTATGTAGGTTAGAAAGTGTTCGTGCAGTGGCAACGTATGCAAAAACCCAAAATCCCGCAGTATGTTAGAGGTGCCATGCATTAGTCCTCAAATAGCGGAACACATCTACTCCACCGATGAAGTTGTAAACGGTCTTAAGAGGGAGATTGAGAACGTGAAGAGTCAACTTATGGTGATCAGAACGGCTCCTGAAAAGAACCGATCATCGTGCAAGGATCAAACGGCCAAGCAGGTATACCAGCTGAACAAAGAGAATAAGCAGCTACGCAAAGAATTGGAGGCAAAAAGGAAGTTGTATCAGTCTTCTCTGAGGGAGATGCATAAGTCTAGGGATATTTTGGCGGAGTATGAGAAGCAGGTGCGTTCATATACTTTTTAACACGTTATTGGACACAACGGCATAGCCGTCTGCGGGGAGTGGTCGTGATACGCCACGACGGCTCTATCAGTCAAAAAGTTATCTGCTTGTTACAGCAGAACGGCGACGACCGTCAGAATGTCGGTGTACTTGCCCTGTTAAGCAATGTTAGTGCCGTAACGTGAAGCTCGGCATTTCTGAAATTGCCAAATTCTAACCCACTATACGCTATCCCAACTATTATGTTCTAACGTGCATGGGTAAAACGGCACGACGGCTATAACCGTCCATAACCCCCAATGTGATGCATTGACCACGTGTATAGCTGCCATATTGCAAGTTAGTTTGTTTTTGCTTGATTTTCATGTTTTCAGTACTGATGGGAGGTAGGTAACCAGATATTTTCATCCTAAACAGATTTTCGTCGTCCACCTATTATACATATAGAATATATTGTTTCATGTCAATACAAAACTCGAAGCACGTGTGAGACATTTTCCAGAGAAGCTGCCCCTACCAGAGGATCATAAAATAAAATCATATTTTCTTAGGTGCAAATGTTTCAAGTCTGGAAAACGCAAAGAAACTACCTATAGATGCAAGGGTTGTGAAAATAAACCTGCTTTGTGTCCAGAGTGCTTTGAAGAGTGGCGTCAAACATAAATTTGTGCCTAAATTCTGTTTTGTTCGGGGATACTTCTGTTTGCTAATAAATTTGATTTTTTGTTTTTATACCGTCTATATTCTGAGAGATGCGTTTTTTTTATAAATTTGATACAATAAAAATGTTGTTTTTGTTTTAGCTTTTGTCTCGAAAATTCTCCTTTTCTTCCCACAAGATGTGTTTTAAGACTACAGTGATCAGACGGCTATAGCCGAGGTTGCCATTCTAGAACATAAAGTCTGCTATGACGCGACGGATATAGCCGTCTTTTTTTGTCACCAAAAACTTCAAAAATGAAAAAAAGGATCAAAAATGAATAGCCCTAAAATATTTTGATAACGAAAATCATGTTACAAACGCAAAAAATGGGAATGTTTTGAGGTGCTATATTACGAAGCCTCCCGGCTAGCAGAGTGTCCAACAATGTGTTAATAAAAAACAAAGTTTATAGGAAGTATTCTTCGATTGATGGAGGTAATATGAAAAGTAGAAGTTCCAATAAGCTTAACTAACATGAAACCACTAGTACATTATTTTCGGTTTGTAACTTATTGGGAGGGGCTGGATTTGCTTTCATCTGCGAACAATATTAGTAGTAGCAGTAGTAGTAGTAGTATAGATTTATTTAACATAACTGTTACCAAGAATACAGACTAACTTAATTCGCTATGAGTACATGCATTGATTTTATAAGATTGCATCACTTATAAATTTTGTATATCCAAGCAATACTTTTTTAATTTTGTCTTGAATACTTTTAAAGTGGTACTTATACTGTTCAATTCATTAAATTCGTATAATCCTTTTTGGAATACCGATTTTCTTGTCATATTGCTATTGCAAATTTGTAGGTGAAAATCTATATTTACTCTAATCGAATAATGATGATAGTGATTGTATAAATCTATGAAATTATCTAAAACTTCCTGCAATAAATGATTTTTTAATCTAAATATGAAAATTAAAACTAGATACAATATAAAATTCGTTATATCGAACCATTGAAGTTATTTCGACAAATAACTTACCTCTGTGAACGTCACATATACAGGGTGTCCCATTTTAGGCAATTTTACGGGGTATCTCGGTTATTTTAGAAGATAGAGAGTTGCGGTTTTCGCAACAGTGTGCTGCTTTTTTGTGAAATAGAAGATGTCGGCAACAAAATTATCATGGCCCTCTTGATTTCTGAGATACAGGGTGAAATCGAAAATTATCGATTTTGGGACCACCCTCGTAACTTGGTTGTCTTTTATTTTATCAAATATTTCAAAAAAGGGTCTTATAGAATTTTTTCTGCAGAATCTAGTGGTGCAGTTTGATTTTTTCTTACTCTAACCTTTTTTCAGTTATGAAGCAAACATATATTTTTTAAATGGAATACCCTCTATATTATTGTTAAAGTCAATCGGAAATAATTTAAGCTTTTCAAAAATATATGGCCAGAGGTCCCAAAAAAACTTCTCATGCTTGACAGAGATGTCTAGGAAATCCTCTCCATCTCATAAAGTGCTGATTTTGTAATCACACTTCTGACTTCCTTCTAATTAAGCATACTGTGGCGCTGGAATTTGGTCTCGTCCCTTGTCTCATCGAAGCTTTTCTGTCAGGGGTGATTAGTGATAACCTATTATCTAGACTGGGGGTATATTTGGATTTTAACAACCTCAACGAGGATATCGGAATATTGCTCTCCACGAACCGCTCTATTCTACTTTGGCTAACTACCGTATCTCATACCTCCCACGCTTTCTCAGGCGAGCCCTTTTTATCCATCCATAGTGGCCTATATTTCTTTTTCATTTTTCATTTATTTGTACTATGCAATACAAATAGTGCCACCTCGAAGGCCACGCCTTCTTTGAGGTATTGGCATTGACAAATTATTGAAATTTTACACTGTAATTTAGCTAACCTAACTTTGCTGCTCCTTCACTCTGAACTGCTATGGTCGTATGCATTTTAACGATTTTCTCATCATGATTTCCAATATTAAGTAGTACTTGTTTATGGAGAACCTTATAAATGTAATAACTGAGCCTTATTGTCCAGAAAACTCCATGATTCCTTTTCCTTAAATTTTGTAATCTGCAGGTTGGTTTGTTACATGACCAAGCCATCAAATCCTCCAAAATGATGAAACAGAGCAAGGAAAAGTTCTGCAAGTGCATAAAGCAAAAGGACGATGTCATCGACAGGCTGAAGCGGCAGTGTGAGGAACTCCACAGAGTTGTTGGTGACAAGGAGTTGCAGTACGAAAAACTCAGAAAGAGCTATGATGACTTGCAAGTTATGTACTGCGAAAACAGCCAGCAGTTTGCCGCTATGACTGAGGAAAATCTGAACTTTTGTGAATGTCTCAAGTTACTGGAAGGACAGTTGGAAACATCGGTAAAGGAGGTGGATTATTATAAAAGTGAGCTAGACAGAATGGATAAGGTAAGTACTCATTTGTATATGGGAGACACATTTAACCTCTTCGCTTTATAAGAATATGGCTACGAAAGTATGCATTAAATGTTAGAAAAAAATAACGGAAATATCTAGCATTAAAAGACTCCCGTTTAAAAAAAACACCTTTATGGAATTTAAACTATTAAAATAATGCATGTTATGTACTGAAATACAATTGTTCGTTTATTCATCGTTTATTTGCAGCTTATTGCGGATTTTAAGTGTGATTTTTGTGAAAAAGTTAGCACTACAGCCAAAAAGCAAAGTGAAAAATACGAATCACGTATAAAGGAATTGGAGGACAAAGAAAATGCCTTAAAAAGTGAAATAGGATTATTGAATGATAAGCTGAAGGATACAACAGAGAAAGAGACCCTTCTAGAAGAGCTACGAACGAAGTGTACCTGTTTGGAGGAAAAGTTAGCAGACTATCAGAAGTACATGTCCAAGTAAGTATTAAGTTCATTTATCTGATTACATGACATTATGTTATAACGAATGTTTTATGGTTCTAATAACCGGTTGTGTAACAGAAGCTTTGCTGAACCTAAGCTTAGCTAAACTTAGGGTTAAAGTTGACAGCAGAGGCTTTTACGGAAATAGAGATCTTGATCCGGATCGATCAGTTATTAGGGTAAAGTCGGGTATATTGTACCGACCGGTTGTTAAATTGAATCACCTCAATATTTATTAAATTGTAAGCTTCTAGCGTCATCTAGTTTGCTTATTTTTTACCTCCTGTTGTCAAAACGTAACTCACCAATAGGCGTGAATGGCGCTCTCCCATAAAAGTTAAAAATTGTGTGAATACTTTTTGGTAGTTGAGTTGGCGTTCTTTGTAATTATAGGACATCTCTAAAGAATTTTGACGGTTTATATTTACCCTTACTTCACTTTTGAAAAAGAAATAAAGCAATTTGTGTGAATCATATCGGTTCGGTAATTTGGACCACCACCTGGTTTGTTAAATCGTACCGGCACAATTTACCAAACTACAGTATTTTTAATACTGCCAATGGTTAGAGTAAGATATGAAAGCAGCAGTAAGAAACTATAAAACTGGAAACTTTGGACTAAACCAAATCTGCAAACGATACAAAATTCCGAAGCCGACTCTCAAGAGACACTTATTGGGTACAAACACGAAAGCAAAAGCAGGAATTAAATCGTTGAGACGATTAAATCTATGAATTATTTTGTTTTACTAACGAGCTTCTAATTTGGGATTTCTATATTTAAGTTTTACAAATAAAAGGTTTATACATTACAATGTGTATCACAAATCTGTAAGGAACATTTAATATGTGTTCTGCTATGGTACAATTTACCAAACCGGGTGGTACAATTTAGTGAACCAGTTGGTTAGATTGTACCGCTTGGAACA
Source organism: Callosobruchus maculatus (assembly GCA_951848785.1). Classification (NCBI taxonomy): domain Eukaryota; kingdom Metazoa; phylum Arthropoda; class Insecta; order Coleoptera; family Chrysomelidae; genus Callosobruchus; species Callosobruchus maculatus. The sequence continues at coordinate 2,100,256 of CATOUR010000042.1, read as the reverse complement.
TTTTAAAAAAACATTTATTATGTCAAACTGTCACTCTTTATAAATCTCTCCTATTCCGCATTTTGATAGAAACATGTCAAGTAATCCTAATTTATATTTTAATTGAATTCAGATAAGTCAATAGCGGGTTATTTGACGAAATATGCAAAATGTGGTACAATTTGACCGACTTTACCCTATGTCAAACAGCTGTCAAGTGGAATTTATGATTCCATGGATTTAAGAGACATTGAACAACGAAAATGCTGTTTAAGAATAAAAAACAGATGGTTGACACCCATATGCACCGTCAAGCCAATTGCGCGATTAGTTACGTAAACCTGGATTAGATTACTTGTTTACTATGCACCGCAAACTGACAATTTTGACACTGTCACTGTCAAAACAATCTTGCGAACACAACCTTGCCGTATCTCCAGTCTGGAAGTTAATCTCATGACGGTGCATGGCTAGATGCCAAAGATTAGCAAAACGCGATTAGGGAACTAGGATTAGAATAGCCAAACGGTGCATACGGGTGTAAGAAAAACAGCTCCTCATCTGATTCATCCGATTGTGATCACTTGCCGTACAAGAGTGAACTGACCCTATTTCTGACTGATCCTAGATCACTTTCCGAACGTCAGGATCAGTGATCCTTGTGATCGGGTTAACCCGATCATAGTTTCCGTAAAGGAATCAGTTGTACAATCACCGGTTTAGTTAATGAAATTTAGTATGGTTCGCACTAATGAAGCATGCGCACTGACATAATTATCCAAAAAAATAACCTCATTTGACTTGTACCATGATGATCATCTTTATTATCCTTATTACATAAATAACTATTCAGGGCAGCATATATACACTGATAGTTTAAGCACGGTCATTTATATTTCACATAAATACTCTGCCGACGCGTTAAAGTATAATAGTTATTCTACTTACCAGTTACTTAGTTAAAATATTTACCGCATCAGTGTGGAATCCCCAAATGAGTGATATGATACGATCGGACCTTTAGCACAGCAGCCAGACTCGTCCCAGCCTAAGAACTCCTAAAAACGATTACACCAAACCCAAGAGGTGTTTTGCTACATTAGCTTCTTTTCGTGACAATGTTAGGTCACATTTTCTTTTTACTCTCTGGCATTTCCTAGCGTTAGAACTGTTCAATAGGTGAGTCACTACTAGCTTTCGAAGGAACGTCACTCACGTAATATTTAAGAAATAAAATATTAAAATCTACTTTTTCTACACTTTTATACGTGTCTTACACCCGTATGCACCGTAGGCGTAGGTCAATTGCGCGATTAGTTACATAAACCTGGATTAGACTACTTGTTTACTATGCACCGCAAACTGACAATTTTGACACTGTCACTGTCAAAACAATCTTGCGAACACAGCCTTGCCGTATCTCTAATCTGGATTAGTTAATCCCTTGACGGTGCATGGCTAGATGCCAAAGATTAGCAAAACGCGACTAGGGAATTAGGATTAGAATCGCCAAAAGGTGCATACGGGTGTAAAAGCTTACTTACTTGCCTTCGATTTGCTGTAGAAAACTGTATCTTAAATATGCGCTAAGTTCTTTGAACAAGGTGCTAATAAAGCTCCTATAGTTTACCCTATGCAATATATTACAGTTACTACAACATACAGCACCTATCAAGTTTGTCCACTTTTTATTTGAACCATACTGATATCCACTTCTTAATTGAAAACTTATAATGACAGTCGACGTACTTTCCTGGTAACGTACTTTGCTTGCCTCTTAGGCATTGAAAGAGATCTGTTGCATAGTTCGGATACAAATTCAAATGTTGCGGCTGACTTATGTAGTGTTTATGATTAAATTTAAAAATGTCAAGTATCTTTATTATAATGATAATACTGAACGACTTAAATGCTTCTCAATCGATTCTTAATGTCCAGCCGATCGTTCGCAATAAACGTTATGCAAAAGCCGTTATAGCGTAGTTAATATACTCAGTTGCAACATCACTTTTTCCGATATTAATCCAATTATTTTGTGAAAAGTGAACCGGACAGAAATTCGAGGTTACTTCATCTTAAATTTTATTATCTCTGAATTTAATAAAAACAGATGTTTAAACCATATGATGTTTTTTCTAGATGTCAAGATTTAGAGGACGAATATCAACAGCAATGTAGAGAAGCAATAGAAAAAGAATCAAAATACATAAAAGAGAGGGACGAACTAAGAGCATTAGTTGAAGAGCTAACAGCAGTTGTTCAACAAAACAAAGCTACGCTGCTGCAATTGTCAGATATAAATAAAGAACAGGAACAGCTAATATTATCTCAAGGCGCCATTTTGTCAGAAAAAGTGAGTGCAGCGGGAAGTTCATAATTTTACAAAAATCTTTATAGACTATGTTTTTCTTCTATTAATGATTCACTTCTTGCATGCATACGAGGATCTTTATAATCTAGCAGAATGTTCAAGGTTCTTATTTTCATACACCGACACTGACACTACCAGTCTTGACGATGAGTGATTTCACTCATAGTATAATATACAGGTTATTCTCCCTGAAAGATCTCACCTTGTATACGGCCGTCAACCAAGCGACATAATTGATTATTGATCTGTGTGTTAGATCCGATGATTACTTCTCTTGTTCATCTCTATCTGTTGACTACCTCCACTTTCCTGTAAGTAGGATATTAGAAGCTCCTCACAAATTTCTAGTTTTTATGTTATTTGACAGAGAAGCTTTGTGCTTGTGCTCAGTTTCCTTTAGATTTCAAGAGATCCCGCTCTTTTTTTTTTTTGTTCTTGTAGCATTTCTCTTCCCTATTACGCGCAGGTTAACTGGTCTAGGTTCACACCGTTGCAGGTAGAAAGCAACTGTCCATGCACCACGAAACAGCGGACATCGGTACTTCCCCTAAACTGCTTTATAACCTATCTTTAAGTTATTCAGAATCCATACCAGGTGGCTCATAAATAGCTCGGTATCTGTAAAACTACAGAGAACTTTTCAACAGAACTTGTAGAGACCATCAAAAGCTATGAACCAAAACTACTAATGAGTCTGCAATGCAACATATTAAGTTTGTTTCAGACCAAACTTGCTGTTTTTTAATAGATCGACCTGAATATTTTTGTACTGTCCTCTTTTTCAACATCCACCTAATGTAGTGTTGTTCGGGTCTTTAAAATTACTTTCACGAGTTATTTTTCGTTTTCTAGAAAATCTTGACAGCTACATCTTTTAAATTCAAGCATACGATATCGACTTATTTCACCATATTTATTAAGCTTGCATTTCCATTTCAATGTGATAGGTTTCCGATTGAGTCTCCTATCGAAATACAAAATAAATCAAAAGCTCCCCAGCTCAAGTTTACTCGATAAATTTAAATAGCAAACCCTGTATTGAATTGGATCTATTAGTTTTCTTTTATGTTTATGAAGCTTCCCTATATCTTAATGCTCTGTTTATTAAGCTTTTTTGATGAGCAATGGCACTAATATTTAAACTTGGAATTAAATTCAAAGTTACATAATATGGGTACGGAAAATCTATCAGAGATTTAACTTATCCTGCAATCAGGCCTCAAAGGTAAGCCTCTCAAGTTCAACGAAGAACATTCAGTTAATTTTTTGTATATAAACTGACTGGGCGTTCAAATTAATATTATGCAGGATGTCAGTTGTGTCCAAGTATTTATCCAAAGTGGTTATCAGTCCTTAAAGGTCCGCTATAAGTAAATTTGACGTAACGTATGTTGCAAAAGTTTTGAAATTTTTTTTGAAACTCTGGAGGACATCGTTACCATGGTAACAAGTCAACATATGAACGTAACAATAAAACCATTTTGGTTATGATATAAGTTGTCAAAATGTCATACAAATTAGATATTCGGAAGGGTATTTACAGTCGAGTTGGACGACTTGAGAAAAAAAGAAGTAATTAGCCTATATCAAGATCAAAATATTTTTGTTGCCACAATTTATCGAGCGATCCGTGAATGCGAAGAAGGTATTCCTTGTATAATTGTGAATGCTGATACAGTTCAAAGAATGGTCAACAGAAGTGAACATCGAGTTGGAACTTCAACTCGAAAACTTGGACGCATTTTTCACGTCAATGCTAGCACAATCTGTAGAGAAATGAAGAGAAAAGAAAAAAGTTCTGAAAAAGAAGAAAATGGCCAAAGTATTCCCCAAATCAGTTAGAAAGAATTCCTCACTCATTTTGCTGGCAACATAAAACTTATTCTTGACGATGAAAAGTATTTTACATTTTCGAAATTATACAAGGGACTTCGAAGCATGTCCAGATAATGTAAAATTTATATGAAAAGAAAAGTTTAAAAACAAAGTGTTAGTGTTGTGCGCTATATCAGACAATGGTATTTCACCGCCGTACGTTCGACGAGTTAGGGCCGAGGCGCTTACCGCAGAAGCCTATACTCAAAGATGTTTCCCTAAACTACTCAATTTTATTAATGCCCACCATGCTAATGACAATATAATGTTTTGGCCAGATCTGGCTTCAAGTCATTAAGCTTTGCGTACGAGAAACTGGCTAGAATAACACGGAATACCTCTTGTACCACGAAACTTTTTGGGCTCAACTGAGTGCCAAAGTTTATAACAATGACTGGGAAGCTTAAAACGAACTGCAGTTGAGAAGAAGAATAATGCTGCTTTAGAATCTGTCCAAAACCTAACGAAGAAGATTAAGAGAAAATTGCGAGCCGTGGAAGATCATGGTCCATTAGGAGTACTTTAATATCATTTTTATATAAAGAAATATTGTTATTTTTTGTAGTTTTTCTTACAGTTCGAATACATTATTGTGAGATATTTTTTATTTTTTATAAAAACTTCTCAAAACTTTTGCAGCATACGTTATAACAAGCTTATATTCAACCTTGTACACTCAAAAATAGCCTTATTCTGTAGTTGTTGACGGTCACTTTTACATAGAACACTTTTAATGTTCCTATAGTTACAAATATTTCATAGTATGCTCTGCTGGGTAACCCTATGAGTAAAGTTCTTGGATTGAACCACATGCGTTGAAATAAAGAGATTACTAACATTTTTATTGCTTATTCCTTATTATTTTTTTTCTGATATTTTGATGTTTAACTCAACCCACGTGGTTCTATTCATGATCCAGTCAATCACCCTGTACTGTCTATAGAGTTAGCTCCTTCTTTTTCGCAAACAATTAGATTTCCAGATTTAATTCCCTACATTTAAAAAAAATAATACCGAAGGGAAATATTGATCCACTTCATAAAGTATTTGAAGCAAGGTCAACCCTAATACCGGTTTAACATGGTCTTACTTTTAGGAAGAAAAGATAAAATCGGTGGAAAGCGAAATAGATACTTTGAGGAGCAGAAGTCTGGAATTAGAGCAAGAAGTTGCAGATCTCAAGCACGCTCTGTCAGGACCATGCACCAAGGATACTTGCCTTAGCTTATCTCAACAGCTAGATGACCTAAAGTACGCATGACATACTTAAACACACCTTCTTATTCCAACGAAATCGGTCTAAAACCTCGGGAAGCAACTGATACGCCCGATGCTCAAAGGCAGGCTCTCACGGTTCAGTTTCGCTGAATCAGTTTGACTGATTCAGTGATACTGAACAGATAATGAACGTGAGAACACCTTTTCAGTAAAACTGATCAGTGGGTTTGTACTTTCAGTCAAACAGAAAGCCAGTCCTACTTTTCATTCCATTTGACTGAATCAGTATTGAAAGATGAATGCAAACGTTACTTTTATTAATGCCAAATAATATAATAATAATAATAATGTATTCACCAACAATACAGGGCAAATAAGTTGTTTGACCCACAGAAGGTGCTGACCTTGTGTGTGGGTTATAATACAGACATATATTTTACAATACGTATATTAAAACTAATACTAACTATATTGAAAACTTGTAAGTGTGTCAGTTCATCAAATCGTGTTAAAAACATTTGAAAAAATATCTCTGGGTGTGTCCATTATCCAATTTTTGACTTTTTTTGTATACAACATGAGATTTTATGGATTTCAGTGAAGCAGGAAGTAAATCGTATATGCAGCAACATAGATATATTAAACTTTTTTGGCCTATTGACTTAAATATAGGAGGCCTTAAGGTCCTATTCTTGGTTCGTGTATTATGTCCATGGCTATTGAAGTTGATGTAATTTTTATGTTTGTGGACGAAATTCATTATGTTATAGCTGTATAGTTGTCGGATATCAAATTTCTTGAATTCTTTAAATAAATTATTTGAGGGGTAAGTGGGTTCTTTATAATAAATAACCTTCAAAACACATTTTTGCAAGGATTTGATACTCTTGAGTTTGATGCACCCAACCTAAGATGCCATAATTTAATAGGTTAAAATGATTCATTAAAACTGAACAGTGAAAGCAAACATCGCTTTCACCATCACTGAATCAGTCAAACTGATTCAGCGAAACTTAATCGTGAGAACCCGCCTTTAGATATCAGAAATTTGGTTAGGTGAAACACGCCTGCGCCTGGCCTGATCCTAGGAAAGTCACTTAGCAAAAAGGTTTTAATTATATAACTTCTCCACGATAACCACGGCATATATATGCACTTAGGATCTAGTTTAGGTTCAGCTAAGTCACTCAAAACATGATTGAGGATCCAAGTGGTTCAGATAATCAAAATACATTAAATAATGTTTACATTCAGTAATGGCCGTTCTACTAACTGCACTGATCTTTTCTGTGCTAGCAAATGCTACGTAGTGCTTCTAAGTTACTCGTTACTCGAGTTACTCATCAAATTCATTATTAAAGTTGTTTGCTAGATTTCATTTATAGACAAAGAAGCACGAACTTCAATAGAAGCTGAATATACCCCACTTTTTCCCTGTAAACTGTATGATACCAAGCACGTTACTTGGTCCCCGATGCAATTTGAAGTTTTTTTCTCGTTCTTGTTGATATTTCTTTATTGAATACACTGTAAATTTTAACTAAGTTTTAGTGTATAAGTTCAATGACATTTTATATGAATTTTCCTCAACAAAATCTAAAATATATTTCATTACTCTTACTGCGAGTGTTGCTCTATACCTCCGTCAATCCACCAGTACGCAGACAGCTATTTCACGCTTATTAGCGATCATCAGTGCGCCATAGGTCGATTGACGGAAATAGAGAGCATCAATTCTTTCGTTCATACGCAGTAGCGTATAAAAAACCCGCGCTCTCTGGTGGCCAAGCGGACGCACCGTGGCGTCCCGCCAAGAAATCTATGCTGCTGTACAGCGATTTCCTTGGTTTGCCTTTACCTTCGGGTGCCAGATGGCGCACTGGCAGAACCTTCTGTCACTTGCTATTACTCTTACTTTACAGAAATGTTTAATTATGGTTAATTGACTAACTCCACATGTTTTATTCAAAGGATAGCCCTAGATAGTGAAAGGGATAATAAGCTAGTTAAAGAAAAAATAATTGAGGATCAGTCGCATACGATTCAATTTCTGCAACAACAAATCAAAGACAAAATTTCTGAGCTGAATCGGTTCAAAGAGGAAACCAGTGTCACCGAACAAGAGATGATGAAGGTGACAAAAGTCCTAGAAAGGAAGCAAGAGGAGCTTGACCATGAAGCTAAGGAGAAAGAGCAACTCGCAAAAAAGCTGAGGGTAAGTGTAAACATTAAAAGTATCGGATAAAAGTGGTAACACAGATCCCGTCGGTAGTCTAACAGCCCGTTCACACGATGTCGTCTAATCACCGTTTCGGTAATTTTAACGAATATAATTTTGAAAATCGGTGCATTGGCGGCGGAGTAATTAGCAAAAAACGAAAAATTTCAAATATTCCCCAAACTTCGTTTTTAGGCGTTTTAGGCGTTCCTGATCATTTTCTACTTTTTTTGAGTGGGGGTGGAAATTGGGGTGGTTGGTGGTTGGGGGGTTGTGAAATTGAAAAATTTGTTGTATTCATGATAGACATACACTGACCTGTGAAGGAAGACCTAGCGACATAAATAACTTTTTTAGGTCTATCCAAACATTGCCTTATGCCTATTACAGAAACTAAAGGACTTCCTGATCATTTTCTACTTTTTTGGGTGGGGGTGGAAATTGGGGTGGTTGGGGGTTGGGAGGTTGTAAAATTGAAAAATTTTTTGTATTCATAATAGACATACACTGACCTGTGAAGGAAGACCTAGCGACATAAATAACCTTTTTAGGTCTATCCGAACATTGCCTTATGCCTATTACAGAAACTAAAGGACTTAGAATTTTTCCGATGTATACATACGTGTATTGCTTTAGATCGTTCTATATTATGTAACGAAGAAACTGTTCAAATGATTTTAATGAAATTTTGACACAGTATTACTACCGTGGCGAGGATGGAAAATGTGTATGGTTTCTATAAATCGTGCCAGTAGCGGCGCAGAAATAATAAAAAAACTAAAAATATAAAAACAGCTCAAACTTCGTTTTTAAGTGTTTTAGAAGTTCCTGATCATTTTCTAAGTTTTTTTGGGTGGGGGTGAAATTGGGGTGGTTGGGGGGTGGGGGTTGAAAAACTGAAAAATTTGCTGTATTAATAATAGGCTGTCCGCTGACCTGTGAAGGAAGACCTAGCGACATAAATCACCTTTTTAGATCCATCTGAACATTGCCTTGCCTATTGCAGAAACCAAAGGACTTAGAATTTTTTCTGGTGTAAACATACGAGTAATGCTTTAGATCGTTCTATATATATGTAACGAAGAAATCGTTGAATTGATTTTAATGAAATTTTGACACAGTATTACTACAGTGGCGAGGATGGAAAATGCGTATGGTTTCTATAAATCGTGCCAGTGGCGGCGCAGATACAATAAAATAACTAAAAATATAAAAACAGCTCAACCTTCGTTTTTAAGTGTTTTAGAGGTTCCTGATCATTTACTGAGTTTTTTTGGGTGGGGGGTTGAAAAACCGAAAAATTTGCTGTATTAATAATAGGCTGTCCGCTGACCTGTGAAGGAAGACCTAGCGAAATAAATCACCTTTTTAGGTCCATCTGAACATTTCCTTGCCTATTACCGACACTAGGGGGACTTAGAATTTTCTATATACATACGAGTATTTATTGCTTTAGATCGTTTTGTATTTTGTAACGTGGAAACTATTAAATTGATTCTAATGAAATTTTGACACATTATTATTACTGTGGTGAGGATGGAAAACGCGTATTCTTGTTAGAAATAGTGTCAGTAGCAGCGAAGCAATAATCAAAAAACTAAAAATATTAAAACAGCTCAAACTTCGTTTTTAGATGTTTTAGGGGTTCCTGACCGTTTTGTACCTTTTTTGGGTGGGGGTGAAATTGGGGTGGTTGGAGGGGGGCGGCGGGTTGTAAAACTGAAAAGTTTGTATTATTGATAATAGGCTGTTCATTGACCTGTGCAGGAAAGACCTAGCGGCATATGACAATTTGGGGGGGGGGGGGGGTACTGGCGATGATTTTGTTGCAAGGGGATCTCAGACTAAAGCTTCATGCTATGGGAAAGTAATAAACTGGTATCACCGTAATGTGTGGGAAGTACTGAGTCAATCAACTTGACTTCATTTTTGAATAGTTTTCTTGCGAGAGGGGCGCAAATACGTTTAAAATTTTCTTGATCATTTTCTTCTTTTTTTGGATGGGGTTGAAATCAAGGTGGTTGGAGGGTAAAACTCAAAATTTGTTGTATTCATAATAGGCTATCCATCGACCTGTGAACGAAAGACCTAGCGCTATAATAGACTTTTTTAGGTCCATCGGAGCATTGTCTTGCCTATTATAGAATCCAAGGGACTTCAAATTTTCTGACGTATACATAATTATGAATATTGCTTTAGCTCCTGCTTTATTGTGTAACGTGGAAACTATTGAATTGATTTTAATAAAATGAAATAATAGTGTGGTATTATTATCGTGGCAAGGATGGAAAACGTTTATGGATTTTGGAAATCCTGTCAGTGGCAGCGCAGCAATAATAAAAAAACTAAAAATATAGAAACAGCTCAAACTTCGTTTTTAAGGCATATTAGGGGTTTCGTGGTAATTTTCGACCTTTTTTGGATGGGGGTGAAATTGGGATAGTTAGGGTGGGGGGTCATAAAACTCATTTTTTTGTATTCGTAATAGGCTAGTTTTGACCTGTCAAAGGCATAACACTAACACACACTATGGGAAAATAATAAACTGGTATCAGCGCAATGTGTGGGAAGTACTGAGCCAGTCAACTTAGCTTCATTTTTACATTTGTGGTAACATGAAGTTTGCCTTATGATTCGTGTTCATTCAAATTTGGTCGAATATGTAGCGCCTATCTAGTATCAAATCCGCCAGAGCAAAAGTGCTGACACTCGACTGACTTAGCGTTTCTTATACTACATAACAAAAGCTATAACTATTTTGCGTGCTCAATAAAAAGTTTAAGGTCGACATGTAACATATTTCTCTAGCTGGACGATTTCTGAAGCACTAAGAATCGCTTCAGCTGATGGTATCGCAAAATTACGTTTATTATCGTAAAGTCAGCCTTGTATTGATTACCTTGAAGTAACCCTTCAAAACTCTATTTTTAACCACTTTGATTCTCAGAAACTTGAATACCAGCGCAACGCATTAATGCAAGAAATGTCGGACTTGGATAAAAAACTCCGCCAGTGCAGTGCGGATCAGGAACTTGGAGAAGGGATGCAAGAATCTATAGCCTTACTGCAGAATGAGGTATTGACTTATCTTTTCTAATATTTCTTTGAAGGCTCTGATTGTATTTTGAGCTTGCAGTCGTAACATAGCACATTCATTTTTGCACAAATTTTTGGCACGGCATTAGGAAAACTTCTAACTGAAGTTATTGTTATTGAGAATAGTAAACTTCTGAAAAGAGTATAAGTGAATAAACCACCGTTAGTTCTTTCTAGGGTGGGCTATAGGATGAAAATTGCAAAAAGTAGGTGGTGCTAGAATTATTCGCGGTTCACTGGCCCGTAAATAAAACCACATCTGTTGGACTAAATGGTTTGCTAATGTTTAGTAGTTGTAGCAGTAGTGATGGGGAGGCGAAGGCCAGGTAGGTAGGCCACATTTGGCACTTTTTACCAACCCTGCTGAACCAGTATTGGAAATACTAAGGCCTACGTCCTAGAAAGCTCTTTTGTCGAGCCTACGAGACCTCTTGACGAACGTTAGTATAGCGGATTATCTTGCTGAATAAAGTGACCTCAAACTCCGTCGTGCCGAATATCTGAACCCTGAGGTTGCTATACACATCACATCTGCTCAAGAAGTGGAAGGCTGTCTCGTCCTCCTCCCAGCATCAAAAGCAGATGGGGTCCCCTACCACTCTCATGAGAGACAAATGTCTGATCAGCCGGCAATGGCCTGTGAGAACTCCCACCAAAGGTTGGTCGTCTCTCTGTCTTTATTCAGAAGCCATAGCGTACGGCATGCTATGAATCTTTTAACTTGCCTATAGTTATCTCTCTCTAACCAGACTTTTGCCAATTACTTATTCCAAGCATCGGTTCTGGGCCGATGCAGGGGCTACCGACCCCTATCCTAGCTAGACAGACCGCTCTCTCGTTACTCGGTACACCAATGTACCTGGAGACCCACAACATGGCCACCTTCTTGAGGCTTACTAGTTTCTGAAGGGCGACAAAGCATTATTGAGTTACTAATATTTAAGTTGGACAGCTGATCAATCACTAAATTTCACTTATTCTAAGGGCCGGTTGTACCAATGCCACAAGCTTTAAAAGGCCCGGTCAAACAGAGGGCGTTCTAGAGCGCGGCGTTACGGCGTTCTCTAACAATACAACGGAACGCTGTAACGCCGTCTGTTTGACGGGGCCTTGAGTTCATCTATGTTTGAATCACTTGACATCTTGACGAGAATTTGGCGTAACGCTTTTGCTCAACCCGTCAAAGAGACCTATTTGACAACGGAATACGGTAACGCGGCGTTAGAGAACGCCGTAACGCCGCGTTATAGAATGCCCTCTATTTGATCGGGCCTTATAAACCTAAGCTTAGTTAAGCTTAGACTTAAAATTGACACCTGTTGTACAATCGCCGGTTAAGTTAAACCTGTTTGATAATAGAATTCAATACGGTTGGCACTGATGAAGCAATGCGCACTGTCATCATTACAAAAAAAAGTCTTATCTAGTTAGTCACTTCAGTCACTTGTGCAAGTTTGAATCAAATTCGGGCAATGGCTGTTTCTTTCTCTGTTCTTTTATTTGCCTGACACATCATGTCATTTGTATTTAAGCCACAGTTAAGCTGCGGTTAAGCTACATGATTCGTTGGTTTACGCTAAGCTCGTGTTAGGCTTGGAGGAGCGGGGGGATAAGCCGGCATGGTACAACGGATGTTTTTCAACTTCCGTGGTTTAACGTCTTACCTTAAACCGAAGCTCAAGCTTGCATTATACAACCGGATGTGACAGAAATTGACACCACCGTACTCCAAAGTTAACCTACAAAATCGCCCTGACTTCAACGAAATGTCATGTTGACATTTCGTTACTTGAGTATTACTCAAGGGAGCCTTATACGTATTACAACCATGAAAATTTACTCTCAAACTCAAACACGTACACAACGAAAGTATATACGAAAGTCAAAAGAATAAAAGTTAGGTTAGATTACTAATTCACTTTGTAGGGATGGACTTTAATTAGATTCTATATTTGGATTCATTCATAATGGGATGCGCCGAAATAAAATGTTGGCTTTGATTAGTTGCGAATCTCGGTCACAAACGGGATGAACTGTGATACCTATCAGATATAAAAATGTATTGCAACGAAAATTCTAGTGGGTTAATTGCCTGTTTCAAATATGTTTAAGTATCAATAAATTGAGTCACATTGTTAAAGAATTCAGATCATCTCTAGTTTGCAGTTGAATCTCACTGACCTGCACTGTAGCAGTATCGATTGTCGATACCGATAAGATACCTGTGACGTCAGCCATTGTTTTAAGTCACGTGGGAAAATTTGAATATATCCTTATTTTATTTTGCAAATATCTTTTTTTGGCCGTCAGTAAAATCGTGATTTTTGTTTCCTACTGCTTCTTGATATGGTTTTCTTTGCGCTATGTATACTCCCGAGGCGATTTCACGACCTCTGCAAGTACCCTTTAACGATTTCGACACGTTCTTGAGGCGTATATCAATCCATAATGAGTTTCTCAAGAATCCACTTTGCATCAACCGATAGAAAAACTCAAATAGATGTCAACTACAAATGAAACCTTGACAATATTCTATAGGGTACCTACTTGATTTTGCGCCATCTTGTACCTTTCTAGTCAATAAGAATATAAATTTTTCAGCTGCAACGCCACATTACCATCACGGACTCCACAAGTTCATATATCACCTCTCAATCGTAATGGACACCCGTAGACATCGAACACCAGAAATGAAACCACAAGTCAGTATTTCAATCATTAAAAATTCACTGATCCAGTCCAAACGTCTTTCAGATTTCCACTCAGCGACAACAGTGGGAGGAGCAGCGACGTCAGTTGGCCAATGAGAACGCGAAGGCTATTTCCGCAGCTCAGTTTGCCAGCAAAAAGCTGCTGGAAACTGTGGCCGATTTCCAGCTGCAAGTCAACGCTCACAAGCGGGTCCAGTACATGCTCACCAAGATGCTGCACGAGAAGGAAGATGAGTTGAGGGCCGTAAGAGAAAAGGTTTGTATTATTTATATCTCTGTACTTTTTAGTTCCCACACTCTAGACAGTTAGGCGCTGTAGATTTATCTCGGTTATCTGATCTTTTCCCTATTGTTTCTGGGAGGGGACGATATGCATGCGTTGGGTAGGGTGCAGGAGAAGTCCAATAGGGTACTTGCAGAAAAAAATTTTATGTCGTTTACGCGTTCCTTAGAGCCTATTAAACATGACAAAATCACTTGTTTGGTTTTTTGGAATCGGCTGTGAGAGATAGTGGTGGTAGATATTTCACGAACCTGTGATTCAATCACTGATATCTCAAAATCACGAATCACGACTGCTACCGAATGCAACAGAAAAGCGTGACGTGATCACGGTATCATCTGAGTTCCTCCGTTCCTCGGCTGCGTGCTACTTCGGGCGTCGGGCATCACCAACGACGTGGAACAGTATCGCATTGTCAACGTCATCGAAAGTCGTGAATGAATGCGCCTTCGCCCATACCCATTTCGAGTTTTTTTGTTTTTTTTTTGTCAAGAATATTTTATTGATCAGACTTGAATTACCTTGCTGTGATGTATTGTTAGTTTTATACATATTTTATTTTGTATTCAAGAATTATGCCTACGTTTCTGTAAAAAATATACGTTTATGATAAACCTCCCAATCCCAACAAATATCTATTTAAAAAATGTAAATCATTTTCAAAATTTGCACACTTTGAAATGAAACTGAATTTGAGTTAAAAAATGTAACCACAATTCCGCATCCAGTGACAGGTTCGCGAAATCTGTTATTCACGATACCGCTAACGCTAACCTATAACTTAGCAGTAGCAATACCACCAGCAATACTGTTTCTGGAAGTCGCGATCACGTCACGCTTTTAAATCACTGATATTAAAAAGTAACGGTATCAAATATCATAGATATCGAGAAATCACGATATCGCTCATGCCTAGTGAGAGATATTCCAAAAATTATTTCAAATGCAAACAACCTCTGACGTCAGTGATATCCTATAGCGATGGGATGTAAAGTATTGATATTCGATATCGATAGCCAGTGCTAACCTAACATTTTGACATTGATCATTACAACCACAAAACACAGTCATACACAAAAGTACAAAAGTCAAAAGAATAAAAGTTAGGCTAGATGGATGGGCTTGAATTAGATTCTATCTTTGGATTCATTCATAATGGAATGCGCCGAAATAAAATGATGGCTTCGATTAGTTGTGAATCTCGGTCACAAACAGGATGAACTGTGATACCTATCAGATATAAAAATGTACGCACATTTTTTCTACGATCAACATAAGTATGTGTTTGAATCAAATTTTGTTAGACATATTACTTGCACTGCACAGTGCTTGTTAATTTTCTATGAAAATTTAATTGTTAAGCTTCATTGCCCAAAGTTAAATAAATAATAATACCAAGTGATAAACAGAATGTGATTACGAGTTTGAGTTTTTACATTAAAAAACATAAAAATGAATGAATTGAATGGATGAAGGGATTTTGTTTTATTAACCAACTATTAAATTTAAAAAAAAAAATAATGGCGATTGATATTGACGGACAAACCTCATTTCCACTGATTTTTTTAATTGTTCATCGCCTCCTGTACTTAGTTTTTGCACTGTGCAGTGCAAGTAATATGTCTAATAAAATTTGATTCAAACACATATTTATGTTGATCGTAGAAAGAATGTGCTTAACAAGTGCAAAATGCACATCCTTAAATTTTTTGATAAAAAAAATAAAAAAGAGTTGGAAGGCCTGGGTTTCGATCCAAAGACCCTGAGATCTACTGTCGGACTCTCTAACCACTGGGCCATCCTTCGATTGAGGAGATCTTTTCAACGAAACATATTTGATTAGGTACTTACTTACTGGAATCTGTAATCTTACTTCAACTTCAAACATTCAAAAACATATTTATTTCGATCTTAGACTTCGCCTCGAACTGCAAGCTTCATTTATCGACTGTATTGCAACAAATATCTACTAGTTACCAGTTTACCTGTACGTATTTTCGCGATTGGTTGGGAATCTAGAATCTAGTATCGGAGTAGGATGTCGTTGGTCAAAGGAGCATCTTGACCGCCATGGTGACGTCACACAGGTTAAGGAGCCGTCGGCGTGTTTGCGGTACTCGATTCAAAGACCCATTTTTATTTTGATATAACTTTTGAATTATTGCGGAGAAAAAGAAGACAAAAACAGTTTTGTTATAAAACTTATATATGATCTTTCCATTTACCGCAAAAAAAATACTTTTTTTCTTAATTCAAAACCTCAATTCTGTATGAAAACGACGCAATACAATTTCAAAATGTATGTATGTAGTTCAATAAAAAAGAGTGTTCCTTTCAGCTGTCATCAATAAACGCAATGAGCCAAGAGACCGACAAGGATGTTCCCGTTGACGAATTGTTCAGAGGCGACACAGACTCAACTTATTCTGCGATTTCAAACATCTCGAAAAAGTACATAAAACCCGGTAGCTGTGACCAATGTTCCTGTGCATGCCTTCCGCCTTCAAAGCCCGACGTTCAGCAGATCATGTCCATGTTGTCCAGATCGGGCCGTCAGACGTCAAACGAAAATGGGCCCTCCGTTCGTTGTATCGCATGATTGTGATTTGTGGTTTTTTTTTTCACAAATTTGTGATATTTTTGGTAAGATGTTTAAGTGTCAGTGAAATAAACCATCAATCATCGATTCTGTACTTTGCTTGTTTTTTGGTTATTCGTGAGAGTTTTCTTCATCATCACAGTCACAATGTCTTAACAGACATGTTGTGAACTCGTAAAATGTATTAAGTCGGAGCTAGAGTATTGCCGAGACGAATATTATGAATAGTTTTGAGAACTGTAGCTCGCCATCGTTCGCGATTTACTGTCAGTTCAGTGGCGCTCTTGATACTCATATCTAGCAACTGTTTCGTCGTATCCACCCAGCGCGTAGGGGAACGGCCACGGCGCCGCCCACTCGGGGCGTGACCCTGAACTACAAGTTTCTCGATATTATCGCTTCTGTGAATATGTCCGAAGAATGTAAGCATTCTCATCGACACAATGGAGGATAGTCTCTTTGGATTACCGAGCTCATCCAATATGGAAACATTAGTTCGATGGGCGGTATAAGGAATTCTCAGCATTCTCCTCCACGTCCACGTTTCAAAAGCATCTATGCGAGCTCGATCTGCCTTTTAACAGTCAAGTTTCCGAGGCATACAAAAATATGGAGAACACAAGAGACTGAACTGACACATATGGCGTGACCATAACATCACTGAAGCTACTTTGGTAGCTTCAGTGATGTTATGGTCACGCCATATGTTAGTAAGCTTTGTGAGAATTTCAAACTTGGCTATATGAGTATTAGTACTGAAGTAACATCTTACGTGGAACGCAGCTTTAAGTGGGTGCGGAACAGCCACACCGTCATCGATTATAGAACTACAAGCAAGCTGAACATACCACATATTCATTGAAACTACGAAAATAATGTCTAGTAACGTTTATTTTAAATAAGTATAATAACTTGATTCGAAAATAATTCAAACAGTGCACCGTCTAAACAATCCCTAAAACAACTTTTTCAAATCCAATTCGAGTTGATCTCCTCCAGTTTAACTCCTCATATATATGTACAACGAACCACAGAGTTAACATCTCTAGAGGAAATGTAAACAACAAAATTCACAGGTCGCTGACCAGCCAACATGTAACTGAATATTTGACAGCTTGAGGGCATTATCAGTGGCGTACGATTTTATATTAAAATTGGATGTTCATTAATAGATTCAATTATTACTGTGATGTTACAAACTGCTACAATAAGTTGTATTAGTATTTAGCTATACTTAGAGAGTTCCTCTTATTATAACTTGATTGTAACAGTTGATCATTTATTATTACCATGGAGTGTTTCCCCATATTTTACGCTACTGAAAACCAAAACAAAACCTATACTAACCTATGATAAGTGGTGTTCACCGATTCGTCGCTATTGCAGCAAACCATGCACTTTTTATTTCGTCCCATCATGCAATTATGACGGTGTACGCCTCTGTGTCATATACATGCATTAGCAGACGTCTTAGCCATAATAGTGATTTAGTGGTGAATCCAGTGCAAGTTAATTTAATCCGTGAGTACCAGGTTACTAAGTAATATTCAAGCTACGACTGTGCAAATTTGCAAGCTAAAATATAAAGTATTTGGATATATTTCAAGAGTTAAACATAAACACATCTCCTATCGCCACATTGTATTATCAGTTAAATTGGAAATTCCACATCTAACAGTGGCGTAACATTCGAGAGTGTTAATTCGACGATGATGCCATCAAGAGCACCTTGCAAGTGTTGTAATCAAGTATTTGAAGCCCATCTCTTGTTAACCTGTAGTGTTTGCAAAGATAGATACAACCATAGTTGTGTATCTGTCACCGCAAACGAAGTTCGCACGTTGAATGCGAACAAAGGATATGATTGGTCGTGCTTGGGTTGCAGAGCTGTAGGTAAAGATATAAAGGGCCTAACAGCATTAATCATTCAACTCCAGAATGACATCAAAGAACTAAAGGCTGAGAATGCGCGAGCTGCAGATTCTTCACGATTTAGCTTCGAAGATGTTGTCTCTGAGGTTATCGAGAGGGAGAAACGTAAAGAATAATATAATCTTGTTCAACGTAAAGGAACCGAATCAAAACATGTCGGTGAACGAAAGGTCTGCGAGCGACACCAGCGTTGTGCTAGAAATAGTGAACAAGATCGATCCTGCGTTATCCCTTTCCAATATCAAGCCGGTCAGACTGGGAGTTTATTCGGACACAAAAATTCGTCCAATAAAAATCACATTAGAAAACAGTGATCTAGTTAAAAGGATCACAATGAATGCAAAAAAGTTGAGTACCAGCAGAACTAACACTAACGTCAGAATCTCCCCGGATCGAACGAAACGGCAAATGGAATATTTCAAGCAAGTCAAGAGCGAGTTAATGGAGCGGCATAGTACTGGTGACACGAACTGTCGTATCAAGTATTTCAACGGTGTCCCCAGAATAGTGAAGTTAAACTAAGTTCGCCCAATAGTACTGAAGATGTTCCAGTAAGAGCATACTATCAGAACGTTCGAGGACTCAATACCAAAGTAGATGTTTTCTCCTCCAGTATAAGTGAATGCGAATACAACATAGTTGCTCTCACCGAAACATGGTTAAAACCGGAAGTTAAGTCAAATGAACTATTTTTGGACAATTACGATGTACATAGGAAGGACCGCGCTCTTGGCCGGCTGGGTTTATCGACAGGTGGTGGAGTGTTACTCGCTATGGACCCGAACCTTAAGTCTGTGGTAGTGAGTACTACTGAATTTGAAGATACGTTTCCCGAAATTGACTTTCTACTATGTAAATGTAATGTATCTTTCCACGTTCTCTATATTGCTGTCGTCTACATTCCCCCTCATATATCAACTGATAATTTTGATAGTTTCTTTGATATGCTTGGAAATCTAGAGTATATTTACTCAAAAATTTTTGTAATTATGGGTGACTTTAATTGTGCAGCCTATATAGAGAATAAGCTCGAGGACAGAAAGACATCCACAATAACAAATTGGATCTGCTTATCTGGGCTGAATCAACATAGCTCGGTTCGCAATATCTATGGCAAAATGTTGGATCTGGTAGTAGGTAATGTAGATCTTAACGTATATCATGAAGTAGTTCCATTAGTAAATGAAGACTTCCATCACCCAGCTTTGGCTATACTACTGAACAAGTTCAATATCAAAGACAGTCGATTTTCTACAAACACTCAGATTGTTCGGTACAATTTCAGAAAAGCAAATTTTCATGCTTTATACAACGAACTAATGTCTATCGAGTGGAACTACTTGTATAGCAACTCGGAGCCTAACCTAGCACTACAAACCTTTTACGATAAGTTATACACAGTAATTGACAAACACGTTCCAACTGCTAAAATATTTAAGCATAAATATCCTGTTTGGTATACTAGCGACATGATTAAAATTGTGAAACAAAAGGCTAAATATCATAAGAAATTTAAAATGAACCAAAATATTACCTACCACCAGGAATTCTGTAGGCTTAGGATAAGATTTAAACAGATGCGGGAGCATGCTTATAGTGAGTACCTGCATAAGATGCAAGATGGTCTAAATAGTGAACCGAAATCGTTCTGGTCATTTATACATAATAAGAATAATACATCTAGGATTCCTAGTCAAATGAACTATCAAAATGTTTCATACACTGATCCAACAATGATAGTCAATGCTTTTGCTGACTTTTTCCAAAGTGTATACTCCTCGCCTGATGAAACTCCTATTAGTGACATAAGTACTATTTGTAAAGGAAACAATTTTATAGATATAAGTTGTGAACCGATAAGTGAGGAAGAGATTATTAGTGCTGCAAAGAAAATCAAAAACAAACTTACATCGGGTCCGGATCAGTTACCATCATTCTTTGTCAAAGACTGTATAGGTTCATTTTTATCACCTCTTAAAGCCATTTTTAACTCGATTTTAAACTCATCGATTTTTCCTGATAAATGGAGGGTTGCCAAAATATGCCCTATCTATAAGTCTCAAGATAAAGCATCCATAAACAATTATAGACCGATAGCTATATTAAATAATTTTTCAAAGCTCTTTGAAATAATACTGTACAATCGTATTTATCTAGCAACCAAAAACTGTTTATCCATAGACCAGCATGGCTTTATGAAGCAAAGATCAACCATCACAAATTTAGCTACTATTAGTCAATACCTGTGCGATCATGTTGATAATAGGGGACAAGTGGATGTCGTTTATACGGATCTTACTAAGGCATTCGATAAAATCGACCACAATATACTAATACAGAAAATTGAATGTCTAGGATTTAATAAAATTTACGTTGACCTTTTGAAATCATATATATCCTCGAGGCCACATTACGTACATTATAATGGATTCAACTCTTTTACTTACATCGCCAGTAGTGGTGTACCTCAAGGCTCCAATTTAGGTCCTCTCTTATTTATTATCTACGTCAACGACCTATGTGAATCACTGGCCTGCAATAAGCTAATGTTTGCAGACGATTTAAAACTGTTCGCTTCAATTTCCGACTGGAATGATTGTGTTATTCTCCAAGAACAAATCGGTTTCTTGGAGAATTGGTGTACTAGTAATAGGTTAGTTTTAAATATTTCAAAGTGTCGCATAGTTACCTTCACCAGAAAAATTAATACTCTAGAGTATCCGTATAAAATAAGCAACATTTTGTTGGAGAGGTCCGATAGTATTAGAGATCTGGGTGTTTACTTTGACAGTCACTTAACCTTTAACTATCATATAAGCGAAATAGTAAAGGCTGCGTATTGTACTTATGGATTTATTGTTAGAAACTGCAGGCAGTTTAATACATCAACGCTTCTAATGTTGTTTTTGGTCTTGGTTGTTAGCAAGCTGGAGTATGGCGCACTTATATGGAGCCCAATATATGACTTGTACAAAAACAGCATTGAAAGAGTTCAGAGACGGTTCCTAAAATATTTATGTTTTAAAAATGATGGCATCTATCCACCCAGAGGGTGCGACTACTTGTTACTGCTCAGTAGATTTGATGTTCCTTCCTTGGCAACGCGTAGAGATCTTATATCCGTGGTCTTTCTATACAAGATGTTGCACGGTTACATCGACTGTTCTACATTACTGTCGCAGATCAACATTTTAGTACCTAGATTTATATCCAGGCTCAATAAGACCTTTTTCTTAAAAAAAGCGCAAACAAACTTTTTGTCTAAAGCACCAGTAAATTTCATGTGCCACAATGCTAATAAAATAGGTAGCATTTGCGATATATTTTGTTGTAGTCTTAATGAATTGAAGAATGCTATACAGAGTATCTCTGAGTAGGTATTAATTGGCTAATGCATATATATATGTATTTTTGTTATACTTTTTTTTGTCATGGTTTCAGGCGCAAAATTGTGTTGTTGTTTTTTTTTTCTATTATTTTTTTTTATTTCCTATTATTGCTTTGCTCTGTAAATGGTACATGTACTGTTGGGCAATAAATGCTTTATTATTATTATTATTATTATTATTAATATTGTTCATAAATAATTTAATTCACACCACAAATAGTCACAAAGTCAAATATACACTAAAACAACAAAAATCTCAACATACGCAATAACCACAACTACAATGACAGCTACATGACAGTTTTAGGGGACGCCGATTGTAGGTTGCCAGATTTACGACATATTAGAAGTTATTGCGACATTCCGCTATGAAATTTACCATTTTTGAGATTTCGTTAAATAATACAAATTATCTTCACGTAAATCAGTTACATCGCAAGTATATTTTAATGTATAGTTAAATACCCAGTTAAATACTTTGAAGAAGATGTGTTGAAACTGCGGAAACTGCCAGATTTTGAAGAAACTGGAAGGTCCTTAAGCGGACGAAGAAGGGTGGCAATAGCGCTATAGATGTTGGCTGGCCATTCAAATTAGGCTCCCTCTAGAGATGTTAACTCTGTGCAACGAACCCTATCATAATCTACCTATGAGCGTCTATTGCCTGTCGGAGGGACATCTCAGATAAACACGTAAACTTCAAGAAACGAAAGAACAACAGTTTTGCAAAATGCAATCGGTCCTTTATCTTTGCTGATTACATTGTTCAGCTTCTTACGCGAGACTTATCTTTCCTACCATATCTTGAACGTGCCACGCGATTTTAAGTTTAGTCATTATAGAGATAACCTAAATTGTCCTATGAAACATTTATTACAATTTAGTTTCCTATATTCCGCACCTATCCAGTTTGTCAACCTTGTCCTTTAGATTGCCTTATAGTTCTTTAAATTTCGGACTAGACTTAGATATTATCGCTCTCAATCCTCAACTCTTAAAAACTGTATCAACAAGCTTTATATATTTTGGGGGTATTGATGTGTTTTAAAGTTTTTACCTTTAACTTGCAATGTATCTATGTAGACATCTATGTTTGTTCATACTTAACATTTTAAAGAAAAATTTTATTTGCCTCTTTTTAGAGCATTTAAATAAAAACTTTTTTAAAACAAGTTTTTTCTCTTAATTTTTCTCTTTTATCTTATTGCTGCGCCAATGGATCCAGTAGTAGGAGTCTTGTAAATTGACCGGCAAAAAATTCTGTGAAAGAAGTGAGGACGTTCCCTTAACTCTCAATGATTCTATCTTATTTACTTCTTTTACGACTTGTTTTATTTCATATATAAAGGAAACGGCAAATAATTTATGTTAACTTAATATCCTATTTATCTACTTGGCAACAGCAGATTTTATTCCCAACCTTTAATACCGTGGTCCAGCATCGGGATTGGATAATCCTTCCTTCCTTTCCTTAATTAGTCTACCGATCTCTCCAAGTATAAATGTAATTCAAACTAGACCGTCGAGCCTAAGCCGACACATTTCATGTTTAGTGACACGGCAAAGTCACAGCCCTCTAAGATTTATAATTGCTGCAATTTATGTGCTAAAAATGGAATAATATATAGGGTGTCTCATTTAAAAAAAACACCTTTGCATCACCGCGTAGTTAAGGATCACCCTGTATAAATCAAAGTACTTTCCGAGCAAGGAGCATATCCGTGGCTACAACCTTTATGTACAACTTTTTTCGATCCAATCCAATCTACAGCTTCGCAGATGACAGTACATTAGTGTCGTGCATGGAACCAGGCAAGCCACTGTCATCCCAGGAGACGGTACGTCGGCGACAGCAGCATGCCTCACAGATCAACGCTGATATCAAAACAATTGTCGAGTGGGGATTAGCAAATAAAGTACAGTTCAACGTACAAAAAACTCAGGCAATAACACTGTCAAAGAAGTCTCACGATGGCTTACCAACCGTGGAAATGGAGGGTCACCCCATAGTCGAATCACCTTCCGTCAAGCTCTTGGGAATCAACATCAACAATAACATGTCCTGGCACGACCACGTCGTCAGTATTGCTAAAACGGCATCCCAGAAGCTTGGAGTTTTGTTCCGCTGTAGGAAGTTGTATACACCAGAGCAACTGCTGCTGCTCTACAAGGCACAGATCCGACCATCGCTGGAGTATTGCTCCCATGTATGGGGAAGTGCTCCGAAGCACTCTCTAAGGCTTCTGGACACTATCCAGAAAAGAGCAATTAGATTAATCGATACGCCTAACCTCACAAAGGACCTCCACAGCCTGGAACATCGAAGGAGGGTGGCTGACCTATGCCTGTTTTACAGATTCTATCACGGAAGATGTTCGAGTGAGCTCTCCCAGATAATAACACCAAAGGCCGGCCGAACCAGGAATACTAGAGAAGCTCTGCGAGCTCATCCTTACCAGGTCGAGGTCCTTACTCCCCGAACCAGTCTCCTCCAGCATTCCTTCTTTTGGAGAACTTCGACGCTGTTGAATCAGCTGCCGGGGAATTTGTTTCCCGACGGCTACAACCTGCAGCGTTTCAAATCTAACGTGAACAGACATTTGTCCTCTCGCAGCGCTTCTACAGCGCCATAGGCTTTCAGCCTTTGCGGGAGGCCGACCATAAAAAAAAAAAAAAAAATCTTCTACAGCAGTGGAGTTATCGGCCGAGCCCGTACTAAAAACTCACCCTGTATGTTTGTATAAATAAAATGACATTTTCGACGAATATGTAAAAAGTACAAAAAGAGAAAACATTTTCATCATTTTTTTGACTTCTGTGCCATCGGCATCCAGTGGCGTAACTTCAAATTTGCCCCCCCCGCATACTTCCCGGGGTCCTCCCCGCAAGAAATTTTCCGTGGCCTATTTTTTCCATAATATATTATATATACAGGGTGAGTCCTAAGTTGATTCTCTTAAAATAAACAACCTTTTCGAATAACTTTTATCCGCAAACTGAAAAACAAGTGAGATATAGAATCGGAAAAAAAAGTTTGGACACTGGTCTGGACTTGTGTATTAAGACGTACCTAGTCTCTTTATGCTTAGCTTTTTGCTCGAACTTGTATCTTGTAGACATTGTACCCTTCAATTAGTGCACCAGTCGCTTTCAGTTTACGTAGTTAATTTTAAATTGGTAAATCCTAAAGTTGGGTTTATAATGTGCCGCTTTTAGGAATTACCGATTTAAAACTAACTAAGTTAAACAGAAAGTGCACTATCTGACATGTGCAATGCCTAATCGATAAGACAAAAATGCGAGCAAAAAACTAAACATAAACAGACTAGGTAGGTACGTCTTGATACACAAGCCTAGAATTACATTTTTTATTTTGGATCTCGCCTATTTTTCAGTTTTCTGAAAAAAATTATTTAAAAAACTAGTTTATTTCAACGACTTCTATATATACAGTTAAAAAAAAGAATCAACTTTGGACTCACCCTGTATATATTGAAGAGAAAAGAAACATGGGTCACTGCATAATGGAGACTGCCACACACACTTTCGACAATGTTTATTGTCATCTTCAGGTCTTTAACGTTGAGGTTTGCTCGCAAAAAACAGCAATGTGCATTGAGTCACACTTTTTCAAATGCAATCAAACAAAAAAAACGTAAAAAAATGTTTGGCTAATTTAACTCGGTGTCTTACAGAACAGAGGTCACATAAACAACCAACACATAGGTGTAAAATACAAACTAAACAACAACCTTTACATGTTTAATTCACCCGAAAAGTACAAAATTCGTGGTTTGAAAACACACATTTTTCGACTTAAATTTTCGTTGTTTAGTTTGTATTTTACACCTATATTTGTGTGACCTATGTTATCTTGCGGTATTTTCCGATTTACTGCGGATACTGCGCCGATTTTTAGGGTTTAGTTTAAAATGCAAAACTCTCCCACTTTTTCAATCATACGTATGTATCATGGGGTTCATAGGTACTATTTGTAAAAAATACTAACATACAAGGAAAGCGACCTTTTAATTTAGTATTTTCTTGTTGCACAAACGATGGCTCTTGAGGACCCTGGGCCTCCAAAGCTACGGGGCCCTCAAAACCACGGGCCCCCCACAGCTGCGGTCCCTGCGGGCCCTTAGTTACGACGCTGTGACCATCGACTGCTATGGTCATTAGCCTCGTGTTCTGTGTGGGCTTTGTTACTGTTTCCCGGCGCCACTCTAGGAACAGCACTGTTAATTAGAAGCCACCAGTGAAGGCTCAGGTGGGGATTCTTCGCTGAGCCTTCTTTTATAGATATTTATTTTTGATTGAAAAAAAAACAAATAAATTTCCGCCTCTAACGAGAATCGAACCCGGGATCATCCGATCACGAGCCCTTGAGCCATTTTCATCATTGTTTGACCAACAAAAGTCGAACATCCTGTGAATTAAAATTCAATTAGATATTCACCGACATCAGTCTAACATATTAAACAAAAAAAGCCGTTACCAAGGAATCAGTTTACAGGAAAAGTCAAAAAGTCGTTACAACATTTCATAAGTACCCATATAAAAATCCTAAAAAAATGGCCGAAATGAGCGGAAATTTTTGTGTAAAATGCGAAGAAAAGAAGGAAACCGAATCTGAGAAGATGCTCAAGTGCAACGGAAACTGCAACAAAGGTTTGCACTACACTTGCAGTTCATACAATACGTCAGAACTGCAGTTTTTGGAAAGCAATAAGAACAATATTAAATGGTTCTGCGATGGATGCTCTCAAAGTAACACCACGGTGGTGAGTAACTATATTCATTGGCTAGACTTCGTTTTAGCGGAAACCGAAATGGGGGTTAAAAGTAGTGTCGATCGACTCGGTTTGACGTCCTGAAACAAACGAGACCATTGCCAGACCGAGGAAACGCTCCGGTGAAAAACTACGGCACTTTAAATTTTCAGTACCTAACCTAACTTAACCTGGCCGGTCAAATTGTTGAGGTCAAAATAGCTTAAATGGGGTTTAAAGGTGTGTTAATTGACTCGGTTTGACGCCTTGAGCGGGATTAGTCCATACCCAGACTAAGAAAACGGCCCGATGGAAATCTACGGCTCTTTGAAGTTTCCAACCTAACCTAAAAACGATTTCAAAATTTCAATATTTTTTCCATGAAATGTATGGTCAGTTCGAAAATACTTGACTAGTAGGCTACAACGACACCAGAAGCAACACCAAGAAATGGAAAATAAAAAAGTTATGATACTTTAAATTGTTAATGTTCCTAGAAATTGGGTAGGTTTCAGTTGAATTAGGCTTGTTCACTTGCATAGGTAGGGGGGTGTGGGGGGGCTGGCCCCCCCAGACGTTGCTAATTTTGTCAATTTTGAACACTTTAATGCAACACACTCCCAGGTAGGTAGGGTATGCCGGAATAGGTCCCAGGTGCAGACCCTCGAAGACCTTTTTTTGGCTCAATTTCCTAAACTTAGAATCAATGTAAATGTTTTTTCAGGCTATTAGTTGATGAAATTCGAGTCAGGACATCAAACCGAGTCGACTGACACCTCTTTTTAGCCCAACCGTATTAGTTAGGTTATATCAGGCAGGGTATTGAAATTGCCACGTTTTAAAATGGCGTAGATTTTCACCGGAATGTTTCCTCACTTTGGAAGTAGTCAAGTTCGAGTTATGATGTCCAGCCACGTCGATTAACACCCATTTTGAGCTCAACAAATAAACTTTTTTGGATAAGTTAGGTTAGGTAACGAAACTTCAAAATGCCGTAGTTCTTCACCAGAACGTTTCCTCGGTTTGGGAGTGGTCTCGTTCGATTCAGAACGTCAAACCGCGTCGTTTGACACCACTCTCGACCCCCATTTCGGTTTCCGCTAAAACGAAGTCTTACCTATTCATTAATTTAGCCATAAGCAAAATTGGCATTTTTAATATTCTTAGAAATTGAATTTGGTTATCTTCGTTTATCTTAAAACTTCGATCAGTTATACTTCAAGGTTATTGTAAAAAAATAAGGTGCTTTTATGCAGGGCCTATGGGTATTACGTTTTCTTAGTAAGCTCATGTTAAAAGTTGGAAGAATATGTGCCCGTAATACACATTATAACATCATAAATGTCAAGTATGAATCGCAATTACCGCAAATAGTCGTAATCTGTTTTTTTTTGTTCAGTCCATCAATTAAAACACGGATGCGAGAGAAAGGAAAACAACGATAATGCGTTAAAGTATAACCATCTACATATTTATGTTTATTTTGTAAATTGGTATTAAAACTACAATGAAATTTTATTTCAAGAACACATACAATTTTCAACTATGTATGGTAACTGGTTTTGCCGTAGCTCATCCTCCCCATTTAAATTAAAAAAGTTGACGGTACTTTCGGTTAAACCGGAGTACATTAATAGCTAACATAATGTCTTCGGATGCATTAGACGTCACTACACTTGCCTGCAAATTTTCAGCAATATCACTGTTTCCGTTCCAAAGTTATTTGCATGGTTCCATACTTTATCCCAACCCTGTATAGGAAATTCAAATTTAAATTTAAATATCATGACGATGTGCTCTGCATAAAGCCACCTTAACGTATGCGATCATTTTTAAGTTTTTTTTAAAGCATTTAAGCAATGATTGGTCCTGTACGTATCGAACCTGTTTTGAAAATTTCGATATAGATTGAATTCTAATTTCTCACAATAGCATTTGTTTCATAATAATTGGACTACAACATAGCTTTTTTTCAGAGGGTGTCCCAGTGATGAAGTAATTCGCACACAGTCCACGAACAACCCCAAACTGCTGTTTTAAACTTTTACCTATCCTATATAATACAGTCTGCTTTTCCAATGTGATGTGATGCTTCGTTAAACATGTATTCTAAAATAACGTCTGTCGTCGTGGTGGTGAGATGTGCTCTTCAAAATGACAAGCAGAAGTAGATAAGAAAAAGAAAAAGGCAGCAGTTGTATTTAATCTGTTAAATATATTTTTGTAACACCGTTTTATTTGAAGTAAACTTTTTTTAATTTAAATGGACTGGTTATTACGATGTTGCACGTGCTTATTACCGTGATTTCTAAAACGTATCCTATGGTCGTTTAAAAACATGCTTGAAGATAAATTTTACTGACTCTTCGGTCACCTCCCTGGCTTTCATCAAAGTACAAAGCTTTATAACAGATTAATTTTTAATCAGTCGCACCAGGAAAAAGCTTTCATTTTTTATACTTATACCAAATTAATCTTTTGTCAAATTTTGTACTTTAAAAAGGGTGATACACGTACGAGCAAGTACGCGTACTTATGTCTCGACAACCTTTTTCGCCTGTGTGTCACCGTAAGTACGCGTACTTTAAAACCGACGCGACGGTCCAACTGGTTTGAAATCTTGCTCGCAGCTTGTCTCGGCTCGTACTGCGAGCAGCGACAGCGAGCCTCCACTTTACGTGTCTAAAGTTAGCAGAACAAAGTCGGCAGAACAAATTATTGATAACACCACAATTAAAGGCTAATTAAATGCCCTAATAAGAATTTTAATGCTCCACTTTTTTTGTATGTACTGGTTATAATTAAAAAATGATAATGCCATAATGAAGAACTAATTAAGGGCTAATTAAATGCCCTAATGGGAATTTTAATGCTCCACCTTTTTTAGTAAATATCGCATGTTTAACTTTAGAAAAAGTTAACGGAGTAACCCTGTATATAATGATTATAATTAAAAAATGACAATGTTATGCTGAAGAGCTAACTACAGGCTAATTAAATGCCCTAATACGAGTTTTAATGCTCCACTTTTTTTAGTGAAAATCGCATGTTCTGCCAACTTTAGATAAAGTTAGCAGAGCAACCCTGTATATAATGGTTATAATTAAAAAATGATAATGCCATGATAAAGAGCTAATTAAAGGCTAATTAAATGCCCTAATGGGAATTTTAATGCTCCTATTTTTTCACTAAATATCGCAACCCTGTTTATAATAGTCATAATTGAAAAATTATAATGCCATACTCAAGAGCTAATTAAAGGCTAATTAAATGCCCTAATAAGAATTTTAATGCTCCACTTTTTTTAGTAAATATCGCATGTTTAACTTTAGAAAAAGTTAGCGGAGCAACGCTGTATATAATGATTATAATTAAAAAATGACAATGTCGTACTGAAGAGCTAACTACAGGCTAATTAAATGCCTTAATAAGAATTTTAATGCTCCACTTTTTTTAGTGAAAATCGCATGTTCTGCTAACTTTAGATAAAGTTAGCAGAGCAACCCTGTATATAAAGGTTATAATTAAAAAATTATGCCATGATGAAGAGCTAATTTGAAGGCTAATTAAATGCCCTAATAAGAATTTTAATGCGCCTCTTTTTTTAGTAAATATCGCATGTTCAGCTTGAGAAAAAGTTAGCAAAGCAACCCTGTATATAATGATCAGAATTAAAAAACGGAAATGTAATAATGAAAAGCTAATTAAAGACTAATGAAATGCCCTAATAAGAATTTTATTGCTCCACCTTTTTTAGTAAATATCGCAAGTTCAACTTGAGAAAAAGGTAGCAGAGCAACCCTGTATATAATGATGATAGTTACGAAATGATAATGCCATACTGAAGAGCTAATTGAGGGCTAATTAAATGCCCTAATAAGAATTTTAATGCTCCACTTTTTTTGTTAAAAGTTTTGTTTATTAAGGCAAATTATCAAAATGAGTGATTTCAGCTTCACGTGTGTCACCGCGTCGAGCCGAGTAAGTTCGCGAACTAAAAACCGCGTACTTAAAGTTCGTACGTGTGTCACCCCTTTAATAAGCACAGAGGCGGCCAAAACGTTAGTAAAGTTTATAATAGAGGGTTTCGCGGATCACGTCCCGCCACCTTATGTAAAAATTCGCGACAGTGGTCGCTGAGCAGATGCCGAGCAACAGCGAAACGACAGCAACAGGACCGTCAAAATTGTAGGTTATATGTTGTTGTTCGTAACGATTACGTCGTTGTTAATGCGAAATTTACGTTTGACAGCAGATGCTGTGCGATTTTCGCCTGTCGCTTGCCGTCTGCAAGATACGTATAAACCTTAATTCAGATGCACACGACATCCGACGATACGACGCGACGGTACGAAACTGTTCAAAATATTCAAAATGATGTCAAACCAAAATATTTCAACCAATAGGAAGTTTCGTATCGTCGGATGTCGTGTGCATCTGAATTAAGCTTTAAGCTGTTGGTCTGATTGGGGACTGGTTCGGATGAAAAGCGCATCCGCGGTATGATCAAGGGCATTCGCGGTATATAAATCTTGTATGTATACTGATCCTCGTTATATCACAGGATCTGTTCACATAAGGATTTACAGACCACACGCACCCGTAATCATACTGTGCGTGCGCTTTTCATACGAAGTAGTCCCGAACATCTAATAAAAATCATAGTCTTTAATGCCCAACAGATAACTCCAATTGCAGTGCTAGTAAGTAATATATAAACAGTATTATACAGGGTAATTAGATTTATTCGGTACAGATATTTAGGTGATAGTGAGGTGATAAAAAGGTGTGATACACGTACGAACTTTAAGTACGCGGTTTTTAAGTTCGCGAGCTTACTCGGCTCGACGCGGTGACACACGTGAAGCTGAAATCACTCATTTTGATAATGCTCCTAAATAAACAAAACTTTTAACAAACGCCAAACACAATAAGCGTTGCGCATCGATGGCCTGCCAAAACAAAGTGGTGGCTCGCGGCCCACAGTACGAGCTGAGACCAGCTACGAGCAAGATTTCAAACCAGTTGGCTCGCCGGCGGTTTGCGCGACGGTTTTAAAGTACGCGTACTTACGGTGACACACAGGCGAAAAAGGTCGTCGAGCGATAAGTACGCGTACTTGCTCGTACGTGTATCAGCCCTTTTTAGTTTCCGATAGAAATAGTATTTTACAGATTTTCATTAAAATGCCTACCTCCAAACGAAAAAAAAACAAAATTATATTGTCGGATTTTGGGATTTTTGGTATTAGTCCTTAGAAAATATGCTATCACGTCATTATCGACTAGGATAAAGTGATCATGTATCACGTATCAAACACTTTACGAGAGTGTCAAAATCAGAATGTGTTGAAAAGTGACTTCAAGAAACGTTACGAAAAAATTAATTTATCTTAAAAAGTCACCAAATAATTAACTGTGAAATTTACGATGAAAATATGCCCATATTTCTAGTTATCCATTGGTACCATAAACTTGTTGTGAATGTGGTAAACGCAGGCAATAAGATTGAATTTTAAGCTCTAATAGATCTCCGAGAGTACAAAGCTTCAACAGTCCGTTTGGCGAAAACTTTTCATCGGATTTCAAATTTGTATTATCGGTGCTTGAATAATGTGGTAATACATCATGATTACTCAAAATTCTCTAATTTTAAAAGAAATATTCAAGTCTTAAAAAGTCGCTAGGTAATTGGCTAGGTAATCTCTTAAAAGTTGCTAGGTAATCAAGCAGAACATGGAAGCTACGTTATGAAGTATCGTCAGGGCCGTATATAGGGGGGGGGGCTTAGGGGGTTCAAAGCCTCCCCCCATGAGTATTGCCAAGAATGAAATAACTATTAAAATAATACAAAATAAAAATAATCAAGATGCTTTCTCCATTTATTCTACTACTAACCAATCCCTTGGCGCTCATGACACATTAGCAGCGATACAACCTATACAGTTTTCAAGCAAATTAAGACATTACAAAGTCAAGTCTTTTCTTTTATACATGAACCCCCTCCCCAAGGTCAAGATGAACCCCCCCCCCCAAGGTCAAGATGAACCCCCCCCCCATGGTCAACGCCTAGCTACGGCCCTGAGTATCGTGTATCCGTAGATTTTCACTCGTCAATCAATGAGATGTTTGAAATCATCCAGAACGAAGTAGGTAAAAATTAAGCATGATATCTCTTATAAGCACACTATGGATCGCGATCATGAAACGGACGTACACTAAGCTTGAAACTGTAGATTTTGTTGTAGCAAGTGACAGATGGTTCTGCCGGTGCGCCATCTGGTACCCGAAGGTACCACTCACTTGCTACAATATGCTTCACATGTCTGGTAGGCATGAAAAATTGATGCTCTCTATTTCCGTCAATCGACCTATGGCGCACTGATGATCGCTAATAAGCGTGAAACAGCTGTCTGCGTACTGGTGGATTGACGGAGGTATAGAGCTACCCTCGTGTAGATTTTGTGCTGTAGATCGACAATAGTAAAAGTACACCTGCATAAGTTAAGATCCAGAGGGCTGTGGCAGCTGCGTCTACTTTTTCAACGGGCAACGCTGCCGGTGCTCACGCGTGCACGGAGATTATCTACAGTTTCAAATTTAGCGTATCTATACGTTCATATCGATCTACAGTGTGTTCAGTAGTGGTCATTATGTTTACAAATGAATATGCGTGTACTGTGTTCATATACGGTAATACGATTTATGTGGGGGAAGTGCGGCGGCTGCTCGCGCGAAAGTTTTTTTGGGACTTTTTTAACCCCATTTAGCCTTTTAATCCTACACTCTGTGTGAAAAGGCAAGATAATGCAAATTCATTTCATTTAAAATAAAAATAATTGGTGCGAATGCACATGTATATGTTACGGCTAAAGTGTTTACTTGGATAGTTTATATACTAGCTGGATAGTATACAAACTATCCAAATGTCTCGCTATTTTGATGGAAAATCATATTTCTACTAAAATAGCTATGAATATTGGTTGGTTTGTATACTAGCCAGCTAGTTTATAAACTATACAAGATATGCCGCTAAAGTATAATACCACAAAGATATCACACATATTAACCAGTGTTTCTGGTTAGTTTATAAACTATCCACATCATTTGGATAAAGTATGCACCTAATATCTCTAGTAATACATAATAACCAACTCGCTGGTTAGTATGTAAACTAACCAGTCCTTTTTGGTTAGTATGTAAACTAACCAATCCTCTTTGGTTAGTATGTAAACCAACTAACCTCACTTTTCTGTTAAATTGGCCAAAGAAAATTAGTTAGTTTACATACTAACCAAAGAGGATTGGTTAGTTTACATACTAACCAAAAAGGACTGGTTAGTTTACATACTAACCAGCGAGTTGGTTATTATGTATTACTAGAGATATTAGGTGCATACTTTATCCAAATGATGTGGATAGTTTGTAAACTAACCAGAAACACTGGTTAATATGTGTGATATCTTTGTGGTATTATACTTTAGCGGCATATCTTGTATAGTTTATAAACTAGCTGGCTAGTATACAAACCAACCAATATTCATAGCTATTTTAGTTGACATATGATTTTCCATTAAAATAACCAGACATTTGGATGGTTTATACACTAGCTGGATAGTATATAAACTATCCAAGTAAATACTTTAACCGTAACATATACACTCAAGCCATACATGTATTATAAATCTGCGAGATAAGCTATTTAAGGTGGTTCATGCTCGAGAGATCGTTACACAACACTCAAACAGTATAATGCCATCTAACAATCGACAACGAATCTTATGTAGATGTAGAACATTAATCAATAAAGACGGGTCTCACATCCTTGCAGAATCTGATCACTTACTATACGCTATGAAGGTGCAATTATATTAAAAATCTTCGCTCCATTGCAATCAAAATATGTATTAATGATCATTCACTTGAATTAACTACAAAGTTGCTTTGATTCACAATTACAAGGAGAGTGATTCGAGATCGAATCTATTCTAGCATGTCGCCATCCCTATTGTTCACAGTTCGATAGTGCTAGTTCACTGCAGTTCACTTTCAAAGGAATATTGTATTGGTTAAGTTGATTTTGACAACTGTTGTCTGTTGTTGACGTTTACTTTTATAGGGTTTACCAGGCAAAATTTGGATTTTTTTATTTTTGTAATTTGTATGACAGGATATTTTTCAGTATGTGAGAACGAATCCACAGATGTTCGTAGCAGAAACTCAATAGTTTGTGAAACTCGCAGAATAACTCTGGACAATAAATCAAATAATCCTAGCAAGTGTCATAACCTCGGAGAAAATAGGGGTCAACGAAAATGGAAAATCCAAGCAATAAGAAGGAAACTAAAAATTGGCTCTCCCAACTTAGATATTTAAAAATACGTAGCCGTTCGACAAGTAATTGCAACAAAGATGACACAGCAATGCACCAAGGTGAAGCCCCTTTGTTTAGTGCTGATAACAATACAAATTTCAGCCGTAGTAATAGCAGTATACGTAGAAGTATTACGAAGATGCACACTAGAGTGAAAAATGCATTCAGACGAAGGAATAGTAGTAGGAGTAAAATTACTTCAACATATGAGGATAATGTATTACGATTGGCTAATGCCCAGTTTTTAACTTTTCAGTTGCAAGTTGTTGACTATGATATAATAGTTTAATACCTATCTGATTTAATTCTTATTCTGAGGTTGTGTCTTTGATTAATGAGACTGACATATATACTCAAGCAACTAGCTTACAGAGGTATCTAAAACACGTAAATTTATTTCAACAGATTTAAGGTGCTTTCCTTTTACCACTTAAAAATCAGATGGCTCAGCTCAGTTGGAAAGCTCAAATGCTCAGATGAGTTAAAGGAACGTGTTTATGCAGTTAAATGTCATTCCTCGAAATTTTGTAATATGCTGTGGTTCTATAATCTCTCGATCCTTTTCATAACCTATTTTTTTAAGTTTTTCGTAGCTCACCATACACTGTCGACTATCCATACACCACAAAACCCGCTAAAATTCAAACTTACAAAAAATTCTAACCTCATTTATTGATTTATTTGACATCTAAATGATCTGAGACAACTGATCTACCTTTCGAGCTTGTGCAGATGGGCTTAAGTGGGGGTAAAATATCTCACTTTAGTCTCAGATTCAGAAGACAAAAGGAACATACATTGAAATGAGTCATGACGTCACAAGTGAGTTTTATCAGATAAATCAGGTAAAAGGAAAGCGCCTTTAGATTCATTGATGGACCACTGAAGGGTAATCAATCAGGTTGATATTAATTTCAAACTGCTATACATTTTGACATTACATTTGCCAAGTTTATGTTGTCCTTAACGTTTACCTCCCATAAAGTACTAGATTTACGCAAAGGGATGAGCACTAAGCATCCCCAGACCTTGAGTAAGACAGCTGATTGTTTGTTGAGCCGTGGTGTAGCATTATACACATGTAGCAGCTATTTGGTATTAAGGATATATTTTATAATGGCACTATGGGTCTGTGTTGTAAAGAGAGTAGTGAATCAATAGGTTTTCAAGAAGTATAGTTCAGATCAAACACAATAGTAACTGAAGAGCTGAAACCTTGGGCTGAGCTCTGTGTTGGTTATTGTGTTATTTTTAATACATGATTCTTGTAGGTAAACACAACCTTTAGAAAAGGGCCTGTAGAATATGTGGTAAGTTTATTGATATATATTAGAAATCCTATAAACAGTAGTTATCTTTTGGGTAATTCAAGCATATCTTTATTACAAAATGGGTTTCAGTTCATATATTATGTTTACATGTTAGTTGAAGTTATTTTATCATGACAAATGGACTCCGTTATTATAATGCTGTTGATTTTTTTTTTATGACAGCAGTCCACTTAGTCAGAGCCTAAATACCATAGTACCATAGCTGCTATGAAAAGGTTATGTTAGTTTGTTACAGCGGGACTTGAATAGGCTTAATAAAGATATCTCTGGCAGTCCATTTCAACCCTTAGACACCCTGGGAATAAATGTGCGGTTGTACCGCTTGGTTATTGAGGTATGAAGAATGACTGCCTTAGTTGTTGTGTGAGTGCATCTGATAGAATCTGTGAGCGGCGGACCTATAGAGGATAGCTCAAACGAAGAGACTCCATTTGAATATCCGTATAAGAGTGAGAGGCCACCAATAGCATGCCAGTGTGAAAGTAGCTGGAGGTGACGCGTTAAGGCTGGGTTACTAGTTAGTCGAGTTGCCCTTCTCTAGAGAAATTAAATGGTGTTTTCTGGCTCTGAATAGATACTCAGCCGTTCCAATTGATGCAACGTGTTCGTGCCAGATTAGATTTTCTATAATGTTGCCTCCTAAGAGCTTGGATGAGTGACTTCTTGGCAGAGCCTGATTGTTCATTAGAACCAGGTGCTGACTTTGACTTATTCAATAGCGTTCAGTACTAGGTCTTGGAAGAATTAATTTTTACCATATTCTTGAGTCCACAAACGATAATGGTCTCCAGATCTTTTGAAAGCAACCGCTGCCACCTTCTGTATTCCAGCTCAATTACAGAGATCGATCCATTGCTCATGATGCCTGCATGCAACGTACTGTCATCCGCAAAACTGTGGAATGTGTGTGTGTATGAAACAGAAGCAATGTCGGAGCCAATACCGATCCCTGCGGAACCCCAGCGTTGATACTACGGAATGAAAAGGAGAAGCCGTCTACCACGATAGAGATTTTTCGACCTGAGAGGATGTCTGCGAGTCAACCGCAAACCTTAACAGGGAGGCCGTAGGACAGAAACTTGTTTAGGAGACCTACAAGCCAAAGTTGACTGAATGCCTTTTAAATATCGAGAGCTATGAATTGAGCCTCGTCAAACGAATGGATGAGTTTGCTCCACACATGTCATAAGTCAAGAGATCCCCAGTTGATCTTTGGAGTCGGAACCCATATTGTCTGTCATTGATTAGGTGATTAAACTCAAGGTACTTCAAGAGCTCTTGGTGGACGCATTTCTCCATCACTTTGCTGATCACAGAAAGTTCTGTAGTTGGTTGGATGAGATTTGGATCCCTTGTTTTGGCACCGGCTGGATGCAAGCTGTTTTACAGTCTTTTGGGAAGATACCAGAGTCGTAAGGCATCCGAACTTCTTCACAACGCTAGAGGGGTCATGTCGGGTCCATTCGCCTTATTAATGTCAGTTGACTGCACACCTTTCGGACTATTTTTTTGTTCTGAACGTTATTTCGCCCATAGCTGGGGATACTCTCGGTAAAAATGGTACCTGGACACTAGATGGGACATTTATAGTGGAATTTGCTGCAAATGTCTTGGCAAATACGTCGGCTTTGTCCTTGCAAGCAGTGAAGCAGTTGCCACTGTTCCATGCGCACATGTGATTGGAGGGAAGCTGCACCTCGAGAAGTTACTCTCTATTTATGTGACTAGAGCAAAGAAGAAACGGCTGTCAGTGGGATGAGACAACCCTGTTTTATTTTGGTATCGTGTTGGCGTTTTGCATGTCGGACGGTTTCATTGTAATTGTGCCTAGACTCATTAGCCTATCTGTTTTTGACGGTAGGGTTCTGTAAGTTCGGTGAGCCAGGTATCATGTTCAGGGTGGTTTATTTATTATTAATATTTTCAATGTAGTTTTTCAATACAACTTAACTTTAAGTCTACCAATAAATTACGATGTTAGCTAAAATTAAAAAAAAATCAATTACCATATGATCTCACTAAATATTTTTTTCATAAATTTCAGTCTTTTCAATGTGATATCCCATCTACCGCCCCTGATCTACCTCCAAGAAATAAGACAGTAGGGCCGAGAAATGAAATTGGAAGATTGTCTAATTATTATTGGTACTGGGGCCCTATATCAAGGCGACAGGCTGAGGAGAGATTGAAAGATTCGCCTGATGGAGCATTTCTGGTTCGTGATTCCAACTCTGACAGGTAAATATGCCAACCAAATATATGTATAAAGTTTTCCACTGTGCAAGCTCCCAAAAGTGTTGTAAGGCTACAAAAATGCCACAAAAAATTACTAAGCACTGTTCTAAAGTAATTGATTTGGCAAACCCT
This sequence comes from Callosobruchus maculatus, assembly GCA_951848785.1. Lineage (NCBI taxonomy): Eukaryota > Metazoa > Arthropoda > Insecta > Coleoptera > Chrysomelidae > Callosobruchus > Callosobruchus maculatus. Next base: position 2,061,743 of record CATOUR010000042.1, on the reverse strand, counting down.
AATTACAAACGTATGAAAGTGCTAGAAGCACAATGCTTTTAAACCTCCAGAGTGTCTTAGGCGCTGTCACAACCATAAAGTACTTGAGCCCGACCCAGCCCTGATACATTTATGCAGTGTGAATGAAGACGATTATTGATTTCTGTATACTATATTCTATATATTTCTACTGTATACATTCAATTTGCGAATTTGTACAAATATGGTCATTCGCTCTTAATATTTTGACGTTTCGAAAAGCTTCAAGCCAATACCATTTCAAAACAATTTCTACGCCTTTTCCAGCGGTAGTTTCCAAAGGATCAGATCACATTTCCAAAGCGTCAATTGTTGTTACAGATAGTTTATTGTAATTTCCAAGTTCAAAAAGTCAGATGAATTTTCAAAAGTGTCAAATGTGATTTCAAATAGTGAACTTTCAATTCCAATGCATGTTTTTTTGTCTCAAATAATCAATTGAATATTCAAAAGCATTATAATTAATTTTAAAATGAGTTAAATCAAGGTTCTAAGCTGTCACTTGTAGGTTCAAAGATGTCAATTCAGTATCATAATATGCCTAGGGTCGCAATAGTCTAAAATAAATATATATAGAACAAAAGAATGCAACAAAGGTTTTTCGCATTCCTGTATTGACTTTTCAAAAGTTACCGTTTAGGTCATACATACCTACACATTCATAATCTCAATGCCCTGTAGAAACAAGGAGAATTATTTGCGATTCCATGTTCAGCATGTTCTCTACCTAGAATTGCGCAAATTGTAGATGTCTCCTGCACTCCAAAAAAAAAATGACGCTAATCGGATACTTCTGGAAACCTTAATATTTCGAACATATATGTTACTTGTGTTAGGAGAAAGCTACGACCCATAATTTCCTACCCCTACTGATCTCATCGCAAAGTTTGAACAAAACCCGTTTTTTTTACTTCAACATCTTTTCGCTTTTGAAAATATTGCGATCGGCGCTTGAGGTAGCAAACTTGGATTATGCATGTTGGGGTTGCACTATTTATATATCTAGTCTCCATAAAATTAAGATTAAAATATCTGAACTAAAGCGCTACCATTTTCTATATTATTCGCTTACAAAATCTGACATTAGACATAAGATATTTGGTAAAGAAGGTTAAGCTTGGATGCAGGACACTGACTAGTCCAAGCCGTTGAAACACCAATATGTCCACAGGAGCCAATACGAACAACGAATTCACTTTTTTTTAGTTACGATTGATTTATGTTGTATTGATTAATTATTTCTATTTAAGAACCATCTATGACCAAAATATTGTTCTATCACAAGGTGATACAATACAACTCGAAAGAATATTAAGAAGTCGTGAAAACGCTGTTGCCAGCTCTGAAGAATTTGGTTTGTCGGAAAATTTGGATTTTGAGATTTAGACCTTCTAAGCTTTAACATGTATCCTCTTTAATGTCTAGCGTTATGTTTATAATTTCAGTCGTTGACCTCGATGCATGTTTAGTTTTCTTCACATTCTGTAAAAAAGTCCAATGTGATAAGTGTTTCATTTATTTTGATCCAATGGGATATTTTCCGAACAAAATTTTATGACGGTATATTGATGTTACGTCCCTAAAAACCATGTAACTAACATTATTACTTTTTACTGTGAACGCGAAATGGCTTAAAAGCACCTGCAGAGTTCAAACATAAAATTTCGCGCCAAAGCTGTGACGTAATAGATCTAAGCGTGACGTAAGTCTTTCGTGGAGCTATCCTTGGAATGTGACTGTACCTTGTCATCTGACCTCCTTTTCTTCATCTACTGACATAACCTCCGCTTCGTATTGATATTGACAGATGTTTGTTTATGATCTATTTTGGTTAAATGAGATACCGAAGAGACCGAGACAGTCGTGACACCAGGGGAGGTTATGTATGCATGACACTAGTGACAGGCTGTTAAAGACGAGTGTTGCCGAATGACGAGTAAAATTGTGAAAAGTAACTATGAAACATTCTCAGAGTGAACTGCTAATTACATAACAATGCAAAAAATGGAATAGCTGTGCAATATAACATTAATTTACAGTCTACAAAAAGAGGGAAACTAAATAAACATAAAATAAGTGTACATCCTTTATAGAAAAACTATGCAAAATATTAACAACGTGACCACCTTGAATCTATGCCCAATTCAAATTAAAATAATCACATCCTATATACATCCGGCATAAAAATCACTTTTGATTGGTTGATTTCTTAGGCGGGAGGTTTAAGAGATTTAAATAAGCTCTTTTCAAAGGAATGATTTTCAAAGTATCTTTCCTCCACGTAGGTAGAAAGAAATTGAGCAAACACTGCCATCATTACAAATTAGATACAAGCAATCCATTTCAGCCATTAAACAGGCAATATTAGCAAGTTGGAAGATACCCCATTCCATAAAAATAGTAAGCAAAACATGAGATGTCACGGTTCTTAACGTACAAAACCCGACAATCTACATTTTAGAAAAACTATCTGTCCTAAACTTTGAGGCGTGAATACATCCTAAACCATCTTAGATACTCCTCTTTTATTGTTATTTTTATTATTTTCACTCATAGCAAGCCTGTATTCGGCTTTTCTTGATTTCTCTAAAATTCGTTTCCGCGGGCTTGACAGGTTCTGCATTGAGACGGCTGGTTTAATATACAATGTGTTCCGCCATCATGTCGACAAACTTTGAGGTATGAAAATACAACTAAGGTTATCGAGAAAAAATGCGAAGAAATAGGAGTCAACCTTTTAATTAATTTTTTATTACATTTTCAATTTCTGTATCACGACTCCATGGGTTCGCGCGATTGTAACGCCATAGCGTGATTATTTATCGACCGATTCACGACTTTTTGGACTCATTTTATAGGAGGGCATAGCAACTAAAGCAAAAAAAATATCTGGCAATTTCTAAGGTTAATAAAATTCACCAAACTGATTTTTTTGTAATGCACTTGTTTTGGTTACATGCAAATAATTTGAAAAAAAACCGTTTTAGTGCCTATTTATCAAGACAGTTTAATGTTTAGCAAGATGTTTCCTGTCTAACCACATGCAATTCGTGTATGTAGCATTAAAATTTTCGACAGAATAGGCCTTTTTTATTATGACTTCTCTATCACAGTGCCATGTGTTCACACAGTTGTAACGCCATATCTTGATTATTTATCGAGTGATTCAGGACTTTTTGGACTCATTTTATAGGAGAATAACTGAGATATCAACTAAGTAAAAAAGAAATAGTATCTCGTAATTACGAGATTACTAAGGCCAAAAAAATCACCAAACTAAAAAAGAATGTTTGTAATGTGCTTGTTTCGGTTAATTCCAAATAATTTGACAAAAAGCCCTGTTAGTGCCTATTTATAAACACAGTTTAATGTTTAGCAAGATGTTTCCTGTCTAACGACATGCAATTCGTTTATGTAGCACTAAAATCATCAATGGAATAGGCTTTTTTATTATGACTAATTTTAAAATAAACGAGAATTTGGTATGCACATTGTCTTTATTGGTCTCCGGTACTGATTATTACTTAAATGTAATTTACAACAAATGTGATTATTTAGTATTTAAAATAATCAACGGAATTTTCAAAATGGTCGCCATTTTCATTTAGATACGCTTGACTTCTAAAACTAACGCTCTGGGTTACTCGACGCTAAGCTACGCTCCAGTCTGTTTTCTTTCATTTCCAAGTAATTCCAACATATCTCATTTAAATGAGTTGCCTTTCAGTCATTTGGCTGAGGACTAAATAAATAATACTCAAAATAAAAATAATAAAAATGTGTTAATGTGCATTGTATTTAAGTAATAATCTGTACCGAAGACCAATAAAGACAATGTGCATACCAAATTCTCGTTTATTTCAAAATTAGTCATAATAAAAAAGCCTATTCTGTCGATGATTTTAGTGCTACAGAAACGAGTTGCGTGTCGTTAGACAGGAAACATCCTGCTAAACATTAAACGGTCTTTATAAATAGTCACTAATGAGGCTTTTTCTCAAATTATTTGAAATTAACCGAAACAAGCACGTTACAATTTTTTTTTTATTTGGTGAAATTTTTTGGCCTTAAAAATTATGAGATATCGTTTTTTGCCTTAGTTTATATACCCAGTTATTCTCCTATAAAATGAGTCCAAAAAGTCGTGAATCGTTCGATAAATAATCAAGATAGGGCGTTACAACTGCGTGAACACGTGGCGCTGTAATACAGAAGTCATAATACAAAAACGACTATTATGTCGAAAATGTTAGTGCTACATACACGAATTGCATGTGGTCAGACAGGAAACATACTGCTAAATATTAAGCTGTCTTAATAAATAGGCACTAATGCGGCTTTTTTCAAATTATTTGCAAATAACCACAACAAGTGCATTACAAAAAAAATTTTTTTTCAGTTTGGTGAATTTTTTAAGCCTTAGAAATTGTCATATATTGTTTTTTTTGCTTTAGTTGATATGCTCAGTCATTCCCCTATAAAATGAGTCCAAAAAGTCGTGAATCACTCGATAAATAATCAAGATATGGCGTTACAACTGTGTGAACACATGGCACTGTGATCGAGAAGTCATAATAAAAAAAGGCCTATTCTGTCGAAAATTTTAATGCTACATACACGAATTGCATGTGGTTAGACAGGAAACATCTTGCTAAACATTAAACTGTCTTGATAAATAGGCACTAAAACGGTTTTTTTCAAATTATTTGCATGTAACCAAAACAAGTGCATTACAAAAAAATCAGTTTGGTGAATTTTATTAACCTTAGAAATTGCCAGATATTTTTTTTTGCTTTAGTTGCTATGCCCATTCATTCTCCTATAAAATGAGTCCAAAAAGTCGTGAATTACAACTGCGCGAACCCATGGAGTCGTGATAATTGAAAATTTAATGAAGGTTGATCCCATTTTTTTCGCATTCTTTCTCCATAACTTTAATTGTATTTTCATACCTCAAAGTTTGTCGACATGATGGCGGAACACATTGTATGGTAATAAAAGCTCCTATTAATTTCTAGATATCTATTCTCGCTGAGCTTCCGGAGCACCGGTCGTGTAATGCATACGCGGATCAGCGGCAGCGCCAGAGGATACGGATTGGCAAGAGGATACGGGTTAACGAACAGGGTAGGGTACGACAGCGTGGCGGAGCTCATAGAGCACGCCATTACGGTGTCGAAGAACGGGGTCTACTGCTACACCGGCACCACCACCAACGACCAGTTGGTACCCAACTTTCCCGTCCGACTCACCCTGCCCGTCTCCCGGTACGACAAAGTGCCCACGCTCAAGTACCTGTCCAGGTTCGTCATTCGGCAGTGCGTCAACATCAACGATATCGAGAAACTGCCTCTGCCTACTTCGTTGATCGATTATTTGCAGGAGGGATATTTCTAACGTAGATGCTTGTGGTGAAACACTTTCAAATAAATATCCTTGAACTCACAGAGTTAACATCTATAGAGGGAGTGTAAACAACAAAATGCACAGGTCGCTGACCAGCCAACATGTAACGGAAATTTTGACAGCTTGAGGGCATTACCAGTGGCGTGCGACTTTACATTAAAATTGGATGTTCATTAATAGATTCAATTATTACTGGGATGTTACAAACTGATACCAATAAGTTGTATTAGTATTTAGCTGTACTTAGAGAGTTACTCTTATTATAATTTCATTGTAACAGTTGATAATTTATTATTACTATGAAGTGTTTTTCAAAACATATCTAACAGTGTTCTGAAAGGTAGCTTGTTGGAATGGCTGCATCGTGTTTTTACTTCAGCAATAAAATATAATAATTGCATTAGGTAATATCCAGTTCTATAAAATTCTCATAGACAGATTTTCTGTAAGTAAATGTGGCATACATTTTTGCAGTTCACGTCCTCAAATAGTTTAAAAAATGGAATTCGGAAAATTCATGTTGATTGACATGAATGTAATGCGTGTACTTACCACCTGGTAAAGAAACTGTATAAGGGTGATAGGTGAAAACAATAAATACTATAGAATACAGATATGTATATATTTATTCACGTGCAGTGATAACCTGTTCCTCACAAAAAACTCAATAATACAAATACTTAACCCGTAATATGCTAAATAAAGAACTGAATATTGATAAATAAACTGGTTCAGCGGTAAAAGGTACAATAATAATTAAGCAACATTGAAGTCATTGAAAACTAAACAGTTTACTTTTATTATATTTTTTGAAACTACAACGACATAGCCGTAGTATCACAGGCATCGTTATTAAAAAGAGTGGAAGATTCAAAGTCAAACATCTAGCAAAGAAGGTTGTATGATGAAGCGGCATCGTTAACCCGAAGGTATTACTTATACATCTATCAGGAATGATATAACGAAAAATTAGTTTCTTGGTTTTCCTGTGGTAAACTGCCGATGTACAGAAACTAAGTTATAAAAACTGATGAAAATAGGAAACTCCAAGCAGTGAATGACACGGAAATTATTTGAAATATGATCGCATTTCTAACGCAAAAAAATAATAATCGTACCTATAAATATGTATGATACTCAAATACCTTTCTGTGTTTAAAGTCACTAGTGGCTGTTGTTTTTGTTAATTTTGGCCTGACTATTGCCTGCATGTCACTTTTTCTAGATATTATATTGTATTACAAAATATTAAAGTGACATATTTTTTCACAGTTAACTTTGTTAGGGTTGAAAAATTGTTATAAATAGATCGTCATATTTATGGTCAGCAAATACCAAAGAAATATTTTGTGGAAAACACTGGTCCGATTTATGATTATATACTGGGCTTTACTGATATCACTTGTAAGAATATTCCTGAAACTGGAGTGAAGTTACTGTTGTTCCCAGTTATCCCCATATTTTACGCTACTGAAAACTAATACAAAACCTATACTCACCTATGATAAGAAGTGTTCACCGATTCGTCGTTATTACAGCAAACTATGCACTTTTTATGTGGTCTCATGATGCAATTATGACAATATTGTTCATAACTAATTTAATCCACACCACAAATACACTAAAATCACAAAAATCTCGACACACGCAATAACCTCAACTACAATGACAGCTTAAGGGCACGCCGATTGTAGGTTGCTAGATTTATGACATATTAGAAGTTATTGCGACATTCCGCTATGAAATTTACCATTTTTGAGATTTCATTAAATCAATAAAAATTATCTTCACGTAAATCAGTTACATTGCAAGTATATTGGAATGTACAGTTAAATACCCAGTTAAATACTTTTTGTTCAAACTGCGGAAACTGCCAGATTTTGAAGAAACTGGAAGCGGACGAAGAAGAGTGGCAATAGCGCTATAGATGTTGGCTGGCCAATATTCAAATTAGGCTTCCTCTAGAGATGTTAACTCTGTGCTTGAACTATTCAATGCCTCAAAAACGAATTTGATTATTCTATTCAATATAGCATGAAATGCATCAAAAGTTTGTAAATAATGAAACGTCAGAAACGTACAAAAAGTGATCGCCGAAGAAAAATCCGTTTTTTAGGCGCAATCTTTAAAAATATGGAATGTATGAGTCTTTTTATATATCTAAACCACTGTATATCCAATTATACAGTAGCGCAACTCACTAGAAATCATGCAGACAATTTGTCTCCGAAAAACTGGCCCCTCATAACCCCACGTGGGCTCCTCATCACTAGCCGCGGGTATTGCCGTTTGCGTTTTGAACACAGGGTCAGCATAGCAGTAATCGAGTGAAGAAGCGTAATTATTGTGTTGCAATAAGTTTAATGGACGCGATATGTCTCGTAAATAGAGTAAATTTTGAGAGCAGTGTGGTAATGTGATATTCTTCATCGAGGTTAGGCAGTGGTGTTTGGAGTTCTGAATTACAATTTGTAAGTTATATCCATGCATTCGCATTTATTGTACGTGAAAATGTTTTGTACTGATTCTTCTAATTCATCATGGATTCTTTGCATATAAATGGGGTGTAAACATTTTTTTAGAAGAAAAACAAGAAATAGTCAGTGTATGAAAGAAAATTGTTAACTCCGAGAAAATAGGTGCTTTATCGTTTGTAAGTAAATTACAAAAATGCGAGATTTATTCAACTTTATTTTATCTTATCTTACTTAATTTGAAACATTTAAATAAATATAAAAACTTTATAATATCTTATGTGATTCAAATATGGGTATATATAACGATGTAGCGTCCAAAATAACATTTATGTCTAGTTATCCCACAACCTTAAACGTTTAAGGTACGAAAACGTGGTAAACAGCAAAACCGATGAAAACTTGTTAGGTGTACATAAAAAATAATGACCAATACGTTTATAACAACGATAAAATATACTAAACAGGTAGTTATTCATAAAAAGTTGCAAAACTGTTTTTATCTAGTTTACCAAGAATATCTTTCTTTCTATATTTGTATATTACATATGAATAGGCACATTGAACAATAGAATCCATGTTTATAGAGGAAAACGATATATTTTTGAAACTAGCATGTTGATTATTTTTATTGTGAACTTTCTATTTGAGCATCCATTAAAATGGACTTCACTTCTTGCTTAAAATTTCATAACGTTGGAATGCATAATCACATTTATTTTGTTATATGTCGTGAAAGATCTTATGAATGTTGTGGTGCTGTGAGGAAACAGTGAGAAATTATTATTCTGACTTTAGGCTCATAATTAAAGAACGACTTTCCGTAACGTCTAACTCTTCTAAAAACTGAAAAAAAAACACACAGCTACCCTAATACCCGACAGACTTTGTTAGAGACAAATGAGCTATGCTATCACACTTTAATATTATTAGGTAGTAAAGGAGCATATTAAACATTGGAGGAATCGCATGTCTGTCAGCATCTTGAGGAAGCTTAAAAAACTATACCTAGTCACAGTTTTTGGAATTGTTAATACAGCCTACAGCGGCGCAACATTTGACTTCACGCGTCCCGATATCCATATCGGCGTATCACCAAATTCCTTAATCCGGTTTTGTCAAAGACACTACCTTCACTCTCATAACTGAACTCGACTCAGGCGATCGCCGTGCTAAACATCCTGCGAACGATCCGCGGGATGCTATGCGCGAACCACCAAAATTCTGGAGAGTTGCGCTACTGTATAATTGGATATACTGTGTCTAAACCCCAGAGCTCTTATTTTATCTACAGCATGATGAACTGTCACAAAAATGTATTAAAGAGAAATCATTTATATATGTAAAGTATCTACTGTTAATATTATCTATTCGATCTAATCCCAAATACTACGGGATTCAAAACGTTTTGTGTTTTTGGCTTGTCTGTGTTTGCACGATAAGTTTCGAAACGTAGTCAAAACGTTTTCAACTAACACTCTTGAAGAAAATGTCATTTCCTAGTTTTATGACCTATTTTGTTTCAACAAACTGACCATAGTTACATTAGAACATAAACGTTTTGAAAACGCATCCAATTGAAGTTTTCACGATATATTTCAAAACTTAAAACGTTTTGAAAACGTTTCGAAAGTCCGTCGAAACTTGTAAGAATGTTCTCTGCACACCTTTATGATCAACTATTCACAAAACAATACAGGCATAATAAGGCTAAAAATATTTGAAATAAAAAAATGAAGATAAAATCATAAAGAATGTTTTTTTTTAATAGCGAAAGAGAAAGTGAATTAAAATGACTATAATATGATTTTAACGACGTCTGTAGTATTTTCCGTCGACGAAATTTATCACAAACTTTTCGTATTCTTTCATACTTGAGTTTCATATAATACAAATTTACCAGACGTCACTCTCACAAAATCTGCACGGATGTTTTTTATATTAGATAAAGAGCAATAATAGCAGGTAAAATTGATGCAATTGACGAGACCTAAATACCAAATGACTCAACGCTTCATTACCTACGTAATATGTGATTTAGTCTAATCTTTTGAAATTATAATTTTAATATGCAACTGGAAAATAAAATAATTATATGTGCTTTCAGAAGATAGGTGCTTATAATATAAATAAATTATGTTTTTGGAGATTTTTTTAACTTGTTAAAAATTGAAGAATCGAGCATTGCTTCTACACAAAACCTGCGAAAACACAAAGGTTGCTTTATGGAGGATCTAGGAGTTCTAAAAACATTTAATACTGCAGATTATTTGTGCAACATACTAGACTTTATGACTCTCGTGTTGTGGCATATGCAATGAATCTTTAAGTTAGTTATAACAATGTGTACACTATTTTGGTTTGTTTTTTGCATCAACTTCCTCAGTTTATTTGATCTCAATTTTAATGTCTTCAGATATATTTTGACCCTGAAGCATAACTACATAAAGATGGGAAGAGCCGAGAAAGTATTTTTTGTATCAATTTCCTTCGCGTTTTAAATGTAGTTATGGAAAATATACCTTTTCTAAACGATGTATTACTACAAAAGCTGACATTGCTCCTCCTTCTTATGTGATATGGTTGATTCATTTATCAGAAAGAAATGATCAACAATGTGAACTGCATTTATAATGCCCGCTATTGATTTAATCGAAAACATGTTAGTAACTACTTTCCTACTTACCCAATTGTAAATATTCAACATGTGCCGTATGGTTGACAGGATATTGTTATAGCAAATAATGATTGATTTATAATAAAATCGTGAACTACATTTCTTTTAAACCTCAAGGTTCCTGATCTCGAATGTACAAATATAACTTTGATTAATTGGGTATTCAGGGGTTCTTATTTGATATCAAATGTATGCACATTACACTAAGCATTCATATGCATGTTTTCATATTTTCACTATCGTTCATTTTTTTTTATACCACAGAATTTATGAAATCGTTTTATAAAAACATTGCAATAGAGGCCGTTTGAATGTCGTTAATGTTGTGACTGTCATAGTCCCTTCACCATTTCGTACTCAACAAACCAAATTTTAAACACATACATAATATTATAAAGAGTACGATATTAAATGCATATGACACAATTGAATATTTTTTCCCATTATTTATGATTTGAAACTAAAAAAGATCTACAATAATTTGAGTACTGACGCACAAATTCTATCATTTTAGTACACAGTATCATGGAGATCCATATAAGTAATATTACTAACCTACTATGCAATAAAATGGTAGCTTTGTTTATATCGACTAGGTTTTTTGACTGGGGAGCTGTTAGATAAGTCTCTATTAGTCTTGAATCAATATGGCTCATTTCTTCTTGAGAGTATCCATTGGAGCCATCTTGAACTATACAGAGTATATCGCATAGAACGGGCCAAAATATGATTTTAATTCGTACTTGTGGAGAGAATCGAAAGAACCTTTCGGAAAATTTAAGACTTGTCATTTTTTCCGACATATAAAATGTTGCTGTTGGGTCTGTGTTGCGTCATATGCCATGTGGGTTATAGCTCAATAAGCATCTCGTAGAGTTGCTGCCTCTAACAAGAACGTGTTTTGAAAAAAAATGGCTCAGGTGCACAGAAACGTACCCAGTACTTCTTGGTACAATTCGTTTTTTTTAAGAAATGGCTCAGATGCATAGTAATGTAGCCAGTTTTCATTGGTATAGTTTGCGTTTACAACAGAAAATAATAATCATCCACACGTACTACTTTTGTGTAAGTCTGTCTGTAGACTTCTAGGCACAAACTTTTTCTGATCTATTGATAAAAGCGTGCAATCATTAAAATATCTTTATCAAACATTTTTTAACTATATTATAAGTAGTTAAACAACCATAATTTTGATATTTTTTAATTTCTGACTAGTTTATTAAATTTGTACAAATTATATAAAAATCCATAATAGGAAGATCCAATTTGCACCAGTTGACTTGGTATTGAGTATCAGCCACGGCTTACTCAGTAGGGGGGGGGGACAAAAAGGTGAACCTAAAGTTTAAGTCCATGTTTCATTAAGGATAATAGTTATTCTACTGGTCTGGGCCTGTTTTATGAACGTGGGAAATAAGATTTTAAAATCGAATTTCCTCCGATACAGAGTGGTACTAGGGCTGTATAGATATGCACTTTGTCTGCAACTTCAGAAAAAGTACTGTGGATAGAAACCTAATAAAATTTTTCGAAATCATCAGTTCAAAATGTTTCCGCCTGGTTGTTGATACTGTTATACTTTGTTTTTACTGTGTGAAGAATATAAAGTTGTTGCAGAAAATAAGATTTATTTATAATTAATGGGAATTAATGGCCTACTATGCTGTTAGTTTTTGATGAATGGATGGCTATCGACATACATATGTTTAATTTTAGAGATAAAACCCTTGTTATAGATTTGTAGCATGTCTTAAAAAGCTTATCCACTCCTCTTATTCTTCAGGACAAGGGAAAAAGAAAGAATTATTATGTACAATGCGAGTCTTTTATTTGTAAATAAAATAAAGAGGATGTTAAACACGCATTGGTTTATTTTGTATAATATTTACAACAAGTTAAAATGTCACTAATAATACTATCTATTCCAGTTCAGGCCTAGTATATTCCGTGCCTGAAAAAAACGACATATTCAATTAGCTCCAAATGAGAGCGACAAAAAGTATTGTACCACAAAACCTCGAGTATAATGTGCTCAGGCAAAATGTTAGAAACTCAGAGTAACAACTGAACATAGAGGTAGTAAACAATAAAGGTAGTAAAAAGCATGGCGCGCTGAAAGCCATCATCTTTGATGCTTCAGCCTCCAAACATTGATCAGCTGTGACCTCGCAGTGATAGTTCAAATTGTAGGAAATGCTATGTAACGCCAACACTAACCTGAAAATTCTTCGAATGCAACCCATGTTACAAACACTGCACTTTCCATCTCGAAAAATTGTTAAGCTACACCCAAATATAGCACAGCAAGTCCGTAAAGCTTCACTACAGTTACCAACAAATACCAAATTCGATTTTACTGACCAAGCATAAAAGACGCACAACAATAAACAAAGCAAACGTTTGACAGTGGAGGGTATGCGGCATTGCCAGCTCCTCAAAATAATGCAAGACTTCAGAATTTGCGTTTATGATGAAGAAATATGCAGTAACGCAGTAGAGGTCAACATATCTATTAATTTTGCTGTAATCATTCCTGAACCATCAAAATACCGACTTTTTTAACGTAGAATGCAATATTTCTGAATATAATTAAGACGATAGTAAACAACTGCCGTATCTGAAGTCAGTATGACAACGTAAGGAAAGATGTCGGCCTATTAGAATTAGTTGTTTACTACCTCTATGTTCAGTTGTTACTCTGAGGTTAGAAATTATCACGGTAACAAAAGCACAGAACATGTGCTTGTTAGGATTCACGCATTGCCTTATACCTTGAGCATCACTCCTGAGGGGAATATTTATTAATTCACACCTACCTACAATTTGGAGCCCTCAGGCAGACCTGCATTGAGCAAGGTCAGTCTTGAGTCCCAGCACATCATACTCAATTTTTTATTAAATATTACTATTTAATACTCTATATTCTCCTTCTATATAGTTCTTACGAACTAATATTACATTTGAAAAGAAGTCGGGTAATGTCATTGATATGAAGAAAGGTCCGATTACAAATAGCTTGCAAGCCGCTTTAGTTTCTTTAGATTATGTGCTTATCTGAAGTATCTTTCGATTAGGTAATAGACGCTCGTTGGTTGAGAGCACGTTACAGTTGGCTGCACAAGTTGGATATAAAAAGCAATAATTAGAATCAAGTCCAAATCTTCCTCTGAAGACACTAAAATGTTAGGGAAGCACCAAGGATCCAGTGTCAATATATACAGTAATCATGTATTTTAACCTGAGCGAAGTCAAACAAGGCTTCTCTGCGTAACAGAGGAAAAGGACCAATACGGACATGATACAATAATTACATTAGTTATAATAACATCAGTGATATTACGTTATTGTTTATATGAATACAACACTACCAAATTAAATAGACAAATACATCTCCAAAGACTAGATTTCGTTGTTTTAGAACTTAAACCATGATTTATAAAAAAGAAGAGCAAATTTAGCTGTATATAGTATATACAGTCATCATTCTATAGGTCCCCCCTAACACTTGAAACTTTAGATATCCTTGATAAATTTGAACAGAAAGCGATGAATTTTATACCCACATTTCAATGTGCGGCCAGCCGTCCGAAAAAGGTTGCCGAACCCTGATCTAAAGTGATCTACACATCTAATTTACAAATATGTTGTGAGTTGCTAAGTATTAATAAGTCAGTCTTATTGCTAGTGCCTTCAACTGCAAGCCATAATTAGAAGCACAGCTAGCTATACTGTCAGTAGACTGGTGCAAGTCACGCAGTGATCTGATTTGTTCTTAGGAAAGCTTACAACTGAGTATCATCAACAAATTGATGAATGAAATATCCTTACCGATATTGACATCAGTCAATCGTATATAATATAAATAAAAATGGTCCTAAAATAGACCACAGAAGACACCTTTTACCACATTACAAGAGGTCTTGCAAGTAGCATCCTATTAAGGTGTTATGACATTCTTTGACTTTCCAGAAAAATTTAAATATTGCAATTTGGAGACCTGTCAACTAGATGAAAGGCTTTAGTGAAATCAAGTAGTGCTAGCCATTATCAAGGGATTTTAGTATATCATCGTCAATTTTGGCCATTGCAGTGGTAGTTCTATACTATGTGATTTTCTGAAGCCTGAATGCCTGAAAACGTTATAAACATACAATATGTTATTTGACTAGTATTTTTCCGAAAGGACTGGATTTCTGATCTTTGGTAGCGGAATGACAACAGCAGTTTTATAGCACTTCGGAAATAACTGCGAATGATACAATTATTAAACACATGCAACATGTAACACGTAACATGTAAAGGTTTAATCGATAAGTTCCAGCACTTCCACTAAAAATGTGACTCATTTATCCTTGTAAAATAAAAACTATTAGTTTTTCCTGTTATTCTATGCGTGAAATATGGTATCCTCAGGTATGTCAAGAGCAATTTGATAAATGGAAGTTATGAAGTGAAATAAAGTATAACTTTTATTGATGCAAACAGTTCTAATACGTTAGAAGTTTGATACTTACGGTGATAAATACTGACTGAATAGTATCTTTGGCGGCTTGGCTTGTACCTTCAGATTTACTGATAATATCATGTAATTGTACAGCTTCTACTAATCTTCTGTTCAGAAAGTTCCAAGTATCTTGGAACTCGTTGGATTTATCCTGGATCATGTATAATTCTGACGCCTTATATACTCCTGCTATTCCTATTCTTCTCAGGTACCAATTGAACTATCAAACACACAAAACATATATTAAGTGTCTGAAACACTACTTGTCAACTGAGACTAGCCAAATATGTTCAAAACAAAATAGATAATTTTTGAATTATAAAATTAGGGATCCACTATAATCCGCAAAATATCCAACAACCTTGAGGTATCTTATACTCAGAGCAATGCCCGCGTAAATTTCCTGTCCAGCAAGAAACCAGATGACGCTTGGTATTTGAGTTCTAGAAGCAGCTTGGAAACTTTTTTGTCATTGCACCATAACTCCAAAAAGGGAGGCATCAGAGATAGAGGGGTGTTAAAACGTGAAAAAAATCGTTAAATGATCGAATGAAAATGCGGTAGCATTTTAATACACCTACCAACTAATGTTCCAAAATATCGTCACCCGAAATCTACGCGACGAAACCGGTCGGGACTTGATGAAAAATCCTTTGTTTGTTTTTTAGATAACACAAAAAATACTGTCATCCGTTTCTGCTGGGCATTTTGTGAGAAATATCAGCTTAAAGTTCGATTTTTCACGTCACTTTCGTTAAAAACCGTTAAAAAATTGTTTATATTGTTTAAAGTAGATGACGTTTTTTATACATGTTCTTGGGACGTGATTGACATGTACCAATGTGGGGTGACATTATTGAACGCTTTCTAAAGCTAAATTCAGATGCATACGACATCCGACGATACGACGGTACGAAACTGTTCCTATTGGTTGAAATATTTTGATTTGACATCATTTTGAATATTTCAACCAATAGGAATAGTTTCGTACCGTCGTATCGTCGGATGTCGTATGCATCTGAATTTAGCTTAAAGGATACGGAATACGGAAGGCGTTCATTAATGTCACCCCCCTGTAGGCGTTGAAAAATGGTGTTAAACATAATAAAAAACGGATGACATTGATGCATGTGTGTTGGACTCCCAAGAACATGTATAAAAAACGTCGTCCGTTTTTAAACAATATGAACAATTATTTTTTAACGAATTTTAACGAATATGTCGTAAAAAATCGAACTTTCAGCTCATATTTCTCATAAACTGCACAGCAGAAATGGATGACAGTATCTTTTGTGTTATCTGCAAAACAAATAAAGAATTTTCCATCAAGTCCCGACCTTCGAGATG
The DNA here is from genome assembly GCA_951848785.1 of Callosobruchus maculatus. Classification (NCBI taxonomy): domain Eukaryota; kingdom Metazoa; phylum Arthropoda; class Insecta; order Coleoptera; family Chrysomelidae; genus Callosobruchus; species Callosobruchus maculatus. Next base: position 2,045,317 of record CATOUR010000042.1, on the reverse strand, counting down.
ACGGTTTTTCGGAACATTAGTTGGTAGGTGTACTAAAATGCTACCGCATTTTAATTCGGTGGTTACTTAACGATTTTTTTTTTCACGTTTTAACACCCCCCCCCCTCCTATCTCCGGCCCCTCCCATTTTGGAGTTATGGTGCAATGACAAATAGTTTCCACACTGCCTCTAGAACCCAGATACCAAGCGTCATCCGGTTTCTTGCTGGACACGAAAATTACGCGTCATTGCCTTGACTATTAGTCAAAATTGATTTTCATGTATACAGAAGTACAGATACTGTCTTTGCGATAGTGGGGTAAAATGGGATAGTACTAAAACTAGTTATACTCACATCTACCGATCTATCCCCTGCATAATAACATATATCATCTACCATAGTTAAGAGAGCTGCAAGAGCATTTGGTACATTAGGAGGTAGTGACATAATGGCAATAGCTTGCGGCCATTTGCTTATGTAAGGAATTATCATCTTCAACCGAGCTTGGATGGCCTTTTCTGCAAAATCCCCAGGCGGAAGTGGTTCATCTTTGTGCATATCATGCAGCTAAAATTTGATCAGGCACTAAGCGTTAATGAAATAGCAGCCAGTAAATGTGAATACATGCTCTTATATGGATTTTATTTATTTTATTTACAAAATTTACGGGGTTACCCCTGTTTTCAATTTTATAATTACAATTTTGAAACAAACTCAATATAAAATTTTAACTATAAAGCACTATTTAAAATATACTTCTTAAAACTGGAGAGTGTACAATTAAAAACATAAACTTCAGACTAAAAGGACTTGTCCAGGTCGATGTGCTCTGTCAGTAACTGTACCATTACCATTATGAAACACTACCAAATTAATTTAACTGTAGGGGTACATGTTATAATCAATGGTAGTGGTACCATCCTTTAAGTAGCTGTAGCTCCCGAATTAATCACTTTAGACCTCAAGTGTGCTAGTTTTTTGGAATTGTTTTATCGGGATGAACACAAAAAGTCACAAATATACAGGGTGTCCCATTGAAAATTTTGAATCGAACGTCTCGTGATCAAAAAGAAATACCTCAATGGGTGACACAATAATAAGAAAAGATACTATATTTGCTCTAATTTACACCTATAAAATTATAATTCGCTACTACTGCCCAGTTCCGATATATTGCTTGTCTTAATCATCGTGGGACACCTTGTATCTTAAAAGGGGCAACACAGGTCGCAGAAACTTCAATGCGAAGTTCATTACAAAGTTTATAATTCAGCACATGTGCTTTTACTCGTAATATGGGGCAGTAAAACGCGACGACCAATAACCATATCTTGTGCCATGAAATAAAATGTTCTATGCTTCATTGGGAAACTGCTGGCAAATTTTTACCAAATGAACTCATTCTTGCGCCTTGCAAAACCGTTTAATGTACAGATATGTTTTTACTTCCCACACCGATAGGTGAGGGGAGTATTGTGATCGCGAAAATTTTCGATATTGACATAATACGCTTTTTGGGCTTTTTATGATGTCTACATAACGAAAATCCACGTCACTCATTTCTGTCGATCTGTCTGTCTGTCTGTCGCTTTTTTCTAGCCTCGTAATCTCAGCAACCGCTGCATGGATTGAGATGAAATTTGGGCAGCGGTATGCTGTGGGGTCGTAGTAGGTAATGTTCCTATAATTTTCAAAATCGGTGCATAGGCGGCGGAGTAATTAATAACAAAACAAACAAAATTAAATATTGCTGAAACTTCGTTTTTAGGCGTTTTAGGGGTCCCTGATCATTTTCTATTTTTTTTGGGTGGGGGTGAAATTGGGGTGGTTGGGGGGTGGGCAGATGTAAAATTGAAAAATTTGTTGCTTTCGCAATAGACTGTCCACTAACGTGTGAACGAAGACCTGGCGACATAAATAAATTTTTTAGGTCCATCCGAACATTCAGCCTATTAGAGAAAGCAAAGGACTTGGAACTTTTTCTGATGTAAACATACGAGAGTATTGCTTTAGATTAGATCCTTGTAACGAGGAAACTGTTGAATTGAATTTAATGAATTTTTGACACAGTATTACTACCATGGCAAAGATGGAAAATGCGTATGGTTTTTATAAATCGTGTCAGTGGCGGTGCAGAAATAATAAAAAACTAAAAATATAAAAACAGCTCAAACTTCGTTTTTAAGCGTTCCTGACATTTTCTGCATTTTTTTGGTGGGGGTGAAATTGGGGTGGTTGAGGGTTGAAAAATTAAAAAATTTCTTGTACTCATAATAGGCTGTCCACTAACCTGTGAAGGAAGATCTAGCGACACAAATCACCTTTTTAGGTCCATCCTAACATTGCCTAGCCTATTACGAAAACTAAGGGACTTGGAATTTTCTGTATACATACGAGAATTTATTGGTTTAAATCGTTTTGTATATTGTAGCGTGGATACTATTAAAATTGATTCTAATGAAATTTTGACACAGTATATTGATACCGTGGTGAGAATGGAAAACGCGTATGTTTGTTAAGAATCGTGTCAGTGGCAGCGTAGCAATAATCAAAGAACGAAAAGTATGAAAACAACTCAAATTCGGTTTTTAGATGTTTTAGGGGTTCCTGATCATTTCCTACCAGTTTTTTGGGTGGGGGTGAAAGTGAGGTGGGGGTGGGGGGTTGTAAAACTGAGAAGTTTGTAGTAGCGATAATAGGCTGTCCATTGACCTGCGAAGGAAAGACCTAGCGGCATAAGACGATTTTAGGGGGAGGGGGGCTGGCGATTAATTGGTTGCAAGGGATCTTGGACTAAAGCTTCATGCTATGGGAAAATAATAAACTGGTATCTCCGTAATGTGTGGGAAGTACTGAGTCAATCAACTTGACTTCGTTTTTTCTTCCAGTAAATAAAGCTATTTGCTTTTTTCAAATTATATTTTTTGTTTTCTGTTTCCGCTATCTATCCCAAAAGTTACCTACGTTTATCCCGGTGATTTAAAAAAAGGCGTTTATCAAGATCTTGATAAAACCGAAGCTTTTTCCACACTTACTTGTTTTAGTACCTCTACCAGTTGCATGTTAGAACTAGTTTGAAAGTAGTGTACCAGGTCTCCTCCACCCCTGGAGAACATACCATGCACTACGCCTGGGTAACCAACATCTTCCGCACCCTTTGAGATAGCGTCCTTAGACCAGCCTAATTGAGGAACGTATGGCAGAGACGCGGATAAAATTTTGCTGCGTATATCCTCCTCATAGCTACCGTGTGAATTCTTTTGTTCTTGCTGTTGTATCTTTTCTCCTTCTGTTGTACCACTTGACTCTGTTGAACTGAAGCGATACGCCACTGTCGTCCATAGTGGCGAACCTAGTGGAATTACATAGATTTGAAGTACATTTAGTACAGTAATTTGTTCAGCTGTATTCAATAGTTCAATACCTTCATATTTCTATAAGGCCTAAATCAATACTAAGTTGGAAATTAAAGAGTTTCCAACTGATGGTTTGTGAATGACTAAAGTATTGTGGTATTTTTTGTAAATACTATTAATACTACAGTGGTTATTTTAGTTGAAACAACAACAACCGTCAGCAGAACAACATTTTGAAAGTATATTTCCAGAACTAAGAATTTAACTTGTTCAAATTTTAGTAACTATTTGTAATTCATTCGTCATTATTGAAGATTCGAGTTAGGAATTATTGCAATTGACATCTTGAAAAAGACTACACCTAAAGTGTTTTTTCGATGTGCTCCTAGAACCTCAGTGGTTGACGTATTTGCGTCAATTACTAGCCTGTTTCATGTACTTGTAAAAAAATAAGATCAATTTTTGCAGAGGAATAAGTACATTACGTTGCTGCTCTGCTACCACATATATACTTGGTTGGTAGAAATTGCTTTAAATTGGCATTCAAATGCAATGATCACCAAAGTGTGCTAACGGAAAAATCGTAGAATTGGAAAAAATGGGTTGATATTTATGATGGGCTGTTAAAAATCCTGAGGGACAGCTAATTACCAACTTGCACGGGGTTTTTGAGGTATGCCGAAATTATTGCAAAATCTGCACTGATGCTATTTCTGCCGAAACGTTAAAATGCTTGGGTGATGACGGCATCTCTCTTTTATATAATATTTGTAAGAGGGTCTGGTCCTCCGGTGTTTGGCCAGATGATTGGTGCACATCCATTTTTGTTCCGCTTCATAAAAAGGGATCTCCAACAAATCGCAGAAATTATCGCCTACTTTCGTTAATCGCTCATGAAGCAAGGTTCTACCATTGATTAAAGTATTTAGGAATGTGTTAATCAATGGTTCTACTATATATTTTACAATCTCGTTCGGAGGGTTTTATTGGCTGGCAAATTTTCCAGGCGCAGACAGGTTTCGTAAAAGGCCGCGATACGCGTGAACGTGAAAAGATCTTAAACTTGAGACAGATTATTGAAAAAGCCAGAGAGCATGATTTTCCAGTTTTTATCTACTTTGGCTGCTAAGGCGTTTGATAACGTAAAGTGGCCTAAACTGTGGGAAATCCTTATCTCTATGGGAGTTCCTTATCACCTAATATTTCTCATACAGCAACGCTATGAGTCTAATTCGGCTCGTGTAAAAATTGATGGTAACCTGTCTGGACTCTGAATTTGTGATGAGACAGGTATTGGACAACTGGAATATTGGCGGAAGCAAAATATCAAACTTAAGATTTGCAGACGATACAACCCTTATTGCTGCTTCTCAGGAAGAGCTAGTAGCTCTATTAAACAGCTGGAACAACACAGTGCAGCATATGGTCTTTGTATTAACTACAACAAGACCAAGGTTATGATCGTAGATACAGAGCACAATGATCATCGAGAAATAAAGTCAGTAGGCCGTTGTGAAGTAGTTCGAAGTTTTGTGTACCTCGGTGCTTTGATTGACAATTCGGGTAGCTGTGAAAATGAGATTCGACGGCGCATTCAACAGGCACATGTGGCCATGACAAGGCTTACTAAAATATGGTGTGACCCATAACATCACTAAAGCTACCAAAATGTCACTGGTTCAGTCTCTTGTGTTCTCCATATTTTTGTATGCCTCGGAAACTTGGACTGCTAAAAAGGCAGCTCGAGCTCGCATAGATGCTTTTGAAATGTGGACGTGGAGGAGAATGCTGAGAGTTCCTTATACCGCCCATCGAACTAACGTTTCCATACTGGATGAACTCGGTTATCCGACAAGATTATCCTCCAATGTGTCGACGAGAATGCTTACATTCTTCGGACATATACACAGAAGCGATAATATGGAGAAACTCGTGATTCAGGTTCATGCCCGGAGTGGGCGGCACCGTGGCCGTACCGCTACACGCTAGGTGGATATGACGAAACTGTTTCTGGATATGAGTATCAAGAGCGCCACTGAACTGACAGTAAATCGCGAATGATAGCAAGCTACACTTCTCAAAACTATTGATAATATTCGTGTCGGCAATACTCTAGCTCCGACTTAATGCATTTTACGGGCTCACAACATGTCTATTGAGACATTGTGACTAAAAGGGGTGATACACGTACGAACTTTAAGTACGCGGTTTTTAAGTTCGCGAACTTACTCGGCTCGACGCGGTGACACACGTGAAGCTGAAATCACGCATTTTGATGATTTTCCTAAATAATTAAAACTTTTAACAAACTCCAAACACAACAAGCGTTGCGGATCGATAGCCTGCCGAAGCAGAGTGGTGGCTCGCGGCTCGCAGTACGAGCCGAGACAAGCTACGAGCAAGATTTCAAACCAGTTGGCTCGCCGGCGGTTTGCGCGACGGTTTTAAAGTACGCGTACTTACGGTGACACACAGGCGAAAAAGGTCGTCGAGCCATAAGTACGCGTACTTGCTCGTACGTGTATCAGCCCTTTTAGATGATTTATGATTAAAGACATAATTTGTTTCTGTACATGTTTACTTATCGCACAACAGAACCCACGGCACCCGATCGGTGGCGACAGTTTGTTAATTAGGAATTCAAGCGGTTCGCTACTATGGGACCCTCTTTAAAGGACCGACGCCAATTTCTAATATCTAGGAGACAGATGGCAGTATGCTATGAGACAGAGATTGGTCAGCTAGGACAGTAAACAGTAAACGTTATACAGGTTGGGACATTCACATATGGCAGAGATTCAAGCATATATATTTTAACTGCACATTATACCGCCAACGGACGGCAGATTGAAATTCTGGTATTCCTATGATGATGAATTCCTAATTTCTAGAGATGTCTTCATATGTTCATAAGTGATTGCTTCACTGTCGCACAGCCGTAGGAAGAAAGCACAGACTATATTTTTTTTTCTTGCACAAAAATATGTTTGACATACGTGCTCCAATGCGTAATATTCCAATTTTAGAATGCAAATAGTTAAACTTTCAGAAAAACAGATTTCGGAATTTTTCCGACAAGCTCTGGACAATACTATAAATTGGCAGTGAATTCTGTTTTTTTCATGCTACATCTATCTACAAAATGCACGAAGTATATAATTATATTTTGAAAACAACTTTTATACTTTTTTTGTGCTAAAAAATTGACTGATGAAGCACTCCTTTTTGGATGTTTTTTCATCATAAACACTGTTACGTTTTCTATTAGTTTGGTACCTACTCTACTACAGCAAAAAATGGAAATGTCAGTATTCAGCTTTTAAACACTAATAAACTATTTGTACACTTCATGTTCTTGCTTAGATAAGCTGCGATATGCAGTTCTCCTGAGCTTCTACCTTCAGTGATGACTGGTCAGAGGCAAGGGAGGATTAGCCTCCAATAAGGTTTTGAGAGAGCATACACTTTTTTCTTGCTATAGTATATTTTTTTCCTTTCGAAAAGAATTTAGTTTTAACTCAGTATGGTCTTATCTCCAGAAATATTTTATAGTGGATAGTGCAGCATGAATAAGTTAGAAGAGGCTAGTGAATGCAGCAATTTCGTAGATTAGTTTTTACTCAATTATTATTTGGTGTCAAATGTTGGTACAAAATTTAGTAATATAGTTTTGCAATTAACTTAGAAAAACATATTCAGTAAACTGTATGTCTAGCCCCATACTAAAAATTCGCCGGCAGCCACAGTATACCTCTATGCTAAGAAGCTTTGCTGATGGATGACCTTCTCTCTTATCACATCAATTACAGACTTTTAATATGATTGATCTCATTTCCAACAATATACCAATTCCATATCAGTGCCTCATTTTGATCAGACTAAATTCACAATTTGGTGCTTGCAATTACTTTTCATGGACATTAAGTATGGTGGACTGATCCTTGAGTATGAATAGGAGGACTGGCAGTAACTGTCAGCTCTACTCTGTCTAAACAAAATACATCCAAGCAAACATTTGAATCTGTCTTCATTCCACAGAGGTAATCATTCATTTAATCAATCCTTCCTGAGTAGTAAATATATTTCTAAACTATTATAACACCAATTTGATGGTATTTTATATTATTCCAGGTTTGCTTCAGTAATAAATAAAATGATGTAATGGAGGTCATTATTATTGGTTTAATTATGCTACAAAAATATAACAACACTTAACAAATCAAAGTAACATTTCTTGAAAGTAGAAAGTCAGATAGATGGGTTGAACAAATAACTCACAATAATAGTTTACCTACTACAATTCTTTAACTAACTTGTATAATTGGACATTTAAATGTTTACATAATAATATGTTTATCTGATCAAATAACCAATATAAATTCATTTAGATGACAATACAAAATATGTTTTCATAGAAAAATAAAAGAAAAAGTGGATGCAAAATGAAGGTGATATTGTTATATTGATTATATGGTAACAAGATTTAAATTCTATGGTAACAGTTTCACACTAAACTAACACATAAACCAATTTCAAAAACTTAGGTGCTGAAATTCTATCATCTATTTGCACCATCAGTTTTCCTCTCATATATTATACTCAAAATACAAAGTTTTAGGATCTGACATGTTCTGTAGATGAGACATACTTTACTTATTTTAAAGGCTTAATGAGTTTATATTCATCTTATTTTCTGTCTCAATATCTGATATCTTAAAGTTAAACAAGTCACTAGCAAAAAAATGCAAAGAGAAACACTCTTCAAATCCATAGTGATTTTGTGAACATAATCATTGATACACTTCAATCCAGCCATACATCTGTTAAAAGTACTACACATTTACATCTGACTGGATTTAACTTTGTAAATGAAGTATACATACTGGTAACATGAATATAATGAATTTATAATACAATGCTATGCTAGGAAAATAAACTGATTTTTAAGATCACCTTGCCAACCTAGACTGGCATAGGCAGATTCAAAAACCAACATAGCATATGTACAGACTTCTTCTTCATATGAGGTAAAATACCTTCATTACAAATTTGCCCTTGAGGAACTATAAGATGAGCAACTCACTGATTCTGTACAAGGTTTGTCCATTACAAAGTTGTTATAAAATGTGATTGCAGATCAACAAACAATTGAAAAAATAAAATAATGAAATTAAGCATAAATACAATATGCATAAACCAGACCTAAAACTATATTGAGGTTGCAATGCTGAATAAACAAAGCATTCTGTACTGAAATTCAAAATTCTTCTAACTCTTCTAATTATTTATTTCTCTAATGCAAACTAAGTATATAATAGTTTGTATTCATTTAGTGTTACTAAAGTTTCTAGAAAACAGAAGTATATGCGTGGTTGGTTATTATAAGGAACATAAATATACACATATTTTTTGACAGCAAATTCTCAAGACCTGAAACATTTTAGTTACTATCATTCTTGCTGGACCAATAAATATTTTTAATCAAATCTTCTGTGCCAGTCTTTTTTCTCATTTTCATAAATTTCTTCTACTCTACTAAGTAGACTATCCATGACATCAAAAACTGTTAGTGACATATTGAGCACCTTCAATTTTTCATCTTTTGGCAATAATGCAAGATTTTCACTACCAACCATCACATTCATATTATTAGATGAATTATTCTGATTAACAGCCCCTGAATTCCCCATAATCTCTTTTATCTTCAGCTCATAATGTGCCCTTGATATTTCTATACCTCTCCTAAGGGGATTAAAAAAAATTACCTCTAATTTATCCATGTACCACATATAGAAACTATTACCATCCTTATCAGCAAGTATAAGATAGCGTAACAGATTTAATGTTGCTATAATTTGATCAGATACTTCAATCAAATCACTCTCTTCTTTTTTGTGTAGATAGCAGAATTTATTCAATGCGTTAAATAAATATTTTCCTCTGTAATAGCCAGACATGAGATCATCACCAAGTTTCAACTGGAAAGCTAGTTCTTCTTTATATAGTGTTATTGTAAAACCTTTCAAACCTGAGTGGTTTAAATGATCCAATATGTTGTAAATTAAAAGATATTTTCCTTTGCAATCAAAAGATGTAATGAATTTTTTATAAATATCAAGAGCAGTATTCCTTAAAGTGGCAAGTTTATTGTATATAATAACTTTCGATAAAGCTAACAAGAATTTTTTGGGATCTTCAGAGTCCAAGAGTACATAGGGTAATTTTTGATAATGTACATGTTGTAGCAATCCTATTGAAAATGTAATTCCCTTTTCAACCACAATCTGATGGTCAAATTCTAACAAGACTACAGCTAAATGCAAAGTATTGTAAAAAAAGAAATATGGGTGATAAACTTTAGGAACTCTATGAATATATACATCTTCACCAAATATCAAATAAAATAATGATGCAACTGCATCAATACTTCCTTCATCAAAGTTATTACTTTCATCTACATGTTTCGTGATACTCAAAACTATAGGGTCATAATCAATATTAAGTATCTGATCTACAATATTTTCAGCAATCATTCTAGCTTTACTTTTCACATTATTGAATATTTCCATGTCTAAATATATAAGAGGTTTACCAAGAAGTTGTACAAGAAACTTCTTAGTGATACAAATATGTTCAGTATATGTTTTATTGATTGAGGTAGTAACTTTTTTAAAGAACTCATTGTGAAGTTGTAGAACCTCAGAATATAAATATAATATTCTCTGTACTCTATCATCACTATCAAGCAATAATTTATCTTTTCCTAGTAAGCCATCATAGTCAGGTATTTCACACTGCCTTAAGTAACTTTGAATAGCATTATAACACCATCCTATTGAATTCAATCTCTTCTGTGATATTTGGCATATTACTTTAGGAATAATCCTTAATAAGGTTAAAAACTGAATATCATCTGTGCATCCTTCGATTTCCTCAATGAATTGTAGTACAGTTTCCTCTGGATTAGATGTATTTGCCACATCCTCCAGCAGTTTTTCACAAAACTTAAACAACATTTCATTATTCTCTTCATAGTGGGCTGTTAAATATTCTGTCAGGATAGGAATAAGATCCCAGGAACTGTTCACTATTTGATTTCGATTTTTTTCGTCACTGAACACTGTCACCACTGCCTCGGTATCTCCTTCCTTTAAAAAATGCTTCACCGATGTCACAAAATCACTCGTCTCTACCGCCATCGCACAAATTGCTTTTAAGATTTACTTTTCAGTCTGTAAAAAGAGTATAAGAACGTATACAACAGGTTCTGCAAATTAATGAATGCAGATACCTACCTCAGAAACTAAAAGTTAAATTTGCTTAGGCGGTAATTAAACAGTACTTACTTTTTGGACGTGTTCTGGATATAAATAAAGCTATTAATGACATATTTTCCATCCAAAAGTACTATTTAAAAAGACATTTTTCTTTTTGCTCTAAAAAGAGGGTTACACTGTTACACACACAAAACAGGTACGTTACACTTAACTTAATCAATGGTTACACAAAATAAATGTTAAATTACACACCACAAAATAGGTAGATTCGTAGATTTCAACACACTACAACAAATGAAATGTCAATCGAGTTACAATATGGTTAAAGGCGGGTTCTCAGTTCTCACGATTCAGCTGTTTTGTGCGATTCAGTTTCGCTGAATCAGTGTAACCATGGCCGACTCTACTCACTAGGCCGGAGCATTGAAATATGGCAACACTGAATCGGGGGCCGAGCTTTTATTGGTTATTAAGTCATTAGTGTAATCTTCCAGAGCAAAAAAGAAGATTGGAAGGTGATTTTTAATGTGTTTCTAATTATTTACCTGCACAAACGAAACTATAAAGATAAAAAGATGCCTGCAAAGTGTGTAGTACCAGGTTGCACTAGCAATTGTGCTTCCGATAAAGGACATACCAAACATAACCTTCCAGAGTGAAAAATAAGATTGGAAGCTGATTGTTAATGTGTTTCTAATTATTTACCTGCACAAACGAAACTATAAAGATAAAACATGCCTGCAAAGTGTGTAGTACCAGGTTGCACTAGCAATTGTGCTTCCAATAAAGGACATAAACAGAAGTGGGTGAACGGTATTCCTCGTAAGGGCTGGTTATATTTATAAGAATAAAGACAATAATTTTACAAACATTTCAAAGGATAAGCCCTATTTTAAAGCACAATGTGGTACCTACAATTTTTTCTGGACCTCCCAAATATCACAGAAAAAGACAGTTAATAGAACTCATCTGGGCATACCTACAAAAAGATTTGATAGTGAAAGGGAATCAAGACCAGCAAGAATGGCTTCAAAGTGACCTAATAGTGAATTTTTCTAGCTCAAGTGAAAATTTACAAAGTAAATTGAGTGTTCATTTAAGTGGAAGTGGAAGTGGCAGCAGGAAACAGGTTGCGTTTATTTTTATTTTGTAGTGTTTGACTACGATGAACCAGACATGAGATGTGGTAGAAGTGGTATTAGTAGTAGTAGTTCTAAAAAGTATTTTTCTTAATTTATCAACCGAAATGAACTCTTAATACACATAAAATGTAATAATTATTATTCTGAAACTATAAAACAATTTACGGTAACCGGACCACTATTTGACAGCTAAGCCACGTTGCCGCATCTAAGGCTCCGGCCTAGTGTAGAGTCGGCCATGGTGGGACTGATTCAGTGATACTGAACAGTCTGTGAACATAATGAACGTGAGAACTGTGGTGAGAACACCTTTTCATTAAAACTGATCAGTGGGTTTGTTCTTTCAGTCAAACTGAAAGCCAGTCCTACTTTTCATTCATTTTGTCTGAATCAGTATTGAAAAATGAATGCGTCAAACTGAGGTGCGAGAATCTTTTCCATCATCATGAGAGTCATCAGTTTGTGGTCATCCCATGGGTCATCAGTTTTAGCACTTCAAGGTTATGAAAACGTCGTTTTCATGAACGCTTACCTGAACGCTGAATGAGTTAAAACATGGTCAACTCTACTCAGTGTTAAAATGATTCATGAAAAGTGAACAGTGAGAACTATAATGAGTGAGAACGAACGCCGCTTTAATTAATACTGAATCGGTCAAACGTCAAACTGATTATTTTAAGGCGGGTTCTGACTCTTCAGTTTCGTATACAGACTGTTACCTACTCTACTATACACCCTTGAACATGACATGACATGAAATGCTGAATATGGCAACAAGGCTTAGAGACAAAGACAACATATAATCCATTCCTCGCTAGATGGCGTCACTACATTTCACAAGGATGCCACATCTACGGAATCATCTGCAGCTTTGATAGCTACGATTCGTCAGTTCTATAATTGATAGAGATTAACTGGCAAGGATTGTTCCTTCTTTACATGATCGGTTAGCAGAGCTGACCGTTAGAGCACTGTCATTCATTGCGTGATATTTATGAATCGTTTATTCCTTTATATCAACAAGCATGGAAAATAACGCTAAACACAATACAAATTTCGAGAACTTCGTGCGTTCCGCTTCTACCTAAAACTCCATACGTCGTGAACTAAAGCTGGTTTTTAGCACTAACCACGAAAATTACTTTGTCAAATCGCGGCATGCAATGACAATAATCATTCCCGAAGATTGCAGCATAAAAAGTGAAGATGTGAAGAATGGCTTGCTAGGGCCCTATCGCTTGATTATAGAATGTAGAAGCTTAACTGTTATCCTGGAGTTAAATCCCTTCAACCATATGATATTTGTACTAATACTCCGAACTTGCAGGTAGGTAGGAATAGAACCTGAACGGATTAACATAAATGGGAAGTACTACCTTGATATTTTCGCTTTTTTACAACCTTTACCCCAAACCGAACATTATTAGTAATCTTTTGTGATATACATCAGTAAGATTAATTTAAAATTTGTTTTACGAAAAACATACAAATATGAATATTTTCATTACCTATGATTACGCGGAAAAAACTTGAACATAACCGGCAACACCGCTTAGCTATTGCGATAACAGTGCAAGTTGTGGACTCCGACGCTAAACGGTGTTGCCGGTTATGTTCAAGTTTTTTCCGCGTAATGACAGGTAATGAAAATATTCATATTTGTATGTTTTTCGTAAAACAAAATTTAAATTAATCTTACTGATGTATATCACAAAAGTTCGTAGCATGTGCACGCGCGCCTTGCTGTTACTAATAATGTTTGGTTTGGGGTAAAGGTTGTAAAAAACCGAAAATATCAAGATAGTATTTCCATTTAAGTATTTAGCGTTTAGTTGGATACCAAAATAAAATCTTATGATCTCTGGGGTCAAACTACGTTTGAGATCCAAACTCAATATGCGAATTGTAAGTGAAAGATAAGGGGACCCGGCTAGAAGTGCGTGTAAGGCGGCCAGCTGTCGAGTCGGAGACTAAGCAGCGTCAGGCGGGGTTAGACATGGACGGTTGGCGTCTGAGTGGGGGGAAAGACGTAGAAGCTCAGAACTTGAACTTCCCTCACACGCGATTGGTTCATGGACGGCAGGCGTCTCATTGGGGGTGAATCTTTCTCTTGCTTGCTCGTCGCACCGGCCGCGCTCGGTCGCACTTGGTCACACTTTGGGCTCGACAGTGTTTATAGCAGCGCGGATCGGCAGCGAAACGACCCACCGGCAATGCTGACCGCGCATTATGGTCCCCCCCTGACAGTTTTATATAGCACAATAAGCCCATAAGAGCTGCAGTGCTGACGGTTCTCGTAAAAAAGTTAAAGTAAAGCTAATAGGGTCGGTTTCTCAGTACATACTCAGCTAGAACGATAAGTTTGCTAGCCTGTTGACGGCAACGGCTACTACCAGTTGAGTTTATTTGTGGTTCTTCTTGAGCATATAAATTATTTTACACCTACTTGACTATAACATTTATGTTAATCCGTTCAGGTTCTCCTCCTACCTACCTACCTGCGAGTTCGGAGTATTAGTACAAACATCATCTGGTTGAAAGGATTTAACTCCAGGATAACAGTTAAGCTTCTACATTTTATAATCAAGCGATAGGGCCCTAGCAAGCCATTCTTCACATCTTCACATTTTATGCTGCAATCTTCGGCAATGATTATTGTCATTGCATGCCGCGATTTGACAAAGTAACTTTCGTGGTTAGTGCTAAAAACCAGATTTAGTTCACGACGTATGGAGTTTTTAGGTACAAGCGGAACGCACGAAAAGTTATTTTCGAAATTTGTATTGTCTTTAGCGTTATTTTCCATGCTTGTTGATATAAAGGAATAAACGATTCATCAACATTCTTCACGTAATGAATGACAGTGCTCTAACGGTCAGCTCTGCTAACCGATCATGTAAAGAAGGAACAATCCTTGCCAGTTAATCTCTATCAATTATAGAACTGTCGAATCAGAGCTATCAAAGCTGCAGATGATTGCGTAGATGTGGCATCCTTGTGAAATGTAGTGACGCCATCTAGCGGGGAATGGATTATATGTTGTCTTTGTCTCTAAGCCTTGTTGCCATATTCAGCATTTCATGTCCAGGACCGCATTAAGGGTGTATAGTGGAGCAGGTAACACTCTGTATAGCATCAAATGGGCGTGCGCCCGTGCGGTATACCCCTCTCTTTCCTTATCTGGCTTATCTGTTTCATACAAAATGACAGGGGCGGTCTAGAAAAAAGTATTATCAGTACAACACAGAATTAATAGACATCGTCATATAAATCTTCTCTCTGTCTCTCCATGAGCCACGTTCTAGCTCTAGGATCTGGGAATATATAAAATTATTAGTGCGTGGACAAGAATACGATTTGAACGCCCTAAAATCTAGACGTTAATTTGTTATACCATTACTCCACAGAATATCCTATTATACAGTTTCTTATGATAAAACTATTACCTAAAGAACAAAAGCTTTGAATGAAGTCTCATCTCTTAAGCTTAATTCAGATGCGAATGAAGATCAAAATATTACTCATACGGTCCTGACTCGCAGGATTGGCAACACACATCACTACTAAAAATTAAATCTGAGTCAAGGGGTGACACACGTACGAACTTTAAGTACGCGGTTTTTAAGTTCGCGACCTCACTCGGCTCGACGCGGTGACACACGTGAAGCTGAAATCACTCATTTTGATAATTTTACTAAATAAACAAAACTTTTAACAAACGCCAAACACAACAAGCGTTGCGTATCGATGGTCTGCCGAAACAAAGTGGAGGCTCCCTGCTCGCAGTACAAGCCGAGACAAGCTACGAGCTAGGTTTCAAACCAGTTGGATCGCCGGCGATTTGTGCGACGGTTTTAAAGTACGCGTACTTACGGTGACACACAGGCGAAAAAGGTCGTCGAGCCATAAGTACGCGTACTTGCTCGTACGTGTATCACCCCTTTAAGATGCACCTCTCAGCACAGAGCACACCTCTCTCAGTCAGCTGATCTCTATCAAATTATAAATAGACGTCAAGCATCTGTTATCGTTCTGTGCTGTTAGCACCGACGATCTGTGGCTGATACGAGGAAGTTTCTTGTTAGCCACGATACGACGGTACGAAAGTGTTGTTCCTATTGGTTGAAATATTCAAAATGATGTCAAATCAAAACATTTCAACCAATAGTAAACTAGTAAACTAAACTAACCTTACAGCTTTCAACAGCCGACAGCATATGAGCATGATAAAGTGATGAACTGACAATTGAACTGATAATTTAGCAACAATTTGTAAAGACTGAAGAACTGTATAAAAATGTCATTGGTACACGGCACTCAAGAATTATCCGATCCAGTGGAAGAAATGTTGAAAAAAACAGGGTGTATAGAATTACATTATAAAGTTCAGGTAAAAGTGGGATAATGTCACTTTTTTTTTTCCATTTTGTTCTGATTACAGTAAATTATTGCGATTTATTTATACCCTCTGCCAGTATTAGTAAATAGTTTTTTTGTTTTGATAAACTTTTTGCACATCTATCACAATCCGTAAATTTAAGTTATTAAGGGTTGGTTTCACAAGTTCCTGATAGGCCTTTATATGACATTATCTGGCAGATAGGCTATCTTGACACATATCAGAGACCTGTGAAACGGGCCCTTAATATCCTGAGTATCCATTAACACAATTCTCAACCAGATCTCTTCCGATAGGATGAGTAGCTTGGCCATAGATAATCCCCCTCCTCTTCAGGGTTCAGGTTCAAACCTGTGAGGAGCCCGTTCTAGCCGCATATTCATATCGAGTCTCAGCTATCACAAGGCAAGAGGAGCTGAACACCTCACATTTATTGAGCGTTCATGGTAGCAAGCTCCTTGCAATAGTGCATGCTCATTATAAGGGCACTCTACACATTAGACATGATTGGTTTTTGTACATCCTACACAAGAATATGGTTATACTGACAGGTAAATAACAATTTTGTTGTTTCAAAAAAAATGGTCTTAAAATGGTATAAATAATGCTATGAAAAGAATGAATAAAATGATGATTGATCAGCTGTCACAATCTAAATAGTAAATGGTGCAATTGGTTTGAGCTGCTCTAAAACCGCCCTTTTTTCAATTTCAATTAAATCTGATTTTAAGGAACATAGACATAATACTGCTATACAAATAAAAATCATTTTGAAAATATGTTTTTGCTAGTCCTACATTATTTTCAACACAAATTTTTAATGAGTATGGTGACTTTAACTTTTACATTGATATACCCACCTTTAACTTTTTGTCAAGCTTGAATTTCTTTTCTTCCTTAAATTACTGATATTACTACTTTTCTTCTTGAAACAGAAGTTGGCTGTATTGGTATTTTGTTTCCTTTTCTGATTATTTATTACTCAACATTATATAGTTTTAACCTTTGACCTTGACCATACTTTCAATGAGCGTCCAGGAATGCAGATTCTCTGCCATAAAGATCACTTGATACAGATCATTACTCAGAAACTTTCGGGCCCTTTGTCACTGTGATCCCTTACTCTCGATATGAATATGAGGGGTAGAAGGCAGCTACTTTAGGTCTCCCCTCCAGATTAGAAAAAGTGGAAGCTATTGAAGGAAACATTGAATATTGAATGAACATAATAAAAAACACAAGAAACAATAATTGGTCACAATGTATTTTTCTGTACTTGTTAAGCTGCACAATTTTTTTGAACAGCTGCTGAACATTAGCAGTATCTGAATAATATGTTTTAAGTTGTAACATTTTATTCAAAAGGTAGTGCAAGTGTCATAGTTCTACACTGTATAAAATTTACTTTTATAGCTTCTCAGTATATAATACTATATAGAGAAACAAGATATGATTTTCAGGAATGTATAGCAGAAACCCATGATTGGAGAAAATGTCAGGATAGAGTATCAGATTTTAAAAAGTGTATGAATGAATATCATAGACAGAAATTATCGGGTAAAGCATAAATGCAGGAGAGAAATTCCAAGTCATTAAGAATATATATAGAAAAACAATGTGCTTTGATACCATTATTATTTATGTGTAATGTAAATATTGTAATTGTTTCCTTTGTACAATCAATTTGTCACATTTGTTACTAAGTTACTTTATAGAAAATGGTTGATGCAACCCACATTTATCTGTAAACTAAATTCATACACCTATATATTTTACAGTTGTATTACCAATTTCTGTATTGACCTATTGCCTTTTACATAAGAAAAATGAAAACAATACATAAAAGTCAGTGGCGTATATATGTCAGGCATATGATGACCTATGTTATAGTTGTGTATGTAGTAATATAAATAGTTGAGTGCAATTTTTTGTTTTTCTGCAACCTCTCCCCACTCTGAAGTATAGTACATACACCAGGCTACCAAACATGATAGTACATTGGACCTATATTGTATAAGAAAATTTTAATCCTTTATAAATTCTGAAAACATCATTATTCTTCTGTTATTGTCGTTGGTATTATTGTAATTTGTAACAATGTAACAGTTACTATGAACAACTTTTCTAAATCGTTAGATAAAAGCATGTTGTGAATTAGGGTGACCCACCGAGGTGAACATATACTTCATAGATCAATTCTGGACAACGAATTCGAATAGGTCGAATTCGTTGATACCGAAAGCTCGGGTTACCGGGAGGGGGGCACTCTAAGAAAATGAAAATATGAGATGGGCCATCAAGCGAGAGAAGTTCCTTTTTTGCCTGTGCTTTCACTGTATTTGTTTATTTTGCTGTATGTTGTGCCAACTATTTTCGATTGGGGTTCAAATTCCGGGCATTTACCGATTTTTGTGATTTTTTTCCTGCCCCTTAGCTGTATTTTTTCATTTTGCTGTATATTGTGCCAACTATTTTCGACTGCGGGTCGAATTCGGACATTTTACCGATTTTTGTAATTCCGCCAGGACACGAAATTTAGCTCCAAATTTCCGGACATGTAAGGGATTTTCCGGACGGATGGTCAATCTGTCTTCATTTAAATGATACAATAGTCCAGTCTTTAGTAGTCCTTTCCATTCAGAAACAGGGTACCTACATAATTACTATATTGAAGATTTCATCTTTAAAGATTTTGAGAATTTCACGAATTAATTAAATAACATTGGGACTGTTATAAATGATGTATAATTATAATACAATTTTATTCTCTTTTTTTGTTACACCAATTCGCAGATGGGTAGTATTCGAATCAGAGTTGGAAAATATGATATTTATATTAAATAACATAATATATCACAATCACATGAATAATGCTTGGTACTACTACTAACTCAAAGAGGGGCAAATCCCAACCCAAATCTAAAAAAAGGGGATTCCCCGTCAACGCCGTGATGTTTATGCATGCAGCAGTCGAATCGATCGATACTCCGCCATTACAGATATGCTTATACAGGGGCCTATATGTCAGTAAAGAGCAACAACATAGGTCTGTTTTTACAGCAATCACAAACTAGTCAGCGTCAATTTGATTGGCCAGTACTAGTCAGAAATAGTTTGACAACTGCAATGGGGAATACTGATTGGCTCTGGTTTGTGATTTTCTGTAAAAACAGACCTCATATTCAACGCCGGATAGGCTTTTATGGGGCCCGGGGCAATGATTGATTTAAGAGGCCCTTTATAAATAAACTGCAAATATAGCCTTTCCGGCTATAGCTTCAGCCCTTTTAGCGCCATGGTTGATCCAGGCGTGAGAATATCTGCAACACCAAGGAGGACATTTCGACCAATGGTTGTAAATTTTCTTTCGTTTTTTTCCTAAAATAAATATCGTGATAAATAAGTATTTTGTTTTATTGCCTTCTTACCTGCCGAATTAGATTATAAAGGGTCATATTCATATCTACTAAACTACAACTGTACTTTTAGGGCTAAGATGTACAGCAATTTATTTAGGAAACATCATGTACTATCACTTAGAAATAAAAAAAAATGTAGATTAACAGCTTGCATTTTTTGAAAAAACCGAAAATTGCAAAAAACGCAATAAATTACATAATTATTTTCCTTTAACAATTTTTTTTTGCCATGATATGAAACGAATTATGGAAAAAGTTTACCATTAGTTTATGATGGTCTACAGGTTTTGCTCTCGACTTAGTGTTTGCAGAGCCTTTGCATAGGTAGCTATATACTAGCTATGGCTAAATTATAAGTGCAACATTCGTGCATCAAATCAATTAAACAAGAAACAAAATGGCTACTATTTTATTATGGTGCGAGAAAAACTACTTTAGGAGGTGATTTGTCGATAAAAATTTATTTTATCCCCCTCTCTGAACGGTCCGACATCGATGACCGGACACATTTTATATCGCGATATACCTATACAGGGTAGGGTGGCAAGATTCAAAAAATCCTCTAGTTTTAACAAAGGCTGTAAAAAAAGTCGACGGCGCAAATTCATATAGGGCGAGAGGTAGAATGCAAAATCTAGATTTTCTCTGTTTTTTATTGAAGCCACCCATAATTTATTATACCAAAAAATTGCTTTCAATATGCTCTTTTCTCATACATTCGTCGGCCATGATTCATCAGTTTCTGAGATATATTTCCATTTTTCTGCAAATCTTGAATATACCTTCTATTTGTGTACTGAAATGTATTTATTTTGAGAAAGTGCCATCGAATTTTATTTGTATTTAAACGAACAACTAAAATAAGGCTCCCCCTGGTTGCAAAATTTTCCATTCGCGGTGATTCATTCGTAATACCGTAATAGTGATTTTAAACTCATCTTCATCTCTATTCAAAACGGTTGTCCAATTAAGCCTAGTTCAGATGCACACGACATCCGACGATACGACAGTACGAAACTGTCCCTATTGGTTGAAATATTTAAAATTATGTCAAATCATGGCCGTCTCTACTCAAGGCCGGAGCATGAAATATGGCAACACTGAATCTACGGGCCGTCATTTTGTTTGTTGTTAAGTCATTAGTCATGGCATTAGTGTAATCTTCCAGAGTGAAAAATAAGATTAGAAGGTGAATTTTAATGTTTCTAATCATTTACCTGCACAAACGAAACTATAAAGATAACAAGATGTCTGCAAAGTGTGTAGTACCAGGTTGCAATAGCAATTGGGGCTTCCAAAGGAGGACATAAACAGAAGTGGGTGAAAGGTATTCCTCATAAGGGCTGGTTATATTTATAAGAATAAAGACAATAATTACAAACATTTCAAAGGATAAGACCTATTTTAAACCACAATGTGGTACCTACAATGTTTTCTGGACCTCCCAAATATCACAGAAAAGGACAGTTAATAGAACTCATCTGGGCATACCTTGATATTGAAAGGGAATCAAGACAAGCAAGAATGGCTTCACAGTGACCTAATAGTGAATTTTTCTAGCTCAAGTGACAATTTACAAAGTAAATTGAGTGTTCATTTAAGTGGAAGTGGCAGCAGGAAACAGGTTCCGTTTATTTTTATTTTGTAGTGTCTGACTACGATGAACCAGACATCAGATGTAAGTGGTATTAGTAGTAGTAGTTCTAAAAGGTATTTTGCACAATGTGGTACCTACAATGTTTTCTGGACCTCCTAAATATCACAGAAAAAGACAGTTAATAGAACTCATCTGGGCATGCATCTGGGCATACCTTGATATTGAAAGTGAATCAAGACCAGCAAGAATGGCTTCACAGTGACCTAATAGTGAATTTTTCTAGCTCAAGTGACAATTTACAAAGTAAATTGAGTGTTCATTTAAGTGGAAGTGGCAGCAGGAAACAGGTTCCGTTTATTTTTATTTTGTAGTGTCTGACTACGATGAACCAGACATCAGATGTAAGTGGTATTACTAGTAGTAGTTCTAAAAGGTATTTTGCACAATGTGGTACCTACAATGTTTTCTGGACCTCCCAAATATCACAGAAAAATACAGTTAATAGAACTCATCTGGGCAAGCGAACGAGGGCATGCATCTGGGCATACCTATGAAAAGATTTAATAGTCAAAGGAATCAAGATCAGCAAGAATGGCTTCACAGTGAACTAATAGTAAATTTTTTTAGCTCAAGTGACAATTTACAAAGTAAATTGAGTGTTCATTCAAGTGGAAGTGAAGTGGCAGCAGGAAACAGGTTGCTTTATTTTTATTTTGTAGTGTCTGACTATGATGAACCAGACATCAGATGTAAGTGGTATTAGTAGTAGTAGTTCTAAAAAGCATTTTTTTCTTAATTTATTAACCCAGATGAACTCTAATACATATAAAATGTAATAATTATTCTGAAACTATAGGCCCACTATTTGACAGCTAAGCCAGGTTGCCACATCTAAGGCTCCGGCCTAGTGTAGAGTCGGCCATGGTCAAATCAAAATATTTCAACCAATAGGAACAGTTCCGTATCGTCGGATGTCGTATTGTCGTGTGCATCTGAATTAAGCTTTATCCGTCTGTTCTGTGGTGGCGCATGGCCGACTGTACTCAGTCGGCAGTGTATATGTTTTGTGCAGTCGGCCATGGGTGCCGCTAAAGTTCAAAGTCGTCGAAGTGATGTCATGTGTTGTCATCTTATGTCAGCAGCGGTGCGTCAGAAAAGAGGAGGGGTTTTGATATTATTTATCAATGACGAAATGAGATAAGGACATCGAATGCAAGCCGCGCATACGATCAAAAAGGTTTAAATTAAGTTAAGTTATTGCTGACAGACAGTGTGACGTTCAGAGGTGTGAATAGCACACCTTTCTCCTCTCCCTCTCTCATATTTTAAACACATTTCGAACTTCGTAAGTACAAATACTATTTTAATTTAGTCAACCTTTTTTTTTATCGAAATAATGCACTTAAAATTTCTATAACTGGTTTATGGTAAATTCATTTCTGAGATCACATATTCACCTCTTATTGTAGCTTCTATAATTATGGCCAAAGACAAGGACCAGAAAGGTAAAGATGCCCTGATTGGAGTGATAGATGCTGGTACAAGGACTGTGAAGTTTTGTGTCTTTCAACCTGGACATACCAAAGAAATAGCTGAACATACTGTAGATATAGCTACTCATACCCCTCAGGAAGGGTGGTCAGAACAAGATCCAAAGGAAATATTGTCAGCAGTGAGGAAATGTATTGAAAATGTTGTTAATCAGCTTGGAGATGATGGTAATAGTCTAATAGTATAAAAGAACAATTATTTATGATATGAACAAGAGGTTGTTAAGAGGTATATGATGTAAGCACAAAATTTCATAATTAACAACATTGGGTTTGAGCTATTTTGCTAGATTGTTCATTTTTTACAAATTGTAAACAGCCTACATTACGAGAGTTTAATTAGGTTCTAGCTTTGTAGCACTCCACTTGAATATAGAACAATGCATGGTGGTTTATCAACTTGGTGAGTATATTAATGCCATTGCATAGGAATTTTAATCTGTGTTTTTTCCTAATGCCTATCTTTCAGTATATTTAGCAAAAAAATTGAAGATGTGTCATTATTGTTGTTACTGATATGCTTATGTAAGTTATGAATGAGAATGACCTTTGCCAAATTCCTAGATTTGGCTCTCCAGTTATATTTATTTGAAGTGTCTAAACACTTGCATATCTATAGTTTCTTGTAAAATTGCACCTTCATATAATTTTCATCAAAAGTGCAGGATGATCCATTTTAAAAAACTGAGTGGCTGACCATGGGACTGAGGCTGTGAATGTTACAAGTACATAACCCTTCACATAATTTTCAACCTATTTTTACATTTTTCCATAAAAGTATTTTGTTTAAAGTTACTCGAAGTGGATAGTTTTCATTGAAATGTACTATATATAGTAAACATTTTATAAAAATCAACCAGATTTATGGTTTTTAGATTGTTGTTTATGAGTGTGATCATTGTATAAACCAGTTTCTCCATTAGAATTAAATATTTGCTGTTAATAGTCATTAGGTTTGAGTTTTTTTTTAAGAAAGTAATTAAAAAAATCTATATGCTATGGCATCTTGGGTAGGTTTTGATATAATATCTACCTATTACATTATATTTAATTAAACTAAGCAACAGTGAAAGTAAGCTATACCTTTTTCTTAATTTTTAAAGCATTAATATTTTCTCTCTTTTATATACTTTAAAAGTTTGTTCTGTATGTGAAGGATATTAGCAGATTATTACACTTTCACTTTAACTTTAAATTAGGGAACTATTTTTATTGCAAAATTTGTGTTTTAGCTATTATTGGGTTTTGTTAATAATTTCCTATGAACTGTCTATGTGTACTTTAGTTGCATTGTATGAAATTAGATTATGTTGTTTGGCCATATCACATAATGTTAACGTAAAAATGAAGATTTTTGCTAAACAATACATATATCATTCCCAAACATCATGTTTGAATATTTGTCAGAAATATTTGATCAACTAATGGTACTACAAAAATGTTGCTTGAAGGTTCCAAAGCTTTTGTTGAATCATTGATAGCGTTTAATTTTCATAATAGCACTGCTTGATTCAGCTACTCCACTTGGGCAGAAAAAACTAACAAACAGTGCTACCATTACAAATTAGATGCAAACAATCCATTTTAGTGATTAAACAGGCAATATCAGTATCAGTTTAGAAAATAACCCATTAATCAAAGGCAACAGAAAAGACTGTTCAAGTTTGCTATTTAAAATCCAGGACACAGACATTCATTCGACCACTCTTTGTGTAAGACCTAGATCTATTCTTAAATTGAAAAATTGATGTTAAACATCAACAAGAAAAATTGCCATGGTAATAGAAGCATAGCATAACATATACATTTTTTTAAAGAGTTTGACCTCTTGGACTCACAAATTAGAACCCAGCCAAGGCAAGAAAGCTAGCTCACTATGTTATTATTTTTATATGAACATCCGATTTTAATGAAAATAGAAAAGATTATATTAGGTTTTGCAGTCCCATATGAAATCGAAATTGTTTGATACATGTTGAGAGTTCCAAGACAACTTCCAAAAAATGGTTAGTATGATGACCAAATTGCAATTGTGGAAAAGATTAACATCATTTGTGAGGCGTTTTGTTACTTGCTGTTGTCAAAAAATGCCAAAACATTTTTTTTTCAATTTAATCTAAGTATATGATGTACACTTGTTTCAAATAGTCTTGAACCTTGCATTTTACACTTAATTGATCATTTGTTTATTTATCTTCATAAGGAAGCAGATAAATATTTTTTCATGGCTTGGGACTTGACAGTTCCATATTTCTATGAATGGAAAGTAATTTATAATGGAGATATTATCTAGTAGTTTACTGTAATTTTGTTAACCTCTTTACAGTATGAAATTCTGATTTTTAATGAGATACTTGATGTCATTGACATCATCATTGCAATACATTTTGTTTCGTTTTAAGTTGCTGTTTTGGTTCATTTCTGTTGTTTTTAAATAATGCTAAGCTGATTAGTGTATAAGTAACATAGATAAGGTGTTTTAATCTCAAATAATTTCGAATCTCAGATAACATACATTTTTTGGATGATTTACATCTACATCATGAAGAATTACATTTTCCTCTGTCTGGCATCTCCCAGGAATTCTGTGGTATTAATAGTAGATTATTAAAATGCGGCAATAGCAAAAAAGCTTATTTCTCTTGATAATCCATCTTACAGTAAATAGTAAAACATAAAAAATCTGTAATGCCCTCAACTTTCAAGGTGGGGGTGTATTTGTAATTTTGTTTTTGATTTTGACTGTCAACTACACACGATTCATTCAAACACAGTCAAACCTAATCCAGAAAACTTGAAATACATTTTATAATTGAACTTAGTTGAGCGACTGCTGGAAAATGAATCAATTTCCTGCAAAATTATATGCAATCAATGAAAATTTACCGGAATTGTGGAAAGCTCAAAGAAGTCAGATTAATCGTCTGTTTCATTTTTTGTTTCATTTTGGAGGGTTAAAGCGATTTGATCGTACATATACCTTATATTACAATATATATTTAAAAATTAAATCATACATTTAAATTAAGAGTGGCGGATTTGTCACAATTTCCAATAATGTGGATAACATTAAATTCATCATCATCTAGATCTCTAGGTATACCTTTTCCAGCTGTAGTTTCTAAAGCGTCAAGTGATAATTTGAAACGGACAAGTTAATTTTCCGATTCATCTATAAATTGTAAATTCAAACTGACAGGTATGATTTAAACCTGACGGTTTGAATTTACAATTGACGAGTTGGAAAATTAACTTGACCGTTTCTAATTATCACCTGACACTTTAGAAATAACAGCTGGAAAAGTGTAGACGATGACGATAGGCTTGATTGTAATAGATTCATATCAATCCAATAAGCTATCCACCACACTCTAAACAAAAAAAAATCAAATCAAACATTCCCAGCAGCCAAAGTGACAAATAACTGACAACTAACCAAATACGAAACAAATTTTGCAGGTTCAAGGGCCAGTTTCTCAATCTCCATTTAAAAGTGTCAGATAGGTAGCTGCCAGATAGCGTTTCTATGGATACAACTGTCAGATAAGACTTACCTGAATTCATAAGTTTAACCTTCAATTATTTAAATACTTTTCCTGACAGATAACCGTTAACTTCCAGATAAATATTTAACTGGACATTGAGAAACCGGCCCTAAGACTATTTTGATCCTACAGGCGCATTACAACTGTAGGGTTTCCATTTTTCGGGATCGGGATCCCGTTTCGAGATAGCGGGATAAAAATCTAGATTTTCGGGATCAACCCCGGGTTTAACCCTAATAATTTTTTAAACTCTAAAATTAGTATCAGCAATAATAAAAATGAAAAATTATAGTAAACAAAAGTACGTTCTCATTAAAAAAACACAAAAAAACATATTTTTACTTTTGTAAAGTAAATATCGAACCAAATCAACTTTGGAAAGAAAGAAAATGAGGAACTAAAAGCAAAAATAGAAAGAAAAGTTTCATTTACATGTGCAATAAATTTTTTTAACACCTGCGATTTGCTTGGTAATAATAAAATATGCCCTTAGAAAAAAAAGAGTCTTGAGTCGAATCTTTCTCGGTTTGTTCGCAAATGAAACTGCTGAAGATAAAGCTTCCATCCTTGTAAGTAGATATGCAGCAGCTATTTTTTCAGGATTAACCTCTAGATTAACCCCACTAATTTATTTAAACTGTAAATTTAGTAACATCAATAAAAATGCAAAACAGTAGTAAACTAAAGTACGTTTTTATTAAAAAAAACTAAAAACATATTTTTACTTGCGAAAAGTAAATATGAAACCAAATAAACTTTGGTCATAGAACATAAATTCAGGAACAGGAACTAAAAACAAACATAGAAAGAAAAGTTTCAATTAAATGTGCAATTAAAATTGTTTTTTAAACACCTGAGATAGGCTTAGTCATAATAAAATATGAATATGAAATATATGAAAAACTAGAGTCTAGAGTCGATTAAGCGCGACCTAATAAGTTTGTCAAAAATGAAACCGCTGAAAAAAGTCTCTTTCAGCTTCCGTACTTGTAGGTAGATCTGCAGGAGCTTTTTTTGCTCGCGAAATTTTACCCCACTGCAGGGGCTCCGGGAAATTTCTTGCGACGGGGGGCCCTAATTTAAAATTACGCCACTTCCGGAGCAAACCTAATATAATACCCGGAGAAAAAATAAATAAAGCAGACTGAAATACCATTTAAAAAAAATCGAGATCACCGGAATCCCGCTTCGATTTTCGGGACTAAAAAATCTCCGAGATTCCGGGATCACCAATTGGTAACCCTAATTACAAGAGTTAGCGAAACAATTTGAGCAAGAAAGAAAAGACGCAAAGTGTGTAGGCGTATCACAACACTAAAACGATTCTAGCCCGGTTCTTGCTCCCGCGCAGGGACTGATTTTGGACGGTTCTCGGACTATCCCAGAACCGTCAGAGCATGGCCGACTTTACTCACTAGGCCGGAGCATTGAAATATGGCAACACTGAATCGGGAGCCGAGCTTGTGTCATTAGTGTAATTCTTCCAGAGTAAACAATAAGATTGGAAGGTGATTTTTAATGTGTTTCTAATTATTTACCTGCACAATCGAAACTATAAAGATAAAAAGATGCCTGTAAAGTGTGTAGTACCAGGTTGCAATAGCAATTGTGCTTCCAAACAAGGACATACCAACATAACCTTCCAGAGTAACAACGAAGAGTGGAAGGTGATTTTTAATGTGTTTCTAATTATTTGCCTGCACAAACGAACCCATAAAGATAAAAAGACGCCTGCAAAGTGTGTAGTACCAGGTTGCAATAGCAATTGTGCTTCCAAACAAGAACATACCAACATAACCTTCCAGAGTAACAACGAAGAAGTGGAAGGTGATTTTTAATGTGTTTCTAATTATTTACCTGCACAAACGAAACTATAAAGATAAAAAGATGCTTGCAAAGTGTGTAGTACCAGGTTGCAATAGCAATTGTGCTTCCAAACAAGGACATACCAACATAACCTTCCAGAGTAACAACGAAGAGTGGAAGGTGATTTTTAATGTGTTTCTAATTATTTACCTGCACAAACGAAACTATAAAGTTAAAAAGATGCCTGCAAAGTGTGTAGTACCAGGTTGCACTAGCTATTGTGCGTCCAATAAGGGACATAAACAGAAGTGGGTGAAAGGTATTCCTCGGAAGGGCTGGTTATATTTATAAGAATAAAGACAATAATTTACAAACATTTCAAAGGATAAGACCTATTTTAGAGCACAATGTGGTACCGACAATGTTTTCTGGGCCTCCCAAATATCACAGAAAAATACAGTTAATCGAACTCATCTGGGCTTGCCAACGAGGGCATGCATCTGGGCATACCTACGAAAAGATTTGATAGTGAAAGGGAATCAAGACCAGCAAGAATGGCTTCACAGTGACCTAATAGTGAATTTTTCTAGCTCAAGTGACAATTTACAGAGTAAATTGAGTGTTCATTTAAGTGGAAGTGGCAGCAGGAAACAGGTTGCGTTTATTTTTATTCTGTAGTGTCTGACTATGATGAACCAGACATCAGATGTAAGTGGTATTAGTAGTAGTAGTAGTTCTAAAAAGTATTTTTCTTAATTTATTAACCCAGATGAACTCTAATACATATAAAATGTAATAATTATTCTGAAACTATAGGCCCCCTATTTGACAGCTAAGCCACGTTGCCACATCTAAGGCTCCGGCCTAGTGTAGAGTCGGCCATGGTCAGAGACAAACCAGAACACAGGATTTACAGTTCACAAACGGTTCGAACAGAACTTCAAAACTCTGTTCGTAATATGCAAAACTCTATTCGTAATATGCATGCTCAGTGTAGAGTTATGTTTTAGGCCGGTTTGCAGTGGAACCTGAACAAAGTTGTGAAAATCTCCCTAGCAATCAGAACACTTCTGATACATACGGCAAATATTTTACCTAGATTTTTATTGATGCAATCATCGTGATTCATGTACTTAAAATGGTTTTTCCAATCGAAGTCAGCATTGTATTCAGCTGTATTGAAAACAATCGTGAATAGTATGACTCTGTCATTCTAGTACACAGACTCTGTTTATACTAACGCTGCTAACTGATAGATAGTGGACATTCTTTTTGTAAAAAGATAAAAACCATATTTTCAATAGATTCGTCGTATTCGGAGACTTTGTACCCATTACCAAACATTCGTAAATATTGATAATAACACATGCGAACGAACGAATGTCAAATGCTTCATTCAAACACGTTTCATTATCTCCTTTTATATGGAGTTATTGCGATTGAATAAAGTAGAAAAAAACGGTTCCAGAAATACAGATTGCTATTTGTCATGCCAACCTTGGCCTTGGATTTATAAATACAATAAATTCATAGTTTAAATAATGCATTGATCTCTGCTAACGTGGGAGTAATATTGCCAATTTACTTATTGTTGTATAGATAGTATCAGTATGTATGTATTCAATCACTGATAAATTAAATCTGATTCATATTTATGCATGTGTGCAGTCTATACTTATATGTTTTTATAATTAATAATAAAGGTCGTGTTTTTAGTATAATTCTATCATTAAATGTTTATGATAATTGCAGTGGTACATTGTATGTCCCGAATTGAATAAAAATAACGTTATTGTGTTTTGAATAGATCTTTAAATAACAATAACGGATTTACAAATTTTGCTTTTGGCTTCTTTAATCTCTAAATGAAAAAATGAAGTCAAGTTGATTGACTCAGTACTTCCCACACATTACGCTGATACCAGTTTATTATTTTCCCATAGCATGAAGCTTTAGTCTAAGATCCCTTGCAACCAAATAATTGCCAACCTCCCCCCCCCCTAAAATTGTCTTATGCCGCTAGGTCTTTCCTTCACAGGTCAATGGACAGCCTATTATCGATACTACAAACTTCTCAGTTTTACAACCCCCCCCCCCCCCCAACCACCTCACTTTCACCCCCACCCAAGAAACTGGTAGGAAATGATCAGGAACCCCTAAAACATCTAAAAACAGAATTTGAGTTGCTTTCATACTTGTCGCGTTCTTTGATTATTGCTACGCTGCCACTGACAAGATTTTTAACAAACATACGCGTTTTCCATTCTCACCACGGTAACAATATACTGGGTCAAAATTTCACTACAATCAATTTAATAGTGTCCACGTTACAAAATACAAAACGATTTAGACCAATAGTCCCTTAGTTTCTGTAATAGGCTAGGCAATGTTCGGATGCACCTAAAATGGTGATTTGTGTCGCTAGATCTTCCTTCACAGGTTAGTGGACAGCCTATTATGAGTACAAGAATTTTTTTAATTTTTCAACCCCCAACCCCCCCAACCACCCCAATTTCACCCCTCCCAAAAAAAAGGCAGAAAATGATCAGGAACCTCTAAAACGCTTAAAAAACGAAGTTTGAGCTGTTTTTATGTGTTCAGTTTATTATTATTTCTGCGCCGCCACTGGCACGATGTATCAAAACCATACGCGTTTTCCATCTTCGCCATGGTAGTAATGCCGTTTCAAAATTTCATTAAAATCAATTCAACAGTTTCCTCGTTATAACGATCTGACGCAATACTCTCGTATGTTTACATCAAAAAAAATTCTAAGTCCTTTGCTTTCTGTAATAGGCAAAGGCAATGTTCGGATGGACCTAAAAAAGTTATTTATGTCGCCAGGTCTTCCTTCACAGGTCAGTGGACAGTCTATTATGAAAGCAACAAATTTTTTAATTTTACAACCCCCCACCCCCCAACCACCCCAATTTCACCCCCACCTAAAAAAAAGTAGAAAATGATCAGGGACCCTTAAAACGCCTAAAAACGAAGTTTCAGCAATATTTATTTTTTTCGTTTTTTGCTAATTACTCCGCCGCCTATGCACCGATTTTCAAAATTATAGGAACATTACCTACTACGACCCCACAGCATACCGCTGCCCAAATTTCATCACAATCCATGCAGCGGTTACTGAGATTACGAGGGTAGAAAAACGCGACAGACAGACAGACCGACAGACAGACCGACGGAAATGAGTGACGTGGATTTTCGTTATGTACACATCATAAAACGCCCAAAAAACGTATTATCTCAAAATCGAAAATTTTCGCGATCACAATACTCCCCTCACCTATCGGTGTGGGAAGTAAAAGTTTGTAGGGAAGTCTTCTGTACCAAACAACCAACAGAAACGTTGTTGATACAACTTGGGAACATTGTAATCAACAAGAATATTTATAAGCAGTGGCGTAGATAGAGAATTTTCTATGTATGCTTATTTTATTCCGATGCAATTGTATTGATTTTAAAAAATAGCAGCACTATAACTCCACAGCACATCACACCACAAATTTCATTGAAATCGGTGAAATTGTTATTGAGATAAACCTGTTAGAAGAATGGCAACAGACAAATGACCGACATACGACGGAAATGCGTGACATAGATCATCGCAATCTCAAAATCGAAAAACTTGACAATTTCAATTATCGTCTCACCTACGTTATGGGAGGTAAAAAAGAAGGAAAATATAGCGATCCCTTTTTTTTTCTTTTTTTTTTATGGTCGGCCTCCCGCAAAGGCTGAAAGCCTATGGCGCTGTAGAAGCGCTGCGAGAGGACAAATGTCTGTTCACGTTAGATTTGAAACGCTGTAGGTTGTAGCCGTCGGGAAACAAATTCCCCGGCAGCTGATTCCACAGCGTCGAAGTTCTCCAAAAGAAGGAATGCTGGAGGAGACTGGTTCGGGGAGTAAGGACCTCGACCTGGTAAGGATGAGCTCGCAGAGCTCCTCTAGTATTCCTGGTTCGGACGGCCTTTGGTGTTATTATCTGGGAGAGCTCACTCGAACATCTTCCGTGATAGAATCTGTAAAACAGACATAGGTCAGCCACCCTCCTTCGATGTTTGTATTGATAAGATGATGATAGTTGACTTACTTTTGCATCAAATTTTGCAAAAGTGACATAGTAAGTTGATAAGGAGACATAAGTATCGCTATAGCATGAGAGCTTAACGGAAGTGCGAATCGAAATTTATGGTAGTATGGTAGGGTTCACTTCACGCCCGTTCCATTCAATCATACCTAGTCTACTTATAGTCATTTATTCCGTTGTGTTTCAGCAAAAAACATTATAACAATAGGTATTACAAACCAAAGAGAGACAACGATACTGTGGGATAAAACAACGGGAGAACCACTATATAATGCAATTGGTGAGCAGTATTAGTAATGGAAATGAATTCAATGAATTTTAGTAATGTACATACGTTTTCAGTATGGCATGACATAAGGACAGACTCTACAGTAGATATAATACTAGCCAAGGTCCCAGATAACAATACAAACTATTTCAAGAACATATGTGGTCTTCCCATATCTCCTTATTTTAGTGCTTTTAAAATCAAGTGGCTTATGCACTTTGTTCCTCAGGTTAAGAAAGCTATCAAAGCTGAAAAGTGCCTTTTCGGGACAGTAGATACATGGATATTGTGGGTGAGTTATTATCAATCTTCTATGGCAGTAATTTAAACACTATAAAGAAATATATCGCACTTAAATCTTAACCTATTTTGAGCCCGGGTATTACGAACGCTTCGTTTATTACCAATTCTTTCTGTGAAACTTCTACGCCGCGGCGCTTTGTGCATAACGATTAAAACTCATTTTCCAGCTGTAGTTTCAAAAGCACCAAGCACCAAATTGCATTTCTAATAGCATTTTCGACTTACTGCCCTATCACTGCACTCTTAGGAACTGAGTGTCAAAATTATGTTCGTCTTAGATTTGAGTGCAAAACTAGTGTGGTTTTTTATTTTCGGCTTATCCGCTTAATTGCACTTGATTGCAAATTATCGCCACGGACTCTCTGAGCTCGTGGAGTTTTCAGTGCATTTTTGATGTCTATAAAATATTAATTATAACCTATTTTATTTGTCACAGAAAATAATTTTTTGAATTAAGAACTGGGTAGTGGGGTAGTATACTTAGTAGCATGGATGCTACGATAGGTTACGAAAGGTGCGGAAAGTGTAGTTGGAAGAACTGCGAATATCGTCATCTCAGCGGGTGTCCCAAAAATACGAATATTTGTTGAAGATGTTATTCATAAACTGACGGAAGAAGAGACACAACAAAATATACATATGTATTTACCGATATAGATAGATATTCATTTTTAGTGCAAAAGCCATATTGCACAAAATGCTGTTAGTTTTTATGTCGATAAATAGAATAAATGATTGAATAAGGCGGATTCAAACTATTCAAATTCCAAAACCACCACAGAATGGAATAATTGAACTCTCGGGATGCAAAATGACATTAAACTGTCATCAGTTGGCTGACAGAACAGTTACTTAAATTGCACTGAAATTTGGTGTATGTTCGACTTACCAGTTCAGATTTATTGCACTTCTGGGCACCAGACGAGTTTAAAATCAGTGCAGTAAGTCGAAAACGCTATAAGCTTCAATTGTAAATTCAGTCTGTCAGTTGTAATTTGCATCTGTCAGTTTGAATCTACAATAGGGTACTTGCAGAGGTCGTGAAATCGTATCGGAAGTATACATAGCGGAAAGAAAACCATATCAAGAAGCAGTAGGAAACAAAAAACATGATTTTACTGACGGCCAAAAAAAGATATTTGCAAAATAAAATAAGGATATATTCAAATTTTTCCACGTGACTTAAAACAAGGGCTGACGTCACAGGTATCTTATCGATATCGACAATCGATACTGCTACAGCGCAGGTCAGTGAGATTCAACTGCAAACTAGAGATGATCTGAATTCTTTAATAATGCGACTCAATTTATTGATACTTAAACATATTTGAAACAGGCAATTAACCCACTAGCATTTTCGTTGCAATACATTTTATATCTGATAGGTATCACAGTTCATCCTGTTTGTGACCGAGGTTCGCAACTAATCGAAGCCATCATTTTATTTTGGCGTATCCTATTATGAATAAATCCAAAGATAGCCCAACCCTACAAAGTGAATTAGTAATATAGCCTAACTTTTATTCTTTTAACTTTTATACTTTTGTGTGTGACTGTGTTTTGTGGTTATAATGATCAATGTCAAAATGTTAGGTTAGCACTGGCTATCACTGACGTCATAGGTGTTTAAGCGGCATTTTCCGGCATTTGAAATAATTTTTGGAATATCTCTCACAGCCGATTCCAAAAAACCAAACACGTGAGTTTGTCATGTTTACTAGGCTCTAAGGAACGCGTAAACGACATAATTTTTTTTCTGCAAGTACCCTGTTGATGATTTAGAAATTTAATTTGATCCTTTTGAAGCTACTATTGGAAATTGTATAGAGGATCCTTAAGGGCACAATTTAAGCAAAAATGGCCGCTTCAGCAAGGATTCGGTTAGACGCTGCATCACGACAGGGCTCCGGCTCACAGATCACCTGTTTCTCTGTTTGCCAATGAACAATACAAGAATTAGGGGTAGACATCATGGTTCAACCCCGACCTTACTCCACGAGACTTCCATTTGTACCTGAAGTCAAAAAATTATTGAAAGGTATCTGAGTCGGATACTATGTTACTGATGCTAGCTCAGATACCTATTCAGAGCCAGAAAGTACTTGTGAGAACACCATCCAAACTTCTCGCGCTGTATGAAGCCCAAAGATCTGGGCTGGAGTGTTGTTAACATATATTTGGGAAGCTGCTGCCCTTGCTACCCTGTCCATACTTTATGAAGTCCAGAGAAGAGCAATTCGATTAATCGGTGCCCGGCCTTGGCGCCCCACCTCCAGCCGCTTCCTCACTGGAGTGCGGTTGGTGACCTCTCACTTTTCTACCGGTATTCAAACGGAGTCTGCTCCTTTGATCTATCCTGTATATTTTCACAGCCCACCGAGCCTATCAGATGCAGCCACGGGACTGTTGGATATCATTTTAAAGCGGTCGTTCTTCATACATCAAGAACACTGTGTCGGGGCCATAGAGCGGACTGCTAGGATATGTATTAATTGAGCTTACGAGTGTTGTTGACTTATTCAACGCATATTCCCACGCAACAAACTTCCCTTATACATAACCTTTCCATAGCAGCCGGTATTTAGGCTTTGCCTTCGCGGTTTGCTCAGTTATAAAAAAATTACTGTTTTGCTAACCTAACATCTATATCGTTATTTTAGAATCTGACTGGTGGTCATAAGGGCGGTAAACACTACACAGATGTCACAAATGCTTCGCGAACATTCCTGATGAACATCGAGCTACTCACATGGGATCCACTATTGCTACATTTTTTCAAAATACCTCCTAACATACTACCAAAAATCAAGAGTAGCTCGGAAATATATGGGAAAATATCACCTGGATTACCTTTGGAGAACGTCCTTATTTCAGGAGTAGGTATAGTATTCCGACAAATTACCTATAATCATTACTCAAATTTGATGCAGATATCTTCATCCGGCTGAGCTGAAATTTTGTATTCTCGTTTATGGTGGACCATCCAAGATGGCGGCATAGTTATTTTTAATGCATTTCTGCAATATGGGTACAAAATGAAAAGGCTTGTTGAGAGTAATTCTCAAAATAATGTGACGTCATTCTGAATCCAATATGGCGGAACATCCAAGAAATCGGAATAATTATTTTTTATGCACTTCTACAATATCAATATGGGTATCAAAAGAAACGGCTTGTTGAGAATATTTCGAAAAATAATGAGACGTCATTCTAAATCCAATATGACGGACCATTCATTTTACTTAACTTAAAAGTAAAATTTAAATGAAATGCTTATATTTAAATGGTCTAAAATGAAGAAAATAAGATATTCCTAAAAAATGTTAACTATCAACCTATCGCCCCATAATACACTATTACATATATCATCATAAAAGCTTGTAGCGAGGTTTGCGCAAGTACCTATAAGTATTTAATTAAACTGAGATATTAAAACAATTAAACTTGGCAGATTAAGTTACTCAGTTAAATGAATTGTGCATAGTGAGTCTATAAGTTCATAGTTAAAATTCTAAAGGAACATTTTATTTTCTTCTTTTAGAACATTAAACAAAAGCTTTTAAAAAAGGTTTTTTTGCTTTTAATTTATATCCATTCATCCTCACAGTTCTATGAATAACAATACGTCATCAACACTTCTTCGGGGCTAATCGATTATTCAAGGATGGTTTTCAACAATCTGTTGTATCGGAAGGTCAAATGTGGTAGTCTAGTGTGAAAGTTGAATTCATTACCTTCAAAATGGGTGTTTTTTCTGCGTTACGGTAGTTCGATCGGAATCTATTATAGGAACAAGTAGGTGGTTACTTTTTTTTTAATCATGCTTGCGGCGTCGCTTAGTGCACGTGGGTAACTTTATTGAATAGTATTGCGTTTTACGAAACCTGTCAGAAAGCAGTTGTTAAGTACAGAAAAAAAAACAAGTTTCATCTGATCGGATCAAACTTAAATTACTAAAAAATATAGATACAACCTCGAAAATGTTTTTATTTCCAATACTCTCAAATCGGCCGGATATTTTCTGTTGAACATATCCTATACCTAAAAAGGTAGCTTTGCGTATCGAGCTATGTGTTCGAGTATAATAATTTATCAATTTGATCAATTTGCTGTCCAGTCGCACTGCATAAAATGAGTACTAATATTCCCGCCACTTCGCCAAGCTTGCATGTATTGCTAATCGCGTTTTGCCATTCTTCTTTTCTATGCTGTTTCATCCTTGTTAAGACATAGCTGATCATTGAACAAAGTAAGAGGTGACAGTGGATAACAGATGAAGCAATTTGACCTTTAACTGTCATATATTTTTTTCTCTACCAATAGTTCCGTGACACTAAAGATTCCTAATAAAGACGTCATACATAATTCTTTGCAAGCAGTAGGTTAGACCACGAGTCTAATGCTACTTTTTACTTCCCACACCGATAGGTGAGGGGAGTATTGTGATCGTTGTGATCGCGAAAATTTTCGATTTTGAGATAATACGCTGTTTGGGCGTTTTATGATGTGTACATAACGAAAATCCACGTCACTCATTTCCGTCGGTCTGTCTGTCTGTCTGCCGCGTTTTTCTACCCTCGTAATATCAGTAACCGCTGCATGGATTGTGATGAAATTTGGGCGACGTTATGCTGTGGGGCCGTAGTAGGTAATGTTCCTATAATTTTGAAAATCGTTGTACGGGGGGCGGAGTAATTAGCAAAAAACGAAAAATTTCAAATATGCCTCAAACTTCGTTTTTAGGCGTTTTAGGGGTTCCTGATCATTTTCTACTTTTTCTTGGGTGGGGGTGAATTTGGGGTGGTTGGGGGGGTGGGGGTTGTAATACTGAAAAATTTGTTGTGTTCGTAATGGGCTGTCAATTGATATGTGAATGAAAAACCTAGCGGCATGATACACTTTTTTAGGTCCATCCGTACGTTGCATGCTTATTATAGAAACCACGGGACTTAGAATTTGTGATGTATACATACGATATTGTTTTA
Organism: Callosobruchus maculatus; assembly: GCA_951848785.1. Taxonomy (NCBI): domain Eukaryota; kingdom Metazoa; phylum Arthropoda; class Insecta; order Coleoptera; family Chrysomelidae; genus Callosobruchus; species Callosobruchus maculatus. The sequence continues at coordinate 2,007,590 of CATOUR010000042.1, read as the reverse complement.
GATCGTTCGATATCGCGTAACGCGAAAATTGTTCAATTGATTTTAATGGAATTTTGAGATAGTATTACCCCCAAGGCGAGGATGGAAACCACGTATGTTTTGGAAAAATCGGGTCAGTGGCGGCGCGGCAATAATAAAAAAACTAAAAATATAAAAACAGCTCAAACTTTGTTTTTAGGCGTTTTAGGGGTTTGTGATCATTTTCTACGTTTTTTTTTGGGTGAGGGTGAAACCGGGGCGGTTGGGGGGCAGGGGGTGGTAAAACTGAAAAATTTGTTGTATTCATAATAGTCCGTCTATTGACCTATAGTAGAAATACCTAGCGGCATATTACACTTTTATTAGGTCCATCCAAACATCCGAAACCAATTTTGTGATCTGTACATACGAGTTTAGCTTTATTTTGTTCTATGTATATTGCGTAAAGCGAAAATTATTGAATTGATTTTAATAACATTTTGATACAGGATTTATTACCGCTGCGAGAATGGAAAACGACTCTGTTTTTGAAAAACCGTGTCAGTGACGGCGCAGCAATAATCAAAAAACCAAAAACATAAAATCAGCTCAAACTTCGTTTTTAGATGGGTTGGAGGCTCTTGATCGTTTCGCATCGTCCAGTTCAAGCATGCAGACAAAAACTGTGGCGCCCTAGTTCCTAAGGAGGGAGACGCAAGAAACTATTTACGAGGGTTTTTGTGTTGGATGTTGTTTTTGCGGGCGGATGGGCGATAATTTAGTTGCAAGGGGATTTTAGACTATAGCTTCATGCAATGGGAAATAATAAAATGGTATCATCATTATGTGTGGGAAGTACTGAGTCAATCAACTTGACTCCATTTTTTAGTTGCTGGTTGATGATGGATGTGGACTCTCCCCACAGACCTCCAATACGCCCGTTAAATGTAGTTGGTGCCGATGCCAGACAACACCCTTACAAGCAGTCTTAAATAAATCATCCTAACGAGAGACCGAATCGCCACTCGTTGTTGCCCCAAAATGTTTTTTTTTTCGGCAGAGATGCGAGGAGATATTTCACAGTTTTGATCCACTCTTCTTGTTTCATGATATTTCCAATTCATTAATCATCTCTTCAGGGCAATGAACATTACATTACCAAGTACAAACATTAATGCATAATCTGAAAATCGAAAAATATATATATAGGATGTCCCATTTGAAATAAAAAAGTTGCAATTTTTCGTGGCATTCGAGTTTGAAACGGGTAATTTAAAACATCTTTAGAAATGCCTTGTTTTTATTCCAGATTTTGGGTAACCAGCAAGCATCTTTAGTTGGGCAAAGATGTTTGAATGAGGGTCAAGCAAAGAATACCTATCGGAGTGGCTGTTTCTTATTATACAACACAGGAGTTTCTGTAAGTTTTCATCTGATTTACTCTCAGAATACCCTTTCGCAAACACATGTATAGATATTCGAATTTATAGCCAGTTCTTGAGATAAGATAAGCCATATTAATATTTATCAATACCATAAAAAATTATTCAACGCTTATAAGGCTATTAATCAATAAAGTATAACGCTTATAAATCTCATGAGGATGTTAAAATGTGCAAACAATAAATAAAGGTGACATGTTTTTCCGTCATTAAAGTTGCAATAGTTTCATCATGAATACATTTTAATGGTACAAAATAAGATACCATTGTACAACTTGCGTTTTCAGCAAAACAGATATATCTCAAATCTAGGCGAATCTGTTATTTTTACAAAAAAAAAACATGAAAATTCTTGCCGAACCAAATTACTAGTAAAAATGGAGTATTATACCACACATGTCAATCAGCCAAGCCTTATATAATACTCTGAGACAATTGTATCCAATGAGTACAAGATTAAAATTGCATATCTGCGAATCCCTTAGATTGCCTATTGTGACAGTGTATATTTTCCAGCACTTTTACAAGCCGATGTTTAAGACTTCAAAAAATACAAAATTCTTGCATCAGATTTGCGTATGGCATACGGAAGTTTGATCACGTAAGCGATTCATACCGCGATGCTGGTTGGCTTCGGCTAGACAAGATTAGGAAGTACCATCAGCTAGTTTTGACCCATAAAATCATACTTAACAAAGCGCCAACGTATTTATTTGACAAATTTGTAACATTCAGCAGTAATAGCAATAGAGATACAAGAAATAGGCTGCTATTCGTCATACCAAAACACTCGACTGCCTTGTTTAAACGCAGCTTTACTTACAATGCAGTGAAATTGTAAGCTCACCTAACGATTTTAGACATTTTTTATTATTCAATTTTAAGAAAAGGTTAAACATTTTAATAAAATCAGATGAACGTTTATAGGACGGACTTTGCTATGTGTTAGGGAAATGATTTAAGTTTACATATATTGGACACCTCGTTATTCTATTTAACCAGCTAGGTGATTACCACCTCTACATAATATTATAAATAGCACAATGTACATCAAGTCTTTGTAAAAACGTGAAAGCAGTTCAGCGACCTTGCGCTGTCAGCAATACACGTGTGTATACAAATCTCCATATCATTATAACGCAATCTATAATATACCAATGTACACTGTATACAGGGTGTATGTGTGTGTGTGTAGTTTTAATTTGTTCTTTGTTTTATTTTATTAAGTTTTTGGGTTGAGTTGAAAAACAACCTTGTTGGTTGACACTCCGCCTTTCGTCATTTTTTGATTATGAATTTAGTATGTGTTTTTGTTGTACCTAACTCTTTTTTTCATGACGAATAAAGACCTATTATTATTATTATTATATTATGTATGAAAAAAACATGAACATTTTTGCCGAACCAAGTCACTAATAAAAATGGAGTTTTACCTTTCTGATATTACTTCCTTAAAGTGGGGTGTCCAAGGCATACCCTCAATTTTATTTTCTAACTATGAAGCGGTTTTTATACAATTTCTTGTTCTTAAAAGAGGAATATTGGTATTGGGTCGAATTTCATTCTAAATCTAATTTTATTTGAATCTAAAAAATCTATGACTCACAAAACGTGACCATGTATAGTATGTAGTTTTGCTCCTATCCGATGTCTAACAGAACACAATTGGTTTCTTTTTTGTTTTTAGAAAGTGCAGTCAACTCACGGGTTAGTAACAACAGTGGCCTACAAATTCGGGAGCAAACCTGCTGTCTATGCCTTAGAAGGTAACTGATTCCACCCTCTTGTCATTTGATTCTATTTTTTCTACTGCAGGCAGTGTGGCGGTTGCCGGCGATGCCATGAAGTGGCTCAGGGACAACATGGGCTTCATGACGGACATCCAAAAGGAGACAGAATCGCTAGCGCAAGAGGTTTTCAACACTGGTGACGTGTACTTTGTGCCGGCCTTCAAGGGGCTGTATGCTCCCTACTGGAGGAAGGACGCTAGAGGGTGTGTAGCTTTTAGAATCCTTAAGTGCCGTATAAAATTTATTTAATAATTTCATGATTGAGAAGAAGACGACCGTCGTGTTTTAAGTTTTCAGTCAAGTAGGACATTGTAATTTTATACCTTTGTTGTCTTTTTGTTTGGGATCTTTGAGTCTGATTACGCCACCATGACTCCCGGCCTTTCTTTTCTTAAATATTATTTTAATTGCATCCTAGACAAAATGCAGATGGTATAGTTAGTATAGTATTAGTGATGGGGAGGCGAAGCCAGGCAAGTAGGCCACCTTTGGCCCTTTTTGCCAACCCCACTGAACCAATCACTGAAAACACTAAAATTCTACACCCTAGAAGGCTCCTTGTCGAACCTACCAGACCTCCTGACGAAAGCCAGTATGTCCGACCATTTCGCTGAATATAGTGGCTCCTCCCCAAACTCCGTCGTGCCGAATATCTGAACCCTAAGGTTGCGATAAACTGCACATCTGCCCAGGAAGTGGAACGCTGTCTCGTCCTCCTCCCAGCATCTGGAGCAAATGGAGTCCCCTACCACTCTCATAAGTGACAGATGTCTATTCAGCCGACAATGGCCAGTGAGAACCCCCACCAGAGGGTTGAGCGTCTCTCTGCCTTTATTCAAAAGCCATTGCGTTCGGCCCCTATCAGAGCCTGCTATGAATCTTTTGACTTGCCTGCAGTCGTCTCTCTCTAACCAGGCTTTCGCCAGTTCCTTGTAGGCCCAGTTGTCCAGGGCCACATTGACCTGGCGTCTACTAATTCCCAGCCGATGCAGGGGCTGCTGGCCCCTTTCCTAGATAATCGGTCCGCTCTCTCGTTACCCGGTATACCAATATGTCCGGGGACCCACAGTAGGGTCACCTTCTTATGGCTTGCTAACTTCTGAAGGGCGGCAGAGCATTCTTGTGCCAGAGCTGATCTGGCCCTCGAAGCTGCCACCGCTGATTGGCTCCCTGGATTGCCCGAACTGTCCGACTCCCTAGCGCAGATCGCACCCAGCTCTAGCTTGCAGGGCGTTGCACATGGTCACCGTTTTTGCCTTATCGAAGGCTTCTTCGATATCGAGAAATACCGCAAGGGCGAGTTCCCGCCTAGTGATACTTTTCTCCATTTTCTCAACTAGAGCATGGAGAGCCGTATCCGTTGACTTGCCCTTCCTGTAAGCATGTTGGTTGTCATCTAAGCGGAGTTTGCTTAAAACCTTTTCTTCAAAATAGCTACTGACCATCCTTTCAGCTTTACAACCCCCCACCCCCCAACCACCCCAATATCACCCCCATCCAAAAAAGTAGAAAATGATCAGGAACGTCTAAAACGCCTAAAAACAAAGTTTGAGGAATATTTAAAATTCTTGGTTTTTTGCTAATTACTCCACCGCCCATGCACCGATTTTCAAACTTATAAGAACATTACCTACTACTACCCCACAGCATATCGCTGCCAAATTTCATAACAATCCATGCAGCGGTTACTGAGATTACGTGGCTAGAAAAACGCGTACAGACAGACCGACGGAAGTGAGTTGTGTGGATTTTCGTTATGTAGACATCATAAAACACCCAAAAAGCGTATTATCTCAAAATCGAAAATTTTCACGATCACAATACTCCCCTCACCTATCGGTGTGGGCAGTAAAAGTCCATCATGTCATCCATTTTAGGAAGATTACTAAAATCACCACGAACGTACCTTCCTCCATACTTCAAAAATATACTGGCGTCTGCCCGTTACAACAAACACCTTCGCCGTTCCACTCAAGTCTAAATGTCGCATACTGTACAGCGCAGCGTATGCATAGCAGAGTCCCGGCCAAACTGTGGCTGTCGCGGACAATTAATAACATGCGACTTGTGACGTCATACAGATTTTCACCTCAGCGATCGCTTTACGCAAATATAAAATTGAATAACTCCGCCGTTTTTTGGAATATTCAGATGATTTTTTCGACGTTCTTCAAGTGAAGAAATAGACTATCAGATAATAATGAATTTTCCAAATTTTATTTTTTTGGAAACTTCTCTATTATATTCTCCTGGTTGAATAAAATACAGATATTAGCAGTTTCAAAACCGGAAAAACTTATTTTTTTTTGACAATGCCTTGGAGAATGTTGCAAAAATATATTATTTTCACTTAATGTTCATTGTTTTACTTCAACTAGTTAAAGTCGTACTATGTGACAGTTGCTGCTTTTGTTGAGTTTTAGATTATCACGAGTTAATCTGCATTCTACCAGATTCTTGATTACGTCTGGTGAAACTATGTATATTTGTTTTTAGGATCATATGTGGGTTAACGGCTTTTTCAACAAAACAACACATAATCAGGGCTGCATTGGAAGCTGTCTGTTTTCATACGAGAGATATTCTTGAAGCTATGAACAAAGATTGTGGGATTCCACTGACCAAGTTGCATGTAGATGGAAAAATGATAGAGAATAGCCTTCTCATGCAGCTTCAGGTATGTTTACTGAATTTTTGGGATCCATGTACCCAAAACAATGGTGTGAGGTAAACGATCTCTACTAATTACCATGGCGCTTTAAACAACGTTGTAATAGATTTATTCCAAAATTTTATATCATGCATCCCAAAAATTTCGAGCTTCGACTTTCGAGCATGAGAACACATAGAAATTGAAGTTTTTTTGCATATTCTTGACATTCGATATTTTTTAGTACACTCAAAAACAGTTACGGCCTCAGAACTCATACATAAATGTTGATGATAACTTGGAAACTCCACTCCAAATTATTTCTTACATGTCAAAATGAAAATCCCCAGGGACGCAAAACTGCCCCAAGTATTTTTATTTTTGACATTTTGTGGAAAAAAGCATGTCTTCATCTTCAGATTTGACTAAAAAAGTACAAAATAGCTTCATCAGAACATTTAGGTGTGTCGGACTATTAGTCCGATAGTTGTTGACAACCATGGAATATATAACCTTACTGTGATACAGATTACGATTTTTCCATTCTTTGGTACTACCACCCTATTGATGTTTTATATTTTTCTACTCAATAGGCAGATATAAGTGGTATACCTGTTATTAGGGCACAATCACAGGATATCACAGCTTTAGGTACCGCAATGGCAGCGGGAGCTGCGAATGGTATTGATGCATGGGACATTTACTCTGAAGAAAGGGAGCTTGTCCCTAGTGATACATTTCTGCCGACCTCTACAGAAAGTGGTAAGTTTGTAATACAATTTGTTGTTCTCCTGAATCCTCGTAAATTACTAATAGATAACTTTTTAATGCCTTCAGCATTTTGATAACATAGAGGTAGTAAACAAACCACTTCAGCATGGCGTTCTCAAAGCCATCATCTTTTGACACTTCAGCCTCCAAACATTGCCAACTAACCTGAAAATTCTTCCAATGCAACCCATGTTACAAACACTGCTCTGCACTGTCCCATCTCGAAAAACTGTGAAACTACACTCGAATATAGCACAGCAAGTCCGTAAAGCTTCACTACAGTTACCAACAAATGGCGAATTCGGTTTTACTGACCAAGCATAAAAGACGCACAACCAAAACAAACCTTTGACAGTCGGAGTTTATCGTAAACAAATCGCAGGAAAATTATATAGGCGTTGCCAGCTCCTCAAAATTTATGTAAGACAGAATTTGCGTTTATGATGAAGAAACATGCAGTAACGCAGTAGAGGTAAACATATCTGTAGATTTTGCTGTAATCATTCCTGAACCCTCAAAATACCGTCTTTTTTAACGTAGAATGGAATATTTCTGGATACTACACAATTAAGACGATAGTAAACAATTATGATTGCCATATCTGGTGGTCAATATGACAACGTAAGAAAAGATGTTGGCCTATTAGAATTAGTTCTTTACTACCTCTATGTTCAGTTGTTACTCTGAGGTATACACAGTATTCACAAAAGCCGCCCGTCACATAAGTATTGATTGAGATTACGAAAGCCACATATACTTAAGCAGCCAATTAAATTGGAATCTCCTTTTTGTTATCAAATACTTTTATATTCTCTTCTAATTCAAAATTTTTATCCGAAATCCTAATATTTTTCATAAAATCATATTATAGGCATTATAGTTGTTTGCCAAGTTTTCTTCGACAATGGTACCCTTTGTTGTTTTCTAAGAAAAGAATAAATACAATTTTTTCTGGGGCTTGTTGCTCATAGTTCCTTCTTGATTATTGCAGAAGATAGTCCAAAACGTCACAACAGAAAGCTTATAGGAATTAGGATTTTACTGCCGCTTTTTGTTCAGGCTTTCTTCTCTCGGCCGGCGGTTACGGCAAGCCCGTCTGTTGCATACCCCTCACAACGTTCCCCAGCCACACCTGGCGGAAGTTCGTTGAAATGAGGGGCGCAATAATGGTTTGTGACAGAAGGACGGGTGCTCAGCCTTCTGGGCTTCCCCGGCTCCTCAGAGTTGCCAAACCCCTATCTCACCAGGATAGCTTGGGGAAAGGAGCGTTGGTCTTAAAGCCCCCGATAAACCCAGGCACATATTTAGAGGGGGTCCAGGGAGTCCGGACCCCCCCCCCCCCCCCCCCGAAATGTTATATAATGCTACTAAAATGCAATTCACACGTCTAACGATTTTTGGCAACCCCTCTAATCTGGATACACACATCCCTCATCTACGGCGAATATTTTGTTTTGCTGATCAAGTGCCATTCAGGCAAAAAAATTAAAAGGTGTCTGGATACGTGCCTGATGGGGGTAATTATTATTATTACTAAGGGCCGGTTGTACAATGCGAGCTTAAGCTTCGGCTTAAGGTAAGCCGACGTTAAATCACGTCAGTTGCAAAATGTCCGTTGTACAATGCTGGCTTAACCCCCCACTCCAAGCTTAACACGAGCTTACGTAAGCCGAAGCTCAACGCGAGCTTAGCTGAGGTTTAAACCTAACCTGATACAAGTGACATGATATATCAAGGAGGAACCTTCAAATTGCTTGTCACTTCATTAGGTCATATTTTTTGAAAGATTTGTATCTGGTTTAACAAAGAAAGCAAATGAAAGAACAGAGACAGAAACGGTCGTTGCCGAAATTTGATACAAACTGTCGTAAGTGCCTAACCAAAAAAGGTAATTTTTCAGATGATTATGTCAGTACGTATTGCTTCATTGATGCCAACTGTAGTGAATTTCATTATCAACCAGGTTTAACTAAGCCGACGATTGTACAACGGGTATCGATTTTAAGCCTGAGCTTAGCTAAGCTTAAGCTTAACAAAGCTCGTGCTAAGCCCGCATTTGTACAACCGGCCCTTAGAGTCTTAAGCCTCCATTTATAAACGCCTGTCTTCTATTATTATGGTTGAACACATTTTAATTCATTAGTTGCTCATATCTTATTAAATATTGAACTTATAAAAATACCGTCTTTTTATTGTTATATTTTTAAAAAATGCCGAGTTGTACCGTCGAGCGTTTAGGCTTTTACTCCCTTTTATGCTCAGATGTACATAATTATCTTCTACATTTACCAAGTTTTGATATTTTGGTTCTATTGCAGAACGAGATGCTAGGTATACAAAATGGAAAATGGCAGTGCAAAGATCTTTGGGTTGGGCATTAGCAAAAAAATCGTCCGTCATGACAGGTAGGTTTTGGTTTGAGGGAATATAATTAGTTCATTCCCTGGTGCAACGAAAACCAGTTAGAAACGGGATTTTTCTATTAATGCAAATTTTATCTCCGACCACTTGCACCGCTTCAGTGTACAGGGTGTTTTCAAAGTTGGGACTTTCCTTTTCAGAAACAACTGCCTTCGAAATGACAAAGCTTATGTATGGTGAATCAGTAGCTGAAGAATAAAAAAATGTTGAAAAAATAATTACTATTCGTTCGCTACGAAGTTTTATGTGCGGTCCTGTCACATGAGTCTTATATGGTTCGAAGTTGGACCATTCGAGGCTGTCTAGGTGTCGTCCAGCGTGCCCACTGTGATGCGAATACAAATATCCTGTGTCTCTAGCTCAAGGACGTTAAAACAAATAACGTCCTTCCTCTAGCTCTTTGCACGAGATTGACAAATCAAAGGGGGGCAGGGAAACGATCAGCATACACTCGCGAAGTTCAAGAGGGTTTTGACCATATTCACATACACCAAAATCATATCCACCACCAGTTCATTATTAGTTATGCCGGTTGCACCATTTTGTTGTTCCGCTCCGTTGTAATCTGTTTTTGTGTTTTTTGATGCTACGTACATCTATGCTCCGCTCCATTGAAAACCGGTTTTTTTTCGTGTTTTGTCTTAGTTTTCATCTAATCGCACAGGGACGGAATGGGCCTATACCGTGATCTCAAATTGATCAATTTATTTACTGCGGTATTATTTTTGATGATACATAGGACCGTTTACTGTAAAAAGTCAGCAGAAAACTTGATCCAAATGAAAATAACCCTAAAAAGAAAATTGTACTGTAATTTGAAATAGACGATGATGACGTCACCTGTAGGGAACCAATGAAAAGCGTCCTTTCTGTAGGGAACCAATGAGAAGCGTCCTTTCGTGGTCCGATGACTACGAGCGGATGCTATTGTTTTGTACCAGTGAGCTCTTATTGGTTCCCTACAGGTGACGTCACGACCTGGGCGGGAAGTGTATGGATTCAAAAAATTCAATATTTAGAACAATTTTTTTCTGTCATAAATACGATAGAAAAATTTTGTAAAATTATTTATGGCATCTACGTGGTGTCAGGGTTCATTTAAGCCAATAAACAAAAAATGTGGTATAGGCCCATTGGCAAGGAGGATTTCATTATCAGTCATCCCTAAACATTTTGGGTTATAAGTTACTGGGAAAAAACACTCCTTTTGGCGAGTACTTGCATGCCATGGGCGCCAGCAGAGGGGGGCAGGGGGGCCGTGCCCCCCCCTGGAGCAGCGAAGATAAAAAACTTGTATAACCAAAAACCGAATTTGTCTCCTCTGCCCCGATTTCAGCACTCAATTCAAGTAAGTCGCCCCCCCCCTGCACAATTTTCTGGCGGCGCCAGTGTTACATGCCCTTTGAAGAAAACTCCCAACCTAGGAAACACCCTGTATATTTGATGCAGACTTCACAAAACCAACCAAACGACGAAGTGGTTCATAAATTCATTTGTTTTGGCTTTGTTAGCTAGCTTTGTTAGCTGTATAATTCTCCTTTATTTTTTGAACGGGTCAACACACAAAAAACCAAAACTTGAGATAATGAAATTGATGCGTGAATACCATATTTTGAGGTAAAATTGTCCAATGAAAGTTTCAGTTCTGGGAAAAAATAAATTGAAACTGGAGTCTTGTGACAATCCTGACGAATAATACACAACCCTAGAATTACATTCAATATCTTCACCTACTACTAAATGGCGAAACATTTAAAGCTCTTTATAAAAAAATAAAACTCTAGGATTGACGTTGTCCACATATTTTAGTTTATTTCCATGGGATTTATCATTCAAGCATTTTTTTTCCATTTTAGAGGAACGGTACAAGTTGCTGGCAAGCATACCATGCGGATTATACATAATAGGAAGTTTTGGACTTATAGCATTATCAGAGTATCTCTCTCCAGCTAGTTAATATTCACCAATATTTGGTACTGTTTCCTATGAAAAGTGATATTATTTGCCATAGATATTTATGCGGCGTCATGTGTATAAACAACATGTATGTACAGTTTTATGTTTAATAGGCCTGTAAAAACTGTGGAACTTTTACCAAATGTACTTATTTTTAAATGTTATTTTAAACATTTTGTTAATTCCTAAAATTAAATTGTTTTGTTTTCAAATGCTGCTATATTTGTATTATTTGTATATATCCCAATTATTTTGATGGTGGCGGTTGAGGAACATTGTCAGACATGCGAATATCAATTGGCTAATAAATGATCCCTCGTACTACACCAATTTATCTATTATGTCGCATGTTTCATGCCCCTCGGCTGCGAGCTCCATACAGTGAAAATTAAGAAAGAATGTATTCATATCTTAACGGTATTGATAAAACCATATCCTATTACCCAGAGAATAAAAAACTGTGCTAGGTTTTAAAAAGTGAGATTTTATTGTAATAATACATAAGAACCATTGCATGGCAAAATATTAAATATTCACATAGATACAAAACATATAACTTTAATTAATGTATTTACAGACTTTGGTGACCTTTTCCTGAGAAAGAATATGTACAAACATTAAATGTAAAAATCATGAATTTCAGAAATAATCGATACAATTCTTTGAAACTGCAAAGCATACATGTTTACTTACACCTACTAAAATTATTTATTACATTGTACTTTTCTTTATCCAACAAATACATCAGACTTATGTTTTGGTTACACTTAGTAAAAAAATAAAGCGTATGATTTTCGTTCAATAAGACATATACGACCTATCAAAACCAATTGCAGGTTTAAAATGTTTAAAAACAATACTACCAATATTTCATCTCTGAAATATTTTTTGCAGCACTGTCATTTTTACAGTGGTTGGCTGATTTGAATACTTGTGCCGTCGAATTATGAACTGTGACATGCTGTTTCTTGAATTAATAGAAAGCAATTATTTTTTAAGAGCCAATTCATCACTGCCTTTTAGGCCCGGTTTTTCAAAGTGTAATTAAGTATAAATTAAAGTGAATCTTGAAATTAGCGCAAAATATGCGTTTTTCAATTGGCAGTTAATTCATAATTTGCTCGCAACTGGGGATTAATTACAAATTAAGCTAATCAGAGGTTTTACTTATGATTACCAGGAATAATTATTACTTAAAATAGATCTGACAGTTACACATGTCATAAGTTACGATAATCTGATAACCTATAATCGCTGTTATCTTTCGATTTCAATATGGATTATGACATAAATGCCCATTCAAGTGACGAAGAACAAACTTAAGCTTGGTTTTTCGTTTCAAATTGTTATATTTGATTTTTATAACTTCTCCAATATTTAAATTCATTTTCATTCACATTAAACTCTTGCTCAATTTTTGTCCAACACACGTCTTTTTCCTTCCATGTAGTGGTTCTGCTATTTTTACATTCAGTAGTCCAATAGTGCATTTATATTTATTCACTAATTTTACAAGGCCTTCTTCTTGACTTGTGAAGTTTCGTAACCTCTTTCGATGTACATGCTTACCTCTGTAATTGTATTTAAAATTTACACAGCTATATTCTCTGAGGAATTATTGAAAGACAAGAATATATGATTCAGAATATCATGCTTACCTATTGTCAGAGTCCATGACCAAGTTATGTTTTCATCAAAATTTAGCCGTAAAACTAAACGAGATTTCAAGTGAAATTAGCGCAATAGTATTTCCAAAAGTGACGTTATGATGACTAATTGTGATATATATCACCATTACAAAGGCCAAAATACCACCGAACAACAAAATTAGACAAATATCGCCCAACTTACAACACACAATTTAATAGAATGGTGATCTCCAGTGTAGCCAACATTACGTAATCAAAAATTAGCAAATTATCAATTTATATGTGCTATGAAAAACACTTCTGGAGTTCAATTGGTAATTAAGACGTAATTCGTAATTTCATGATTCGAGATTAATTAATAGTTAATTACAGTTTGAAAAACCGACCCTAAGCCTATGTGAGGGGGGCTAAAGTTCCAGTTTACTCGTATACAACATTGTAATGAGCGTCTGCTAATAATAATACTAGGTTATGTAATGAGCCTTTTGAATAATATGTAATGTGTGGCATTTCCTCAAGATTGAGTCACAGTTTATCTAAACCTTCATATTTCTTTTATTCCAAGCTTTGCATTTTTCTGACATTAATCGAGCTATCGAAAGTGCTGCAGTGGTATGTAATGCAATTTGTTCAAAATATCTAGTCGAAACATGCAAATTTCTTTGAGTCACGAATAGGAGGAGATTATGTAAAAACAAGGGACATACAATACATGAAAAGTACCTAGTTCCTGTTATGTACAGATATCGACGCATATCTATTCTCGGGTTTTCAGATTCGCTCACAGTTATTGTTACATTCTTTAGACACGTGGACCTGATTGTCAAACCAAATTAATAGTTTGGAACAACATACTACAGGGTTAGGTACGGGTAACTCGACCACTTTCCTGCAGTTATTGATAGAGGGACTCAAATGCAATAGATTTAACCCCCATACGTAATTCCGAAAACCGATAGTTTTCGAGATAATTAACATTTAATGTTTTTCAACGATATGTCCAAATTTCCACACTACATCCCAAATTTAGAAAAACCCTGCTGTCGATTTTAGTAATTTCCAATTTAGTTTTTTACTGACACATACGCAAATCTAATTTAGTATTTAAATGTGTAAAAATACTAAACAGTTTCAAACTACATACAATTATTTAAAAAATAAAGAACAAAAAATGTTTACATTCACCGTGGAAGAAAATTGGCTAGCTCAAAAAATGATACACAACCAGTCTAACAAATTATTTTAAAAACTTTCTTATCTGATGGCCTATTCCAAGGACAAGAATGACAGTATAACCACAAGTAACTATTTAACAAAATTTATCAACATAATACAGACTCATCAACAACATGATATGCCAGCATGATGGTTGTCCAGCACATTACCGTATCACAATTCGGCAGTTGTTGGACAACACATACCCGAACAAATGGATAGGTGGGGGTGAACCCAACCCATGGCCTGCGCGGAGCCCAGATCTGACACCTCTTGATTTTTACGTCTGGGGTCACATGAAGGCATTGGTTTACGAGACTCCAGTTAATACTGCTGACGAACTAAGGCAAAAAATTATCAATGCAGCGGAGGAGATGAAACGAACTCTTTCAACACGAGTTGCAAAAACCGAAGTGAGGAAGCGGATCCGTACTTGTATCCGAAATCAAGGGTAACACATTGAGCAAGATCTCTAGAAACGTTGAGTGGATTTAATTTGTTTTACTTGGATAAAATCATCGACCGCATTTGCAAACATTGTAGTATGTAACTGGGTTATCAATAGTAATTGTACTGCCATTCGTTCTTTTTGAATAGGTGATTTTTATTCATTGCTTCTGAAAAGGTTATTATGGAAAGTTTTTTTAGCGATTTGTTCAACCGTTTGTATCATTTTTTTTGAGCTAGATAATTTTCTTTCACGGTGAATGAAAAAATTTTGTTGATTATTTTTATATTTGTATTTAGTTTGGAACTGTTTAGTATTTTGAAACATTTTAATACTAAGTTAGCTTTGTGTATGTGTTAGTTAAATAGTAAAATAAAAATTATCAGAACCAATAACAGGTTTTTTTTCTTAGTTTAGGATCTGGTGTGGAAATATGGACATTTGGTTGAAAAACATTTAACGTTAATTATCCCGAAAACTATCGGTTTCCGGAATTACGTATGGGGAGTTCAATCTATTACATTTGAGTCCCTCTATCACCTCTTGCAGGAAAGTGGTCGAGTTACCAGTAACCCTGTATATGGTGTTGATAAAATTATTCATCAGCCTTTTCCTGCATATATTTTTCGCCACAATGGATTGTTTTTTTGTAATGTATAGTTAGTTGCACTGCTAAAATACTAAATAAATAAGTCTAAATGTACGTTCACGAAACGTAATTGATATGAAAAAAGTAAAGTGACCTACTTTCACTACCATCAACTAGTCCTCTGTTAATATCTGCTATCCCAATTTGGTACCAAATTCGTGAAGGATGTCACACGCCATATCAATGTTATTCCTGGTGATACCTAGTGCTTTAATTACGGAATCCCGGGAATATCCTTCGCTCACCAATTTTTTTATGTAATCCATGTTCAGGTTCTCGTACGAGACGTTTGTCTCGCGTTCTAGTGGATTGTACCTGGAACATATTAACGGTTTAGCATACGATTACTAAAATTCAAAGCTGTACTAAAACATCGGAATTGCGATACCGTACGCATTTATACATTCCGTACATATATATAGCACCTAGCACAATCCCATTGGTCAGATTTGAATTTTAAACCAATCAAATTTCGAGTGCCGTACGCGTGTATGAAATGTAAATCAGTGCCATATGCACTTACGGAAAGTAATATAGTTATATGCACATATACTCGTATATGTTTGAAATCGCCATGCGTGCTGGGGCAAAATTACCTCCTAATTATAAATATTTTGAACTGAGTCCTGGAAAATATAGAACAAACCTATTGACTCAGGCCAAAGAAAGAACGTACCTAATCTATCCCAAAATATTAAAACAAATAAACCCAATGCATGTTTCATCCCACTAATTTTATATAACGTTCTTTTTGTTCTGCTATATTCTTTAATGTCTTTATTCTTGTAAGTAATGTATGTTTTCTTTGCCCACTGAAGATTAATACCTAGTTAACTTAATACACCAGATTTTTGCTTTAATATTTCGTAAAGAGGGACAAATATTATACACCCTGCTATAACTTAATTTGTAATAAAGTTTACTGCAGTTTAATACATAGTTGAAAAATGGTTTTCGCTTAAATCGCTTTCCTCTTTGTAAATGTTCAGCTGCATTAAGTACTACATTCCGTAAGTGCATATAGCACTCATTTACATTCCATACTCGCGTATGGCACTCAGAGCTTGATTGGTTCAAAATTCAAATCTGACCAATGGGATTATGCTAGGTGCCGTATACATGTTCGGAATGTATAAATGCATACCGTACAGAATCCAGGGAAAATATGTCAAGTGTAATAATTTTTTCCACTAGGATTAGCTGTGGAACCAATGCTGCTATAGATCTACATTTGAAGGGGGTTGGAAATATTACTTACTTCAATTAAGCCACTTGCTAAGTGTTAAAAAAATGAATTTTCCTCTTTATATGAATAAAAATGAAAAAATGCATATTATTTGACCTGACACGAGGATAGTAATATCTCAATCCTGATTCAGGGTGGAAGGAGCCAAAGATACTGTAAGCATAGATAGTACATTCTCATTCACTAAGCATCCCTCACAGGGATGATTGGATGAACGGGAAGATTTCCATCCCATAATTATGGTGTCATGTCAATGCTGCCCTGGGTGAGTGGACTTACAGCTTGGTTAGAGACACACATCGAGGTAGAATCCCATGGAGGCGCGATAACGTGGCTGAAAGCAGGTGCAGGTTGGCCATATTGATTCGACACTTATGTCAAACAGCTGACGTTTCTTTGACAATTTCGTGTTTGCTTTTTTTGAGGGGTTTTACCGAGATTTTTAGTTATTTTTAAGTGATATTCTAGTGAATTCATAAAGGAAATAATGGTTTCATGTGCTTATCGTAGTTGCTCTAGCAGAGATGGCATGGATAAGAAGAAATCGACAGGAATTACATTTCATAGGTATGTATGCAAACAAATAACAATGTACAGGACCCCATTTGTAATCTTTATCTCAATAAAGTGTAACGTATCGCAGCAATAAGACAGTTTTATTATTCAATTGATGATGAATGTCGTCTCTACAAAGCCTGTTTTTTTCGTATACTTAACTATGAATTTCGCATTAGATTGAAAAATCAACCCAATACTTCATATTTAAATCATCATTGTAATAAATTTTCAAAATTATTTACATAAGAAGGTAATCCGGCTCTGGCGAGGCGTCCATATTGTTACCACACTTAGCCACGCCTCCTGCTACCGTTTTTGTTATGCGAAATTGAACCTCATAGCGTCTCCTTGGGATTCTACCTCGATGGAGACAGATGACTTCAGGCAAGGAAAAAGCAGGTCCGGACAATATGCCTTTTGTAGGGTTCTCACAGACCATTGCTCAGCAGACATTTATCACTTAATAGGAATAGGAATAGTTATACAGGGTGAGTCTGGAAGAACACACCAAACTCTAGGAGTGTATTATACGAATGAAAATAATGTAAAAAATTCATATGTTCTTATCTTATTTGTTTTCAACTCGGTTTTCAAGTTATAGCGTAAAAATTTATTTATCTTTCCACTTGTATTTGAATTGTGTCATAATCAAAGTATGCCATGTTCGAGGCTCAAAACATTTGATAACATTTATTAAAAGAACGTTATGATTAAGAAAATATTAATGTGTGAAATTTGTTTATTTGCTAATAGTATAACTTGAAAACAAATGAGAATCGGATAAGAACATATGAGTTTTTTTTATTATTCTCACTCCTACAGTTTGATGAGTTCCTCCCAACTCACCCTGCATACTCAATACACTGGTCGGAGACATACTGACCTTCACCAGGGGGTCTGGTAGGGTTGACAAAAAGGTGTTACCCAAAAGGCTACGAGAGTTTTGGCGTTGGTTCCGTGGATTTCAGTATATTCGACGAAAATTACCTAGCCAAAGAAAGTATCTGAGATTTCTTTGATTTTTCGTGCTTTACATTTTGATTTGAAGTATATACAGGGTGACCGACGGGAACCGGACGTTTTTCAAATGGTTAGTATAACGCCGCTAACGGTGGTAGGGAGGGGATTCAGGTATCAGTCGCCTTGCTGTATAATGCCATTTTAGTAGCTATGGAGCAGTGGACCGTAGAGCACCGTATGTTCGCTTATGACGCGTACGTTAAAAATGCTGAGTCGGCACGGCCGCGCAGCGACTGTTCCGCGTTCATTTTAATCTTGGACGCCACGATATTATTCCAAGCCGCAATACCATTCTCAGATGGGTCAACAGTCTGAGAACAACAGGAACGATTGTGAAGAAAAAGTCACCTGGAGACCAGTATCGGACATTTTTGTTTATCTCTCCGCTTAAATGAAAATGAGGTGAAGGTGAAGTTGGAGTGGTTCGGGGATGGGGGGTTTTAAAACTCAAATTTTGTTGTATTCATGATAGATTGTCCATTGACCTGTGAAAGAAGTACCTAGTAGAATAAAACACTTTTTTGCGGTCGGGCGAGCGATGATTTGGTTGCAAGGGCATCTAGACTATAGCTTCATGCTATGGGAAAATAACAAAAATGGTATCACCGGAATGTGTAGGAAGTACTGAGTCAATCAACTTGACTACATTTTTCGCTGCAAAATCGGGTGTTTCCATTGCTTTAAGGTAGGCCACACACGTTTCAATTATCTTTACAACCAAACTTCAAACGTTGATTTGCCTGTAACAAACCCGAATTGAAGAGCAATTCTTTTTTGATATCAACTTCACATTCGGACACCTAAGTACGATTTCTTTTATCGGGATTCATCCTGGGACACGGTTATACCGCCATTAACCATTTGTAGCTAATCATTCATAAACATGAGATTGAATCTCCTCCTCACCTTTTTGAAGAATCTTGTGGAGTTTCTACTTCGATGTTTTCGTAGGAAGTGGTACTATTGGACTGACTAAAGTTTGGCGTGGTGCTGGATTTGACGGGTTTCGGAGAATTCTGTGCTGACCTCTTGGAAGGGCAGCTAAGGTGCCTATTGGGGAGTTTCGTTTCGATGCTATTCCTGTCGTAATAATCGCAGTTTTGAATTACTACGCCATAAATAGTCTCTGGGGAACTAAGTTCTATTACTTCGTTTTCTAATGTGATGTCTTCGAATGGCTCTGGGTTGTTGCTCACGTTCAACATGGAACTGCTTTTCGGCACCTAATAAAAAAATGTATAAGCAAGGAAAGATCTAACATGCTCTAAGTTATAAAAGTCAGCCATTGGAGACTTTAAAAGGGAAAATTACTGACGAACAATCAAAGGCAGAAAACTGGTTTCAGAAAAATAGCCTTATTCTAAATCTTAGACGAGGAAAGAGAGAGGACAGAACGCGCGACTGACATTTCTGTTACCAAATGGCACCAAAAATGTACCAAAACGTCATTAAATTTACCTATGATACGTGATTACTGGCTCCTTCCTGCTGCTGTGGCTTTTACAACCGTAAGCTGCACACCCTACCATTATGCACGCCACAATATTTTACAATGATTGGTCTTAAAAACGCTAAATACCATAAAAAAATGTTTTGACGGGTGTCAAATAGCTATCCATTTTCGGTCACAGCTAATTCATATAGCATCAAACGGGCGTGCGGTATCCCCTAAGTTCTAAATACATCCAAAACAAAGAAAATGACTTTCTCTCTTAGAAACGTAGATGAAAGTATTTGTGAAAACACAAGATAATGTTATTAATTTTTTAGGTGTTCATCTTGACATTTCTCTGAGATGGGATGCACATTATAGTGTTTGTGTACTGTGTAAGAAATTAAAAACAAATATTCTTTTGCTTAGAAATTTATCAGACACAGAGCCCAGATATATTGAGAACCGCATAGTTTTCGTTAATCTACTCTCTGATGGTCTATGCAGTAATAGTGTGGGGCCAGAAACGTAGATGAAAGTACTTGTGAAAACACAAGATAATGTTATTAATTTTTTAGGCGTTCATCTTGACATTTCTCTGAGATGGGATGCACATTATAGTGTCTGTGTACTGTGTAAGAAATTAAAAACAAATATTATTTTGCTTATAAATTTTATCAGACACAGTGAGAGCCCAGATATATTGAGGATGGCGTATTGTGTTTGTGCTCCAATGTAGGGCTGCGAGGGTGATCTCAAGCTTGAAATATCAAGATGACTGCATGCAAAAATTCATTGATCTAGAAATACTAACTTTTCCGAACATATATTCTCGAGAACTTAACATATATTAAGCATTTTTTCTATGACGTAAATCAGTTCTTAGCTTTTAATGATAATTATGGGTTTTGAGTGCCGTCTTTACCGTGTTTTATTTATTCATTTTGCACTCTTATTTTTCTATATATATGTGTGTTTAAATTTGCTGTTTGTTTTTAAAAGTAGTTCTGTTATATAAATTTTTAACTGACTTGGCCATAGGTAATAGCACTTATAACATTATTATTATCAGCTAGACCGTTCTAAACTTTGGTCACTGTAAGAACAGTCTTCATGTATGAAAAAACAATCGGTTGATATAAAATCAGCAGACTGAAGGGTGAATCTAATAGGCTCAGAGAGCGTTAGAATTATGGAGAATATAGAGGAACGGTTCTGTTAAAATATCGACAGCTTTTGATGCAATGTTACGGATAACTTGAATTTACGAGTATGGAAAGTCAGGTAAGAGCAGCAGCTTGTCAGACATTCTGTAGAAAAACAATTCTCCCCTAAAGGTTTAACCGGAAGTACCGTCAACTTTTTTAATTTAAATGGGACACCCTGTATATTTTTGCAGATTTCAATACATCTTCTTTTTTCCGAATACGTCCATAGTGGTTTGGGTATCAGTTTCTGTAAAAACGGGAAAGATAAAGCTTCTTCATATGTTTAAAATGCCGGCCATTTATCTCTGACGTCCTGATCCTGACGTGAATTGATTCGACAAGGTAACTCAGCAATTTGTCAACATACTTGCATATTGTCAGGAAGTAAACGGCGGGCATTTTGAACGTCTGAGATAATTCCTTGATAATTCATTTTAAATTTTCTTAATGTAACACATCAAATAAAATGAACGTTTCAGTAAATAAAAAAGCTTTATCTTTCCCATTTTTACAGAAACAAATACTAAACCTATTATGGACGTGTTCGGAAAAAAAGATGTTTTAAAATCTGCAAAAATATACAGGGTGTCCCATTTAAATTAAAAAAGTTGACGGTACTTCCGGTTAGACCGGAAGTACATTAATAGCTAACATAATGTCTTCAGATGCGTTATGCGTCACTACATTTACCTGCAAATTTTCAGCAATATCACCCTTTCCGTTTCAAAGATATTTGCTTGGTTCCATACTTTATCCCAACCCTGTATGATTGGTTACATAATAGTGAGGTCAAATATAGGTACATTTCAGTATTAGCTATACCGAGTAATATTGTAAAAGTACCCAGTACCCGTTACCGGTATTCCAGAGCAAATCAGTAGTCAGCGTTTTGGGGTATACCGATACCGATCATCATAGTCACAATGTCTTAACAGACATGTTGTGAACTCGTAAAATGCATTTAGTCCGAGCTAGAGTATTGCCGACACGAATATTATCAATAGTTTTGAGAACTGTAGCTCGCCATCGTTCGCGATTTACTGTCAGTTCAGTGGCGCTCTTGATACTCATATCCAGCAACTGTTTCATCGTATCTACCCAGCGTGTAGGGGAACGGCCACGGCGCCACCCAGTCGGGGCGTGACCCTGAACTACAAGTTTCTCCATAATATCACTTCTGTGAATATGTCCGAAGAATGTAAGCATTCTCTTCGACACAATGGAAGATAGTCTGTTTGGATTATCGAGCTCATCCAGTATGGAAACCTTGGTTCGATGGGCCGTATAAGGAACTCTCAGCATTCTCCTCCACGTCCATATTTCAAAAGCATCTATGCGAGTTCGATCGGCCTTTTTAACAGTCCAAGTTTGCCAGGCATACAAAAATATGGAGAACACAAGAGACTGAACCAGCGACATTTTAGTAGGTAGCGTTAGTGATGTTATGGTCACGCCATATCTTCACAGCTATCCGAATTGTCGATCAAAGAACCGAGGTACAAGCAAACTTTCTACTACTTCACAACGGCCTATTGACTTTATTTCTCGATGATTATCATGCTCTCTCTCTACGATCATAACCTTGGTCTTGTTGTAGTTAATACCAAGACCATATGCTGCACTGTGTTTTTCTAAAATATTTTAATAGAGCTACTAGTTCGATACCGAAGACGATGGTAAAAACTACGGGCAGAGATATCGGTACCGGATACTCAGCGCACACTGTGTTGGGTTTCGGTAATAATCAGTCGGTACCGATCAAGGCGGCTTGGATCGGATGCTCGCGTGCCGTTCTCGTTCAATCCTCATGGAAGACTGAATGTATACCTACCCGTCTGCTATTAACGCAATCCAAACCACATATTACATTACTTAATAACGATGATTACCAGGAATACCGAGTACCGGATACAGAGTACCTATAGCGATAATTTAACCCAACCTGTACCAGCTCTGCTAGGTATTTGTACCTAATATAAAGTAACGGGTATTTTACCCGGTACCGGGTATTTAGTGGTGTAACGGGTAGTTACAATATTGACATCACTATTACATAGTACATAAGAAGCAATGCGAGAAGCTCTGACCCACTATGATTTCTCTCTCGGAGGGTACGTACTTGTGGTATTTCAATGGCAGCTCCATGTTGACTTAGGTTGGAGACGGACTGAGCCTCTGTGATGCCATTGCGTATGTAGTTGTCAGTCGATGTGGTCGGCAGTGCTGGCGGGGGATCGTGGGTCGGTGAACTCTTTCTAGGGGGCAACGGAGGAGGCGCAGTTGGTGGTACCACCACAGGCACGTTGCGGCGTACGCATCTCGGACTGCTGCCTGGCGATATCATTGGGCTGGCTGAAGCCTGGCGAAAGACAAACACAAAATTTTGTTTGAAAATGGGCTTGTTCACAAAATTTTAAAAATCAATTTTGACCTGCCTAAAATAAAGCTTACATAGAAAAAACATGATTCTGAAAATTTCATACTTGTAGGATGTTCCGTTCGCCTAATATAGTCATTTGAATTCGCGAAATCCAAGCGCGTGAACACCTAACTGTGACGTAAACAGATATGTTCGCATGTGAATTCAGATCATCACTCAGTATATTTATATGTTTTGTGATCATCACGACTCGTCGCGTAGTTACGTTCGATGTATGTATTTGTGCTATTGTGACATCTATTGTCAGTGATTGTGACTAGTGGTAGTTTTTGTGTTCTAAAATGTGCGCAGAGCCGCGGTCAACGTATCTGATGACGTCACGACAGCGTATCGAAAATGCGCCCGGCATTCATGTTTATAATTTTTTGAGCGACTTAGAAACTTCACAGAGGTCTAATTTTTGGCACGGTGACTAAAAAATATGTATTCTTTCAGATGCACAAATAAAAAAAAGGTGAACGAGCCCATTGTCGACAAGGTAGATAATGACAGTAATAACAATCGTCTCTATTGCGCTTTTATAACAATTACAATTTTAGGAGCGAGATTTTGCACTTTGCTTTGCTTTGGCACTTCTACATAATACAAGAAAGTAGATCAGAACATTTACAAGAAACAATGTTGTTCAACTTGACGCTTGAAGCAATAATTAGAAGAAGCAAAATCAAGACAAATGGAACCATATTTGACCTAACACTAGTAGCAAAAACAAAGAAAGAACTAGAGAAAATTACGTCAAGGATAGCTGCGGAAGCAAGGAGATTTGGGATGGAGATAAATCAAAGTAAGACAAAATATATGGTAATGGGAGAAATGGAAAAAACTTCCGATGATCAATCGAAGCTAACTTTTACGGCCAACAACATGAAATATACTTTTGAAAGGACTACGGAATTTATGTACCTAGGGGTAATCATAGAGCAAAAAGGACAAGAAAAACAAGAAATACAGGCAAGGATCATCAAAGGAAACCAGAAGTATGGAGCCCTGAAAAATCTTATGAAATCCAAATATGTATCCAGAAAGACCAAAGAGAGAATTTATACAACTGTTATAAGACCAACATCGACGTATGCTTGTGAGACGTGGACTATGAACAAAGAGGAGGAAGAAAAAAATATAAGATGGGAAAGAAAAATGTTGAGAGCTATTTATGGAGGCGTAAGGACAAACGAGGGATGGTGGAGAAGAACAAACCAGGAACTGGAAGATATGTATGAGAACCCCAATATTATAACAGTCATCAAAGTGCAGAGAATAAGGTGGCTGGGACATGTGGAGAGGATGAATGGGACGAGAATGGCAAAACTAGTTCTCAACCGGAGACCAATAGGAAAAAAAAAGGAAGGGTAGACCAAGGGAGTGATGGCTGAAGAAGAAGATGATTTAAAGAAAATTAATGTTAAACACTGGAAAGTGAAGACGGCAGACAGAAATAGGTGGCGTGGAATAGTCCAGGATATACTCAGGAATAGGTGGTGAAAGTATCCAAAGACAATTCTAAGTTATATAAATTTTAGCGGTATAAGATCAGACTGTACTCATTTCTGCCCTAGGCCTTCAGGGCCTGATGTGCAAACTAATAATAATGTTTAAAGGATATGTATATGATGTGAAGATGGAAATACTAAATACAAGAAATAAAAATATTTACATATATATAGTCAGCGCTGAAGCTGCTCAAGCAGCGATTTCAGGGTTTCTGATCGTTTTCCAAATTGTTTTAGAGGGGGTAAAATTGGGGTAACTTGGGGATGGGGGGTTATGAGAGTGAAAAATTTGTTGTATTCGTAGCGGGATCTTCGTTACCCTGTAAATAATATACTTTTCAGCTTTATCCGAATGTTACCCCACCTTAGACAAAACATAATTATGTAATTTGACTAAAATGTGTGCAGTTTTTGAAAATTGTGTTAGTGGCGGTAAAACTAAATTAAAAAAGAGTGCAATATAAATAAAAGCCGCTAAAACTCCAATTTTGGGTACTCAAAGAACTCTGATCATTAACTACTTTTTTTTTGTGGAGTGGTGAAAATGAGCCGAGGTAGGATGTGGTCTTGGATAGGGTGGTGGGAAACCCAGGAACATTTTATTCCCTTTAAATATTGATACTGGTAATATTTTTTTTTTTTTTTTTTTTATGGACAGCCTCCCGCAAAGGCTAAAAGCCTATGTCGCTGTAGAAGCGCTGCGAGAGGATAAGTGTCGGTGCACGTTAGATTTGAAGCGCTGCAGGTTGTAGCCGGCGGGAAACAAATTCCCTGGCAGCTCGTTCCACAGCGTCGAAGTTCTCCAAAAGAAGGAATGCTGGAGGAGACTGGTTCGTGGAGTAGGGACCTCGACCTGGTAAGGGTGAGCTCGCAGAGCCTCTCTAGTGTTCCTCGTTCGGGCGGCCTTTGCTGTTATTACCTGGGAGAGCTCACTCGAACATCTTCCGTGATAGAATCTGTAGAACAGGGATAGGTCAGCCACCCTTCTTCGATGTTCCAGGCTATGGAGGTCTTTTGTGAGGTTAGGCGTATCGATTAGTCTAATTGCTCTCTTCTGGATTGTATCCAGAAGCTTTAGAGAGTGCTTGGGAGCGCATCCCCACACATGGGAGCAATACTCCAGCGGTGGTCGGATCTGTGCCTTGTAGAGCAGCAGCAGCTGCTCTGGTGTGTACAGCTTCCTAGAGCGGAACAAAACTCCAAGCTTCTGGGATGCCGCTTTAGCAATACTGACGACGTGGTCGTGCCAAGACATGTTGTTGTTGATGTTGACCCCCAAAAGCTTGACGGAAGGTGACTCGTCTATGGGGTGACCCTCCATTTCCAATGTTGGTAAGCCAGTGTGAGACTTCTTTGTAAGTGTTGTTGCCTGGGTTTTCTGTACGTTGAACTGTACTTTATTTACTAATCCCCACTCGACAATTTTTTTGATATCTGCGTTGATCTGTGAGGCATGCTGCTGTCGTCGACGTACCGTCTCCTGGGATGATAGTGGCTTGCCTGGTTCCATGCACGATATCAATGTACTGTCGTCTGCGAAGCTGTAGATTGGATTGGATGTTATTTCCAGCAGCTCGTTGATGTACAGCAGGAACAGTGTAGGGGATAAAACAGATCCCTGAGGAACACCGGCGTTTATTGAAAATACGTCTGATGAACAGCCTTCGACTACAACGAACAGAGATCGGTCGTTCAAAAAGCTGTTCAGCCACTGGCGCAGACCAGGTGGTAGTCCATAAGCAGCAAGCTTGACTAGAAGTCCCTCATGCCACACTCTGTCGAAGGCTTTCGATATGTCAAGCGCAACAACACGGGATTCGCCATGGTTTTCAATGGCTCTATTCCACAAGTGAGTGACATAGGCCAGAAGGTCACCCGTAGACCTGTGCTTACGGAAGCCATACTGGCGATCATTTATGATGTTATTATTGTCCAGGTATTTCAGGATCTGTGTGTTAATGACAGTCTCCATAACCTTGGACATGATGCTGAGAAGAGCCACAGGTCTATAGTTTGTGGGATCGGTTTTTTTGCCTTTCTTAGGGATGGGTTGTACGCAGCCAATTTTCCATGAAGCGGGAAACACGCCTTGCTGATATGATAGTTTGAAGAGCTTGCAAAGAATAGGTGCAAGCTCAGCGGCACAGCGTTTAAGGACAATGGCTGGAATTTGGTCGGGACCAGTAGCTTTCTTCGTGTTTAGCTTCTGGAGGATGCTTTTTACATCTCGATGTTGAAATTTGACCTCTGCCATTCTCGAGTTTACGTTTATGTTGGTGGTCGGATTGCTTCCTTGGAGGTCTACAGTAGAATTGGCTGCGAAAAGCCTTCCTAAGATGTCTGCTTTTTCTTTAGGAGCAGAAGCGATGGACTTGTCCTCTCTGGTCAAGGGTGGTATTGAGGAATAGGAAAAGTTCTGACTAACAGCCTTAGCTACAGACCAGAATGTTCTGGACGAACTAGGACATGAGAGGAGCTTGTTCTTAATTTTTTGGTTGTGTTCCTCCTTGCAGTTGTCAATCACGCGTTTACAGTGGCTTCTAGCGTCGATAAAACTGCGGTGGTTCTCGGCGTTTGGATTTTTCCTCCATTCTTTGTAATGTTGGTTTTTGGAGGTAACTGCATCTCTACAACGCTGATTAAACCATGGCTTGTTTTTGGAGGGACGCTTGACGACATGTGGAATATAGGCCTCCATGCCGGACATTATTACCTCTGTTATTTCTTGGGCGCAAGCTGATGGGTCTCGTGACTTGAAGCAGACGTCGTGCCAGGGAAGGGACTGGTAGTATTCCCTTAGGTCGTCCCACTTTGCTGATCCGTAATGCCAGACACGCCGAGGCATTGCATGGTGGGGATCTGGAGAATGCATCCTGCATAGTGTTGAGACGGTGTTATGGTCAGACGATCCTAGTGGAGCGGTTACTTCCACTGTGTAAATTGTTGGGGTAGTTGTTAGGTATAGGTCCAGCAGACTGGCAAAATCTCCGTGGCGGCTGGGGATTCTTGTTGGTTCTTTAACTATCTGCTCCAAGCCGCAGCTAATAGCAAAGGCTTCAGCTTCACGTCCCTCGTCGTCCGTTTTGTTTGAGTGTTTGAGCCAGTATGAGTTGTGAACGTTGAAGTCGCCCAGAAAGACTATCTCTGAATTAGGATGACCTGACTGCAGCGCGTCCACAGTGGCTGAA
Organism: Callosobruchus maculatus; assembly: GCA_951848785.1. NCBI lineage: Eukaryota > Metazoa > Arthropoda > Insecta > Coleoptera > Chrysomelidae > Callosobruchus > Callosobruchus maculatus. The sequence goes on along the minus strand of CATOUR010000042.1, from coordinate 1,980,059 downwards.
AGCTTCTCGAAGAGCTCTTTGCAGTTGGTACTACTTGGTGGCCTATAGATGCAGCATATGAATTTGGAATGATTTTGGAAGGATATTTTAAGCCATATGATGTCAAATCCTTCCAGTTCGAGCTCTTCCTCTCGATGACAAGAAAGTCCAGATTTAACGTACACGCATACGCCAAACCTACGTCTAAATCGGGTGTATAAGTCATAGCCGGGATATCTGAAGCAATTATCCATTGTTGAAGAGCCGACTTGAGTTTCCGTAAGAGCCAGAATGTGTGGCTTCTCTGTCTGAAGATGTTGATGGACAGAGTTTATGTTGGAGGCAAGACCTCGTATATTTGTAAAATCGGCTCTGAACACGTTTCTCTGGCCTTCGGGCCTGTCGTCAGTGCGAAGTTGAAATATAATCTGTTTTTAAAAAATTAGAAAATCGGCATGCCATGTGATTAGGATGTAGGTTAAAACATACAGAGTCGTCCCAGTTCCTACGGAGAAAGATGCAAGAAACCATTTACGAGTGTTTGTGTTGTATGTTTTTTTGCGGGCGGGTGGGAGATGATTTGGTTGCAAGGCGATCTCAGACTGTAGCTTTACGCTATGGGAAAATAATAAAATGGTATCACTGTAATGTGTGGGAAGTAATGAGTCGATCAACTTGACTTCATTTCTTTACGTCATTTAAGCAAAGCGTACGTAATAAGGAATAATCTGAAGGACCAAAGTCTGGTGAGTAGCATGGGTAGCACTTCCCAGCCGAGTGCTCTTCCAACGTGTCGCGAACTAGTATTGCCGTATCTGTTGGAACACTGTCATGAAGAAAAATTACTGCGATACCTATTCCAGTATTCTGGTCTTATTTCAAGCAGCGAATAGTTCAAATCCATTACTTGTTAGTAACGTTCGAGTATTCACCGTTGTTTCCAGAGCACCAAACACAAGGATCGTCTTTTTGCCAAAGCGATTCGGTCTTGCGACTGATGTGGGACGACGTGCCTGGGTTTGCCCTTGAATTTGGACAAAAATTGTTCAACAATTGTTTAACTAAGTTGAAAACATCTAGGAAGTACTGAGTCAAACTAATTGACGCAATGTGTTAAAGTGGTTTTGCTTGGGGCAGATTCATTTTTTCTTATCTACTATATTATATTTTTATTACACAGTTTGTCCCAGCTTGAATTTACCACCCACCTAACCTCTGAAATGATAATAAAACGTGACACGTCGATTTCTATTTCGAGGGGGAACTCTTATCATACCACCATATTTACGATACATCATTTTGAAGGGATTTTATTGACAAATACAGATCAGATTAAAGATTGCTTCACATTATGGAAGTTAATAAAAAATATTGTGATTATGAAAATGAAGTATTATTTCCAATTCCTGATATATTATCCTAAAAAAGGTTCCAAATGAGAGCCACTTTGTTCCATACACATGTACAGGCGATATTCAAAGTGTCTTCGACTGTTTTTATGGGGACATTGAAATCCAAAGTTTATATTACGCAGCCCGATCCTATAGACGATTTTCAGAGTGACTCCGGAGATGTTGAGAAATGTGCGAAGATATTTTAAATATCGCCTGTACGTCTGAATGGAACGAAATGGCTCACATTTGGAACACTTCTTACGATAATATCTCAGGTAATGAAAATAATACTTAATTTTGATATTTTTTATTAACTTCCATAATAGTGAATCAATCTTCAATCCGATTGTACTGCTGTATTTGTCAATGAATGCCCTTCAAAATGATGTATCACAAGTATGGTGGTCTTATTCAAGATTTTGAAGTAGGGGGTGAGGGGTTGATCGCACAATAATGACGTATTCGGTGGAAGAGTTTTCCCTCGAAATAAAAATCGACATATGTCACGGCGATTTTTATTGTTTGTTATCATTTCAGACATAAGGTGGGTGGCAAATTTTAGCTGGGACACAGTCTATATTGCTGCTAGATACATTTAATTTCTGTTTGAAACTCATGGTTAGTTGTAAATGTGAATAATAGTACCTTCAAGAACGGTATAAGTATTGTCATGCACATTGTCCACCTAGTTATTACATGGATTAAGTCTTATTCAGAACAAATTAATAAAAGACACACAACCAGTGCCTATGTTTGTGTTGAATGTGTATCAGTTTTATAGGTTACTTACAGATATATCATTCCTAGGGGTAATTGACAAAGCGTGTAGACTACTTCCAGCACAATTCCATAATTCTCCTGCATCCTAAAAATAATTAAATATTATTAGCTTTGTTATTTCCGAAAAACACTGAATGTTAGTTTAATCATGAGATTTCTAAAAAATGAGTCATGCATTATGCTAGCCGTCAAGCAGGATGCCATTACAACGTGTATGAATAACATAACAGCTATTACTTACCTGCAATAATATCCAAGATAGTAAATGAAGTGTGAATGTTGGGTTCCAGAACAGGACTTAATACATTGCACAACGATTAAATTTAAAAATTGTGAAAATATATTCGAATGATTATCGATCTTGTGGCATTTTTTAGTAGTTGTAGTATTTCTTTGCATTGACACTATTCCTTGACATTACACATTTTATGTATGTTTATAGCTTTAGGCGAGTATATCAATCAGTGTAAGTTTGTAAAGTAATTATATAATGCATTGCAATTGTTGTGCAGTGTATTTTGTCATTTCACGAGAATCTGTAGCAAATTAAAACCCAAGAGACAGCAGAGGTCATCACTGATTGTTATGACGTATATACAGGGTGTCCCATGACGATTAAGATAAGCAATATATCGGAACTGGGCAGTAGTAGAGAATTATAATTTTGGGGGTGTAAATTAGAGCAAATATTGCATCTTTTCTTAACATTGCGTTACCCAATGAGGTATTTGTTTTTGGTCACGTGATGTCAGATTCAAGACACCCTGTATATTAGCGAATTTTTGTGTTCCTCCCGATAAAACAATTCCAACAAACTAGCACACTTGGGGTCTAAAGTGTTTAATTCAAGAGCTACAGGTACTTAAAGGATTGTACCATTACCATTGTGACAAAAAATGGAACGAACACTAGCGTACCCGATATATTGCTTGCCTTAATCGTCGTAGGACACCCTGTATAAGTCGTGTAATGAATATCTTTTCTTATTTCTTTAGATATGAACTATTTAACGCCAGGTATTGGAAATCCAAAGAATCTAATCAATCACAGCTCTATACATAAGTCAGCTGCCAATCATACATGCAGTTTGTCACCTTTACTATCTCTTAAACGTACCATAATAAACATAGAAACTGCCATTCGACATCCACTTCATGAATGCCAGACGAGAAGTTAGTAAAAAAACAATTTTACGCAAAGCCAATGATGATATTTTTACAATGAGGACACAATATGTATTAACCCTTAACAGACACAACAAATAAAATAGAACATATCTGTTTCAATAAAATAGTATATTTAAAAATTCTTAAATATAATACTAAAACACATACTGTATAAGATAAAATTATCTTCATAAAATTTTGTATATGTACAAGAAATAATCACGGAATATACTGGATGGATTGCTTAAATAAAGAAATAAATACTGAAGCTGGAAATTGCAATTAATCACGAATAAAACATATACAGCTAACATGGTATTTTAGAAAGTCTTAAGGTATAAAGGTGATATTTCTGTGATAAACATACACTTCTTAAAGTTTTGTGATGTATTGTTGGTAATGTAAGGGCTATCGAAGTGTCTTCGGGCGGCATAAAAATCATTAATTTTAAAACTTATTCCGCAGAATGTGTCGTTTCAAACAATCGACTTGTAAAACTTAACGCATTGATGATTTTGTGATCAAGTTGACTATATCATGTGCTAAAATCGTATTTTGCTTGTGTTTATTAAAGCACTTTCACATGTCATCGTATGAAATATGCGATCATAAGACATTTGGTGAACAGCAAAACTATCCACTATTCACGGTGTTTATTCCACAGAATTGACGGAAAATGCTATCATCTTAATCTTCTGCCTCATAACTTCAATACGCTCTATAAAAAAATGATGCTCTAATATCAAAAGCAAAACACATTTCAAAATATTACAATAAAACTAATTCCATCCTTGTGGTGGCTACGATCAGAAGTAAGTAAGTAGTATGCCTAGATGGTGCAAGTTTGAATGATGAGCCCTTTATGGCGTGTCGAAGCCAGATAATGGGTGTCGTTTAAGGGCCATGTAAGAGGAGGCCATTAGCTCCCTGAACTTTACACAATATATTTTTGGATATTTTTAGTTATGTGGTTTTATCACCGTATGCTTAAATCTGTATACCTAGTATACTTATACCATTCCTAAGAACAGTTTGAAATGTAACGTATAATGATATAATGTAATAGTTTATTTTTAAACCCGTCCGGTAAGAAAAACATATCGTTCTATTATATTTGTCACGCCAATAGGTGGACAAAGGCTTTCAGTTGCAAAAAAATGAATGTTGCTTGCGTTTTTTTTTTTTGTATTCAAAGTAAACATTATAAAATGTACGTCGGTCTGTCCATCTATCTGTCTGATAATCCTTGACCAGTTAAAAATTACACAAGTGTCGATATGATCTTTATAAAATTTTCGCTACTGGGGTGACAACAAAAAGATTTTAAAAATCGAACCAATGGCGGCTAAGTAATCAACAGATAATAATGATTAACCAATATACACCTCTAAAAGCACAATTCTGGTCCCAAGTATTTTGGGCAAAGGCTTAAAACAATGCTTCTTGTTACTATCACTGAGAGCTTCGCCCAGCTCTGCACTGACCATTATCCGTTTTTTTTTAGATTAGGAGTTAATTTAGGAAGAACGGGAGGTCGGTTAAGGAAACTATAGTTTCTTGCTTTAACATGAGGTATGCAGAAAGCACCCAGTTAATTTAGATGTTTCATGTATATTATGCTCTTGGTTTGTACCACTATTTTTGAGTAAAATATGAGTTCTTGTGCCTCTTAAAAACCCTAGCAACGACACCTCGAGAAAGGGCGGAGAACATATTTGTTAGTGATTTTTACTCGCACTTTCATTTATAGATATTGCTATATGCGCTGCCTTAGGCATGTGTGTAATCAAGCTAGGTCTTTATAATACACAAAAAGGTTGACCATTCTACACTTTCAAAGCGATTTTTTAAAATACCATGCATAAAATGCTAGTACTGGGCACCTCAGATGATATATAAGTACAAGAGTCGTTCATTCACAGTAAATTAAAGCTAATATGGTTAAGGGCGTATGACATCAGATGTGCAGTTTGCAAACTATGACACGTTTAGATACTTTTCAGTCATGCAAGGTGATAACTCAAATGCATTTTCCGGGTACAAGCTATATGAGATGGAGCCATTCGGTAACTTGATAATTTCTCACGCTATATGTAATAAAACATATAAATTAAAAAATACCTTTCTTTATGTCAACAACGTGCTCTACCACTGAGTTTTAAATATTGTTCAAAAGTGGTATAATGGTACTGGTCCACTAGTGGACTACTTGGACTTGGACTACTATATCTAACAAATAGCCTTTTGCACTACATCAGCGAGTCCTTAACATTTTGTTTCGGTGTTAGTAATCGAAATAATTCTAGCCAAGGACTAGGAGCATTTTAACCAAAATTTATTTCATTGAAATCTTACAGTCAAATTTGTTTTGTTTTAATAACCATTATGGAAAGAACTGAGCTGTTGAAAACAACTTACTTGATTTTAATGCAATTTTTATATATAGATAATGTAAAAATGTCCGTTCTTTTCACTTAACCTTACCAAAACACATACACTGGAGTGAATATGATGGCGAGTTGCAGAATGACTCCGATAAACATATTTATGTTTTTTTTTCACAAAAGGCACACAAAAGCCTGGAATCAGCGCATACGGACAACACATAATAGACCAATTCATAATTCAACTGAACAAATCTTACACAATGTATTAAAAGCAGCTTTGATTAGACAATAATTAAAAAAAATTGTGGATCGCACAAGATCGGCGATATCATCATTCAATTAATGTTTTGACCCGTCTTCAGATTTTAAGTAAGACAGTTTGGCACATGTTTGAGAGCCGTAATCAGAATCGCGCTCCTAGTTATTTATGAAATTTGGAATACACAAAGCTTTCCCAGGTTCGTCTCAGAATTTATGACAGAATTAATACATTCACGTACGTAAATATAAAAAAAATGTTCGAAAATAAAAGAAAACAGTCTTCTAGTGGAATGTAGTCGATTGAAATAAAGTTGATATTATGTTATAAATATCTTACGTATTATTTTTGGGAGCTATATCTTTCGTACACTTGTCCTTAATACAATAGTTGACGCGAGATTTGTTTCAATTAAATTATAGAGAACTATTTATTTTTCAACCAGACTGGTCTCTAGTAAAAACAGGTAAAATGGGTAAAAACAGGTAAAAGGGCACAGCCGAAAGGGCAAAAGTTGAAGATAGAGATGGGAAATGCAGTACTAAAAAGCTAGCTGCGTGTAAGCTTACGTCATAGAATTATATCTTAAACAGTCAATTCACTTCAGTACATTTCGAACATATAAAGAGAGCAATCAACACACAATGCAGTTACATTTGACTACAAAAACGGCCAGCCAAAGTGCATATTTGTGAGAAAATCCTTAGCGATTAAAGACTTTTCAAACTGAGCCTTGCTGTGCGAATGTGCGACTCGCAAGCGTTTCGTGATATGCTAAAGGCGGGTTCTGACTGTTCAGTTTCACTGAATCAGTTTGACTGATTCAGTATTAATGAAAGCGGCGTTCGTTCTCATTGTTTTCATAACCTTGAAGTGCTAAAACTGATGGCTCTCGTGATGACAGAAAAGATTCTCGCACGTCAGTTTGACTTTTGTATTCAATTTTTAATATTGATTTAAAGGCGGCTTCTGACTGTTCAGCTTCACTGAATCAGTTTGACTGATTCAGCATTAATGAAAGCGATGTTTGTTCTCACTGTTCAGTTTTAATGGGCCCCACAGACATTGTTCTTTTTCATCAGGTTTGCACGACGTGCCAACCCATGTCGGTTAAACCGATGGAACGCTACCTCCACACACTGTTCGGTTTTCTTTCAGTTTCTCGCAAATTTTTGGTCCGTTAACATGGATAATACTTTAGCATTGGCGGCGGCTTTAGCTATTAAAGTGAAATACAACAAGAGAAACGGTCTAAATGGGTGAAACAGTGGCTTTCAAAAAGAGGCCAATTCTCCCATATAAATCTATTAGAAGAATTGCGTCTGGAACCAGGGGATTGGTACAATTATTTGAGGATGGATGAAGAAACATACTTAGAATTACTTAACTCAGTAGCACCTCTAATAAAAAAAACAGGATACTTGGATGAGACAAAGTATTTCCCCTCATGAACGTCTGACAGCACATTTTTGATAAGTGTCGCTAACCCTAGATACGCTTACTCGAAGGAAACCAGAACGACACTGCAAAATCCCGTCGTGATAGCACGATGAACGGCCACACATGTACCGAGTTGCACGATGGTGTTTAAACCGACGGCGACGGGTAAAATCAAGCTCGGACAGATTTTTTGGAACGACGGTCAACACGACGGTTTTCCGGCACACACGGACCGAAATGAGTGTGATCGGTTGGCACGTCGTGCAAACCTGATGAAAAAGAACGCTGTCTGTAGGGCCCTTAACAAATCATTTTAGCTGATTCCGGATTCATGAAAACGACGTTTTCATAACCTTGCAGTGCTAAAACTGATGACTCTCATTGTGACGGAAAAGGTTCTTGCACGTCAGTTTGACGTTTGTATTCATTCTCCAATACTGATTCAGTCAAGATGAATGAAAAGTAGGACTGGCTTTCAGTTTCACTGAAAGTAGAAACCCACTGATCAGTTTTAATAAAAAAGGTGTTCTCACGTTCATTATCTGTTCAGTATCACTGAATCAGTCAAACTTATTCAGCGAAACTGAATCGTGCAAGGTCAATGAGCCTTAAAACCGCTGAAGCTACGCACTTAAGGTGAAGAACTCGTACAATTGATCTGACTTACTGGTTATAACCCACATGACTTAAATATTTTATTAGGGATACAGTTTAGTTAAGCACTATATTTTTACAGATGATTGAATTGATCTAGTTTATAATGACACAACGTTATAAATAAATATAACGTTGAATGCCACAAAAAGTTCACTTCAAATGCGCGAGTTACAGGGTACCGTGCAATAAAAAATTAGCGATCATTATGGATAGGTGCTTGGTCCATAATGGCTCAATAGGATTTACTTCCACCAAAATAATTTATTTGTGAAATAAAAACAACAAAAACATAGTTCTTTGGTTTTTCAACTTCAAAAAGGGGTTCTACTTCCCTAGAAGTCGTTCGATACTATCCTCATTAATAATGCAATAAGGCTTACATTACGGGTAAAATAATTACATTTATATTGTAAATAATTACAATAGAAATGTCTTTATTCTTTATCTCATTTGCACCGCAGCAAATCGTTTGGATTCGCAAAATAATGTCCTTTAAATGAGAAAATAACCAGAGATTAACCGGCTTCTTGTTAATAAATATCAGTACAATTCTATGACCTAAGCATACTCACAAAATAAAATTATTGCACTAAATACAAATTTTAATATGGCTTTTGGAATTTCATACGCCTAAGAACTTTAAAACTCAAACATCACTAGTTCTTCGAAAAGCTCATCTCTATATGGTTTTGAATGAAGTAGACGAAATTAAAAATAAATTTTCAGTTAGAATAATTTTTTCAAACAAATCATAATAATAAAAAATAAGTCTACCTCAATCACAACGTACACAGCAACAACACAAACGTATAGGCATAGGGATGTCCCGAGTCAACTGAGGATACAGAGCAGAGAACATAGTTATCATAACTCCTGGAGCTCTCGATGGCTAATATCAGAACGAAATATCGCAAAAATTACTAACGTTTCGGCAGCATGTGTAGCATTTATTCAATTAGGGAATACAAAAGGATTGTTAAACAAATATCACAATTATTGAAAAATATCGATTGAGGTTTATTGAAGATGTATTTTAATTTAGGACTTCAACAGATACAGGGTGTCCCAAAAAATTGTGTCAAGCGGAAGTCTTGCACACCTAGAAGTATCTGAATCACCCCCATATATATTATGCAATTTTTTGTAGTTTCCGAGTTATGAATTTTTTTCTAAATTTTAGAGAATTCTCTACCTTGACAACTTAAAACTGTTCCAAAAGAAAAATTAAAAGACTTTTCCAAATTCTCTTTTTTGCTAATTAATCTTTAAGAGTCTACTGTTCATACATAAAGGAATCGGCTTAGTAAATCTGATGAAAGTCATGAAAATTGTAGTGTAAAGTGAAAAATTTACGTTCTGTTAATTATGACTCAAATTTTCGACTCGCAATTAAAAATCTAAAGAGGTGATTTTATGATTTCTGTGCAGGTCTAAAAACTTCTTCAGACTCTCAGCTACCATAAACATTAAAAAAAGGTGTACCTAATGGGGCTACTTTGTCTCCAATCGACCTTCAACGACAAGAGGTGGAGATTTCTTGAAATTAGCGATGGGATTTTAAATGAAACAATAACTAAGTTTAAGGCGCTAATAGCCGAATGATTGTCAGTGCCGCATTAAAAAACGTTCAGTGCGACCAGAATATCGATAGATGACTATCTGTGTCACTTTGCTAAGATTTTTTTTACATGTACGACTTCTTTTTTGGAAGTGGGAAATTGTAAAGTGAAACGAAATTATCAAATGTCTTCACTAAGTTTATTAAATTCTTGTTCGATGCATAATCTACATCCTCTGAAAAAATTGTTTTTTAAATCAACAAAAGCTCCTCGATTGTTTTTATTGTTTCTTCAGCCTGTTTTAATTTGTTGCGTAATTCGATGATGTTTCGACACTCTTAAGCATAAACTAGTTTTTTCTAGTAGTCCCAAACAAAAAACTCTATCGGATTTAAGTCAGCTGACCGTGGCGGCCATTCAGTGGGTCTACCACGACCTATCCATTTGTTGCATAGTCTCTTGCAGGAAACAGCATCGTTAAATTCAGTTGTCGTGCACTCAAGGTCCGTAGGAATAGCCAAGTAGTCAGACAACAGAAAACACCAATCCAAACAAAATCGTATCGCTTTAAAGCCGCAAAGACATACAGACGACTGAATAAAGACAACGAAAACAACCTATGCAATGACAGATTTTGAAAAGACAACACAACAATATCACAGCTATCTCTTTCTAACATCGCCATCGTTCACTGCGTTAGCGTTAGCCCTTCTTGTTGGCGCTCAGGTAAAAACCGGTTTTGAAGAAGGCGCTCTTTGTGGTTTTTTAGCAAGAAATAGGATCTTTTTTTTAATAAATTTTTAATTTATGCAACGTCTATTATTGCGGTACTGACAATCAATCTGCTATTATAGGTTATTGATGAATTGAAAAATACATCGCTAATTTCAAGAAATCTTCGCCTCTTGTCTTTGAAGGTCAATTGGAGCTAAAGTAGCCCCAAGTACTACTTTTCTTCAATGATTGTGATAGCTGAGTGTATGAAGAAGTTTTTAGACCTGCTTCGAAATCATGAAATCACCTCTTTGGATTTTTCATTTCGAGTCGAAGATTTAAGTCATAATTATCAGATCGTAAATTTTTTTTTTTTTTTTTTTTTTTTTTTTACTTTTGTGTCATCGGCATCGACTACTTTGGTCATTAGCCTCGTGTTCTGTGTAGGCTTTGTTACTGTTTCCCGGCGCCACTTAGGAACAGCACTGTTAATTAGAAGCCAACAGTGAATGCTCAGGTGGGGATTCTCGCTGAGCTTTTTTTTTTTTATGGATATTTATTTTTGGTTGAAAAAACCAGAAATAAATTTCCGCCTCTAACGAGAATCGAACCCGGGACCTTCCGGTCACGAGCCCTCGACCCTAACCACTGGGCCAACCCACCCCCCAGATCGTAAATTTTGCACTTTACAATAAAATTTTTATGACTCATCAAAGTTACGAAGCAGATTGTTTCTTTTGGAACAGTTTTAGGTTGTCGAGGTGGATAATTCTCTAAAATTTAGAAAAAAATTCATATCTCGGAAACTACACAAAATTGCATAACATATATGGGGGTGATTCAGATACTTCTAGGTGTGCTCTACCTCTGGACTTCCGTTTGACACTATTTTTTGAGACACCCTGTATAATTTCACTGAACAAAGGGGGTGAGGCTTGTAAATAAAAGTTTGAATCACAACTGATAATCGTACTAATGTTATTCAAACATAATGGATAATACATAAGACACTTTTAGGAAAAACATAAGACATGTAATATTGAATTTACTACTTACTTATTGAGGCTCACAACTTGGTGTCGACTTTAAAAATATAATGGTAACAAAACGATTTGGAGTTTTGTGAGAGGAATCGTACTAGCAATGCATCTTGAAGGAGTTATAAAGTTCAATGCGGACGACTGCCCTATTCTGTATCCTTTTAGACGGACAAAACTGGTTGTTTGCTGCAGCGATTCTGACAAGCGCAAATATTGGGAAATGGTGCAAATCAGTAAAATACAACTGATATTACATTTTTGCGCAAATACGTTTAAAGTGTTGAAAATGAACTTTGAGTTCAGAAATATCGCAAAAAGTTTTCTTCTAATTTTGTAATACCCATTATTTCTGTTATAACCTATAGATATTACGAAGAAGCCTCTAATGCCTCTAATATGTGGAAATAGTTGAATGTCAGCTGATTATTTATAATTTGTTTTAATGGCATCGACTGCAAATGTTATTATTTAGTTATCGGGTCTTTCTGAAAATGTACCTTTTTAAAAGTATTCCTAAAAAGTTGAAAATTCATTGCCTAAGGCTAGAGAAGTTGCAGAAAAAAGTCGTGATCACAAATAATCATGAAGAGCCACTAGCTGCCAGCAACGATAATGTGCACAATAGTTTTCTGACAGAGCATTTTTGAAAATCGTTAAAATTGCATTTTTAAACATGAAATTTCCTATACATATAACTTTTGGAGAATAATTTTGTTCAATGCGATAGGTAATTTCATGACGTCGCTTGAAATTTTTTTGAATAGTAATTTTAGGATGTTTTCAGAGGCTTCACCTCAATATTTTTTTTACATAATATAGGATAACATATTGTTTCAATATTGTTTGCATTTTTAATACACTTAACCAATGTTTACGATCACGTTTTTTCGAATACCCCATAAATACATTTCATATTATATAAACAGATATGTAAGAGTTTAACACTTCTACCGATTTTTTTTGTTTATTAACATCATCTATTAGTGATTTACACGATATTCCTGATATCTGCGCTTATTCAAAATATATCCGGATTCGTACAACTAATAGTGTGATTTCAAATATGAATCCTGATATTTATTTCATTCAACTTCGTTGAAATGATTAAATTACTAACGTTTCAGCTACAAGTTTTCTGAAAGTACAAGGATGTTTCAAAACAAATCTCTAACATTTTCTACTTTGAAAATGGTTGCAAGAGTAGCCGAAGCATTTATGAACTGTCTACTGGGTGTCCCAGAATTTCCTTGACACGTGATATTTTCGTAACGAAAAACGGTTCAAGCAAGAACTGAGTGGTACTTTTAAAGGTACTATAGGGTCTATCATACCATGCATTCAAAACATTTTTTTTGTACGTCAACCCCTAAAACTCACCCCCAAGTTTTTTTTTCAAATAGCACCCCATATGTTTTCCTACATAAATGATATCCCCATTTTATTTAAAATCTTGTGGTACCTTTAATTGCATATGCAAACTTATTTTTTCCGTAAAATCATAAGCATAAAACAAATGAAATGATAATTTGTTTGACGCCTGATATTTTAACAAAAACGGATAAAAGAGAAAAGTAAGTAGGTTTTTCAAGGGTAGTGAATGACCTATCACCCCTAGCTTGTTGTTTCAAATTTCAATCCACAATTTTGCCTGGAAAATAAATTCTTTACTTGAATTTAATTATCGTAGTGCCTTACTTTTTATGCCCTTACTGCAATTTATCGTTAATTTTGGCGCCCGTGTGCGGGGCACGCCCTGCACACGGGGTTGGCGCGGCTTGATATAGCCATAAAACTTTTTCACGTTTTTGCACTTAGTTTTGTTGTCACATTTTTTTTATTAGTTGATTCATGATAATAAAAAAAATATATTTTCCACGCATGTTTTAATTAATTTATGCTTACGATGTCATGGATTAAACGAAAAAAATTAACGATAAACTGCAGTAGGGGCATAAAAAGTAAGGCACTACGATAATTAAATTCAAGTAAAGAATTCATTTTTCCAGGCAAAATTGTGGATTGAAATTTGAAAGAACAAGCTAGGGGTGGATTCCAGGGGTTTAAGTAAGAAAAAAATGATTCATAAGCAAGGAATGATAGGTCATTCACTACCCTTGAAAAACCTACTTACTTTTCTTTTTTATCCGTTTTTGTTACAAAAATATCAGGCGTCAAACAAATTATCATTTCATTTGTTTTATGCTTATGATTTTACGGAAAAAACAAGTTTGCATATAAAATTAAAGGTACCACAAGATTTTAAATAAAATGGGGATATCATTTATGTAGGAAAACCTATGGGGTGCTATTTGAAAAAAAAGTTGGGGTGAGTTTTAGGGGTTGACGTACAAAAAAAAAATGTTTTGAATGCATGGTATCATAGACCCTATAGTACCTTCAAAAGTACCACCCAGTTCTTGCTTGAACCGTTTTTCCTTACGAAAATATCACGTGTCAAGGAAATTCTGGGACACCCGGCATTTCAACGGATGTGATTTAATTAATAGATCAATTGAATTAATTTAATGAAGTGAAGAACAACGAATCAGAGAGACAGCCACTGGATGAAGCCAACCAGTTTTCCAGGTTTTGATAGAAATGAACTCTTGTTTGTTCATCTGTCAGCTTGAATCGGGACAGCCCAGCCAAAACCCATGCACTAAAAAAGCCCGACCACTCCCTCCTCCCCCCCCCCCCATCCGATCTCATTGATCGTAATCGTTTCCGGCGACCGCTTGCTCCTCCCCCACTCCACCCCCACCGTCCCCCGCGTCCCCCAGCGACCCGTTGTTGCGTACCTCCATGTCTAGGTCATCGTCCAGGTCTGCGGCCGCGGCCGCCCCAACCGGTTTGATACGCTGGTGCGACTTGCGGGGGTCGAACGGGTCCACCACTATCTGTTCGGTGCCTTTGATCTCCGCTCTGCAGAATGGACACCCTTGGCTGCCCTGACCCTCGGAACCCTAGAAGATATAATCGGTATAATAATAATAATAACAGCAGTTATTGACAATACAGGGTGATTGGTAATTCGGTACAGATATTTGGGGAAGTGATACTAGAGGTGGTAAGCTGTAAAATTGACCATTGCCAATAGGGTACTTGTAGAGGTCTTAAAATCGTCTCGAGAGTAGACATAGTGTAAAGAAAACCATATCAAGAAGCATTAGGAAACAAAAAACATGATTTTACTGACGACCAAAAAAAGATATTTGCAAAATAAAATAAGGATATATTCAAATTTTTCCACGTGACTTAAAACAACGGCTGACGTCACAGGTATCTTATCGATATCGACAATCGATACTGCTACAGCGCAGATCAGTGAGATTCAACTGCAAACTAGAGATGATCTGAATTCTTTAACAATGGGACTCAATTTATTGATACTTAAACATATTTGAAACAGGCAATTAACCCACTAGCATTTTCGTTGCAATACATTTTTATATCTGTTAGGTATCACAGTTCATCCTGTTTGTGACCGAGATTCGCAACTAATCGAAGCCATCATTTTATTTTGGCGCATCCCATTATGAATAAATCCAAAAATAGAATCTAATTCAAGCCCATCCCTACAAAGTGAATTAGTAATCTAGCCTAACTTTTATTCTTTTAACTTTTGTATATACTTTTGTGTGTGACTGTATTTTGTGGTTATAATGATCAATGGGTGTGTTCAACGGGACCTAGCGCAAAAGCGCTAGCGTGGAAGCGCTTGCAGGCGCTAGGAGTTTCCGTTGAACGACTTTCCTTTTGACGTGATAAAACTGTCATATCCATTTCCATATTTTAATATTTATTATTTGTAGTGTCAAAAACCTAGGCTACAAAATCACAAAACCTGATATTACATTGACACTAAACAAAGGTAACTGCTTCTCTCAGAACTACAAATAACTTTTTTTCTGTTATGTGCTGCTTTGCTAACCAAACAGCGCTTTTTTAAAGCGCTTACCAAGCTAACTGGCGCTTTTTTGACAGCTTGTCGTTCATCGGTTAGTTAGCGCAAAGCGCCCACAAGCTCTGACGTCCGCTAAGTCCCGTTGAACACTACCAATGTCAAAATGTTAGGTTAGCACTGGCTATCGATATCGAATATCAGTACTTTACATCCCATCACTATAGGATATCACTGACGTCAGAGGTTGTTTGCGCGGCATTTTCCGGCATTTGAAATAATTTTTGGAATATCTCTCACAGCCGATTCCAAAAAACCAAACAAGTGACAAACATGATACTAGGCTCTAAGGAACGCATAAGCGACTTAATATTTTTTTCTGCAAGTACCCTATTCCTAATAGTTTCCGCGAAAAATTGAATTTTAGAGATGTTCATTAAAATGCAGACGTTCCAACGAAAACCCTAATAAAGCAAAATTTTATTGTCGGATTTTGCAATTTTTGGTATTAATCCTCATAAAATATGCTATTATACGTCATTATCGACTAAAAGTGATCACTTATTTATTTATTTATTAAGGTTTTTAGGATACAAACAGAACAAGATCCAAAAATAGTATCCCGATGTTACTGATGTAATATCTAGCTTAAGTGAAAATAATCACATGCATTACATATCACAAAGAGGTATAATCCGAAATTTATAAAAATAATCTATGCTAAATTACATTACTTCTAGAAACTGAATTTTAAATCTTGTTTTAAATGTTAATAAATTTGTTGCAAATAAATCCAAACTACTATCAATGCAATATGAATTAACAACCTTAACCACTTTGACTAGAGGTGCATTTTGGTAATAATTGGTTCTACAATCGTGTATCAAACACTTTGAGAGATAGTGTAAAAATCAGCATGTGTTGGAAAGTGACTTCAAGAAACGTTACAAAAAATGAATTTATCTTGAAAAGTCACCAAATAATTAACCGTGCACTTTATGGTGAAAACATGCCCATCTTTCTAGTTATCCATTGGTACCATAAACTTGTTGTAAATGTGGTAAACACAGGCAATAAGATTGCATTTAAGTTCTCAAAGCATAATGGATCTCCGAAGGTACAAAGTTTCAGTTGAAGTTTATTATGGGTACTTGAATAGTGTGCTATTACATCATGATTACTCATAAAAAGTGATCACTTAACCAAAACTTTGGTATAGGGTCTCAAAATTGCATAATTTTAAAAGAAATATTCAAGTTGTAATTTAAAGTGGATTCTTCTTAAAAAGTCGCTAGGTAATCTCTTAAAAGTAGCTAAGTAATCAAGCAGAACATGCAAGTCACGTTATAAAGTAACGTGTATCCGTACGTCATGTACAGGGTGACCTAATAAGGATGGACGCCGGCAATATCTCGGTAACCGTTAATCATATAACTTCGAGCAAAAAATATTGTCAGGTAAATCGGCTAAGAGAAATCGCTGGAAATGATTCTCAAATTCCGCAAGTGGCCGCTAGGGGGCGCAACTGTTACGATCAATCAGAAAAACGGCTTTTTCTCAAATAATATGCAAATAAAGGTATATTATCAATTCTACTACTTTCGTAATAATGCGTGATAATTGTTATGATGTCAAAAACCATCCTGTAGCTACCGAGTCAAGATAGGCTTGGACAATTTTTATGTATTTTTATTAGGCAAGAAAAGCTCTTTCAAACGAGACCTAGCTTGTTTAATTCCGTTAACTTACACCAAAGTTATGGCCATTTAAATAAAAAGCTTTATGACATTCCCCCACCACTACATGTTACAAGAGCAAAAAACGATTAACGAAAAAAATCGAGAATTGTTCAGTCTACATGATGGTAGAATTTATAATACCTATACCTTTATTTGCACATTTTTTGAGAAGAAGCCGTTTTTCTGATTGACCGTAACAGTTGCGCCCCCTAGCGGCCACTTGCGGAAGTTGAAAATAATTTCCAGCGAATTTCTCTTAGCCGATTTACCGGACAATATTTTTTGCTCGAAGTTATATGATAAACGGTTACCGAGATATTGCCAGCGTCCATTTTTATTAGGTCACCCTGCACAAATGAGATGTCGTAAATCATCCAAAATGAAGTAGGTCTAAAATTAAGCATGCTGTCTCTCGTGAACACACTATGGATTGATCATTAACGAACGTACGCTGAAGCTGTGCTGTATATCGACAATAATGAACGTATGCCTATGCAAGTTAAGATCCAGTGGGCTGTGACAGCTGCGTCTCTACTTTTAGAACTGACAACGCTGCCGGTGTTCACGCATCCACGGAAATTATCTACAGTTTCAGCTTTAGCGTACGTAAGTTCACGATCGATCGACAGTGTGTTCAGTAGTGGTCATTATGTTTACAAATGAGGAATATGAAACTTTTTTAAGTAGAAATCTTTGGACGGATGAGTCCAGATATAAATGAAAATCTATGGATATAAGATACCGTATCTAGTCTGCGCTTTCGAGGTTTTTAGACATTTTCTGATACGAATTTGGATCGACATATCTAGGTTATACAAGTTTTAGTTCACTTTGGACATTTAACAGCGCATCAAATGTTCTACTTTATTTTATAGTTGGAGATTTAACCGAAAATCAACTTACCGCCTGCCACGCAGTCAGACAGGGAGTACAGAGCAGATGTCCGCACGGCTCTATACGAACGTCTTTGTCGTTCTCCGCGCATATCTTGCATAACTGGAAGGTACTGCCCATCTCACAGTACAGCTCGTACTGTTCTTGTGTTACGGAAATGTGGTCTTCGTGCGATGGTTGCACCGCCCACGATAGATCGGGATTTACAGGCCGGCCGTCAGGATACAGATAGCTAAGTACAGCACAAAAATTAGTATCACGTTCTTACGAAGTTTAAAACAATATACAGAAATATGAGGGTTCCAGAGAGAACTTTCAGGCAAGTTGTTTCGATTCCCAAGGCTTTTCTTAATATGCATATGGTATATTTTTTTACTTACAATGTCAATTAGAAAAAGGCGGGTACAGTATTTCAACTGCGAAAAATTGGATACAGGATTAAATCATTAGAAAAAGCCGGAGATCTTAAAGCTGCATAATCAACGGAATAGATAGATAGGTAGATAAATATACTTTATTGTCTAAGAATTACAAGATTCTTATTGACAAAGCTATATAAAAAACAAAATTTGTAGGATATTCACTAAAACCCGTCATAGAACTCATCCAGTGTATAATACGGCTTTTCTAACAGAACATTTCTAAGTTTTTTAAGGAAAACTTTCAAATCATTTAGAATTTTGAACGAGTGAGGAAGTTTGTTGTAAATCTTCACTTCATTGTAAATAATTGAATCTTTAATGAGTCATTCATTAAGGTCTTAACTATCTAAATTTTGAAAAAGAGGCTGGGTCACAGCATGGAGGAGACTCTGGTGCTAACAGCCAAGCTTTCGGCAATGTTTATTGCCATCTTCAGGGCTTTAACGTTGAGGTTTGCCAATTTGAAAACAGCAATTGCATTGAGTGCAACACGACTTCTAAATGCAATTAAATAATCGTCACAATTTTTGATAAAATCTTTCAAAACCTATGCTATCATGGCGTCTTCTACTGACAGGTCAGGACACAAACGAACATATACTTGTAAATTACAAACACACAGGAACGACCTTTACATGTTGAAATTTTTTACGGGTTTTTAAAATTTCAACATGTAAAGGTCGTTCCTGTGTGTTTGTAATTTACAAGTATATGTTCGTTTGTGTCCTGACCTGTCAGTAGAAGACGCCATGATAGCATAGGTTTTGAAAGATTTTATCAAAAATTGTGACGATTATTTAATTGCATTTAGAAGTCGTGTTGCACTCAATGCAATTGCTGTTTTCAAATTGGCAAACCTCAACGTTAAAGCCCTGAAGATGGCAATAAGCATTGCCGGAAGCTTGGCTGTTAGCACCAGAGTCTCCTCCATGCTGTGACCCAGCCTCTTTTTCAAAATTTTGGCCACAACCCCAAGATTTTCTCATCTAAAATATGTATAACTATGTATACCCAAGCCCCTTAAGTCCGCAATGATATGGCGGTGTGCGTACCACAGTTACACCATGTTTTGCTGCTATATCTTCTACAGCATATTTCATAAAACGATGCCTGCGTAAATTTGCTATAATATGTATAAAAGTTCCTTTTTTATCAAATTATCTTCAATTTCCATATCTTTGGAGGTTAACCAGTCGATAATCTCTTGTTTCCTCCAAGATGAAGTTGGAGCCTTCTCTATGCGTCGTGAATGATAGCTTGCGATATCCATAACTACCACTGAATCAGTCGGAAGATATCATTTTACCAAAACATCCGAATTCATGCCCTTGTGGTAGTCTTCTGTATGGGAGAACTGAAAGGTTAACGAACCTTTTATGTACAAAGCAGGTAGGAGTTTAATTGCTCTATACATTTCTGAAATGGACTACAATTCTTTTGATGGCCTGACGAAATCCTATTCTTATTTTCTTCAATAATAGGAGTATTTTGTCAATTGTTTGATAAAATATTTTTGTGATCAACAGATTTGAGTAAACCGACCTCGTGTATCTATTCTCTTGAGCTTTTACCAGCTAATTAGCTATTTTACATAAACCTCCACTCTGTCTCCCTCAAACCATTCCTAACGGTATAGTTTTGGCAACGGACAGTAAAACTTAATAATGAATTTATTAAATAACATCAACTCACAATCCTTCTCTATACCCGTCAAGCAGAGCCTGTATGAGACTTTTGTTCTGGGGTATGGTCTGTAGTATCTCTCCATCACCAGTCACGTATCCAATTGCCCACTGGCCCAGTCTAGTGCAGGACAGTCGAAACACGTAACTGCCCGCTTTATTTGAGTACCTGCAACAACCGTTGAATCAAAACAGCTGAGTATGAATGAATCTTGGATTATCGTATGCGACACTTGGAAACATGGCAGAGTAGAGAAATCTGTTTAGCATAAAAAATCTCAAATTGAGAAGTAACATTTTTTAAAGACGGTAATAGTCGGTATAAATATAACCCTCAGTTTGACAGACATCGAAGCTTAAAAAACAGGGATAAATTGCTCAATGAAATATCTGGTTATGAAATCCCAGGTGTCAAATTGAAATCAAAATTCAATTATACATCTTTGGATTTACAAAATTTATCGCACTTTGGCTCCATAGCAAAAAAAGATAGAAATACCTTTGTAGACGCGCTTTCACTTCATCGTAGGTTAAGAAGGCTACATAGCCAGGATGAGTCACAGCTAAAATCTGCCAATTGCGAAGAAGTGTCGCCCATGGTTGGAACAGCCTGGAATCACAAAATTCAACAATCACTAATAAAATATCGATTAGCGATGTGGCGTTCGTGAACGAGTCGTCAATTGAATGGCTTTTTTAAGGTTTTTAAGGAAGATAATTGTTGGACAGAATCTTGGCGGGAAAAAATTTGGTATGGATTTTTAATTACCTACTTAATGTAGCGACAGTACGGGGTTTTAGGAGAAATACTAGATACCCAAGCAAATAATGAGTTTACGAAAAAAAATTATATGCCACTGTTCTAAATCGTATGTATTGGAGCACTATACCTTTTTTGAACGTTCCTGGCAAAAAAGAACTGTATTGAGCTAAGAAAGCTGCCATCCTCGTTCCATCAGACCTACAGGAAAATATACAATGCTACCGAGCCTCGAGGTGAGGGAGCGTGACACTGTTGCCAACTCAAAGATGGTTTTCCTAAATTCAGTTTTGATCTCACTGGGGAATTTTCCGGGTAAGAAGCCTCAAAATTGAGAACTTTCGCGGTCACAATACTCGCTGTGAAAAGTAAAATTGAGTACTATTGAAGTAAATTGACCGCTGTAGACTTTGTGGCTTCCAGAACAGATTCTTAAAAGTGGACAACAACAGAAAAGCCGAAATTAGCAGAAGAATGGTAAACCATGAAGTCTAGATTGTACCAGAGTTCAAGAAGAGAATAGCCCGGAAGCATAAAACCACTAAGGCCATGAGCACCTATTGTAACGAAATTTTAGTATAGTCTATATTGTATCTAGCCAATACAGTGGCGTATATAAGGGGGGGGCCCGGGTTCCCCCCCCCCCCCCCTCCGAAACCAGCCACGCATTCAGTTTTGACGTCTGGAAGAGGCTGAAGTTAGGATTATAATACGCCAATATTATAACGTATGAAAATTTTTCCAATTGGCCCCCCCCCCTCCCCCGAAATCGATTTCTATATATGCCACTGAGCCAATACTACATGCAAGGCACTGCTTTCGTTGTGGCTATATTTGTGTATATAACGTGTGGAAACATAAATACAAATACTGAAATTCAGGATTAAAAACTTTCTGTTAGGCAATTCTTCAGTGATCAAATAGAGCTCTGATAATTGTTCACAATAACAATTTGACATAATATTCATAAGCAACTTCGCATGTGCATTGACACAAACCTTCTCTCTTCAAAAATGTAAAAATTACCCAGAAACCCTTATAACGCAGAAATTAATAATGTTAGAGAAATATATAGACCGAGCATAAAAATGGATTTCTAGACGTTGATGTGAAATAATTTTGAAGAAACAGTTTTTTAATTTTTCATGACTTTTTAGACCGAGTTTTAGACACTGTCCTGTGCGTGCAAATATTTATTTATATTTATTAGCTAAAAAAACCTATTCATTAGCTCTGCAGCATGGAAAGTGTTTTGTTTTAGAGGGCAATACATTACAAAAAGATATTGTTTAATTGTCCTACAAGGATGGGGGAGGAGACGGCTGACCCGTTTGCCAGTGTAAGAAAGCAACAAAAAAAAGAACTTTACTATTTCTTCCGTGTTCTTTTTTCAAAATTCAATACCTGCACCATATGTTGTCACCATAAATTAGTGACTGCACCTTAAAATTTAGCAAAACAGAAAACTATTCACCAATAACCACTTAAAAATGCTCATTATTTGATTCTAAGTAGTCAGCATACAGGAATTGCGTCAAGACAATCGGTCTACCTCATCTATATTCCATCGGAGCGTGATTTTCAGCAGCCTGTTCTGGAAAATCTCATTAGTTATTCGCCCGTGAAATATGTGGTGAACATTCGATGTGTATCTATATGCACATCCTGCCACTGCTTGCTTCCTCACTATGTGTACGTTTAATCGTAAATAATACACCTACGTCATTCACATTACATATTTTTGCCTTGGAACCGTATATACGCTTTACCTTTAACCATTCAACTGTAATGAATATTCCTTTTTTGCTATCGCTATGCAAGCTTTTACGCGAAAATGTGGGATGTTCTTTATAATGTATCAACTACTAATTGTTAAATTAATCAGGTAGTAGTAGAAAAAACAGAGTGTCCAACGAAAGTCCTGTGGTCCTGTAAACATACTTCATTATATTTATTACATCTTTCAAGCCGTTCGTCCTGATAGTGACAGTGCACTTCATTGTACCTTCAAGTTGAAAATGTTAAGGCAGGGGCACAATTTTCCTCAAAAATATTATGATGCGTGTCATTTTCAGCGTGATTATGGGGTAAATGACTATTAAAAAAAACATTTTTGATTGTTCCTTGAATTCACAGCTATTTTCAGCGTTACCAGCAAGGCTGTTTAACAGAATTTGATGGTAATCAGAACTTCTCGGTCATTCCTTAAATTTATACAGGGTGAGTCCTAAGTTGATACTTTTTTTAAAACTATGTATAGAAGTCGTTAAAACAAGCAACTTTTTCAAATAACTTTTTTTCGAAAACTGAAAAATAAACGAGATACAGAATCAAAAAAGTAAATCTGGGCTTGTGTATTAAGACGTACCTGGTCTGTTTATGTTTAGTTTTTCGCTCGAATGTTTGTCTTATCGATCAGGCATTGTACAACAGAAGAGGATACAGAAAAGCGCATACTACTAGAGCAGTGCCTTCTGTGAATGACCTTCATTTATTCATGTAGCTTTTAAAATGAATAAATAAATAAATAAAAAATAAAAAAATTAAAAAAATTATTAAAAGGGCAAAGTAATGTTCCACAAATGCAAAAAGAGTAGGCATTTCAATGTGGCCCTCTGCTGAACACTGGTATACATACGCTAAAACCATTAAAACTAATTGGCATTTACTGAATAGGTGATTACGTTTAGACAGGTTTGAACAATAATAATATGTTTTTTTAATATATAATTGAAACGGGTATTTAAAACTATGGTAATCAATTTTCGAGCGAAGTGTCCCTCATTTAAGCAATGCATATTTGAGAAAATGTTAAAAATCCAGCACGTTGGAAATCTATAAAACTTTTAGACAATATGAATGTTGTAATTCAGTCTGTGTGCAACAGGGTTTGCTTCATCAGCACATATTGAACGACATTTTTCATCATGTGGATTAGGGGTGAATATATGATAAAGGGGGTTTGGATGGTTCCTAAGAAAATTCAATAATTTTGATTTCAAAATTATTATACAACAAGTTTAGGTAATGTATGATTGTTAACAGGGTCAGAAGATATTGCAATTATTTCAAGTTTTACAGGTACCACTGGAAAATATACATCCAAATGTAGGGTAGCGTCTATCTTTTCTAGCGTTTGCCTTTTTCTTAGAATTCGCCATGGTCAGTCAATATCTAAAACAAACTAAATCGTGCCAAATAGTAGATCTTTGAAAGACATATATTTGTATTTTCTTTGGCATAGAATCTAAAATCTGCCAGAGAAGTGATGCCAGGAAAGTGATACATCAATAATTATTATAGTAATTGAGTGTATTTGATGGCATCTGTACAAAGGAGACATGGCTTTTCATGCATTTATATACAGGGTTAGGATAAAGTATGGAACCAAGCAAATATCTTTGAAACGGAAAGGGTGATATTGCTGAAAATTTGCAGGTAAATGTAGTGACTCATAATGTACCCGAAGAAATTATGTTAGCTGTTAATGTACTTCCGGTCTAACCGGAAGTACCGTCAACTTTTTTTAATTTAAGTGGGACGCTCTGTATATTTTTGCAGATTTTAATTCATCTTTTTTTTCCGAATACGTCCATAGTGGAAAAATGGGAAAGATAAAGCTTTTTTATTTGTCTCACAAATGCGTCCGTGGCAGTCTGCGGTCTTCCCGTTTTAGGTAAATTTTTAATATTCCCAGTTGAATTAAAACGTTTTAGTGTTTTAGTCACCGTGCGAGTTCTCTCGCGATCGCCAAAATCGATCATCATTAAGACTTTAAATGGCCGGCATTTTAAACATCTGAAATGATAAAGAAGCTTTGTATTTCCCGTTTTTACAGAAACTAATACTAAATCCACTATGGACGTATGCGGGAAAAAAATGTATTAAAATCTGCAAAAATATACAGGGTGTCCCATTTAGATTAAAAAAGTTGACGATACTTCCGGTTAAACCGGAAGTACATTAATGCTAACATAATGTCTTCGGATGCATTATATGTCACTACACTTGCCTGCAAATTTTCAGCAATATCATTCTTTCCCTTCCAAAGGTTCCATACTTTATCCCAACCCTGTATTTATATATTGTTACAATGTACGATGATATACTTACCAGAAAAAAATATACAATTTTTATTATAATTTTTAATATTCAACCACTTCAATAGTTTTTTGAGCATATCTCACTCTTTAGCCATGATGATATTTTCGCCCAAGGGGCAACTAGTTGCTTGTTTTCAACCTCAACAAGAGTTTTCTTGTCTTGTCAGTTGGCCACCGTCTGAGTTTGACTGCATATCCCACTAAATCGTCCTTAATGTTAACTATACATATACCTTGTCATGTCCATAGTCCAATAAATATTATAAATTATAAGTACTTTTTGTGCCATCATAATAATCACTCACCTTGTAAAAACATCAAACTCAAAATTCGATATGTAGTCGTTACACGTTAGATCTATCGTCGACTTTAACGCCATCGCCTCTAGGCCAGAGCTGATGGGGTGAACGTTGTTCAGTTCCTGACGAAAGATCTTCCAAGGTACCAGAGTGCTACAAATAAAATAACATTTATTTTTCAGTTCTACATGTTTATAATAAACAGAAATTAAAACTAGACGGAGAACATACTGCATACCAAAATATAAACTATATGAGATCCTAAATTTTACACGCGCAAGACCTTTGTCGTTTATTTGATGAGAGAAGACAATACTTCAACACAGTATCTATCAAACGTGTAAAATCAGTTTCATCAAACTAAGGATTATTTTTAATTTCCAAGTTTTTGTTGACCATTCCAAATATTTGTTCAAGTTTATTGAAGAACATTTGTGAGAACACTTTTCTTTTTTTGCCTCCAGGCCCTTCACTTGCTTTTATAGTTCTTTTTCCTTTACTTATGCCACCTTCCAAGTCTCTCAATTTCTCTTATTTCCAAGATATATTGTGGGAAGACTGTCAGATATTTTTGTAGCGTGTATAGAGGGTATCCCACATAAAGCACAACAACTAGTCTGGATGAAACTAGACCACAATTTATCGACAAAAAATTATTTAAAAAAAATCTCAATTTTTTACCTTATATTATCTGTTTAATTTTTGTTGTCTTTTTTAATCGAGGTAATCATAACTGTTGCATTGCGTGCATTTTGTTGAAACAAAAACAGTAATCATGCCTAATAATAGCTGCTGATTAACGTTCAAAAAATGGAGTCAAGTTGATTGACTCAGGACTTCCCACACATAATAATGATACCATATTATTGTTTTTCCATTGCATGGAACTATAGTCTGAAATCCTCGTGCAACCAAATCATCGCCCACCCTCCCGCAAAAGAACATCCAATACAAGAACTCTCATAAATAGTTTCATGCGTCTCCCTCCTTAGAAACTAGGACGCCACAGTTTTCATTCCGCATGCTTCAACTGAAACGATCAAGAGCCTCTAAAAGCGAAGTATGAGCTGTTTTTATATTTTTAGTTTTTTTTAATTATTTTTGCGCCGCCACTGACATGATTTTTCAGGCATTGGCGCGTTTTCCACTCTCGCCGCGATAGTCAATTCTGTGTGGAAATTCGATAAAATCAATTTAATAATTTTTGCTTTACGCAATATACATAGAACGAACTTAAGCAATACTCGTATATGTATACATCACAAGTTCTAAGTCCCTTGGTTTCTGTAACAGGCAAGGCAATGGACATGAACTCAAAAAAATACGCCGCTACGTACTTCTTCCATAGATCAATGGGCAAACTATAATGAATACAACAAATATTTCAGTTTTACAGCCCTCGACCCCCCTCCAACCACCTCAATTTCACCCCACCCAAAAAAAAACGTAGAAAATGATCAGGAACCCCTGAAACGCCTAAAAACGAGGTTTGAGCGGCTTTTATATTTTTATTTTTTTTTATTATTGCTGCACCTCCACTGACACGATTTTTCGAAAACATACCCGTTTTAAAACCTCACCACGGTAGTAATACTGTGTCAAGATTTCGTTAAAATCAATTGAATAATTTTCGCATTACGCAATATACAACGATCTAAAACAATACTCGTATGTACACATCACAAATTCTAAGTCCCTTGGTTTCTATAATGAGCAAGGCAATGTTTGAGTGGACCTAAAGAAGTGTATTATGCCGCTAGGTTTTTCATTCACAGGTCAACGGACAGCCTATTATGAATACAACAAATTTTTGAGTTTTACAACCCCTCACCCCTCAACCACCCCAAATTCACCCCCACCCAAAAAAAATGATCAGGAAATCCTAAAACGCCTAAAAACGAAGTTTGAGGAATATTTAAATTTTTTTGTTTTTTTTTGCTATTACTCCGCCTCCAATGAACCGATTTTTAAAATTATATCAGCATTATCTACTAGGACCCCAT
The DNA here is from genome assembly GCA_951848785.1 of Callosobruchus maculatus. Taxonomy (NCBI): domain Eukaryota; kingdom Metazoa; phylum Arthropoda; class Insecta; order Coleoptera; family Chrysomelidae; genus Callosobruchus; species Callosobruchus maculatus. The sequence goes on along the minus strand of CATOUR010000042.1, from coordinate 1,952,881 downwards.
AGCATACCGCTAGAAGAACGCGCACAGACAGACAGACGGATAGACAGACAGACAGACCGATAGACAGACCAACAGACAGACAGACCGACAGACAGACAGACAGACCGACAGACAGACAGACAGACGGAAATGATTGGCGTGGATCTTCGTTACGTAGGCATTAGAAACAGTGAATTTCTGTCTCTGTTATTTTGAATATTTGCGCGTTGTTTTACGTTTACGTTTGCTTTTCTTTCTACAGATAGGTTATTGCATGCTGTTAATAATATTTTTGTATGTACTTCATCAAAAGGGCTCCGTTTCTGTACCAAAGTTTGATAGGAATACCGTTATGTCCAACAATTCTTTTTTTTCTTAGATATTTTTTGAGGTATTTTTAATGTAGAACATATCACGCGTCGCCATTTGGTGTTAATCCGTTTTCTTTCAGCTAAAAATTATATCAGGTAAGATTCTGAGGTGTCGTCCTAACGGTATTACGCCCTTGATCATAGAAAGAATAACAAGCAAGGCAGTTTTCAAATGCTTGCACAACCAATAATGAGAATATTCAGTGAAATTTATTCAAATGTATTCTCTTGTAGCAAGCGTGTGTCTTTTGCATGAATGGAGACAGGAATCGATTCAGTGAAACGACAACCGCTGAACTTTTGTCGCCAGATATCCTACGCTGAGTTGCGACGTAGAACGGCACCCACTGCACATTAAAAATTGAAAGGTCGTGTAATAAAAGTAGGTGGCAACTTAACGGGAAACCGTTAGGAAGAAATTAACTTGGGTCAATAAGAACATGAATACGACTAAAATATCGTTAGAAAATTAGAAACAACATAGAACCCCCTTTCTCCCATAAGACAAAATGATATAATGCAATTGGCCCATATACAAAAAATGAAGTCAAGTTAATTGACTCAGTACTTCCCACACATTACGGTGATACCAGTTTATTATTTTCCCATAGCGTGAAGCCTTAGTCTGAGAACCCCTTGCAACAAAATCATCGCCAGTACCCCCCCCCCCCCCCCAAATTGTCATATGCCGTTAGGTCTTTCCCGCACAGCTCAATGAACAGCCTATTATCAATAATACAAACTTTTCAGTTTTACAAACTGGAACCCCTAAAACATCTAAAAACGAAGTTTGAGCTGTTTTCATATTTTTAGTTTGGTTTTGATTATTGCTACGTTGCCACTGACACGATTTCTAACAAGCATACGCATTTTCCATCCTCACCACAGTAATAATAATAATGTGTAAAAATTTCATTAGAATTAGTTTAATAGTTTCGACGTTACAAAATACAAAACGATCTAAAGCAATAAATACTCGTATGTATACAGAAAATTCTAAGTCCCTTATTAGTTTCGGTAATAGGCAAGGCAATGTTCAGATGGACCTAAAAAGGTGATTTATGTCGCTAGGTCTTCCTTCACAGGTCAGCGGACAGCCTATTATTAATACAGCAAATTTTTCGGTTTTTCAACCCTCCACCCCCCAACCACACGAATTTCAACCCCACCCAAAAAAACTCAGTAAATGATCAGGAACCTCTAGAATACTTAAAAACGAAGTTTGAGCTGTTTTTATATTTTTAGTTTTTTTATTGTTTCTGCGCCGCCACTGGCACGATTTATAAAAACCATACGCATTTTCTATCCTCGCCACGGTAGTAATACTGTGTCAAAATTTCATTAAAATCAATTCAACAGTTTCTTCGTTACATAATATAGAACGATCTAAAGCAATACTCGTATGTTTACACCAGAAAAAATTCTAAGTCCTTTGGTTTCTCTAATAGGCACGGCAATGTTCAGATGGATCTAAAAAGGTGACTTATGTCGCTAGATCTTCCTTCATAGGTCAGTGGACAGCGAATTACGAATACAGCAAATTTTTCAGTTTTTCAACCCCCCACCCCCCAACCACCCCAATTTCACCCCCTCCCAAAAAAACTCAGAAAATGATCAGGAACTTCTAAAACACTTAAAAACGAAGTTTGAGCTGTTTTATATTTTTAGTTTTTTTATTATTTCTGCGCCGCTACTGGCACGATTTATAAAAACCATACGCATTTTCCATCCTCGACACGGTAGTAATACTGTGTCAAAATGTCATTAAAATCAATTGAACAGTTTCTTCGTTATATAATATAGAACAATCTAAAGCAATACTCGTATGTATACATCGGAAAAAATTCTAAGTCCTTTAGTTTCTGTAATAGGCATAAGGCAATGTTCGGATAGACCTAAAACAGTTATTTATGTCGCTAGGGCTTCCTTCACAGGTCAGTGGGTAGTCTATTATGAATACAACAAATTTTTCAATTTTACAACCCCCCAACCCCCAACCACCCCAATTGCCACCCCCACCCAAAAAAAATTAGAAAATGATCAGGAACTCCTAAAACGCCTAAAAATGAAGTTTGGGGAATATTTGAAATTTTTCGTTTTTTGCTAATTACTCCGCCGCCAATGCACCGATTTTCAAAATTATAGCAACATTACCTACTACGACCCCACAGCATATCGCTGCCCAAATTTCATCACAATCCATGCAGCGGTTACTGAGATCACGAGGACAGAAAAACGCGTACAGACAGACCGACAGACAGACAGACCGACAGACAGACAGACCGACGGAAATGAGTGACGTGGATTTTCGTCATGTAGGCATCATGAAACGCCCAAAAAGTGTATTATCTCAAAATCGAAAATTTTCGCGATCACAATACTCCCCTCACCTATCCGTGTGGGAAGTAAAAGGTGATTGAGGTCGCTAGATCTTCCTTCACAGGTCAGTGGACTTCCTATTATGAATACAGAAAATTTTTCAGTTTATCAACCCCCCATCCCCCAACCACCCCAATTCCGCCCCCACCCAAAAAAACTCAGAAAATGATCAGGAACTTCTAAAACACTTAAAAACGAAGTTTGAGCTGTTTCTATATTTTTATTTTTTTTTATTATTTCTGCGCCGCTGCTGGAACGATTTATAAAAACCATATCAATTTTCCATCCTCGACACGGTAGTAATACTGTGTCAAAATTTCATTGAAATCAATTGAACAGTTTCTTCGTTACATAATATAGAACGATCTAAAGCAATACTCGTATGTATACATCGGCAAAAATTCTAAGTCCTTTAGTTTCTGTAATAGGCATAAGGCAATGCTCGGATAGACCTAAAAAAGTTATTTATGTCGTTAGGTCTTCCTTCACAGGTCAGTGGGTAATCTATTATGAATACAAAAAATTTTTCAATTTTACAACCCCCCAACCCCCAACCACCCCAATTTCCACCCCCACCCAAAAAAAGTAGAAAATGATCAGGAACACCTAAAACGCCTAAAAACGAAGTTTGGGGAATATTTGAAATTTTTCGTTTTTTGCTAATTACTCCGCCGCCAATGCACCGATTTTCAAAATTATAGCAACATTACCTACTACGACCCCACAGCATATCGCTGCCCAAATTTCATCACAATCCATGCAGCGGTTACTGAGATCACGAGGACAGATAAACGCGTACAGATAGACCGACAGACAGACAGACCGACAGACAGACAGACCGACAGACAGACAGACCGACGGAAATGAGTGACGTGGATTTTCGTTATGTAGGCATCATGAAACGCCCAAAAAGTGTATTATCTCAAAATCGAAAATTTTCGCGATTACAATACTCCCCTCACCTATCGGTGTGGGAAGTAAAACGAAATATTTAGGTACTAATATAGTGATTATGAAGTCTTAAAAAGACAAAAAACTGCATCTTATTTTGGATCCGCAAGAACAAACCATAAGATATGTTTTTCTTCTGCTGAAAAAAAAAACTTGAAAAACGTAAAAAATCCGTAACACTAGAATTTCATACAAAGGTACAAAAGTCAGAAAGTAAAAAATATTGATCAATATAGGACATGGGTTATAATTTATGTGGTGAAAAGTTGGAAAACTAATATTACGTGAGAAAATTTAATGAGAAAAATGTGTAAAACAGCATGGCTGAAACAAGCTGAACCCTTCAACAGGTGACGGAAGAGGCGGAAATGATTTCCACATGATTTTCACGTTTTTTGAAATCAATAACAACAATAGTAATAATATACTTTATTCAGAGATCATTAGAAGAGGAAATAGAATGCGTCAAGATTACTGAAAACAAATTGTCAAACAAAGGTAGTCGTATACAACACTGTTGTATCGAACAACCAACATATACAGTGTCCGGATATTGGAACGACAACGCTTGACAGGTGACAGACCTCACATTTTTATGAACATTGAGATAGGAACATGAAGCCTTAAAGTACTTAATCTGCAAGATACAAGGTGTCAAAGTTTGTATGTTTTACGTGAAAAAAGTGTACTTTGTCCCTAGTCTCGTCTTCAAGACAATCTTTATTGAAATTTCCAAGGCACCCCAATTAGTTTAAAGTGTGATAGAAAGAGTTATCGGTTTCCTCGCACGAATTAATATTAGATCAAAAAACATGTTTCAAACATATCTAATTTTTAAAATAGGTGGTGTTCAAGTTTGAGAATACTGCGTAAATGGTATGTAAAATTATGTGTCTAATATTCATTCGTCCGAAAATACCTTTATTGAATTTTCTAAGGCACCCCAATTAGTTTAAAGTGCGATCGAAAGAGTTATCGGTATTCTCGATATGCCTAATATTCAGTAGTGTAGAAATACGATAATTTTTTAGATCACAATTTACAATTAAGTCGCATTGGAAATTGCAATGAAGGTTATCTCGAAAACGGTCACCTCTAGGCGCTTGTATTATGAACTCTTTCTTAAAGCTAATTCTATATGTGGACTCTAGTATCTGGTCATTTCAGATCATTTTGTATGTATGTTTTTTTAATACATTTTTGTACTATTTCTAAACAATCATTTGGACAGTTGATCGACCTACTTGATGTCAATTTTTTCAGTTTTCCTGTAGCCATTGCACGTCTATTTATTTTGTCAAATTTAAACATTCAGAAATCATTGTAGGGTTTTATCGCAATATGTTATCATAAAATCGTTTAATTTCCCACAGCCCAATCACCATTACTCATCAAGCATGTGAAGCTGAAAATCTACAGCGAATTTGGACAGAAACTTTAATCACATATAAAATTATTATTCTGACCTTCTAAGCAATTATATGATAAATACAGCAGTGGTACAATACGAAAATTTGACTTTTCACTTTTTATTCAACACGTGTACGGTTATGAATATTTTCAAGGGGGAGGTTCAAAATACAGTTAACACAAGACTTTTTGGAATCAGCAAATGGACAATTTGTGATTATTTAGTGACAGATTAGTTTATACCTGTAAACTTAAAGAACCATATATGTTAAAATTGCAAAATCGATCTAACACATAAAAAATATACAGTGATTTTAATGTTAATAAGTTGTAAAAGAACAAATTTTGTCACTTGTATATTTGAAAAAGTTATCAGCATAGTTAGACCCCGTTTGCACAGGGGAGACCCATGAAGACCCCACATGTATCAATCAATCAATCACTCACTTTATTTGCTGGATAATATATGTACAGTTTTAGCATCGTCAACACTAGGAAAACTTAAGAGTAGGAAAATTTAAAAGAATCTGAAGAAAGAGACTGGTACAATAAATATCAATGTCCAGACTTAAAAAAATGAATAAAAACTGTGTAGGATTTTTAAATATATACCTAATTTCAAGCATTAATAATTGAACACTATGAGGAACTACACAAATTTCAACACATTACCGTTTAGAAACTCAGTGAGGGTATATCGACACATCTTTATTAGTGTAGATTTAAGTAATCTCTTAAGTTTTGGCATAGGGAGCTGTTGGATAATATAAATATTATTTAAAGGCAGCTTGTTGAAACACTGGACTGACATACTGAGAAAGCACTTATTGGTCAAGGTTAACCTATGTTGAAGAGCAATCAGTTGATGTCTCAGCCTAGTCTCGTACTCATGAACATCAACGTGGAGCATAAGGGATCCTTCACTTTCCTTAGCGTGGAGGATATGGGATATTGTATATGAATAGTGCCGGTGCCGTCATTATGTTCAACTTAATGAAATGGTCTGCATGTTTCTACTGGAGTTATTTTTTACCATTGTCCTACCAGCCGATTTTTGAATTATAAAAATTCTCTCCCAGTGAGTTGAGTTGCCCCAAAACAGGACGCTGTAGTTCAAGTAACTATAAAATAATCCAAAGTAGGCAGTTCTAGTTACTGCAAATGATGCGAGTTTAGATATTTGTCGCAGTAGAAACACAATACTTATATGTTCTTCAGCTAAGTAATCTGCTTGGGGTTTCCAAGATAACTTGTCATCCAATATCACACCCAAGAACTTGATACTTTCATAATCGGTTGCTTCTTTAAGTGAGAAGTGTAACCTTTCGGTTTTGTTACGATTTAAGCAAAGACGATTAGCTGAGAACCATACATTCATAGTATCAAGGAGCTGTGAGTAAGCAGTGTCTGCTTCCTGCAAAGAGTCAAGCATGGTGGACAGACTTCCAGAAATGTTTGTTATTGTGTGTTTGTGTTTGTTTTTTGCTCAACTTCACCAGATCTGTAGTTGTTACGTACTCTGTAGATGTTGTTGTTGTGCATATGTACATATATTGGAAGAAAAAGGTATCAGTGAGATTTTGGAGATCATAGAATGTTCACCATTCTATTACACATACACAACATAAAATATACACTATATTTAATTCTACTTCCCACGCCGATAAGTGAGGGGCGCATTGTGATGGCGAAAATTTCCGATTTTGAGATAATACGCTTTTTGGGCGTTTAAACCTAACTTTTTCACAGCAGCCGCGGTACTCTGGTATTTAGGCTCTACCTACGCGGTCTGCTCAGTTATAAAATATCTTCTATCTGGGTGGTGTATGCTGTGGGGCGGTAGTAGAAAATGCTACTGTAATTTTGAAAATCGGTGCATGGGCGGCGGAGTATTTAGCCAAAAACAAAAAATTTAAAATATTCCTCAAACTTCTTTTTTATGCGTTTTAGGAGCCCCTGATGATTTTTTACTCTTTTTGGGTGGGGGTAAAATAGAGGTGGTTGGGGTTTGTAAAGTTGTAAAACTGAAAATAATGTTGTATTCCTTTTAGGCTGTCCGTTGACATGTAATTTCTAGCCTCGTAATTTCAGTAACTGCTGCATGGATTGTGTCATCACAATTTGGGTAGCAATATGCTGTGAGGTAGTTGTAGGTAATGTAATTAGGCAAAAAACTAAAAATTCCAAATACTCCTCAAACTTTGTTTTTCGACGTTTTAGCGGTTCCTGATAGTTATCCACTTTTTTGGGTGTGGTGAAATTGGGGTGATTGGCGGGTGGGAGGTTATAAAACTATAAAATATGTTGTATTCATAAATGGCTATCTACTGACTTGTAAAAGAAAGACCTAGTGGTAGTACACTTTTAGGTCCATCTAAACATTGCCTTGCCTATTACAGAAATTAAGAGACTTAATATTTTCTGATGTATACATACAAGTATTGCTTAGGATCGTTCTGTATTGTGTAATCTGGAAATTATTCAATAGATTCTAATAAAATGTTGATAGAGTATTAGTACTGTGACTGGTATAGAAAACGTGTATGGTTCAAAGAAATTGTATCAGTGGCGGCAGAGCAATTATAAAAACTACTACGATAAAAACAGCTCAAACTTCGCTTTTAGGCATTTTACGGGTGCCTGATCATTTTCTACTTTTTTTGTGTGGGGTAAAATTGGTGTGGTAGGGAAGTGGTGGGTCGTTAACCTCAAAAATGTGTTCTATTCATAAAATACTCTACCTGATGCTGAGAAAATTTACTTTGGTGATATCGTGTGCTTTTAGACTTATCCGAATGTTGCCTTTGAATTTTATATTGTGGACGAACTTGATACATAATACATACATATTATAATCATATAATGTGTCACTTTGGAAGTTTGAACTTGATTGTGATGAAATGAACTAGTATCATGAATTTTTTTTTGTTGCATATGATAAAGTGCGTCATAAATGGCATCTCACTTTTTTCTCCGATTTTTTTGGACACAGGAAAGCCGCGAAAATAAGGAAAATATTTGAATTCTCCTAGGGCAGTGACGTCACTGCCCTAAAGGCGAACAGCCAATCAAAAGACAGATATGTGTGCTGTGTTGCCGCATTCTGATGGCGCGCGAAATGCCGGAGCTGTACGCGGGCTGGCTCATCTATCTTGTCTTCTGTTCCCGTCTGCCAGTCGGAGCTGTTCTTGGCAACAATGCACTGCTGATGCTTCGCGCGGTTGCCACTGATTGGCTGAATTTGAATTCCTTTCTTTAAACTTTAGAATGGAATTACTAAAAAACAAAATGATGTAGAAAGTAACGAAATGCAGCAGTACGTTTATTTTTGTATGCACTAAGCGGTTATAACAATTAAATCATTGTTCTTAACCTCGTGATACTAGTCCATTGTGCCAACGTATTACTACAATGGAGAAAATGGTAACTGTGTATCAATAATGGAACTCTTGCCAGGAGCAGAGGAGATATCAACAAGAAACGAAACATTTCAAAGTTGCTCAAACTTCATTTTTTAAATGTTTCAAAGGTCCAGTTCATTGTCTATTTTGTTGATGAGGATAGTGCAGGTAGGGATAGAGGAACTCAAAATTTTTTGTTAGCACCGATCATGCATGGGAAGTACTGAGTCAAACACTTGATATCACTTTTTTTACTGGCACAGATAAAAAAAGACAGATGATGAAGCTATATGTACACAGTGTCTCACATAAGAATGCGCACTACAGAGATCTCCTAAACCAGAACATTTACAAAGATGATTAAATTAGAGAAAAGTTTCGCCTTGCTGAACCCTACAATACGGCGTTTTAAAAATTTACTTCCGAAGATATTTGGGAAAAATCGAATTTCCCCGATTTTGTTATTTTTTTTTACTCACTTTATTTGAAAAGATATTATAAAGTAAATTTCACATTAATTGCAACTTTTCCTGCTCTATAAACTGATGGTATTAGATTTTCATTCTGACGTTTTGTTTCTTTGGTTTTTTAAAAACTCGAGACCTTTTTTTATATCCCTAAAAAACTCATAATTTTAATTCTAAATACAAAGATATATATCGCTTTAAATCTAATAACATCAGTTTATAGAGCAGGAAAAGTTGCAACAGGAATGTGAAATTTGCATTGTCATATCTTTTCAAATAAAGTGAGAAAAAAATAAAAACGAAATCGGGAACATTGGCGATCGCGCCCCGCCCCCCTCAGCCCCGGCCCCCGATTGATGTTATTTGGTACAAAAAAATTGAGTGAGGTAAGATGCTAATTCGAAGTATTTTTCATTGTACACGTATCTCTTTCGAGAAATTGTTAAATAACAAGCTACTTCCTCCAGTACTATCATCAGTTTATGATGGATATTTTGTGTACTGATTTTTTTAACATTTCACCCCCCCACACCAATAGCCGAGGGAAGTATTGTGATCGCGATTATTTCCGATTTCGAGATAATACGCTTTTTGCGCGTTTCAGGATATCATAACGAAAATCCACGTCACTCATTTCCGTTGGTCTCTCTGTCCATCTGTCTGTCGGTCTGTGTTGTATGTCTATCTGTTTGCGTTTTTCTAGCCTCACAGTCTCAGTAACCGCTGCATGGATTGTGATTAAATTTGGGTAGCGATATGCTGTGGGGTCATAGTAAGTAATGTTGCTATAATTTTGAAAATCCATTAACGGAGTAATTGGCAAAAAACAAAAAATTTCAAATATTCCTCAAACTTCGTAATGTTTTAAGGGTTCCTAATTGTTTTCTACTGTTTTTGGGTGGGAGTGAAATTGAGGAGGTTGGGGGATGGGAGGACTGGAAAACATGCTGTATTCATAATAGGCTGTCCATTGAGCTGTGAATGAAAGATGTAGCATAATACACTTTTTTAGGTCCATCAGGACATTGTCTTACCGATTACAGAAACCAAGGGACCGAATAATTCTCTAATGTGTACATACCTACAAGTATTGCTTTTGATTGATCAGTATTGTGTAATGTGGGAACTAGTGAATTGATTTTAATGAAATTTTGACACAGTGTTACTAACATTGTGAGGATGGAAAACTCTTATGGTTTTTAAAAATCGTGTCAGTGGCGTCGCAGCAATAATGAAAAACAAAAAAACTTAAAAACGGCTCAAACTTTGTTTTTGAGCATTCTAGGGGTTCCTGATCGTTTTCTACTTTTTTTTTTGGGTGTGGTGAATGTATTCATAATGGGCTGTCCATTGACCTGTGAAAGAGAGACTTAGCTGCATAACACACTTTTTTGTGGGTAGGGGATGATTTTTGGTTGCAAGGGGATCTCAGAGTATAGTATAATAAATAATAAACTGCTATCACCGGAATATGAGGGAAGTACTGAGCCAATCAACTTGACCCCATCTTTTATATATATTTTTGTTATTGAGGATAAGTATGTAACCAAAACAAAAAAAATAACACAGGTATCAACAGGTTTTCAATAGATTTATGAAACAAAAAAACAATTATTCTGTACACAATAATTCATACATAACAGAGCAGGTTATTCTGTGGGGGGGTTAGTAGTCAGCATCCACCACTGATCAGGAAAATTAGATTTGTCCCAAATATCTTCGGAAGAACTCTGAGTTTTAAAATTTTTAACATGCTTATTGCAGGGTTGAGCAAGGCGCAACTTTTCTCTAATTTAACCATATTTGTAAATCTTCTGGTTAATGAGATCCCTGTAGTGTGGGACACTGTGTATAATGCTCACGGTTTAATTTATAGACATTCTACTGGCTCCTGGTCACTTATCCCATAAAGTTTGGTAAGTGGGTACCACTAGGGCAGACTATGAAGGGCTGAATGTTCTCGTAATTCCAAACAACTTCAAAATTATATTTTTACAGTGATTAAAAAGCAAGCATTTTTATAGATTTTACATAACATACTTCTAAATTTGGCCTGTCTGCGATTTTTTTTTAATTTTTTCAATATTTACTTAAGGCCTACCTCTTCATAAAAATATATCTAAGCCTACAGTTCAACACAACACAGTTATGTATTTGTTCCAAAAAATATATGTTATGCATTAATGTTAAAAAGGTTTAAGAAAAATTGAATTTTTTGCATTTGTAAGGGACAATTTGTTTTAGAAAAAAATATAGGATGGTACAAAAGGAAACTTTGCTGTTGTGGTTACTGAATGTAATAACATCACTGCAAAATCACTTTTTTATGGAATAATCCCAATTATTATTACCTGAGTTATTATCTTCATTCTATAATAAGTTTAATAACAACCCTAAAGTTATACTTATTGATCAATGAGATTTTACAACTAAGACATAAATACATTCTTCTGCTTCTGAGGCAAATACTCTACACAACTCACTCTTGTTAAATTACAAATTAGTAAATGAACAATTTATGAATTGATTCGTATGAGAATCATTCATCTTGAAGTAAAATAGGTGGAAATTATGAAGTCTAATAATACAACATTATATCAGTTATAGTTGCCACAAAATGAGAAATGGGTAGGCTAGAGTTTTACAATGTAGAACTTACCTATTCCCAAAGTTTGTTCTCCAGAAGTCTGCAGCATCTGACTTGGTGATTCGGAACAGATCCCCAGCAAATACACCATTTGGAAATAACGCCTTCAGTTCACTCAGCATGTGGCTAAACACTAAACTCAGTTTGGTCAAATTTCTTCTATAATGTGAGTTTTCATCGAACATCTTTTCTTTGCCCTCTTTGAAAAGTTTTATTGCCTGTTTACACTTACGCATCAAATTAATTATGAATATGTTGAAATGTTCAATAGAGTGTAGAGCTTGTAAATTGTCCTCATATTTTGAGTAAATCAGCTTAAGCCTTTGATACGTATCTGGTAGGATATCCAGAATAAAAGGGGGTGAATTTTTTAAGTTCATTTTTGGATGTTGACACAGTTTGACTACCTTGTCCATTAATTTCCATGTTTTGTCTAAAGTCCTTTTATCCGTAGCGTATTTTGGATGCGTAACGACGTCCGAAAATGCTCCTTGTAGCTTTGAAAATATCGTGGTGAAGTTTTTATGTTGGACAGGACGATTCCTGCCTGCCATGTTAGAGCGAGATTTACTTTGGTTTGATTCACATAAACCAGCGATTTCCGTAGAACCTCCACTTGCTATACGATTAATTATTTACATTATTAATTTTACTTTAATGCTGCATAACTGTCTTTTGAACAAACAGTCAAACATAAATAGCTGAGAATTTTGTCAACCAAATTTGTCATTTGAGCCTCACTTTCTGACACTGACAGTGACAGTGACAGTGGTTGAGTGGTGACAGCACAAAACATATACACTGGTGTGACACTGGTGACAGTGGTGTGTTGACGTTGAGAGTTGACTTGACTGTTGAGACAGTCAAATGTCAAATAATAAAAAGTGACAGGTGAAATACGATTGCACGCTTAGATAAGGAAAGAGAGGGGATACCGCACGCCCATTTGATGCTATATGGATTAGCTGATACCGAAAATGAATAGCTGTCAAAATGCTGGTGGAAAACTGACGGTAGTGTCAAGGTGGTGTTTTTTGCGATATTTAACGTTTTTAAGACCAATAATTGTGAAATATTGTGGTGAGCGTAATGGTGGGGTGTGCAGCTTACCGTTGTAAAAGCCACAGCAGCAGGAAGGAGCCAGGAATTACTTTTCACAGGTAAATTTATGATCTTATTTTTTGGTGTATCCGAAATTCATGCAAATATCTCGATATCTAGTTCAAAGATATATGTGTATCCGAAATATAATTTGGAATGTACCACTAACATGCGAATCATAATGTTTTTGAGCACGTAAAGTCTAAAAATTATGTTTTTAAGGGATTTTTTGGTTCAAATACAATCAGTTTTCCAGTGGCGTATCTATTATAGCTTACATTTTGAATAGAAATATTATGACTTTGCATTGTAATATATAATATACCAATACCCTTATACAAGGTGTGCATTTTAAGGGTGGCCTTTATTTGTAGTTGTATGAATAATAAAATTAATTTTCTTTCTTCCTCGACAGGTTTCCTAAAGATCTTCCTAGACATGATTTATGGATCAAAAATATGAGGATCGAAGGTTGGAAGCCTACAAGCAACGATAGGCTTTGTTCTAAGCATTTTAAACAGAATTTCCTTCATCAAACAAATCAAAAAGTATATCTTCTGAAAGGAGCAGTCCCCACCATATTTGACGAGCTTCCGGAATACTTACGTCCAAAAATTGTAAGTTATAATTCCTAGCTTACATTGTCTACGCTTAAACAATATTAAAATAATAAACATCCTAGGACTATGACAGATGGATAGATGGATAGATGGGTAGATGGATAGATGGATAGATGGATAGATGGATAGATGGATAGATGGATAGTTGGATAGATGGATAGATAGATATACTTTATAGTCTAAGAATTTACAAGATTCTTATTGACAAAGCTATATAATAACAAACAAAACTTTTGGGATATTCACTAAAACCTGTGAGGAGGAAGTTTGTTATAAATCTTCACTCCATTGTATATAATTGGATCATTAATGAGTTATGATTTGGGTGTGATATTAATTTAAAATCATTCTTATGCCTTATGCCTATATTCTATATTTATGGTCTCAAATTTCGTTTTATATTTGAGTATTAGTGATGACGTTTCCAAAATAAACAGTGCAATAAAGTAAGGAGAAATACGATTACGAATGGCTGAATAACCATTTAAAAATTGATAGCTATGAAAATCAAAAGGCAGCTAACCTCAAAGATGTAATAATTTCTTGTGTTACAGTTACATTATTAAACAACTATATTTAGGTGTGTTTACTCGATACGAAATCAAAACAAAATGTTACTGTCACTTTTCCTATAAGATTCAGTCACTCATTCACATCTACTTAAATCATAAATTAATTTGTTCTGTCTTTCTTTCGGAAATAATGTTTCAAACATTGTCTAATATACAGCTCTGTTATTTTAGGCAAAAGAAAGAAAAAGACCCCGTGAACGTGATGTTCATCCAGAACCATCGCCATCAACCTCAGCTCTGGCTGCACAGGACGACTCTCCCCGGAAAAAGAAACTTAGAAGAGAACTGCTGCTGCAAAAAGATAAGAATAAGGAAAAAACGAAAAAAATCCGTGCCCTTGGTCAGTCACTGAAAAGAGCACACAAAAAAGTAGCCTCTTTAAAAATAATTGCTGAGGAATTAGAGCGACAAAATTTACTATCTCAAGAAAATTTAGTTTTAGTTCAAAATATGAGCAAGGTTAATATAGAAATATTGAACAGAAAAATGGGGAGAAATGTTCAATATTCACCTGAACTTAGGAAATTTGCCCTGACATTAAATTTTTTTTCACCAAAGGCATACAACTATGTGAGAGATGTTTTTGACACTTGTCTCCCGCATAGCAAAACTATTGCTAAATGGTTTCAGAATGTGGATGCTGAGCCTGGTTTTACCAAGGAATCAATAAATACCTTAATAAATAAGGTTCAATCATCTGACAGACCAATAATTTGTTCATTAATTATCGATGTAATAGCCATACGGAAACATTTAGAATGGGATGGAAAAAAATTCCATGGTTATGTGAACTATGGTACAAATTTAAACGATGACTCTAATGCTTTAGCCAACGAAGCTTTTGTTATAATGTTGGTTTGCATCAATGGAACTTGGAAATTACCTGTCGGTTACTTTCTTACAGATTCTTTGAATGGCAGTCAAAAACATTCAATTGTATCTCAATGCATCCATCTGATTGAAGATACGGGAGCCAAAGTTATGTCAATCACATTCGATGGTGCTCCATCTAATACCGCTATGTGTCATAACTTTGGATTCCTATTTAACATTTCAAATATACAGACAAGTTTCAGAGTTACAGATCACAATGTATATATTTTTTATGATCCATGTCATATGATAAAACTTGTTCGCAATGCATTTGGTGAAAAGAAAATCCTAATTGATTGTGATAACAATTTTATTCAATGGAAATACATAGCGCTTCTAGAGAAGCTGCAAACTAGCGAGGGCTTACATTTAGGGAATAAGTTACGTCGCGCTCATATTATTTTTGTCAAACAAAAAATGAAGGTTCGGCTTGCAGTTCAGTTACTTAGTGCATCAGTAGCCGATGCTATTGAGTATTGCGAAAAAAAGCTGAATCTTGAGGATTTTAAAGGTAGTCAGGCAACAGTTAAATTTATTAGAATTGTAAATAGCATTTTCGATATTTTAAACAGCAGAAACCTAGTAGCACCAGGTTATAAAAAAGCATTATGTCAAAAAAATATAGATCGATCTGCGGAATTTATCAATAGTACAATTTTTTATCTTTCAAAGTTGAAATTATCTAATAATGAGCAAGTAATCATGTCTAACAGAAAAACTGGGTTTATTGGATTAATAATTTCATTATCAAGTTCTTTAGGATTGTACAAAGAACTTATTTCTGAGAGAAAAACATTACTGTACCTTCCGTTGTATAAGATTAGTCAAGATCATTTAGAATTATTCTTTTCGTCAATTAGATCAAGAGGTGGCTGGAATAATAACCCAACCGCTCGACAGTTTCTAGCTGCTTACAAAAGGCTTCTGGTTCGAGCAGAAATTAGAGAGGGCGGTATGGGTAACTGTATTCCATTAGATCAAATCCCTATTCTAAGTAGTTCTACAAAAAATGTAAGGTCTGAAGATGTAATTAATAGTAGTTTATCGAACCATAGTTTAATAGACATAAATGAGCCTTCTGATGATCTAGAAACTATTTGGAAGGATCATGACTACATCATGAATGCACCTGTGATAAGTGAATGTTCATCCCAAATTGTGCAATATATTGCTGGTTATGTTTCGCACCAATTACAAAAAACAATAAAATGTGAAACATGTGTCACAGCATTGATTGGTACTAGAGATCGGTTTCTCAATTCCCTAATTGAATTTAAAAGCCACGGCGGTCTGACTTACCCATCAAATGATGTTATCAAGATATGTTTGAAATCGGAACATTTTCTGAGAGATAATGAAAATTGTATTCACACCAAACATTTTGTACCTTTGCTGATAAGCAAAATAATATCAAGTTTTCTAGGCACCCCTATTTTCAGCTGCTTAGAACGTCACGTATTAGAAAATGATGTAAATCATATATATTTTTTAATAAAAGCTGTATGCACAAAATACTTAAATATCAGAATCCATTTTATTGTAAAATCTCGATCACAACAGGACAATCCAGTTCGGAGCCAATTAACAAAAATGATTCTGTTTAAAGGGCAGTAAAATATTGGTAGTTTTTGACCTTCATGACTGTAATATTGACTGCCATCAATTGTAGGAGCAAGCGAAATGCCACGTTCCTACAAAAAATTTATTTTTGTTGAAGCACACAATACTGAGTTTCACCCAAACTTCCCCATAAGTAAATACATAACTGCAATAAATTAGAACTTACTGGAAGCAAGGGGTTAAGTGATAAAATAGAGTTGTAATTTCTATGTAAGTTATAGGACCTCACCTATATTGAATGAATTGTTCGTTTTTATTTACTAGCTAATCTAGGGGTCATTTTCTAATTTTGTAAATGTTTTGATTTTGGATAAGATTAAAGGACCTTTGTATTTCTAGCCCAAAACTTACTTTATTTCATGTCTGAGATAATTTTTATGTTTAACCCTCCAGCTTTTTCATTAATTATTGCCACCGTCGCAAAAAGAAGTTAAGTATAAAAAAGCCTCGTTGGAGTAATTAAAAATACTGCTCTTCAGTACACACTACAAACAGCAAGTAACAGCGTAACAGCAAGTAGATTTTTTCACTGCATATGGGGACTTCGAGATTGAAGGCATCAAATTCCTCAATCTCGTAAGCTAATCTATAATAATAAAAATGTTTTATTGCTGCTTCTGTTTACAGTATGTAATAGACAGTATTTTATATATAAACATAATGTCAATAAATATAAATATACTATAGGTATTATGTGTTCTTTAATAATAAAAAATTGATTTACTACAAACTACAAGCAGTTTTTTTCTTTCTGGGTAGAAGTATAATCGTGTCTTTCATCAGTCATATACTGCAAATGAACATAACATGTTCATGACTGAATAAAATATATACATTATCAATTTTTATATATTATTGGCCACAAAACAGCAGTCGAATGAAAATCACGGTTACGGTAATGTTAGTCACTTAAATTTTAATTGTGGATGGCGAAATTGGCCATATAGAAACCCTGAATAACAATATTTCATTAAATTTTATTTGAAAAAGATTATTTCTACAAATAGCTCAACCATAACGTTAATCCCATTAGTTACGCCACTGGGAATAGCGCTTTGGTGCCATTTGGTATCAGAAATGTCAGTCGCGGGTTCCGTCCTCTCTCTTTCCTTGTCTAAGATTGCACGAGTGAGTAGAGTCGGCCATGGATTGCACCCATGATACTACGACTTTAGAAGGTATGCTCACGCGCATGATGTCTTCCGTCTCGCTTCCACCTGTGACGTCAGCGTGTGACAAACAGAGTTTGTTGGTTTGTTTCAATGAAGTGCTAATACCTATGGAAGGGGCATGCGTGCACTCGTTTGCAGCTAGAATGAGATAGCGCTAGTCAGGGAAAACGGCAGAAGATTTGCCAATGCTCCACACAGCTAGTTAGGAGGTAGGTGGCTGTGCTTTTTCCCTGACTAGTTCTATCTCTATCACTGAACTCTCTTTCTTGTGCATGCTTTTTCCCTATCTAGCTCTATCTCTCTCATCGACCTCTCTTTCTTATGTCGTCCGCAAAAGTGGTACATTGTTTAAACGGGACGGGGCCATTCCATAGGTATTGACACTTCATTGGTTTGTTTACTCGTTTAGTTACAGGTTATAGCCGAACATTTCCAGTTCATTTTCTTGATTTTACTCGTTTACCGTAGTAAAGTTTGATAAAACGTTAATTGTTTGCGATTCTGGAGCTTAACACATATTTGAACAATGGTTTATTGTGTGGTTGTGGGGTGTAATAATAATAAAGTAAAAACTATTCGTCACACTACCGCTACTTGGGATGGTTTGGAAAATTTGGCAGGTTTCATTGCATTTAAGTTGAAAAATAAGGAGAAACTGGGTTATATCCCAGATTGCAGTTGGGTCAACCATTTAACAGAAGGTGGACTACAAAAACATACAGATGAGTTCTTGGCAAAATGTAATGAGCTCGGCCATATATTTTCCAACTATAATGGAAACGCTTTGAAAATTGAAAAAAAACTATCTTGCGAATTTAAACAAATTATCAGAGGATGTATATGTGACTGATGAAGCAAAGATGAGCTTGTTTTCTAGATGCAAAATGTATTTCAGAATACGAATTCTTCATAGGGGAATTAGAGAGACCTCGAATATTAGGAAACTGAAATAAAATAGTATAAAGTAATAAGTATACTGGGTCCTGCGACGGTGCATCCAGCTTTCCTGACGCCTTTCCTGTTTGGAATAAAAAAATGCTACATTAAATAAAAATGCGCTAAAAGACGGTTGGAGATTTACAGGTTGCAGAACGTATTTTGATATTTCATTTTCAGTTCATACAGAGAAAGGCTAGTTCTATATGCTCTTATTCACCCCTTTTTCAGTTCTTATTGTCTGTCCAAAATATATTTCCCCATAGACTCATATATACAGAATCGATAGCTAACTACAACACAAGAGCGCAAAAAATAATGTGCCTTATACCCAGGCCATCAGAAACCATCACTACAAGTGGACCAAACTTTTTAATTCAAACATATCATTAAACAGATACATTGTGTGAAAACATTTTGAAGAAATTGAGGAAAAACTTGCTATTACTAGGAATCTTTAGTATACGAGAATTCACCTGTACTAGCTAAACACAATGCCCAGAAGGATATTATGTTGTTGTATTGTGATGTGTTTTTATCTTATGTTTAACATATACGCGGTTGTGACATATATTTGAATAAATAAAAAATAAGAAAATTTGGTAATGTATTTTTCCACTAATCATTAGCAGAAAAAAGTCAATATTCATTCGCCATAAACATAATGTCATTATGCTTGTTCATGATTTTTAAAAACCTCTACTGACAAAATCATGTTATTTATTTCTTGTCTACCTTTCATTAAGAGAATTATACAGTAAATACATATGGAAATTGGCTTGAAGAGCTGGCAACATCATAATCTATATATAAAAAATAAGAACAGTAATCAAAGGCTCCTGAATGGAGTATATAAAAGTTCCACCCCCTACCCGAGAAATTTTCCCACAAAAAGATGGTTTCACTAGGCACTCCAATCAACATCTTATATGAGATTTCAGAAAAATACGTCCAGACCGCTCTGGCTCTGTTCTTTTTCCACAATGTAGATTTTTTTTGAGTACATACATTCAAATTTTTGTATCTGAAATTCAGAACGCTCGGAACTACTGCAAACGAGTCAGGCGTCGATTAATATCAATTCTCTGTATAACTATTTCACCAATTTTTTATTCAGATACAGAGCAATATGTATCGTTTATATTTTACTGTGCATGAGCTATTTTCATTTTGTATGAATATTAAATATCTGAGACAGATATAACAGGAAACGAAATAAAACTTTCAAAAATCAATGCTTTGGCGCCATGTGCTTGTACACCTTTGTCACACGGTGACGTCATGCGCAGACCGGTTCAAAATCTGTCCGCCAAGTGATCATATCTGTCAGTGTCGTAGTATCATGGATTGCACCTTAGGTAAGGAAAGAGAGGGGATACCGCACGCCCGTTTGATGCTATGTGAATTAGCTGTGACCGAAAATGAATAGCTATTTGACAGCTGACAAACTTTTTTTATATTTAGCGTTGTTAAGACCAATCTGTAAAATATTGTGATGTACATAATGGTAGGGTGTGCAGCAGCTTATGGTTGTAAAAGCCACAGCAGCAGGAAGGAGCCAGGAATCACGTATTACAGTTGAATTTTATAGCGCTTTGGTTAGATTTTTGGTGGCATTTGGTAACAGAAATGTCAGTCGCGCATTCCGTCCTCTCCCTTTCCTTGCCCCTAAGGATTGCACCCTCTGTTTTATGGTCTGTGATGCTGAAGCTGAACCCTCTGTTTTATGCTCTGTGAGCTGAACTGACAGGTGTTCTGTTTCTGTGCTCTGTCCTGTGTTCGTACTGTGCCTGTGCATTTGTCCTGTGCATTATCTGTTTTGTGTTAAGCACCGTCTCTGGCACCGTACCTGTTTTGTGTCTGGCACTTCTGGCAGTTCTGGCACCTCAGTGTCAGTGTATATGTTTTGTGCTGGTACCCATCCTAACATGTTTTATAAAAGCGATTTTTCTTAAGTTTTGGCTCAAGTTTTAAGAGATATATGTAAAAGGCAGGAATTCTTATTCGATGAACAACAAGACGTGATTGCACTAAGCTTCGTCAAATGACTCCGGCTGCTATGGATTTACAAGCACAGGAATACCTGAAGCAAAAGAACTGGGTGCAAGCAATAGACCTTTACAATAAATTACTGGCAAATAAACATAATACCATTGAACAAGTCATATCCTACTTAACTGACCGAGCAGAATGCTTTTTGGAGCTCCAGAACCACCACTGTGTAATGGTTGATTCCAAAAATGTCATAAAATTATCATCTGATCACAATAGCTACAATGTCTGTCTTGCAAGAAAAAGACTGATTCACTCTCTATATTCACTAAAGCGATATGCAGGTAATACATTAAACATCATTATATTGTTTTATAAGATCAGCATAATTCATCAATGATTGATAAAATTATTTATTGCTATTTTAGAGGCAGATATGGCTGCAAAGGATTGGTTAATCAATCTGCAAGAATTAGATATAAGTAAAGATATAAAACCTCTCCTAGAAAGTCTTCTTGGGAATTTTATAAATGCTACAAATACCAAACAGAAAACTATTAACCTTCTAAAGATTCTAGATACGAACTTTTCTGCTTATACTACCACAAAAGTAAATAACCTTACATTTATATATAATGTAATATTTAACAATACCTATTCCTCAAAAATAATGTGTTTTTCAGCTGGATAGACCTCCATCTTTAGTATCTTGTATTTATTGTAATGTATCATTTGTTGATAAATCAGAGTTAAGAGTTCATTGTCAAACTGAGACACATGAGATGATGATAATGTCTGATGATGGAAGGGATTGGTTCTGGAGGCCCCCACCCAGGGGATTCAAGTTTGATGACTATTTACTTTGTGATAATTGGAAAGAAACTGCAAGGTAGGAAAAATGCCTAATAGGTATTATGACTTTGAAAATATGTACCTATAAAGGTACCTATATAAGGTTTGATCATCACTTGTTAAATGTCCATTTACCATTTTTTTTTTATAAATTAGACTAATATAAACTGGGTTATGATAGTATTATTTTGAAAAATTTTTATTTAGAGTTTTTCAATTCAAATTAAAATTTTCATTAGGTCACATTGTTTAGTATAACAACAAAGGTACTTTAATGATAATATTATTCTAGATCTAGAAATATCAACAACAATGGTTCACTTGTTTAAATTACAAATTAGTATATAGATATATAAATAGATAAAATAAAAGGGGTCTCTTCAATTCTGGCTCTACACATTTGATACTTACTTAAGCAGTCTTTCAAAGTAATTATTAGAAAACACTACCAATCAAGAAAAAAGCTATTATACTAAGCAACTTATCTGCAAATAAATAACCAGGCTTGTGAAAATAGCTAAAGCACAAGCTTACAAGAATTGTTATATGATTCCAACCAATAACTTCAACATATATACAGGGTGAGTGCTTAGTTGTTATTTTTTTAACTCTGTATTAGAAGTCAAAAATAAACAATTTTTTCAAATAACTTTTCCAAAAACAAAAAAATAACAGACACAAAATATATAGTCACTTTTTTCTCAGTTAATTTTAAATTGGTAAATCCTGAAAGTGGCACATTATTATGAAACAACTTCTAGGATTTACCAATTTAAAGTTAACTATGATAAATTGAAAGTGACTAGTGCACTAATTGACAGATAAAATGCCTGATCCATAACACAAAAATCTGAGCAAACAATCAAACATAAAGAGACTAGGTACGTCTTGATAGACAATCTCAAATTTACTTTTGCTGGTTCTGTATCTCACTTATTTATCACTTTTCACAAAATTATTTCAAAAAATTGTTCATTTTAACAACTTTTATACACAGTTTGGGACTCACCCTGTATATACTAAACATTGTTTACAGTCAGTGTTGTTTATAAACCTACAGTAGTAAGATTTCTTTATAAAATATTAGTAGCTACAAGACGGGGGTTGGCAGATTGATTTCTTATGTAGCTATATACTATACTTTTTCTATGATACCTAAGAAATGAAAAAAGAATGTGAAAAGTGTTGACCTGTTGATTCTAACAGTAGTCAGTCTCATTCTGCTTTATTTAGAAGCATTGACTGTCATTGTTATCGGTGAAATTAAGCGAAAAATTATACCTATAACCATGGAAGAGTCTTACCTAATGAATGTTTCTACAATCTAAAAAAATATCCAAGTAGTTCTTAAAAAAATATATTTTTGCCTATTCTGATAAATCTGTACTATGGACCATTCTTAGATAACAGCTGTTGGTGTGCAGACATAGCAGATTGTCATTGAGAACTGTACAAAAGTTGTTGTGTGTTACCTAAGATCTCCTTAAATGCCATATGTTATAGAATAGTCTATACCTTCACCCCTTCATCAATTGATAATACTTTGTCACCATCCACTATTTAAAATAATATAATATTTTCAAAATTACAATTTTTATTTCATAACTTTTAGCAAGTGAGGGATGTTGACAATATGATCTTTGTACTACTTTTACTGTATTATATTGTTGATATTTTATATTCAACAATGAACCACCACAAATAGATTTGAGGTCTTGAAGTTGAAAGAAGTATACCATCTGTTTTTTAAAGTGCTGAGAACAATTAAAAATGGACTACAACGGTTTGATGAGAGTGAACCATAACAATAGTGAAGGTTTGTTACCACAGTGAAATAAAATTCACAGCTAAGAAGAGATCACACCTTTCTAATTATTGATACAATTTTTCTTAAGATTGTGTAAAAATGCCAAGTTGATGGTGTGATTCTAGATTTCCCTTCAGCACACTGAAAAACATAAGATGTCATACCTTGCATTTCAAATTCAGAACTTTATATTTTTGTGGGCCTGTGTTATCATTAAAACTTCTTCAGTTGTCGTTATGGAACACAATGTGTACAAGCACATGGTGAGGAAGAACTTGCTGAATGGAAAGAAAGATTTCGCTATAGGGAAATGAAAATACAAAGGGCTAGAGAAAAGGAACTGTTTGGTAAGGAAGAAGTTGAATATATATTATTGCTTTAATTGTTTATTGATTAGTATAAAGTATATTTATGTTTGTTGGACTTGTTTAATTTTAAACAAGAGCAAGTTATCCCAAAAAACCAGATGGTACATCAGTATTTTTCAAATGAACAAGTTGTCCACATTCTGGGAAACAACACACCCAAGACAAAAAACTAATACAGTTGACTCTGGACTCTATTTTCCCATTCTTGGATCAAGTTGAGTAATACAAAATCCGTATTTACTGAGCGAAGCCATATTATTTAAGGAGCCTCATTTTTAATAATGTCTAATATATCTGGTAATGATGGGGAATCCCAGAATTTCCAAAATAACTCAAGCTGACTGGTCTGATAGGTTAGGAGTCCCTGCTTATTATATTTCTATCTGAAGACCTATGCTCTATGGTGTTTGCGTTTAGATAGGGATTGGCATTTATTATTAAATAATATTTTAAAAAATGTAGAACAAAAATAAAAAATCTGGATTATTTTACCTGTTAATTATGTGATTCTGCTCATTGGCTCAGATAATCAAGAGTTTACTGTAAATGGACCTCTCACTTGGTGTTGATGTTGTCTTAGCTAAATGACTTTGGATGAAGTCAAGAAATGTTGAGGGTTCATTGTTTGCTGTCAAAAAGCTTGCTTGTTATTGCCATGATTTGTTATTATTACACTCCATATTACTTTTTTTCTCACTTTTTATACTTTGAGTGGCCAAAATGACAGTAATGAGTTTACATTTCAACAAATATTGTTTTAGGTTTGGGCTAGTTAGGAGCAATGATTCATTTTAATATGATAGTTATGTTATTTTTGATTTCTACTTGTACACTGTTATACAGTATGATGCAGCATGAACAGCTAACATATGTGTCACCCTCCAAACCAGACAACCGCCCTTGTCTGCTGTGTAAATTCAGTACTCAGGAACTGCAAAATTAATGCAAATGCAAGATAGGGAAAAGTGGGTGGCACAAGTACCTCTAGTTGGCCACACCAGAATGCAGCGATTTGCGGAGAGTAATATCCTGATATGGTCATTCAGGGTGGAAAGTGACAGGTGGCGCTTGAAATATTCGGGATCCAGTGGGGCGGGGTTCTGCCAGGAAGGTAAAAGAGTGCTGCGGAGCTTTGCACCCTAGCCTAGGAATGTTTGGTGCCCTTCAAAGACTATCACGCACAAGAAGGTGGCCTTGTTGTGGGTTCCCTGACACATTAGTGCTCAGGGCAACGAAAGAGCGGACCATCTCGCTAGAATGGGGGTCGACAGCACTTGCATCGGCCCCGAACGTATGCTTTGAATTAGTAGGCGCAAGGTCAGTGTTGTCCTGAACGACTGGGCTTACAAGGAACTGGTGAAAGCGCGGTTAGAGAGAGATGACTGCTGACAAGCCAAAAGGTTTATAGTAGGCCATGCTGGCTGAGCAGACATTCGTTCTTTCAGCAAAATCTGTAGATACTAGAGGAAGAAGACAAAACAGCGGGGTAAATGTGGTGATTATCGTATCGTAACCTCAATGAACTCGTGGGCCATATGACTTTCGTCTTGTCTGGTAGGTTCGAAAAGGGGAAGTTTTCTTGTCCAAAAGTGGCCTACTTGTCTGGCTGCGTCTCCCCATCACTAATTTTTTCAAATGAGGGTATTTCCGACGCTCTGGGCTAACCGGAGCTAGAGGCCTTCCGGAAACCTCGGAGGCCTACCTTTTTCAGAACGACACTTGAATTGTCGTCAGTAAAGTATCTAGGAGTCATACTGGATCACAAGCTGACTTGGAGGCAGCACGTGGATTATAAGGTAAGCAAGGCTCGAAACTCATTATGGGCCTGCAGAAGAGTTGTCGGTAGTAGCTGGGGCCTGAGCCCAAAAGTGGTGCACTGGCTCTACACTACAATAGTCAGACCGTCACTAATATATGGCTCCATAGTGTGGTGGACCTGTATAAAGACGGAGGCAACAAGAGCCAAACTTAATAAGGTCCAACGTTTGGCATGTCTTAGTATAACCAGTGCAGTGCGCACAACACCTTTGAGTGCCATTGAAACACTATTGAATCTTCCTCCTTTGGATCTGGTAATCCAAGGGGAAGCTAGAAAAACTGGGTTCCGTCTCTGGAGTCAGGGTAACTGGACTTTTATGAATCCAGGCAAAGGACATTCGACGATTCTAGCAGAGTTGCATGAGGATTGTCCTATTTTGTTGGCGAGGAGCGATACAGTTTCTCCTACGCATCGCTTCAATCGCAAATTTACGGTGGTGTTTCCGTCAAGGGAAGAGTGGGAGTCTAGGGAAAGACAGCTCATCGAAGGAGGAGGACAGGTCTGGTACACAGACGGTTCACTCGCTAGAGAGGGCTCGGGCTTGGGAGTCTACGGACACCGTACAAGACTTTCATTCCCTCTTGGGGGGCACACCACAGTATTCCAGGCTGAGGTCTATGCGATACTTGCCTGTGTAAATCGTATTCGGGAAATTGACGGGTCTAGGAGGCGGATTACTATCTGCTCTGACAGTCAGGCAGCCGTCAAAGCACTGAGTGCTTGGAAAATAACGTCGGGACTGGTCCTGGAGTGCAGGAGGGCTCTTGACGACATCTCAGCTAAACACAAGGTATCACTGATGTGGGTACCTGGGCACGCTGGGGTAAAGGGTAATGAAATGGCGGATCATCTAGCCAGGATGGGATCCGGAAACAGTTTTGTGGGCCGTAACCAGCCTTAGGACTGTCTGCAAACTTGGTTAGGAAAACAACTGGAGAGTGGATCCAGAATCAACACTCTCTGAGATGGAACAACATCTCTGGTCATCTCCGTCAGGCTCGGGAGCTATTAGCAGGGCCTGCAGAGAAAATAGGACGATTTTGTCTCTATCTGGATAGGAGTAACTTGAGATTGTTAGTAGGCTTATTAACGGGTCACAATACCTTCAGGCGTCACTTGTTTGTGATGAGGGTGGTCAACGACCCAACGTGCACGTGGTGTGGTGAAGAGGAAGAATCCTCGGCACACATCCTGTGTCGCTGTGAAACCCTGGGTTATCACAGGCAGACTATGCTGGGCTCAAGAACCTTGGAACCAATAGAGATAAAACGGATAGGACCTAAGAATGTACTTGCATTTGCCAAAAGGGCAGGTCTTAGGAACTAGCGCGGATAGAGGCGCAAAAGGGCCCATCGTGTGGCCTATGCACCAGCCACATTCCGTGCTGGATAGCCTCTGGTCCCTATTCATTCATTCCGGAAACCTCGACTGCCCTGGTACCGGCTTTTCTGACCTATCCTCGCAATCAGCCGAGTATTGCTACTAACCTTACCACTATTTACTACTTTGTGTTCGTAATTCTTACTCTTATTCTTTTTATCTCTTGTCATTGCTGTATGCCCTTGCCACTCCCAGTAGCATCCCATGGTGTCGTTTTATGTAGACGACTTTCTCCCGTATCGGCGCTCCGTACAAGACAATGGAGTGCACTGCACAACCTCGCACAGTGCTGCCCTCTTAGCACTATTTGGGCCACCAATGTATGAGATTGTTCTTGATAAGACCTTAATCCTCTCAACAGTCTTCTTGATAGTTGCTTTTAGATAGGGATCGTGGCAGCTTGCTGCGTCTATGATTACTCCTAGGTATTTAATGGATGGTTTAGACTTGAAAATTAAACCACCCACTTCAAATACATGTTTTGTATTGAGGCACATCTAGGTATGACGTACATGACATACAAGTGATAAGCACACAGAATTTACTTTTTGTGGTTGTCGCTATAGTTGTCACTCGACCGATCGCCCAAATTGCGAAAGCCATATGGTCAGTCATTCGCTTTCAATTCTTCCACTATTCGATCCCTTAGTAGTATCTCAAGAGTTTCGCTATGAGCCGTTAACAAACATGTAGTAGTAGTAGTAGCAGCATCTATTGCTATAACACCTTTACCAAAACGTCAAATACTTTTGAGGGTCTGATTGAAAACTGAGCTTGCAACATTTGCATGGGGCGAAGCTAGGCAAGAAGGCCACCTTTGTTCCTTTTTGCCAACCCCACAGAACCAACACTGAAAACAACAACACAAAAAAGGGCTACAGTTACCTTCAAGTAACTTGTAACCACACATCTTGAAATGAGAAATAGGGGCTTTTGAAACATTGTGTAGAAGGCCCCACCATTATATACAAAAATCTATTGTTTTAAAACTGCAAAAAGTATTAATTAGGGAATTGAAAATCCTAAAAAATATAGTTTAAAATATTTGGATTGCCGTCAAATTTTTGTAAAATGAATTTCTCATTAAAATTTTCGATATAATTATTAATTCTCGTTTTTGTTCCAAATTATTATCGCGATCGTTTCAGGAAATAGAGCCTAGCTAAATCAGTTAGGGACGCCCTGTATATGCATTTGGAAAGCAGACCTGTTTCAAATTATTTAAGCAGTATTTGAACATCTGTAACCCTGGCATATTTTTATGAGGATTACAATAAAGCATTATATTTTCAGGTAAATCTTATACTGAGGAATTACTAGAAAAATGGTCACAGTCCCCCAATCCTAACACCATGATGCACGATAAAATAGAGTATGTAGATGATCACTGTTCTTGTCCACTTGCTGTGACAGTGTCATCTAAAAATAGCCACCATGAATGGACATTTTCCTTAAAAACCCAAAAGCACTTGAAAGCGATTGCGCTTCTCCAAGATACACATCGCAATCACTTCTTCCTCTCCAGTATTTTCGTGAAAAACTGTAAGATGGATCTGAAGAATGACCAGGAATGGATATCCCCATTAATGTACCAGGAGTCAGTAGTACCAATTGAGTATAAAATTACAGTTGTGTTTGGCACTGGTATTTTTGGAACTTTTAGGTAAGTATATTTCTTGTGGGTTGTGACTGAACCTCAGAGTAACAACTGAACATAGAGGTAGTAAACAACTAATTCTAATAGTCCAACATCTTCTCTTACGTTGTCATATGGACCACCAGATATGGCAATCATAATTGTTTACTATCGTCTTAATTGTATAGTATCCAGAAATATTCCATTCTACGTTAAAAAAGACGGTATTTTGATGGTTCAGATTACAGCAAAATCAATAGATATGTTGACCTCTACTGCGCTACTGCATGTTTCTTCATCATAAACGCAAATTCTGTCTTACATAAATTTTGAGGAGTTGGCAACGCCTATGTAGTTTTCCTGCGATTTGTTTACGGTAACCTCCGACTGTCAAACGTTTGTTTTGTTTGTGCGTCTTTTATGCTTGGTCAGTAAAATCGAATTCGCTATTGGTTGGTAACTGTAGTGAATCTTTACGGACTTGCTGTGCTATATTCGAGTGTAGTTTAATAGTTTTTCGAGATGGAACAGTGCAGAGCAGTGTTTGTAACATGGGTTGCATTGGAAGAATTTTCAGGTTAGTTGGCAATGTTTGGAGGCTGAAGTGTCAAAAGATGATGGCTTTGAGCACGCCATGCTTATGTAGTTTGTTTACTACCTCTATGTACAGTCGTTACTCTGAGGGGTGCACAATAATCCTTAAGACAGAGTGGCAACTATTATCGAAACTAAACCCTAACCCTCTTACTACAAAAAAAAAACGAGAAGTACTAACAGATTAGAATGAGAAGCAAGAGATTCACTTAAGTATGTTCGTTCCTCGTTCGCTATGCTAGAATTAAATGAGTACTATTTTTCATGAAATTTATTCGGGACTTTAGAAAAGTTGCAAAGTATATCAATAATCTTGCAATTATTTATAAATTTTTTTATATATACTAGATATTTATAGGGTCTCTATTTTAAGATATCAGTTAATCTAAATTAATTATTATTTTGACTCCATTGTAATTACTTGTCAACAGCGTGTATCGCATCGTTGACTGCCTAGACGTCAATGGTTTTCAAATACGTCAAAAAATAACACACAAACGATAATTGACAAAGCAACCTAACTAAACCGACGAACAATACATAACTTAAGTGAAAAGAGGTAAAGCGATGTTGCCAGATTTCAATATGGTCTCTTATTTACCAAAACAGTTTAACTGCTATGACTAAAATAATTAATAACAAATTCAAACGGGCGTCAACGCATTGTTTTATGTAATAATGTAAACTATATACGCCAAAGAATATTTTTAAACACTATTGTATCTACTCTTAAAACACGCTAAAGTGGGTGACACACGTACGAACTTTAAGTACGCGGTTTTTAAGTTCGCGAACTTACTCGGCTCGACGTCGGTGACACACGTGAAGCTGAAATCACTCATTTTGATAATTTTCCTAAATAAACAAAACTTTTAACAAACGCCAAACACAACAAGCGTTACGCATCGATGGCCTGCCGAAACAAGGTGGAGGCTCGCAGTACCAGCCGAGACAAGCTACGAGCAAGATTTCAAACCAGTTGGATCGCCGGCGGTTTGCGCAACGGTTTTAAAGTACGCGTACTTACGGTGACACACAGACGAAAAAGGTCATCGAGCCATAAGTACGCGCACTTGCTAGTACGTGTATCACCTTTAAATACAAAAAACGCTAATCTGCTACGGGCTCATGTTGAAATTCTGATTTTTAATCGTGAACTTTCTGGAATGATCGATAAGAAATGTTGAATTTTTTATCAAAAGTGAAAAAAATTTTCATCGATCAGTATGACTTGATTTTAAGCACAGCCATAAACTAGAGATCCAGGTGGTGGTGGTGGGTAGTAATGAATCTAACAGATAAATATAATTGTCGCTGGTCTATGAGAAAATTGAAATGTTCGCAGTGGGTGCTTTCGCCTTCCAATAAAAATGTCGTCTTTGACACGCAGTTTATATTCATGTTACTCCAATTTTTTAGGCAATCCATCATTTTTGACTTCTCGTCAGAGCCTGTATTGGTGAAACATTTATGTGTGGATGTTGTTCCTGATATAGATTTGGAGAAAATAATAGAGATTAGGAAAGAGATTACGCTTTCAATTTCAGAAAGGTGGACTGTACACAATTCGGATATTGTTGTGTTCCACTCTATGTTAGTTAGTACTAGTAGTAATGAAGAATGGGAGAAAAGACTAAGGTGAGTTTGTTTCTGTTGGGCTGATGCATGATTCAATAAAGTTAACAGCTAAAGAAGAGGAATATAACATTTTTTTTTCTTATATAAACCATAGCACTTTATCGTCGTTTCTTCTGAATTTTTGTTATCATATTTTACTTGCAAATTTTTTAAGGTCGATGTATCCATGCCCACAAGCTGACACGTTCTTGTTGTCACATGCAACTGTGGCTGAACGGAGGTTTACGAAAAATAATTATAGAGAAAGAATGCATGAGTTGCTATTTATTGAAGAAATGGCCAGGTAGGTACAAAGTATAAAAATTCATGAAATTACAAATTCGCTTTTTACTCAGGAGAAAATTTGGTTTACAATATGTATATCTAAAAAATGAACCGAACAGATAAATAGAGAAGGAAGCAAGTTGTCAACCGTGTAGTAAAGAGGGGCGATAAACAGAAAACTAATGACGTGAATTTTAGTGATGATTGCATCATAGCACGACTGAAAACTCACTGTTTACTGATCCTTCGGGCTTTTTCGGGCGAAACTGTGCAGACATGTAGCAAGTGACAGAAGGTTCTGCCGGTGCGCCATCTAGTACCCGAAGGTAAAGGCAAACCAAGGAACCGCTGAACATCAGCACAGATTTCCTTGGCGGGACGCCACGGTGCATCCGCTTGGCCACTAGAGAGCGCGGGTTTTTTATACGCAACTGCGTATGAAAGCCGATATACGAGGGTTGCTCTATACCTCCGTCAATCCACCAGTACGCAGACAGCTGTTTCACGCTTATTAGCGATCATCAGTGCGCCATAGGTCGATTGACGAAAATAGAGAGCATCAATTCTTTCATGTCACCCAGACATGTGAAGCATGTTGTAGCAAGTGTATAGAGCAACCCTCGTATATGTGCAGACATGTTATCTGCAACATCTTCTTCTTTAAGTGCCGTCTCCTATCGGAGGTTGGAAATCATCAATGCTATTTTTACTTTATTTGCCGCTGCTCGAAACAGTTCTATGGAACTTCATTGATACCACTCCCTTAAATTTCGCAGCCATGATATTCTCCTTCTGCCGACGCTCCTTTTTCCCTTTATTTTACCCTG
The DNA here is from genome assembly GCA_951848785.1 of Callosobruchus maculatus. Classification (NCBI taxonomy): domain Eukaryota; kingdom Metazoa; phylum Arthropoda; class Insecta; order Coleoptera; family Chrysomelidae; genus Callosobruchus; species Callosobruchus maculatus. The sequence goes on along the minus strand of CATOUR010000042.1, from coordinate 1,921,205 downwards.
CATTATAATTTGTAACAAACGATATCGTTCTCCCCTCATTATATGTCCTAGATACAGCAGTTTTTTAATTTTTATATTTTTAACAATTTCGCAACTTTTACCCATTAGTCTAAGAACTTCTGTATTAGTTTTTCGCTGCGTCCAAGGTATTTTCAGAATTCTTCTATAACACCACATCTCGAATGCTTGTAATTTATTTATATGTTCTTGTTTTAGCGTCCAGCTCTCCAATCCATACAACAATGTTGAGAATACGTAACCTCTAAGGGTTCTAATTCTTAATTCCAAAGAGATGTCTTTATTACAAAGTATTTTCTTTAGCTTTACAAATCCTGCTCGTGCTATTTCGATTCTTGATCTTATTTCTAAGGTCTGGTCATTATCGTGAGTTATCCAGGTTCCCAGATATTTATACTTCTTGACTTGTTCGAGTGTTTGACCTTCTAAGTTTATATTTGCAGTTACATTTGGTTTTTTTGTAATAATCATGTATTTTGTTTTTCTGGTGTTCATTTTAAGACCGTATTCTCCGCAAAACGTATTTGTGCTGTCCAACAGAGTTTGAAGTTCTTCCGCTGAGTTTGCCAAAATTACTGTATCGTCTGCGAACCTAATGTTGTTGATTACCTTGCCATTTATTGTTATTCCTTCTGGTTCCGATAGTAAAGCTTCTTCGAATATTGCTTCGCTGTATACATTGAAAAGCAGGGGCGACAGAACACATCCCTGTCTTACGCCTCTCTTAATTTGTATTTCCGAACTGAACTCATTGTCGATTTTTATTTGTGCTCGTTGGTTCCAGTAAAGGTTGGTTATTATTTGTAAGTCTTTGTTGTTAATATTTTTGCTTTTAAGTATTTCGACTAATTTCTGATGTCGAACTCTGTCAAAAGCTTTTTCAAAATCAACGTAGCATACATAGATGTCATGATTCATATCCAAACATCTCTGTATTAATACATTAATCGCGAATAATGCCTCTCTAGTGCCTAGTCCATTTCTGAAACCAAACTGGCTGTCGTCAATTCCCTCTTCCAATTTTATCCGTAGACGACCATGTATTATTTTTATAAATACTTTCAGAGTATAGCTGATCAGAGAAATAGTTCTGTAATCTGTGCAATGTTTAGCGTTTGCACTTTTAGGGATAGTACAAAAGGTAGAAAGTAACCATTGTTTAGGAATGATACCGGTTTTATAAATTAAGTTGAATAAATCCAATAGAATTTTTAAAGTTTCATCGTTCATACATTTAAGTATCTCTACCGGTATTTGATCCGGACCTACAGCTTTGCCGTTTTTGGTATTTTTCAATGCAGACTTTAATTCTTCTTCTAATAGTTCTAGCGCGTCATTTTCATTTTCTTCTATATCGAGTTTATTCTCACTTTCTCTGTTATCTTCAAATAGTTCGTGTATATAAGTAGACCACTGCTTTAGTTTTTTATTGGTGTCTGTAATGAGTTTCCCGTCCAAATCTGTAAGTGCAACATAGCAATGTGTAAATATCGTCGATGAAACAGTAACATACATACACAAAGCTTTGAAAAGGACAGGAGTAAAGAATGATTTAAGTATACTGATTACGCATATTAAAAACATTATAAAATAATTATGTAAAATAGCGTGCTTCGCCTCTTTTAATTCAGGGCTCGAGGAGTGGTTTTCCCACGGGTAGTGTAATCATACAAATGTACAAAATATTTTGAGTAGGTCCGTAGCACCATAAGCAAATGTTCTATAAAGGTTATATGAATGGGCCGTTCATTATTCCCTAAATTGATGATTTATGAAAATGTCTCGATTTTATTTCTCCATTGTTCCAGTTCTGTCATATATCATTGGAATATTTTTTAGGTATGATTTAATAGCGCAATACAATTTAACAACAAAACTTCAAATGGCTCACAGTTATATATTATCACCAAATAGTATGGCAGCAAGCACTGCAAAATATTCGAGTAATGGTGAACTATTTGCTTCGGTTAGTCTAGGGAAAGAGTTGTCGGAGGACACGTCTGAAGGTAAGCTATATTTTATTTCATAACTTTGTCGATATTTCAACATTATTAAAATAAACAACAAATATTCCCTGGAACATAATCCTATACAATTTAATTTTCTATTATTTATAAGCTTTTAAACTTATTTTTGAGAGCCCACTGACCATTTCTAATCATCGCTCCAAAAGGAAACAACTACTGAAGTCTAGCACTCCCACATAGATGAGTATTACATAATTTTAGCTGCTAAAATTATTATTTTACTAAAATTCAAACAAGGCACGTTTTCGGAATCAAAATATAAGCGTGCTATGAGTGCGAAATATTTTGTGCTTGGAGTCTGTTTGGGAGGAAATTGTAGATCTCTCGCAATGGCAAAATATAGTAGGCAATGGGGAATAATGTCCCTGGCAGACAGTTACACAGCACAGAAACTCTACAAAAGAATTACTTTTGGGAGATGTTGTTTTGGGGTGTTGGAACTTTGACCTGGTAAGAAGCGCATTGGGATATTCTGATATATTTAATGATCCGACGACTCTTGGCGTTATTTTATACGATCGAACAACTTCAATTGTAGCATCTGTAGAATACGTATACTAATTGTATATACAAGTCAGCTGCATTTCTATCATGTATCGAGTTTGCAGATCCGTTTGCAGAACGAATTGTTCTTTTCTGGATTATTCGATGTCCTTCCTTTCAGTTGATATAATTGTTAATTCTCTGTTGCAGGTAAACTCATCTTGATGCACTGCAATAGTGTCTATTTATGTCCTGCCGGCCATCAGACTGGCAGACGGAAAGTATACGAAGCACTGATTGAAGACAAAGGGAAGAATACAATCTATTTACGGTTATCATCTCAGACAGTACAAGAGCTACGACTGACACCCGATTCTGACTTTCAAGTCGAGATCCAGTTCCAGCTGAACCGAATCCCTTATTGCGAATGGCATTACACGCTGGATAAGATGAGCAACTTCAAGATGATCTTTCCGGAAACTTACCTGGAGCCGAACATACCGTGGTCGCCGTCTAGGCAATGGAGTAGGTCGTTGGATGCCAGGCTGAACATCAAGCAAAAGGAAGCAGTGGTCGCTATCACTACGCCTCTCTGCATCACATTACCGCCTATATTGGTTATAGGTAAAATTACGGTATTATGAATTTCAATTTTTTGCTGCACGAACGTCATCGGGCAAGTTGCTAAGTTGCTTCGGGGTCATGCGTTTTCTTTGTTTTATTTCACACCTTAGATGGGGGAGAATCGCAATCGCGAATATTATCGATTTATTATTATTATTCTATATTTTTGACGTTTTTTTTATATAACTGAGCAGACCGCGCAGGCAGAGCCTAAATACCAGAGTACCGCGGCTGCTGTGAAAGAGTTATGTTAGGGGAAGTTTGTTAACGCGAGATTTGAATGGGCCAATACCCGCAGGCTCAACAAATACATCTTCTGGCAGTCCATTCCAAGCCTTGGACACCCTGGGAATAAATGTGCGGTTGTACCGCTCAGTTCTTGATGTATGAAGAACGACCGTCTTAGGATGGGATGCAGCGGTCGCGCGGATACATCTGATAGTAGCAGTGAGCGGCGGAACAATAGAGGATAGCTCAGAGGAGCAGATTCCGTTGGAATATCGGTAGAAGAGTGAGAGGTCACCAACAACACGCCGGTGAAAAAGTGACTGAAGGTGGCGCGTTAAGGCCGAATCGCCAATTAGTCGAATTGCCCTTCTCTGGACGGCATCTAGTATAGACAGGGTAGTAGGGGCAGCAGCTCCCCAGACATGAGAGCAATACTCCAGGCAAGGTCTTATCTGGGCTTTATATAGCGTGAGGAGGTTACGTGGTGAGAAATACTTTCTGGCTCTAAATAGGTACCCAAGCTTTTTACCAGCAGCTGTTGCAATTGACGCTACGTGTTCGTGCCAGATCAGATTTTCTGTAATGTTGACTCCTAACAGCTTGAATGAGTGACTCCTTGGCAGAGCCTGGTTGTTCATTAGAACCTGGTGTTGGCTTGGGCACTTCTTGTTTGATAGCGTACAATACTAGGTCTTGGAGGCATTAAATTTAACCATATTCTTAAGCCCCCAAACGGTAATGGTATCGAGATCCTTTGAAAGTGAAGCTGCCTCTGCCAGTCTTCTGCGTTCCAGCTCGACCACAGAGATCGGTCTATTGCTCATAATGCCTGCATGCAGCGTACTGTCATCCGCAAAACTGTAGATTGGGTTTGTAGTGCTAGAGAGTAGATCATTAATGTGAAGTAAAAAAAATGTCGGAGCCAATACCGATCCCTGCGAAACCCCGGCGTTGATGCTCTGCAAAGAAGAGGAAAAGCCGTCTACCACGACAGAGAGTTTCCGACCTGAGAGGAAGTCTGCGAGCCAACCGCAAAGCTTAACAGGGAGCCCATAAGACGGGAGCATGTTTAGGAGAGCTGCATGCCACAGTTGATCGAATGCCTTTGAAATATCGAGAGCAACGACGTGAGCCTCGCCAAATGACTTAATGAGTTTGCTCCACACTTGTGTGACGTAAGCCAGGAGTTCTCCAGTTGATATTTGGTGTCGTAATCCACATTGTCTGTTGTTGATTAAGTGATGGAGCTCTAGGTATTTATTGAGCTCTTGGTTGACGCATCTCTCCATCACTTTACTGATTACAGAAAGCAGAGCTATAGGTCTGTAGTTGGTCGGATCAGTTGTGGATCCCTTTTTTGGCACCGGCTGGATGAAAGCTGTTTTCCAGTCTTTTGGGAAATTGCCGGAATCGTAAGACATCCGAAAGAGGCGGGTAAATATGGGAGCGAGCTCCGGTGTGCACTTCTTGACAACAATGGAGGGGATCATGTCGGGCCCATTCGCCTTATTAATGTCAAGTGACTGCAGCACCTTCCGAACTATTTTTGTTCTGAACGTGATTTCGCTCATGGCTTGGGGTACTCTCGGTATGGATAGTAACTGGGCACTGGATGGGTCTTTTACAGTGGAGTTTGCTGCAAATGTTATATCCGAGAACAAAAAAAAAACTGATGAGAAGTGAATGAATAATTTGAATCGTGTATACGTCGGCGCCAAATATGCTGCTTTACAATTAATTGTAATCCGGGTGTTAGTATTGGTGTCGGTTGCTTATAGTGTGTTTCTTGAAGTTTTTATTTTAACCATATCTATACAAAAGGAAGCAGTGGTCGCTATCACTACGCCTCTCTGCATCACATTACCGCCTATATTGGTTATAGGTAAAATTACGGTATTATGAATTTCTGTTTTTTGCTGCAAGAACGTCATCGGACAGGTTGCTAAGTTGCTTCGGGGTCATGCGTTTTCTTTGTTTTATTTTATTAAGAACGACCGTCTTAGGATGAGATACAGCGGTCGCGCGGGTACATCTGATAGGAGTAGTGAGCGGCGGAACGATAGAGGATAGCTCAGAGGAGCAGATTCCGTTGGAATATCGGTAGAAGAGTGAGAGGTCACCAACAACACGCCGGTGAGAAAGTGGCTGAAGGTGGCGCGTTAAGGCAGGATCGCCAATTAGTCGAATTGCATCTAGTATAGACAGGGTAGTAGGGGCAGCAGCTCCCCAGACATGAGAGCAATACTCCAGGCAAGGTTTTATCTGGGCTTTATATAGCGCGAGGAGGTTACATGGTGAGAAATACTTTACTGTCGAGAAGTGAATGAATAATTTGAATCATGTATACGTCGGCGCCAAATATGCTGCTTTACAATTAATTGTAATCCGGGTGTTAGTATTGGTGTCGGTTGCTTATAGTGTGTTTCTTGAAGTTTTTATTTTAACCATATCTATACAAGAAAATATATTATAACGTACTATAAGTATAAGTATAAGTACTACGGGCAGCCTGTTGTGCTGATAGTTTTTCTATTGACTCATTGACTCTATTGACTCACAAGTTGTGACATAGCACGGATTCCACACTAGTCTTCCATATTTAAATTTGGATAGACACACGCATTGTACAGAATTTAACTTTTAGATCTCTAAAGTATCGAGAATATCTGATGATATAGCCAAGCTTTCTAGAGATTAAGGTGTGGGTTGAAATTCAGTGATTCACTTTTCTGATAAAAGACATTGATGTACGTTTACTAGCATTAATTGGGAGACGATTTCTTGCACACCAGTCGAAAACGCGATCTAGATCAACTTGTAACTTTGAGCAGTCAAATACTGTCTCTAGAACCATTGCAGTCTGTAATAAGCTGCACTAATGATCTTTATTTATTCAAGGTCCTTTCGGAACTGGTAAAACCTTCACGCTGGCTCAGGCGATCAGAGAGCTGATCAAGGACTCTTCCAACAGGATACTGTTATGTACGCATTCGAACAGCGCGGCCGACTTGTACATCAAAGATTATTTGGATCAGTGGGTAGAAAGCGGTGAGGAGAATGCACGTCCTTTGAGAATATACTACACGAAACGATGGGTCACGACAGTCAGTCCTGTTGTACAGAAGGTTAGAGGTTCATTTATCTAATCGCGGTTTTACACCGACAATAAATCTATGAAATTCTCGAGTCCGCAGTTCGTGAACAAATTTGATTCCCAAAAAAACAGAAATTTGTCGACAAGCAAATCGCTTAATTTCCTAACGAAACTATGTCTACTCCTCAGAGTAACAACTGAACATAGAGGTAGCAAACAACTGACCTAATAGGCCAACATCTTTTCTTACGTTGTCATATTGACCACCAGATACGGCATAATTGTTTACTATCGTCTTAGTTGTATAGTATCCAGAAATATTCCGTTCTACGTTAAAAAAGACGGTATTTTGATGCTTCAGGAATGCTTACAGCAAAATCAATAGATATGTTGGCCTCTACTGCGTTACTGCATGTTTCTTCATCATAAATGCAAATTCTGTCTTACATAAATTTTGAGGAGCTGACAACGCCTATGTAATTTTCCTGCGATTTGTTTGCGGTAACCTCCGACTGTCAGACGTTTGTTTTGTTTGTGCGTCTTTCATGCTTGGTCAGTAAAATCGAATTCACTATTTGTTGGTAACTGTAGTGAAGCTTTACGGACTTGCTGTGCTATATTCGAGTGTAGTTTAACAGTTTTTCGAGATGGGACAGAGCAGAGCAGTGTTTGTAACATGGGTTGCATTAGAAGAATTTTCAGGTTAGTTGGCAATGTTTGGAGGCTGAAGTGTCAAAAGATGATGGCTTTGAGAATGCCATGCTGAAGTGGTTTGTTTACTACCTCTATGTTCAGTTGTTACTCTGAGATCTACTCTAATTTTTATTGAAGTTATCAAATTTGGCGGTATCACAATAATAGTATATTGTTGAATGAGCTGGAATGATCGCGTATAAGGGGCGTTTGTAAGCGGGGTGTCCGCGTCCTGATTTATGACCAATAATACTGAATCCAACTATTCGTTTGGCCGTGTCAATAGCAAATTTGTCGAATAATATTTATCATTAAAATTTATAATAATAAAATGTCTTTCTTTTCATGACCCTCTGCAAAGTCTAGCAAATAGCTACTCTACCCAACCGAGCACCAAATACAGAATCATAATTTTTTCTAACAATTTATATTTTTAATTGAACATTAATTATTGTTTTCCCTAAAAGTGCTTTTTCAAGGCTCTCTTAAAGGTTAAAAGGTTTGCACGTTGATAGATATCTGATTGAAAATTTTCGTTGCATTTTAAGAAAATGACCTTCTATAAAGTGATGATTTGTTTGGTTTATTTTATAAACAAGGCAAGTGATGTGTAATTTCCTTCTATTGTACATATTCGAGCAATTTAATGGGGTACTTTCCGAACAAAATTTTATGACGGAATATTGATGTTACGTCCCCAAAAACCATGTAATGAACATTTTTACGTTTTATTGTGAACGCGAAATGGGTTAAAATCCCCTCCAAAGTTCAAACATAAAATTTCGCGCCATATCAGTGACGTAATAAATCTTAGCGTGACGTAATAAGTCCTTCGTGATGCTATCCTTAGAATGTGACCCTACTTTGTCGTCTGACCTCCTTTTCTCCATCTACAAACATAACCTCCGCTTCGTATTGACATTGACAGATGTTTTTTTACATCATTTTATCATGGTTAATTACCGTGACGGCCGTGAGACCAGGGGAGGTTATGTATGGCATGACACTAGTGACAGGCTGTTAAAGAATGACGAGTAAAATTGTGAAAAGTATAGTATATGAAACATTCTCAGAGTGAACTGCTAATGACATCATAATGCAAAAAACGGAATTGCAGTGTAATATAGCATTTATAGTCTACAAACATGAACTTTTATACAATTAAAAAGAGGGAAACTAAATAAACATGATACATAAAATTAAGTTTACATCCTCTATATGTAGACACCCTAGGCAAAATGTTAACAACGTGACAACCTTGAATCTACGCATAATTCAAATTAATATAGTCACATCCTATCTACATCCGGCATAAAAATGACTTTTGATTGGTTGATTTCTTAGACGGGAGGTTTAAGAGATTAAAATGAGCTCTTTTCAAGGGGATGATGTTCAAACTCTATCTTCACTCCACGTGGGCTGAAAAAAAATGAGCAAACAGTTCCAGCATTTCAAATTAGATACAAGCAATCCATTTCAGCCATTAAACAGGCAATATTAGGAAGTTCGAAAATACCCCATTCAATTACTTTATTAGAAACGTGATCAAGACAAGGTCCATAAACAAGATCCGCATAATTTAGATTTAAAACTAACTAACTAAGTCACATCCAAGTCACATACATATAAAGAAACCTTGGCAGAGTTGGGTATAAAATCCATGAACTCGTAGCGGGTGCAAATATCACTATCTATTCAACCTGAATCCATCAACCAATTCGAGAAGAAATCGTCAATACAGAACAGATATTAATAATAAAATACTTAACGATTTTATTGAAAGTTTGGCTAGCATGTATTTTTTTTTTCGTTTTTGGCTATCTATTCAATCTTAGCCGAGTCAAAAAATAACTTACTAGAGTGCAGCGTGATACTCAGGAGGTGAGGTTAAAGATTCTCTAAGCCGCGAATGTTTCCATCGGATTCCGGCACCAGGGTATCCGAATATGCTTGACGTTCCGGTATTATTATACACCACTTGTGCCATTTACTGTACTGTCAATGTTCTGCAATAAATCAAGATTCACGTCCACAAAAGGATGTAGAGAGACTTGTGTCTTGAAACTACTTTAAACTACACCATTTTTTGAACAAGATTCGGTTCAAATTCTTGAGAAAAATTGGCTATCATTATACGGTAAATTGTTTCAAAAGCTTAAATTGAACCAAAAATTGAGCGGAAATTTTTTGGCTGGGTGCATGCGCAACTATAACCTTGTTGTAAAGTTCTCTATGATATACCATGGAGTAGGTAAACAGATAAAGGACAAAATATACTCTGTTACCTGATACTTTAAACTGGCTTGACGTCTATTTGATAGGTATCAGCTGACGAAGAAGTGTATCTGTAATTTAATTTTTTACTAGTGGTGTTGATTGGCAATCCTGCGATCAGGACCGTATTAGTAATATTCTTACTAAATATCTCATTGCCAAAAAGGAATGACTATTTTTGTAAACAAGAAATTGCTTCAGTATTCAGAAATTCGCAGCAAAAGTGGTTGGTTGAAAGAAATAGATTATTTTATTGATTTGTGTAATAAAATGCTTATACATTTTTATAAAAGTGTTTCTAATTAAAATACTAATTATTTGGTACTTCAGTAATGTTCAGTTCTAATTCAGGAAATCGAACCTGTGTGAACTCTCTGAAATAGCTCCATACATTTTTTACTATTTGCATAGTCGTGTTGCGTTGCCCTTCGACGTTATATTTTTCTTCCATTGCTGTAAAAAGAAATGTTAGGAACTCAGTGCTTGTGTACGGTTAAGCTAAAAATGCTTTTATCTTCAATCTTACCTCACTTAAAGCGTAATCATCATCATTCAGACCGGTCATACTGATATACTGAAAGAAACGCCGAATCTTCCGAGATAATGTAAAATAAGCATAGACCTCAGAGCATTGACGAAAACGTCACCAAGTGACAATTACTGGTCAGTACAACCCTGTATTCCTTCAAAGCTTAAAATTGATACGTCAAGACTCAATCTGGGGTATTTTTAGTTATCACTAGCCGAACAGCTGTTCGCTGTTGACACGGGTGACAGTTTAAAGTATCGGGTAACAGGGTATAGTTCAATAGGTAATTTTGCATTCCTACATATTCTGTGACCCCAGTCATTGCGTATACTTAATTTTTAAATCAATTTATCTCGACGTGTGTGAAGTACAGAGTCAAACTACCGGACTAAATTTTTGTTCTAGTACTGCCTGATAAAGAATAATGGCAGCCACCGGAGCTTCGAGATTCCGACCCTGGAAGATATACTGAAGCACCGCATAGTGGTGGTGACACTGTCGACGTCTGTGTACCTTTCGGCGATGGGTCTTCCGCAAGGCTTCTTCACGCACATCCTCCTGGATGAGGCGGCGCAAGCCATCGAGTGCGAGACGGTCACGCCTCTGGCGGTGGCGCATGAGAACACCAGGATCGTACTGGCCGGTGAGTATTTTTGTAGCTTTTGACCGATGAAATCTGAAAGAAGGACGGGATTCATCTTACAAAGTAACTTCATAATTTTTTTAACCACCTTTCAACCTCTGGTAGTACTACCAGAAGATGGCGGCATTTGAGCCATCAGTTGGCGTGACGATCCAGCGCGTCTGGTAGGCGCTTTGCGGGCTGGGTTGCCATGACTGGCCATGGTAGAGCATCGGACTAGAATGCACTAGTATCACGAGATTAAGAACAATGATTTAATTGTTATAACCGCTTAGTGCATACAAAAATAAACGAACTGCTGCATTTCGTTACTCTCTACATCTTTTTGTTTTGCAATAATTCCATTCTAAAGTTTAAAGAAAGGAATTCAAATTCGGCCAGTCAGTGCCAACCGCGCGAATCATCAGCAGTGCATTGTTGCCAAGAACAGCTCCGACTCGCAAAACATTTACATTTCACATAAACATGTTATTTGCTATCCCAAGTGTTATAAATATTTTGCAACTCACTTCTTAGCTTTCACATTTCTCATCTCCGTATTGAAGAACTGCATATTATCCACATAAAAGTCGTTCACCATAGCCATATCAACTTTAGGCAGGTTATCTGAATCGGCTTTTGTGAATCCACTATCGATTTTACTCATACTTGTTGGTTATGTTATGATAAAATAACTTGAAACCTAGTAAAATGGAATAAAAGAATATCCTGTACAAATAGACGCAAACAAATAATAATAACTTTAAGATTGTTGAAAATTACAGCCAAAGCACAATGGAAATTGGAAATGACGATTGACAGGATTGACGGATCAGGAACCTTAACCTAGCTTTCGGAATTCCGGATCACGGGATATTAAAACCACAAAACATATCAGAAGGGAACAGAAGACAAGATAGATGAGCCAGCCCGCGTACAGCTCCGACATTTCGCGCGCCATCAGAATGCGGCAACACAGCACACATATCTGTCTTTTGATTGGCTGTTCGCCTTTAGGGCAGTGACGTCACTGCCCTAGGAGAATTCAAATATTTTCCTTATATTCACGGCTTTCCTGTGCCCAAAAAAATCGGAAAAAAATGAGATGCTTTTTATGACGTACTCTATCATATGCAACCAAAAAAAAAACATGATACTAGTCCATTCCGGAGGTCCCCGCTGACAGTCTGTTCTTTTTCCGACATTTTCTGGTAGCACCCTCATTTGAGAACCTAACATGCGGCCAATAGCATGAAAAGTGGTAATATATTGACTTATATTTGACATAGGACAAATGTATTCCCTCCCTTTCGTAAAGTAATAAAATAAATTGTGATAGGAGACACTAATATAGTATTGCTGTACTTTACCTTGAATGGAAAATAAATTGAATTGAAATGACACCGATTACACGAATGCAAAAAACAAACAAATAAACGAAAGTTTGCACAAACACGTAAATTAGATATGTACGTAATCAAAAGTAGCACAGAAATAGAAAGTTATCACAGTTTATAACACAGGTCATATTGTATCACATTATTTGTGGGCGGTTGGTGTTTTGGCCACCCTCTTCGTTTTTTGTTGACGGTTTTTGATGTTTCCTCTTCTGTAGTTGAAACATCTTGTTTTTTCCTTTTTTCCGAAGTCATTGAACGGTTAGTAAAGATTAAGAAGGCGCTTTGGTTAATGCTGGTTTGGGCTTTGAAATAGTCTGTAGAAAAAGGTATTAGTTTAGATAAACATGTCATTATAAAATTTTCTATGCGAAGGATTAATGCTTTTATCATGGTTTGTGTATTATCCTGTACTGGTTTAGTGACTGACGCAGCATAGTGTAAGTTATGTGTTGGAGTGCTTGATGTAATTTTCATTTTTGCCTCGGGATACAGGATTTTCTCTTTCAACCTTTACCTTCTATATTGCCTCGTCAATTCTGTATTGAGGATAGGCTTTGCTGCAAATGATTACCCCCACAGTTTACACACTTCTTTGGGTCTTGACATGGTGTTTCGTCATGTGGCGGTTGTACGCATGCGCACAGTTTTTGTTCTGTACATTTCATAGCTGCATGTCCTAATGATTGACAGTTGGGGCATCTAATAAGTGCTAGGATAAACTGCCTCACTTTCATTATATAGTAGGTGATTTTCACTTATCTAGGAATATCTCTTATAGAGGTAAGAACGTAATTTGAAGTGTCTATCCGAATTTCGTAGTTTGTCGTTCTCAATTAGCTGTTTATTGTAGTTAGTCCAGTTCTTTCTTAGATATGGAGACACTTTCTCCAAAATGTAATTAAAAGCGGCAATCTTCGTTTTCAAATACTCAAAAATATCGGCAAGGATGTCCGAGGTCAAAATATAATGTATGATACTGTCCAAATCGTTTGCACAGTAATTTCTGTCCAATCCCCTCTCTGCGATAAGCCGCGAAGTGCTTCATTATCGAATAAAATTTCACCTCTGTCGGGTAATATTGTAGATGCTGAATTGAGTACGGAAAGTCGAGCAGTAAAGCACTTTTCTGTTTGTAAAATCGCAAAACTTATCGCTCTACTATACAATATGCGTTTCTTTAGGGGAAGTTTGCTGACGCGGGACTTGAATAGGCTAACACTCATAGGCCTAATAAATACATCTCCTGGCTGTTTATTCCAAGTCCTGGATACCCTGGGAACAAAGTTGCGGTCGTACCGCTTCATTCGTGTTGATGTAGTATATTTTCATCTATGATTATGATGGTGGCATGATTGGTTATTTCGACATCAAATCAGTTATTTGTGCTTCTGATTCTCTTAATGACTATATCCTCTGCCAATCGATAACGTGATTACTTCATTTCATTTATAACTGTTACGAAATTGTATAGACTATGAAAGTTCCTACTATGCAGTAGGCGATTAAGCCTCTAGGATCCAGGATATCGGAAAACTTTACACGCGACATTTTCACGAAATTGGGGAAGCAATATGATGTAGAATTTTAGGAATAGTAATTAGTGTCCGACCGAAACTACTTTTTACGGCCGAAACCGAAACCGAATTTCGGCCTCCATCTCAGTTTCGGCCGAAACCGAAACCGAAACATCAATATAACGTCAGTAATTTTTTCGTGGATATAAAAAGGAATAACGTTTCATCAGCATTATCACACCTTATTTCAAATAAATTATTTATACTTTTTGGAATAAGAAGTTAATTTGAACCAAATATCAACTATTTTATATTTATATTATATTTTGTATCTACTAAATAACACTCCAAACTTTGGTCAATCTTTATGACACTGTTATCAATTAGCTGCCTTAAAACTAAATTTCTGAAGTACCTACGTCCTAAGTACAACTACTAAGTATTTTTGAAAGTAAGGAGTTTTCTCTGAATTTAAGAAACTGTTGTAAGCTACATTGAGCTACAGCTATTGTTGACTATCAGTATATAAGCTCCCCTCCAGCGTAGTGAATAGTGAGTCCGTGAACCTGTTCAAGAACAGACTCGATAATTGGAACAATATGCCTACGTGATGTGTCTTAGCTTAGTTAAGTTTGTATTGTATCTAATCGTTATTTGCATTTTGAGTTTATAGTGCTTTGCGGTGCTCTCCTCATGATTGTGTTGTGATAATAATAATAATTCATAACTGAACAATCTAATATTGTAATATTGTAAGCGAGAAACAATAATTTATCAACTTTCTTTGCAAATAGCTTCCTCAGTCTGAAGAAATTTGACTAGTAGCATTAAGTAGTTGTTCAAAGGAAACAGTCGTCAGTAAGGCCGACGTGAATTTTAGGGGAACCTTTCTCAAAGACAGAAATGGACTGAAATTCTAGTGAAAGTAATATCTGCGTTTCTTTGCAAGCTTGGCTCCGATAAATAGGCTTTTTAACTTGTGATAAGTTATTATCATCATCTACCCAGCAAAATCAGACTTCTTCGCTTGAAGATTAGTGCACCGAGGGCGTCCGATCGCAGCGCCAAATCCATCGCTTTTAGTTTCTGTTTCGGCCGCAGTTTCGGCTGGATGGCAGCCGAAACTAAACCGAAACCCGTTTTTTGGCCGAAACTAGGCCGAAACCGAAACCGAATGTTCGGTCGGACACTAATAGTAATATACTTATCCACGCTTTAGCACGTTATATTTTCCAGGTGATCACATGCAATTAGGACCTGACATATTTTCGGAGTTCGCCAAAGAACGTAACCTGCATATATCGCTATTGGAAAGGCTGTACGACCACTACCCAACTCCGTTTCCGTGCAAGATACTTCTATGTGAAAACTATAGGGCGCACGAAAGCATTATTCATTTCACTTCTGAATCATTTTATGACCAAAAGCTAATTTCTAGTAGTAAACAGCCAACTCACGTCAAGTTCTATCCTCTGACTTTCTTCACAACGAGGGGTAAGCAATTGAACTTTTGTACAATATAGTAACTATCTGCTACTTACAAGCTTAAAAACTACCACTTACGAAATTGTCTTCTAGGGGAAGATGTGCAAGATAAAAATTCTACCGCATTTTACAATAACTCTGAAGTATACGAGGTTGTGGAGAGAGTAGCGGAGCTAAAAAAGAGTTGGCCATCAGAATGGGGAGCATACAACGATCAGTCGATCGGTGTGGTGACTCCTTATTCGGACCAAGTATTCAGGATACGATCAGAACTGAGAAAACGTAGAATAGACAACGTTTGCGTCGAGCGAGTCCTCAACGTCCAAGGTAGGAATTGTGTACATTCGATTACTGGATAGTCCAATAGCTGATCTACCGGGGAAGGTTGTAAGCTCCCTTTGGGAAGATGATATGTAAACTTTTTTATTAATTAGAAGTGAATAAAAAAACACTAATCTAGGAAAAATATTCAGTTGTGTCATGTAGGCCCGATTTTATCAACACGCATATTTAACAAAGACTTTGACAAAGCTTTTCTATTGGATGTTATTTAGCAAAAGCTTTCTATTGGGTATTGAGGGCTATGTTAATAAGTATCATCCAATAGTATTTTCTCAGTATTGAAAATAAAACGTCAAAGCTGGATGACACTTTGGTCAAAAATATTTTAGAATTCATGGATCAAAATCATAGCAGGATATTAGAACAAAGCGATTAATTTGCAAATTAATCCCACATTTTTCATGTTTACATTATAATTATTCTATAATTACTAATTGCAAACTGCGATAATTTGTGACAGAATCATAAAAGTACCTAGTATCAATCACAGCAACTACCTTGTTTAATAATATTACAGATCCCACCTCCGTCAGACAGATGGATTATAGAAAAAAATATACATACTTTTATGAAGAATCAATCTTTCATTTACTGGACACATGTTTGTTATAGACCATCTTATAGAAATATTCACAAAGGATCTAAAGATGCAGCATTTATAATATAAAATATCAGGTTATACGCAGCTAAATAATGAAGTTCTGGATAGGCAACCAGTAATGCACGTGTAAGCTCGGAAAATAGCTTGCCTAACAGTTAAATCGTTTGTTTAACTTTTAAAATGTAACAAAGTGCTATGTTTACCCCTTTTTACTATAAAACAAAGATATATTGCATGTATTTATAATTATACCTTATCCACCGAACAAACGGAGTAACCATGCACAATATATGTAAATTTTTACTGTATGGTCAAGGGTTATATGCACACCGTCTACAAAACTGCATACTGAGAGCAGTGATGTTATTATAAACAGAAAAATTAAGTTCGATTTATCCGAGTAAAGCCCCAAAATATGGGTTTGAAATAATTTTTTACTCCTTTTCTTCAGTGGACAGACTACAGTATCGATAGTAAATTGTTTTATCCAAATAATGCAATGAGTGAATTTCTTGTCATCATATCATATTTAATACAGCATGAAACCAGCGATCAAATGGACATGGAATCTCGAATCTGATTGGTTGAGATTAGCAATTGCTAAACTTTTGATTAAACAAGAAAATGCAATTTTTCACCCATTTGGGGTGGAAAATCAGACTGGAAAAGATGCTAGATGATTTACAATGCTCGATTGTATATAAAGTATGTCATTTTTGAGCTTTTTGAGGTCAACTTCAAGAGAAATCAATAATTTTCAGAGTACTTTGACAGATGCATGTTCTTGAAAGGGCTGCTCTGATTGGTCAAAGTCTTTGTTAAATTGCGCATGTTGATAGAATCGGGCCGTAGACTAACATAATGTCGAAGATTCGTTCAATGGTTATTGAGCACAGTGAGTGGATTGATTTTCAGAAATTATAAATTTCATAGAGTCAAGTGAGCAATATTGTTGTAATTTAGTTTTGGAAACCTACCCTGTGTGACCGAAACGTTAGTCAACAGTTTATCGTTCAACTGTAAAGTCGTCATCATAGTCACAATGTCTTAACAGACATGTTGTGAACTCGTAAAATGCATTTACTCATTTTACGAGTTTCTCTTGGGATATCTTTCAGATCTTTAATGCAGTAGTTTCCCATTTGCTTTCTGCATCCTCATGCCGTTGACCAGATGGTATCTACTGGTTCATCCGCCTTTAGGGGCAATTTCTCACCCCAAGGACAAGACGGTGTCCTGACTCTTCTCAACTCGTCCACCCAAAGCTGTTGGTTGAGAAGATGTTACTGCTTATACCGACAGTAGTTCGGTTCCTTTTAGTCGCCTTTTACGACACGCAGGATATACGATGGGAGATATTCTAACCCGCCCCCACACGGGGAGCTGTAAAGTGTATTGTTGTATTCAGTTAAGCCTAGCTACTTGAAGCATATGATTACTCTCAAAGTTATTATATTGTATCGTCTTTGTTTACCTTGCGGTTTAGGGTTCAATCAGTGTGAGATGCGAATTTTACGTATATTCTGCGTTAGCCATATCGAATGAATGAATGAATAAAAGAAGGAGAAAGGCTTTCTGGCAACCAGAACCACCAGTGCATAGGCCTACAAGCGGCCCCTTAAGCACCTCTCCTTACCCTAGTTCCCAAGTCCAGCTCTTATCGCAGAGGTGAGGACGGCCTTGCGACCTGCTCATCTTATATCCTCAGGTTGAAGAACCCTTGAGCCTAGTATGGTCTGCCTGTGATACCAAGTATGACCAAATAACGGTATGTGCCACCAGTGGTAAAATGATTCAAGGAAATACCCTCCACAACCATACTCTCGTCCCATTGATTCCCATCCAATATTCTGTCAAGAAAAAAAACACAATGTTCTCTAGCGTATTAGTTTCTACCTCAGGGTAACAACTGAACAAAGAGGTAATAAACAAACCACTTCAGCATGGCGTGCTCAAAGCCATCATCTTTGACATTTCAGCCTCCAAACATAGAACAGCTGTGACCTCGCAAATTGTAAACAATGCTGGCCTCGCAGTGACGGTTCAAATTGTAAACAATGCCGTGTAACGCCAACTAACCTGAAAATTCTTCCAATGCAACCCATGTTACAAACACTGCACTTTTTGAGTTCCATCTTGAAAAACTGTTGAACTACACTCGAATATAGCACAGCAAGTCCGTAAAGCTTCACTACAGTTACCAACAAATGGCAAATTCGATTTTACTGCCCAAGCATAAAAGACGCACAAACAAAACAAACGTTTGACAGTCGAGCTTCTACCGTAAATAAGTCGCGCGAAAATTATGTCGGCGTTGCCAGCTCCTCAAAATGTATGTAAGACTTCAGAATTTGCGTTCATGATGAAGAAATATGCAGTAATGAAATAGAGGTCAACATATCTATTGATTTTGCTGTAATCATTCCTGAACCATGAAAATACCGTCTTTTTAAACGTAGAATGGAATATTTCTGAATACTATTCAATTAAGATGGCAGTAAACAATTATGATTGTCGTATCTAGTGGTCAATATGACAACGTAAGAAAAGATGTCGGCCTATTGGAATTAGTTGTTTACTACCTCTATGGTGAGTTTTTACTCAGAGGTTTCTACAGACGCGATAATGAAGCGTTCTTCGATATTTGTCTTTCGGCGACCGCGATTTCAAAGCAAGAAGTTTCATTCAAATGTACCACGAGATATGAGCAGAAATGAGTCGAGGGAACATCATTAATAAAGATGTTGTAAACTAATCACGCATGCTGACAAACAGATAAAATGGTATGCTTGGTATGTCACTGTTACAACTTTCCGACGAACATTTACCGGTCACTAGGCAATGAATGTAAACAAACTATCGCGCATCCAGAGGCGAGGTAAATGGCGGCACGTGATTGGTTCATTCCTATAATAGGGTACTTGCAGAAAAAAATATTATGTCGTTTACGCGTTCCATAGAGCCTAGTAAACATGACAAATTCACTTGCTTGGTTTTTTGGAATCGGCTGTGAGAGATATTCCAAAAATTATTTCAAATCCCAGAAAATGCCGCGCAAAGAACCTCTGACGTCAGTGATATCCTATAGTGATGGGATGTAAAGTATTCATATTCGATATCGATAGCCAGTGCTACCCTAACATTTTGACATTGATCATTATAACCACAAAACACAGTCACTCACAAAAGTACAAAAGTCAAAAGAATAAAAGTTAGGCTAGATTACTAATTCACTTTGTAGGGATGGGCTTGAATTAGATTCTATCTTTGGATTCATTCATAATGGGATGCGCCGAAATAAAATGATGGCTTCGATTAGTTGCGAATCTCGGTCACAAACAGGATGAACTGTGATAACTATCAGATATAAAAATGTATTGCAACGAAAATGCTAGTGGGTTAATTGGCTGTTTCAAATATGTTTAAGTATCACTAAATTGAGGCGCATTGTTAAAGAATTCAGATCAGCTCTAGTTTGCAGTTGAATCTCACTGACCTGCGCTGTAGCATTATCGATTGTCGATATCGATAAGATATCTGTGACGTCAGCCCTTGTTTTAAGCCACGTGGAAAAATGTGAACATATCCTTATTTTATTTTGCAAATATCTTTTTTTTGGCCGTCAGTTAAATCATGTATTTTGTTTCCTACTGCTTCTTGATATGGTTTTCTTTACGCTATGTATACTCCAGAGACGATTTCACGACCTCTGCAAGTACCCTATTCACTTTGTAGGGATGGGCTTGAATTAGATTCTATCTTTGGGTTCATTCATAATGGGATGCGCCGAAATAAAATGATGGCTTCGATTAGTTGCGAATCTCGGTCACAAACAGGATGAACTGTGATACCTATCAGATATAAAAATGTATTGCAACGAAAATGCTAGTGGGTTATTTGCCTGTTTCAAATATGTTTAAGTATCAATAAATTGAGTCGCATTGTTAAAGAATTCAGATCATCTCTAGTCGAATGCGCAGTTGAATCTCACTGACCTGCGCTGTAGCAGTATCGATTGTCGATATCGATAAGATATCTGTGACGTCAGCCCTTGTTTTAAGCCACGTGGAAAAATGTGAACATATCCTTATTTTATTTTGCAAATATCTTTTTTTTGGCCGTCAGTTAAATCATGTATTTTGTTTCCTACTGCTTCTTGATATGGTTTTCTTTACGCTATGTATACTCCTGAGACGATTTCACGACCTCTGCAAGTACCCTATTGTTCTGACCAACGACGTCATACTGATAGACTACGCTTTGTATACCAAATGTTTATAAGCGTTTCTGGCGGTGCGACGGAAGGGGGGAACATCAGCTGTATTGACATAGACACACCCGACGTTACCAGTTGTGCATTAGGGCATGCTTGGTGCATGCAGCAATGTTTGTAAAATATAAAAATGGCGTTAATTCTTGACAGAATTGCAAAATTAAACGTGTTTTACAAAAGAGTATCTTCAGAGTACTTTTTCTATTACAGATAGGCAAGCCACAATCATATTTTTACTTTTTTACAACATACGTTCCATACATTTTTCTGAAAATTCATTCCAAATGATTGTCAACTTGGCATGCTGCGATGTACCTTGTAAACAATGACGTCGTTGCTTGTAAATATTCCGTTGACATTCCCAATGTTTGGAATGCCGACAAACAATTTGCCTTGGATGCGTAGTCTATCAGTATGACGTCGTTGGTTCTGACCTACATGTACTTCAGGTTGCTAAGCATAGGTTAGATTATTAATTTTCACGAACGATTCCAGGCAAACAGTTCCGAGCGATAATTCTATCGACAGTGCGGACCAGAAAGACTTGCAGTAACGAGGCAGGAGGCGGCGAAGTTGACTATGGTTTCCTTTCGAACTCGAAGCTGCTGAATACTGCGATCACGAGGGCGCAAAGTCTGGTCGCAGTAGTGGGAGATCCCATCGCCTTGTGTTCGCTAGGCAGGTGCAGTAAAGTGTGGGAACGATTCATACAGATATGCAACGATAACGAGAGCTTGTTCGGCATCACTTGGACCCAGTTGAAAGTGAGTGAAGTTGTAATATTACTTGACTTTAGTAAGGCTTTTGATACCCTCGGTCGGAATTTGCTCTTATCAAAGCTTCATTACTACGGCTTTTCAGAAGTTATCATTCGATTTTTTGAATCTTACCTCTCTAATAGATGTCAGTATGTGTCCATAGATGGCAGGGTGTCTAGTACAAGACCAGTAACAAAAGGAGTACCACAAGGCTCTATCCTTGGTCCTTTACTTTTTTTATTGTTCACCATTGATATGAATGTTAATGTTAAGGATTGCACGTTACATCAATTTGCTGATGATGTGCAGGTGATCAGAAGTTTCCCAATAGAGGATGTGTATATAGCATCTGCAGACATAAATATTACGTTGGAGAATATTTACAACTATTCCTGTAAACATGATTTAAGGATCAATCCACACAAGACGGCTGCTGTTTGTTTTGGAAATATTCCAGCTGACTTGACTGAGAGTCTTAATTTAACAATAAATGGAGATAAAATAGAGCCTTGTGATACGGTCAAATGCTTAGGGCTCAAAATTGATAGTAAGCTTAGATTCAGGCAGCATGTTAACTCTGTTATCAGCAAATGTTACTTGGCGCTTAAAAATCTTTACCAAAGCCGATGATTCCTAACATTTCCGTTGAGAAAACAGTTATGTGAGTCTTTAGTTTTGAGTCACTTGAATTATGCTGATACAATCTATGGACCATGCTTAGATTCTAACTCTGCAGCTAGGATTCAGAGAGTGCAAAATGCCTGTATTAGGTTCTTATTTTCCTTGAGTAGAAGGGACCATGTTTCAGATAAACTAGCACAACTAGGTTGGCTCAACATGCAAAAAAGGAGGAAACTTCATCTCGTATGTCTTGTACATAAAATTCTGTTACATAAAACTCCATCCTATTTATGTGATAAACTTCATCCAGCTTCTGAGATTCACAATATGAATACTAGAAACACTCGCCTATTACTGATAGAAAAACATAAAACATCTTTGTATAAACGTTCATTTAGCGATAATGCAGCTTCAATGTATAATGGAATTCCTACCAGTTTTAAGGATCCTCCTAATCACCAAATATTTAAAAATCGGGTTAAAGAACATCTTCTGGCTTTGTAAATTGTGTTGTAATTTTATTCATTACTGTATACTTTGCATTTAGTGTAATTTTGATGTGCTTGATCTGTTCAATATTTTAATATTTTACGTGTATGATGTGTTTAACATTTTTTAATATTTTAATAAGTGTATTTTAACTGAATTATTACTGTTAACAATGATTGGTACTCGGTTGAGTAGAACAGCAGCTGCTGGACTCCGCCGAGGATGATTAAAATAAAGACCTTTTATTATTATTATTATTATTAATGAGTTATCGATTAATATGACAATCACAGTGCCACCGCTAGCCAAAGTAACTTTTTCAAACCCAACAAGTGTCGCTAATTATAATTAGCATCCACAGGGGATAATTGTGACCGGCTCCTATCACTGTTCTTATTATACCCAACGTGGCCAAGGACCGTAACATATGCAACAATCAGCATCTATAACCTGTCGGAATGATACGTCACACAGCCACGTAATCTTTAAGAAACAAATGGAAACAACATGTTGTTCGCGTTAGTACATTTTTACCTCATCATGTTACTTGTCTGTTTTGCTATGTCTAAGCTGGAAGCGTATGAGTTACAACTACGGCAAGGACAAAAAAGCGTAAACCTCGTGTCCACTAGCAAATAAAATTGCTAAAGTTATTCTCACAAGTCACTTGCATAGCGTGTGCACGACGTCATTAGAGAAATATTACAGCAAAATTACTTGCACATTGAGGCCTTGCGACTTGCTGAGAGCTTGTAGTGTACACGGTTACTCTCAGGAAATTAGTTTGTCATAAAAATTTCGAGACTATTTCGAAAGTCTTGACGCAAGGAGTGTTGTAAATCAAATATGGAGAAGTTCAACTGGACGAGAGAAGGCACGTGTCTTTTAATTGAAAGTTTTGAATTATATCCTGAATTATGGAATGTACATACTACAGAATTTTAGGACAGAATCAAAAAGCAGAATTCGTTGCAAAAATTGTAGAAATACTTCTACAGCGGAAATTCAAAGAAAGCTACATAATTTGAGAACACAAGTTAACCATGAATGGAGAAAAATTCAAAAAATGAAAAGTGGACAAGGGACTAATGAAACATTTAAGAGTACTTGGGAGTTCTTTGACTCATTAAAGTTCATGTATCTCTACGCTGAATCCACTTCCTCACCCAACATTTTCTCCGCCTTTTACTATCTTTCTCTTGTTTTTAAATATATCGCAACTACCGCAGCACCTACAGATTTTGCATACGACATCTTATCTATTGTGTACACGGAATCAGAACAATCAAGCCCAACCGAAATTGCGAGAGCAATTTCATAGATTAAATTTGCGGACAATTAAAAGATAGTGTAGACAAACAAGCAAGTACTTGCTGCAAAAACTATCACAAGTTACTTGCAAGTGGACACGAGGCTTAATTGTTTTTCGAGAATATAAAGGTCCTCATCGTCATCATCATGTCACTGAAATCGATGTATCCGTATAAAAATCCGATGACGTACACATCAGAAAATCAAGTTGATGAAGGGAAAGACGGAACTTTGGATCAAAAATCTAATGTCAGCGTGAAAAAAGGAAAAATAGCGACGATTAGGTATATTTAATTGGGAATTCTATTACAAGATAAAAGCAACATCGTAAATTTCAGAAAATACTCAAATATCCTCAAATATTGTGTGTCACAATCGCGAAGCATTGTTGTATGAGTATATTGTTAAAAACATTTTAAATGAAATAGATAGCAGTGACTCTGATGATAGTGTCAATGTAAACAAACAGCAATTATGTCCGACCTAGCATCATGCAAAAATTAGAACACGCTCTGTTACGTCCCAATGCGACACCAATGCTCAGGGCGATGTGGTTCCGCAGTCACCTGTCATACCCACCCACCTGACGCAGGCGCAGCTCGACACGACGCCGGCGCGGTAGCGCTGGCGAAAAAGAAGAAAAAACGACGCCATCACGAATTAACGTTGAGATAACATAACAGACATTCTTTTGTAATGATAGAAATCGATTTCGGGGGGGGGGGGGTGCTCTCTAGCGACCATAATATCGTTCAAATTAGACGAAAATGATTTAAATAACAAACGTTTGTTTTCAAATGCTCTACGTTTATAAAATAATTTCAAAGATGGCGGACTTCCGGATATACCGGAAGTAGACATCAACTTCCTTATTTTAAATAGAACACCCTGTATATTATTACGTTTTTGAATTCAGCATCGATTTTTAGGTCCAGCTTGGACTTGGGCTTGAATAATTTTCCAAATATAGAGCATTGTTTATGTCTACGAAGCCTATTTTCGGAGTTATTCAGCAATTTATACATAATTCGACGTTTGTAGTACTTTACAAGAAAAGTTAATATCTTGGAAACTAAACGCGATAGAAAGATGCAGTTTTCGGTTTTGAAATAAGCAAGTTTTAGTAAGATCATTTTCCAATAGAACATTGAAACAATAGACTAGCAATTTTCAAATTTGAAAAGTTAAAAACGTTAAAAACTTTTTTTAAAATGGGATGGTATGACAAGTTTCACATCGGTGGATGCAAAATTAAATTCTCTTTTACTTGTATCTGGACACATGTGGTTCTATCTTTGATGATTTTCAAGATATTTACGGTTTTTTAATTAGGAATTGGAAAAATCGTAGGTGGCGTGGCTCGCAGACGCAACAATGGGCAGGTGTTTTGGTCTCTAGTTCTAAAATATGCTTTCTCTCCATCTAACTGTAACCACATTATTTTGAAAAACTCCAGTGGTAAATTTTCCAACAGGTTTTCCAAATTTTCATTTAGAAAATTTTGGAAAACATTAGTTTATTATGCGGTTTACAATAATACCACCCCAAATGCTTAGACTACATGCTGGTTGGCAACAATCTTCTCAAAATTTGAAAAAAGTTTTTAACGTTTTTAACTTTTCAAATTTGAGAACTGCTAGTCTATCGATTTAATATTCTTTTGGAACAATGATCTGAATGAAACACAAGTACATTTCTCGCTTGTTTCAAAACCGAAAACTGCATCTTTCTATCGCGTTCAGTTTCCACTTTACTTTTCTTGTAAAGTACTACAAACGTCAAATTTTATAAAAATTGCTGAATAACTTCGAAAATAGGCTTGTAGACATAATCAATGGTTAACAAACTGACCCAAAAATTGATGTTGAATTCAAAAACGTAATAATATACAGGGTGTGCCATTTAAAATAAGGAAGTTGATGCCTACTTCCGGTATATGCTAAAGTCCACCACCTTTGAAATTATTTTCTAAATATAGAGCATTTGAAAATAAAAGTTTTTTATTTAAAACATTTTCGTCTAATTTGAACGGTATGGTCACTAGAGAGCACCGCGCGCTTATTGGACCACCCTGTGTATAACACATATGCATATTAGAAATGTAAATTTCTATTTTTATGGATGATAATTCTAAATTGAAGTAAAGAAACCAAGATGTACTTCCTAATCGGACATCTATGATCGTTAAAGTTGCCCTACTTGCTTTATTATTAGATTACATTTTGATGTCGCTGCTAATTTTATTTAGTACTATATTTTTTGACAACTACTTCAGCCAAGAGGCTGGGAAGACCCAGACGTCAAAACTAAATACGTGGCTGGTTTCGTCAGTGGCTTCCGATAATAGCAGCCCAACACGCTCTAATATAGAATAATTTATTCTACACGACCGCGGCTCCACATGAATGTGAAATTTACTCGCTCATGCTCGATCGTGCGTGCTTGATCAGTGAGACCGCGGCCTTACTAGTTTCATCCAATTTATCTGCAATCTGCTGCCATATTTTTTATTTCACAATCGCGTTTTTGTGGTTTTTATCACCAGGATCATATAAACACGAATGTTTACGAATACACTGTTATTTCAAATTTCACATCCATGACGAATTCGAATAATTTTTGTGAAGTTTTGTAAAACCTCTCGGGACACGCTCTTCGCATGACCCTCACACGCCTCAGTGTGGCTACCACAGAGTTAACATCTATAGAGGGAGTGTAAACAACAAAATGCACAGGTCGCTGACCAGCCAACATGTAACGGAAATTTTGACAGCCTGAGGGCATTACCAGTAACGTGCGACTTTATATTAAAATTGGATGTTCCTTAATAGATTCAAATATTACTGTGATGTTACAAACTGATACCAATAAGTTGTATTAGTATTTAGCTATGCTTAGAGAGTTACTTTTATTATAATTTCATTGTAACAGTTGATAATTCATTATTACCATGAAGTGTTTTTCAAAACATATCTAACAGTGTTCTGAAAGGTAGCCTGTTGGAATGGCTGCATCGTGTTTTTACTTCGACAATAAAATATAATAATTGCATTAGGTAATATCCAGTTCTATAAAATTCTCATGGATAAATTTTCTGTAAGTAAATGCGGCATACATTTTTGCATTTTACGTCCTCAAATAGTTTAAAAAATGGAATTTGGAAAATTCATGTTGATTGACATGAATGTAATGTGTGCACAAAACATACATTAAACAACCATTATTATTCCTCAAACTGGAGTGAAGACACTTTTGTTCTCAGTTATCCCCATATATTACGCTACTGAAAACTAAAACAAAACCTACACTCACCTATGATAAGAAGTGTTCACCGATTCGTTCCTATTACAGCAAACTATGCACTTTATGTTGTCTCATCATGCAATTATGACAATATTGTTCATAAATAATTTAATTCACACCACAAATAGTCACAAAGTCAGTCAAATATACACAAAAATCACAAAAATCTCGACACGCGCAATAACCACAACTACAATGACAGCCACATGACAGCTTAAGGGCACGCCGATTGTAGGTTGACAGATTTACGACATATTAGAAGTTACGCAACATTCCGCTATGAAATTTACCATTTTTGAGATTTCATTAAATCTATACAAATTATCTTCACGTAAATCAGTTACATTGCAAGTATATTGGAATGTATAGTTAAATACCCAGTTAAATACTTTGTCTTCAAACTGCGGAAACTGCTAGATTTTGAAGAAACTGGAAGCGGACGAAGAAAAGTGGCAATAGCGCTATAGATGTTGGCTGGCCAATATTCAAATTAGGCTCCCTCTAGAGATGTTAACTCTGTGGTGGCTACCTATTCGAGAATCCGTGTGTTACAACTGATACCCGCACCAACCTGCCGCATTCCCGTCACAACCCGCGCCCGTCCTCTGTGTCTTCTTCGCTTTACTGGTAGTCTCCACCAGAAAGAAAAAAAGTTTATACATGCTGATGCAATACAGTAGAACCCCTCTAATCCGCCCTCCGCTGGTTCGAGGCTCCGGTTAGTCCGACCTTGCTTCAGTGACATTTTGCGGATCCAGGAATGGAGAGACACTGGAGCTAACTCTAGAATTTCATTGTCTTAAACAAAAATCTAGACTGATTTTTTTTTATGTTTTCACTAAACTACTAAACTAAATTTATTTATTGCTTTTAAACAATGTTTACAAGTTTCGTACATCACTTATTGCAATGCAAAACATGTTTGAACAATAAATAAAGGCTCTTTGGATAATCCGACCTTTTCTGCGTTCCGACCATACCCCTAATCCCGAAGGCGACAGATTAGAGGGGTTCTACTGTATTTCTGCCCATAGTACCAGTTGTGGATAAACAATTATGGAATAAACACAAATATTACAAAAGCCACAACATACAAGCTCAAAAAGAGCTGCTTTGGTTGTTAATCTTTTACCACCTGTTTTGTATACCATGTTACCTGAAGCTTTAGACTGTCATCCGTGTCAAGAGCGAACAGCTGTTCGGCTAGTGATAACTAAAAATCCCCCAGAATGTATCTTGACTCATGCTTTGACGGCATACGTACAGGGCTGCACTCGGTGCTACTGACGAGTAATTGACTCTTTAACAGTATTGAACGAAAAAATGTAATTGTTTCGGTCAGGCATTTTTGCTGTGAATTTTTAGATAGTGAATCAATTTTTTGTTCGCACAAATAGTCATTATTTTTTGGCAATGAGTTATTCAGTAAAAATATTACTAAGACGGTCCTGACTTGCAGGATTGCCAATTCAGACCACTACTAAAAAATTTAATCTGAGATGCACTTCTTCGTCAGCTGATACTTATCAAATAGACGTCAAGCCAGTCTAAAGTATCATATATACCCTGTTACCCGATACTTTAAACTGTCAGCCGTGTCAATAGCAAACAGCTGTTCGGCTAGTGATAACTAAAAATACCCCAGATTGGGTCTTGACGTATCAATTTTAAGCTTTGAAGGAATGCAGGGCTGTACTGAGTGCAAGTACTACTAATAACGGGTAATTGACACTTGATGACGTTTTCGTCTATGCTTTGAGGTCTATGCTTATTTTACATTTTCTCGGAAAATCCGGCGTGTCTTTCAGTATATCAGTATGGCTGATCTGAATGGTGATGATTAGGTACGCTTTAAATGAGGTAAGAATGAAGATAAAAGCATGTTTAGCTTAAGCTTCAGTTAAACTACCTTATTATATTAATTTTACTTCATGTACTTACTTTATACTTTTCTCCAATTGTACCTTGTACGTTTCAAGCAATAAATATCCCACTAGTGATGCAAGCTATTCATTGAATCGTCCTTATTGCTGAATATAGGAGTATTTTGATATTTTGATTGTCTCTAACAATATACAAATCAATTAAATAATCTATTTCTTTTAACCTACTATTTTTGCTGCGAATTTCTGGATATTGAAGCAATTTCTTGTTCACAAAAATTGACATTACTTTTTATCAATGAGATATTCAATAAGAATATTACCAATACGGTCCTGATCGTAGGATTGCCAATCAACACCACTAGTAAAAAATTAAATTTGAGATACACTTCTTCATCAGCTGATACCTATCAAATAGACGTCAAGCCAGTTTAAAGTATCAGGTAACAGAGTATACATCATATTACATTAACCTATACGATATGGTTGTCGACATTGACAAACATGATCCTTATGCTCACAATCCTGACTATTTCTTGAACAATAAATTATGTAATTTAATACATGTGAAATGCTGAAACAAACAATCTTTCATTGAAATACTAGCTCAAGAAATTAAAACATATCTTGTACAAGAAATCGTGCAATGTATTACAATTTTGAATCTAGTTGTAGTTGATTTTTTCAACCGCGTTTTGATTTCAGCTTCAACTTGACGGCATCGAACTGAAAAAGATCTACACGCTGAACCCTTTGGCGCCCGAGTTCATCCCAAGAAGATACAAGGAGATGAGCAACCTACCACCCGCGGCCGTCGTGAAAGAACCGCCCCCCGTGCCCCTCAACAACGTAGTCACCAAAGACCTGCCGGTCACAGTACCCGCTGCCCAGATAGCGCCTCCGCCTCCGGTCGTCACTTCCTTCCCATTGCAGGACCTGCGGTATTTCCCGCCCTTGCTATATCCACAGGTAAACCATTATTAGGTAAAAGATACTCACCCATGAATTCGAATAGGTTAGAAAAAATGGAGTCAAGTTGATTGACTCAGTACTTCCCACACATTACTGTGATATCAGTTTATTATTTTCCCATAGCATGCAGCTTTAGTCTGAGATCCCCTTGCAACCAAATCATCGGCAGCTTCCCCCCTCCTAAAATTGTCTTATGCCGCTAGGTCTTTCCTTCAGAGGTCAATGCCTAAAGCATCTAAAAACGAAGTTTGAGCTGTCTATATCTTTTTAGTTTTTTTTTATTATTTCTGCGCCGCCACTGGCACGATTTATAAAAACCATACGCGTTTTCCATCCTCGCCACGGCAGTAATACTGTTTCAAAATTTAATTAGAATCAATTTAGCAGTGTCCACGTTACAAAATACAAAATGATCTAAAGCAATACTCGTATGTGTACAGAAGATTCTACGTCCCTTAGTTTCCGTAATAACTAGGACAATGTTGGGATGTACCTAAAAAGTTGATTTATGTCGCTAGGTCTTCCTTCACAGGCTAGTGGACAGCCTATTATGAATACAAGAAATTTTTCAGTTTTTCAGCCCCCCACCCCCTAACCACCCCAATTTCACCACACCCAAAAAAAAAACGCAGAAAATGATCAGGAACCTCTAAAACGCTTAAAAACGAAGTTTGAACTGTTTTTATATTTTTACTTTTTTTATTATTTCTGCGCCGCCACTGGCACGATTTATAAAAACCATACGCGTTTTCCATCCTCGCCACGGTAGTAATACTGTGTCATAATTTCATTAAAATCAATTCAACAGTTTCCTTGTAACACAATATAGAAGGATCTAAAGCAATACTCTCGTATGTTTACACCAGAAAAAAATTCTAAGTCCTTTGGTTTCTGTAATAGGCAAGGCAATGTTCGGATGGACCTAAAAAAGTTATTTATGTTGCTAGGTCTTCCTTCATGGGTCAGTGGACAGTATATTATGAAAGCAACAAATTTTTCAATTTTACAACCCCCCACCCCCCAACCACCCCAATTTCACCCCCACCCAAAAAAAAGTAAAAAATGATCAGGAACCCCTAAAACGCCTAAAAACGAAGTTTAAGCAATATTTAATGTTTTTTGTTTTTTGCTAATTACTCCGCCGCCCATGCACCGATTTTCAAAATTATAGGAACATTACCTACTACGACCCCACAGCATATCGCTGCCCAAATTTCATCACAATCCATGCAGCGGTTGCTGAGATTACGAGGCTAGAAAAAAGCGACAGACAGACAGACAGACCGACGGAAATGAGTGACGTGGATTTTCGTTATGTAGACATCATAAAACGCCCAAAAAGCGTATTATCTCAAAATCGAAAATTTTCGCGATCACAATACTCCCCTCACCTATCGGTGTGGGAAGTAAAAGCAACATAACCTTTTCACAGCAGCCTAGGTACTCTGGTATTTGGGATCTGCCTAAGCGGTTGGCCAGATGAAAAGTGCACATCCATTTTTATTCCACTACATAAAAAGGGATCCCCAACAAATCCAGACAATTATCGCCTACTTTCATTAATCTCTCGTGCAAGCTACTATACATTTTACAATCTCGTTTGGAGGGTATTATTGGCTGGCAAATTTCTCAGGCGCATGCAGGTTTCGTAAAAGGACGTGGAACGCGTGAACCTATCTAAAACTTAAGACAAATTATTGAAAAAGCCAGAGAGCATTATTTTCCAGTTTTTATCTGCTTTGTGGACTATTCTAAGGCGTTTGATAACGTAAAGTGGTCTAAACTGTGGGAAATTCATATCTCTATGGGAGTTCCTTACCACTTAGTATTTCTCATACAGCAGCACTATGTGACTAGCTCGGCTCATGTAAGAATTGATGGTTGGTCAAACAGCAACCAGAAAAGGAGATCGTCAGGGATGTGTATTATCTCCGATGTTATTTAACATTTACTCTGAATTTGTGATGAGACAGGTATTGGACAACTGGAAAACTGGAAAATATCCATCTTAAGGTTTTCTGAGCATACAATCCTTATTGCTGCTTCTCAGAAAGAACTAGTAGCTCTATTAAACATCTTAGAACAACACAGTGCAGCGTATGGTCTTGGTATTAACTACAATAAGACCAAGGTTATGATCGTAGACAGAGAGCACGATAATCATCGAGAAATAAAGTCAATAGGCCGTTGTGAAGTAGTTCAAAGTTTTGTGTATCTCGGTCCTTTGATCGACAATTCGGGTAGCTGTGAAAATGAGATTCGACGGCGCATTCAACAGGCACGTGTGCCAAGACAAAGCTTACTAAAATATGGCGTGACCATAACATCACTAAAGCTACCAAAATGTCGCTGGTTCAGTCTCTTGTGTTCTCCATATTTTTGTATGCCTCGGAAACTTGGACTGTTAAAAAGGCAGATCGAGCTCGCATAGATGCTTTTGAAATGTGGACGTGGAGGAGAATGCTGAGAGTTCCTTATACCGCCCATCGGACTAATGTTTCCATACTGGATGAGCTCGGTAATCCAAAGAGACTATCCTTCATTGTGTCAACGAGAATGCTTACATTCTTCGGACATATTCACAGAAGCGATAATATGGAGAAACTTGTAGTTCAGGGTCATGCCGTGGCCGTCCCCCTACACGCTGGGTGGATACGACGAAACAGTTGCTGGATATGAGTGTCAACATCGTCACTGAACGGACAGTAAATCGCGAACGATGGCGAGCTACAGTTCTCAAAACTATGGATACTATTCGTGTCGGTAATTCTCTAGCTCCGACTTAATGCATTTTATGAGTTCACATGTCTGTTAAGACATTGTGACTATGATGATGCGGCCTGCTCAGTTATAAAAAAATTACCATGTGTTCACAAACACGATGTTATTTTTTACAGAAATCCCCAGGACTCAAATCTTGTGGAGTTGTTTAAAATAGACTTTTATCACTTATGCACTGTTAAAATCCAAAATTCACTCAAAACTATAACGATAAATCGGAAACGATCAATCAAAATAAACTTGCTGTTTGTATTTTTTCATTATCATACTGTTTCTCAATATTGGCGTCAGCTGCTAAGGCCATACTATCATACTGTTATTTTTAGGGTTCTTTAACTGCTAGATCGGCGGGTTTCGGTCGACTCTCCGCACGACCAGTCAATGCAGCGTTGTCTCATTTTGTAAAAAATAGTTGGTTTGAATACAGCCTACGTAAGCTTATAGCCCCGACACTCCGCGTTTTTCGTCAAACTCAACCAAGATTAACCAGGCAAGATCAGTCAATGCTCAGGCGTCGTTCGAGCATAATCGATATTGCCAGTGTTTTAAATAGTTGTTATAATGAAGGATTGAGACAAGCCCAATATTGTTCAACATAGTATTGGATGACGTGCTGAAGGAAATTGAATGAATCACAAAGAAGCTACACGTGGGTTACAGGAACCTTGAACCCATCGGCATTGCAGAATGTGCTTTTGCAGACGATCTGGTGATACTTGCTAGAAACCAAAAGGAATTGCAGTACAACCTTCAAATTTGGAATGACGCCTTAAATCAAAAGAACGAAGATAAACACCAAAAAGACAAAAATAATGACCCTAGGTCAAGACAGTGTGAGTAACAAGATTCGACTTAATGGTAAAGAGATAGAGTTGTACTACGCGATAGCAAATAATTTTATTAGAATCGAGACCAAAATAACAGTATACAACACTGTTTACAAACCCATTTTGACTTATGGATGCGAAAGTTGGACACTGAATAGACGCACAGAGCAAAATTCAGGCTATGGAGATGAAATATTGAGAGGGGTGAACGAAAAGAGACAAAATCAGAAATGACAAAATACGAGAAGACCTGAAAGTGGAATCGATTTTACAATGTATAGAACGAAGACGACTAAAATGATTTTGACACTTAATCAGAATGAGGGACAACGGACAGGCAAAACGAATTGGCGATTCCAATTACCGATGAGGGCGCTGGCATTTGTAAACAAATATGGAGGATAGCAGGTATCCTGCACGCTGTGACACGCTTTTGTAGGAAATGCGTGGCAATGAATGCTTTTATCATAGTCTTTTTTGGAGTGGCAACCATAAACACTACAGTTTGTATTAAACTTGCTAGCCTTTCTTGATTTGAAGCCTGATGTAGATGCCATATTCTTGACAATAGCGTATGAAGAAGGTCCGAAGAAATATTCTAACACACTATATACCCATTAACAAAGCACAAACTCGAAAACACGACTGAACGAAGAAACATAAACGGCATATAAACGGTTAATGGCATGTTAATTGTGTGCCGCCCGAAATTCGAGTACCTGCTTTGTCAGTGTAGTTTTTTGCCGCCAGAGGTCTCATCGATTTTTGGAATTGCCAATATGGCTAGCAAGAACACCTGGAAAGAAAAAAAGAGGAAGAACACAGAAGACATGGAACGACGAGATTATGAAGAGTCTAGAAGCAAGAGGATTAACTTGGAATCGAGCGGCGAGAATAGCACATGATAAGAAAGCATGGGCTCAGTTTACTAATAACTAAGTTTGTAAGAGTTTTATGTAAACCTTGACACCCTAAAGGAACATATACAGGGTTATTCACGTTATTCGACACGGAGCATTATGACTAAAGTATATGATACAAAAGAAAATAATAATTTCGGATGGATAGAGACCCATATAGGCTACATTTTAAAAATATTTTCATGTTATACAGGGTGTCCCAAAAGCACGAAATGTATCAAAGTTATGTTTTTTTTAATGGAACACCCCATATATTATTGCATATTCAGATTCCTTGGTAAATTCTAGTGTGACTTTATGTATCATACGTGGGACTTAAAGCGAACCGTTTAGGTGTAAATCACCATTTTCGGTATAAGTAGATATCAGGAAAAAATTGAATATCGCAGAGATTATAAAATTTGGAAGGCTGTGACTTTGCCGTATTACTAAGCATAAAATGCGACAGCTTTGATGAGACTGTCAGATATAAATTACGTTTAAGCTTGGAGAAATCGGTCGATTAATTAAGGAAACTTCGATCAGCGATAACTTGATTTTTTCAAATGGGAATGCCTAATTTTTTTATACGGTTAAACGTAGAATTTGATAGCCTTTCTTACGATATAGGGTTGTGAATATCAGTCTCTGGTAGTTTTCATTTTATTATTATTATTATTATTATTACAACACTATCATGAGTAGAGCGCAGAGCACTATAAACTCAAAATGCAAATAAAGATTAGAGACAATACAAACATAACTAAGCTAAGACACATCACGTACGCATATTATTGTTCCAGTTATCGAGTCTGTTCTTGAACACGTTCACGGACTCACTATTCACTACGCTGGAGGGGAGCTTATTCCACACATCAAACACTCTATTGGGCAGGACATGCTGTCTAACGGTGGTCTTGAACGATTGCTTTTTTAATTTCAAAGAATGACCTCGCAGATGGCCAGTATTAAGGCAGAACAGAGATGACAAATCAACTCCGAAGAGCCCATGTAGTGCGCGATATGTAATGATCAAGTCACCTCGGGTACGTCTACTCTCGAAAAGTTGTACATCTAATATTCCCAGCCGCTCCTCGTACGATGGACGTCTTACTCCATATGATAATCTAGTGGCACGTCGTTGTAAGCATTCAAGTGCATTTCGATCACGTTGCAAAATGGGGCTCCAAACGGGTCCAGCGAATTCGAGAAGAGGGCGAACATAGGTTTTGTATAAGAAAGACTTTTCCACCAGATACAAAGACCTTTTGGCTTTTGGCTTTAGAAGAAACAAGGTTGATGTGTTCCGACCAAGATAAATTGTCACATACCGTGACACCTAGGTCGCAGTGACTGTTGTGGGAAGGGACCGTTTGACCATCGATGAAGTAAGTATACCTAGGATTGTTCTTACCGATGTGAATAATACAACACTTGCTCAAATTGAGTGGTAGTGACCAGTCGTGGCACCATTGAGATAGTCTGTTCAGATCATTTTGAATGACAGTAAAGTTGTTAACAGGAGTGTTATATATTTTAGTATCATCGGCATATGAGGAACACGTTGAACTTATGAGATTTGGTAGATCGCAGGTATACAGAAGAAACAGGATCGGGCCCAAAACAGAGCCCTGCGGTACGCCACTGAAGACTGGTCTAGGAGATGAAATAGAATCCGAAATCTTCACAACAAGTTCCCGTCCACAGAGAAATGCTTGAATCCAAAGTAGCAGATCACCCCTAATACCAAGATGCTCGAGTTTGTGGAGAAGCTTCTTATGAGAAACCCGATCAAAGGCTCTCGAGAAATCAAGGTAGATTATATCAATAGGAGTTCCTTGGTCATATAGGAGGCTCCAGTCGTTCACACACTTCAAAAGGTTGGTAATGATCGAACGGCCAGGTAGAAATCCATGCTGATTTTCAGGAAACAGTTTGCAAGACAAGGCGAAATTGAGAATCTTGCTAACCATAATTTTCTCTGCAATTTTAGCTATAATGGGAACGAGACTAATTGGGCGGTAGTTCTTGGCATCGTGTTTGTCGCCTTTCTTGAAGATGGGGGTCACGGATGCGCGCATCCAACATGAAGGAAGATAATGCTCCTGAAAGGACGAGGTAAATATCAAACTTAGTGGAATAGAAAGAGAGCTGGCACACTTTTTAAGTATATCAGCTGTAATTCCATCTCTGCCAGGAGCAGTTGATACACTAAGCTCAGAGAGGTGTTTTAGAACCTCGTCCGGAGAGAATACTACATTTTTTAATGATAGCTCGTTCCGAGGAGAGGATATTATGGGCAAATAATGTGGTTCAATATGGCTGACATCGACAGCAAACGTATCCGCAAGTATTTCTGCAGATGAGACAGAATCTTCAGATATATGGCCATCGGGACTTCTAACTGCAGGAGTAGAAACAGTGGAGTTTAAGGTAGACCTAATATATCTGTACAACCTTTTCTTGTTCTTTGATTGTACTAACTGTTTTTCAAAGCAGCTTTTCGCATCTGCAAGTGTTTTAGAGAGGGAGTTTGAGAAGTTCCTGTGGTTTTCGTAGTCCGTCTGTCGCTTGCTTCTGGTATATTTTTGCCATAGTGCCTTCTTATGAAGAATCAATCCCAAAATGTTCTCATTAATCCATGGTTTGTTTGGTATGGTTGTAATAGTTCTGTACGAGGTACAGTTAGAGATGAGCAGATGCAGCTTGTTGAGAAAAACATCCCACATTGATTGCGTATCGAGGAATTGGAAAAGCAGGTTCCAGTTAACTTCTGAAAGACATCGGTTGAGGCGCAAATAGTCTATGCGTTTGATTGTTTTCATTAGTCGAGAGGGTTGGATCACTATACTGAACTGTAGTTTGGTGAAGAGAGTGCAATGGTCAGATTTACCGAATGGCGGCAGATAATCAATATCACTGACGAAATCGGCGTCGTTGACAAATACAAGGTCCAATGTCCGAGGAGTC
Organism: Callosobruchus maculatus; assembly: GCA_951848785.1. Taxonomy (NCBI): domain Eukaryota; kingdom Metazoa; phylum Arthropoda; class Insecta; order Coleoptera; family Chrysomelidae; genus Callosobruchus; species Callosobruchus maculatus. The sequence continues at coordinate 1,884,184 of CATOUR010000042.1, read as the reverse complement.
TGATTATTGCGAAATCTGGTGGGACAGTCGATGAGTTGCGTGATGCAGGTGTCACGTAGCAGATCTAAGAAGGGGGCGGAACGTGAATTACAGACAGGAAACTCTGTCAGAGGCCAAGTTACGTCATGCAGATTGAAGTCACCTGTTATATATAAATTATTGGTTTGAGTAGACAGGTCACTAATAAGTTTGCATAAATTGGCATCAGAAATAGCAGGACGAGGTCTGTAAATGCAACCAAGAATAAAAGAAAAATTTTGATGCTTGACTGACAGAAACAGATTGTCGATACCAGGAAGGTCGTCTGAAAAAGAAGATATAGTGAAAGTTGATTTAATACTGTCTTTGACAAAAACACACACTCCACCGTGACTTGGAGTCGTAATTGAGTCACAGCGATAGATATCGTAACCTGGAATACTAACTCCTGAATCAGGTAAGGCAGGGTGGAGCCACGTTTCCGTTAAGCATATAAATGTAGGACAGTTGGCGCTGGCGAAGGCAAGTAGTTCAAGAAACTTAGAATTCAGTGATTGTACATTACTATAGCAGATCGACCATTCGAGGGAGGTTAGTTTTTTGATGATGTGGAATGTTGCGTTGGCAAAGTGATTATTTCCGGAATACCTCTGACATATTTGATTGTGATGTCCCTCTCGCCAGCTGCCTGCCTTCTCCGAAGATGTTCTCGTAGCTGGACTAATTGAGCCATTTGAAGAGGAGTTTTATCATCATCGATGATGATATGCTTGTAACTAGGATTAGATAACAGAGTTTTCTTACGCCTTAGGATATTTTTTACAGTAACAGGATTGGAAAAAGAAATTTTAAGTGGACGTGATCTATTGGCCTGAGGAGCTCCAAGGCGAGAAACACTTATAATGTGGCTATTAGCGGCAGGATCAATTATGTTCAGAACCTCTGACACAGTAATGTTATCATTAAAGTTTGCATTTTCAGCTACATTTTTTATTAAGATATTGTGTGATCTGCGGTATCTTTCGAGCGTCTCAGAGTCAGGAGATCTATCAGGAATAGCGGGGATAGCAGAAGCCAAACTAGCAGAATTGGCAGCAGTTTCCTGGAGAGCAGTAAATCTGTGTTCAATGGCAGTCAAGTTTGAAGACATATTTGCCTGTGCGGTGCGTAGTGACTGAATGTCAGCAAGACATGTTTGGATAGATATGTCATGCTGCGATATTCTGTCTGAATGTTGCTCTAAGAGTGACTTGCATTCAGATATATCGTTAGATAGCCGAGTTTGACAGTTTTTAACGTCCTTTATATCACTAGCTATACTGAGCAATTGATTCATGATAAGTGTTAACTGGTCAGGGGTAACCGGTTGGTTTGAACTGCTAGCAGTTACAGAAGATGTAGAACCGCTTCGTGTAGTGCGCCCTTGTTTACAGCACACGGGGCATAGCCATTTCTCGTTATTCTCTGTGAGAAAGCTTACTTCATTGGCAGTTAAATTTACACAGGAGGCATGGAAAGACTTGCGACATCCTGAACAGGAAACAAGATTCTGGGAGCTATTCGCTGACTTAACACAAGTGGGACATGTTGGAGCCATAACAAAAGGTTAGGTGTATCAAGTAACCAAGATTATATATTAGTTTGGCACGAGGAAGGGTGAAGGAAGACACGCTTCACTCTCTTGGGTCGTTAAGAGAGACTTTCAAGACAGACGGGTAGACCACGGTGAAGGAACAGGTTATGTGAACGAAGGGTAATGCCAAAGTCTGTCCGCGTATTGTGTGCAGCGTATCGATAGTGTAAAGTAGTACAGACCGATATCAGCTCTACGTGGTGACTGAAGAACGAGTAGCGATAACAGATAGCGTTGATATATCTACCGTTGCGTCTTGGAGGGGAGGACGAACGCCGAAATTCTTCCTATATCGACGTTGTTTATGTAAATAAATAATGCAATTACTCGTAACTTACGCAACCCAGGACTGGTATTCAACTGGCAGTAGATCACAAACACTAATGTCACAGTAATATGTAGAAATTATAATTTTTAAAGCATTAGATATCAGTAAATTAGAACGAAACTAGAGGAGATCAAATAAACACGTCTGCACAGCACACAGTAGCGTACGGAATATTTAATCTTAAATTTTCAAACAAATCGGCGTTTTTCAATTTTCCTACCTATAAGCAACGTAGCAGGCCATGAAATATAAACAAAAACCTGTTCAGTTAGAAGAAAACAACTAACTTAGCTGAAAAATACACACGAACTAGACTAAAGGGACAAGATTATAAAAATTACTCACAACAAACAAAATCTAACCAGAAACAACGGCGGTAACATATCTTTGGTCAAAGAGAAGCTGGAGTATGGCAGAAATGGATTTTTTCACGGCCTACTAGCTACTGCAATGTACCACAGATTGACAATTTCCAAAACCATTTGAAAATTTTGAAATAAAATAAAAACTACTAGAGAATGTTGTAAGCAGTTTATTATTTTCAGAATAAAATTTCACATTTAATGATTTAAAAAAGTATGCAATTCTGTCAAAACTCAAGTCAAAAGTACCTCTGACTGGAGTTCTGAAAATCTTCCGTACTTATTAGCAAGACCGCAGAAAATGAGGAATGAACTAAAATTTGTTCAAATTATAAAACATAACTTAAATGGCAGAAAATTTAAATCCGATTTGTCAGTCTTCCTTTTTTGCAGTATTGCTAATAGATATTGAAAAATAGAAGGGCTCCAGTCAGAGATATCGACTTCGACGCAAATTAGTACTTTTTTACACCATTACATATGATTGATAGTTGCGTGCTGGAGCAACAGTCGCTGGCTGTTTTTGTTTTATATCAGGGTTTTTAATTGTCTTGGAAATTTTGTACCTCTAGTAAGGTGCGGTAGCCAGTAGACTGTAAAAAATATCTATTACTGCGATACTCCAGCTTCTCTTTGACCTTAGAGATGTTTCGCCGTTATTTCTGGGAGAGTTGATTTGTTGTAAGGAATATTTATAATCTTGTCCCCTTAGTCTAGTTAGTGTGTATTTTTCGGCTAAGTTAGTTGTTTTCTTCTACCTGAACAGGTTTTTGTTTATATTTCATGGCCTGCTACGTTGCTTATAGATAGGAAAATTGAAAATCGCCAATTTGTTTGAAAATTTAAAATTAAATGAAAGGTTATCAAATTCAACGTTTAATCGTATAAAAAAATTAGGCATTCCCATTTGAAAAAATCAAGTTATCGCTGATCGAAGTTTCCTTAATTAATCGACCGATTTCTCCAAGCAGAAACGTAATTTAAATTTGACAGTGTCATCAAAGCTGACGCATTTTATGCTTAGTAATACGGCAAAGTCACAGCCTTCCCTATTTTATAATCTCTGCGATATTCAATTTTTTCCTGATATCTACTTATACCGAAAATGGTGATTTACACCTAAACGGTTCGCTTTAGGTCCCATGTATGATACATAAAGTCACACTAGAATTCACCGAGGAATCTGAATATGCAATAATATACGGTGTGTTCCATTCAAAAAAAACATAACTTTGATACATTTCGTGTTTTTGGGACACCCTGTATAACATGAAAATATTTTTAAAATGTAGCCTTTATGGGTCGCTATCCATCCGAAATTATTATTTTCTTTTTTATCAAATACTTTAGCCATAATGCTCCGTGTCGAATAACGTGAATTAACCCTGTATATTTTAGGAAGTATTACGACCCTTAAAATGTATTTGTTAGCTGTATCTTTTGATTTCTGTGGGTGGTGTGTTGCAATTTGTTTTTTACTTCCCACACCGATAGGTGAGGGGAGTATTGTGATCGCGAAAATTTTCGATTTTGAGATAATACGTTTTTTGGGCGTTTTATGATGTGTACATAACGAAAATCCACGTCACTCATTTCCGTCGGTCTGTCTGACTGTCTGTCGGTCTGTCTGTCTGTCTGTCGCGTTTTTCTACCCTCGTAATCTCAGTAACCGCTGCATGGATTGTGATGAAATTTGGGCAGCGGTATGCTGTGGGGTCGTAGTAGGTAATGTTCCTATAATTTTGAAAATGGTGCATAGGCGGCGGAGTAATTATCAAAAAACAAAAAAATTAAATATTGCTGAAACTTCGTTTTTAGGCGTTTTAGGGGTCCCTGATCATTTTCTACTTTTTTTGGGTGGGGGTGAAATTGGGGTGGTTGGGGGGTGGGGGGTTGTAAAATTGAAAAATTTGTTGCTTTCATAATAGACTGTCCACTGACCTGTGAAGGAAGACCTGGCGACATAAATAACTTTTTTAGGTCCATCCGAACATTGCCTATTACAGAAAGCAAAGGACTTTTTTTTTTTGATGTAAACATACGAGAGTATTGCGTCAGATCGTTGTAACGAAGAAACTGTTGAATTGGTTTTAATGAAATTTTGAAACGGCATTACTACCATGGCGAAGATGGAAAACGCGTATGGTTTTGATAAATCGTGCCAGTGGCGGCGCAGAAATAATAAAAAACAGCTGAAACTTCGTTTTTAAGCGTTTTAGAGGTTCCTGATCATTTTCTGCGTTTTTTTGGGTGAGGGTGAAATTGGGGTGGTTGGGGGTTGGGGGTTGAAAAATTAAAAAAATTCTTGTACTCATAATAGGCTGTCCACTAACCTGTGAAGGAAGATCTAGCGACACAAATCACTTTTTTAGGTGCATCCGAACATTGCCTAGCCTATTACAGAAACTAAGGGACTTAGAATTTTCTGTATACTATACGAGAATTTATTGGTCTAAATCGTTTTGTATTTTGTAACGTGGACACTATGAAATTGATTCTAATGAAACTTTGACCCAGTATATTGTTACCGTGGTGAGAATGGAAAACGCGTATGTTTGTTAAAAATCTTTCTTGTCAGTGGCAGCGTAGCAATAATCAAAGAACGCGACAAGTATGAAAGCAACTCAAATTCGGTTTTTAGATGTTTTAGGGGTTCCTGATCATTTCCTACCAGTTTTTTGGGTGGGGGTGAAAGTGAGGTGGTTGGGGGTTGTAAAACTGAGAAGTTTGTAGTATCGATAATAGGCTAGACCTAGCGGCATAAGACAATTTTAGGGGGGGGGGGGGAGTTGGCGATTATTTGGTTGCAAGGGATCTTAGACTAAAGCTTCATGCTATGGGAAAATAATAAACTGGTATCAGCGTAATGTGTGGGAAGTACTGAGTCAATCAACTTGACTTCATTTTTTTTTTCAGCAACCTCGTCCGTTCCTGTTCAACATCGTGCCGCCGCCGCCGCCGCCCCCTTCGGTGGCCCAGCTAGCGCCGCCTCCGCAGCCTCAGCCGCAGTTGGCGAACGGGTACGCGCAATCGTCGGCAGCCGCCGCTGCGGCCATCCGGGCGGTCAACCAGGCGATGGCGGCTGCAGCGGCAGCCCAGCCCAGGCCCCAACTCGGCATCTCGACTGCCAACATGCCCAAGGCCATGCAACAGGCCGCTGCGATGGTAGGTGCCCCCATTTTTCATACTGGACAACATCCAAGTCTTACTTAGACAGGTTCGGGAAGTTTATGCAAGACCGATATTTGTCGACCGTTTCCACTACATCTCACGGCTGCATGTCATGATCCTAATTTAAAAAAATTATCGTAAATAAATCAAAACAAAAAAAACTTAAAAAAAAGCTTTTATTTAGAGGTTCTAAAAAAAAGAAAATAAAATGTTCCTTTAGAGTGTTAAGTATCAACTTATAGCCTGATTATACACAATTTATATGATCATAAAAGCTTGTCGCGAGGTTTGCGTAAGTACCTATAGGAATTCAGTTAAACTGAAATTTTAACACACTTAAATTTAGCAGTTCAAGTTAGTCAATTGAATAGGTACTAGTTAATTTACACAAGTATGTAGCGCGACAAGCTTTTATGATCATATAAATTGTGTACAATGAGGCTATAAGTTGATAGTTAACATTTTTTCTTTTTTTTAGAACCTTTAAATAAAAGCTTTTTTTAAAAAGTTTTTTGTTTTGATTTATCATTTACTTTTTAGTTATTAACTATTTCGCCATCTTCGATGGTCCACCATAGTTGATTTAGGGTGACGTCATATTATTTTCCGAGTCACTCTCAACAAGCCCTTTCACTGTGCAAAGACTCTCGTCTCTCAGGTCGTAAACAAGGTTCATGCAGTGATAAAACAACTCACCGACTTTGAATAGTATATTTTCCTCAAACTCTTACAACAAAACACATCATCGTATTATATCTAAAAATACATATTATTTGCCATCATTTGAATGACAGTTTCTAACTTAGAATTTGCACTACCCTGATATCCACTCATTTTCATAGATTTCCTTTTATTAGACATCATGAAAACCTTAAACTAAACTAAAAATATACACCTACTCTAAACATAACCGTAAAACTGTGTTGGTGATAAGAGTCCACTAACAACACGAGATTATCCCTATTACTTTCCCAAAGTCAGTCCAGTACCTCAAAAGTTCCTTTACAACTTATTATTGGAAAATCCTTACCGCATATCTTCTTCACCACTTACGTCGCTGTCACGGTCATACACACCGGCTGTCCGGTCTACCCTTCGGGGTTGCTCGGTGCACTAGCGGTTCTTTAGCTACCCCCTAACCGCATGTCGATGTCGTCACCATCGTCGATACAACCTGGTGATGACCACTGCGTAGGTTGTATAAAGGAACTCGTACAATTCGATCCAGAATCTCCTGTGACTGCTGCCAGATTCTTGCTCACAGCGCAAACCTCTAGTCGAGCGCCAAATGCTAAAACTCTCTTCTCTCATGTCGTCAGGTTAATGCAGTGATAAAACAACTTGCCGGCTTTGAATAGTATTTTCCTCAAACTCTCACAACAAAATGCATCGTTTGTATAAAAATGACATCACTGGATCTATTGTGTCTATTGTCAGTGATGACATACCTCTCATTAGATTGTCATTCCCCTTAGCATTTACTGGGCGTTCTCATATCAATATGGATACCCATGTAGATATGTATTAAATAACTATTCCACTATTGGATTTAGAACGACGTCATATAACTTATCGTGCATTGTCATCCAAACTAAACGTGTATACAAAATTTCAGCTCAATCGGTTGAAGATATCTGCTTCAAAATTGAGTTGCAAGATTCCATCCGAACAAGCGTACATACATTGGGTGTGTTCATCGGGACCTAGCGGAAAAGCGCTAGTGTGGAAGCGCTTGCAGGCGGTAGGAGTGACCGTTGAACGACTTTCCATTTGACGTGATAAAATTGTCATATCCATTTCCATATTTTAATATTTATTATTTGTATTGTCAAAAACCTAGGCTATAAAATCACAAAACCTGGTATTAAATTGACACTAAACAAAGGTAACTGCTTCTCTCAGAACTACAAATAACTTTTTTCCAGTTATGTGCTGCTTTGCTAACCAAACAGCGCTTTTTTAAAGCGCTTACCAAGCTGACTGGCGCTTTGTTGACAGCTTGTCGTTCACCGGTTTGTTAGCGCAAAGCGCCCACAAGCGCTGACGTACGCTAAGTCCCGTTGAACACTACCATTGCAAGTTAAATAAAAGCTTTTAAAATGGGAATGATAAGTTATTCTCCTTGTACGTAACTGTTGACAGTAATCGTTCCTGTCAAAGTCAATGTCGTGCTGTCAGTAAGACACTTCATCACATGGGTCTCATTTTAACATTCCGCACATAATGTCTAAACTGTCAAGTTTGTGATCTTCTTATAAGCTGATATTTGTGGTTGTTTTTTTATTCCGATGATTTGTGCTTGTTTTGGTTTATTTTTTGCGAAGTAGGTTGTTATTCGACGCAAGACATAAACATGCAAACCATATGCAAACTAAAAATATTCCATTTTTATATCCTCAGTTTTCAACTGTCACCAGAAAAATATTCTATTAAGCTACTGCTTAACAGAATGCGCAATTCGCCCAAATATTTAGAACACGTCCTAAATATTCGAACAAATTGGATGTTGTGATTAATTCAATTCGTACTATTCTATTTGTCAAACCTGCAACCGTTGGCATTATGATTATCTGCACATCTAACATATCGAACAGATTATGACCTACGGGTTTTTTTCACTATGACCATAAGCGTAGTTCGCGTTGACAATTGTTACAATTGTCGGAACAGCGCTGACACACAAGTACAATGGGTGCATTCAGCAGGCTCAACAGTTGCGGAGCAGCTACCAAATTTTCTGCTGAACGCGTGCGCTACCTAGCAGCTACCGTTCCAGCGGTCGCCATTTTTTGTAGCGATAGAAAAGTACGCTCACTTGGAGCGTCCCAGAACTGTTTTCATCATGCCCCGCCCATTTTACAGTTCTAAAAACGGTGATTGGTTGGTCCGCCAGCGTACCAACCAATCATCGATTCTAGAACCACAAAATGGGCGGGGAATGATGACAACAGTTCTAGGACGGTGATAGAATCGTAATTTGGAACAGCCCTCCCACATTCCAAAACTGATAGAATCTGACATATCTTTTTATTTTTAATAACCTCAAATGTGACCACTCAATTGACTCTTGTGCAATTGACCAGTCATTTCACTGAAAACTGATAGGAGTGACAGGCGTCACAAACTATTTATCGTGATATCTCAGAGCGCACAAATAATGCTTTTCAGCAGAACGCCAACTGTTGAGATGTAGCGGCTACAAAAGTAGCGGCTCCCGATCTTTCTGCTGACTGCAACCATTCATACATCGCTCTACAGCTCGTTCGGTAATTTAAATTTTGTACCAAAGGTGTTTCCATCAACTGTCAAATGATTGAAACAATTATATTTGCAGGCTACATAGCATTATCAGAAAAATCAAAATCAAAGCAAATTAAAAATAACCACTACTGAGACGGTCACGGTATTAACAGTACGTAGAAAAAAATATTAAAAAAATACAAAAAATAAAGGAATTCTGCTACCTGTCAAGGTAATTCATCAACCAAATAAATCAAAACAAAGGGCGTATCCATGGAGGGAGTTTTGGGGGATCAGAACCCCCCCTCAATGGAGAAAATTGTCACATTTTTAGAATAGGTTTTTAAGTTTGTCTCAGTGGACCTCCACAGGGATTGTACCTCCGGTTTTCGCGTTGAGTTCATAGACATTATCGCTGGGATTTTGTCCCCCAAAAGTATGAAGGATCCAAACGGATCCAAATTTTTAGGTCATCTCAGCATAAAACTGGATTTTCCTATATAAACACAATATTGTCGATAATATTAAAAAAACCACTTACCTGTGTTTCTTTTTCTTGTACTATTTCTTCACAACTATAATATGTAAATGTATCGTGGGATATTTCGCTCGGACCTCTCTGGCGCACGTACTCACTGGCAGCATTATTTTGATCTTTAAAACTTGGCAACCGGAATTTCAGACTGATTTTTTGCAGACAACCCTATATCGACGTGTTTGCAATAAAATTATCTTTATTTTGATATAAGTTTCATGCATTAACCACACCGGTGCAAATTACTATTATTGATTTACCTATTTATACCTGCCTACCCTATAGTTGGGACGGGAAAAACGTTGCCAACCTAACGTTTGCATATTCTATGGGCTTCATACTTTCGATTGGTATGTGATTTGTCTATTAACCAAACCAGTGAAATATTTAAAAAAATTAATTTTTCAATATTTAATTAATCATATCCTGGACTGAAATTTTTCAGCCAACCCACTCGCGATATGTTTCTTAACATATTAAATTTAATATAAAATGCTTTTCATCCATTAACCAGTTCGAGAAGAAAACTATACCAATTTTTTTAAATGAAACGAATAAATAAACGACATAAGTAATATATCCACATTCATATGTTTGCTTGAAGGTGGCAGCACTGAACGAAGCCCAAGCAGCAGTGGCAGCTCACAAATCTCAGAACGCATACGCGAATCAGACCACCAGTAACAAGTTGATTCAATTTATGAACAACGTTCACTTTCCTGAAGCTCATGTTCTAAACGATTGCATAAACCTGTTGCCACAGAACATGTCACTTGCTGATATGCTCCTACAACCAGCTGAACTGCAGGAGAGGTGGTACAACTACCTCAAGGAAACTATAGGTAAGTACCTTACATGTTTTGTATGTGTTAACAGACAGTTAACAAACTCATATAGTTTCGGAGGGCTTACCATAAAGTGGACTTTAAGTTAGCATAGTTTGAGCCATTAAAATATTAACTAATCCTTAGTACTGTAAACGGAAACGTTGCCACAAATTTATTTCAAAAAATTAGTCTCTTTTAGGTAAATGTATGAATTAATTAGATTAATTTATTATCTTATCATCTGATTTATTTCAATATTCGATCTCCAGACTTTGGATATATAAAGCTTTCACTCACTTTTAAGTTACTCTGAATCGACGATCGACGGCCATATTGTTAATACGTATTGTTATTGTGAAGACAAACCCACCCTTTCAAATAACACCATCAAACTTTATTAATTCTCCCAAAGTTTAATCACATAGGTATCCAACGTCAAAATGGATTATTCACGATTAAAATCAGAATTTAAACATGGGCTCTTATGATAGATTAGCTTTTTTTCTTGTAACTAAAGGAAGAATAAACATATTTCAAGAGTAGATACAAAAATAAATAGGTTTTATAAATATTTTTTGGAATATGAAGTTTATATTGACTTTGATATTTTACTTTGCGGCTCTTAGACTGGCGCCGTCCTACTCGAATATTCCTTGCTTTTTATCCGAGAGGAAATATGAGGTATAATTTAGTGGTTTTTAAGATGGATTATACCATCTAATTACATAGGATGATACGATTTATCGAACTGACCCGGTAGTTTCATTGATTTCAATTAGGATTAGATCACTGCTAAGCATTCAAGTGGTTAAGAGTAGCCAAAGCTAAATTTTACAACATCCATAATGTGACATTATTTGTACCGTTTTTAAACAAAGGTGACGATAATTTCAGGGTTGGAGGCGGCTGAAAAATTCAAATACCTTCTCCATACAACCAATCAGAAAGGTATGAAAATTCCAGATAAAAACATATTTGAACGGACAACCACGCCGCAGTCCTGCGAGTCACCTACGTTCAGTTGGTATGACAGTCCTACCAACCAAATCAACTTCAACAAACCCGTATACATGACTGAGAACGAGCATGCTTTCCATAATGGTTTTACGGGCAAACAGAATCAACATTTTTCACATTTTGCCAACGGCTTAGAGTTCACTATGACAGAAGAAGAATTGCAAAAGCATATTAATGAAGAATTCGCAAATTTAAATATACAGAGTACAGATGTAAATGAAGTATTTAAAGCATTTACTGTTAAAAATGAATCTCAACCTGTGTTAAATAGCACTGGGACTGGTCCCAAGTTCTACAAATATTTTCACTAAGTAGATTAGTTTTATTTGTATGTAAATTGTATATAACTTGTATTATAAATATGTTATTGTTGTTTAGTATGTAGATTTTATGTATTTGCTTTTTTTTACTATATTTATAATCCAATTTGTATGTACTTAAGTTGAAACAGAAGTAAATACACTAAGTGCTGTGTACTGATTATAAACTTTATTTCTTTCTTAAAATCAGTTACACTATATATAATAACATTATAATATGTACAATTTTACAATTCGGATAAAATTTGTCTCATTCTACAAATGATAAAAGTGGTGATGATCAAAAGCTGGTCATAGACGCTAAGGTTTAACTTCCGACAGGCTTTCCGGTCCATAAATCGGAAGCCAAATCGCATCGTTAATGGTCGCTTAGGCCAGTAGGCCCAACCCAAACTCTCAGCCTCCAGAAAAACTAGCAGCGCTTCAAATGTTGACGGAAGAGGATGAGAAGTTTTACAGCCTTTGGTTAAGAGCTGCACGTGAATTTCAGATCTTCGTCATTTCTTCCTGTTGCTGTATTCAGTAGTGCTTAGTCCCTCATGTGGAGTGATGGCTGTCCACATTATATTTTCTCTTTTTTTATGTAATGGATAAATCAGCCACCCATAAATAATTTCTATAATCATCATGTTCCAACTGTAATTCATTTATGAGGTGAACATGTGAATGCTTCTCTCTGTCTAACTTTCAAAGTTTTACCCACTAAGGGCCGGTCGTACGATGCAAGCTTAAGCTTCGGTGTAAGGTAAGCCGACGTTAAACCACGTCAGTTGCAAAATTTCCATTGTACAATGCTAGCTTAGCCCCCCACTCCAAGCTTAACACGAGCTTACATAAGCCGAAGCTTAACCCGAGCTTAGCTGAGGTTTAAACCTAACCTGATATAAATGACATGATGTGTCAAGGAGGAACCTTCAAGTTTCTTGAACTATATTAGGTTCAATTTTTTGAAAAATGTGTGTCTAATTTAACAAAGACAGCAAATAAAAAACAGAGACAGAAACGGCCGTTGCCAGAATTTGATACAAACTGTCAGAAATGTCTAACCAAAAAGGGTAATTTTTCGGATGATTACGACAGTACGTAATGCTTCATTGGTGCCAACCGTAGTGAATTTTATTATCAACCAGGTTTAACTAAGCCGGCTATTTTACAACAGGTGTCGACTTTAAGCCTGAGCTTAGCTAAGCTTAGGTTTAAAAAAGCGCGTGTTAAACCTGTATTTGTACAACCGACCCTAAGTATGTTTATGTTTCAACTTTTTTTGTCCATCAGGTAGTAAAGCAACCACAAGCCCTATCAACAGATGGGAGTTTTCTGAAATCATTATGAGATGTAAGCAACTCATTGAAAACTGAATAAGACCATTCAACAAAAATTACTGTGCATGCATGAGACGAGAGTAGCTTCCCTTCTGGCTCCTAAACTCGAAGGTAAACCTTAGTGTCTATGCTCAGTTAAAGGAAACTTCCTCAACAGCATGTCACACTGATGAAACTATAGCCATAGATGCAAACCCCAATGTTCTTTTACAGTAACCCCCTTCAGGTCACACTTTGAGATCCAGCTTTTGAAAAAATGTCTGCAAAATGTGGGTTTTTAACGCTTAAGAGGTTTGTATGTGTGGGTAAGTCATAAGTAGGTTTCTCTACGAATTTCAGTTGACCTTAAAATGTTCAATTGGGTTTCTATTACAAATACTTAGAGAGTGTGAAGACATAGATTTAGGCAACTAGTTTAGGTAATCAATAAGACTACCAAAAATAAGAAACAAAATACAATGTATACTGTACATCTCTACTAAGATAAGGATGGTAAGTATGAAATTATATTAATATATGAGGGATTAACATATAGGTTGCCTTAGTTGATATGCTTGTAAAATATCATACCTGCCAATATAAAAATAAATACAAATACGGTAGAACTCCGATTATCCGTACGCGGGTTATCCGGGCTGCGGATTATCCGTGCTACTGTAAATCACTTGGCGGAAACCTTACACTCGACGAAAACCCTATGATACGCTGTGAAGGCGACGCGTAACGCAATTATTTCGATTCTCTGGGAATCACTTATAGTCTGGTACACGAAAGAAGAGCGGTCTTAGGAATGTTCATTACAGTAGACCAGTTCAGTTGTCATCCGCAGACAGCGACGTTTTACAAACAATATCGCAGGGTATGCCCATGCTTAGAGGTCTCGTTCTCTTTTCTCTCCCTTTCCCACAGGCCAACACTCGTGTCGTAGTAGTAGTAGTAATTTATTCGTGTTTTTGCATGAAGATGCTTACACACGTCAAAAAGGTACATATTGAATAAAGCAAACAATAGATTTTACATAAAAAGCTAATATACAAATATAAATATAATGAACAATAATACTTAATCACAAACAACAGCTAGAAACAAAAACATTTAAAATGGGATATCTTTGAATTTATCTGGAAGGTATTCATCAAAAGTATAAAATGCCTTGACAGGAGGTATTTTTGATGCTACATTTGAATTGTGCATTATTTAGAGCTTTAACAGTGTTTGGCAAAACATTATACAACTTGATACAATGGTAATTAATTCCATTTTTAGATTTTTCGAGTCTTAGGTAGTTCTCATAAAAATTATTTTTGTGCCTTGTGTTGTATATATGCTCATCAGAATGTCTGGTTAACTTATGCATCTTACCCCTAAGATAGCAGAGACCCTCTAAAATATAGATGCAGGGTAGTGTAAGTATATTGCGATCTATAAATGCATGTATGCATCAAGTATCATAAGGAAGATGAGATAGTATTCTAATATAACGTCTCTGAAGCGAAAATAGTGTTTTGACATGACAAGGGTGGCCCCAATTTATTCTCCAGTATTTTAAGCGACAATGGAAATGCCTATAATATGCCACTTTTAATGTTGGCTGACTAGTGACGAAAGAAAGATTCCTGATCAGATAAACACGACAATTTTTTTGACACTTCCTTTATATGCTGCTCCCAAATCAAGGTAGAGTCTAAGTGAACTCCCAGATATTTGACAGGTGTAGTATCATCTTTCAAATGTTTCATATTAATCAATCATTGCGTCTTCAGATGATTTATTTTTAGTGAGTTTGCCAGGCACCAAACTTCTGATTCTGATTGTTGTACGTTGGTATGCTGGTTTAGTTCGTCAATAGTCTTAAATTGGTTCAATTTTGTGGTGTCATGAGCAAACAGTAGAAACTTGGAATATATATTGCAATTCTGTAAGTCATTGATGTAAATCAAAAATAGTGTTGGGCCGAGGACAGAGCCTTGAGGCACCACATACATTTTATAGTCCCTATTAGAACTGAATCCATTGATTGACACATATTGACAACGGTCCGTCAAATAAGATTGCATAAATGCTACAGAATGTCCTCACTGTGTCTCAGACAGCATATACATATGTATGTAATTATTTAAGAAATAAAAATGTGTATTATCCATCATGTTTTTCACTTATCTGTGACTCGTCTGTTCCCATGGAGCCCAGATAATCAGGGTTCCACTGTATTCATATGTTTTCTAACTTAAGGCAAGCATGGGAGCAATTGAAGCTTATTTTACTTTTGTCTCATGCCACTTTTATGTCTAAAAATTGACACACCTTTGTCATCTCCGATTTACAATATGCAACTCAAAAATGTGGTAAGCATACTTTTCCAGCAAATAACTCTGATATAACTGTTATCCATAATGCCAAAATGAATAAAATATAGGAAATTCCAACTTGGTGACTGCCTGGTAATTGGTATGGTTGTCCCCCTATTTCATCAACATGGAATCCCATAGGAAATATCACAGCTGCTGAACAAAATAATACCACTGAAAAGAATTCACATATTACAATCTTTTAAACCTATATAAAATTTAACTAATCATCGAAAATTGCTGATAAAAATAATGGCAACCTCTGTTTGCAGCAATTTTCCAACTTGCAACCTTAAATTTTGTAATTAGTATGGATGAAACTTTAATATATACCTGTTCATATCTGGCAACCCAGAGGATGCGGCAGACTGAGAGCTGACAAGCACTTGTTTTTCAATTCTTTACATAATTTTCTTACAAATGACATCAAATTGACTGAAGAAACAACAACAAGAACAGAATCGAGCAGTTTGATCTAATATGTGTTATATGATATATGAGGATAATATAAAATACAGTAATAATACTTTTAATTTAAAATGTATCATTTGGGATCTAAGAAAAACATTAGAAGTTGCATTATGAATAAAGGTCAACCAATACATACATTCAATAATTGAAATTCAATTTCATTTTTTGAGTAAATTTTCTGAGAATATTAATTTATTGTAGATCATAGTGACTTTTTTAAATAAGTCTTATTACAATATTTAGAAGGGATGCCATGCATCACCCACATCAAAAGAAGTTATGCTGCTGTATAAAATATATGGTAATTATAAGTGGAATGTTAACAAATTTGGTATGTGAAAACTAGTCTACTTACTTGCTGTAAATCCAACCCAACGTGCATATGGAACAACATTTCTATCCCAGTGTGAGGAGGCCAATAATATTATAGTAGTGGTGATGCAAATGCAGCCAACAAAAATGCATACTAGGGCCAACAACCACTCAGGCTGTAAATCAGGAGTGAAACATACTTGGGGACGATTGTACAGTGTCATACATGTCCACATTAGTCCCAGTCTTGTGTCCCCTAGAATTAACATATACAAATATTTGCTGTATCACTTGCAATAATATTTCACCTCCAACATCTGTGATAATCCAGTCTGGCATTGCTAAGCTCACTATGGCAAAAATGTCTGCAGCCATGAATAGGGTACCTGATATCAATGTTAATTTATCCATGTCACCCTGTCCAGCATACACATACAATTTATAGACCTATTTTGAGATTTTTAACTAGGCAATAGGCATTATCGTTGTCTCACATAGGTACAAACATTTGGTTCATATATTTTTGTTTTTCTTTTATAAAGCTAACCAATAACAAAAATCACAAAAATTGTCACTTGACTGGAAACAACAAACATCAGCTAACAGCTGAACAGCTGAACCACAAAAACAAAACTACGGTTAAGCTCTGTTTTGTGGTTAAGCTTAAGCCCAAGAAGCTAAGCTATGCTGTGGTTAAGCCACAAAACATATACACTGACTGTGACCATTGACCATCAGTAACCCATTGACGCATGGCCGACTCTACTCACCGAACCCGTTTTGTGCTACTCACTAGGCAGGAGCATTGGCAACACTGAATCGGGGGCCGAGCTTTTATTTGTTGTTAACTCATTAGTGTAATCTTCCCATCGAGATAATCTTCTAGAGCAAAAAAGAAGATTGGAAGGTGATTTTTAATGTGTTTCTAATTATTGCAAAAAAGAAGATTGGAAGGTGATTTTTCTTCTTCTTCTTCTTCTTCTTCTGTCTTTTTGGCTTCTGCGCGCGAGCGAGTTCGTTTTGGGGTGGGGTATGTTAGTAAGACAACACAACACAGGATATATAGACTCTTCTCGCACCCGGGCAACGGAGATGCATTATCACAAACCCGAAAAGTTGCCTCGGAAAGGTAGAAGCACCCAGGACTGAAAAAGAAAGGGATTTATATATTGATTCTGTATTTACTGATGAAGTTGATTATGATAATCATTCTTTGTCTATTTATGTTTTGTAGAGCTATTTGCATGTTGAATGGAGTTGGGATTTTACTGGCTCTTAGTTCTTCATACAAAGAGTGCCCTGGTGTTTGGTTAATGGGGCATTCCAGGAATATGTGGTTGATGTCTTCAACTTTTCCACATTCGCAGTACGGATCCTCAGCTAATCCAAGCCTATATTGATGTTTCTTGTATAACCCATGACCTGTTCTGAGTCTTATGATGTTGGTTATGTGTCTTCTGCTTATGAAACAGATTTGGTTATACCATGGGAGGCTTGGGAATTCGTCTTGTATGTGGCTATACCAGTTATGTTTATTTTCTTTGATTTCCTTCCATTCCTCACAAAATTTATCTTGGATGTAGTGTTTGACATTATTGATCATGTCTAGGAGTGGAATCTCTAATTGTAGAGGTACATTCAGGTTTCTGCCAATATTGGCTAGTTTGTCCACCATTTCATTGCCTTTTATATCCGCATGTCCGGGAATCCATGCAATGCTAATTTCTTGCCCTCTTGCATTTGCTGCGACTATCATACTGCGTATTTCTAGTACTATGTTTTCTGCCATGGTGCTAATGCCCCCTCTTGTGACTTTTTCTATTGCACTCTTAGAGTCAGATAAAATTATATTATTGCCAAATTGCTTTTCCATGATAATTTCACATGCTTTATGTATGGCCATCGTTTCAGCTGTGCAAATGCTGATATTGTTAGGTAATCTGGCCGAGAAGTTAAGGTTGATGCTTGGTATATGAATCCCCAGCCCTGTATTACTGCCTTCTTTGGATGCATCTGTGAAAACAAGTGTGTGTGTGTCCTTGTACTTACTCACTGCTTCGAGGAACTTCTTATTTGTGTTATTGTCATGCTTATTCATGTTGAGGTTGATCCTATTTATGGTAAAATGTTGTATCTCATACTTGTATGAGAAGCATGTTAGATTGTCTCTACTTTGACAATCGCTAACTGTTGCTGCCAGAATGTTCAGACCAACAACTAATGTCGGCAATTTTTTGTTATACCAGTATCTATTGTTGTTATTTATGTTAGTTTTGAGACTTTTGGTTATATTTACTATTGGTTGATCTTTAATTATGTATTTCTTCAACAAAAATTTGGTAGCAAGGAGAACTCTTCTGTTGTGGGGGTCCATTTCTGCCGTTTCAGATAGTAAGCTATAGAGTGGTGTTGATTTCATACAGCCCGTAATAATCCTGAGCCCCTGATAGAAAACCTTATCAAGTTTGGATAGTTGTTTCCTGGCGCATGGTTCTAAGAAATAGGAGCCATAGTCGAGTTGTGACTTGATGAGTCCATTGAATGCTAATTGTAACGTTTTGGGGTCCGCTCCCCACTTAACTTTCCCAAAGATTCTCAACAGTTTTAGTCCTTGGTTGGCTTTGGTGACGATGTTATTTATATGCCTATCCCATTTAAGATTATTTTGTAGAGTAATACCTAAATATTTGATTTCGTTTGTTGACTTAATGGGCTGATCGTGAATTTTTATGTCCCTACAATTGTTTGTTCTATGTCCTTTAGTAAACCAAATGTTAGCGCACTTATCTATTGAAAGTTCAAAGTTATGTGCTCTCATGAACTCGTGTATGTTATTCAATGTATTGTTTATGTTTACCTGCATTTTTGTGATGTCAGTTCCTGTTGTATATATAACTATGTCATCTGCGTAGCTAAGAAGTTGTATGTCTTCTGGGATGATGCTAAATATTTTATGTATATATATGTTGAATAGATGTGGACTAAGGGGGGAACCCTGTGCTAAACCGTTGGATGTGTATTTAGGTCCATGTATCTTTCCATTGTTGTCTTTAATGTATAGTTTCCTATTTTGAAATATTTCAAAGACTATGTTACAAATGTCAATTGGTATATCCACTTCTACCATGTATTGGTAGAGTTTGTAAATGTTTACATGGTCATACGCCGATTTAATATCCAGAAACACTGCCAAGACTGTTTGGTTGAGGGTAAATGCATTGAGGATTGTATAGGTTAGTAACGCAATGTTGTCCGAGGTAGAGTGGTTACGTCTGAAACCTGTTTGATTTTTATTAAATATTTTTTTGTTCTCTACTACCCATTCAATTTTGGTTTTTAACAAACTTTCAAAGGTCCTCAGAATACAAGAGCTCAGGACAAGTGGTCGATAGCTATCTGGGTTAGCCTGATCTTTATTAGCTTTTAATAATGGTAATATATGAGCATTTTTCCATTCAGGAGGTATTTTCCCAGATAGCATAGCTTGGTTAAAGATTTCAAGTAGTTTTACAGTACCCTGCTGTGGTAAATTTTTGAGCATAGAGTAGGATATGTCGTCTGGTCCAGTTGCTGTATCTTTTTTTTGTCTAATGTAATTTGGACATCTGTTAGGGTGAATAAATTAACCTTGGGAGGATGGTGTAGTGTGAAATTGGGATCTATGTTAACGTAAGAGAGTTTGTCTATTATTTTCATAGCTGTCTCACTATTTGGGTATATATTGTGCTGAAAATTTTGCCTGTTGTTATTGTATTTTTTGACAGTTTTCCATATTTTGGATGGGTTGGTGTTTCTGTCAATTTTTGAGCAAAATATTTTAAATTGTTCTTTCTTTTTCTTTTTCAATTTTCTATTAGTTAAAGCTGTTACTCTTTTGGCGTTGACATAATTGTCCATGTTGGGGTGTTCTCTGAATTCTCGAATAGCCTGTTTCCTTTCCCTGATCCATTCCGTGCATTCATCATCCCACCAAGGGCTCCTAGGCCATAGGTTAGATTTATTGATGGTTTTGGATGGAATGGTTAGATTGGCTGCAAAGTCCAACATATTAAGGAAGTTGTCATTGTCCAACGGATCTTTTTTGGCTTGAGAGTAAATTATGTATGTGTTCTTGGTAGTTTTGCCAATTCGCTTTTTTAAATTTTCTTTTGGTCTGTTCAGGACATGATTGCAGTGTCGTGTCTATTTGGCAATGGATTGGGAAGTGGTCGCTATTACCCAAGTCATTACCCACATACCACCTACATTTACCCGCAAGATGTTCAGAAATAATAGTTATGTCTACTGGGCTGTTGTTTTGATTGGGTCTAGTGATTCTTGTACTTTCCCCACTATTCAGTATAGCCAAATTATTGGTATCCAGCAGAGTGTGGATGATGCGCCCATTGTAATTAGGTGAACTGCTGCCCCACAGAGGGTGGTGAGCATTGAGGTCCCCCATGATAATGATATCATCATCTAAATTGTTAATAATATCCTGTAATGTATCGTAGGATAATTTGTTAGTTGGAGAAGAATATACATTAATGAAGTTGATATTACTTATTTTGGTTATTACTATTTGTAGTTTGTTACTATTGCAGTTAGGTGTTTTTATTACTTCAAAATTTATGTTATTTTTGATGCAAGTGGCTACTCCTCCCTTGCCATCATCTCGATCTTGTCTAATTATATTGAAAAATGGAATGTGGAAGCTGGAGTTGTTTTTGAGCCATGTCTCATTTAATATGATGATATCTGGTTTGTGTTTAACTATCAGGTTGATTAAATTAGCCCTATTACTATAAACGCTTCTAATGTTCCATTGAAGAATTCTGATATTATTGGATTCTGGCATTCCGGCAGCAACTGTTTTATAATTTTAATAAAAGGAGTCGTTGTTCAAATCATTATTCTCAAAGTGAGTGAGGATAAAGTCCCTTATTTTTTCTTTATTACTTGTGTTTATTCTTATGAATTGTGAAACAAATTTTTGTACTACATCGTTATTATTATCTGTTATGTCATGATGGGCACTAGCAGGCGCTTGTATTTCAGTTTGTGTGCTTGTTTGAGGGTGGGTTGCGGTTTGAGTTGTGGTTTTGTTTGTCAGATTGAGGTTGGGTAGTCTTCCATTACTATTAATAAGTTGCTGATTATGTTCTTGTCTGTTAAAACTAGTGTTAGGTTGAGTGAATCTTCTTTTTGTTGGCTGGGATACAGCTTGTTGGAACGTTCTTTTAGTTTTTAATGTGTTAGCAAAGTCAAATGCTCTCCTGTTGGCAACATTTATATTATTAGATGTAGAGGGTAAGTGTTGGTTGTTTAGTTGTGGGAAATTACTAGGGTCAATTGCATTGTATCTATTTGTGGATAGGGATGTCGTTCTGTTTGTTGTGCTGTATGTTTTTGGGACTCGCAAGCTTGCATCAAAATATGATATGTTTTGATGGACCATTAATTTTTTGATCTCTGTTTGTCGCAAATATTCTAGACATTTTTTTGAATTAGATCTGTGATCCCCTTCACAGTGGTAACATCTCATGACACACTCATATTCACTGTCATCCCCATTGTTATGGTCAAATTCAGAACAGTTAAAGCATCTTTTCTTTCCCCTGCATTGAGTTCTCGTATGTCCAAAAAGGTGACATGAGTAGCATTGAGTGACTGGAGGTATGTAAGTATCAACTGCAAAAAGTAAGTAGTAGATGCTCACCTCCTTGGGTCTCACTGTGCCCTCAAAAGTGAGCAACACTGTGCCTGTTGGTACATAGTTGGCAACTCCATCAACAACAACTTTTCGATTCAGTCTTTTAGCTTCAATTATGTTTACTTTAGATGTGCAAGCTTTTAATATTTCTTCCATCGAAAAATTGCTGTCTACTTGTCGGATGAGCCCTTTACATGTGACTTGATAATACGGTATGTATATGTTATAATTTTTTATTTTTTTCACAGAGAAGTCATTAGCATCTTGGAAGTTGAGAAATTCCACACCTAGTCTGTTTTTTCCTTTAATCTGTATTCTTTTAATGTTTTTTAGTTTGAGTTCGAATACGTCTTTGGCTAGTTGTAAATATCTTTGTTTCCCTACGTTCAAACCCGACTCTTCAGTAGCTTCTACAAAAACTGTAAATGGACCAGCGTCATTGTTTTTGTAAAGAATTTGTTTTTTTTGGTTGTTGACCTTGGTCTGGCTGTTGGTTTGAGATTCAACATTTGGAATAATTCTTGATCCAATTATAAATTCAAGTTCGTTTTGTGATAAATTATGGGCACCAACTTGCTCCTGTTCCATAGCATTTGTAATGGACTCAACCGGGGGGGGATCCCTCCCCCCTGAATCTGTATTCATATGTACCTTGACTCTAGTTGATTTGTTTTTATACTATCTATGAGGTTAAAACTCACCTACTCACTACTGGGAAGGGTATAGAAGACACAGAGGAAGGTGTTAGTAATTTACCACCCCAATATATCGCTCTGGTTTACCACGCACGTCTAGCTTCGACCACGTTAAACCGGCAAAGGTGATTTTTAATGTGTTTCTAATTATTTACCTGCACAAACGAAACTATAAAGATAAAAAGATGCCTGCAAAGTGTGTGTAGTACCAGGTTGCACTAGCAATTGTGCTTCCAATAAAGGACATACCAAACATAAACCTCCAGAGTGAAAAATAAGATTGGAAGGTGATTGTTAGTGTGTTTCTAATTATTTACCTGCACAAACGAAACTATAAAGACAAAAAGATGTCTGCAAAGTGTGTAGTACCAGGTTGCACTAGCAATTGTGCTTCCAATAAAGGACATACCAAACTTAACCTTCCAGAGTGAAAAAGAAGCTTGGAAGGTGATTTTTAATGTGTTTCTAATTATTTACCTGCACAAACGAAACTATAAAGATAAAACATGCCTGCAAAGTGTGTAGTACCAGGTTGCACTAGCAAGACAATAATTTACAAACCTTTCCAAAGATAAGACCTATTTTAAAGCACAATGTGGTACCTACAATGTTTTCTGGACCTCCCAAATATCACAGAAAAAGACAGTTAATAGAACTCATCTGGGCATGCATCTGGGTATACCTACGAAAAGATTTGATAGTGAAAGGGAATCAAGACCAGCAAGAAAGGCTTCAAAGTGACCTAATAGTGAATTTTTCTAGCTCAAGTGAAAATTTACAAAGTAAATTGAGTGTTCATTTAAGTGGAAGTGGCAGCAGGAAACAGGTTGCGTTTATTTTTATTTTGTAGTGTTTGACTACGATGAACCAGACATTAGATGTAAGTGGCATTAGTAGTAGTAGTTCTAAAAAGTATTTTTCTTAATTTATCAACCGAGATAAACTCTTAAAACATATAATATGTAATAATTATTATTCTGAAACTATAAAACAATTTACGGTAACCGGATCCCTATTTGACAGCTAAGCCACGTTGCCACATCTAAGGCTCCGGCCTAGTGTAGAGTCGGCCATGATTGACGGTATTGACCATTCCGTTGACATGCCGTGACGCTAGCAACCTCAAAGTAATAATTCTTCTCTATTATTATTCTGAGCTAGCAACACAAACAAAAGTACCTGTTTTGTGTAACAAAACATCAACATCAACGACCAATAACAACCACGAACGTTTTGTCACAGCACGCGCATCCCCACCTTTAGATGATTTTTTGTAGGGATGGTAATGGTACTTCGATACTTGTACTTCTGCACTAATATCGACTATTTTTATCTTAGATACTTTTTGAACTATTCCAGGCTGGTATCGATACTTTTGTAGGTGTATCCATATATAATTATTGAGGGGTGTAATGAATTGCACAAAATTCTCTGTACGAACCAAACGCGCCTGAGGCTAAAAAATATTGAGTTGGTACCGGTATCGATATTTTCATTTTCGCATCTTACCCAAACTTCACAGCCGTAAAATCATCATAGTCGGTGGGAAATCCTCAGAGATATATGCCTGGTTTTGTACTGTAAGCACCACCGGTAAGAACGAACGCAAGTTCCGCCTTGTTGTCAGACGGCCATGTGTCAGAGCATGGCCGTCTCTACTCACTAGGCTAGGATATCAATTAAGTGTCAATACCTATGGAATGGCCCCTTCCCATTTAAACGTACCACTTTTGCGGACGACATAAGAAAGAGAGGTCGGTGAGAGAGATAGAGATACACAGGGAAAAAGCATGCATAAGAAAGAGAGGTCAGTGAGAGAGATAGAACTAGTCAGGGAAAAAGCACAGCCACCTACGTCCTAACCAGCTATTGTGGCGCATTGGCAAATCTTCTGCCGTTTTCCCTGACTAGCGCTATCTCATTCTAGCCGCAAACTAGTGCACGCATGCCCCTTCCATAGGTAGTAGGCCTTTACGGAAACACTGATCTGGATCCGGATAGATCAGTTATACGTCAAACAGCTGTTGAGGGCTGTTCCAAATTACGGTTCTATCACCGTCCCAGAACTGATTTCATCATGCCCCGCCCATTTTACAGTTCTAAAAACACACAAAATGGGCGGAGGATGATGATAACAGTTCTGGGACGGTGATAGAACCGTAATTTGAAACAGCCCTCAACTCAACAGCTGTTTGACGCATAACTGATCTATCCGAGACCGAGTATCCGGATCCAGATCAGTGTCTCCGTAAAGGCCTATTGACACTTCATTGCCGGATATTCAATTTTCTAACCTCTCTTTTTCCTTCCTTCGGTTATCGGTTTTGATATATTGATAATTTTGATTTGCCTTTTGGCTGTGGTTTTGACCCAGCGATGTGAGGAAGGATCAAATGCTTTGGTCATCTTATGTATTTACGTACGTTACTGGATGAAGACAATGACTTCATTTTTTAGGATAACTGTGAATCTTTCAAATTTTTTCGCTGACCACAGACGTCAAGTCAGAATATGTGTGAATGATTCCATCCAAACAATTGGCGATCTTCAAAATAAGATTAGTGGTATATTTGATGTCCATAACTTATACTTAGTATGTGATAATGATTTCTTACCCCCATCTGAAGATATACATGTCTTACAAAACAATGACCTAGTCTGGTAAGCATTTTATATATCCAATTTGCAAAGAGTAGTAATACAAAACAAGGGTCGTCTGTATGTATGGTTTTTTATTAATTTTTGTTTTGTTAATCTTCAATTACCTGTAGTTGTTATTCTTATCATCATTTGAATGGTATGCTGCAACCTTATATGCGCCAAATTCGATTTTGTATTTTTGAAGAACAGTTCATTATGTTTTTTTTTTTCATTATGATTTGCTTTGACCAAACAGATAATTTGGGCATAACTAACTTAGAGCTATATACAGGAAGGATTTATGGATAATGAGTTACTATAATTTAATAAAACAATGTTTTACATCCAAATCTGTTACCACATTGTTTTGTGGAAATAGGACAGTTAGAACCTTGGAAACAAAAAAATAATTAACTCATTGTAATAAGGAACAAGTTTATTTATGATACAATATACAGGGTTGGGCTAAAGTATGGAACCAAGCAAATATCTTTGAAACGGAAAGGGCGATATTGCTGAAAATTTGCAGGTAGATGTAGTGACATATAATGCATCCGAATACAGTATGTTAGCTATTAATGTACTTCCGGTCTAACCGGAAGTGCCGTCAACTTTTTTAATTTAAATGGGACACCCTGTATATTTTTGCTGATTTTAATACATCTTTTTTTTCCGAATACGTCCATAGTGGGTTTAGTATTTGTTTCTTAAAAAATTTGTCTCACAAATTCGTCCGTGGCGGTCTGCGGTCATCTCGTTTGAGGTAATTTTTTTTGTATTTTCTTTTTAGTCACCGTCAAACGTGTTATAGGACCCCTGTCGTGACGTAAATCATTAAAAGTTGACACACTTCTTTGTGAGTTCTCACGCGATCGCCAAAACCGACTTTGAATGACCGGCATTTTAAACACCTGAAATGATAAAGAACCTTTATCTTTCCCGTTTTTACAGAAACTAATGCTAAACCCACTATGGACGTATTCGGAAAGAAAAGATGAATTAAAATCTGCAAAAATATACAGGGTGTCCCATTTAAATTAAAAAAGTTGACGGCACTTCCGGTTAGACCGGAAGTACATTAATAGCTAACATACTGTATTCGGATGCATTATATGTCACTACATCTACCTGCAAATTTTCAGCAATATCGCCCTTTCCGTTTCAAAGGTATTTGCTTGGTTCCATACTTTAGCCCAACCCTGTATAGGAATATATTTATAAGTGACATATTTAACAGTATTATAGTAAACTCAACATTATTAAGATTGTTTTTTGTACATTTTGAGCCCATTTATTGATGTTCAACTTTTGTCTCTTGCCTCTGTTAAGCTGTGCTACCACCTCATTGGTAAAACCAATATGCATTTTTGTATAGAAAATTTGGCGCAAAAATATGACAACACAATACAAAACGTTATTAATTAAGATGCTAGTGTATTAATTTACCTATTTATATTAAAGACACATAAGTGCTCCTCATACCCCCAACTTCGTTAGTCTGTTTGAACATATATATACAATATTGTTCCATGGAAAACCTATATTTGCACCTACCAGTGGTTATAACATTGTTGCAGCATAGCATTCATTTATTAGAGCAATGAAAACATAATAATTTTGAATTGTCTAACAA
Source organism: Callosobruchus maculatus (assembly GCA_951848785.1). NCBI lineage: Eukaryota > Metazoa > Arthropoda > Insecta > Coleoptera > Chrysomelidae > Callosobruchus > Callosobruchus maculatus. Next base: position 1,857,659 of record CATOUR010000042.1, on the reverse strand, counting down.
TTTGTTGACACTATATCAGGTCTTACAGAGGCATCAGAACAATATTTTCCACACATGGGCTCTAGTATTGTCAACTGACAGATTTTAGAGACCTATGAATGTTGACTAGTTATATTAGGTAATACCATTGATTAACATATTTACCGGTAATACTTAATTATTCAGGTAATTTTTGGTTTTTGTCAATATGCCTAGGCTGCAGCCTAGGGGCAGGAGATTTCTTTTTTACACTCTTTTTTAAAGATTAATTCATTAGTTCAACTTTAGTACATTCCTAACTACGAATGAAAAATTAAACTTTTAAATAGTGCTTGATTGCTTTCTGCCCTCTCTTCAGGCACATATTTAGGAGGGGAGGTCCGGGGGTCTGGAACCCCCGAATCTTTATATAATAACTGAATGAAAAATAACCACCCTGACAATGAATATTTTCTGGTTGCTGATTTGTCTCCTGGTCAATCAAAATGAAATGGTGGCAACCCTAAGCCTGGCTCCCACCCCACAAAACTAAATCCGGGATACATGCCTGCCTCTCTTCTCCATATTAGCAAATATCCTATGTTCTGTTTTCTCATGCTTTAATTCCTTTATGTGTGTCCAAAACTAATCAGTCACTTTTCCATTTAATAAAAGTAGAAAAGTAGATAACTAGAAAATATCATATTCTGCAAACTTTAATTTCTTATATCTTGGTGAACAGGTATAACTGCATAGAAAAATGTTAAAGATGTTTGTAATAAACACAGTTTATCATATTGGAATTTTTATTAGGGAGCAGGTACTAGGTATTTCTGAAATATTTTCATATCTCATGAAGTTGTAATAACTTGTTTTTATTATTCTTATTTCCAAATGTTCATAACTGAAAACACAGTCATTATAAGCATATGGGTAGTGTATTAGACTGTTTGTATATAACATATTTTTGCTATTGAAAATTGTTTACTAGAAATATCCTTCAATTCTTTTTTTTTACAGGGCATTGCCTGATACTACTATCACACAAGAATCTCACAAGGTACATTCTACTTCATTATACCATAAAAATTTGGCTGATTCTATCAAGGCAAATTGTGGTAGAAAGAAAAGAAAAACACTGGAAAATGTGACCAGTGATCATTATTTGGAAACTGAAGATGTCCTGCCAAAGAAAAAATGCAGACTTTCTGAGAAGCAGGTTGATGATAATCAAGATATTGTAGATTCAGAGAGAGGCAATAAATGTAAACTTACTGAAAATGGAACTGACAGTGGTATTAAAGAAAAAAATCATAAAAGAAAGAAGGAAAAGAAAGAGAAAACCGCATCTCCTAGACTCGACACTATTCAAGAAATTGTAAACCCTGTAGAAAAGAAGAAAAAACAAAATAGATTTATAAGGTGTATGGGGAGTGATTATGGTTATGAATTTGACAATTTTGAGGCAGAAACTGTAGACTCTGTAGAAAAGAAAAAGAAAAAACAAAATAGATTTATCAGATGTATGGGAAGTGATTATGGTTTTGAATTTGAAAATTTTAAGGCAGATAAAACTAAGAAAAACAAAAAGAAAACTGATCTAGATGAAACCAATTCTTTAGAGCATTCAAAACCTTCAAATTCGGTAAGTGATGGCAAGAAAGAACAAGAAAATAATGAAAACACATCACCTTCAACAAATACCAATTGTAATCAAATGGTATGTAAAGGAGATCTATCATCATATACAAGAAAACAACCAGTACCAACAACAACAGATGAATATTTAAAGGAAAAAAAGATTAATATAGTAAGAATTGATTATGTCACTACAAAAGATACAACTAAACGCTACCAGTCTCAAAATTCTAAATCTATAGCAAATGACCAGTTTAGCAATATACCAAAGGTGTCTTTGTTAACAAATACTTCACCTATTAAATTTGCACCAGAACTCACATCTATTGAAGAGTGTAAATCAGCATCATCCCAAAAAAGCACTAGTAATCAGAGTACAGATATACTGATTAAAAACAAGCAAGATATGAAGAGAAGTGAAGAGTCTAAATCGGACAACTTCCTCAATGATCCACCACAAACATCTACTGCAAATGAAACCCATGTAACCCAATTTGAAAATGTAATGGTAGTTAATGGTAAAAAATCAGCTCAACAGTGTGATTTTGAATTTAGCCTTGAAACTGACAAGAATTCACAGATAAAAAAAGGAAGTACTCCAGCAGCAAAAGAGTGTAGGATTATAGATAGTTTAAACCAAAACCCTGCTGAACACAGTAAAGATCCCAAAGTTTCTAAAGAAAGAAGTGGAATTGTATCAGAAGGAACAGAACTTAATATATCAAGTGTTAATAACAATGCACAGACACTTACAATGGATGTCAATACCCCCAAGAACAAAGAGTGGTCTTACAAAGAAATCTCACCTTTGAGTGAGACTCTTCTTGCTGGTTTTACTAGTAGTGTATTAGAGTCAACACAATCAATTGCAGTAGATGATATATATGTAAAAAGCCCGTCTGTATCAGGGTGCCACTGGCTTCAGTCTGAGAATAAGAGTCCAAAACCAAAGCATAAGGAACTGTCAGGAGTGGGTGAGTTAGTTATTTTATCATTTTTGGTGTTTTTCTTTAATTCATGTCTATTCAGATAATCATTAATAAATATTACATCATCTGTTAAAATTATCATTGCTTTACTGATTTATACTCTTTATTTTAGTAATTTGTGTATTTCTTGATGTGTGTAAAAGCATAGTGGTATTGTCCGTAATTTTTAGGTCAGATTCTGGAGAATTTGAGGTCAGTTCCTAATGATGAACCACAAGATCCTTTTAATGTTGATGCTTTTATAACATTACGCAAAAGAAAACGAAGTCGTCATAGGTCAAAGAAAAATAGATTTGAGCTTGACAAAAGCTTAACTTTAACACCAAAGGTAAAATTCCTTTTCTGCTTATAGTAGCTTTTAATTATAATATCATATGAACAGTATTTTCTGTTTATATCATACGTAGCAGGCAATACTGCACCATCACAACCAAATTGTATATATTTTTTGCAGACTGAACCAATTCCAAAGCTTATGATTATTGAAGCCAGTCCAAGCATTCATATAAAGTTTGATGAAGATGGAAAAGAAGATCTGATGAACAGTAAAAATGGAAACCAAAAGTGTCCTGTTGCTGGTGACAACACAAATGATGGAAGCCACCTGGAACCATATTTTGAGATGATTCAGAAAGCTACACCCATGAAAGATATGGTGCCAAAAGTGGGGGATACAATTGCATTCAAGGTAAAATAATCCAAAGCTTCTGAACACTTTTTTTAGAGAATAAGTTTTAAATAGGTAGAATTTGTAATAGGGTACTTGCAGAGTTCGTGAAATCGTCTCGGGAGTATACATAGCGTAAAGAAAACCATATCAAGAAGCAGTATGAAACAAAAAACATGATTTTACTGACGGCCAAAAAAAGATATTTGCGAAATAAAATAAGAATATATTCAAATTTTTCCACGTGACTTAAAACAAGAGCTGACGTCACAGGTATCTTATCGATATCGACAATCGATACTGCTACAGCGCAGGTCAGTGAGATTCAACTGCAAACTGGAGATGATCTGAATTGTTTAACAATGCGACTCAATTTATTGATACTTAAACATATTTGAAACAGGCAATTAACCCACTAGCATTTTCGTTGCAATACATTTTTATATCTGATAGGTATCACAGTTCATCCTGTTTGTGACCGAGATTCGCAACTAATCGAAGCCATCATTTTATTTCGGCGCATCCCATTATGAATGAATCCAAAGATAGAATCTAATTCAAGCCCATCCCTACAAAGTGAATTAGTAATCTAGCCTAACTTGTATTCTTTTGATTTTTTACTTTTGTGTGTGACTGTGTTTTGTGGTTATAATGATCAATGTCAAAATGTTAGGTTAGCACTGGCTATCGATATCGAATATCAATACTTTACATCCCATCACTATAGGATATCACTGACGTCAGAGGTTGTTTGCGCGGCATTTTCCGGCATTTGAAATAATTTTTGAAATATCTCTCACAGCCGATTCCAAAAAACCAAACAAGTGATTTCATCATGTTTACTAGGCTCTAAGGAACGCGTAAACGACATAATATTTTTTTCTGCAAGTAGTACCCAATTATATGAAATCTTTTTCCATTGATTTTTGGGAGTAAATAGTTAATGTGATCTTTTTTTATCATAGTATTTCTTTAGCAGTTAAACTTTCAGCCAAACTTAGTATGATAATCCACCCTTTATTATTAAAAAGTGACAATCCACTCAGGGGCGGTTCGTCCATGAGAGCACATGAGCATGTGCACCCCCAAAAAAATAAAAAAAACTAACTAACTAACTAATCGAATATGTATATTATTAAATATGAACCGTTTCACGGTAAAGTATTTACGAAACTATTTTAGCTCTATGAATTTAGAGCAAAACATTGGAAAAAAATATAGGGGATTCCAAACCTTAATAAAGCTGTTATTGACAAATTTGCTTCAAATAAGAACAGCACAATGGACTTAAACAATGGTTAAACCGTTAAACGTTTTAAACAATGTACACGGTAATAAAAAATCTGTAAGCTTTTATTTTATTTCAGATCTGAATATTTTTTGAATCAAAATGTTTATCATATTCTGTTTCTCATTTATATCTACCTTATTTAAAGCCAAAAGATATTTGGACATTAAAACAAATTTAATTCTGATTGAGCGGAGAGGGTAGCTAGTGAACCACATTCTTCAATGACCACAAACCGCCACTGAATCCACTACAGTTTTACGCTTTTTGTTTTAAAATATTTTACAGCTTAGATGTTTGCAGGTACTCAAAATGTCAGAAAGTTACACTCCTGAGGTGTCTGCATACATCATTGGAAATGTTATGAAATATAACCCCTCACATGGATTGATAAAATTCAATATCATAGGTCAGTTAACAATCTCTCTGTTACATTGTTTCATGATCAATGATCCATAATTTCTGAAAACTAACAACAAATTATTTTAGCTGGGTTGGAGGAACTGAAACAACCTAATGGAAAGTTATCAATAGTAGAAGATGATGTCAAGGAAGGTCAATACAAGGAGTATTTGTGGACTGAACTCATAGAGCCAAGGCTTTTTAGTTAGGTTTTTGTTTAACATAGTTTTAATCATCCTTTCACTTTTGTTTGTGATACGAGTATATATAGGGCCGGTTGTACAATGCAAGCTTAAGCTTCGGCTTAAGGTAAGCCGACGTAAAACCACGTCAGTGGAAAAATGTCCGTTGTACAATGCTGGCTTAACCCCCCACTCCAAGCTTAACACGAGCTTACGTAAGCCGATGCTCAGCGCGAGCTTTGCTGAGGTTTAAACCTAACCTGATATAAAAATGACATGATTTGTCAAGGATGAACCTTCAAATTGCTTGCCACTTTATTAGGTCAAATTTTTTGGAAGATTTGTGTCTAATTTAACAAAGAGAGTGAATGAAAGAACAGAGACAAAAACGGTCGTTGTCAAAATTTGACACAAAACGTCATAAGTGCCTAACCAAAAAAGGTAATTTTTCAGATCATTATGTCAGTATGTATTGCTTCATTGATGCCAACTGTAGTGAATTTCATTATCAACCAGGTTTAACTAAGCCGACGATTGTACAACGGGTGTCGACTTTAAGCCTGAGCTTAGCTAAGCTTAGGCTTAACAAAGCTCGTGCTAAACCCGCATTTGTACAACCGGCCCATAATGTCTTAGATTTATTAATAAATATTTTACTGTATCACCTCTCGCGTTCACCATTCTAAGTAACTTTGCAACATCCTATGCCATATGCATTTAGTGGCCAACTCCTTTTGTCCAAGAGCTGTCAGGTATCACCATTTTTGAAGAGCAAAAAAACCTTTTTGTTTTTCACATCTGGAGCAGTGAAGCGTCGCTATTTGCAATGAAAAAATGTTTTGTAGGACATGCTATGAAGAAATCAGAGCAGGGGCATAGCTACCGCCGTATCAATTATATGGGCCTCGGGGACCCGCAATGTGCATAAGCAAAAATCAATAAAAACTTCCCAAATGTTTTTTTCAGAAATTAATGACAGAAGTCAAAAGAGCAATTTATTTTTTCCCGCGTAAAACGTGCGTTCAGATTTGACATCACCCTACATCAGTTATCGCGGGCAGAAACTTTAGAAAGACTACTAAATAATTTAATAAATGAGTCAAAAGGCAAGGCGAGTGTATATTTATTATTTAGAATTGTTTCTAAAAATTTCTGAAAAGGTGATAGATAGATAATAATTATGATGAATAAATATTTCTTTTAATTCTATGCTATTTTTTTCTTTTGTGATAAATCTACTCATCGAAACGAATGCGCTCCCGAAAAATCCACTGTTTTACTGGGGAAAAACAAATATTTACTTATTAAAGATAAAGTACTGACGGGCAAGTTACATCAAGTGAAATTCGTGAATAAGGACTTATAGAAGTAATACAATCAAATTAGCATTGTTGCTGTAGCAGAAAAGTGCCGAGGAATGTGTTGTAAAAACCTATAGTAATTCGTGAGGTACTGCCAGGTCTGCGAATGGTGATAAATTGGAAACAAACATAATCAAATATAAAACAAAATATGGAAGCAAACTGCGAAACGCAATAATGAGATTGTGTTCACCAATAAGCAGTCATACTGCTGCGAAATATGCAAAAATAACTTCTGCAGAAATTGCTCTCAGCTCAATGCCTCCGAGGTTACAGTAATAGAGCTATCAAAAATCAACATTACATTTGCATGTGAATCTTGCAAGTCAAAAATGATGAGTATATCCAAAATGGAGGATCTTATTAAGGAACTAGTATCAAAAGTTGATAGATGTACTGCAATCGTTGGGCAAATAGGGGAGAACACAAAAGCATATATGGATGAAAAATAGAATACCTGGAAAGATCTGTAAGAAAATCATCACAAACAAAAGAAGCCCTACAAACACAGAAAAATGTTTCAGAAATATCGAGCGAACAAACTAATTTATTTGCAGAGTAAATTAAATTAGCGCAACACTACATCCACTTAGACAATGAACCTCAAAGAATTCAACAAATATAAGAGAAGGGAAAACTCAATAAAGCAACCCATGGCAAATTACAAGACATTGATGGAAATGATGGAAATTTTACTGAAGTGATCAATAAGAAAAAAAAGAAGACAAGTTCAAATAGGCACCGGTGAAACAAGCACTGTTACACCCGGCTTTGAATGAAACACGAAAAGGGAGAATGCATGCCTCATTACTAAAAGGGTTAAAGATACTGCTACAGATGAGAAAATTGATAACTATATAAAAACAAAATTGAAAACAAAATGTTAGAGTTAAAAAACTATACTACTACTTATTACAAAACGAAAAATTATAACTCTTATCTAATTGGGGTTGAATTCAAGTATCTGAATGAAGTATATTGTGCCAGTCCGGCCCTGTCCACCATCTCGCTCGACTGTGATTACGTCGTGAAGACGGACCGATGTTGCAGAAACCGGCCGCCACCGTCGCGAACGTTCGAGAGAGCGAGACGTATTACGTATTATATAAGCGGCATCAGCAGAGAGGCAGACGGGAGATTTGCTCGCCCACTAATAGTGTTTTCCACTGGGCTGCACTCAGCCGCACTGCGTTGAACCATTGATTACCCATATAAATGTGTTAATCAATGGTTGAACTGAGTGCAACAGTTGTGTTCCACTGGTAAAGTTCTATTGCACTGCTTGATTCTTCGTATGTTCCACTACCCGCATTCTCGGAGTGTAGTGCGCACTCAGGGCAACTTTTTCGCACGAGCCTCGGGATCTCGTGCTGTAGTGCCAGTGCAAATATGGCGAATATGGCTTCAAAAATGTCAGATTTTCTTATTTTAAATGACTTGCTAGAAAGCGATGAAAGTATTGATGATGAAGAAGAAATTGCAATGTTATTGAAGGAAAAGCGAAAAATGCCAAAAGTTATAAAATTTGTGGAAACTGTAGTACACAAATTCAGCGATAAAGAGGTATTATACACTTTATTCTGATAAAAAAATTAAAAACTTAACAAAACCATTTTTAGATTGAAAGTAATTTTCGTGTGGAAAGGACTACAAGTTAATAGAAGAATTCAGGGACTCTCAATTCTTCCCCCGGAAGACCACATTTACCATCATCATTTTCATAATCCTCGGACATTTTATACCTTTCTAACTTAAATAAACAACTCTAGTAACAAACAAAAGTCAAGCTGTCATTATAAATGCACTGTTCTGCTTGGGTACGTTCCACTCAGGAATTGCACTGATCCGCACCAATATGCACTTTGTCAGAGGATGATAGAATTGCACTTGTCAAGAGCGCAGTGAGTGCTGCTCAGTGGAAAACACTATTAGACGAAGCGTCGCGAACGGAAGCGGCGCGAAGAAAATTGTGGATTTGACGCCAGAGAAATTTACATTAGGTTATATGGCAGCCCGCACACTCAGGCGGCGCGAAGCGAAGAGACGCGTCGTTTGACGCGCGAATTCTCTTCGGACCAACTAGGCGTCGTTTCTATTGACGCTTTGCTTCGCTTGAATGCGCGGTACCAGGCGGCGAGAAGATCCAAATATTTCTTGATGCCTCTCGCTTATTTTCAGTGTTTAGCAATATTTTGTAGGAAGTGGTGCTAAATTGCAGTGTCTGGCCGTGATACGAAGACATTAATTTTAAAGGTAATTTAATTATTTTTGGTATCATTGGGAAAATAGGTGTAAATAAAAATTTTATTTATTTATGTCATGAGCCCGGCATCATAGGCGTAGTTAGGTCCCTGAATCTAGGGGGGCTCAAGTCTCCGCGCTAGATACGATAAACTTAACAGAACGAATTATTTTTGGATTTTTGGGGGGCTAATTTCATTCTTGGGGGGGCTAAGCCCCCCCGAGTCCCCACCTAACTACGCCTATGACCGGCATTGTTTTGTTTTTTCCTTTTCTTCTTCTTCTTCCGTAGTGGCATTTAAACTCAATACAAAGAGTTCCTCTTCTGATGAACTGCTCATCGTACCTCACTAGACAACGTACCTCGTTCAACTGCTTAAAACAAATAAAATTCACGTCGCGCCATAATAGACGTGACGCATCGCGCCGCTTCGCCCCAGTGTGCGGACATCGGTTAAGTGACGCTTCGTCTCGCACCGCTTCCGCGTTCGCCACGCTTCGTCTAAGTGGGCGAGCACGTTTAACAGGGACAGCAGCCAGCCTGTTGGAAACACCCACACCGTTTCACAGCTCCGCTACACATCCTCGTTGCGCTCATTTCCCTAGCATGCCCTAGCACATCTCTGGTGAAAACGCAACCTTAGCATCCATCTGTCCATGGCCGAATCTGTCGCTAACTTTAGAAATCCTCATTTTTTGCTGATAACATGAAATTTGGCAACAACGCATCGCATGTCAGTCGATTCGTGACACAGCTCGTGACATGTCATCAACTGTCAGAATGCAATGTATAACCAAAAATTGAATTATTAGGGAGTGATAAGTCCTTTTTATATTCATTAACGTGATTACCTTCTCAAACAGCTCATTATTATTTCAGTAAATGTCTTCTACACATGACAGACACGACCACCTTTTGTTGGAAGTGTCAGTTTTTATGTTCAGTTTTGTCAAGATGCTCACACCAACGTGAATGATGCCTAGGTAAACATTAGCTTATATTATGTAGTTTGCAGTGATATTCAAGTATGGGTATATGCTGGTGTAAGAGCAAAAATGAGGATAACGAGACGTATATTCCTCAGCCATCTACAAATCTTTCCAACAATGCTGCTGTTTACTCTGCCACTACCCAGTATTCCTTCGTGGAATATTTGGTACTTGAAACTTTGGGAGTGATTGCTACTCTAGTCGACAAGTAAGTACATCTTTTTATTATTATGAGTTTTCAGATTTTGATCTTGCATGCAACTGCAAGAAATATGAAAGACTATCCTAAGGTTACCATCCATATTCTTAAAAGTGCGCAGTTACTGCACTCTTTTTGGGATACAAATATTTATACTTCTTTTGAATGCTATCAGACACCAGTATAAGAGAGCAGTAGGTACTGTTGTCCCCCCCCCCTGTGTAATAAAATTGTTGTATGTGTTTATAGCTTTGGTAAGAAGTGTTTCCTGCCTTTGACTATGATATTAAAAACCTTTATTCTAGTGTCGCTTTAGGGAAATCTTATTATATTGGAGCAGTTTTATTAAAACGTTTGCAGAAAATATATATTTTTCATCTGAAATATAAAAATAGAAACTAGAAAATAAAATTTTGTATATATGTATCCATATAATTAGATTCCTATCTTGCTTAGTTTATTGCAAAGAATTATCACCACCCTTTTAGTTTCTTCCTATCTAGCTCTTATTTACCATTCTTCTTCACAACTGCATCTCTTATCATTTTAAGTCTTTTTGCACTATATGCAGTGGTTTTATTGTGAAGAAGGTATTTTTATTATTGATGTAAAACTTTTTTATGCAGCTCATATTAGACATATAATTATGTTTGATAAGCCTGTATATCCCTCTTTTTTCTCCAGCTCCTTTACTCTCCTATTTCTCTTTTTCTCTGTTTAGTATGCCATTACCTTTATAAATTTATAATTCAAGGAAAAATAACAGGCTGATAGGAATTGAAATGTTTTGTAGACTCAAATGCAGAACAAAACATGTAACAGTATTTTTTGCATTAAAAAAATGTTTTCCATGCTTTCTGAAAACATGACATCTCTATTCATACGCTTTAAAACCCTTTCAGCTACTATTACTATTGTATAGAAAAACAATTCTACATAAATTGAAGTAAAAAAACTACAATGATAAAAAACTCTTTAAATACACAAAATTATCCTCATCACATTTGGGACAATATTGTTATTGGTAGGAAAGCAGGCAAGATAATTTTTTATTAATAAACTAAGCTTTTAAAAAAACTTATGTATTTTACTTTTTAGACTGTGTGAAAGGGAATACATTACTTTTTTTTATTTTTTGTTATAATGACCAAAACTTGCACCTCAAGTGTTATTTTGTGTCCTTTTATTGTTATAGTGAGCAGGAACCCCCCAATTCCATGTTGACACTGCACAACTTGGCTGACAATGAAGAAGGCTGGATTCAAGTGGTAAATGCTATGATCAATGTCATACCCCTAGAAGAGCCTTTAGGTCCATCAGTTATCACACTATTACTAGATGATTGCCCATTGCCATCTAAGGAGTCTGTGGTTAAGGTATTTATAGTGTGGATTTAGTTGTATTCTGATTTAAAAATAAATTAGTGTCAATCCCAAAATATATAACAATATGGCTTCGCAGATCACTTTGGGTGCTTCCAGGGACCACCAGTGCTCTACTGATTGGTTAAGAAGGGGATATATATTAAGTACAATTCTATTATGAAGCAAATGAGTTTGCAAGAATGAACGAAAATTTTTTTAGATATAATAAATCCCTCATTATGGCATATTTTTATGTTTAGCATGCTATGAAGTTATATAATAAAACTGATTTCAGGTGGTGGACATGCTTAAACTTTCAAAGGATGCTGCATTGCAAGGTAGATCAAATCCGCCTAGACAGAGAAATATATGTGTAGTACTAGGATGCATTGCTGAAAAATTAGCAGGGCCTAGAAATATGGATATATTACATAATGGTATTATAGACTATTTATTAACCAATTTGGTAAGTGGATAATACCTTCTTTTTTATTTTTTTTATTATATACTTTGTGGACACATATATGTATGTATCGAGCTTCAACTGCAGTTCTCAGGCTCCACTAATTTAGCTTATTGTCTAAAATATTTCAGGTGTCTAACATACATCCTGTGGTGCTTCTTCTTTTTGATAGTTTGGCTAAAAAAATGAGTATAATTTTATGGTGATTTATGTATCATTCGCCTCTTGAAATTTAAAACCATATGTTTATAAGGAAATTACTTCTACAAATTCTTGCTTGCTAACAGAATATTTGGTTAAAGATTTTAATATATTTATATTTGGAGGAAACATATACATTTCCATCGAATAGTGGTTGAACAGTTCACCATCACCATTGTTAACAGCGTAATATTGAATTTTATTTGTATTATAAAGCTGTGTTGATATTATTTGGGATTTAATGTGATATGTTTGAAAAACTCATAAAAGTCATACTGATAAGTAAAATTTCAAATGTGAATAATAGATTGGTAGAAAGGAATTGTTATTATGTGATAAGAATATTACAAAGCTATAAGTAATAGATTAAAATCTGGAAAATGTGATCGAATTATTATGCATATGTTAGCAATATAGCAGAAATTTAAAAAAAAGCAGCAGTTGTAAATACAGAAGTATAAATCTAGAATTTACATACATTTTTCGTTGCTATGGCTTTGACTCAATAACTGTGTCTGGTCTTTGAAAACTGAGTACAGAATATTCATTAATATGACAATCAGAAATACAGGAAGAATATAAATTATGTTTTTTCCTCTCGTATACATAGGCAGTTAACACTTTGTGTGTTAATATATGATATACTAGACATATGACGCAATTATGTTCAGTGATGGATGGACGTTTAATTATATACTTCTTGTAATTTTGTGTTGCAATAACTTGGTCCTGGATAGCAAGCATAAAACTCTCCATTCCTTGAAAGAGCTGGCTTTCCTGCAGCCAGGTGTATGACTGCTTTCTATTAATGTGGTCTTGTGTATCCCAATATCTATGTTTGCCATGGAGTGCCTTCTACGACCAGGTGTTTATTTTTTCTTGTTATGCTTGTATTTGATTGTGTGCGTCAGCTGCCTGGTCTGGACAAGAAAGGGTGAGTGGTGTGTTGTGTTTGTCTGCTTTTACTATTGCTTTATGCAAGTTTGTTTCTTTGCTGTGGAAAAAATGTCAGTGATTTTATTTGTTTTGTATGAAGTGACTGTCTATATATAATTCCTCTGCCCCCTTGTTTTCTGCCTATCGTGAGCCTTTCTGTGCATGCGTTGGGATGTGCCATTCTGTGTTTTGTGAGTTCTGTTCGGATGAGTATATGGATATTTTCTATGTCAGTGTGCGACCACTTGATGATGCCAAAGGAATACGTAAGGATTGGTATAGCAAATGTGCTAATAACTTTTGTAAGATTTTTAGAATTGTGTTTTGTTTTTAACAGTGTAATGAGGCGGTCTTTAAACTCTTGTATTAGTTGTGCTTTGATTTGTGTGTGGTCTATCTTAACGTTCTGGTTGATACCAGGTCCTTGTAACGTTCCGTCCTTGTCCATGTTGTCCAATGCTTGGTCAGTTACTACTTCATGTTCGGGATGGTTTTTCCATTGGCAATTATTGGTGTGGAGCACCTTGCATTTACTCATGCCCAATTCCATCCTGATATCTGACGTACAAATTTCTGTTATTCTGAGTAATTCCTTTAGTTGCACTTCTGTGGCGGCATATAGTTTTATATCATCCATGTAGAGGAGATGATTGAATTTGTGTTGATTCGCTTTCTGGTTCCTGATGATGAAACCACAGCTTGCGCTGTTAAGTGTGTTGGAGAGCGGATTTAGACAGAAGCAGAACCTTAGTGAACTGAGAGAGTCACCCTGAAAGATGCCGCGCTGTATATGTAGCTCATACCTTTGGATATGACCGCCCTGAGTTTGGAGGTGTATACTTGTTCGCCATCTCTCCATGGTTTATGTAAGAAACTGACGAAGCCCTGGGTTGATTTTATATATTTGAAGAGTTCTCGTTAGCCAGCTATGGGGTACAGAGTTGAAAGTTTTTTTATAGTCGATGAAACGGGTATGAAGGTTCCTGTGTTCTTTTCTGGTTTGCTCCATGATCACACTATCAATTATAAGTTGTTCCTTGCAACCTTGGCTTTGTTTTTTACATCCTTTTTGTTCTTTAGTCAGGATGTTGTTTTGCGTGAGATGTTCAATTCTTCTGCATATTGTTGCGGTAATGATCTTGTACAAAGTGGGAAGACAAGTGATTGGGCGATAGTTGACAGGGTTCTTGATGTCTGCGTTTTTGGGTTTTATATACGTTATTCCTTGCGTGAGGAATTTGGGAGGCCTATTCGGTTGGAGTGTGGCTTTATTGATTTGGACCGTAAGCATTTCGTATGTTGCACTGAATTGCTTGTACCAGAAATTTTGTACATTATCCACACCTGGGCACTTCCAACTGTGAGTATGTTTTATCAATTCAGCTATTTCCTCTGTTGTAAGAATAACGTCTCCCTGCTCCGCTATATGTTGAAGTTTTTCCTCTTCTTGTCTGATCCACGGAGCGTTTTCATTGTGTTTTGGGTTCTGTCATAAGCTTTCCCAAAACTCAGTTAACTCTTGTTTACTAGGAGGTTCTATTGTTGTTATCTGGTTGTCGGCTGTTATCTTTTGGTGGAACTGTTTTTCACTTTTCTGAAAAAGATTGTTAGCATCCTTTCTGGCATTGGACTCGTTGTATCTGCAGAGTCTAGCTGCATAGACTGCAAGCTTCTTTTTAAGGGTATCAGCTATTTCTGGTAGTGTCTGTTGTGGTGACTTGGATTTGAGTATATTATATGATGTCTGTACGCGCTCTGAACGCTTGTTATTGTTGGTGTATTGTGCGAGGTGTGCCAGATCATTTCTGATTGTGCAAATTTTATTTTCAATTCTTATTTGCCATTTAGGTTTAGATCTTTCAGTTGTGCGAGCTATAGACTGTTGGAGGTTTTTGGCCGTTAAGTATGAGTGTGGTTAATAGCAATGAAAATAGATAAACATGTGACATGTTCCACACGTTTCAAATATTTATAAAATTATCATGAATCTCAAATATTGTTTCCAATAAATACTCTCATTCTGTTTTTCATTTCCAGAGTCAAGATACTGACCCAAATGTGATTCTGTTTTCATTGATAGCTTTAGAAAAATTTGCGCAGACTAGTCGAAATAAAATGATCATTTTGATGAAGCTTAAAAGCTTAGACGTATGCCCAATATCTTCACTTGAGAAGTGGAAAGATGAAACACATTATGTCAAGAGGCAGGTTGGATTCTGTGCTCAATGGATTCTTGATAACTTATGTGAGTAGTTTTACTTATTTTTTCTCATAAATAATATCTGTGTTGTTGGACAGATTGCAAGTGGTTGATATCATAGAGGATATATCAGTATTTGGTATAAAGAGACAGGTGGTGTAATTTCTTTCAAAGGTAGAAAAAACATTATTTATTTCTGTATACACTCTTAATAATGTTTATTCTACCTTTAAATACAAAAAGAACGCTAATCTGTCATAAGGACCCATGTTAAAATTCTGATTTTTAATCGTTAATAACTTTCTGAAGTGATCAATAAGAATTTTTTAATTTTTGATGGTAGATGGAGGTGATTAAACGTATCAAAACTGAAAAAAAATGGCGCACATGCTGGAAGATATACTTTACATAAATTTAGGCCAGCTCTGGGACTTTATCAAAGTATAAAATGTGTAAAAAAGTAGGCAAGACTGTGGAACCGGAAGCGATATTGAGAAAATCGGATTTTTCCCGGACTAGTTTTTTCATGATGATTCCGAATATGTATTTAGTTTTTCTCTAGCACCTGTAGTGTTGGCTATCTTTTGTATACGGACAGACAGACAGAGGCTCTGCATAAGCTCTCTTCAGTGAGAGCTAAAAATCACATTTGAATAAGAATATGTGGTTCCTTTATTGATGAAACAGTGAAGCACGATGAACCAGTGAAACAAGTACAGAATAAGCTAAAAAAATGACATGTTACCTTTGTTATAGTTATAATGGAAAACCGTCAGTATTCGTACCAGACTATCAAGATGGACCACATAAACGCAATGCTGAATACATCGGACGTTAGTGAGTACCTGAAGATCTCTCCAGACGGATTGGAAGCTCGCTGCGACGCCTATTCCTTCGAAAGCGTTAGATGTACTGCTCAAGCAGATTCTGGTGTGTGGTATTACGAAGTATGCATTATTACACCAGGGGTCATGCAGATCGGATGGGCGACGAAGAATAGCAATTTCCTCAATCATGTAAGGTTTTATAATGAAAAGTAGGGTGGCAAGTTAGTTAGACCAGTGGCGATACATGATTTTTGAAACCGAGGCCCACAAAATTTTAAACAAAAAAACAACACAAAAAACCTACCAGAGGTTGTTGAGGCCGCAGCTACACCCTGCTCATAATAAGTTTCCAGTTTTCACAGTTATTTCTTAAACGTTTTTTCTAGGTAGTATCACAAAAATTCGCTTCTTAAGAGTGTTTTGCCAAAAGTTTTATGGATATAATCAACAATAAACTTGGAAATAGCCACCGTTCGAAATTTAATTAGGCTAAACTCGCGTTATTTTACCAAACGCCAAAATGCGCTGAACAAATGATAAATATCAAAAATCCCCGATAGAATTTATTGGAAAATGAATGATTCATTGCCTGCTAGACCGATGATTCAGTAATAAACTTTTTTTTCCAAAATTATTTGTAATTTCTTCAGTGACTTAATGTTTTTGCTCGCTGTTGTATTTAAAGCTACATAATGCACATAATTACCTATATACACACAAGTTATATAAAAATCGAATTTTTGGTTTCACACAGATGTATTATACTCAGTCAAGATTATATTTATATAATGTCCAGCGACTAAATTAGGTGGAATCGGTCGCCCTGCCGACTAATAATTTACGTTTTTGACCTTTGGTACAACAGTATATAATAATAAATAGTAATAATAATTCAGATACAGTCCATTAATCGTATTTACTGCACCAGAACTAGAGTGTATAACTTAATAGTGTCATTAATTCCAATGTCGTTCTTATTCTCAGGATCTGAAATTCTGGTTCATATAAAACCTATATCGTCATAACGCTTTTTTCAGATTAAAAAGTGTGGCTAACCAAAGATTTCAGAAATTAATTGGAAGACCTCATATATAAAGTTAAATATGTTCTAATAGAAAAATACATTTTCTCCTTTTAGAATAGAAACCAACGAATTATACATAATGATGAATGACGATGAATCATTTATATTATTTAGTGGTGAATAAATATTATTATTATTAAAATCATCACATTGAGTTAAGCGTGATTAAACAATTTTATTCAAGATAACATTACAATTATTTGGATTTAATAAAGCACGTCTTCCATCTCCTTAAAGGCTTTTCTGTTTTTTAGTGATGTCCATTTTGGGTCTAGCTGTAGAGTAGCTCAGAGTAGTAAGTACCGGCTTCTTTCCATCGGGTTGTTTTACCAATCCTAAAGCAATTTTCTAATTCCTGACGTGGTATGAGGTCTGTTTTTACAGCAATCACAAACTAGTCAGCGTCAATTTGATTGGCCAGTACTAGTCAGAAATAGTTTGACAACTGCAATGGGGAATACTGATTGGCTCTGACTGGTTTGTGATTCTCTGTAAAAACAGACCTATGATGTTTTTCCCTTGATAACTTCGTTGTTATATTACGAACATATTCATCACCGTTTTCTATTACCCCATTTATTTTCGCCTTGCAATCGTGTATTTTGTTGTTTAAGCGAAACCGCTACTTATTCAGCTCATTGTTTGATATCACAGATATAGACAATTTCTGTTCGAGCTTTTGCTTCAACTTCCCAGTCAGAATGTTGGTAAAACTATTGTCGGCGAATACTTCGAAAATGGTCATTTTAATGATTACCTTGATGTATCTAATTTCTTGCCTGATGCATGGTATTTTGTGAACTGCACTTTTTATTCTAAACAGCAGGATAAAGAACGACAAAAATAGTGTTGTTCAAACTAGGTTTCGGAGCGATTTTTGGAAGAGGGGTAAAATTAGGGTAGCAGGCACTGGGAGGAGGTTAGGTTAGTAGAAAAAATATTTACAAAGGAGGTTGTAGTGCCCTCCAATTCATTCTAAAACTAGTTTTATCTTTATCCGCAGTATTTTTTGTGATTAAACGAGCACATTTCATGATGTGTAGACATTTTTACATATGAAGCTTGAAAATACTTGGGAAGGGGCTAATAAATAATCTACTTCACCCCATTTTTTTTTTCAGGAAGGTTACGGGATAGGCGACGACCGGTTTTCTTTGGCCTATGACGGTTGTCGTCGACTGGTTTGGTACAATGCAAAATCTGACCCCCAAGCTTTGCCTAGATGGCAGGCTGGAGACACTCTAGGCTGTCTGTTGGACCTCGATAACCAACAGATTGTCTTCTCTGTTAATGGATGTAGCCTACCACCGTGTATGCATGTGTTCACCATGGCGAAGTAAGTATTTGCGGCATTGTATAATTGATTTGGTTTGAAATCGCTGGAAATAAGTATGTGTACTGTGTATGAAAACACACCAAGGCGGGTCACTGTAAGCTCCGCTCTCAGTGTTGCGTTTTCGCTCGATTTCTGATGGTACTCTTGATTGTGTAAGAATCTATTTTGTATTTTGAATGTGAAGTGACAGATGTCAGTTGTCTCGTTGTTCTGTGTTCGAGTTGGCAACACTTCGGGTTGGCAACGTTGTTTCAGTCACCTGTCAGTTGTCACTAGACAGACACGTCACTTGGCACTTCGGCAGTCAGAGAAGATGGACGATGGACGTGAAGAATAAATTTTAAGAAAACTGAAACGAAATCAAGTTTTATTGAAACCATCCTGGGCCCCCTGACTTACAATTGGCAAATTGCTCCCATGCGGTATAAAACACCGACTATTAAATCATTTAATAGTCGGTGGTATAAAGGATAGGATACGCTTACGTATCGCACGAGACCAGCGTCGTCAAGCTACATCGGGGTTCTTCAAAAATTATCAATTGGTTGAATGTAAATAAAATTAAACTAAATACTAATAAAACAAAATGTATAATAATAGACAAACGTTTAAACGAAACACAAATTCCTCTTTTGGTTAATAATGACAAAATTGAAGTAGTTACAGTTATAGAATTTCCCAAAGTCTCAGTGTTTATTCTAAAAAAATTGTGTACAACAGTATAATTCTTCCTCATTTATTGTACTGATCAACTATTTTATATACCGCAAATAAAGCCAACTCTGCCTGCATGATCACTTGGTGGATCGAGTAGCTGAGTGATTTTGTTGCCGGCCCTAAGTCCGGAAAAAAAGGAATTCGGCTCATAGAACCGACACTCTGCCTCGGAACAGGACTGATTCACGGATAACGACCCACGCAAGAAAAAGGATAAAGAATTGGAAGAAAAACTATATGATGCGCTTGGCGAGCTGGAATACAAATTCACTTAATAACAAAGATCAAGAAACCCTAAAGGAATTGAAAGATAATAAGATTGATTTATGTGCCCTACAAGAGACTAAAAAGAAAGGAAAAACTGAAAGAAGTAAAATTATTACAGCATTGGCGTGGATACGGGGAGAAAAGGGGGAACACGTCCCCCCTTGGCACTAAAAATTAAAAAACTAACATATCTCATACTATTTGTCTATAATACCCCCTTTTTGGAAAAAAAAGTGTTGCGTTAAACAGCAACCACAATTAGTTTTGCCAAGTTTAGTGGCAGTTTCAGGTCACCGAATGTCACATTCAGCAATTTTTTTAATAACCGTCTATAAGGAAATTTTAGAAAATACGTCGACATTTCTCTAAAACTATTCTTTTTCTTCATGCTCATATTTTGTTCAGTTCAGAAGTTTTAAAATTAGTAGTCAAAAAATGGCTTTCAGCTGAACCATTGCAAACAGCTCTAACCCACTATAAGCCCCCCTCTTAGCTTTTCGCCTGCACTGTATATATGACTCGCCCAAAATCACCGAATATAAATTTGTTCGCTGCCCAAAATGATATCTATCTCATTCCATAAATGAATGAACCTCATCTCATTCATAACCTGTAGTTTGTATATTTTGGTGCAGCTTTTATCAGTGTCCCAATAGGCCTTCGATACTTTGATACAAGGGTCTGACTGTACCCATTTTGAGCGCTGTGTGTTAATAATTTTTGCACAAAAACATGTTTACGTTTTATTTGGATAATGAATTAAGGTTTTCAAAACATATTGACAAATGTATCAGTCGGTGTTACAGCGCGTTGAAAATATTGTATCCTCATCGCCATATTTTTTCTGTCAAGCTAAAAACGTTACTTTGCGATGCTTACGTTCTGTCTTTATTTAACTATTGTGATGTAGTATATGGCCCTTGCCTGAAGAAGCATGACAGAGATCGGATACAAAAAGTTCAAAAGTCTTGTCTTAGATACATATTTGGTGTCAGAAAATATGAGCCTATATCACATAAGTTGTCAGAAGCAGGGTGGCTTAATATGCAAGCTAGAAGAGATCTGCATTCTGCAGTTCTTTTCCATAAAATAATTTTATATAAAACACCACCTTATCTCTACAATAAAATTACTTTCCGTTGTGACGTCCATAACATAAATGTTCGATGTAGGGGTCTGATCTCACAGCCCTCTCATCGATCAGCTATGTTCACTAGGTGTTTCTCCTATAATGTATGTCGATTATATAACAAAGTTCCCACAAACCTCAAATATTTATCTATATCAGCTTTCAAAATCCGTCTTAGAAAATTAATGTCTTCCAGTTGATAACTCTTCGGTTTTTTTTTCTTGCTTTTTGTGTCATATTTTTGTTTAGACGTGTAGATGATTTAATTATACTGATGTTTTTTTGTACCGAATTTCACAATCAAAGAATTTAATTTCTTCCAATTGATAACTTTGAATTTTTCTTTTGGGTCGCATTTTTTGTTTAGTTGGTTAGATGTTTTGGCCGACATATCTTTATATTATTAAAGTAGTATTTTATGTGTTATTGTATATTATGTGTAATTGTATATTGTCTTTAGGGCTGGCACTTTGATCAGTCGCAGACTGCCTGCCAGTCCTTTTTGCAGCTGTTTACTGAACAATATGTTTCAACTTAAATTGTTTTTGTTGTAATTCATACTGCAAATAAATTATTATTATTTTTAAAACAAAAAAGTGCAGCCCGGGCTCCGACACACCGGGCTGCTGTTCCATTACCCAATGACTACTCCTCACACCGTGAGGTGAGCAATCACTGGGTCCGCGAATCGTGCGCCCTAAGTAGACGAAGGGACCCAAGGATGACTGCCTTCTGCATTCTGGCGGCTAAGATGTACGCCGCCGCACGGCACACCGGTATTTTGCGCAGTGCAGAGAGCAGCGTATTCCTCATTCCACCTAGGGATCCAATGACCATAACCAGCAGACTTACAGTGTAGTCTGGCCAGAGCCTGCGAAGTTGTCCGAGCAACTCCTGATATTTGGTCCGCTTTTCCTCCTCCTTAGAGACGATGTTCACCTCGGCAGGCGCCGAAAACTCAATAACGAACATCGTCTTCTGTTGGTGGTCGAGAAGGACTATGTCGGGCTTGTTTGCCTGTACAAGCTCGAGCGTGGGGAACGAGTAGTTCCAGTAAATCCGGCATCTCTCGTTCTCCACAACGGACTCTATATCCCCTGGAGCGTATGGCAGCACCGGTGTCTCATCGATACCGTATGAGTGCCTCAAATGATAGTACAGCACTCGTAGAGCCGCGTTGTGCCGATGGACGTAAGCCGTCCCAGCGTACGTCTTACACGCGGACAAGAGATGCATAAGCGTCTCTGGCGCCTGTCGGCAAGCTCTACAGAGGGTGTCGGGTACATCTAGACCCATAACCCTTTTACGGTACACCAAGGTGTTGAAGACACCGTCTTGGCAAGCCATTATAAAGCCCTCAGTCTCCGACTTCAACCCACTAGACCTTAGGAAAGAGAAGGTCAACTGCTCAGACAAGCCATGCTCTTCCAGATGTTTGTAGAAGATTCCATGCATTGGCTTATCTTTATGAAGTCTTAAAAGGAAGTCGACTTCGGCAGTTTTAAGGTGGGATTTTAATTCTGCGGGAGCAAGTTCCGTAATGGACTGCTGACACCTCCGCTTGAAGTCGAGTGTGAGGCTGAGCTCCTCGGCTGCTCGTTTCGCTGCGCTAAAAAGAAAGGCTCCTTTTCCCGCATTCTCGTGCTCTCGCACAAAGCGGATCAGGGGATCGGTGCTGTTCGTTACATAGCAGGCAGTGGCCAGTACTACTCTGTTGTGCAGACGCTCCAAACTCAATAGTCCACGCCCTCCCAGGTGTCGCGGGAGGTATATTCGCGGGACAGAGGACTTAGGATGCAGGCTTCTCTCCATATTCATCCTTTTGCGGGTCTTCGTGTCGATTTCCTTCAGCTCGTTCACTTTCCAGTGTATAGCACCAAAGGTGTATAATAACAATGGGACCGCAAGCATGTTTGTGGCAGCGACTTTGTTCTTGCCGGACAGTTCTGACGACCAGATCTGCCGGAGTCGGTGCAAATACTTGCGGCGGAGACACTCTTTAACCAATGCTGCCTCTTGGACATGACGCTGCGCCACTCCAAGGTAGGTATAAGTATCTCCGGCATGCAGTTGTCGCAAGATGCTCCCATCAACGAGCTGTTCCTCATCTCCACTATCTCCGCTTCGTCCTTTCTTGAGATGAACCAATGCACATTTGTCTGTCCCGAACTCCATTCCGATAGCATGACTGTACTCCTGCACCACCCTCAGCGATTGTTGTAGTTCGCGTTGGCCGGAGGCATAAAGTTTTAGGTCATCCATATAAAACAGATGGGTGACCTTGTGCCTCCGGTTATTGGGCGTGCCACAGCTGTATCCTTTAGTATTTCTCAGCGCTATGGACAGAGGCAAAAGTGAGATGCAAAAGAGCAAGGGACTCAAGGAGTCTCCTTGGAAGACACCTCTTTTCAATGACACCAACTCTGTCTGAACCCGGGTTTCACCTGATGTTATAGTGAACCGGGTCTTCCAGAGTGGCATCAGTTGTTTGATGCACCCCACTATCTGATTATCCACCGAAAGACATTCCAACAGCCGCACAATGAGCTCATGAGACGTGCTGTCGAATGCCTTGCGATAGTCAATCCAGGCCATAGAAAGGTTTCGCTTGTACTGCACAGAGTCCTGCGTGACACATCGGTCAATCAACAGGTTCTCCTTGCAGCCAGCTACTCCTTTCTTTGACCCTCTCTGTTCATACACGTCGAGAAATACAGGATTCACAGCTTGAAGGATACGCATGTACAAGATTCTGGTGAAGAGCTTGTAACACGCGTTCAGACATGTTATTGGCCTGTAGTTTTTGGGATCAGACAAATCTCCGGTCTTCGGGAGAAGCACGGTTCGACCCTCGACAAACCAAGCCGGAATTGGCTGCTCCTGGTTTAGCCACGAGTTAAAAACTCTAGCTAAATGCCGGTGGCAACTGGGGAATTTTTTCCACCAGTAGGTGTTTATGCCATCCGGGCCAGGAGCTGCGAAATTCTTTGCGCCTCGTAAGGCGTCAAGAATTTCTTCCGTGTTTATCGGGTGACGCAGTACATTCAAGTTGGGAGTCCTCCTACAAACGGACTCAAACTGCGCCAAGGCCGGAGTGTCTGCTGAGAGAGGTTTGGGTTGTTCGTAAATGTCCCTCCAAAAGGCCTCCACGCGATCAGCAGTTGGCGGCTGCTCTATGGCTGGAGGCGGCTGTTGGAAAAGGCGAGAAGGCCTTTCGTAGAACATTCTGTTCTGCTCCAGACCTCTCGCCCGCGCCACCAACGATCGCTTAGCAGCGATTAGCATCCGTATCCTGTCAAGACAGTGTTGCTTGACAACAACCAGTACCGCTTGACTGAGTGTATGATGGTCGCGCCTCAACCCGTAGGCTATCTGGCGCACTCGGCGCGTAAAAGGCTTCCCAGCCGCTCTATATTCCATCACACACTGGATACGGGATGCTTCCTGGCGAGCCAACTGGATTTTCGCTTCCATTTGGCGCACCCGTCTCTGTGCTCTCTCAACAGGAGAGTCTCTCACTCTCCCCTGTCTAGCTAGCCTCAGAGCCGCAGCGTAAATTTCGCAATTGATGCTCCAAATGTCAGAGGCCTCCGATAGACTTTCACCCACAACCTCATCCTCTCTCTTCAAATCTGCCAGCTTCAAGGACCTTCCGTTGTTATGCAAGGCCCTTCGGTCTCTGAAATCCCCAGGTGAGACGACTTGGTCGATTTCCCTCTCAGCGGGCCTTACCGGCGAACTTTCAGCCTGGTTAACAGGCCTTCCGTCCGCCGAAGGGGCAGGCTGAGCTGGAGCACGAACATATCCCTGCCTCCGGAGGTACGATACATAATCTCGCAAATTCTGAGAGGTAAGCGTGCTATGCTCTGGGTGCATTTCACACCACCTCTCATACATGCGAGACATGTATCCCCTACGGCGCGGGCTACTGCTCTCGTAGCAGCTCAGTAGGTCATCCCTGAGCTCCGTCGTCCACCTAAAACGGTCCATGTCATAGCGGGGGTCGTCAACAGGGCGATCCGAAGCACCGCCACCTTGCCCAACGCCGTCTTCCGATACCGGCTCGGTGTGGGTGCTTTTCTTCCGGGGTGGTCGAACCCGAAGATAGGGCCCGTCAGGTGGTTAGCCTTAGGGCCCCCAACCGACATTTCTGGAGGCAGCCGTCCAAATTGCCTCCAGAGGATGTACCTACGAAGGTTGCCGGCTGGCTTACATCCTTGGCCTTGGTATACCCCTCGGTGTCGCCACGCACCGAATAGCCTCTTGATGTTGGGCGGCTTCCTGGGGGTTTATGAGAACAGCCGCTTCTAACATGAAGAACAGACGCTGTCGGAGTACCGCTCCTCACATGGAGATCCGTCGTGTCCTATTAATTGTGGAATAGCCGATCCTCTGGATGCAGACGCTATTCCACTGTGCTAGTTTTGGTCCGCCCCGGGTATTTCATTTCCCCGGTACCACCCATATCTGGGAGGCGTTCCCCTATCCGCCACCTTGGGGAGGCGCCACTGAGGGGATCTAGCAACCCCTCGGGGATATATATAAATTATTATGTGAAAAACAAAAAAGTGCAGCTCGGGCTCCGACACACCGAGCTGCTGTTCCATTACCCAATGACTACTCCTCACACCGTGAGGTGAGCAATCACTGGGTCCGCGAATCGTGCGCCCTAAGTAGACGAAGGGACCCAAGGATGACTGCCTTCTGCATTCTGGCGGCTAAGATGTGCGCCGCCGCACGGCACACCGGTATTTTGCGCAGTGCAGAGAGCAGCGTATTCCTCATTCCACCTAGGGATCCAATGACCATAACCAGCAGACTTACAGTGTAGTCTGGCCAGAGCCTGCGAAGTTGTCCGAGCAACTCCTGATATTTGGTCCGCTTTTCCTCCTCCTTAGAGACGATGTTCACCTCGTATTATTATTATTATTATTATTATTATTATTATTATTATTTAAACTTCAGTCTCGATAAACGTTGATCCTGATTTCGGAATAACTGTTATATAACAGTTGTCTATTATTTCAAAAAATACGTCGATATTTCTCTAGAATTACCCTCTTTCTTCATGCTCATATTCTTTTCAGTTCAGAAATCTCGAAATTAATAGTCAAAAAATTGTCACAGCTGAACAATGGGGTATTTTCCGAACAAAATTTTAGGACGGAATATTGATGTTACGTCCCCAAAAACCATGTAACTAACATTTTTACTTTTTATTGTGAACGCGAAGTGGCTTAAAAGCACCTGCAAACTTCAAACATAAAATTTCGCGCCAAAGCTGTGACGTAATAAATCTAAGCGTGACGTAATAAGTCTTTCGTGGAGCTATCCTTAGAATGTGACTGTACCTTATCGTCTTTTCTCCATCTACAGACATAACCTCCGCTTCGTATTGATATTGACAGATGTTTGTTTACATCATTTCATGATCTATCTTGGTTAAATGAGATACCGAGACAGTCGTGACACCAGGGGAGGTTATGTATGCCTGACACTAGTAACAGGCTGTTTAAGACGAGTGTTGCCGATTGACGAGTAAAATTGTGAAAAGTAACTATGAAACATTCTCAGAGTAAACTGCTAATTACATAACAATGCAAAAAATGGAATAGCTGTGCAATATAACATTTATAGTCTACAAAAAGTGGGAAACTGGATAAACATAAAATAAAGTTTACATCCTTTATAGGAAAACTATGCAAAGTATTAACAACGTGACAACCTTGAATCTACGCTCAATTCAAATTAAAATAGTCACATCCTGTCTACATCCGGCATAAAAATCACTTGTGATTGGTTGATTTCTTAGGCGGGAGGTTTAAGAGATTTAAATGAGCTCTTTTTAAAGGGATGATTTTCAAAGTCTATCTTTACTCCACATGGGTAGAAAAAAATTGAGCAAACAGGGCCATCATTACAAATTAGATAGAAGCAATCCATTTCAGCCATTAAACAGGCAATATTAGCAAGTTAGAAAATACCCCATTGCAAACAGCTCTCAAGTACATACTATAACCCCCTCTTAAATGAATATCTGATGGTAGGTCAAATATTTCACTAATGATCACCTCTGTGTGTGTGTCGCTATTAACTCTAGCGTTAGATCCACGAATCTACAGTGTTGCTGAAAATCGCATAAAAATTAGGCATACTGACTTTACCAACTCTAATCATGAGGTTTCCCATTAGATCTGGTTTCTTCGCAGCAGCGAGCTTCATGTCGTTCCAACAGTGCCGATTTAACTTCGGCGCAGAGCCTTTCAAGTATCCCCCCAAGTTGGACTATTCGTCGTTCAACGATTGCGCCGAACTGAAGTCTGAAGACAAGGTAGTACTGCCTAGGCATATATTCCTGAACCAGCTCAGAGAACAGAACATTGGAGAGGATAGTTGCACGTTGTGTTATGATCAGAAGGCGTCCATTCGGCTCATTCCTTGCGAGCACTCGTAAGTACTAATAATCATTATTCGCAAGTTACAAATTCAGTTCATACTGTTTTACTATGGTCGCTTTTATAATTTTCCGTTGCACGGCACGATAATGTTGTAGGTCGTGCCGTGCCGTGAAATACCGCTGCGGCACAGCATAATAAACTACCAGCACAATAACTCAAGTTGGCGGAAAATACACGCGCATCCCCACTTTTGGATGGGTTTTTTGTAGGGATGGTAACGGTACTTCGATACTTCTGCACTAATATCGAGATTTTTGTCATCGATACTTTTTGAGGCGTTCCAAGCTGGTATCGATAATTTTGTATCGGTCTCGAAAATAATTATATAATTATTGAGGGGTGTAATCCAAAGTAGGTTGAGTTACGGCATCCTATTTTGGGGTGTCTGTTCTCATACCTACTTAAATAAATTGTTAATCTTACAGAAGCGAGCAGTTAGATGCATCGCCAAGAGTAGACCTAGAACTTCATGCAAGCCACTATTTTTAGAATTCAAAATGATGACCGTAATTGCACTATTTATTTTGGAATCGGCTACATTAATATTCAAAAATAAAACAAAATTTGAGACCATAAATATAGAATATAATATAAGACAAAAGAATGATTTTAAATTAATCATCCCCAAATCAGCACTGGTTAAAGATTCAATTATTTACAATGGATTGAAGATTTATAATAAGCTTCCTAATTCTTTTAAAATTAAAAAAGATTTAAAAGTTTTTCGTAAAAAACTTAAAAATGTCCTATTGCAAAAACCTTATTACACACTAGATGAGTTCTATGACGAATTTTAGTGAATATTCCACATTTTGTTGTTACAGCTTTGTCAATAAGAGATTTGTAATTTCTTAGACAATAAAGCATATTGATCTATCTATCTAATCAGTTGCACAAAATGCTCTCTACGAACCAAACGCGCCTATTTGGCTCAAAAATATCGAGTTGGTACCGGTATCGATATTTTGATTTTCGCATCTCTACTCAAACTTAACAGCCGTAAAATCATCCAAAAACCCTCCCAAGGTCAAATTTTGTGGTAACCATTTTTATATAGGAAATCCTCAGAGATATTGTGCTGGTTGTTTATTATGCTGTGGCTGCGG
This sequence comes from Callosobruchus maculatus, assembly GCA_951848785.1. Lineage (NCBI taxonomy): Eukaryota > Metazoa > Arthropoda > Insecta > Coleoptera > Chrysomelidae > Callosobruchus > Callosobruchus maculatus. The sequence continues at coordinate 1,829,656 of CATOUR010000042.1, read as the reverse complement.
TGTGAAGCGTCGGAAAAACTTCTATAATTCCACGATAAAATCGTTTCAGTCTGCTTCAGCCAGTGATCAGTCATGGACAAACGGCGGTTACTCCTTCTTTATTTGTTGTATTTAAGACGTAAAAAGAGAAGTCTCATGATACTCATAATGAAATAAGCGTTACGTATTCGTAAAATCATTGATTAAGGTATTAAAGGGGAAGATGGGTCACCAGATGCTAAGATCGCGCGCTCGCAGTCTATCTCACTCACTCTAGTTCTATCTCACTCACTCTTTCATCCTTTAGCGCCCACCGTCACCTGGCGCCCTCTGAAATAAATTTCGCAAAATCCTGAATCCTTTATAAATATGGCCAATAGATGGAGCTTGGGGCATCCAGCTATAAAAATACGACCTTGAATTGCCACTGACATAACATTCCGATCCGAAACGAAAAGGATAAGTTGCCAGCTGATATTCGCAAACATCTGTGTTTTGTGGGTTTGTGGCAAACATCAAACGTCGCTTGTTGTCCAGAGATAACATCTAAAGCTTAATTCAGATGCATACGACATCCGACAATACGACGGCACGAAACTGTTCCTATTGGTTGAAATATTCAAAATGATGTCAAACCAACATATTTCAACCAATAGGAACAGTTTCGTACCGTCGTATCGTCGGATGTCTTGTGCATCTGAATTTAGCTTAACTTTTGTTGTCCGTATAACGCCAGGAAAAAAATTGAGCACCTGAATTTGTTTTTTTACAATTTCTTGGTCATCTGTTGGTCATTTTCACCATAATTGTTGTTGTGATGTGTTTTTTAAGGAATCTTTTTTGTCGGGTAAGCACATCTGTCAATTAAAATTATGTAATTCATGAGATAATGCATGATGAAAACTTGAATGCATATTGAAAATAGCAAAGAAATAAAACGATTATTCGCAAATTACAATTATCACATTCACTAGAGCGACAGTTGTTATAGTCATACTGCATCTTTGTCACTTGATACTCCAAAATAATGCATTTCTTTACGTGAAATTTTATAGAGAAGTGTATAGAAGTAGTGAAGTTGTAGTGGCCAACCTTTGGTGGATTATGTTAAAGTAGCAAAAACGTCCATCCGTAGGTAATAGTTGCTAGTTGTCTATGTACATATAGGCAAGTTCAAGGAATGGATCAATTAAAACATTAATCTTTTGATATAACCTAAAAGTTGAGTTACTGGAACAAGAATATTAATTATGTAAATATGCACCAAAAAAAATAGGTACTATTCACTTCTCTATTCAAATAATAGGCACACTATTTCAAAATGCTTCCTTTTTGTCATCATTCTTCAGCTTCCCAAGCATTCGAGACAGAAGAGGCAGACCGATACCAGGAGGCGAAGAGTGTGCTGACTTTCTAGAAAGTAGATCCTGGTATATTTCACATACTGTGTATACTAACAGCACCAATAAATGCTCATGTTATCTATCTATATATTTTTTAATAAATGGTGAAGAAAAATGAATTAGGTATTTATTATTACAGGGTATGCTTCTCACATAGTCAAATTGAAAATATTTCACAATATCATTAGCTTATACAATGCTTATACCACTGATTAACATATTTAGGCGCAGGGCTGTAGCTAGGCGATAACCATGGAGGGGGTTCATGTATAAAAGAATATGTAATGTCTTAATTTGCTTAAAGTCTGTATAGATTGTATCGCTGCTAATGTGTTATGAGTACTGAGGGATTGGTTAGTAGTATAATAAATCACTAAGCTTGGAGAAAGCATCCTTGATTATTGTTATTTTGTATTATTTTAGTAGTTATACGGTTCATGGGAATACTCATGGAGGGGGGGGTTTGAACCCCCCAAACCCCCCTCCCCTTATATACAGCCCTGTTTAGGGGCTTATACCCACATTCATACTTTTTCCCAAATGTAACATGAAATGGTGTCTAGCTACAGCAATGTGAAAATATGTATTTCAAATGGCACTTTGATTAATTTGTATCTTATCATTTATCAAACAGGGTGACTATCTAAAAAACACTCATTGGGTGATTGTTAAGTTGCACACACCAGAAGCTAAAGGATTATTACTTGAATAAAAAACTATTAGTTATATTTTCCTATGTATTTATTATATATATATATTTCTTCGATGTATTAGGGCTTGTTCCGAACAGTATATAATTCAGTGTATCGAAGGGCGATAAGTGAAACACCATTCAGTGATGTCCTGCTGCAGTTCTCAGTCACACAATATGGGCCAATATTATTGATACTATTGAGTTTATGCCTATAAACTTAAAGATGCTTCAGGTTTTGCCCAGTTCCTTAAACTAGTTATTCACTTCCATCTGACATCCTGAAATAAATCATATTTTTAACAAACATAAAAAATAGAAGAAAGCTAAATGATAAAAATGCATTAAACGAAGTGCAAGTAAGAACTTTCATTCTAATATTTTAAATAATGATTACTACTGTGACAGCTATTCATAATATACCTATTATCATTGATTAACGTGTTCTATACGTTAATCAATGCTATTATGCACCTTGTTAAATACAAAATAAAACTGACACAGCTCGATTTATTTTCTTGATCTGGTAAAGATTGAGTGACAAGGATGCAGTATGACTATAAAATGCTATAACACCTGTCACCCTAATGAATGAGATAACTGTAATTTGCGAATAAACATTTTTTTCTTAGCTGTTTTCAATATGCATTCAAGTTTTCATCATGCATTATCTCATAAATTACATCATTTTAATTGACATAGCTGCTTACCTGCCAAAAAAGGTTCCTTGAAACATAACACAACAACAATTATAGTAAAAGTGTCCAAAAAAACTGTAAAAAACAAATAAGTCCTCAATTTTCCATGGCCCTATACGGTATACGGCAAACAAGCCAGAAGCAATGTTTGCCTAACATCAGCTGATTTGGGATCTAGACGTTTGAGGTCACCGACGATAAAAAACATTTCGTTGGCTGACTAGGCCACTGGTTCTCTACGACGACCTTGAATTTTCAGTATAGTTACATTGGTAGTTATTTCGGTAGTTTGGGGAAGATTGTCTATGTTGCCGTATTTCCAGGCTTTTTGGGGACCAACAGATTTTAACAATAAGAGGGATTTTTTCATTATCTCAATAATTGACTATGGTCATTGACAATTTACGTTAATCAATGATATGGTATGCATACGTACAGGAAAATAGAGTACAATAAACATTATACTATATACATGGATATTGAGCAGACTTTAAAAGAGATGATAGATTGTTTAAAATGATTAGTAATGATTAACGTCATTTCAATCAAGGATTTGCATCGCTTATTGTTGAATCTTTCTTTTAAGAGGCTAGATCATCAGCTGATCAAGTCAGACGTCTGGCCCGCCAAATACCGCCGTAGGTAAAAATTTGTCGTACGAAATGGCAACAGCGGTCTCGGCCGGGACCATCTCGGCGGCGATTTTTCAAGGAGCGTGGACCGGTGGTCGACCGCACTTTTTACACAAGCTCTCGAAAACCCTTTGAGACCCACCGCAACCATATTTGCCGATATTACATTCTACAGCTAAACCGTTGCAGATATTAAAAAAACTTAAATGACAAATTTCATGTTTCTGAAACGGTAGCTGCAGATATTGATTACACGTTATTCAGTGATATAGGTAAACAGATCAAGTGTAATTGATCACTTTTTGTAATAGCTGTAATGGGCCTATACCATATTTTTTGTTTATTGGCTTAAACCAACCCTGACACCACGTAGATGCCATAAATAATTTTACAAATTTTTTCTATATTTATAACCGAAAAAAATTGCTCTAAATATTGAATTTTTTGAATCCATACACTTCCCGCCCAGGTCGTGACGTCACCGGCAGGGAATTAATAAGAGCTCAGTGACACAAAGCAATGGCATTTTCCACCGACTATTAACACAAATAGACACCTTTACTCATTCATGGATTTCAGTTCTTCTCATTGCACACATGAATCGGGCCAAACGGGGGCAAAATACGGCGAAATGTCAACAAAATTGACCTTGAGCGACCAAATTCCACAAATGTCATAGGCGTCCCATAGAAACGGCAATGTGGGTAGCGAAATTGTAACATTGTTCAAGAAATGTATTTTTGGAGTATTGAATTGTAAAAACTAGAAAGCCAGTATAATAAGTGTGACAGAGTTAATAAACAAACCAGTATGAGAAAGTTTATCGATCATAAATACAGGGAGGTGAATTATGACAAAAAAATGTTAGAGTAATATAGGTAATCATTTTTATTCACTGGGTGCGAGTTGAGGTTGAATTATCAATTACTTTGCAGTAAAAGAGAGATAGCGAGAGATACCGTGCGACAGACACACGACAGAGATAGCGAAAGATTTCTAGAGAGAGGGGACAAAGATACACAGAGTGAGAGAAAGATATAAAGAGAAACAGATTGAGAAAGTCCCACAGTGAGACAGAGCCAATGAGAGAGAGAGAGAGAGAGAGAGAAAAGAGATACACAGAGAGAGAGAGAGAGAGAGAGAAAAGAGATACAGAGAGAGAGAGAGAGAGACAGAGATAATGAAGAGAGGGGGGATAGAAGAGAGAGAGGAGTGAGAGAGTTGAGAGGGAGAGACGGAGGGAGGAGGGAGAGAGAGAGAGATAGGAGAGAGAGAGGGAGGAGAGAAGAGAGAGAGAGGAGAGAAGAGAGACAGAGAGAAGAGGGATAGAGAGGAGAGAGAGGAGAGAGAGGAGAGAGGGAGAGAGAGGAGAGAGGCGAAAATAGAGAGAGAGGAGAGAGAAAGGCGAAAAGAGAGTGAGGAGAGGAGAGAGAGAGAGAGGGGGAGAGAAGAGAGAGAGAGAAGAGAGGGAGAGAAGAGGGGAGAGTGAGAGAGAAGACAAGAGAGATAGACAGGGATTTCATATTTATTAACAATTTTCTCTTACACTTCGTTACAACAATAACAAGATAATTCCAAGATCAACATTTAAAAATATAAAGATACAAATTAAATATAAATGAGTAACAACACTAATATTAACATATTGAACGACAGGCTTAGATTATTATTGATCCATATGAGACCTTACACAAGCTATTGGACAAGTCAAAGGGGAAACATTCACAGCTGAGATGTATTAGTCTACAGAGTAGACACACATGTTTGATACATAATAAATAATAACATATTTATCTTGTTGGTCCACTATTGTTTTTTATTTCATTAGCTTCCTATCTTTCTTCCTTCTTGCTGGTAAGGCGAAGTCGTCACTTGACAAATCAGTAATGTAAAATTTCTCCTTCTGAAAAAAATTGTATTATTTAATTGCATTTCTCTTTACTCAAGTATATCCAGAAGGGGAGAAATGTGTTAGGGTGAACAAAAAGACTTGGATAATGAATCTACAGACATTCTCTACTTGTCCATTCTTCTGAATAATTAATGTTGGAGCTACCATCGTATTCCAAATTTCTATAGTAACGCATTGCCCTAAATAGGTTCTTAATCTAATTGTAAAGCAAATTAGTCACTGGATAAAGACTATCTGAGTACATTGTATAACTTAAGGATTACCTACACCCACAGAAATCCCCTTGTTACCAATGTTTTATTTGTTTCATAAAGCAGATAACTAAAGTATTTGGGACTCAACCATAACATTTGGATTTTTTTCAAAATTACAAAGACAATGGCAGCACTCTCACCTTATTTTACTAGGAGATCCTTCTGCACTACTGAAAGAAGTCCAATGTACTAGCATCTGAATATGTCTTAAGCACCTTTGCTTTGAGGAAGACTAGAATTGATCTAGCAGCTCCAGCCTAAAACAAATCAAGTCTTACAGCTTACACATGGAGTATTTAAGGAAAACACGAAACAATATAAAATACACGATAACTACCAACAAAGTACATTCATATAGATAAAATTTGCATGCATGGTGTTTTTTTACTCCTGTGTCATTGGTATCCACTGCTCTGGTCACTGCCTTGTAGGGTTCACAAGAGGATACAATATTTTTTAATCCTTGCTTCTACTTCACATTTCAAATATTTCCCAATGAACATTTTCTAATAACACATTTCACCCCAATGTATTTATATTATTAAAATGTACCCTGACCATGCACTGTAATCTTGACAAAAAATCAACCAATTATAATCAATAAATCAATCAATTAATGTCTAACTCAAATTGTTCCCAGGGTTTCAGGTGATCTTCAAAAATGAAAGTGCATTGAAAGATTTAGTATTGCTAAAGGTTATTTATCTATGGATTTGAGGTTACAGTATCAGTGGGAGTCGTAATATGACCAGAATGTTTCAAATACGGGGAAGTTTCATTAACTCACCTTGTTATAGCCTTCCAAATATTCTGACACAGCCACTGTACTTGCATCTGATCTATTATCATGTTCTGCTAACGAATTGCTGAAACATAAATAAATATATCATTATTTGGAAAATGGGCCTTAGGACATAATGGAAGCATAGACATAGGTTTTTTAAGGAGAGAGGATGTATGTATATAATTAATATATTATTGAAAAAGTTACCATTATGATTAACAAATCAATCAACTTGAGAGCCAGATGATTTGCTTCCTTTTAGGATTTTGAAAGATGTCTGATTTCAATTTTTTTACGGTTATGCATGGTTTTCAGTAATATGCTGAAGGATTTACTATTGCGGAGGCTATTCCAATACTTTATTATTTATTAATTAGAGTCACTGGTCAAACCTGGTCAAATATATATCTGTGTATATTTTCGTATTCCCTAAATTAAAAATTAGAAGCATCAAAATAATTTTTTTTTGAAAACCACGGGAGGTCAAAATCAATTGGTGGTCAAACATGATCCAACAAAAATCTATATGTGTATATTTGTTTTCCCAAAATCGAAATTTGAAAGAAGCCAAATGTATATATTTTTTGAAAACTGCGGGTGGTCAAACAAAATTAATCGGTGGTCAAACCTCCCAAGTTTCTGTATTCATTTTTGCCAACTTTGAATTCCTACCTTTACCAAGCTAAGCTGTATGAGGTAATTGTTAAAATTCATATACTCACAACATAAGTTCACTTTTAAAAAAAAGTGTATATGTTCATTATTTAATACCAAGACAATGATACTGTATGATTACCAAGTTTCATTCATTCATTTTCAAAAATCCTCACATTAAAATAGTTCATTGTTTGATACGTCCCTTTTCCGACTCCACATTTGAGGCAATCAAATTCGAAAAATAATTATATCATTATAATTTTATGTAATATCATTGATTAAAGTATTAAATACTTTAATCAAGTATATTATTAGTAAGTATTAAATACTTTAATCAATGGTAATATCATTGATTAACGAATTGTATAATAACATATCCATATGAGAACCATGACAAACCTACTTCTCGCTTCACATAACAACATGGAAAAATTGACTTGACATAAATATCATGTAACAAGGATATTCTACATGACACATGCTTGTTCTTTTGTATTAATTTTACATGAAATAAAATTATAAAAAAATGTTCAGGCCAATTATTTGTATCACCCAGTAAAACTTTGAGTGAAATAAAGAAGTAGACATGTTTTTTACTTTTTCTGACAAGAAAAAAAAGGAAGGTGTATTCACTAGTGATTCAGCCACTTGAAATTAAGAATACAACAAGCATTTTTTTCTGCATTTTTCTCACCAACCATTTTTTTCTGCATTTTTCTTGCCAACTTTTTTTAAACTGAAATTTAGTGAGACCATACGGTTTGTCATGTTCTAAATAGCTGTAATTGCGAGCATCTAGTTTAGTGATCATTGGAATGCTCCATTGATACCTTGGACTGTCAACAAAACAAAAAGAAATACCAGAAGTATGGCAGATTTATGCTGTTACCCACACTAATAAACCCACACATTAGCTTGAGCATAGTATACCTAAAGTGACCATTAATCAGCCACTCGTACATCTTTATAATGATTATGCCATGCCTTGGAACCACTCTTGTCTGTTTGTTGCCAAATTCTTGGGATCAGTAATTCTCAAAAGAAATTCATTTTGCTGCTCAGTTTGCCATAATATTTAGCAAGCTTAAATTGTGACATGAAATTGGAGTTACTGCATTGAGAAATGTTACTGGCATTGGTTTATTGAAAGGTGTTCACAAAGTTTTTGTTTTATTTATTGAAAAATACCTAGTTATTTTGATGCAGTTGGTCAGCTGGTGCTGATTTTGAGTAGGAATAACATTTTTAGAAGGTGTTTTCAATATCCATTTTAGGTATCAACATCGCCCTAATAACCAGAATGAATCACTGGGTTTTTTGAGGCATTCAAAATTAGACCATTGAAGAAAAGACTCTTTCTGCTGATGCATTTGTGCTGGGCAGTATATAAGTTCAGTCAAGATACAAAAGCGTTATGTTTGAAATTGTTGTGGTGGAATGCCCCATAGGCTTAAGAAAACGGCAGAGTATGGTAAATTTGCGTATTGCTTCAAGTTTTTAGTGATGTAGATGAGTAATAGAAGGCAATAGTTTGGTTTCAATGGTATAGGTACTTACCTGAAGTATACTCATACGGTACTGCGTGTCTGACCAAGAATTTCTTTGTATCTGATCTCTGGATATAGTTCTGTTTGAAGTGTTGTTCGCAGACACCTAATTGTTTTGGCAGTGGGTCAGACTTTCCAACATATTGGAACAAATTCACATTGCCACTATTCTTGATCCAAATATCACGTATAGCTGTTGCTTTTGGGAAAGCAAAGAACGACATCTCTGGATTACGAGTTTTGGTGTTTGGACTGTTATAGTAATAACATCTGTAAACCATTTTGCTTCCCGAAATCGCGAAAAATTCAATACAAACGATGATAAACCGAAATCAATATAATCAATTAATATTTTTTAATCGTGGTTGATCGAAATTTTCCAAATAACATCGGAATATTGAAACAATTCAAATATGACACTGACATCAATATGACAGATGTCAAATTGCCAATTTCAGCGACACCTGGCGGAGATAATAGTAAGTCGCGTTGATAGATGGTAGGAAGTAGGGTACTTTATTCGTATCAATGTCGATGGTTGTTATACTGTCAAAGTTGTATCAGTAGAGGTACATTTGTGCTCATATAGGTGGCGACACTCCAGAAGAAACAAAAATTAGGCGCGAGATCTTAGCATGTGGTGACCCATCTTCCCCTTTAATACCTTAATCAATGGTAAAATATAGACGAAAAATAATCAGTCAGTGAAAAGATTTTTGAAATCCGTCAATAAATGGCAGAGAAATCAATAATTAAAGTTTGCATATTTAGCGCGAAACAGTTGCCGCCTTCAATTTGGCTGTGACGTCACGTCTCCGCAATCCGCATAGCCAGCCGTCTGTGCCGCGCGCTGCCGTAGATCTGTGTATCGTGGAAGCTGTAGAGTGTATTGTACGTACAGCTTGTGCAAAACGCATTAGAGCTCAACGCATCAGACGTAATTTATTTTTGATTTTTAAATGTTTTTTAGTTTTTGACCATAACGGAAGAAGAACTTGTAAAAGGACGAAGTGATATTAAAATATCTCTTATTGATCTAGAAACGCTTTAAGATAATAGTTTCGTGAGAAAATAAACGTCTTCCGGTAAACGCAAATAAAAACCAGCATTTGTTGATATTTTTGTTATTGTCTCTTTGCAATACTGAGGGATGACTGTTGTATTTAAAGTATAACTAACTGAACTGTAGCAACTCTTAGCAGGATACTGATTCTTTTGAAGGAGAACTCTCGGGTGATTGGGGGATCGTCATCAGACACTTATATTCTGTATCGTTCGTTTTTTTCCTTTTCATGATTGTTTGCACTTTTTGATCTTTTTGTTTAACTTTGATGTCAACTTGCACTGAATAATTACTTCGAAAGGTTGTCAACTTGAGGTCGATGAAGCATCGTTCTGCAATAAATTTTCTAAACATTCTGCGCGTCGCCTTTTTTCATATGCTCCGAGTTTTCTTCTAGGATGAACAACTTTTTGACAGTCAAACTTATGAGGGCAGCCTTCAGTTTTCAGCTTTAATGTACCACCAGCTAGTTTATGATTGATTAAATTTTCAGTATCATTTTCAAGCTGTAATAACAAAAACATAAGTTACGAATCCGAAAATATAGAAATATATAACACAATAAAGAATACATATTACAATATAAATGTAACTAATTTACTATTAGGTAAAGTAATCTTTAACAACCAGTGAAGCTATCCATATATAGTTGATAATTAATACTTATCAATAGAAGATGAATACAATAGTATACTCACAAAATGATCCTCACAAACATATTTTATACTTTTCGGTATTATTAAATCCCGTTTTATCACTTTGCACCACTTCTTTTACATGCAAAGGTACGTGAGAAAAGCCTTTGTTAGGTGTTTTAATCGTTGTGCTCACACACTTTGGAACAATTCAATATTTTTTATAACATCTTTTTTTAATGTCACTCATCTTAGCAATATTATTTGATATGCACTAAACTAGAAAACAAATGAGACGATTGGTTGCTTAGCTCACGTCACCACCACGCTGTGCCTGTGTGCGTTGTCTGATACGTGCGTCGCGTCGTGTGGCTCAGCGGCAGCGGTCGCCCGCACAGGCTACGGAGACATGACGTCACACCACTCGGTCAGTCGTGCCAAAAATATTTCTGCGGAGCGCGACTTTGAAACATTATAACTTTTTTGTCTTTAGGGATATATTCATATTTCTTTCACGATTTTCTTTTATTTTTCTTATATTTTCTTTTGAATCGATAAAAAAATTTAGTAAACTTCTCCATTACTTCCAGATGACAATGAAAGCTTTTGATTATTTTCGGTCATTACAATTCTGTCTTTAAATTCTGATATAGATTTATCTCAAATTCAACGAGTTCCAACAAAGTTGTTAAATCGTTCTTAAACGCAATTGTGTTTGCCACAATACACGCATACTTGTTGAAAACACGCTTTTCCCGCTCGGCGGCACGATAGGGAGCTAAGACAGCTACGACGACGGCACGGTATAACGTTGACATTCACGGCATGCCGTTACCGTCGACGGTAAATTAAAAGCATCTCCATATAATCCTGTACATTTTGCTCTCACATTTTACCGAAACGATATAAACGTGCCGTACCGTGCTGTGTAACGGCAAACTATAAAAGCGACCTATGGAGTATTATTAAAAATACATGTTTTGAATGATAAACCCTGTACTGGCGTCCCGGCGACCTCTGTAGCCTTAAGCAAAGTATATGTGTATCCGATACGTTTATCTTTTAATATACGTGGTTTTGATGACGGGCCAGTAAAACAGGACGAACCAGAGATACAACCGCAGGGTAAGTTTCAGGAATTGCATTTACAGATTTGAGTTACGATTGGAAAATGGTTACTACAATTCAATCAATAAAATAATTGTAGCCAACAAATATAACATCAATAAATTTAAATACAAACTCAAACAGTACCTGTTAGAGAAACAACGATGATGAACTTTGCCACCCTATACATATACCTATATTCTTTTTAATTTGTGACCTGGCAGTTAGGTTAGGTTAGGTTAGGTTGAAAGTGAGTGGGGCAGAGCTGCCTCCTTCCACTGCGACTCAATTGTGTCTATTGTGGCTCACACCTTTTTAAAGTTCACCGTACATTCGTCACCTCTTTACGAAGGCGATCAACGTGAAGGGTGAAACTTCCTTGAAGTCATGAGGTTCCAGTTGGGCAAATCCGAATGTCTGGAACCTAGCATTATCCAGTACTGGACAGGAGCAAAGAATGTGCTCCGCTGTTTCGACCTCCACGTAGCAGAAGCGACAGTCTGAAGTTTGTTCAAGACCCAACTTCCGCATATGGTACCTTAGACGACCATGTGCCGTCAGCAGACCGACCAGAACGCGGAGGTCGTACCTCTTACATTCCATGATCCTCGGGGAGGGCCTGACTCGAGGGGTATCTTATAAACACCTACGAGTGCAATAGCCCTGGTGTATCTCGCCAGTTCAGGAGTGCTTTCCTCACTGCCCAGTCCGAGATGGTCTTCTTAGCGGTGCTTTTTGCAATGCCCGCGAATGGCTCTGGTCCTATGAACACAGATTCAGTTCCTTCTTTTGCTAGCGTGTCGGCCAATACATTGCCTTCCACTCCGCAGTGACCCGGAAACCAAATCAAGGATACCCCGTTTCCCGTTCCAAGTTTGTTCAGGAGGTGCATGCAGCTCCATACCAGCCTTGAATCAACCCGACTGGAGCACAGTGCTTTCAATGCAGCCTGGCTGTCTGAAAAGATTTTTATAGATCTGTTGTCAGGGGCCTTTTGATTAGTTCCCTGACTCCCAGCTCTATGGCAATCATTTCTGCTTGGAAGACTGTGGCATACCTCCCAAGGTTGACTGAAATTTCAACTCTTGGATTGGTACCCACTACTCCCGCTCCTGCCCCCAGTTCAGACTTGGAGCCATCTGTAAATAGCGCAAGATCAGAGGGTGATATAAAATCGTCCCTCCTCCATTCGTCCCTGCCTGGGAAAAGGACGTTATAGGATCGCTCTATATGCGCTTGGGGAACCATACAGTCCGAGACCATTCCAAGTACATGATGATGGGTAATTTCACCCATTATACCCGTTGTGTCTGGACCTAGTTCCGTTTTGTCAGATCTGGTCCTGGCAGTTGCTTTTGGGGTGTATGATATTTCTATGTTCCTTTTATTTATCTTATTTCATTGTTCTTTATCTAAATACTACATCTATTTTATGCATTAGTGTATCAGTGCACTTGTTACGGGTTACATATTTAATTATTATTTATATATGTATAATGGGCTCCTGCCCACTACTGGTTCAGTGGAATAGCATGTGCTAGACTCCGCCAATAGTTTAATGCCATTTTCGTTATTATTAATTTTTGATTAAATAAAGTCGTATTATTTTTTTTTTTTTTTTTCTGTGTCATCGGCATCGACTACTTTGGTCATTAGCCTCGTGTTCTGTGTAGGCTTTGTTACTGTTTCCCGGCGCCACTTAGGAACAGCACTGTTAATTAGAAGCCAACAGTGAATGCTCAGGTGGGGATTCTCGCTGAGCTTTTATGGATATTTATTTTTGGTTGAAAAAAACCAGAAATAAATTTCCGCCTCTAACGAGAATCGAACCCGGGACCTTCCGGTCACAAGGCCTCGACCCTAACCACTGGGCCAACCCACCCCCCCAAAGTCGTATTATTATTATTAAATTAATTGTGAAGGACCAACTTAATTGGTAAATAACCGCAAATGACTCACGAGCATCGAAATTCATCATAGATCGGTTGACTCACCCCTTGTTGGTTGGCGTCGGATGTCTTCCCAGCTGGGTACTGCATTGCTCTATCCAGATTCCAGAGTTAGCTGAGCAATGTGAGCGGTGGTCGCCCTAATTGGAAGTACACGCTACACATGGGGAGAAGGTTGAAGTACGACAACGACTCTTCTTCCGTGTCAACCGTCAGACTTCAAAAACTCGCAAAACGCGGGAGATTCGAATATACAAATTTAAATGCTAAATACCGATCGTAACCAGACAATGGGCCTATACCGTGATCTCAAATTGATCAATTTATTTACTGCGGTATTATTTTTGATGATACATAGGACCGTTTACTGTAAAAAGTCAGCAGAAAACTTGATTCAAATGAGAATAACACTGAAAAGGAAATTGTACTGTAATTTGAAATAGCTGATGATGACGTCACCTGTAGGGAACCAATGAGAAGCGTCCTTTCGTGGTCCGATGACTACGAGCGGGTGCTATTATTTTGTACCAGTGAGCTCTTATTGGTTCCCTACAGGTGACGTCACGATCTGGGCGGGAAGTATATGGATTCAAAAAATTCAATATTTAGAGCAATTTTTTTGATAGAAAAATTTTGTAAAATTATTTATGGCATCTACGCGGTGTCCAGGATTCGTTTAAACCATTAAACAAAAAATGTGGTATAGGCCCATTTCATCATTCCAGGTACATCCAGAATCAAATTTTATTAGAGATTTTACAAGTACAACAAAAATTACTAATAATTTTGCTTTTTTGGATCAAGTTCAATTTTAATATCGCAATTAGAGCAATTGGCGATTGATATTGACGTACAAACTTCATTTCCACTGATTTTTTGAATTCTCCACCGCCTCCGTTACTTAATTTTTGCACTATATAGTGCAAGTAAAATGTAAAATTTGATTGAAAAACATATGTATTTCGATCGTAGAAAAAAATTTCTGTAACATATGCAAAAAGCATATCAATAATTTTTTTGGTACAAAAACACTCTTAAGACACTGCACCATCACGACGTTGCGGAGAGGGTTGCTTAAACGAAACATTTGATTAGGTACTTTACGACTGGAATTTAGCATCTAATTTCAAACATTCAAAAAGATATTTATTTCGTTCTTAGACTCCGTCTCGAGCTGCAAACTCCATTCATCGTCTATGTTGCAACAAATATACACTAGTTACAAGTAACTATTTTTCCGAATGGCTGGGAATCTATCAGAGTAGGACGTGATAGGTGAAAGGAACATCGGAACCACAATCGTGACGTCACACGGGTTCGGGAGCTGTCGGCATTTTTCGGTACTGGATTCAAAAACCCATTTTTATTTTGATATAACTTCTGAATTATTGCAAAAAAATAAAAACAAAAATAGGTGTGTTATAAAACGATAAAACTTATATGATTACGATCTTTCCATTTAGACAAAAAATTATTTTATTTAATTTAAAACCCCAATTGCGGTTTTAAATCTTGGCTGTTTTTTTTACTATGTACATGTTGGGTTTGCTAAACTGTTTATATTTTTCCAGAGGTTTTTGTGCATCGTGTGCCAGCCAGCTGTTGGAGTGTCCAATGTGCCGGGCCCCCTTCCAACTAGTAGTGGAAGACAATTCCCCCTCTCCAACGTCATGACACGCAGTGTCTCTAAACCCTCTCGTTACGTTATTATATACTGTTTATTCTGTACAAATTTGTTGCATCGTTTTTAGCGATGGGTTTGTATTAAAAACAAATATTTATTTTTACGATTGTTTACGATTTTAATTATGTGATTCTGGAAGGTTTTTTATTTTTATCGTGTACATTTTACAAAGATATATGTATATAATAGAGGCTTATTTGAAAGCAATGTATTGTGAAATATAATGTTTGCCAACATTTAATTTTTGCATATTAGTAAATTGTTTTATTTGAATACTACCTAAAAAAAGATAAGAAATGAATTCCAATTTTAACATCACTAATGGGGAATACAAAGCACATAAGAACAAAAACATGATACCTGTGAACATTAAAAGTTATTCAGACAATTTACTTCCCATGCCAATAGCCAGAGGAGGTATTGCAATCGCCAAAAGACGTTTTTTTGACATCTACATGACAAAAAAATGAAGTCAAGTTGATTGACTCAGTACTTCCCACACATTACGCTGATACCAGTTTATTATTTTCCCATAGCATGAAGCTTTAGTCTAAGATCCCTTGCAACCAAATAATTGCCACCCCCCCCCCTAAAATTGTCTTATGCCGCTAGGTCTTTCCTTCACAGGTCAATGGACAGCCTATTATCGATACTACAAACTTCTCGGTTTTACAACCCCCACCTCGCCAACCACCTCACTTTCACCCCCACCTAAAAAACTGGTAGGAAATGATCAGGAACCGCTAAAACATCTAAAAACCGAATTTGAGTTGCTTTCATACTTGTCGCGTTCTTTGATTATTGCTACGCTGCCACTGACAAGATTTTTAACAAACATACGCGTTTTCCATTTTCACCACGGTAACAATATACTGTGTCAAAATTTCATTAGAATCGATTTAATAGTGTCCACGTTACAAAATACAAAACGATTTAGACCAATAAATTCTCGTATACTATACAGAAAATTCTAAGTCTCTTAGTTTCTGTAATAGGCTAGGCAATGTTCGGATGCACCTAAAAAGGTGATTTGTGTCGCTAGATCTTCCTTCACAGGTTAGTGGACAGCCTATTATGAGTACAAGAATTTTTTTATTTTTCAACCCCCAACCACCCCAATTTCACCCCCACCCAAAAAAAACGCAGAAAATGATCAGGAACCTCTAAAACGCTTAAAAACGAAGTTTGAGCTGTTTTTATATTTTTAGTTTTTTATTATTTCTGCGCCGCCACTGGCACGATTTATCAAAACCATACGCGTTTTCCATCTTCGCCATGGTAGTAGTGCCGTTTCAAAATTTCATTAAAATCAATTCAACAGTTTCCTTGTTACAACGATCTGACGCAGTACTCTCGTATGTTTACATCAAAAAAAAAAGTCCTTTGCTTTCTGTAATAGGCAAAGGCAATGTTCGGATGGACCTAAAAAAGTTATTTATGTCGCCAGGTCTTCCTTCACAGGTCAGTGGACAGTCTATTATGAAAGCAACAATTTTTTCAATTTTACAACCCCCCACCCCCCAACCACCCCAATTTCACCCCCACCAAAAAAAAAGTAGAAAATGATCAGGGACCCCTAAAACGCCTAAAAACGAAGTTTCAGCAATATTTAATTTTTTTTGTTTTTTGCTAAGTACTCCGCCGCCTATGCACCGATTTTCAAAATTATAGGAACATTACCTACTACGACCCCACAGCATACCGCTGCCCAAATTTCATCACAATCCATGCAGCGGTTACTGAGATTACGAGGGTAGAAAAACGCGACAGACAGACCGACAGACAGACAGACACACAGACCGACGGAAATGAGTGACGTGGATTTTCGTTATGTACACATCATAAAACGCCCAAAAAACGTATTATCTCAAAATCGAAAATTTTCGCGATCACAATACTCCCCTCACCTATCGGTGTGGGAAGTAAGAGTAATAAAAAACCGATTATTTTGACCCCTCTATGGAAACAATTGAACTGAAAAATTGCTACAGCAGCTAGGTCGGAAAGTGTTGGTTCTTTTGAAAATCGATAACAGTGGCGGATGAGAAACAAAAAACGAGGAATACGAAAAACGTCCAACGGTTTTTGAAATCACTGATAACTGCTTAGTTCAAAAAAGTAGGCGGAAAGCTTGGGCCGGGAGGAATGGGATACACGTAAAGGCCGATTCTTAAACTCGCCGTTGCCGTCGCCAGTGCCGTTGGCCGCTACTAAATACATTGAAACGCCTAAAGGCCAATAGGCTCGTTCAGCACATTTTTTTATTGCATATTCTAAAAGGGCGTATTGAGTTTAGCAGCTGTGCAAAATTTCAGAATTTTCTGAGCTCGATTTCATATTCTAATAAATTATCAAAGTGCTGCAAATTTAAAACGCGCGGCACTTGCGAGTGTGCGACGGTGACGTCACTACACCTCTCCGATCGGCGCGGCGCAGCATCTTGGCCACGCATTGTACGCATCGACACTGAATACTTACCAAGCTATTCGAATTCGTTAATACTGAGTATAATAATGGTAGGAGGACAGATGAAGAAAAATTATAAATATTGTATGGTTCCCCAATGTGAAAATATGACAGTGACACTCCCGATGAATTTTTTATTGGTTTGCCACGAAATATAAAAATCAGGAAATTGTGGCTGAGAGCTATGCGTAGGAATGAATTTGTGAGCGATAAGTCAACAAAGTACTCTGTGAGGACCATTTTAATATATAGGTATTTTTATAACTAAGTGAATTGTATTATTATCAAGAATACGCATTTGTGAATGCCATTCTAAAGGTATATTGACGTCAGTTGTTAGCAGATTTTGCTGGTACTGGTACACTAAAACGTAAGAGATACAAGTAGATTTTTTTAATCCACATACTGAATTAATCATATACCTAACAATTATAAAAGCATTGGAGAAATCAATTCTCATTGATATGTGGAACATGTGAAAGGCTGTTTTCAGTCCTTTGATTTAACCAAAATCATATGTATTTTGATTATGGAGAAAAAATTGTTTTATATTATCTAGTTCTTTGTGTCTCACATTTCTATATTTTGGGTAGAAAATCGTGGGTACTTAGCATACAAAATATCCCTACTTCAAATGTGTATCTCAGTCTTGTATATTTTGTTTAAGTTTGAGGATGATGTTGAAAATTACATGTGTTACAAACTAATGAAAGACGTAAAACTTAAGAAGAAACCGGAAGTAGTTCCGCACATTTTTGTTTGTCAAAAAGACCAACAAGCCTTACACGCTAGAGATCCTCGGAATGTTTTCCTTAAGACAACGACAATGAGATTTAGATGAACCTAGTACCAGCACAAAAAACTCGATGTTCGTCACCAAGCAGCGAATCTAGCACCAATGTTTCGCAAGTAGAACTAGTATGTACTGAAGACAACGAGAGAGGGAACGTTGAAAGACAGATAAGTGAGTCCAAGTCAATATAAAGGCCAAAGTTATATCAAAATATGATGAGTGCAATATACTAAGGCAGCCACTAAGGGAAGGCAGAAACAAATGCCATTAAAACATATCCCAAAATAATGTTACTCCTTAACCAGTGGTTCGAGTTCGGATCATTCAACAAGGAACTTGTAGAAAAGCGAACTGCTGTTCTTATAGAAAATAATCCGAAAATTTATATCGGGATACCCAGTCACTCATTATTTATAATTAATATGCTTGCTTGCTACAAAGTTGACAAACATCGAAATTTTTGTAACTTTGAAAAAAATGAAACTTAATCTTCCACATAAAATTATAGCAGACGATTTCTGTATACATATATCAACAGTTTGCTCAATAATTTAAAAAAAAAACCGTTCCAAAATTAGTCGAACATTTAAAATTATTTATTCGAATTTCCATCCAAAAACCAAGAAACCCAATCCTGCAGTCATTCTCCTGGTCAGAATATAAAAAAAGCAACACTATCAAATATCTTATAGCTTGTACTCCTGATGAGCTTATTTCCTACTTATCTCGAGGTTTTGAGAACTACCGATAAAATGATTGTAGAAGAATCTGGATTTTTGAATGTGTTAGAAAAAACCACCCGATCAAACAAAAGATAGCGTCAACCAAAGCACTTAAACGTATCAAACGTATGTTGGGCGCTGTCGCTGTACAGCCGCCAGCCGGTCTGGGCTCGCCGACAGACCCAATGACGTCACAACGATGAATTTTGAGTGCCTGAAATATTTTAATCTTTGAAGGCGCGTAACTTTTTCAATTCTCATCCAATGGAGAAGTCTCATGACACTCATAATAAAATAAGCAGTTACGTATTATCCGTAAAATATAGATTAAAAGTAATTAGTCAGTGAAAAAATTTTTGAAATCCGTCAATAAATGGCAGAGAAATCAATAATTAAAGTTTGCATATTTTGCGCGAAATAGTTGCCGCCTTCAATTTGGCTGTGACGTCACGATTCCGCAATCCGCATAGCCAGCCGTCTGTGCCGCGCGCTGCCGTAGATCTGTGTATCGTGGTATCGTGGAAGCTGTAGAGTGTTTTGTATGTACATTATTTGATTTTTAAATAAGTGTTTTTTTAGTTTTTAACCATAACGGAAGAAGGACTTGTAAAAGGACAAAGTCATATTAAAATATCTCTTATTGATCTAGAAACGCTTTAAGATAATAGTTTCGTCAGAAAATAAACGCCTTCCGGTAAACGCAAATAAAAACTAGCATTTGTTGATATTTTTGTTATTGTCCCTTTGCAATACTGAGGGTGACTGTTGTATTTAAAGTATAACTAACTGAACTGTAGCAACCAACGAATTCGAATTCGTTGGTAGCAACTCTTAGAAGATACTGATTCTTTTGAAGGAGAACTCTCGGGTGATTGGGGGATGGTCATCAGACACTTATATTCTGTATCGTTCGTTTTTTTCCTTCTCATGATTGTTTGCACTTTTTGATCTTTTTGTTTAACTTTGCTGTCAACTTGCACTTTGTTTAAATATTCTTGTCGGGATTATATCTGATACATTCACTGTGCAATCCTTAGATAGTGGATTTTCTAGTACATCCGGCTCTTTGTATATTGAATGACACTGAATTACTTCGAAAGGTTGCCAACTTGAGGTCGATGAAGCATCGTTCTGCAATAAATTTTGAAAAACTGAAAAATTTGTTGTATTCATAATATAGTCTGTCCAGTAACCTGTGAAGGAAGACCTGGCGACATAGATCACCTTTTTAGGTCCATTCGTAATTGCCTAGCCTATTACCGAAACTAAGTGACTTTCTGTATACATACGAGTATTTATTGCTTTAGATAGTTTTGTATTTTATAACGTGGAAACTATTAAATTGATTCTAATGAAATTTTGACATTATTACTACCGTGGTGAGGATGAAAAACGGGTATGGTTGTTAGACCTGTGAAGGAAAGACATAAGGCATAAGACAATTTTAGGGCGGGGGCTGCCGATTATTTGGTTGGAAGGGGATCCCAGACTGAAGCTTGATGCTATTATGGGAAAATAATAAACTGGTATCACAGTAATGTGTGGGAAGTACTGAGTCAATCAACTTGACTTCATTTTTTTGTTTAATTTGAAAAAGCATTGGACGTGCTGAGTCGAACTACTTAACGCAATTTTTTCTTCTCCACATTCCTGACTGGTCGTCCAGTTCTATATGACATATGTGACATCGGATGACGTATGACATAACCTGTACATGTTCTGTGGTTGAGGTTGGCAAGAAGTAATAATTTTTTGTTGCATATTTTGATATTTCTTCATATTTCTTTCAATTCGAACGTCAACTATTAGCCAAATTATATAGATTCCGTGATATAGATTTGAATGGTTGGTTGCTTTTTGCCATTTGCCTATGATGATTGCAGAACAAAGTGATTCTACCATTTGCATTTATCCGTACTAGTTCTTTTTGAGTTGTTGTGTTTGTGTTATCAGTCAAACCGTGGTGTCTGGTGTCTTTGGATGTTTTGTGTTTTGTTCCATTTTGGTAGATTTCTAATATGGCGGGTGAGTAAACTCTGTGATTTAAAAAACCATGGTGTGATTTTAATTGTATTTTTTTAGATATGTCAGTTATGCAGAACTATAATATAGATGATTCCGACGAAGGTAAGCTACAGTCCTTTCTATTTTTTTTAAATATTGCTGTAATTCGGGCATATATGTGGACAAAATATCTTGATGGTTATGTTACTACTAGAATTTTTTACGTGTTTTTTTTTATAGAAATTTGTTAACACAGCTTTTTCAATTGCACCAGGTTTATCGAAAAATATTAGACCTTTCGAATCCTGGATGAATTATACCTACCGATATTTTCTAGACTGTTTATATCTAAAAATGTTGGGAATATTTTTATAATCACAAGGATTTTACATTTGTTTCATTTTGAACTATAAATAAATAATAAATCACAATACATAATTACTAGTTCCAATAGAAATGACAATAATGCTTTATATTCTACAGAATCTACAAAATCCTCACCTTCATAAGTTTAAAATTTGTTTGATAATAAATAGCGAGAGCTGCACTATCAGGATTTGTATATTTGTTGTAGCTCGTATTTACCTCATATATATGTACATATATGATCATATACTGGAGATTGTCAAGTAAATTTTGTCTGCTCTAAGCTTGGTCTTGCAAGCCCTGAACCCTCGCCTGAACCTTAACTTGTACAGGAAGTAAGTTATAGCTAAATCTATTACATAGTATTTTGTAAATGAATATTAAATCAAATCTTTGAATTCTGAAAACCTAGTGTAAGACGTCGGTGTCAAACTCGAATGGATAGCGAGTCATAGTAGCACATGATTAATAAAATGTCATGGATTTAATATGGCCATATTTAATATGAGGTAATTAACTGTACTAACAATATATAAAAAATTAATAGAATGGGTAAAACAATTGTAAAATAACAAAACCTTTTATGGGCACATGGGCATAGGCTGACTCTCATATCAGGATGGTCTGTAGCGCCCCTCTAAAATGAAATAAAGCCAGTGAGCATACTTGCTCCACAAACTTGAGAAAGTAAATACATCAAGAATTGTCAATAATAACTATGTCAGTAATTAATCAGAATATTCTTGCTAGATTGTTATGCTGTCCTAGTGACGATAATGCACTGACCATGGAAGTATGTGCAAGGCTTTTCGTTCCGAGCACTGTAATGCCAATGCTGCCTGAACAAACAAACGTTTCGAGTTGTGCAATGAGTAATACAGTACAATGGACACCAAAACGCGAGGTGTCCCCCCACGACATTGAGCCTTGCGTAATACCCTATAAGCCGTGCAATGGTCCCAGACCTGCTCAAGGTATAGCCACAAGAAACACAAAACATGCCAATAAACCTCAGGCTGACAACTCAACAATCAATAATAATTACAACAATCAATGATCGTTTTTAGATCATCTCTCAAACCAGGTTATCTCAAATATCATTAACAGTAAAAATAATACCAAGTGTGCAGTAACAAGTATAGCTTGTGAGAAAACTCACCCCTTCTTGTAGCACCACTACACAAACCTAACACACTGTTTTCTAAAGTTACCAAAACCCAAATGGCAGCAAATATTAAAAGCGCTTTATTTAAACCGTTTCAGTAATAGTGCCTGTGTGATGATAATATAAATAAACCATACTGTCTCCTAATTAAACTTTCGGCATCAGCATAGCCTTTGTAGTAACAGTGAGAACCTGCTCAGCCCTATTTTCCAATATAAACAAATAGCGCCAACGTTTCTCAACTTCATAAATCGTCATGCGTAATTATTTTATGGATATCGACTTGTAAGGGAACACAGACATAAACAGATTTGGAAATTATAAACGCTAAAAAATATACAGGGTCTTACACTAGTTGCAGAAAAATGCAGATAAGAACTTATATATTCATATTATATGGTCGTCAATAAGTCTTTCTTTTCTGATTTATTTAAGTTCTTTCTCACATACTCCAAATAACTTTTTCTATATAATCTTGCAGTTCTTCATGCAATTTCCCACACTTAAACTCTAGTTACAGTAGAACATCTAAAGTATTTTACTACTTTAATATTAGATACTTGTACAGTTGTGCAATGACTGAGATGGTATGTTAACATTATCATAGCACATCAGTTTCTATTAATTTGAAATATTCATTTTTCTGGCATATTCTTCAACACTATGTACCTGAACAGGTGGTTTTGTTGGTAATAATAGCTGCCTTTTTGTTGATGAAGAATTTTTGTATAATGGTAATTGACCAGGAATTAAGGTTCACAGAAATATTATAATCTCTCTGTCTTGGAAATAACATTGTTTAAAATAATTTTGCTTGTTCAATCAAAAGAAGTAAGAAATACATATATGTATATGTATTTCTCTCAATACTTTAAGTACCTGTAACTCTTGAATGTATCACTTTAGACAGTGTGCTACTTTGTTGGAATTGTTTTTCCTGGAGGAACACAGAATGGCACTCATATACAGGTTCTCCCATTAATAATTTTGAATCGGATGTCACATGACTAAAAACAAATACCACATTGGGTAGCACAATAACAAGAAAAGATACGTTTGCTCTAATTTACATCCCCAAAATTATGATTCTCTACTGCTTCCCAGTTCTGATATATTGCTTGTCTTAATCGTCCTTGGACACCCTGTATAAATGGAGAGCAGTTGTATTTGAGGTATTAATCCTATGGATGTATCAAAAGGAATGTGACTAGTCCATAAGATCCAAACTCCAGACCAAAATCCAACTGTTTGTGTCATTTTTTTTAAATTACGGGGCGGTCCAATAGTGCGTGGACGGTGGATTGTGGGCTCACTAAAAAATATTTCAGAAATCTGTCACTAGGTCATGGTAGGGACCCTTGAGGGCTATAACGTAAAAATATTTTCACTTGAATTTTGACGTTTATACAGGGTGATTCATATTAAACTTACATTTAATATGTCGTAAGGAATTTTCATAATCTGGCATTGTTGCTCTAGTTAGTTTGCATCTTTCTACTAAGTTAGTTGGTTTCTTCCATATTAACGAGCTTTTGTTTATTTTTCATAGCCTGCTAGGTTGCTTGCACGCAGGAAAACTGAAAAACACCGATTTGACTGAAAATTTGAAATAACATGAAAACCAAAAAAGATTGATATCAAGAATGCTATATCGTTAGAAAGGTAATCAAGTTTTACATTTGATTCTTTAAACCAAAATAGGCATTCCCATTTGAAAAAATCAAGTTATTTGTGATTGAAGTTTCCTTAATTAGTCTACTGATTTCTCCAAGTACAAAAAAAATTCAAATTTAGCCGTCTGACCTTAGGTGACACATTTCATGCTTAGTCGTGCCGCAAAGTCACGGCCTTCTAAGTTTTATCATCGCTGCGATATTCAATTTTTTTCTGATACCTACTTATACCAAAAATGGTGATTTGCGCCTAAACGGTTTGTTTAAAGTTCCATATGTGATACATAAAGTCGAACTAGAATTGACCAAGGAATCCAAATATGCAATAATATATAGGGGGTTCCATTCAAAAAAATGTAAGTTTGATATGAATCACCCTGTATAAATGTGAAAATTTAAGTGAAAATATTTTTACGTTATAGCCCTCAAGGGTCCCTACCGTGATCAAGTGACAGATTTTTGAAATAACTTTCAGTAAGCCCACAATCCTCCGTCCACGCACTATTGGCCCACCCTGTATAGGAGAAGTGCTAGTTATCACATTATTTTATGGATATGAAGTCAAGTCCATATGAGATGCTGAGCAATAATACAAGATACAGGTTGTCCCTTGTAGATAGTGATGTACAAATTTGTAGTGTAGATTTTCAAAGAACTGACTATTACTACCCCCCTTTTCTTCACTTGAAGGCTGTTCCCAGGAAATTTGAAGAATAGAAAATCATGCAGTTTTGTTGTTCATCCCTTTGTCAATATGAACCTCTGAGGCTTGTCTGCTATAGCTTTTAATTATAATAGTTGGGAAAGTAGTAGAATAACAATTTCTAAAACCTGCAGTTTTGGACTTTGTGGTGAGTGAGACCCTCATTATGTCAAAGCAACTCCACTGATAGATTTACGAAGTATTGAATAGCTTTTGTAGAATTTTTTTACTTTTCCAAAGTATTGAGCACTTTGTACCCAAATAACTAATTACATAAACAGGTTCATTTATTGTAACAACCAGTTATACTGTGTATGTTTGCATAACTAAAGCTGCAACATTATTCACAATTTTTTGTGAGATTGATAATTGTTTTGTTATATGCTGAAAAAATCTTAATATGACATGTAGATTCTAACCTGATAAGTCTATACAGATATACAGATATACCCTTGAGGACTATATCGTAAAAATATTTTCGCTTGAATTTTAACGCTTATACAGGGTGCTTCATATCAAACATACATTTTTTTGAATGGAACCCCCTATATATTATTGCATATTTAGTTCCCTTGGTCAATTCTAGTGTGACTTTATGTATCATACATGGAACTTTAAATGCACCGTTTAGGCGCAAATCGCCATTTTAGGTATAAGTAGGTATCAGAAAAAAAATTGAATACCGCAGCGATTATAAAACTTAGAAGGCCGTGGATTTGCGGTACGACTAAGAATGAAATGCGCCACCTTAGGTCAGACGGCTAAATTTGACGTCTTTTTGTACTTGGAGACTTGGACTTGATTTTTTCAAAGAGGAATTCCTATTTTTGTTTATAGAATCAAATTTAGAATTTGATTACCTTTTTAACCATATATGATTGTCAATAACAATCTTTTTGGTTTTCGTTTTATTTCAAGTTTTTAATCAAATCGGTGTTTTTCAATTTCCCTACGTGTAAGCAACCAACTGGCCATCAAAAATAAACAAAAGCCTGTTACCATGAAAGAAAGATGCAACCGAGGCGAGGCAAGATTAGGAAAATTCCTTACAACACATTAGCTCTAACCGGATACAACAGCAGCAAGATATTTAATATCAATAGAAGCTGGGGGAAGAAGTGTTTGTTTTTCACAGTCTAGTATCTCATCTTTAGAATGAAATTTCACATTTAATGGGATAAAAACATTTCAAAGGTAAAGATTAACTGGAGCATTCTGAGCATCTATGTAAATGATTGCTAGAATTTTTTTATTATTCCATGTTGTAATTGTGTTTATTTCATGTATTTTTCTACAAACTAAACAATGTTTTATAATTCAAACAGACTGCAACTTTGGTTTCATTTTCCGCGATTTTGCTAATAAGTAGAATTACCTACTGAAGAATTTAAAGGGCTCCAGTCAGAGGTATCATTACTTTTGACTTAACTACAGCAACAATCGTCGATAGTTTTCCTTTCTTACATATTTTTTTACTGACTTTGGAAATTGGTTAATAGCTAGTAGGCTGTGAAAAATGAGCATCCTTGTTACAGCTGGTGTTTCTGGTTAGAGCTAATGTGTTGAAAGAAATTTTTATAATATTGCCTCGTTACTCTAGTTTGTTTGCATCTTTCTACTAAGTGAGTTGGTTTCTTCCATCTTAACGGGCCTTTGTTTATTTTTGATGGCCTGCTGGGTTACTTACACGTAGGAAATTTGAAAAACACCGATTTGACTGATCAATTGGAATAAAATGAAAACTAAAAAAGATTGATAATGAGAATACTATCTCGTTAGAAAGGTTAGCGAATTTTACATTTGAATCTATAAACAAAAATAGGCATTCCTATTTGAAAAAATCAAGTTATCTGTGATTTGAAGTTCCCTTAATCTACTGATTTCTCCAAGTAGGTACAAAAAGAATTCAAATTTAGATTTAGTCGTCTGACCTAAGGTGACGCATTTCATGCTTAGTCGTACCGCAAAGGCAATGCCTTCTGAGTGCGGCCTGAACGTTCAGCAAATCGTAAGACTACCCAGCCCCAGAACGTTACAGGACGCTTTGGTCGAGGCTCTAGAAATTGAAGCTACTTCAATAGCCACCCGAATGATACGCAGGGTGCGCCCTATAGACTATAGAACAAGATGAAGCATTCATGGCCACACCGTTCATTCCAAAAAGAAGAGGTGGTACCTTCCAAAGAAACCCGGTTCGCACAAGCCTAGAAGGAACTGAGAAGTTTACGTGCTGGAGATGTGGGCAGAAGGAGCATCTTAGGGTAGGCTGCCAAGGGCGCCGCCAGAAAATTGTACTGGGGGGGGGGGGGGGGGGGGGGAGGGGTGGGCCGATTTTCGAGTGAATTTTTGACTTTATCAGTGCATAAGTGAAAAATAGAATATTTTAGACAATTTCACAAGATGGTGAAGTGCTGTACGACGATTTGAGCTCAATGAGTGCAGAACTTATCATCGGCAAGAATGTAGGTACATGTAGTAGCAACATATAGATATATACTTTAAAAAAGTATTAGTTCGCCATCTATCTACCAAAGCCGATACCCGAGTGTTTAATCTGAGGAACCGAGCACTGTTTATGTGACCCGTTTAAAAGCATCAGGTATAGGAACCTGCGGATACGACAGCAAACAAGACTCTTTTTTTTGTGGAACAGTCATTTAACTTAACTCAATTAAAGAGTAGCAATTTCATTCATTCATCCGAAACCAATCACAGGCGACGTCGTTTCGCTTTTATTAAAGCTCGTCGGTGTGATTTAGGTCTCAGACGAATAAATGAAATTGCCTGTTAGTGCCTAGCTGGCAAAACTCGTACTAGTAGTAGCAACATATAGATATTGGGAAGCAGTACTTTGAAAAAGTATTGGTTTGCCATTTATGCAATTTCATTTATTCGTCTGAGACCTAAATCACACTGACGAGCTTTAATAAAAGCGAAACGACGTCGTCTGTGCTTGGTTTGGGATGAATGAATGAAATTGCTACACTTTAATTGTAGGCACATGGTAAATAATAGCAACTTGATCTTGCAATCGCATGTATGTTAGAGCATGGGATTTGCTTCTTCTAACCTATCCGAATTCGTTGACCCAAACACGAAGTCGTGGCCGGTTTTGGCAGTTTCGGCCACATAGGAGAGAAGTACCAGAGCGGACATTTCGAGGGTTCTCTTTAATGTTCCGACAAATTGTCCATTGAGCTTGGGACCTTTAAATTGGATATTTTGTTGCCAAACCGATGATAATCTACGAGATCTTTCTTAAATGCGATTTTGCTTTCGCACAAGCCTCACTTTTTCTTACGCAAAATAAAATGGAGCTGTGACGCCAACCCGCTGATTGTCAATGTCAATACTATCCAATGCAATGTTGCTGTATAGCGTCCTATCATCTTCTTAAAAAATGACTGACTTTTGAGTTGAGGAAACCATAAAAGTTAAGTCTATTAATAAGTGAAATACAATTAGAAGCAAGTGATTTCAATATTTTTCCAGTGCTATGGCTCGATACCAAGGTCTTGTTTAATCTTCTCTCAATTGAAATGAAATTGAAATGAAATGTACCTGATTCTCGTAACGACAGCAATACGTGGCAATACCGACACTGGACCTTTAAATTGGCTATTTTGCTATCTCTCTCTATCTTCGTTTCCTTGTCTGAGGGTCCGCTCAAGTATTTCCCTCCTATGTGGTTTCGGCATTGTCAAAGTTTACGGAATACATATAAGTTGGATCACTCCGCAAAAATATCAAAACGGCCTCCCCCTTGCTCCGTCTCCCCGGTACACCGGTAGCAGTGTACCGACGTCAGCCGGGAGATACGGGGCGGCGCAAAGTAGAGGTTTAATATGTTTAACGCAAAGTCTACACAGTGTCTCAAAAATAGTGGATTTTGTTATCTCGGATTTGTTTGCAGGAAATGGATAATCTTTTTAGGAGTTTGAGAGTAATCAATTTCGTGAGAAAAGATATTACCAATCAATTTAAATTTATTAACGGATGGAGAATGACAATCAGATCCATCCTTATTTTGTGGTAAACCTTAAATGTAAGGGATACAAATACAGGGTATCCCACGACGATTAAGGCAAGCAATATGTCGGAACTAGGCGGTACTGGAGAATTATAATTTAGGGCATGTAAATTAGAGCAGATGTTGTGTCTTTTTTTTTGTCATTGTACTACCCAATGAGGTATTTGTTTTTGGTCACGTGACATTCGAATCAAAATTATTAATGGGACACCCTGTACATTTGTGCCTGTCTGTGTTCCTCCCGATAAAACCATTCCAATAAACTAGCACACTTGGGGTCTAAAGTGATTAATTCAGACCTACAGGTACTTAAAGGATAGTATCACGCTAAAAGCGTATAGTGAGACAAAATACTCATTCGGTGGTCTTACCATACCACCCAGGGACATTCTTAATTATATTTTAGAGCTCGGAAATATTTTTATTGATAACTTTAACAATTTAGTTTCTAAAGTAGCAATTGGAAGACACTGAAAAGCAAAATGTCAAAAATAATTTATTCACATCCATGTAAAGCATTTCCACATGATTATCCTTTAAAATTGTACATACGAGTTCGTATATACTATACCATAAATTTTATAAACTGTGATCTCAAAAATAAGCCAAATAAACAAAACATTAAGGTAAAAATACTACAGCACCTTTGAACCAATTTTCACTTATCTACGAAATAGCTACAACATGTGAAATCATTTGAGATTCGTTAGTAATAGTTTTACCAGGTTTTATTTTTGATATCCATTTATGTAACTTAGTGAATTAGCAAAATCAACGTTATATTTGTATTTGTATGTCTAAATCGGCTGTCAATACCTAGTCTTTCAATGACCTCGTATATACGAAAAACCCAGGCGTTAGCGCTAAAAGACCCTCGTACGTGGGCAAAAACCAATGCAAAAACTAATTGGCGCGTGCGGCCGCGGCATCGCTTTGATGTGAGATCTTCAAGGTGCCGACGGAGAGTGATCCAACTTATATGTATTCCGTAAACTTTGACAAAACCCACTAAATCCAGGATAGGACCAGAGCTGTCATTACTTCAAGTAAAGTACTTGAAAAATGTATTTCAATTACTTTCTGGTATTTGAAGTACTGTACTTCAAATACATTGTTTTTGTGATATTTGTACTTGATTCCCCAAATACTCTCTAAGAAGTATTTGTATTTGGTACTTGTAGCACAAAAAATATATTTCAAATACCTGGCATTTTTATTTGAAATACTAAAGAAGTAAAGTATTTGAAAAATTTATTTCAATTACTTTCTGGTATTTGAAGTACTGTATATCAAATTAATTTTATTTCCCAAATGCTATAAGAAGTATTTGTATTTGGTCCTTCCACACAAAAAATATAATTCAAATTTATACATTTATACTCGAAATACTAAAGTGAGTAAGAAATACATATTAGTATAGCTCGATGAAAATATAAAAATACTTGAAATACACATTTCAAGCATTAAATGCTCAAGTCTAGACAAGTATGGACAAATCAGCATTACGCATCGCGTCGCCTTGCGCTCTGTCACTGTCGTACACATAGGATAGTCTACGCGACACTCTGACTCTACAGGACAGTGTCATCACAATCGACACAATCACAAAATATCAGTTCGTCTTGTTGCGTTCAACAAAATGCGTTGTTGATGTTGATTGAGGTTAAAATAATCTGTGAATGTGAGCTGTGAATTTACTGCCATTATAATAACAATCTTAAAAACTCTGTACTTTGTCGTAGTGGTTACGAAATGCAGATGTAAAAAGGTAATTTTTCTCAAGCATCTCTTTATGAAAAAATTCATATACGTATAAGTAGTTTTGTGATTCAATCACGTTGCATGTCTTTGTAGTGTCATTCAAACAAAAATCAGTTTCTATTTCTATTGAAATGTATACCGTTTTTCCATTCATAAGGTACTTTTTATTACTCAACAATAATTATGAAATACTTGAAATATCCATCGCCGTATTTGAAATACTATATCAAGTAATTCAAGTATTAGTATGGTATTTGAATTACTTTTTTAAGTACTTGAAATACTAGGGTCGTATTTGAATTACTTTATTTGAAAAATCAAGTACCAAATTAAAGTATTTGATACTTGAAGTACTTTCAAAAATAAAATTACTTGGTATTTGTACTTTGACGCATGCGTCTCTGGTAATTGGTAATTGGTATTTGTAATACTATTTACTAGTACTTGTGACAGCTCTGGATAGGACGATAAGTAAGTTTTCTGCTGCCTGCATAACAGCCGTACTATCTATAAGCATTGATTAACGTAATTACGTTAATCAATGCTATAAGTTAACGCATATATTTAACCTAACCTATAATTTGATTTATATGTATACAGCGTGTCCCACGACGATTAAGACAAGTAATATATCGGAACTGGGCACTAGTAGCGAATTATAATTTTGGCGGTTTAAATTAGAGAAAAATGTAGTATCTTTTCTTATTACTATCTCACCCAATGAGGTATCTGTTTTTGATCACGTGACGTCCGATTCAAAATTTTTAATGGGACACCCTGTATATTTGTGACTTTTTATGTTCCTACCGATAAAACAATTCCAACAAACTACACACTTGGGGTCTGAAGTGACTAATTCAAGAGCTACAGATACTTAAAGGATGGTACCACTACCATTGATTATAACATGTACCCCTACAGTTAAATTACTCTAGTAGTGTTCCATAATGGTAGTGGTACAGTCCTTTAAGTACCTGTAGCTCTTGGATGAATCACTTTAGACCCCAAGTGTGCAGTTTGTTGGAATTGTTTTATCGGGAAGAACACAAAAAGTCACAAATATACAGGGTGTCCCATTAAAATTTTTGAATCGGACGTCACGTGACCAAAAACAAATATTGGGTGACACAATAATAAGAAAAGATACTATATTTTATTTTTCATTTTATTCTATTTCATTTTGTTTGTACAATTCATTACAAATAATTGATGTTTTTTATTTTGTAATGAATTTTTTTGACTTAATATTAGTTTTCATCTTATTTTGTATAATCCAACTGCGCAAAATATGCCATGAAATACGGTCATATCATGTAAATTTCGAAGCAAATCCTTCCAAATCCGAATGTATTTCCAAAAACAGCTAAATCCAGAAGGCTTTTCAAGTTTTTCACAAAACAAAGTAGGATTTTTGCCCCAAAGACCTTTTAAAACACTATGTTACTGTCTATCAATATCTATAGTTACAAATACTCCTATTGCTTTTTGAGACTAACAGCAAATTTTCGCGTTTCCTTAAAAATATTCTTGGAAGGATTTAGCGACTTTTGGAACTAGGCGACTCAAGTATGTATTTGTAAGAACCGGCAACGTGGCCGCGATGCATGGCACTTGATCTGGAAGCCACGCCCGCTGCGTCGCGCCGCCGTTGATGCACGCAGACTCTCATCGATCCAGAACAATATAATGAGGCGGCCGTTCGGTGGCGGTTTTGGGGGCGGCCGCGACGTGAGGCGGCTGACAGGATCGTACGCACCGCGCGACGTTGCCAGATGGTGCGCAAGCGGCGTTAGATCGTGGATGCTTGAGGACCCACGTGGCTGCGTATAAGATCGATTTGCGGGGTTAGTTATACGGACAATGTATTAGTAGTGGCTGAATAGCTTTTCTAACGACCGATCTCTGTTGTAGTCGTATTTTCAATAAACACTGGTGTTCCTCAGGGGTCTGTCCTATCTCCTACACTGTTTCTGCTGTACATCAACGAGCTGCTGGAAGTAACATCCAATCCAATCTACAGTTCCGTAGATGACAGTACATTAATATCGCGCATGGAATCAGGCAAGCCACTGTCATCCCAGGAGATGGTACGTCGGCGACATCGACATGCCTCACAGATCAACGATGATATCAAAACAATTGTCGAGTGGGGATTAGTAAATAAAGTACAGAAAACTCGGGCGACAACACTGACAAAGAAGTTTCACGTTGGCTTACCAACTGTGGAAATGGAGGGCACCTAATAGTTGACTCACCTTCCGTCTAGCTTTTGGGGATCAACATCATGAATAACATGTCCTGGCACGACCACGTAGTCAGAGTTGCTAAAACGGCATCCCAGAAGCTTGGACTTTTGTTCCGCTGTAGAAAGCTGTATGTACCAGAGCACCTACTGCTGCTCTACAAGGTACATATCTAACCATTGCTGGAGTATTTGCACCCATGTGTGGGGATGCGCTCCGAAGCACCCTTTAAAGCTTTTGGACACCATCCAGAAAAGCAATTAGACTAATCGATACGCCTAACCTCACAGAGGACCTCCACAGCCTGGAACATCTAAGAAGGGTGGCCGACCTGTCCCTGTTTTAGAGATTCTATCACGGAAAATGTTCGACTGAGCTCTCCCAGATAATAACACCGAAGGCCGTCCGAACGAGGAACACTACAGTATATTCAATCCCAAGATAGACTTCAAATAAACAGTCGCATGCAACATTCGCGTGTTTACTGTCCGCTAACGTCTGCAAACGCGCCAGCTATAGTCCAGTGCAATTATGAAATTTTATATGACTATTTAAAGGAGTTGCCCTATGAGCCCATTGCAGCTCAAAAGTAGCCAGTTGGCAGTTTGAAATGATCATTAGGCAATGAACACTTGACATTGCATATTTGGATCTATTTTCCAGTCAGCTTTGGAGATACTGACTTGCCAAATTGTAACACACAATTTACACATAATGTACTGGACTATTAGGGACCGCACCGACACGAGCCGATCACGCACGCGGGCTTGTTTTCATTTGGTCTAGCTTGGCCGTGAATACAGTATAGAGAGGCTCTGCGAGCTCATCCTTGGCAGGTCGGGATCTCTACTCCCCGAACCAGTTTCCTCCAGCGTTCCTTCTTTTGGGAAACTTCAACGCTGTGGAATGAGCTGCCGGGGGAATTGTTTCCCGAAACGTATCCTCTCTCAGCGCTTCTACATACAGCGCCATAGGCTTACAGCCTCTGCGGGAGGCTGAGTATAAAAAAGTAGTGATGGGCCGGTTAAAAAATTTTTGGGGTAATGTCAATATGCTGCTCAGAAAACTGCTGTGTTAAAAAAATGTGCCACAGGTCTCCGCATATGAGCTTATTTATGTCAGCAATTTTTCTGCGCATGACAAAAATTAATAAATTCGCATTTGCCAAGAAAAGAGATAACTGTATTTGGAGGACTTTTAGCCATCCCGTTACCGTACGTTGACGAATATGCCACCACCTTGCTTAGCCTTAGTGGCCACTGGAGTGACAGGAACGTTGTTGCGCCTGTACGGCTACCTTCGATGTGCTCCCTATTTTGGTAATAATTAGGTAGCAAAAGCTTGGCTAATAAGTTCCGACGGTTAGTCGTCTTACACTTAAAGTTTCCTTGGGTGTAACAAATACGTGACAGTTACTGAAAATGCTGCTTGGGCTCCGTTTAGTGAGTATAGTGATTTCACCTGCCTAGAAAGTGAAACGAAATTTCGTCTTCTCAAAATCAGGAGCTGATGGGGTCTTTTACCACTTTCATGGGTGCTGAATGACTGGATACATCATAAAATATTTTTATGGCGGTTCATGAATTTTTGAAAGGGGGGGGGGGGCGCCGCACAAAATTTTAAACAAAAAAATTACTCGAAAATCCTACCTGAGATTGTTGAGGCCACAGCTGCACCCTGCACACAATAATAGTTTTCAGTTTTTTCACAAACATTTATTTTTTAAAAGTTTTTCCTAGCTAGTATTACACACTTCTTACGAGTGTTTTGCTTATCACTCATCACAAAATGCTATTTCTTAAGAGTTTTTTAATTATCATCCCGTCTCACTAGGAAAAAATATCGTCTAGCT
This sequence comes from Callosobruchus maculatus, assembly GCA_951848785.1. NCBI lineage: Eukaryota > Metazoa > Arthropoda > Insecta > Coleoptera > Chrysomelidae > Callosobruchus > Callosobruchus maculatus. The sequence goes on along the minus strand of CATOUR010000042.1, from coordinate 1,794,883 downwards.
TGGGAATTGAACTTCCAACACCTGATTGAAACACGTCAGCGTAACCTACTTAACCAAGCAGCCGACTGCATCATTTTGTCAAAACATTGTTGGTACATTATATTAGTATCTACTTATTTTCATTTTTGTGATGCTATTTATAATTTCCTTAATTTTTATGTTTTGCTTTAAGTACAGTCGGTCAAAGATCATCTTGAGCAACGCGTTCACCCGATTATATAAATATACTTTTCAAATAATAGGTTAGTAGGTTGGAATAGGCAATGTAAACAATGCGTAGCGACTCGAACAAGGGAAGATAACCGAGGCGCGTCAGCAGGAGTGGCCTCTGTTCATATGTCACTTTTGGTTTCCATAGATCATTTTCAAAGTCGATTGATGTGTGACTGACCAATAGGAGCGCTAGTAACGTGCGATTGACCAATAGAAGCGCTCTAAGTCTTCTTTCCGTGCCGTCCCTGCCTTGGCGCCTTCAGTCATTCACGTGACGAGACACTGGTTAAATTCGAGCTCAGTGTGCTGCGAGTGTCAGTTTTTGTACTCTGCGCATTGTGTGCTACTTACAAATAAGGCAACCGATTGCAGTTAGAAATGTTCTAGCACACTGCATAAATACTGTTACAAGTCTTTAGTCCGATTGGGCAAGGAAACACTTGGTACGGATTTAACTATTTATTTTCACTAACTATGTATACTACGCCTAGCCTAATGCTCAACAGTCTAATTTATCTACAGTCACTACACTAATTTATATTGGTCCTACACTTCACTAATTTATGTCACAGTTCATTTATTTTGCGCGCGCCACTGGAACGTCGCGTAGTACTACCGCGTATTAACACTGACTGCTGCACTGCATTTACTGTCACTGACTGTCTCCGTCTCTCGTGTGAGGGCGCTTATATTATGCGGCGCGCCATCTCTGGAACGTTCGCGGCAGCTCGCGATCATAACAGCACGAATCCAGAAGGAACTTTTCTAGAATTCACGTAAATATACACGGCGGTCCAGGGCCGGACTGGCACAATACCTACTATCGCTCTTGCCAGTTTTGTTCACTTTATAAGACGGTTCCTAGTACCTAGTATAGGTAGAGGTACGAAATAAGGGGATTGTCGTTTCCGCCACGACTCTTTGATCCATTGTGGCTCTCACCTATTCATATTTTATGAAATAAGTCCGCCGTCCTAATTCAATCAATTAGCTTATTATGGAAGGCATTTTCAGATCATCTTCCCGGAGGACTGTGTTATCGCATAACTTTTGTCTCCTCAAAGTTCAGCCTGCACTCAGCTCCACTGAGGATTCAGTTCTTTTCCTGCCAATTCTAACAATAAATCTGTTAACTTTCCATTTAGATTCAGATTAAAGGAAGTACAGGAAACAATATAGGGGTTACGTCTAAGAATGTCACTGTTGCTAAATCTCACAGAGCGCCAATTCCTGCAACAAGGAATCTGCCATGTACGCCACTGGCGTGATGTTTAAGGGTGACTCCGGCGTCCTTGACGGTCTCCGTGGGGTGAGAGTCTGGCTGTAGGGTGTCGGTGTGACGGTAAAATGCTTCGGGGTAGAGCCACGCCCTATCGAGCCAATGCAATGGGCCGAAAGGAAAATCGAAATCATCGATCTGTTGAGAAATCTAATCTAGACATCTGTGTCACATAACATTGCTTATATTAGATATTTAATAAGATGTTTCATGTTGGTGTTCGTAGTGAAGCAAATTATTTTTCTGGGGCACGTCTCTTGACATTTCAACTTACTCCTAATGCGTTCAGCAGATTCTGAAATCAAGGGAGAAATATTCAATTCTGAAGTCCATACATAACCCTCACTGCTCTGTTCTGAAGTACTTATTTTGTGGTAAGGCCTATTTTGCTGGGTTTGTAGTTTATATTCAAGTTTACGCCTCACCTCTTTCCTCACAGAACTTATACAAGCGTTCACGGAGCTGAACAAATCTACTACTACTACTGCTACTACTACTACTATACTATTACTACTCATTTGAAGACGCGCATGCGCATTTGATAAATGGACTAGTATCATGAATTTTTTTTGTTGTTGCATATGATAGGGTGCGTCATAAAAAGCATCTCATTTTTTTCTCCGATTTTTTTGGGCACAGGAAAGCGTGAAAATAAGGAAAATATTTGAATTCTCCTAGGGCAGTGACGTCACTGCCCTAAAGGCGAACAGCCAATCAAAAGACAGATATGTGAGCTGTGTTGCCGCATTCTGATGGCGCGCGAAATGCCGGAGCTGTACGCGGGCTGGCTCATCTATCTTGTCTTCTGTTCCCGTCTGCGAGTCGGAGCTGTTCTTGGCAACAACGCACTGCTGATGATTCGCGCAGTTGGCACTGATTGGCTGAATTTGAATTCCTTTCTTTAAACTTTAGAATGGAATTACTAAAAAACAAGATGATGTAGAAAGTAACGAAATGCAGCAGTACGTTTATTTTTGTACGCACTAAGCGGCTATAACAATTAAATTATTGTTCTTAACCTCGTGATACTAGTCCATTCCTACTTGATTTAGGTTACGTTCCATACATATTCGGGATTAGCTCCGCGAAAACAGCTATTGCTTGTTGGTCCAGTGACACAACAGGGGAAGAGAAATAAGTTTATATAATGTCTTGTATTTAGTAAAACAATCTTGGGATACGGTCACTTATTATATTTCCAAAATATAAAATTTTTTACGACGTTTCGACGCTTCTATTAGGCGTCATCTTCAGGTATTAAAACTAAAATAAAATATCAGAATTGTCAAACAGATACAAAATGACTAACATTTACAATTAATTTTTTTTTAAACAATTAAATATCGAGGGAGGAAGGTAAATATTGATAAGATGGAAGAAAGTATAGGCTATGTTCCATTTATTAAATTTGTATATATGCATGAAAGATTGTTTGTATCTGTCCTGAAATTGATGCTGTTAGAACTTTTTTTTTTATATGTATCATCTCTAAGATGTTTCTTTTATATCAATCTTTCTCTTTGCATAAAGTTCTAACGTTGTTAAAATCGATGGTATGTTTATTTTCTATAGCATGTTTGCTGAGGGCGGTAGAATTCAGGTTTTTATTTTTAATATCATACTTGTGTTTATATATGCGTTTATTTAAATATTGTTTAGTTTGTCCTATGTATAAGTTGGGGCAATCTTTTAAAGGTATTTCATAAGCCAAATTGCTATGCATGTCCTTTTCTAATGCAGGTTTCAGGCTTGAAAATACTGCACGGGCTGTTGTCGTGGCAGTATGGGCAACATTTACGTTAAACTTATTGAAATTTTTTTTAATGTTTTCGGAGAGTCCAGGTGCATAAGGCATTGAAAAATATTTCTTTTTATTATTATCGTTATTTGCGCGTTGCTGGCGTTTATAAAGCTATAGAGATGATACATATAAAAAAAGTTCTAACAGCATGAATTTCAGGACAGATACAAGCAATCTTTCATGCATATATACAAATTTAATAAATGGAACATAGCCTATACTTTCTTCCATTTTATCAATATTTACCTTCCTCCCTCGATATTTAATTGTTTAAAAAAAAGTAATTGTAAATGTTAGTAATTTTGTATCTGTTTGACAATTTTGATATTTTATTTTAGTTTTAATACCTGAAGATGACGCCTAATAGAAGCGTCGAAACGTCGTAAAAAATTGTATATTTTGGAAATATAACAAGTGACCGTATCCCAAGATTGTTTTACTAAATATTTGGTACCGACAGTCAGGATTCAAAAAGCAAAAAAATAATGTCTTGCATAAGAAACTGGAAGGAAGAGCAAACATTCTTCGTGCACGTAGAGGTTTCCTCACTCTTTCACTATTATTTGAATTTTTTTATGGAAATATTTCAAATTATACTAAAACTGCCCATATATTTCTACTACTATCAATACGATGATCTTTCAGAAAACAACGAGACAAAAGACAACAACAATGTAATATTTATTTTAAAATCTTCAACTATCCTTCAAAGTCATTCTGCGTCGGTACTCTCTAACTTAAGAGATAGAAACATGTTTCTATCACTATGACGACCATGACGATCGGGCAGTTTCGGGTGTCTATCACGTGTCTACTACGCTGTCACGGCACGCTGTCATATTTACGAGGCCACCCGATCCCATAGCACATAGTGCATAGAAACACGTTTCTAAGTTACAGAGTACCGGCGCTGTAACCTTACCTGTTCGCTCAATTCACTTGTCATAAACTTCTGTGCAACCATTTCTTGATAGTGTGTTTAGTAGTATACCCATCACAAAGTTATTGAGCTCTAAATCCAACTCAAATCTTCGCCCTCTGAGTTCTTTTTTGACTTCAGGAAATGAATGAAAGTCACATGGAGCAAGGTTGGGAGAGTAGGGGGGTGCTCCATGATTTCCACTCATAATTCTTAGTTCCTCGTTCGTTTATAAATCCCTTATCTATAAGCTGAAGCATTGCCGTATCAGTCTTGATAAAGCGGGCGTTTTTGCTTTAATTTTACTTTTAAGGGCCCTCGAAGTAATACATTAGAACCCCAGCCCTGTATGTCCTCTAGGTAGAATATGATCGTAACAAGTAATAAACATTTATCAAAAGAATAAGATGAATCACTTTACCTGTACTTCATCATTATGTAAAAACTGCGGATTAAGCTGCAGTTTCCTTTTTCACTGCTGACAAATTACCATTCGATTCGCTTTTTGTTCATCGATCATCACCTTTGGAATCCATCTTGCCGTAATCTTGTGGAACAAGTGCGTCATGTACATTTAATATTACAGTTCTCAAATGCACCGTTAACTGACACTTTAATTTCACAGGAGTAAAATTTAACATTTGTGCCATTTTTATTACACCTAATTAATATCACTACTAACAATTCTGCGTGTTACACTATACCGACTATACCGACTGCAACGTAAATTTTAACTAAAATTAAACAGGGAATCTGCATACAGGTCTTGGAAGAGTACCTGCGTCATACTTTGCGAAAATCCCTAATTACTTGCTCATGATAATTTTTTGAGTGGAACTGTAAGACCGAGTGTAAGACAAATTAGCATTGTCAGTAATTTGTTTTATGCCAATCCGGGGATAATGTTGTACGAAGTCGTTAATTTCTGCAATTTTGTGATAGTTCGCACAGTTTTTTGTCAACCATATACTACATCGTGATAAACTATCATCTGGATATGCATTTTTAATCATTTCTAAAGTTTCCTGTTGATGTTTTGCCCAATGGAACACACATTTTTTGCGCATATCTTTGCACCACTTTTATTTTTTCGATGGCTGCGACAAATACTAACATTTCAATAATTAATTTCTAGCAAACTTCAAACGCTACATACAAGCGAACCGTCTAGAGCTATCGGTCATTATTTTATTCAAAGTCTTGTAGTGCCTTTGGTTTCATACACAAAACAGTTTGTTTCGTAAAGTCGAAGCATAAGATAAATAAAATAAGGGTTTCTTTGAGACGTAATATGTATTTTCGTAATAAAAAATGATAAGAAGGCATTTGTTTTCGAAAGCAGGTATGATAGGTCATTCAGTACTTTTAAAAACCCGCTTAAATTCCCTTGTGTCAAACAAATTCTTATTTTATTTATATTATGCTCATAATTTTACGAAAAAAAAAATAGGTTTGCGTATAAAATCAAGGTACCACAAGATTCTAAATAAAATAGGAATATCATTTCTGTAGGAAAACTTATGAGGTGCTCCTTCAATCCACCATTACGCAGTATAGAGCAACCCTCGTATATCGGCTTTCATACGCAGCAGCGTATAGAACCCGCGCTCCTCTGGTGGCTAAAAGCGAACGATCCGTGTCGTCCCACCAAAGAGTTTGCTGCTGTTAGCAGCGATTCTCTTTGGTTGCCGTTACCTTCGGGTACCAGATGGCGCACCGGCAGAACTTTTCTGTCATCTGCTAACACATGTTTCGCATGTTTAGTAAACATGGAAAAATTGATGCTCTCTATTTCCGTCAATCGACCTATGGCGCACTGATTATCGCAAATAAGCGTGAAACAGCTGTCTGCGTACTGGTGGATTGACGGACGTATAGAGCAACCCGTAGGAATATTTTTATTCGATCGATAGTTAATTTTTTGCAATAATGGCACTCTAATTCCTTACATATTCCCTGATGGGAGCCCAAATGAGCAGACGCATTCGGATGATAACCTTTTCAGCAGGGACTGTAAAAAATTTCACCCGAAAAAGCCCCTTTCATTCCATCCTTCAAATAGAACTACTCATATACAGCAGTAATAATTCAAGGAGGCTTATAGCTGTGACATATATTAAGCGAAGGTATGTGACAAGACTTTAATTATAAATATCGATCAAGGCGTTCGGCGTTCAGCTAGAGTTTGTCCCATCAACGTCGCGTCGCATCGCGTCGTTTCATTTCGATCACCACACTCTCTCTCTCTCTATCTCTCTTGTTACTAAGGCCCTTATTATACGAGCGCTAAATTCGTGTCGTTAGCGTCAGTCTATTGGTTCCTGTGTAGCAAATTAATGGTCGGGAATGTTGCTCTGGTCATTAGCCTCGTGTTCTGTGTAGGCTTTGTTACTATTTCCCGGCGCCACTCTAGGAACAGCACTGCTGATTAGAAACTCAGGTGGGAATTCTCGCTGACCTTTTTTTATGAACATTTATTTTTCGTTTTTTCAATCAAAAATAAAGTTCTCTTTCTATACTTTCTCAAGATTCATTCAAAATTAATTTTATCAAAATACCTGCAGGAGCGAGTAGTGGTATTTTAGATTATTATAAAAATAAAGGAAATAAATAATATGTTCATTAACTACTGTGAACAAGGCAGAAGTTGGATTATGTACCGAAAACCGGCTGCTGCTGAAACAAAGTCATAAGCTAAAAATAAAAAAAGTGCGCCAACTCCAAGGTAGCGGAGTGTATCAACGCTAGCCGAATAGCACAAAAAAGTTAAAAAAGCCATGCCAGTTTTAATCGTTGGTCTTTTTATGTCAAAATTTGTCCAACTAACGCAAACAATAGATTTCAATTCTTCAACTTCGATCGTTCTCAATCATTTATCAAAATTGAATTATGTAGATGTTCATCTCGCAACTTTCCTGATAGTATCAACTTATTATAAATTTTCGGGGTTCACGAAATTTTGGCCTATTTTTGCGGTCACTTTCGTTCATCTCTATATAGTGTAACTGAATTTATAATAGCCTAAACTGAAAATCACAGGCTTGTAAAATATATGTGTGATGTATTCAATAAACTAGCTAGTACTATTTTAAACGTAATACTTTTTTTCAGGATTTGATCAAGATTATCCGCCACCACTCTACGCAGAGGATGACCCCCGACTTCCTCCTTTGCGACGAGTTCAGAAGTTTGCAAACTCCGCTTTATCGATGGAAAGGTAAGTACTCTCTTTATCAGCAGTATGAGCTTGTATCTCTACAGGTGACTCTTTCCTCAAGAAATATATACATTGAACAATGACTCTTAGTTCTGACCAATCGCGTATCTGTGCATCAAATCTAATGGTACAAGTTTATAGTATTTTTTTCTCAACTTGGAACCAGGGGCGTATCCAGACCTCAGTCTTGGGGGGGGTAGCGGGGCACGAAGTTGTGTGCGCTTTCACCATGTTTTGCAATACCTTCGTGAAGGACGTTGATGCAAGAGAAAAGGAAAATGTTAATAGCATTAAAATAAAAAAGAAGATATTATAAACAGCAAGTGGAGCAGTGGAGTATCAGGATTTTAGGGAGGAAATGAAAAATCTATTGATGCATTAATCAATTTTAATTTTACGGAAATAATATGCAATACGTATCATCCGTGAACATTTTATTGGCACAGCATACACAATTAAACGATCAGGAACACTCAACAGTCAGGTACCCTAGTAGCCACAACACACACTCCATTTTTTCTAAATAGTGTTTTAACTTTTCTAATCGGTGCAATTTTCAATACAGGTAATTAATTAGTTAGGTGAATTTTTGTGACAAGCTATCACGTTCTATAGGAGATTCAACTGATTATGTAACAATGGGAATATATTAGATATGCATCACTGTAATAATGCAGAACAAACCCTTTTGTAATTTAGTTACTGCAAAAAAGATTTTTTCAGTGCAACAATTGCTTAAATAAATAAGTCAAATAAAATAAGTCAAAAGTTGAATTAAGTTTTTTTTCGAAAATCTTGAGAGGGGTAATTACCCCTATTACCCCCCTTTATATACGCCTGTGCTTGGAACACATTTAATTTTTTTGATTTATGAAAGGGGGAGCTGGTCCCCTAGCGACTATGCTAAGTATCTTGGAAAATACCTTAATTAATGCTATGTACGTACTTCTGAAATAGATTGATATTAATCATCGGATTCATGACGTTCAGAATTTTGTAGGGTCAATGACTGTTCCGATAAAACTGAGCGCGCTTTTGCATGATTCATATTTATGAAGAACTGCACTTTTTTTGTATTTTGCGGTGAACGAAATGTTGTGGGGTAGTATCTGCATTACAATTATTTTCTTTTCAAAAATGTCCCGGGACCACTACTTATTTAAAAATCTGTGACAGCGATTATTATGCAAGGACGGTTATTATTTTTTCTCTGGAACCTCGTTCATGAGAGTTGTTGGTATCAAAAAAATACATGAAATTATCGTTTTTTCATTTTTGATAAGTTTAATCACATATGTAACGCTTCGATCATTTGAGAAAGTTATTAATGATTGAAGACCAGAATTTTAGCATGGGTCTTTTTGGTATTTAAAGGCAGATCAAACATATTTTAAGAGTAGACACAAAAATAAATAATGTTTCCTTTGAATTATCAATTATTTTAATTATGGTTGTTAAAACTGTTTCGCTAAATAAGAGATCATATTGAAATGTAGCAACTTCGCCTTCCTTTTCTTCGCAAAAAGCCATAGTGACAGTGACGTAACTGCGTCGGTTAGGTTTGGTTGTTTTGTTGATTATCCTTTGTGTGTTATCTTTAGACTTATCTGAGAACCATTGACGTCTAAGACATTGCGTTGTTGACAAATTGGTTAAGTTATTACAATGGAGGCAAAATTTGGATTAACTGACGATAGAAGGACTTTATAAATGATAATTCTAAGGTTATTAATATTAATACTTCGAGGCTAATGACCAAAGTAGTCGATGCCGATGACACAGAAGTAAAAAAAAATACTTTGCAGCGTTTCTAAAGTCCCGAATAAATTTCATAAAAGAATAGAAGAGTGTAGCGTAGCGAACGAACGTACTTAAGCCTTAATAAAAAAATGGAGTCAAGTTGATTGACTCAGTACTTCTCACACATTCCGATGATACCAGTTTTATTATTTTCCCACAGCATGATACTATAGTCGAGATGCCCCTGCAACCAAATCATCGCTCGTCCGACCGCAAAAAAGTGTTTTATTCCACTAGGTGCTTCTTTCACAGGTCAATGGACAATCTATCATGAATACAACAATTTTTTTTGTTTTACAAACCCCCACCCCCGAACCACCCCAATTTCACCCCCAACCAAAAAAAGCATTTAAAATGATCAGGAACCCCTAAAACGTCTAAAACGAAGTTTGAAGTGTTATTTATATTCTTAGTTTTTTTATTATTACCGCGCCGCCACAGAGACGGTTTCTAAAAATCAGACGCGTTTTCAATCCTTGCCAAAGTAGTAATACTGTGCCGAAATTTCATTAACGTCAATTCAATAATTTCCACATTATAAAATACAGAACGCTCTAAAGCAATACTCGTATGTATACATCGGAAAATTCTCTAAGCCCCTTGGTTCCTGTAATACATAAGGCAATGCTCGGATGGACCTAAAAAAGTGTATTATACCGCTAGGACTTTCTCTCTCATGTCAGTGGACAGCCTATTATGATTACAACAAATTTTTCAACTTTACAACCCCCCACCCACCAACCACCCCAATTTCATCCCCACCCAAAAAAAAGTAGAAGATGATCAGGAACGCCTAAAACACGTAAAAACGAAGTTTGAGGCATATTTGAAATTTTTCATTTTTTGCTAATTACTCCGCTGTTCATGCACCGATTTTCAAAATTGTAGCAACATTATCTACTACGACCCTACAACATATCGCTGCCCAAATTACATCAAAATCTATGCAGCGGTTACTGAGATTACGAGGGTAGAAAAAAGCGACAGACAGACAGACACTCAGACAGACCGACCGTCAGACCGACGGAAGTGAGTGACGTGGATTTTCGTTATGTAGACATCATAAAACGCCTCAAAATCGAAAATTTTCGCGATCACAATACCTATCGGTGTGGGAAGTAAAAGTGATTTGTCTTGAAAATTTTATCAATAGTTAAAAGGATTATGATACATTTTGAAATGAGCTTTTATTATTCAAATCATCCAAGGATTGACGCCACTATTATTGTCACCCTTAGGGATTAGAATCATGTGAAACAGTAGGTACAATATGTCCACCTCAAAGTATCTTGAAAGGCAACCGATGGTCAAGCTTGTTGACGATCGAACTCTGCAAACGCTTGACAAGTGTTGGTTTTTGCCGTGAGGGGGCCGATGACCTTTACCCCTTGACCCGGTTAACCCCGACGCTAGAATTGCGCGGAACGGCGCGGCGGCGGCACGTTTCACCCCCCCCCCCCCCTCCCCCGCGCCGTCAGATATTTCATCCCCTCTCTCCCGTCATATTATCCTTGCGGAGAGAGCGATGGCCGCGCCCACGTTATGATGAACCGGAGAGATGGGTAAGGGAGAAGGGGACGTTTTTCGACTGTCTAAACAGGTGCATATAATTGAGGTAATCAGCAGGTGTCCATGATATATCCTACATACTTCCTCAGTATATTTGTAATACATACACGGTGTTCATTTGAAGACTTCCCACCCCGGATTCTCGAAAACCGCAGACTAAAAGAAAAAGTGCCGAGACACGTCAAAAGATTTGCCAAGGGGGACAATATTTTAACTATTTTGTACCCTCTCCCCCCAATGATCAAACCGCAGCATAATAAACAACCAGCACAATATCTCTGACGTTTTCCTATATAAAAATGGTTCCCACAAAATTTGACCTTGGGAGGGTTTTTGGATGATTTTACGGCTGTGAAGTTTGGGTAGAGATGCGAAAATGAAAATATCGATAGCGGCACCAACTCGATATTTTTTAGCCTCATAGGCGCGTTTGGTTCGTACAGAGCATTTTGTGCAACTGATTACACCCTCAATAATTATACAGGGTTACTGGTAACTCGACCACTTTCCTGCAAGAGGAGGTAGAGGGACTCGAATGCAATAGATTTAGACCCCCATATGTAATTCCGAAAACCAATAGTTTTCGAGATAATTAACATTTAATGTTTTTCAACCAAATGTCCAAATTTCCACACTAGATCCTAAACTAAAAAAAAAGCCTGTTGTTGATTCTGATAATTTTTATTTTAGTATTTAACTAACACATACACAAAGCTAACTTAGTATTAAAATGCTTAAAAATACTAAACAGTTACAAACTAAATATAAATATTTAGAAAATAATCAACAAAATTTTTACATTCGCCGTGAAAGAAAATTATCTAGCTAAAAAAAGTTATACAAACGGTTGAACAAATCGCTAAAAAAACTTTCCTACCTAATAACCTTTTCAAAAAGATTATAAACAGCATTTAATAAAAATCACCTATTCAGAAAGAACGAATGACAATACAATCATTATTGATAACTCAGTTACATACTCGAAAATTTGCAAATGCGGTCGATGATTTTATCCTAGTAAAACAAATTAAATGCACTCAAACTTTCTAGAGATGTTGCTACTTACTACCTGTGTGTCCTTTTTTGAGCTAGACAATTTGCTTTCACGATGAATGTAAAAATTTTGTTCTTTATTTTTTAAATAATTGTATGTAGTTTGAAACTGTTTAGTATTTTTACACATTTAAATACTAAATTAGATTTGCGTATGTCAGTAAAAAACTAAATTGAAAATTACTACAATCGACAGCAGGGTTTTTTCTAAATTTGGGATGTAGTGTGGAAATTTGGACATATCGTTGAAAAACATTAAATGTTAATTATCTCGAAAACCATCGGTTTTCGGAATTACATATGGGGGTTAAATCTATTGCATTTGAGTCCCTCTTATCATTTCCTGCAGGAAAGTGGTCGAGTAATCAGTAACCCTGTATAATTATTTTCGATACCGATACAAAAGTATCGATACCAGATTGGAATGCCTCAAAAAGTATCGAAGACAAAAATACTCTCGATATTAGTGCAGAAGTATCGAAGTACCGTTACCATCTCTACAAAAAACCCATCCAAAAGTGGGGTTGCGCGAGTAATTTCCGCCAACTTGAGTTATTGTGTTGATGGTTGTTTATTATACTGTGATGATACCCTTAAAAATTTTAAATGACAAGTGGTATCGATTAATACCTTGTTTTAAAGGTATGTCGAAGTACTTAATTGGTCGATTTGTTTTCGAGAAAATTAGAACCTTGTGTATCTTAACTTGTTCAAATAGGATACAAAAATATATGAAAATATCACTTTTTATTGCAACATAAGTACTCAAATTAATGTTGCCCGTTATTTGCCAAACAATGGCATAGATGATTTTCAAATTCCTAACGGGCAGTTGCAAAAACATGTTGAGGGATATTATGGCAGCTTTCGATAATGCGCTGACTGCCTGCCAGGAATTTGTAAATTGCCTATATCATTGTTTGGCCGATAACGGGCAATATTTGGACACTTATTGCACTAAAAACTGGTATTTCCGTACATTTTTGTATTCCATTTGAACAACATAAGATTTTAATGTTCTCGAAAACAAATTGACCGATTTAAAAAAAATCAAATGTTAAGATGACTTCAACATACTTTCGAAACAAGATATTACTCGATACATCTTGTCATTTAAAATTTTAATAAGGATGAACCTGGGGGGCAGAGGGTACAACTGGTCACTGTCAAAACCGATACCAATTTAGAAATAGCCAAAGTGATCAAGACGTCTAGTGGTGGAATTTAGAACCCAATGTTGTATGTGTGCCCGTGGTAACCAGATTCTTTTAGCATGCATGTGTACCAACTCAGAGAGAATGAAATCAAAACACGGAAATCTTGTGACATGGTTTTTTTATTATTTGATTCTTAACATTTGTTTTGTATTTATTAATCATGAGTTGAGTGTTTATGTTATGATTTAATTACTTGATTCTTGTATTTATCAAATAATCATGAGTACTTTGTATTTCATATATTTTACTGGTGAAGTATTTATATTGATATGTTGACATATACGATTCAAAATGTCTCATTAATAGTGGTAAACTGGCTCTTGTTATTGATATTGTTTAATAAAAACATTCACAGTCTAAATGATAAATAATAATAATACATGGTGGGCTATAGGTCTCTGTTCAACGTCAAATAGGGAAATATGGGTAGGATGTGGAAAAATGTAAAATATCAACTTATATGAATAAATAAATATAATCAAACATATAAAGGAGTAAATAAAGTGGGTAAATGGGATAGGGTATATAAAATATAAACATAGCATCGCAAGCATAGCAGCATAGCAAGCATGGTATCTAAGCGCATAAATAGATTAATAGATAAATATAAACAATAAACAACATATAAAAGGGCTGGTTAGAGGAAACGTATGGTACAACCATAAAATAAATATCGTATATACATAAAGAGAATCAGTAAAGGTTGAAATAGATACAGATAAATAAGACAGAGTTATTTCTGTTCACCATTAGCCTGCAATACCTAGAGTAGACGTAAATCAGAGACCCAACCCCATATAAAGTCGTCTTAAAAGCTTGGATATATAGTATACATTGTGAAACACTAAAAATATCGTAGCCAGACCACATTAGTTAATAATACAAACTCAAAAGACAACATACCTGGAAATATTCGTGAAAAAGACTCAAAAACCCCTCTGTTGAAATTTTGGTCTCTACTTTGTTACGTTTTTCCAAAAACAATCCCCGCTCGTAATTCCTCAACAAACTATCAACAAAACTATGGCAACGATTATAACAACCCACTACTTTATTCAAGTGTTATTTACTGTATGAAAAGTCACTCATGATCTGACACATGTCAAAATATCTGAACAATATAGGCTGTAGTGATAATCAAATAAATTACCTATCTGAACTTCATCAAATAACTACACTCATACACTTTAACAAATTTTAATTGATTTTCCTTCTATCATCTGACACTGCCGTCAATGTCAAACTTTGGCAGCCTGACAGCTAAAGGTGCGTTCTAACGTATGACAGCCAGGAGCGCGTTCCGGATCACCACAGGGGGTGAAGTAGTTTTTGATTAAAAGGTTGTCCACCTTGACAAATCTTTTGACGTGTCTCGGCGTTTTTTCTTTTAATCAGCGGTTTTCGAGAAATCCGGGGTGGAAAGTTTTCAGATGAACACCCTGTATTTATTTGCAGCATAATAAAGAGTTCTGTACTGTATCTTCTTTCAACGGTAGTAGATTTTATAATATTAGTAAGTATAGTTTTAAAAACTGAAAAACACCTTTTAGAGAACATCGAACTAAAAAGTTGAAAATTATTTTTTAAATGAGCTTAAATGATAACGAACGAAAAATACTAGTATTATTGTGAAAAAAGCGTCGGGCGTTCGATTTACGAATAATGTGGCACAAAGCGTCACGCTTTTTTTACAATATTACTAGTATTTTTCATTCATTATCATTTAAACTCATTTTAAAAATCCATTTTTAACTATTTAGTTCGATGTTCTTTAAAAGCGTGTTTTTAGTTTGTTTAGACTATACTTATTTGTAACTTTACCATTAAAGCGTGTTTTTATAGTCTTTGTTAACTATAAAAAAATTAACCATCACTGCACAACGATAATTAAAACTGTCGACTTTTCTGGATAAATTTCACAAAAATATCAACTCCCACGCTTTTTAAGCTCTCATGCCTTTTAAGCTCTCCTCGCTACGTTTTTGTGTAATATTAACAAAAGGTGGCGCCAAGGTTCCGCACCGTCAGTTGTAGTTGGCTATGCACGAAGCGAGTTCGGCACATGATACGTTACAGTTTAAGGCAACAGATGGCGCAATGCTGCACTTACTATCATGCGCCTGATAAAATTCAACAACTATCTTTCGATGGGCATGGGAAAGCAATAAAGCATATTTTTCTGAGGTAGGCAGCTATGCCAACTTAAATGTATTTTTCGTTAGCTGTAACGAATTTTTGTGAACAGAAATCGAATAACACGAGTGAGCCAACTTTCTTTTTTATCCACATGACACATGATGTTACAAGCTCATAAAGCCACAAACGCTTAAGTAGGTGAAGCTTATAATAAAGAAATAAAAAAGCGTGTTAAAAATTAGACACGAAAGCCGTGTACTTCCGTGTATTTTCGCCACAGGTAGACTTTGATTCAACGGTTGAAGTTTGTTAAAAATTGATTGTTGAAATTTCAGTGTTTTGCATACGCATCGAAAAAATACAATTTGAGGAAAAATATGCAGTAAAATTTTGCATTAGTTTGGTTAACACACTAAATGAAACTTGCAAAATGGCAAAAATGCATATCCAGGTGATAGTTCATTACGATGTACTACCACAAACTGCCACACAAATTGCAGAGATTGATGACTTATCGCCGAATTGGCTAAATTGAATTTCTTGCAATTTTAATGTGTCCTATGATTCCACTCAAAAAAATATTCATGATAATTTAGAGTACGATGATGATGAAGTGGTCACCGGTGAAGAAAAAGCGAATTCAGTGATTTCATCATTACGACCCCGAGTCGTAAAGTTTGAAATGACAGGTATAAAGGCAGCTCAGTGCCGCTGAAGCCCAAAACTGTTAAAAGCGCTGGTATTTTTTATAAATATGCAGTTATTGTAACATCGTACCTAGACGACATGCAGAAGACTTTCTTAACTAATTTTTGCAGATTACAGCATGGCTTGAGTGTCCCCATGCCTTTATATCATATTTTATGTAGCCTATGGACTGAAAAAGTCTGTGAAAAGTTTGAATAAGTACTGTGAATTGCATAAGGTTTTTCAAGATTTCTCAATAACTATAAGGTGTTTGTGACTATTGTACCGCTACTACCTTAGCATTTCTCAAAGGCACATTATCACAGTACATTATTAACAATTTTGTTCCTAATGTTTTATTTGTACTAAAGAGAAGCTTCTATTTTTGTTTTTGTTTCAAACTATATATTTTTTATTTACAATGAATGATCCTTAAGTAATTTCATAAAACACCGGCAAACTTAGGAAAATGAGTAAAAAGTATTAGGAGAGCGAGGGAAAATGAGCTGACGAAGGTTTCGGAAATGTGAAGGAAATCAGAGCAAATTCTAAGGAAATCTGGAGCAATCAGAGGAAATCAGGATGTTATCACGGGAAATCATAAGGAAATCAACCAGCAAGGTAAATCTGGTGTTCCAAATGGGGTTTGCGATTTACTTCTCTGTAGCATCAATAATCCATTACTACATTTACATGCGGAATTCATTTCGAACTGAAATCGATTTTGATATTGAATACTGCATGTAAACAGTACAAAATTCGAATCGAAAGTTAATTGAGTTCAAGGTCGATACTGTTCTTTTCTGAGATCGAATGTGAATGGTATCAGACTGAAATCTTTGTAAACAGGCAACCGTATTCAAACCGAATTGGCGTCTGCGCAAACGGCCTGTCTGAATCTTTGATATTTCTAAACAAGAAAACCACAAAGAAAATAAAATCGTGAACACACAAAGCTTCCAATGGTTGGGTACCCAAAAAAACTAGGCTAGGTTGTAGGTTATGTGAGATTTGTAGGTTATGATAGTTTTGACGGCTTGCCTGCCACTTCACAAAACGGATTCGAATCGATCTGAAAACTAAACATGTAACGACATGAAACGCCGGATATGGTATCGCAATAATTAGAATTGAATTCGCATGTAAATTTAGTGTCACAGCATAGTAAACAACCAGCACAATAACTCAGGTTGGCGGCAATTACACGCGCGTCCCCACTTTTGGATGATTTTTTTGTAGGTATGCTAAAGATATTTCGATACTTGTACTTCTGCACTAATATCGAGTATTTTTATCTTTTTGAGCGATTCCAGGCTGGTATCGATACTTGTAGAGGTATTGGTATCGAAAATAATTATATAATTATTGAGGGGTGTAATCATTCTCTGTACGAACCAAACGCGCCTATTTGGCTAAAAAATATCGATTTGGTACCGGTAACGATATTTTCATTTTCGCCTCTCTACCCAAACATCACAGGCGTAAAATCAACCATAAATCATCCCAAGGTCAAATTTTGTGGAAACCATTTTTATACAGGAAATCCTCAGAGATATTGTGCCGGTTGTTTGCTATGCTGGGGTAGTGTAGTATGCCTGAAGTGGCTTGGTGTATACCGTCGTTACTTGAGGGATGGATAACCCCCGAGTAAAGATTAAAACGACTTGATGCTTTCGAACATCTTTTAATTGTCCTCAAAACTATACATCATCCCGAAAGTAAACTCGGTGATTCTTAAACAGGGTTGGGATAAAGTATGGAACCAAGCAAATAACTTTGGAACGGAAAGAATGATATTGCTGAAAATTTGCAGGCAAGTGTAGTGACGTATAGTGCATCCGAAGACAGTTTAAAATGCCGGTCATTCAAAGTCGGTTTTGGCGATCGCGTCAGAACTCACAAAGAAGTGTGTCAGCTTTTAATGATTTACATCCCGACAGGGGTCTATAACACGTTTGACGGTGACTAAAATACAAAAAAAAAATACCTCAAACGGGAAGACCGCAGACCGCCACGGACGAATTTGTGAGACAAATAAAAAAGCTTTACCGTTCCCATCTTTACAGAAACAAATACTAAACCCACTATGGACGTATTCGGAAAAAAATGTATTAAAATCTGCAAAAATATGCAGGGTGTCCCATTTAAATTAAAAAAGTTTACAGTACTTCCGGTTAGACCGGAAGTACATTAATAACTAACATAAGGTTTTGCCCCAGATTAAACGAAAACAATGAGGCGTTTATCGGAAAAACGTCATTAGTCCAAAACTAACATTTGGGAAAATGAAAAAACTTCACAGCATGTAAAACTTTGATTAGATTGCTTTATTCCCATATCTGGTAAGTAAAAGTATATGAGACACATCGTCCACAAGCAGTAATTATTTTATTGTGAAACGCATATGAAAAAAACAAAAAATACATGGACATATGAGGTTTTTGAGAGAAAAGGTCAAGAAATTAGTGTCTTTAATACAAACAGCATGAAAACAAAATAAATTCCGATACAGAAAACAAAGAAAGAGTGATAGTGAACAACTATACTCGTACCTAACACAAAAACCGACTAACTGAAACAATCAACTCTGGCTTACCAAAAAACCCGATATCTACCACTCGGTCTTCGCACCACTACACTACTATATTATCATCGTTGTCCACCTCGTTGTCGATGACAAAGTTACCAGCAGTGGCAGGTGCTGTGTTGTACTGTTTTGTTAGCATGACAATTTACATATATGCACAAATGGCTTTCTTAGGTGAAAGAATATATGATGTTTTTAGAAGATTCAAGAGTCAATTTTCCTCTGTAAATAGTACGGAACCTATAACATTTTTTCGATAAATAATTATTTCTATTCATGTATATGGATGTTAGAAATGCGATGATGCCATTATCTAAATTTTGGCAAAACTTGACTTACGAGGTTTTTCCAAGAAACGCCTCAATTACATTTTCCATTCTTCTACAGTACTACATAATACAAACTTAAATTATGGTGAATGCGTCGCTTAATACTCATGAACACTTCCACCACAAATGATGAGTTTTGCGTTGTGTTCTACAAGCACGTTTATCTGCCGTCCAAATGAAGTTCAAAAAAGTGAAGCTCGATTTTTTAAATTTAAAACGACATATACGTAGGTCGTGTTCATCAGAAAATAGCGCTACAGAATCGCTTCTGTTGCGATCACCTAAGAAATCAAGTTCTGATGAACGGCATTTAAGATGCTTGTCATAGTTTTTTGTTTTGTTTATTTTTAGGTTATTTAGACCCGTTTGCACCGGTTACACTTAGGTGAACCTTAACTTTAAGTAGCGCTTAAACTGTCAAATTCGTTTGCACGGTCCACAAAATCTGTTTTAAGCCTTACTTTAGAGTGACATCAAACTAAGCCGAAGATTTCTTTGGCTTAAAAGGTGATACTTAGTGATATAACCCGAAAAGCTGACAGCTTCCAGCTTATTTCTTTTCGATATACGCAAGGCAAAGTTCAAAAATGGATTTATTCAGAAATCATTTAATAATATATGATGCTGACGAGTGGGTGGAAGTGAAATTAATTATTTCAGGGATAGCTAGGCAATTTAAAGAACGACTGAATCATTTCAATATGCTGGATGATTTAATTTTTTTCAAAGACTCAGAGCGACGAAGGTCACTGCCATGCACATTTTGGGGTTGATTTCTCTTTTTTTCTGTGTAATTTGACACCCTTTTCTTATTTTTGTCCTCCATTTTTTGTTCAAATACTTAATGCAATAATTTTTGGGGAGACAGTTATTCAGCGGAGCCCTGCAAACAACAACTTTGCGTCTTGCAAATTGCGAACATAAAACATAGAGTGCGAGACTGTAGGGTGGACGGGATCACAAAACATAGCTGGACCTGCGGCATAGGACCAACTGACATACCATAAAAGTCAAATTTCAGAAGTACATATTAAAATTCCCTATAATTCCGGCGATGCCAAATTGTAAGCTCGCTTAGCTAAGACTATGTTAAAAGGAACCCCAGCAAACCGCTTCAATCTAAGGTCCAGATTAACTCTAAGGTGCACCATAGCTAAACTGCAGATTTAAGAGTGAGCGGTGCAAATGGCCTTTAATTTTTCTTCTTCTATCTTTTATGGTTTCTGGGCGCTTGCGCAATCAACCAGCTCATGCAACAATAACGGAGTCTGGCTCTTGGCCATGTTACCGTCCAGAGAGTAAAGCGTCACTTATTTTAATTTACTCAAAACTATCATTATCATTGCGTAAAAAGATGAGTACCTACCGCGTATTATACAGTATCGAAAATGTAGAAATGTCAAATATCACGAATAAGATAGAAAATACTGAATTACTGAAATATACGAGTTATAACGGCGCTAACCTAAAATCGACTCGGCTGGCTCACAGCCGCCACGAGACTTCATTTAATTCAGTATTCACTTGAGCTGAGAGCTGCTGCAAAAATGTCATAATGACATTTGATGGATCATTGATCGGTAGCGGATCAAAATTTTATGATGGAACAATCATTGTTTCCGCTCCGGCAGGGGCGTATCCAGACCTCAGTCTGGGGGGGGGGGTAGCGGGCATGAAGTTGTGTGTGCTTTCACCATTTTTTGTAATACCTTCGTGATAAAGAGAAAAGGAAAATGTTAATAGTATTAAAATAAAAAAGAAGATATAAACAGCAAGTGAAACAGTCGAGTATCAGGTATTTTAGGGAGATGAAGTAAGAAATCTATTGATGCATTAATCAATTCTAATTTTACGGAATACAAATAATATGTAATACACGTATATCATCCGTGAACATTTTATTGGCACAGCATACAAAATTAAGCGATCATGAACACTCAACTGTCAAGTACCCTAGTAGCCACAACACGTACTCCATTTTTTTTAATTAGTGTTTTAACTTTTCTAATCGGTGCAATTTTCAAAACAGGTAGCTAATGAGTTAGGTAAATTTTTGTGACAAGCTACCACGTTGTATAGGACTTTAGAGAGATTTTGAGCCACTAAAAATTGGGACGAGGTTATCCGTAAGACATTATTCTGAGCATGCGCAGTTTGTTTCGAATAACGGATAAGCGTGTGCCTTATGTACAGTTTTTGTAACCGAAATCTGTGACGTGTATCGTTGCGTTATTTGACAATTGACATTAACAATTATTGGACCTATTTGATTTTAACTTAACCTCACATTATGATCGATTTAGTCGCAAATGTCCAAGAAATGTTACCTGCTATAAGTAAACACCACAAGCAGAAAATAGATCACAAGTAAAATAAAAAATAAGTTATGAAGGATCTTCGAAGCATGACATTTCAGATTTCACTACCATGGTTCAGTTCCGTGATGATCACACTCTGTTGCCGGACACGCCTAACTTTGTAGCTTTTATTGGTTAATACTGTCAAATAAAATTGACGGAAGAAAACCTGATCCTTTTGAACAATGATAAACCACAAAATAAGTATTGTTGCTATCAAAATCATCGCGGTTCTCTTCTCATTGCCGCATATTGGTTTAGACCTGGCAATACCGCACGTAATCATATCGTACCGTAAGCTTCCGTAGCTAACGTACAACTTTATCGATTATTCGCCGATTCGGTTATTTCGGGAGAACTGCGCATGCCACAAATAGCCAATAACGTGCAATAACGTCAGGAAACGGACGTCCAAAAACTCTCTATTCAACTAATTATGTAACAATGGGAATATATTAGATATTCATTACTGTAATAATGCAAAACAAACCCTTTTGTAATTTAGTTACTGCATAAAAGATTTTTTTTCAGTGCGACAATTGCTTAAATAAATAAGTCAAATAAAATAAGTCAAAGTTGAATCGAGTTTTTTTTTTCGAAAATCTTGGGAGGGTAATTACCCCTGTTACCCCCCGGCCCTTGTATACGCCTGTGCACTCCACACTGATGATCATGGCGTTCATCATTAAAATGAGTGAGCGCGACGTTCTGATGACTGCGACATTAGAAACACTTACCTGTTAAAAAAATATACAGAAGTTTCTTAAAAAGCCGGAGTTTGGCGAGGCTTTGGACATATACGATCATTGATGACATATTACATCAGCTTGCATACCTACATGTACGTGAATATCACAGAAAATGACAGTATAACGTCTGGGTTTGGGGAAGCGGTGTCGTTATTGAAGTTAAAAAATGTGGTGCATGTAATCTTTATGACTTTTGCGAGTAGACAGAAAGAATTCTGCCGGTGCGCCATCTAGTACCCGAAGGTGACGGCAACCAAAGAGAAAACGCTACTAGGAGCAGTAAACTCTCCTTGGTGGAACGACAAGGCTCGTTCGCTTTTGCCACTAGAGGCGCGGATTCTGACGCAAGCAGCGTAAAGCCGATATACGAGGGTTGCTCTATACCTCCGTCAATCCACCAGTACGCAGACAGCTGTTTCACGCTTATTAGCGATCATCAGTGCGCCATAGGTCGATTGACGGAAGTGGAGAGCATCAATTTTTCCATGTTTAATAAACATGTGAAAGATGTGCGAGTAGACAGAAAGAATTCTGCCGGTGCGCCATCTAGTACCCGAAGGTGACGGCAACCAAAGAGAAAACGCTACTAGGAGCAGTAAACTCTCCTTGGTGGAATGACAAGGCTCGTTCGCTTTTGCCACTAGAGGCGCGGATTCTGACGCAAGCAGCGTAAAGCCGATACGAGGGTTGCCGTCACCTTCAGGTACTAGATGGCGCACCGGCAGAATTCTTTCTGTC
The DNA here is from genome assembly GCA_951848785.1 of Callosobruchus maculatus. NCBI lineage: Eukaryota > Metazoa > Arthropoda > Insecta > Coleoptera > Chrysomelidae > Callosobruchus > Callosobruchus maculatus. The sequence continues at coordinate 1,772,232 of CATOUR010000042.1, read as the reverse complement.
TACTCGCACATCTTTCACATGTTTATTAAACATGGAAAAATTGATGCTGTCCACTTCCGTCAATCGACCTATGGCGCACTGATGATCGCTAATAAGCGTGAAACAGCTGTCTGCGTACTGGTGGATTGACGGAGGTATAGAGCAACCCTCGTTTATGACTTTTATTTAAGTGAGTGGTGGAGGTTGAAAGAAACGTCTCATAAACAGTTTTTGCAGTACAAAAGGCAACGAGGCTTAAGCAGAACATTGAATTTTATTTTAGAGTATTATTTGCCAAAAAACGATATTTGTTAATAACATTGTCTGGGATTCGCTTTAACTAATAGAAACAATATAAAAAATGTCCCGATTGTAAAAGCTTTTTGAAAGTCTTTATGAACCACTTGAAAAAAGCACCTGCGTTGGTTATACCGTCGCCGCCATTTTGTTCTTCAAATTCAATTCATGATCACCTCAAACGGTAAAAGTCCACACAAAGTAAGGCGGTTCAGTCTATGCCCAAGTATGACAGAATGGCCAATCCAATAATGTAGCTCAATTGTAGTAACTACATACTTATATACATAACATATATTGAATTGCCATCCCGCCTCGCAAAGGGATTTTTGAACGCCATGATAATACTCGTAATCGATTCATTTTATCTCCTTTGCCACTTCATGAATAGCGTATCTTTTTCTTCAATGGATTTAGAAATTACTAATAGTAAAAAACTCGCTTATATACCCCACTTAATTCCGACCTGGTGTGTGTATTAATATAATTATGTTTTTGATGCTGATGTTTTTGTGAGTGTATATACATATACATATTTTGGGAGTTAAAACATTTGTAGAAGATTATCCTTAATATTAGTTTTTACTTAGTTATTTATGTGTATACTACGAAAATCTACATTTTAATTTGAGGGAAAAAAAATAAAAATTAATTAAAATCATTAAAAAAATTATAAATAATCGAAATCAGCAAAAAAAAAATGGTAAACATTTTAGTATTTTAGGCATTCCCATTTGAAAAAATTATCGCTGATCGAAGTTTCCTTAATTAATTGACCGATTTTTCCAAGCATAAACGTAATTTAAATTTGACAGTCTCATCAAAGCTGACGCATTTTATGCTTAATAATAGAGCAAAGTCACAGCCTTCCAAATTTTATAATCTCTGCGATATTCAATTTTTTTCTGATATCTAATTATACCGAAAATGGTGATTTACACCTAAACGGTTCGCTTTAAGTCCCATGTATGATACATAAAGTCACACTAGAATTCACCAAGGAATCCGAATATGCAATAATATACGGGGTGTTCTATTTAAAAAAACATTACTTTTGATACATTTCGCGTTTTTTGGGATACCCTGTATAACATTTTGAAAATATTTTTAAAATGTAGCCTTTATGGGTCTCTATCCATCCGAAGTTATTATTTTCTTTTTTATCAAATACTTTGGCCATAATGCTCCGTGTCGAATAACGTGAATAACCCAGGATTCATAAAGGAGAGCATTTGCTTTTACTGGTAGACATCGACAACACATTCTGTTCATGATAAGCAAAAAGAAGGAAAAGATTCGGACTTGATCCAAAAGGTGTTGCTCAAACGAAAAGGTTTCACTTTTTTTGGTATTCATAAACAGGAGCAAAAATTGAAGGGCTTGCCTCAGAAAATATGCATCTAGTCCGGAGCAGCTTTTAACCATTTAATTCATTCATCTGTATGTACCTACTTGAAGGGTACTGTTTTTAGTCGGAGAGCGAGTACGCGACTTTTTGAATTTAAATTTACTATGATGGATGTAGTGCGTGGACTCTCAAGAAAAATGTGTGATTTTCGAGCCCGTCTCTGGATTTGAGGAAAAAACGTGCAGTCGTTAGCGGACTACTTTATTGGCGAAATTTCAGTTATTTTTGTAGAATAAGGTGATTTAAACAATAACTCCTTATTTTCCTATCTGCAACGTTTCGACTTATATTAAGTCATCCTCAGGCAACAGAAAAACGAAGTTTTCATCGTTTGTATGGTAATAATCGTCAGAGTTTAACTAGATAAAAATACTGGAAAGATACGACACTACTAACGGTTTTAAAATATAACACAACGCGCACAATAAAAACTAATTAAAATAAACAGGAACAGAATAAAATTGGTAATGAAAATGAAATTTATTGGCGAAAATCTGGAAGCCAGGGGAGGGGCGCTTTCGCCGTCAGTTCACAAAAGTGTGTTTACAGTAGGTACATGGCTGACCCGGGTTACAAGAGGGGTATAGGGCGTGGAACTGGGATGTACACAACCTACAGTTACCAGGATTGCCAATACCACCCTCTGCCGCATTGTGGACAAGGCTGACTCGATCAAGTTCACATCGACTGAAAGTGTGATGGGCGGCCAAACTGAAATGGTCTGCAACAAAATTTACTTCGCTTTTACTTCCCACACCTATAGCTGAGGGGTGTATTGTGATCGCGAAAATTTTCGATTTTGAGATAATATACTTTTTGGGCGTTTTGTGATGCCTACATAACGAAAATCCACGTCACTCATTTCCGTTAGTCTATCTGTCTGTCGGTCTTTCTGTCTGTCGGTCTTTCTGTCTGTCTGTGCGCGTTCTTCTAGCGTCGTAATCTCAGTAACCGCTGCATGGATTGTGATGAAATTTGGGTAGCTATATGGTGTGGGGTCTTAGTAGGTAATGTTGCTATGATTTTGAAAATCGGTGCATGGGCGGCGGAGTAATTAACAAAAAACAAAAAAATTCAAATATTCTTCAAACTTCGTTTTTAGGCGTTTTAGGGGTTCCTGGTCATTTTTCTACTTTTTTTTGGGTGGGGGTGGAATTGGGGTGGTTGGGGGGTGGGGGGTTGTAAAAGTGAAAAATTTGCTGTATTCATAAATAGGCTGTCTAGTGTGTGATAGGAAGTTATAGCAGCATAGACCACTTTTTTAGGTCCATTCGAACATTGCTTTTCTTATTACAGAAACCAAAGGACTTAGAATTTTCTGATATAAACATATACGAGTATTGCTTTAGATCGTTCTATATTGTTTAACACGGAAACTATTGAATGGATTTTAATGAAATTTTGAGACAATATATTACCGTGCCGAGGATGAAAAATTCATATGTTTTTTTTGAATCGTGTCAGTGGCTGCGCAGAAATAATTAAAAAACTAAAAATCCAAAAACAGCTCAATCTTCGTTTTTAGACGTTTTAGGGGTTCCTGATCATTTTCTACTTTTTTTTTGGTGGAGGTGAAATAGGGGTGGTAGTGGGGTGGGGGGTTGAAAAACTGAAATGCCATGCGATTAAAATAAGAATTTAAGATTGCAGAATAAAAATTGTGTCGTCCTAGTTCCTACGGAGAGAGATGTAAGAAATTATTTATGAGAGTTTTTGTGTTAGTTGTTTTTTTGTGGGCGGGTAGTCGATGCTTTGGTCGCAAGGGAATCTCAGACTATAACTTCATGCTATGGGAAAATAATAAATTGGTATCACAATAATGTGTGGGAGGTACTGAGTCAATCAACTTGACTCTATTTTTTCGCTGGGAGTTGGAGAGTTTTCCAATATTTCAGGGTATTGTTTTACCCTGTCGGCAATGAACTTACACTCAGAATGCTCCTCGGCTGTGCCCTGTAACCTCTACTTGGTAGTTTAACAGTTCCTCGTCATTTCCCATCCTTATCACAGCTGTCAAATTTACAAACTCAAAACTCTGAGTACCAGCAGACACTCTGTACCTAACCTAACATTACTAATGCTTTGCATATTTGCCTCTGTAGCTGCAAGGTGAAACCTGTCTGCGGCAACATACCCGTAATAGCTTGTGTCTACCTTTCCTTTTTAGCTCTCACTGAAAAGAGCTTATGCAGAGCCTCTGTCCGTAAACAAAAGCTAGCCAAAACTACAGGTAGGTACTAGAGAAAAACTAAATACAGATTCGGAAACAGCATGAAAAAACTAGTCCGGAAAAAATCCGGTTTTGTCAATATCCCTTCCGGTTTAAAAAAAAACTTCAGATTTTTATACCAACAAATTCCACAGTGAAAGCGCTGTTTGAATTTACTCAAGTAAATTTTTTCCTACTTTTTTTTGAGAGCATTTGCTTGCAAAAAAAAATGGAAAAGATTATGAATAAATGCGAATTAAAGCAAAATCTGTTCCTTTTATATATTTTCCTTGTGAACTCTACCTTTTCCTCCTACCTTTACTTTTGAAGAAAATACTTCACTTGCTAGGACAGTTGCTAGGATAGCCTACTGGGGTCAATGGCTTCTGCATTTTGCCATTTGGAGCGAGCAGCGTCACCCTTCTAGCCTTTCACCAGGGGAGCTTTTCCTAGTCGCTATGTGTTCAGACAACTTCTGTTAGGAATATAAAGTAAAACGCTTTTAAAAATTATAGATGTTTATGTTACTCATAAAATCTATGATATTCAATAAAAAAACTAAATTTTTTTGATAGAGCTATGAGGAAACTGAACCCAAATTCCCGAAGCGACAAAAAAAAGGGAGCACAAAGTAGGGGTTTATCTAAGCATGATTACATAATAACAAAATTTATTCTGAATTCCTCATAAATTTTTTCAACCCTCCAAAAATACACGCCCTTGTTGAGAAAGGCATGAATCGTGGAATATTCTCTCGCCTGCGGCCCGTGGGGATGTAAGCGTTTTTTTTTTCGCGTGGGAATTTTTCGTTAGGCGAGACTCCGATGGCTATGTGTGTTCATTGCGGCTTTATTGTTAGATCTGTTGGTCTCTCTGTATACATACCATCAACTTGATTCCCATATGGGGCCTGCGACATGGTGGTAGTAATATGTGCAGGTCGATGAACTGATTTTTTTTTTGTTGCATCGTTAAAGACCGGATTTATAAGTATTAATGTACTATGAAGAAGTTTAAAAAGCGCATAATATTAAATCTAAATGAAGCCCAATAAGAATCGAATATGGAAGTAAAGCTAAATTTCGTTGACTTCAAATATAATAATAACAGATAAAGAGTCCGTTGTGGAGAACGAGAGATGCCGGATTTACTGGAACTACTCGTTCCCCACGTTCGAGCTTGTACAGGCAAACAAGCCCGACATAGTCCTTCCCGACCACCAACAGAAGACGATGTTCGTTATTGAGTTTTCGGCGCCTGTCGAGGTGAACATCGTCTCTGAGGAGGAGGAAATATCAGGAGTTAGGCTCTGGCCAGACTACACTGTAAGTCTGCTGGTTGTGGTCATTGGATCCCTAGGTGGAATGAGGAATACGCTGCTCTCTGCATCGCGCAAAATACCGGTGTGCCGTGCGGCGGCACACATCTTAGCCGCCAGAATGCAGAAGGCAGTCATCTTTGGGACCCTTCGTCTACTTAGGGCGCACGATTCGCGGACCCAGTGATTGCTGTCCTCACGGTGTGAGGAATAGTCATTGGGTAATGGAACAGCAGCTCGGTGTGTCGGAGCCCGGGCTGCACTTTTTTTTTAAATAATAACAGAAAAACACTCAGACATTTCTTCCAAAGCAAACAAACAAATTTACATCGAGCAATAGCAAAAGCAGACAAAAGCTATTCACCACTCAACCTATCATGTCCAGACCACGCCGCAGACACACACAATCCCATACAATCACAACAGGAAAAAAACACCTGGTCGCAAAAACCACTCCATGGCAAACATAGATACCGTATTACGCAAGATCACATAAATGAAAAACAGTCATATACCTGGCTGCAGGATGGCCAACTCTTTCCAGAATTTGAGTCATTTATGCTTGCTATCCAGGACCAAGTTATTGCGACGAGAAACTACAAGAAATACGTAATTAAAGATCCATCCATAACCAACGATAATTGCAGAAAATGTCACCTACAGAAGGAAACAATAGACCACATAACAAGCGCATGCAAAACTCTTGCTGAAACTGAGTACACGGCTAGACATAACTCAGCAGCCAAAATCATACATCAACCATTAGCCACAAAAAACAAACTAATCGAAAACTCCATATTAAAAGTATACACCAACATCAGTACTCGATAACGATCACTACAAACTATACTGGGACGTTGAAATACACACAAAACCATCAATGCAAACAGACCAGATATAATATTTCAGACAAAGGTAGACAAAGTTACCTTCTTAATAGATATTGCTATTCCCAATGATGTGAATGTTCAAAACACCTACGCTGGGAAAATATCTAAATACACTGACCATAGAAGTGGAGCGACTCTGGAAACAAGATAAAGTTATTATTGTCGCCCTCATTATGTCAGTCTCAGGCCTCACACCGAACACATTTACACCTACAACAGTTAGGCCAGGACAAAAGGTTACACAAAATATTCCAAAAGTCTGTAATCCTTAAGACCTGTAATATAGTACGATCTTTCCTAAATTCCGATCAGTAATAGTTCAGGTGTTGGCTTGGCACAGCCCGTCAACATTTGTCGCCACCGCAGTCATGCGAGAGAAGCTTGAAAAAACATAATAACAATACAGCACATAACAAGTGTAGGTTTTGAACTAAACCGCACTATGCAAGTAATATCCGGCACACTAACCAGCACGCACCCAGTCTTGAGTCATGTCCCTCGACTACAAATACGCAGAAAAAATTCTTCTCTTCTTCTCTGAGAATATAACAATAATATAAAATCCAGATCTTCTAATTCATAAGTTTTCCGCAAGCTTGGATCCAGAAAACCTTCTTACACAAGACCTACAATGCATAACAACAAAACCTGCTGGTTTTGATTTGCCACGAAAAATATGGTCCTGTGCCTATACAGTAAGAACTGGACAGGAAGATGCACGGATATTATGTATAATTGGAGAAGAGCTCCATCAGCTAGCTGCAATTGTGATTCTGAAAGACAAAAACAGTACTACACATTATCATGAAGTACCCAATAAGAGAATATGCGAGCTGGGCTAATGTTTTCTGGAGCCTAAGAGTGCAGTAAAATTCCATTAATAATTAGATATTCGTTTGCGATAATGCTGTTACGGTCTTTTTGATTTACTTCTCTTTTTTTAGGACCTACTTGTATATATTGTTTTCCTTTATTTTCTGTTCGTCTGATTTGTAACCATATGGGATAAGTAAAATGAATTTGGAACTCACGACAATAATTTAGCAACGTTACCATATTATATTACACAAAAACAGCAATTATTGAGGAAAAGTATTTGAAAAATATTCCAATATAAGAGTGCATTCAAAATCAAAATACATTTTCAAGCAAATCAGGTTACAATTTGTAAAAAAGCGTATTTATTAGAAAAATATATAGTTTTAACTTAATTTAGTCTGGAACAGATCATATTTCTGCTGCCGATAGATTTGAGTCTAAGCAAAAATGCTGAAACCCCGGTCTGTAGTCATCATCCGGTTTCTCCATTTCATATTTGCGTGAAGGCAACTATTGTATAACTTTCCATGCTAACAAGCTGAGCATGTATTATAATCGCGGGCATGGACTTCGATTCTCGAAGTTCGATTGCTGTTGAAACGTTGTTAGTATGTCTTCGGAATTCAGTTAGGTATTTTATCTACTCCCATTAAGTTATATAACTATTACCTAACTACTTTTCAACAGGTAATACTACCTAAACAAACACCGTGAATTATTTTTGATAACATAAATACATGCATTAAAAAATTGCGTTGACGAACGTTGAAATTGGTTACTATTTTAGTCATGGTAGTTAAAACTGTTTCGGAAATTGAAAGACCATATCGAAAACTGGCAACAGCGCGCGGTTTAACAAACCCACATCCTTTTCTCTCTCTCTTTACAAAGGTTATAGTGACAGTAACGTAAGTGCGCGGTGTTCGTCCTGTTAGGTTAGGTTGCTTTGTTGATTATCGTTTGTTATGTTCAGAGCTGTCACAAGTACTAGTAAATAGTATTTCAAATACCAATTACCAATTACCAGAGTCGCATGCGTCAAAGTACAAATACCAAATAATTTTATTTTTGAAAGTACTTCAAGTATCAAATACTTTAATTTGGTACTTGATTTTTCAAATAAAGTAATTCAAATACGATACTAATATTTCAAGTACTTAAAAAAGTAATTCAAATACCATACTAATACTTGAATTACTTGATACAGTATTTCAAATACGGCGATGGATATTTCAAGTATTTCATAATTATTGTTGAGTAATAAAAAGCATATCCACTTGTTTGATTCTTGCACACATTCATTCACAGAACTCGTGAAAAGTATAAAAGAAATACCAAGCAATGACAACAATTCAAATTCATTCATCAAGGGAATCCAAATGTCAATCCGAATGTGTGAAAAAATATATAGGGTGTCATTGAAAATTCAGAGCCTAACCTCACTTCCGGCTAAACCAAAATAAGCATACATTTGTTTTCTCATGGCTATTGTGCATCTCCGTTCTCCGTTAACCATATAATTCTCCAAAATTTCAAACCTCCATCTAGGATTGTAAAAGAAGGGAGCTCTGTATAACGATTCCATTGCCACCCGGGATATGAATTTTTTCATAAAGAGATGCTTGAGAAAAATTACCTTTTTACATCTGCAATTCGTAACCACCACGACAAAGTACAGAGTTTTGAAGATTGTTATTATAATGGCAGTAAATTCACAGCTCACATTCACAGATTATTTTAACCTCAATTAACATCAACAACGCATTTTGTTGAACGCAACAAGACGAACTGATATTTTGTGATTGTGTCGATTGTGATGAGACTGTCCTGTAGAGTCAGAGTGTCGCGTAGACTATCCTATGTGTACGACAGAGACAGAGCGCAAGGCGACGCGATGCGTAATGTTGATTTGTCCATACTTGTCTAGACTTGAGCATTTATTGCTTGAAATGTGTATTTCAAGTATTTTTATATTTTCATCGAGCTATACTAATATGTATTTCTTACTCACTTTAGTATTTCGAGTATAAATGTATAAATTTGAATTATATTTTTTGTGTGGAAGTACCAAATACAAATGCTTCTTATAGCATTTGGGAAATAAAATTAATTTGAAATACAGTACTTCAAATACCAGAAAGTAATTGAAATAAATTTTTCAAGTACCTACTTTACTTCTTTAGTATTTCAAATAAAAATGCCAGGTATTTGAAATATATATTTTGTGCTACAAGTACCAAATACAAATACTTCTTAGAGAGTATTTGGGGAATCAAGTACAAATATCACAAAAACAATGTATTTGAAGTACAGTACTTCAAATACCAGAAAGTAATTGAAATACATTTTTCAAGTACTTTACTTGAAGTAATGACAGCTCTGGTTATGTTATATTTTAATTGCATGAGAACCATCGGATTTATAGATATGTAACGTTAATATACTTTGCTACTTTTCTAAAGTCACGAATAAATTTCATAGAATGCTATAGTATTCCGCGTCCTTATTAACAGCAGACGTGGACTGTATTTATTTTAGTGACAGAAATGTGGTTAAATTCTGAATAGTTTGTAGTTATTATGTATTTGAATCGTACTTTTTACTACGGTCGTAGATAAAGTATATTATTCAACTCGCGTAATGATAATAACTCACTTGTTGATTTACAGTTATCACCGTCATTACCGCTCATTGAACGATATACTATAGCACGCCACTGATCGCCACACCAAATTCTGAAAACATACTAACATGTGGTCTATCTGGCATCCGTTCTATTATTCGATCTTTGACGATCAAAGTTCTACAGCAATTTTTTATCAGGATGCTATCTAATAATTCCCCGTGTGGGGGCGGGTTATAGAATATCTCCCATCGTATATCCTGCGTGTCGTAAGTCGCTTTTTACGAAAAGGAACCGAACTACTGTCGGTATAAGCAGTAACCTCTTCTCAACCAACAGCTTTGGATAGACGAGTTGAGAAGAGTCAGGACACCTTCTTATCCTTGGGGTGAGAAATTGCCTCTAAAGGCGGATGAACCAGTAGGTACCATCTGGTCAACGGCATTAGGATGCAGAAAGCAAATGGGAAACTACTGCACTGAAGATCTTAAAGATATCCCAAGAGAAACTCGTACATTGAGTAAATGCATTTTACGAGTTCACAACATGTCTGTTAAGACATTGTGACTATGATGATGATCTAATAATTATTGTAAATTTAGAATTATTACATATATGTTACGTATTACATACTTTGCCATAACCCTCAAACTTATTTTTGTGGATTTTTTCAATAGTCTACTCGCATTTCATTTCACCGGCTCCAAAGACTTTTTTTTAGGAGTCAAAAATGAATCACCAACTATTCACTAGCTACTTAATGAGACATCTAAAAATCTTGTTATCCAAAATTCACAAAATTATTATTGTATTATTATAATTACATTGCATTATTCGAATTCAGACATACTAAATAGGATACCAAGCCAAATTTATTTGTAAACAGGTATTAATTCAATATTATTTGATATTCACTGAAAGGAACCAGCGCAAATAATAGCTTCTGTCATTTTATTATGTATTACAATAGTAACATGACTTGTACCGATTTTAGCTACTGTTTTTGTTATTCCTCAAATAAGTGGTGACCTAAACCTAAAATCATTTATTTATTTAGTACATTCTGCCCTAGTATATTTTCGTCGCTTCTCTACTTTATAAATAGCTTGCTGCCACCATTTCTGAGAAAGTAACTACTATTCATATGAACAAGGTCATGCTAACAGGAAGCTGCTTAAATAGTGTTTCTCGCTATACTTCTCAGATTCGAACTTCTGCCTGTAGAAATTTCTAAATATTCAGGTTTATGCTAAAAAAGTAAACAATTTAAAGCAGCTAAAGAACAGTGGTAGGCGACAGAAAGGTTCTGCCGGTGCGCCATCTGGTACCCGAAGGTAACGGCAAACCAAGGAAATCGCTGCTGAACAGCAGTAGATTTCTTGGTGTGACGCCACGACGCGTTCGCTTGGCCACCAGAGAGCGCGGGTTCTAAATGCTGCTGCATATGAAAGCCGATATACGAGGCTTGCTCTATACCTCCGTCAATCCACCAGGACGCAGACAGCTGTTTCACGCTTATTAGCGATCATCAGTGCGCCATAGGTCGATTGACGGAAATAGAGAGCATCAATTCTTTCATGTCTACCAAACATGTGACGCATGTTGTAGCAGGCGACAGATAGGTTCTGCCGGTGCGCCATCTCGTACCCGAAGGTAACGGCAAACCAAGGAAATCGCTGCTGAACAGCAGTAGATTTCTTGGTGGGACGCCACAGCGTGTCCCTCGTATATCGGCTTTCATATGCAGCCGCATATAGAACCCGCGCTCTCTGGTGGCCAAGCGGACGAAAAGATATATGTGGTGCAAATTATTTTATAAGTATTTGATTTATGTTGATGAATTCTCCAAAGAATTATCAATGTGTGTTATGTCGATACAATTTTCACATTGAAAAATATGTGCCATTTCAAGGAAGCATATTTTCTTTGAATTTACTCACTTGCCAAAACTTTAACAGAATTATAATCAATGGTATGATAAGGAAGGTTGGTGTGATGCCAAAGCACACCTGTTAGGGTGAGGTCTGGCATGGCTTTTATGAGAAGTAAGTCTACCTTTTAGAGACCTGGAAGTTTGACCAATATAATATAATGAACTGCATGTAGTACAAGTGATACTGTAAACCACATTGGTTAAGCTAAGCATTGGTACCTTGTCCTTTAATTTGGAAAAAAGATTATTAATTGTTAAAACCGGTTTAGAGGCAATTTTACAACTTACACTCCTGAAAATCCTGACCAATCCAGGAGTCAATTTTTTGATAAAAGGCAATTTTGCATCTATAGTGATAGGTTGAGTAGCAGGTTGAGAACTTTCAACTTGTGAATTATTAATGAGGGCAATGTTGGGGTCAATGTTAGTGATTTGTGGTAAAATATTATTTTCAGAAATAAAGAGGATGTTATTCACCAAGTGTTTGGGGTAACCATTATTGATAAATAATTTAGATAAAGTATGAAGATTTGGATTGTGGAAGGAATTATCAGCTATTTTAAGGACCCTGTTTTTCATCTGTTTGATAAGGTTAATCTTGAATTGCATTCTATAGTGAGACATATAATTGAGGAATCTGCCAGAACTACTGGGCTCCCTGTACCAGTCTACCAAAAGAATGTTATTTTCGGAACGTATAAACCTTGTGTCAAGGAAAGGGACTGACTGTGAGTCCTCTTTCTCGATAGTAAACTGGATGTGAGGGTCATAGCTATTGAAGATATCCAATATCTCATTCAAGCCTTCAGACGACAAGCAGACGATAATGTCGTCTATATATTTTTTAATGAAAAAAAGATTAAAAGGCAACACTTCACTAAATCCAATAAATCATCCATTACATATTCAGCTATGATTGGAGAAATTTTAGCTGCCATGGGAGTGCCAAAGGTTTGTTGATAAATTAAAAGATAAATGATTAGTATTGAAAAGAAATGTAATAATATTTAGAAAGATTCAAGAGTCAAATTACAAAATTAACTGATATCCGACCAATGCTTACTTTTAGACCTTAGACAGGCATACAAGTAAACATTGCTAAAAAGAGAGACGACATTCAAACTGGCAATAACATGATTGTCAGGGAGTTGTAACCTGTTAAATTGCTCTGAGGCATCGAAAGAGTGATGTACTCGTATTAGCACTTTTTTTGTGCTAAAGTGAGAATATTATTGTCAAAGGATGACAAAGATTGGGTAGCTGAAGCAATTGAAGCAACAATAGGTCTTACAGAGAGGGTAGGTTTATGTATTTTAGGAAGTGTGTAAAATTTTGGCAATATAGAGTTATAACTCATTAATTTTTTACGTTGAACATCATCAATTTGATTAAGTATAAGAGCTTGGTTTCTGTAATAGGCCAGGTAATGTTCAGATGGACCTAAAAAAGTCTATTATGACGCTAGGTCTTTCTTTCACAGGTTAGTGGACAGCCTATTATGAATACAACAAATTTTTCAGTTTTACAACCTCCACCCCAATTTCACCTCCGCCCAAAAAAAAAGTAGAAAATGATCAGCAACCCCTAAAACGCATAAAAAAGTTTGAGGAATATTTAAAACTTTTGGTTTTTTGCTCTCCGCCGCCCATGCACCGATTTTCGAAATTATAGGTACATTACCTACTACGACTCCACAGCATATCCTGCTCAAATTTCATCACAATCCATGCAGCGGTTACTGAGATTACGTGGCTAGAAAAACGCGTACAGACAGACCGACAGACATAGACCGACAGATAGACAGACCGACAGAAATGAGTGACGTGGATTTTCGTTATGTAGACATCATGAAACGCCCAAAAAGTGTATTATCTGAAAATCGAAAATTTTCGCGATCACAATACTCCCCTCATCTATCTGTGTCGGGAATAACATGATCTACATATTAGAGGTGAGTCGATTCCGAACGAATCGTTCCATAGGAACGATACCGTAATAGGAATCAAAGGAATCGATTCCGATGGTTTGGAATTGGAAATGACAAATCCGCGCACGGACTCGGACTCGGACTGTCGATGTTGATGTCAGTTAGCCAAACTTACTAGTGAATCGTGTTGTCGATTCCGTCGCATTGTACCGGAATCATTAACGAGATGAACAAAACAATTCACGGCATTTACACCTGACGCTGCTGTAGTGCGGTGTATAGTTATTTCTGGCAATTCCATGACTTTTTCTTTTTGAAGTACCTTCTACCGAAATTTTAAAAGCTTTTCTTTAACTTGCAATGTATGTTTGTTTGTACAGGTGGAATCTTGCTACTCAATCTTTTTGAACCTTTAATGTTCTAAGATGTCAATACGATGAGCTGTGTGCCGTCATTCTAAATCCAATCTGGCGGACCATCCAAGATGGCGGAATAGTAAATTTTAATGCATTTGTACAATATAAAATTAAAGGGGTTGTTGAGAGTAACTCGAAAAAGAATGTGACTTCATTCTAAATCTAATATGGCCGTCCAGCCAAGATGCCGGAATAGCTATTTTTTAGGCACTTCTGCAATATGGCTATGAAATGTAGGGCTTGCCGGGAATATACCTAATTAGAAAAATATTCTGAATTCACTTTTAATCCAATATATTAATTATTTTATTGAATTACTTGAAAACGTACTGAATTCAGTACAATTGTACCAAAACAGCAGCGCTGGCCTGTAATGGATTAATGGAATCGTGAACGTAGTGAACGAATTGGAGTAATCTATTCCGAAAAAGGAATCGATACCATGGATTTGGAGCGAGTCCGCGGTCTAGAATTTATGGGCGCGGCATCACAGAGAATCGTGAACGAATCGAAGGAATCGATACCGTGGAATCGAATCACCAAAAGGAACGATTGAGCCCCGTTCTACTACATATATTTACGCGTGGGAAGTACAAAGACCATCTACTTGAGTTTATTTTCTGCCGCCGGCGCCGCGTCGTACCGCATGGTGTTGTTGGTTGGCGGATGCGTCGTCCACGTCCGGTGCTGGCATAGTGCGTTGGCCCTTTTTCCTTTTTGGCAGCTGCTGTCGCCGCGCCGTTGCGTTGTCGATGACTCGTGCCCCGGCCTGGCAGCTGCCCTTTCTGTCTGCCTCTGCCTGCTGCCAGCATCTGTGCCAAGCCAAGCCAAGCACCGTTGCCGACGACTTAACCTACGTCACCGTTTTGTTTATTGGGACGCACCACCCGTCGACTGAATAGAGGGTGGACCAAGTCTCATGTAGCAATGTGTGTTCATTTTAAGGAGAGTCCGGTGACGTCATCCCTTGGCCATTCTCTTTTCGTTCAAATTAAATTCTTCTCTCAAATTACAGACACGATCACGTTGCGTCAATTCATGGCCGACTCTACACTAGGCCGGAGCCTTAGATGTGGCAACGTGGCTTAGCTGTCAAATAGGGGTCCGGTTACCGTAAATTGTTTTATGGTTTCAGAAAAATAATTATTACATTTTATATGTATTAAGAGTTCATCTCGGTTGATAAATTAAGAAAAATACTTACTACTACTACTAACTACTACTACTAATACCACTTACATCTGATGTCTGGTTCATCGTAGTCAAACACAACAAAATAGAAATAAACGCAACCTGTTTCCTGCTGCCACTTCCACTTAAATGAACACTCAATTTACTTTGTAAATTTTCACTTGAGCTAGAAAAATTCACTATTAGGTCACTTTGAAGCCATTCTTGCTAGTCTTGATTCCCTTTCACTATCAAATCTTTTTGTAGGCATGCCCAGAAGCATGCGATATTTGGGAGGTCCAGAAGACATTGTAGGTACCACATTGTGCTTTAAAATAGGTCTTATCCTTTGAAATGTTTGTAAATTATTGTCTTTATTCTTATAAATATAACCAGCCCTTACGAGGAATACCGTTCACCCACTTCTGTTTATGTCTTTTATTGGAAGCACAATTGCTAGTGATGATGAGTTCTAGTAGCTGTCTTTTTCTGTGATATTTGGGAGGTCCAGAAGACATTGTAGGTACCACATTGTGCTTTAAAATAGGTCTTATCCTTTGAAATGTTTGTAAATTATTGCCTTTATTCTTATAAATATAACCAGCCCTTACGAGGAATACCGTTCACCCACTTCTGTTTATGTCTTTTATTGGAAGCACAATTGCTAGTGCAACCTGGTACTACACACTTTGCAGGCATCTTTTTATCTTTATAGTTTCGTTTGTGCAGGTAAATCATTAGAAACACATTAACAATCACCTTCCAATCTTATTTTTCACTCTGGTAGGTTATCTTTGGTATGTCCTTTATTGGAAGCACAATTACTAGTGCAACCTGGTACTACACACTTTGCAGGCATCTTTTTATTTTTATAGTTTCGTTTGTGCAGGTAAATAATTAGAAACTCATTAAAAATCACCTTCCAATCTTCTTTTTTGCTCTGGAAGATTACACTAATGACTTAACAACAAATAAAAGCTCGGCCCCCGATTCAGTGTTGCCATATTTCAATGCTCCGGCCTAGTGAGTAGAGTCGGCCATGATCAATTCCAACAGCTGCTAGTAAATAAAAAGCTTGGGTACCTACTTCGTACAGCCAGTCCTTTATCAGATCAGTTGTATGACGTCACTGATGGCCTTTTCTTAAATTGAACAATGTGTGTTCATGATCTATTAGAGAGTCATTCTTATCAAAGTTATTTATTTCAAGCACAGGTGACGCTCTTCAGATTCAGGTATAAAAAAATAAAATACAGAGGTTTTTTCTCAAAAGGCTTTTGTAAAAAAACTTCTGCATTTTATTTTTAATAAACCTAAATCCGAAATTAAGAGACATTTTACTTATGACTATATTATTAAATGTTTAAATAGGAGCGCAAGATTTGAACTGCTTGGCATGTTTGACAGTCATAATGACACGAGATTGAAATGTGACAGATCGAAAGTTGACATGAGAATTAGTAGCATGGAGCGATTTATCAAAGCATTCTAAACATTTTTATTAAAATAATCAAGGTTCGATTGCCACCATTCGTAAAATGTGTCAAATACTCCATCTACAAAGTATACCTAGTTCCCTAGTTCCCTTTCTCCAGTGTGTGTGTGTCTAAGATGAGGGGAGATAAGTCCTAAAATCCAAAGGTAAGGTCAAAAGGTCCAAAGGTAAGGTCCAAAGGTCACCATAAAAATGAATTTCGCATTTCCAAGCTCCTGACGTTGCCTTTAAACTTACAGTAATGACTCAAAGAGCAAATTGAAGAAGAAAACTTGCGCAACTATTTAGCCTTTTTTGATATCGTGTTTGGTTGTTGAATTACAGACATTTATAGAATGCATGATTTTGCATTGCGAGTTTTTTTGCACATTACAGGACTTTTTTGAGAAAATCGAAAGTAGTTGTCATTCATTAAGGACTTAACTATCGCCTTCTGAAATATTATATATGTAAGTAGTTTGAAAATAGAGTGAGTGATGCGAGAAATTGGGGGTCCGTGTTTTACATGGCAAATACGTATGTATAAATGTGTGTTTCCAGGTCCCTTAATCTACTGAGAAAAGACTAATAAAAAAACTTGCAGTACTGGTTCAGTTAGTGATGGGAAACATGAATCGAGCTTGTAGAGGTTATTCACAATAAAACATCACTGCATTTCGCGAGAGTGTAGAATTGGATATCACAAACAGTCACTCTTCTACCTATTCTCACTAAAGATATCAATTTTGACTTAGTGATTCAATGACACCTTCAACTTAGGCTACGATTGAAGGTTGTGGCGAAAGCAGAATAATCGGCGTGGTTATAAAATGGGAACCAAGGAAATTGATTTGGTAAGCTCTGTCAGCTGGGTTTTCGGAAACCATGTTCCTCAAATTCTGGACTTCAAAATATTGAAGAAAAGGTCATAAAGGGTGTATTAACGAGGTGTGGGTGGTCGATAACTGCTTCCCTATTTAAGGTAGAAAAAAATGCACTGTTTCAAAAATATTTACCATTATACAGGGTGACCAATAAATATGTTACGTATCAGAGCTACATTTTTTTAAATAGAAGTCCCTGTATACTATTGCACATTTGGATTCCTTGGTCGATTCTAGTGTGACTTTATCCATCAAACATGATACTCAAAACGAATCGTTTAGGTGCAAATCACAATTTTTGATATATAAGTAGATGTTGGAAAAAAATTGAATATCGCAACGTCTATAAAACTTGGGGAGGCTGTGACTTTGCGGTGTGACTAAGCATGAAATGTGTCAGCTTACGTAGTACTGTCAAATTGGAATTCTTCTTGTACTTAGTGAAATCGGTAGATTAATTAAGGAAACTTCAATCACAGATAACTTGAACCGGGGTATAAGACAAATTGCCAATACTTTTCTTTCTTAGACCAAGTGAAGTGAAATACATTATTTTTTCTCCATACAATTTATCATACACGATGACCTGTCAGTGAAAATCTGTTGGTACAACCAAAGATTTTCAGGAAAAAAATTATTTATGCCGTTTGATGTATGTCCTTATTTGAAACCGGGTTTCAAACCAAGAAAGTGTTGAAAAACCTAGAAGGCTCCTGTAGATTGTACGATCCGTTTATTTTTTGTTTTTTGATGTTTTATCATTTTTTGTTTTTGATGCTTTGTGCTCTACTAGGTAATCAATATCACTCAATTATTTCTCCACTCAGAGAGGAAAATGCCTGATGGGTGTTTCATGGCTAGTCATAAAACGTCCGAAACTTGTTACCTCAAATTCGAAAGTTTTCATATTTAAAATTAATTAAGTGCAACTGGCCACTGACACAGTTTACTACTGATGACCAGAATGTTCGTTGATGTTTGTCTTGGATCCTTTACTCTTGATTCAGGTCGTCGTAAATAACTAAGATGCTAAAACAAAGCTATGTGTTCTTATGAGACAGAAAATATCGAAGATGCTTTCGCCCAATCATCCTCACGGTTTACCACGTGGTCTACAGTGAAGTCGACTGAAGAACAAAATAGTTTGTTTTTATAATATAGATGTCCATCCCCGCACTACGAGTTGAGGGAATGCTTCTAGTCGCTCTGAGGCTTCTTTGAGGAAACGGCCTGCAAGGTAAAGCCTCTTTCGGCATGTTCCACCTATCACTACACTATCGATCATTCGGAGCTTCTTTATTTCATTGAATGCATTCAGCAGAAAGATCGGGAGCCGCTACTTTTGTAGCCGCTACATCTCAACAGTTGCCGTTCTGCTGGAAAGCGTTATTTGTGCGCTCTGAATTATCACGATAAATAGTTTGTGTCGACTGTCAGTTTCCAGTGAAATGTCAAATGAGCGGTCACATTTGAGGTTAGGGTGGCCGTGTTTATTGAAAATAAAAAAAAAACATGTAAGATTTTATCAAAGTTTTGGACTGTGTAAAGTTGTATGGATCATACCGTTGACTTTTTTCTAAAATATGACAACATAACCTATAACACAAGTGTCATAACATGTGACACTCACAAGGTCAGAAGTAGCTTATTCCGCTCCGCTCCAAGTGAGCGTACTTCTCTATCGCTACAAAAAATGGCGACCGCTGAAGCGGTAACTGCTAGGTAGCGCACGCGTTCAGCAGAAAATTTGATAGCTGCTCCGCAACTGTTGAGTCTGCTGAATGCACCCATTGAGTCATTACTATGCCCTTGAAATTACGGTCTATGATTAAGTAACACCCTGTATATGTAATCGTCATTATTTCCACGGCGCACACTTGATAGGCTCGAAATTTCCAGTTGATTATTCGACGTTTACCCTAGAATACTAACCCTATTTTTATACCTATTACTATACTCCGTTACCTGATACTTTAAACTGGTTTGACATCTATTTGATAGGTATCAGCTGACGAAGAGGTGTATCTCAAATTTAATTTTTTACTAGTGGTGTTGATTGGCCATCTTGCGATCAGGACCGTATTAGAAATATTCTTATTGAATATCTCATTACCAAAAAGTAATGCCTATTTTTGTAAACAACAAACTGCTTCAATATCCAGAAATTCGCAGCAGAAATGGATGGTTAAAAGAAATATTTGATTTTATTGATTTGTATATCGTTCGAGACTATCAAAATACTTCTATATTTAGCAATCAGGACGATTCAATGAATAGCTTGCATCACTAGTGGGATATTTATCGGTCGAAACGTTCAAGGTACAATTGGAGAAAAGTATAAAGTAAGTACATGGAGTATAATTAATATAGTAAGATAGTTTAACTGAAGCTTAAGCTAAAAATGCTTTTATCTTCATTCTTACCTCATTCAAAGCGTACCTAATCATCATCATTCAGACCAGCCATACTGATATACTGAAAGACACGCCGGATTTTCCGAGAGAATCTAAAATAAGCAGAGGATAGACGAAAACGTCACCAAGTGTCAATTACTCGTTATTAGTAGTACTTGCATTCAGTACAGCCCTGCATTCCTTCAAAGCTTAAAATTGATACGTCAAGGCTCAATCTGGGGTATTTTTAGTTATCACTAGCCGAACAGCTGTTCGCTGTTGACAAGGCTGACAGTTTAAAGTATCGGGTAACAGGATATACTAACCTTCGTAAAACTTACTACTTGAGAAAGGGTCACAATTAAAAAAAAAACGTTTTTATCGTTTATTAACTTTTACTGAAAATTGTTCATCGTCGATGTATAGTGCCACTGCGATGTAGACCGCGACCGCGCTCATCGATGCAATATGGCATGTCCTTACCTTAATAATTCTATTATATCAGTGAATAATGTTAGTTATTAATATCGTTAGCTAACAACGTTCGTCGGCGGTGGTGTGGTTGTGGAGCGCGGGTTACGTCCAAATTTTTGGCAACACCGCAGCGTTCCAAGTCATTATTTCTGGGAAATGGAATGACTTCGACGCAGACTATAGAGTGCGTCTCGACGCTACGTACGCCGTTGATTTTTCCAGTACGATCGTCGTGACGCTTGCGCATCCGGCGTCTATACTACAGGCATATTAAGATTATCCCATTATCCACTTCGCACTGTTTGTTGTAAACGTCTTCGTTGTTGGTTGGTGGTGATTGTTGTCTCTCCTATTTACCCCGCTTTTTATCAAACAGTATGAACTTTTGGAAACGCTGCAGACGTAGCCG
Organism: Callosobruchus maculatus; assembly: GCA_951848785.1. NCBI lineage: Eukaryota > Metazoa > Arthropoda > Insecta > Coleoptera > Chrysomelidae > Callosobruchus > Callosobruchus maculatus. The sequence goes on along the minus strand of CATOUR010000042.1, from coordinate 1,751,609 downwards.
AGACACTGGTTGGGTTACCATGACCGCCAAGGCTCAGCTGGCAGAGCGTCGGACTGGAAATCCGAAGGTCGCGGGTTCAAATCCCGCTGGCAGTCAGTTCTTTTTCCGGCATTTTTCTGGTAGCATCTTGATTCGAGATATCGACATGCGGCCAACAGCATGAAAAATAGTAATACATTTCACTCCCCACATAGAGGTTTCTGTGCTGGCTCGACCTTGTGACATCTGGAGTCGAACGCGGTCAGAGATTGTTAAAGACCCAACAGATTTTCTTCAATGACATAGATACTAACCGCTCCGTACTACAAGAAGATGACGGCAGTTTAACCGCCATATGGCGCGATGATCCAACGCATCTGGTCGACGCTTTGCAGTCTGGGTTGGCATGAGCGTCATGGCTCTGCCGGCAGAGCGTCGTTCTAGAAAGTCTGAGGCCGCAGGTTCAAAGCCCGCTCGCAGTCTTTTCTTTTTCCGGGATTTTTTTGATAGCAGCTTGATTTGAGATGCCGACATGCGGCCAATAGGATAAAAAATGGTAATACATTTCACTCCCCACATAGAGGTTTCTGTGCTGGCTCGACCTTGTGACATCTGGAGTCGAACGCGGTCGGAGATTGTTACTGAAACAACAGATTTTCTTCGATGGCACAGAAGATGGCGAGAGTTTAACCGCCAGTTGGCGTGACGATCCAACACATCTGGTCGACGCTTTGCAGGCTGGGTTGGCATGACCTCCATGGCTCAGCTGGCAGAGATGGACTAGAGATTCGGAATTCGCGGATTCAAATCCCGCTGGAAGTCTGTTCTTTTCCCGGGATTTTTTTGGTAGCATCTTGATTTGAGATCCCGAGATGCGGTCAGTAGCATGAAAAATGGTAATAGATTTCACTCCCCACAGAGAGGTTTCTGTACTGGCTCGACCTTGTGACATCTGGAGTCAAACGCGGTCAGAGATTGTTAAAGACCCAATAGATTTTCTTCGTTGACACAGATACGAGCCGCTCCGTACTAACAGAAGATGGCGAAAGTTTAACCGCCAGTTGGCGTGATGATCCAACGCATCTGATTGACGCTTTGCAAGCTGGGTTGGCATGACCGCCATGGCACAGCTGGCAGAGCGTCGGACTAGAAATTCTGAATTCGCGGATTCAAATCCCGCTGGCAGTCTGTTCTTTTTCCGGGATTTTTTTGGTAGCGTCTTGATTTGAGATCCCGAAATGCCGCCAGTAGCATGAAAAATGGTAATACATTTCGCTCCCCATACAGAGGTTTCTGGGCTGACTCGACCTTGTGACATCTGGAGTCAAACGCGGTCAGAAATTGTTAAAGACCCAATAGATTTTCTTCGATGACACAGATACAAGCCGCTCCGCACTACCAGAAGATGGCGAGAGTTTAACCACTAGTTGGCGTGATGATCCAACGTATCTGGTTGACGCTTTGCAGGCTGGGTTGGCATGACCGCCATGGCACAACTGGCAGAGCGTCGGACTAGAAATTCGGAACTCGCGGATTCAAATCCCGCTGGCAGTCTGTTCTTTTTCCGGGATTTTTTTGGTAGCGTCTTGATTTGAGAGCTCGACATGCGGCCAATAGCATGAAAAACGGAAATGCCTTCACTAGTGTCCGATCGGACATTCGGTTTCGGTTTCGGCCTAGTTTCGGCTAAAAAACAGGTTTCGGTTTAGTTTCGGTTTCGGCTGCCGAAACTAAATTCGATGGATTTGGCGCTGCGATCAGACACCCTCGGAGCACTAATCTTCAAGCGAAGAAGTGTCATTTTGCTGGGTAGATGATGGTAATAACTTATCACCAGTTAAGAAGCCTACTTATCGGAGCCAAGCTTGCAAAGAAACGCAGATATTATTCTCACTAGAATTTCAGTCCGTTTCTGTCTTTGAGAAAGGTTTCCCTAAAATTCACGTCTGCCTTACCGACGACTGTTTCCACTGAACAACTACTTAATGCTACTAGTCAAATTTATTCAGACTGAGGAAGCTATTTGCAAAGAAAGTTGATAAATTATTGTTTCTCGCTTACAATATTATAATATTAGATTGTTCAGTTATGAATACTGATAGTCAACAATAGCTGTAGCTCAATGAAGCTCACAACAGTTTCTTAAATTCAGAGAAAACTCCTTACTTTCAAAAACACTTAGTTTTTTTTTTTTTGAGGGGATTAGGAATCTTCAAAAGACACTCTGGGTTGGCTCTAGTCACTTCAAATACCACAGCGTGTGCCCGATTCACCATTGGGGTGCCTACGGACTAAACCCTTCCCCCTCTCTCCAATCACACAACTCCTGGAACCGCTTGCGCATTACTTCAGAAGCTGTGCTGGCTGCACTAATCTGATATTTCATTAAGATTCGGTCCGTTCATGTCTCTCCTTTTCAATGTTAGTATCTTTCTGGCGAACCCAGAAATACTGCTCCAGGTATTCTCGCTTACCAGCATTTGTGCTACAATATTTTCAGGTGTTAACGTTACATTCATACCCTCCTGGCAAGTAAGTCTATCTGATTCCCATCTACTGCAGTCGAAAAAGGTATGTCGCACATCGTCATCTTCTCCACAGTATATGCAGTCAGGCCGGTCTGCTATACCAAATCTGTGCAGGTATGCTCGGAAACATCCATGTCCCGTTAACATCTGGGCTGTAAAGAAGTCAACTTCGCCATGAGTCCTTCCTATCCACACCGACAGGACTGGTATCAGGAGTCTTGTCCAACTTCCTCGCGAAGATTGTGACCATTTGCTCTGCCATGCTTCCATGAGTGAATTCCTTGCAGCCTGTCTACTGAACTCATCTAGGTTACCATTGTATCTCTCTGCTCGTTCCTTAGCCATCAAGTCAATAGGGGGCATGCCGGCTATAACCATTACTGCATCCGTTGAGACAGTACGGTATGCCTGACACACCCGTATTGCCAGCTTCCTAAACACTGCCTCCAGAATTCGCCTTGTTCGTTGTATCTGCAGAGCGTGAATCCATATGGGTGCTGCATATAGTGCAGATGAATATGCTACTGAACTCAGCAAGCGTCTTTTGCTGGAGCGCGGCCCTCCTACATTGGGCATCAGCCTTGTCAAAGCAGCAACCGTTCTGTCGGTTTTAACTGCAGTTTTCCTAATATGCTCTGCAAATTTTAATTTAGTATCCAGCCAGACTCCCAGATATTTCAGCGATTTCTGCGGTGTAATGCTGATTCCTTGTACCACAAAACTGATAGGAGAAATGTTTCGTCTGGGTGTTAACAGGACCGCCTCTGTCTTTGTTGGCTCTAAGTATAGCTTTCTACTTTTTAACCAATGGTCTATTTCTTCAATAGCCCAATTCATTATGTCCATGAGCTCATCTTCCGTTTTTGCTACAACTACTATAGCGAGATCATCTGCGTACGCAATGGTTGTAACATCCCTTGTCAAATCTAGATTCAGTACGCCGTTGTACACAATATTCCACAAAGTAGGCCCAAGAATAGAACCTTGCGGCACTCCAGAATCCATCGGGATGTGAGGACTATTATTATTCTTTTCCAGTCTCAGATTACGATCTTGTAAATAGCTAGCAATTAGACGTATGATGTACCGGTCTACTCTGCTTTTTTCAAGTTCCTCGATAATTTTTTGTCTTGGTGCCATATTGAAAGCATTCTTTATGTCTAGGGCAACCAGGGCACATATTTTCTTTTTTCTATTTACAGCTACTGCCGCCTTACGTGCAATGGACACAATTTTTTCTATTGCCCCAATAGTGGACTTCCCCTTGCGAAAACCAAACTGGTTACACGATAATGCATTATTGCATTCGATATAGTCCACAAGTCGTCCGTGAATCATATGTTCTAACAACTTGCCAGCCGCATCTAATACACATAGCGCTCGAAATGCGGACGGGGTGTCCATTGGCCTATCTTTTTTAGGGATGAGTACTAGGTCAGCACATTTCCACCTTGTCGGAAAGCAACCCGTTGATAATGCATTATTGCAGACCTTAAGAAAAATGTCTGGTGCCTCTGTCACTGCACTCTTTATAATTTCAGCTGGTATACAGTCCACTCCTGGTGACTTTTTTGCCTTCAGCTTTTCTGATGCAACAAACAGTTCGTTGCTTGTAAAAGGATGGTATGTGGCTTCCGGTTGTGTATTATATACAACTCTCGGTTGACTGGGAAAGAGCGCCTCAGCCACTAACCGTCTTCTATCTGCCGACATGGTTGGTAAGGATGGTCCTATGTTTATGCGTTTGAATACTATTCGATACCCCTTTCCCCATATGTCATCATCTACTTCCTCTATCAGGTTCTTCCAGCACCTGGACTTGGATGATTTTATTGTCGCCCTTAATTTCTGTCTAATAAGTCTATAATTTAGACCTCGAATTTCTCTGACGTGTTCAGGTAAATTCTTTTTTGTGTATGCACGTCTAGCCTTAAGACAGTCACGTCGCAATTCACCGATTTCTTGCGTCCACCAGTATACAGGACTTCTCCTACTGGTAGTTGTTCTTCGCGGCATTGATTGGTTGCATGCTGCTGTTAGTGTGTCCACCAAATCATCTGCGTTGGTGATACTCTTAGACTGTACAAGTGTCTGGAGTGCTGTATTAAACTTGCCCTTGTCTAAAAGTTTGAGTATCCATGTTGACGTTTTACCGTGCCGTATGGATAATGGCACAACAGTGAAGTCTACATTACATGTTATATAATTGTGCAAGCTTAAGCTTTCTTCATCTAGTACTTCCCACTGATTACATTTCCTGGCTATTGCCTCTGTAGCCAAGGTTAAGTCGATGATTGACGAGGAGGCTCCACGCTCAAAGGTAGGTTTGTTTCCTTTATTCAACACAATTAGGCCCATTTCAGCTATCCAGCCTGTTGTTATTTCACCCCTTCTATCCTCGTATGGCATACCCCATTCGGCAGATTTAGCATTAAAATCCCCACCCAATATCATCTCCTTATTTAGCACCAACATTGCTTCTTTCAGTTCTGCCAACTCTTTCTCGAAGGTTTCTACTAAAGCGTTCGGAGAGAAGTAGCAGCTACAAATTACCATGCTGTCTGTTTCTACCCAACAATACCCAGATCCCGTACCTGTTGCCGTAATCTTGATGTTCTTACTCATGATATAGATTGCAGTGTCCTTTCTGGCATCCGTGATCCATCCTTGATCAGTTACCCTCTTCTTGTTTGGTTCGGCCACTATGATCACGTCGGCTTTGACATCCGCTGCTTTTGCAAACAAAAGGTCGTGAGCCTCCCGACCCCTGTCTACGTTTATTTGTAGTAACTTCACTTCGATGATGTGAAGCCTACACAGCCAGTCTTGCCCATTCGATGTCCTTGCATGTTGCATAGGGGGCAGTAAGGATCGTTTGTGCAATCTTTCATGACGTGGCCTGGTTTGGCACATTTAAAACAAAGGTCGGATCTGTTTGGACCTTGGCATTTTGCTCTATCGTGTCCCATTTCCCAACATCTGCGGCACCATCCCGTCATGTCTCGTTCCTTTATGGGACAGTGAACCAAGCCCACCAAAAGCGTGCCCTTTTGCAGCAGTAGACGGGCGACATCGATGTCAGCCATAACTGTAGCATTTTGGCTTTCGCCATATGAGGGTCTCACTGATGTTACCCTACATCTACCTGCATCATCTCCCAGTATGTCTTTTAGGGCATCGATAATGTCTTCCCTGGTAGTGATGCTGTCCAGGTTTCTGAGGTGAAGCACAGCTTGCTTCGTCCTTTTTGCTGCCTGTACTCCCTGCATCTGTGCATTTATGGCCGTCTTGAGATCTTCAGCTTTTCCTTTTCTTACTTCCAGTAAAAGATCACCTTTTTGCGTTTTCCTTATCTTAGACACCTCCACATCCACTGCACTCAGATTTACGTCCTTTCGGAGCCCACGAACTAGGTCAGCATAAGATCGACCATTACTTTTAACAATAACGGCATCCCTCCGTAGCTGTTTAGTATTCTTTTGCCCAGGTCTGTCGCTTTGAGTCTTCCCTGCATTACCTTTACGACGATTGATTTTCGCGCTCTTGTACACATATACCTCAATCTTTGATTTGCTGAAGATGAACTCCAAAGTCTTTAGTATAGTGTTTTCACAGTGTGTTGGACTGTATGGCAACGCAACCTTCGATCTACCATACTGCTCCATTTTTTCTTTTAACTGGTGTATAGCCGTATACACAGTGTCCATATCTGCGAGTTCCAGGGGCTCCTTCTCTGCTAACATGTACCATACAAAACGCTCATCTCTGACCGTGTCTCTACTAGCTGGAACAGATATGCTATTGATTAGGCATGCTACCTCTCCTATCCCTTTTCCTTGTGCTTGTAGTTCTTCGATTCCGCCAAAACGCTCGCGGTATCGTCTAGCAATACCTTTCTGTAGTGTAAGGTCGCTACTGGTGATTATAGCAAGATCCTGATCTTTAGGGGCAGCCAGAATATCACCCTCTACGATGTGGACTGTGGAGTAGACCTCCCTAGGCCATTCATCAGACATAATTTTCTTCAAGTCCTCCACATTGCTTCCATCGGTAATTGCAGCCCTTATCTTCTCAACCACTTCGTCCTCATCCCTCAGGGTTTGACAGGATGCTTCCTGCGTCATCACTTCTGTCTGTGTCTCAACAGCTCTACTGCAGCAAGAGGTCTGCCTGATGTCACTGACTTTCGGTCTGTCTTTATTAAGGCGTTCCAGCTTAAGTGAAATCCTCATTATATCAGCCGCCGCATCCTTTATTTCCTTTTTTGTGTTCACAATTTGAGACACAAAACCTTCCATGAGACGTGCCTTGGATACTAAGGCTTGTACCACCCTGTCAATTTCATCAGGTCCTGTCATCGAGGTATCAAATAGAGCGTCTGCCCTCTTCCTTTTCGAGGGGTTTCTATCGCCACGATCTTCAGTTTTCGGCCAGATGATATCTGACATAGAGGATGACCTCTCTCGTCCAGGTGGAGTTCTCTTAAGGCTTTCCCTTCTTTTAAATGGATCAATCTCTTTAGTCTCTTTGGTCTCTTTTGTATTTTCCATATTGCAATTTTGCCAGCGCATCGTGTGTAAGGGGGCGGGCCGAGTTGGTTAGGAACGGGTACACCCTCAGATACTTGGTATCCTACCCCAGTACTCTGGGGCCCAACCCTCGCTTCACCAGTCCCGGAATTCGCGGACGGACTGGAGCTCGCCCGAGGCAATGCAGGGGTTCCGACTTCCTGCATCCAATACACACTCCCCGATCACGGCCCGAAGGGGCTGGTCCCTATTCCAGCGCCATAGCTTCGCTTCGGCAGAGCAAGCTCACAGCAGCTCCTAGGAGCACTCCCCGCGAGCTACAACGTTGGAACAATCTTCATTGTCCGTGTCCTCGCCGTGGTCGTCATCCATCTGTCCCTAGTTTTGACAGCCGCCCGCTCCGGGTCAGACGCTGTCTGTGCGCTTCTCCGTAGTGATTTCCGCCACCAGGGTTGGCTACCTGATCTTGGTCATTCACCACGGTGCGCGCTAGTTTTGGTCCGCCCCGGGTATTTGATTTCCCCGGTACCACCCATATCTGGGAGGCGTTCCCCTATCCGCCACCTGGGGAGGCGCACACTGAGGGGGTCTAGCAACCCCTCGCGGACAAAAAGTAGTTGTACTTAGGACGTAGGTACTTCAGAAATTTAGTTTTAAGGCAGCTAATTGATAACAGTGTGATAAAGATTGACCAAAGTTTGTAATGTTATTCAGTAGATACAAAATATAATATAAATATAAAATAGTTGATATTTAGTTCAGATTAACTTCTTATTTAAAAAAATATAAATAATTTATTTGAAAATGCGGATGTAACGTTATTCATTTTTATACCCACGAAAAAATTACTGACGTTATATTGATGTTTCGGTTTCGGTTTCGGCCGAAACTGAGACGGAGGCCGAAATTCGGTTTCGGTTTCGGCCGTAAAAAGTAGTTTCGGTCGGACACTAGCCTTCACCCTATTTTGCCTGTTCTATGTAAGGATTGGCGTCGGCGTCGCCGACATACTTGTGTTAAATTTAGCCTTAGTCGTCGCGGGGGGCAGTCATAACACGACACACGCCAACTAAAAATACACACGCACATATACATACATAAAGGAAACGGCGACGCTGACGTCGGCGTCGGCGTCGTTGCGCGTTGGCGCCGCGACGCCACAATTCTTCCATTCTTCGCGTGTACACGCATAAAAATAAATTCTTGGACGAAAAATACATACTTTCATTCAAGTATAGCATATATTCCTATATGCGCAGACCTGTAATTATCTTAAACCAAGTGCGTTGTTTTTTTTTTCATATAGGGTTATATTAAGTAAATATTTTCAATTCAAAACTGAGAAAGTCTTGAAATTACGAATATCGCAATCTTAAATCAAGTATATGATAATCTTGAAACCAAAACAGTGCATAAATATTATCACCAATAAGAATACCACATAACGACTTAAGCATTTCATAATCTTGACGCAAACAGCTTTAAGAGTATCTGGATAAGTATTCGGCAATTTTAGGTTATATAGTATTTTCCAAAATTCATGTTGTAAAATACCTATGTATAGCCTCAGAATATAAAAATTATAAAAATATGTACTTGTAGTTTTGGACTAGAAGGATATGTTTCGTCCATCCGTCCCCCTTGGTTTATATTCTATTCACAACTAGGTACTTACATAAATACTCGTATATTGCATATCACTTACTTGGTACTTACATAATCACGAACATTTGTATGATGTCCCCACAACCCCAACTCCGGTAAAATTATGAATTTATTAACAAATGACTTTGTGCCATGTAGTGATTTGTCGATGTGCGTAGTGCACAATTCCAAGCTGTTTGTATTCTTGATGGAATAGGAGTTCAGTTGGAAAATATGATATCCTTACTAAAACTTTATGGCCAAGAGTATTGAAATTTTAGTTGTGATGAAAATTATATTCTTAGTCAGAGCATATTTCTTTAAAATAAGTATTGAAATCAAAAGTATATTTTTCTTGGTTCAAATGAACCATAATTTTCCATCAAGAATATTTTCTCAGAGCGTGAACCATCTGTTCTTATCGCTAATATATCTTTACAAGATTATCAGAATTCTTCCTATGTGTGTACGTATCGACGGTCAAACGTGACGGCGGAATAGGCAACGACTCTGTGAACCCGTAGAGGCTCTTCGTCCGATCTAGAAAGAGGATCACGTAGTAAAGTTTCACAAAACTAGTTCATAAACCAATACTTGTATTTTTATAGCTTTAAATGCATTTTATTGCTGCAAAACAAGTTCATAGACCAATACTTGTATTTTTATAGCTTTAAATGCATTTTATTGCCTGCTGTAAGATCAGTGTATTATTTTCCCATAGCATGAAGCTATAGCCTGAGATCTCCTTTCAACCAAGTCATCGGTCTTTATACAATACAACAAATTTTCCACTTTCATAACCTCCCACTCACCAAACCGCCCCAATTTCACCCCCACCTAAAAAAAGTAGAAAATGATCAGAAACACCTTAAAACGAAGTTTGAGTTATTTTTATGGTTTTTGTTCTTTTATTATCGCGCGCCGCCACCGACACTATTCAAAAAACCATACGGGTTTTCCGTCCACGCCACGGCAACAATACTACGTCAAAATTTAATTAAAATCAATTCAATAATTTCGAGTTCATTTCGAGGTAATTTCGAATTACACAATACAGAACGACCTAAAGTAATACTCTTATGTTCTATACATCAGAAAATTGGTTTCTGTAATAGGCAAGGCAATGTTTCGATGGACCTAATAAAGTGTATTGTGTCGCTAGATCTTTCTTTCACAGATCCATGGACAGCTTATTATGGATACAAGAAATTTTTCAGTTTCACAACACCCCAACCACCCCCACCTAAAAAAAGTAGAAAATGATCAGGAACGCCTAAAACGCCTAAAAACGAAGTTTGAGGAATATCTGATATTTCTGTTTTTTGCTTATTACTCCTCTGGCCATGCAGCTATTTTCCAGCATTACCTACAACGACCGCAATTTCATCACAATCCATGCAGCGGTTACTGTGATTACGAGGCTAGAAAAACGCGAACAGAAAAGACGGGCAGACCGACGGAAATGAGTGACGTGGATTTTCTTTATGTAGACATCATAAAACTCCCAAAAAACGTTTTATCTCAGAATCGAAAATTTTCACGACCACATAACTCCCCTTCCCTATCGGTGTGGGAAGTAAAAAAGGCGACAAAGGCAGGTTTTTTATTGAAGAATATTAGAAATTAGAAAGACTAGAAAATATGATACTTCTGAGTAAGTACTTAGTATATTGCAAAAAATAGAAAAACAGATAACTCTCACTTTGAGAAAGGGTAGATAAAAGGTAGCCGTAATTTTAAGGGATAAGGTTTTATTTCTGGGTCACTGAAGCTCAGAGACATATAATCTGTTCTCGCCAAAACTCTCTAGAGGCAATTTTATTCAGACGTACAAGGTCAGGTAATGTAAAAGCAAAGAGATTACATATACAGTGAGGAGGAGGTAAATTTTTCTGGGATGAAATTGTCATCCATCATTATACATTACTCTATTACCATTAAAATACCAGACAGACTATTTTAAGCACACTATGGAGATGACCCCTGTCCATATTGACATGGAACCAATTGTCATTAAATTATTTGCGCATGAGTCATCAAAATTTTTACTAAAATAACATGAACCTCAAGCGACTGTACGTACTGTAGAGCTTTCCTGAATTACCAATATCTTGTGTACATTGCAACTGACTGGCTTTCAGTCTGTATCATATAATACTGAGCCAGTTTTCATAACATGAAAAAATCTATTCATAGATACTGATACTACAGTGTATCACAGTTTCAGCTTCATATTGAATGAAATGGGAATAATTAATGGTGGCAAATTAGTGGAAAGCTTACATTACAACAGAATTTCAGCTTCATGCCTATGATTGATTAGAATGGGCATTATTATTAATTGTAATGTCCACTCGCAGGGAAAATGATTGCTCACAGCTATCGCAGAATTAAAATCAGTGAATGGCTAGGCTTCATATCCCTCTTAATATGAATGCAATCTCCTGTTACTAAGGAAGGTCTTAGAAATAATAGCCATCTAAAATCGTTTCACTGTCGCTCAAAATTTGCGCGAGGTTTTTTTTTACTTAAACAGAGACAAACGCTTAGCCTCTTTTCTCATTTATATACGAGGCGCATCCAGAAAGTAAGGTTTCCTATCGAAAAAATTAAAAACTCAAACTTTCAGGTACATATTCAATGGGAATAAGTACAGCAATGTTTCAGCTATATTTCAACAAAGCCACCATCAGGATTGAGACACTTGACGTGTCGTGGGATCAACTTTTATATCCCTCTTTAGTAGAACTCTGCCGCCTGTGGATGGAACCAGCGTCTTGAGTTCTTCGTCGTTACCAAAGCAGTCACAGGGAGAGGAATTTCTTGGGGTACTTCTTCTTAGGGTGCCATCTTCTTACGAAGGTTGGCGACCATCATGACAATTTTCAATTTATCAACTGCGGCTCTGAATAATTGTGTTGTGGAGCAGTTATACCACTCCCTCAAGTTACGAAATCACGAGGTGCGTCTTCTTCCTACATTGCGTTTGCCATCAATTTTTCCTTGCATCATGGAGAATATGATATCTTTCACCTCTCATTATATGGCCCAGGTATTGTAATTTTCTTATTTTAATTCCTGTGACCAGTTCTTTCGTCTTGAAGAGCTGTCTTAAAACTTCCTCGTTGATAACATGATCTATGTACGATATTCTCAATATTCGCCTATAAAGCCACATTTCAAAAGCTTCTATTCGCTTCATCATGGTTTCTGTTAGTGTGGTTGCCTCTATACCATATAACATGATGGAGAACACATAGCATCACAGCATACGAATCTTGAGTTCCTTGCTCAGAGACTTATTACAGAAAAACTGTTTCATTTTTATGAAGGCATTCCGGGCGATTTCTATCCTTGTTTTTATTTCTACATATGAGTCATTATTACAGTTGATAATTATTCCGAGATATTTGTATTTATATAATATATTATTCTCTCTATTACTGGGTTAGATACCCTCAAGCCAGGATGAATATCATTTTTCTTGGTAAAAACTAGAAATTTTGGTTTATTTATGTTCATGTTCAGCCCATATCGCAAGCAGACGTCATGTACTTTCTGTGTGATTCTTTGTAGGTCTAGTATATCTTCTGCCAACAACACTGTATCGTCTGCGTATCTTAGGTTATTGATAGGGACTCCACCGACAGTTATCCCAGCTGATTCATCTTTTAACGCTTCCTTCATGATAGTCTCCGAGTATAAATTGAAAAGCAACGGAGAAAGTATGCACCCTTGTCGTACTCCCCGTTTGATTTTAATGTCTTCTGATTGTGCGGCCTCTATTTTAATATGCGCTGTTTGCTTGTAATACAAGTTTTCAATAATTCTGATGTCTCGTCTTGGGGTACAAGGAAACGTTAAAATCGCTAGGAGCAAGATCGGGACTGTAGGGTGGATGATCAAACAATTTCCAGCCAGATTCCGTCAAACAACAGGATCATCATTGATAATGGAAGGTCGCCCACTGCGCTCTTCATCATGGGCACGTTGGCAGCATCGGAAAACTGCCTACACCAGCGACTGACCATCTGCTTGCTCATGATGATAGTCCTATAGACCTGACGATGAATTTAAATTGGCGCAATGCTTTGTCCATCCAAAAGCTTTATCACCAACCAAACATCGCAGGCGGCGGGAGAGGGAATAAGATCTTCTATTTTGGCACTGCTACGGCTACTGTCACAAGGCGGGTCTTATTCGGCTGACATATGATTGATGAGTCATAGATCTATTACGCATGCGCAATTGACACGACTAATTACCTTACTGTAAAGGGAAAAACATTGGGAAAACCTACTTTTTGGATGTGCGTTTGACCATTTCTCCAGGGAATGGTTACATGACATGGTTGCCGAAAGGAAAGGTGAAGAAAAAAGCCAATGAGCGTGGAGACTCATCAAACTATGAAACAGTGTAAGGACCGGTTTCTCAATGTCCAGTTAAATATTTATCTGCAAGATAAGAGCAACTGTTAGATAAATTGTTTAAACAACTGAAGGCTAAACTTACGAAGTCACGTAAATATTATCTGACAGTTGTATCCATAGCAACGCTATCTGGCAGATACCTATCTGACTCTTTAACTGGACATTGAAAAACCGGCATCTTTGATCTTCCTTTGATGTCAAAGGCGCCATTTTCGATGACCTTGAATGCTCTCGTTTGACGTTGAAACAGCATATTATGCTGCTGACACTTGTAGTAGAAGAGCTTGACATGACAGGAATACTAACAGCCGAGAGTAACAAATATTCTCAACTAACACCAGACTATAAGCAAGTGACTGTAAAACAGCATATTTTGCGCTTGTGCATACAGGATTGAAATTATGCTATCGCTTCTTGTCAGTTTTGGTATTCTCGGATAACATTACAATATACCGTGACAAGTTAAGATTATCAAAACGTTTTAAATTGAAAACTGTTAATTTTTTAGCGATCTGCCGGTGAAATTATACGCAGTAGCAAACAGGTACATGTTAAAACGCATGTTAAAAAAGCCGTAAAGATAGAAGACGAGGAAGAAGGATTCCTACTGCAGAGTGATCGACCTTACGAAGTATCGGGCGCGTTCTGAAGGCTGTTTATATTCACTTGCACTAGAGCACGTGCAATTTGCGAACATTATTTATAATCGGTCGGAGATATCCTTTAATTTCCGGTAATATATGGGAGAGACGAGTAGCCTGCAACCAGTGTGAAAACCTATAATTTTTAGAAGCAATCCTTTCGCAGGCGCAGTGCGGGATGTTATTACCGCTCTTCAGCTTTTTTAGACTTCTTAACGACGTATGCTGTTTTACTTGGTGTTTGTTTTTGTCACAAGATCAGCTATCAATCAGCTTTGACGAGGAGTTGGACGTATAGGCAAATTACCACAGTAGATGAAGCGAAAATTGATGGAGCTTCCATGTCGTACAAGTTATAACAACATGTCCCGTTCGTTATGGGTTTATGTTGGCGATAGCCGATTATTATACCATACTATAGAACTGTCTAAACATATATATTGTGTCAGTGAAATGTCCCCCCTAGTATTAGACCAGTCTAATAAAAAAAGTGGAAAACATACAGGGTGAGTTTTTAGTACCGGCTCGGCCGATAACTCCACTACTGTAAGGATAGCGAAAAAAGTTATATATAAAAGTTGTAGCCACGGATAGGCTCCTTGCTCAGCAAATATTTAGATTTATACAGGGTGATCCATAACTACGTGGTGATGCAAACATGCATTTTTTTAAATGAGACACCCTATACAGGGTTATTCACGTTATTCGACACGGAGCATTACGGCTAAGGTATTTGATAAAAAATAAAATAATAATTTCGGATGGATAGAGACCCATAAAGATTACATTTTAAAAATATTTTCATGTTATACAGGGTGTCCCAAAAGCACGAAATGTATCAAAGTTATGTTTTTTTAAATGGAACACCCCGTATATTATTGCATATTCAGATTCCTTGGTGAATTCTAGTGTGACTTTATGTATCATACATGGGACTTAAAGTGAACCGTTTAGGTGTAAATCACCATTTTCGGTATAAGTAGATATCAGGAAAAAATTGAATATCGCAGAGATTCTAAAATTTGGGAGGCTGTGACTTTGCCGTATTGCTAAGCATAAAATGCGTCAGCTTTGATGAGACTGTCAAATTTAAATTACGTTTACGCTTGGAGAAATCGGTCGATGAATTAAGGAAACTTCGATCAGCGATAACTTGATTTTTTCAAATGGGAATGCCTAATTTTTTTTATACTGTTAAAAGTAGAATTTGAAAACCTTTCTAATGATATAAGGTTGTGCATATCAATCTCTGGTGCTTTTCATTTAATTTTAAATTTTCAAACAAATCGGCGTTTTTCAATTTGCCTACCTATAACCAACGTAGCAGGCCATGAAATATAAACAAAAACCTGTTCAGGTAGAAGAAAACAACTAACTTAGCTGAAAAATACACACGAACTAGACTAAAGGGACAAGATTATAAAAATTACTCACAACAAACAAAGTCTAACCAGAAACAACGGCGGTAACATATCTTTGGTCAAAGAGAAGCTGGAGTATGGCAGAAATGGATTTTTTCACGGCCTACTAGCTACTGCAATGTACTAGAGATTGGCAATTTCCAAAACCATTAAAAATTTCGAAATAAAGTAAAAACTACTAGAGAATGTTGTAAGCAGTTTATTATTTTCATAATAAAATTTCACATTTAATGTTATAAAAAAGTATGCAATTCTGTCAAAACTCAAGTCAAAAGTGCCGCTGACTGGAGTTCTGAAAATTCTTCAGTACCTATTAGCAAGGTCGCAGAAAACGAAGAATGAATTAAAATTTGTTCAAATTATAAAACATAACCTAAATGGCAGAAAATTTAAATCTGATTTGTCAGCATTCCTTTTTTGCAATATTGCTAACAGATATTGAAAAATAGAAGGGCTCCAGTCAGAGGTATCGACTTCGACGCAAATTAGTACTTTTTTACACCATTACATATGATTGATTGTTGCGTGCTGGAGCAACAGTCGTTGGTTGTTTCTGTTTCATATGAGGGTTTTTGATTGCCTTGGAAATGTTTAACCTCTAGTAAATTGCGGTACCCAGTAGACAGTAAAAATATCTATTACTGCCATACTCCCGCTTCTCTTTGACCTTAGAGATGTTATCGTAGTTGTTTCTGGAAGAGTTGATTTGTTGTAAGGAATTTTTATAATCTTGTCCCTTTAGCCTAGTTAGTGTGCATTTTTCAGCTAAGTTAGTTGTTTTCTTCTAGCTGAACGGATTTTTGTTTATATTTCATGGCCTGCTACGTTGCTTATAGGTAGGAAAACTGAAAATCGCCGATTTGTTTGAAAATTTAAAATTAAATGAAAACTACGAGAGATTGATATTCACAACCTTATATCATTAGAAAGCTTATCAAATTCTACGTTTAACCGTATAAAAAAAATTAGGCATTCCCATTTGAAAAAATAAAGTTATCGCTGATCGAGGTTTCCTTAATTCATCGACCGATTTCTCCAAGCATAAACGTAATTTAAATTCGACAGTCTCATCAAAGCTGATGCATTTTATGCTTAGTAATACGGCAAAGTCACAGCCTTCCATATTTTGTAATCTCTGCGATATTCAATTTTTTCCTGATATCTACTTATACCGAAAATGGTGATTTACACCTTAACGGTTCGCTTTAGGTACCATGTATGATACACAAAGTCACACTAGAATTCACCAAGGAATCTGAATATGCAATAATATACGGGGTCTTCCATTTAAAAAAACATAACTTTCATACATTTCGTGTTTTTGGGACACCCTGTATAACATGCAAATATTTTTAAAATGTAGCCTTTATGGGTCTCTATCCATCCCAAATAATTATTTTCTTTGCTATCAAATACTTTAGCCATAATCCTCCGTGTCGAATAACGTGAATAACCCTGTATATTATTCCATATTCAAATTCTACCAATGATTTCCGATCTTCCAATGTAGGGTATTGTTACATTATACAGGGTATTTCAAAAGTTATGAGTATTTTTATCTCCAAATCGCTGTCAAATGGACGTATTGTATATCAAAAAGTGATGAATCAAAAATCATTTTTTTTTTCACGGATGGATAAAAAATATCATCTTGTTTTAAAATCGGCTATGATGGGTGATGTAGAATGCAAAATCCAGATTTTCTCTTTTTTTCAAATGTAACCCCCAACATTTTATCATACCAAAGAGTTGGTTTTAATATGCTCTTTCATCTTTGTATAGCACTTGTTGTACCTATGTACGTCCATCACTTTCCGAGGTATTTCGATTTTTCGGTAAATTTAAAATATAGCTTCTATTTGTGTACTGAAATTTATTTATTTTGAGAAAGTACTATAGAATTTGTTTTTTATTTGACGAACAACTAAATTATAAGGTCATGATAGTATTTGATGTCAAAACCCTGAATCATCGAGATAATAAAGTATGCTGAGGAAACAATTTTGTAGGCGTGATGCATAATTATCAAGCAGATTTATCAATTATGCTTTTAAAAATTGACGGTTTTCATAACCTGCTCAATAATTCCGTACTGTGTGAAAAACGACCTTCAAAAATTAATTTTTCCATTGAGGGTATTTAGGAGAATCTTTGAGAAATTGCCTACTTGCCTCAAGAATATATCAACTATGAACAGCAATATCCAGGACGGAGGCACTCGAAAACTAAGTCCTTTGAAAGATTGAAGAACCGTTTTATTTGGATCGTGTCGTTTAATATTTCATAGCCTACCTGATAGATATGCATGACGTCTATAAAATAGTTTCCTCAGCACACTTGACCCATATTATCTCGTTTTGACTTGATCAAGTACAACAACACAGCACACATATCTGTCCTTTGATTGGCTGTTCGCCTTTAGGGCACTGACGTTACTGCCCTAGGAGAATTCAAATATTTTCCTTATTTTCACGGCTTTCCTGTGCCCAAAAAATCGGAGAAAAAAATGAGATGCCTTTTATGACCTACTCTATCATATGCAACCAAAAACAAAAATTCATGATACTAGTCAGCGAAGCGCGCAGTTCATCGAATCATGGCCGCGAAAGTCTTACATAATACATAATTATGGAACTTGTCTGTTGCTTGTGCATCGTGTAAAAATGTTTTCTTATAAGTATTTTCTTGTTACAGGTAAGCCTTGTGGGGAATGCATCTTTTTAATACGTAAGTAATTTCCGTTTAGACGCATATTGATAGATTGAAGCAACCATATTCTGAGCTGTTATACGTTCTCTGAAAATATACATACAATTTACAAAATCCCACCAACAAAAACAGGAAACATGGTGTCGAATTCAGGAATACTTGTAACAGTTTTTGTAGTCCGACAATAAATTCATAGAATTTTTCAACCTTGCACTTCGTGAACATTAGCATAACACATAAATCTGCTGCCAGTAGAATCAATGAATGATTTCATGGATTTCTTGGGGAAAATAGTCAAAGTTGCATGTCAAATTTGATGGTGTCAAGATTAAAATATGACATGTCATGCAAATATGGGATCTAAAATAGCTGTAGGGTCCGGTTGCCCATATTGAACTGTTTCCCAAATTGAACCTTTGCCGTTTTTGTTACTTCTCAAAAAACTTGGCAATGTTGCCATCGTGTATTCGACACCACACTTTTGAACCTTCTTGTGACTCTGTTGATATTTAGATTAGGACAACGTAGTACAGATTTGTGAAGTACCTATTTAAGATTTCGACCATGCGGAGTGTAATCTCTATATATAAAAATGAGTCCCTTTTTCCCTTGGTCACGGCATCACGTGAGAACGGCTTTACCAATTTCATCCATCTTTTTTTTATAAGTTTGCTCTTACTTCGTAGAAGGTTCTTACGCGAAGAAATCTAAGGAAAATTATTCAGAACATTAGAAAATTTGAAAAAATGTGAGAAAACTTGACAACTACGAAGGGTGTGTATTGTTAGTGATTTGTTTGATATTGTTGTCATGTATGACGTTGCTGTCAAAAATACCGGTTAGGTGTCAAATGTTTAAACGTCAATTGTGCGTCGTATAAATAATGACAAATGCGTATACAGAGTGTTATAAATTGATAGACCGTAATTCCAAAGGCATATTTATGACTCAAATTCGAATAAAAAAAGCTCATACAGGGTGTCCGTATAATCGACCGACAATGCTTGACAGGTGATAGACCCCACATTTCTATGAACGTTGAGATAGGAACATGAAGCCTTACAATGTTTTATTTTCAAGATACAGGGTGTCAAAATGTTTTCTTTTATTTTCGTTTTTTCTCAATTGTTTCGCAATAAAATGGCACAACGATATAAAATTACGTATCGGGGGTTTTTTAAGGTGAAAAATCCAAATTCAACCATCGTTTTGCTATTATGAATAGAGGACGCCACCCAAGGGACATTGAAAGGATATAAATTATCAAACCCCTTTTCCGGTTTGCTGCATCAATGTATCAAAAAAATCCTCAATATGTTTCACATGAAGAAGGTATGATTTGTTTGAGTCTCTAGAGGTAACTGTTTTCGAGATAATCCTCATTGAAATTTTCAATGCGACTGAATTGTAAATTGCTATCAAAAGAATTATCGGTATTTCCGCACGAATGAAGATCAGGCTTAGGCTCATAGTTTTAAATACCATTTACGAAGTATTCTCAAATTTCAACACCACCTATTTTAAAAACTAGATATATTTGAAACATGTTTTTTGATCTACCTAATATTAATTCGTGCCAGAAAACCAATAATTCTTTGATCACATTTTACAAGCAATTGGGCTGCCTTGGATATTATAGTAAAGGTTATCTCGAAAACTGTTACCTCTAGGGACTTAAACAAAGTTACCTTTTTTTCGTAACACATATTGGGGAAACGATGTTTTTAATATTCAGGTTGATGCTCCAAAACGGAAAAAAGTTTCCTTAACTTAAAAGAGTTCGATGTGCCGTAGGTGACGCCTCTATTCATGTTAGCAAAACAGTGGTTGAATTACCGATACGTAATTTTAGATACGTTGTGCCATTTTATTGCGGAATAATTGAGATAAAACCAAAATAAAAGGAAACATTGACACCCTGTATCTTGAAAATTGAGCATATTAAGGCTTCATGTCCCATCTGAATGTCCATAATAATGTGAAGTCACCCTGAATAAACAATGGATCGACATGTAGCTTGAAAATTCTGGATTTCAAGATATAGGGTGTGAAAGATTGGAAATGAAATTGTTTTTTATCAATGACTTAAACATTAATGAGTCGTTTTTTTAATCTGTAGTCTTTCACTGCATTAAGAAGAAGAAGTCACCATTGACTAGAAGATAATTATTATCCTTTCCAGTGGCGTGTCGGGGGTCGGGGGGCAATCCCACGATTAAAAGATGTACGGCTCTAACTTTGAAAAAATTAAATGCTGTTTTTCAGATTAAACAGATAAAAATACCTTTTCTTTTCTTTAAATGTCACTTCGTATCTCACTTTGTTTTGGAACAAATAAATAAAAACCACTTCATTTCATAGCTACACTTTTTCGACGGGCTATGAAGTGGTTTTTATTTTTTTCCTCCAAAACAAAGTGGGATACGAAGAGACATCAAAAGACAGAAAAGTTGGATTTTCATCTATTTCGTCTGAAAAACAATATTTATTTTTTTTAAGCATACATTATATATTTTCCAAAATTTGACATCATGTATCTTGAATACCAGACTTTAGGCACATGTTTAAGTGAACTTTTCTACTTGAATTTGGGTCGGAAATACGTTCAGAGAAAAAAACGTAAAATTGATTAAAAATACAGGGGAATACAAAAGCGAAGACGTCTTGATTCCACGCATCCTCATGATTTTAAACAACATGCCATTCGACTTTAAGAGATTGCAATTTTCAGTGAGGCTTGCATTTGCATGACGATAACTAAATAGCAAGGACAGTCGTTGAACATTTGTGGGATGAATCTTGATAATGCATGTTTTCCACATGGTCATGTAGCCTGTTCCGTGTTAACAAAATCATCACTATTTATTTATGGGCCCGAAAACGAAACAAAACATGTTGGATATCAAAAAATATGTCAATGATCGCTATGCTCTTCACATAGGTAATTATTATTTGTTGCAGATTTAAATTCAAATTCAATATTCATAGCTAAGACAGGACGGCGTCTGTCGGGTCAGCTAGTATTTTATGAAATTGACAACTATCTGAATGTAGGCCAGAAGGGAACAGGACAGTCCAATGCATCTCAAAGTTCGCAAAGAACTTAAGATGGGACTCGATTTGATCCCTTTGACTGAGGGGCACAATAAGCCTTAAGGCTGCGCGGCAACTATTAGGTTGACTGAACCCTAACCCCTCACTACAAAAAAACCGCTAAAACGAAGTTAAGCCTTATCTTTATCCGATATAACCTAATGAAACCCTATTGCCGGAATAGGAAAAATGAGCGAAATTCAAATTCGAGACAATACTCGTATATAGAGTCCAATCATTTGGTTCACAGAAAAATCGGAAAAATGAAGGGTACCTACCGGCTTGATTCGAACCAGCGTCTCCGGCATTCTAGGCCGACGCGTTACCAACTCTACTACGGTGCCCCGGAATATCGCCGATACACAGCGCCGACGACATGGTATCGAATCCGTCGACCCCCACCACTCCCCCGTATCTCTCTGCGAACCATGTATTTCAGTCATCCAGAGAGATCTGGTGGGCTGTTGGGTGAGTGTGAATCACCCGCCGCTATTTAAACAAGCACCTTCATTCCAATATATAGAGTTTCCATTGATAAAAACTATGACTGGTATGCTGAGATTTCAAGAAATTACGAAATAATTTCAGAATGTGGAGCTTAACTCTGTAACTTATTATTTAAAACTTTTTTTCGTATCTTAAAACAACGGAGTTATCAAACTTTGGAGTATCAGTTAACCACTCTGTTTACTGATATACTTTTAGAGGCATCACATGCTGTTTCGTCAAAAAGATATCTACAATGAGGCTCATGACCTTAGCAGTCGATGCGGTAGACAGTAAAGTAAGATAGCTATAAATACCTCATTATGGTGACACCTAAGCCAATTCCACGCCTATAGAACTACTTGCATGCGAAATGGTCCGACAATGTAGGCAGTTGTCGTCTGTTACATTTCTGCCTCTAGGGCTGTGTAGTAGCCGTTACGGTCCTGCGTTTCGTCCATAAAGCTCGTAGAACGAGGCTGGTTAACGGCCTGTATGATGTAAACGGGCGCTTCATTGAATGCTTGATGGCGCTTTTGTAGCGTTCTTGTTACACCTCTGGTGAATTGTGCTGCCGTTACTGTTCGGGGGTTATTCAGCAGGTGGTGGATTTTATGTGGGAGTGAGATACAATTACGATCGGATTGAATGAAGACAGACGACCGTCGAATGGATTATGGGGTTGAAATCTTTTTGTTTTGTAGGTGGTTTCAAAGTGACGCTTGTCAAATAAAATTTCTTTCGCGAAAAGTCAGACAACTATTGCCTAAATTCAAATATCTTAGACAATTTCTAAACACACGTTGTTTAGAAACATTGTATTATTCTCTTGTGCAGTCCCAACTAAATTATGGCATCTTAGGTTGGGGAGGAGTGCATCAAACTCATTTGAAGAGTATCAGTTCCTTGCAAAAATGTGTTTTGAAGGTTATTTATTATAAAGAACCCACTTACCCCTCAAATAATTTATTTAAAGGATCCCAGAAATTTGATATCCGACAACTATACAGCTATAACATATTGAATTTCGTCCACAAACATAAAAATTACATCAACTTCAATAGCCATGAACATAATACACGAACCAAGAATAGGACCTTAAGACCTCCTATATTTAAGTCAATAGGCCAAAAAAGTTTAATATATTTATGTTGCTGCATATACGATTTACTTCCTGCTTCACTAAAATCCATAAAATCTCATATTGTATACAAAAAAAAGTCAAAAAATGGATAATGGAGACAGAGATATTTTTTCAAATGTTTTTAACACGACTTTGAACTGACACACTTACAAGTTTTCAATATAGTTAGTATCAGTTTTAATATACGTATTGTAAAATATATGTATGTATTATAACCCACGCACAAGGTCACCACCTTCTGTGGGTCAAACAATTTATTTGCCCTGTATTGTTGGTGAATAAATTATTATTATTATTATCACACAGAAAAATCTGTCGTTTTGTCAAAGACTTACGCTTGGATTCAATGGGACGTTACACTCTGCATTCCTCAAATACAGCGATGTTTTATCCAATGGGAAGTGTACAGTTGGTAACGAATTATATCGTATTGTCGATTCAACCACAAGATGTCATTGGATTCCAACGGATGATTCAATCGCAGCCTGTCGTTGAATCGAATCTGTGTTTGGTAATTGATTCTAAAGTACTTTCTTTTCCTTGGACCAACAGATTTTATTGCGAGGACAGCTGATCGATTCGTTTGGATGTTTAATGGTGTGATTTTGTATGAAGTTATAAGCAGCATGATATAAGAATTAGACATAAGCCTGCACCAGTTGTTGCGTTTTTACCTGAAATATAACTGTCTGACTAATCTAAATACTTACATTCAAATTGGGTGTTAGCTCTTCTAAGCCCCAATTTCTCAGTAGGTCCTCCATTTAATATATAACTGGACCCATTTAAATCATACAATTGCTGATACAAAAAGCAAAAGCACGAGATGACCCAACACGGCTAACACCGAAACAACACAACGAAACAACCTCGTCCATGTTGGTGGGTTGACGCCGATAATAACACTAAGATGATCCCCCTGGTCTTTCTTGTTACGTTGCTTGAATCGGGACATCAGTCTCGCCGAATACTGATTATAGTTCAGCGAACAACAAGGGCCATTGAATCCGATATATGATGTTATTGTTACGAATACTACTTACCAATTTCTTTAACAGCATATAGACAATGTTTTGAACGCATGGGTTACTGTTCGCGTAATAGTTACCTTTTGAAACAAAATTAATTTTTATCAGATGAATTATCACGAACTGCTGTTGCAGTAATAATTTTTGTACATCGAAACATTTTATGCTTTGCTTAAATGAAACATAGGGTAAATTTCGAAAACAAAAGGATGTTTTGATTGCATTATATGTCAATACTGGTATTAGAAATTATTTTAAATTTATTGGCATACCTGTGATTACTTCGAATATAAGGATTGGATTCTTTTAATGACATGGATTTGAAACAACTGTAAATATATTTAAAGCGATGGAAAAAACATTCAAATACTAACAATTAATTGGAAACACAACAGTATTTTTTTCTGTGCAATGGAGTTGACGCGAAGTTTAACAAAACATCAAGGCGTCCCAAATAAACGGTATATGTTCAGCTTTATCAGATTCGAAATTTTGATCTGCATCAAACCAGAAACGGATTGCTTCTTGTGTAGCTTCTAATTTTGATCTTAATTTGTAGCCTTTCCATCAACTCAAACTATACAGAAAAGAAAACTTTGAAACAATATTCGTTTTCATATTCCTTTAGCAACCATACTAACATTATTTCCTTCTTTCTTTTATATGTAAGAACACCATAAACAATACCACCCCAAGAAGGCAGGGTGTGGCGGGGTATAGGCGTACATTACAAAATTATAATACTTCACAAAATTTCGAATATTTCATCTTCTAAACCCACTAACAATCTTAACCAGCACTATCATCTCACTCTTTCATATCTGAACTGGATCGTACAGCTGGCATGGTGTGTAGCTAGACTCAATCAAAGATGGGCGCCAGTTAATATCAATGGACTAGTATCATGGGTTTGAAAACAATGATTAAATCATTATACCCTCTTAGTGTATACAAAAATGGGTGTACTGTTGCAGTTCGTTACTCTCTGCATCGTTTTGTTCACTAGTAATTCCATTTTAAAATTAAAAAAAAAAGAAATTTGAATTTATCCAATCGGTGCGATGCGCGCCATACAACAGCAGTGCATTGTTGTCTCGTCAACTTCCAAATGGCGGTATTGACGCAATTTTCACGGCGTCGAAACTGAATGCCCGTGCGCTCGGTGCAATTCAGTCAACCACCCAAGCGCTAACCGCGCACAAGGCTGCTGCTGCCCCACTATCGAAGGCAGACGCTGTTCATCGCGCAGCCACGTGGGTCCCCTTTTTTGCCACTTACTCAGGCTCACGGATCTGGACCAGCTAACATAGATCTTTTTTCTCATCAACATTAAGAAAGTCTACTGTTAGAATCAAAATAACCCAGATCGACCCGTGAAAACGCGCCTTTAGGAGACTGTCGATCTTATAGGGGGCAGAGTGAGTAGTCAGGAAAAGATCCAGCAGGCTAGTGGAGTGAGAGGATACACTAGGAAAAAAAGTGGGATGCGAATTTCAGAATAATTCCTTTTGATATCGGCTTCACATTCCGAAACTTAAGTGCGATTTTTTTTTCGGGATTCGTCCTGGGAGGTGTTGCATTTAAAAACATAACTTTAATGTGGCACGCTTTTATTAGACATCCTGTATAAAATTTTTTATTTTTAAAATGTAGTCCAACTCTACATACACTCGCAAAGTTAATTTTCTGAAAAGTGGTATGGTTTAGTCACAATAGTCCGAGGCGTTGAGCTTGACTCACCCTGTATATGGCGCAGAGTAAAAGTTCATCTGTTGAAGTTTTTCGAAAAGCGTATCGTTTCCAGAATCGTTGAGATGAAGATCGTTGTAGCAGAAAATCCTATGATTGAAACAATACTAAAAGCATCATTTTAACAAACTCATAAATGCCAAAATCGCTACGATTATTGCAGTATTCCCTATTTTTCCCAATTTCTGCATAAAGGTTCCATGATAGCTGTAATCCTTTCTATACCTTTCGTAGGACATAGGTTGGCCTTCTGGTTGGTGTCGGGTGTCCACAAATGCAACCACCCGGTATGGATCGATCCTTTTCACCATATCCCAAATCGCTGTCTTTAGAAAACGAGACCATATAATATTAACTGAAGAGAGGAGAGAGACGTTGGGTTGAGTCAAACTAAAAAACCGTCTCGCCGATAGGCCAGTCAAAAAGTGTTCATTTAGTTATAACACTTGTATTTACAGTAATATTATTAATTAGATTAATATTTTGTACCCTTGTCAAGGTATTTATTAGTCGGTATGAAATGGTGGAATGGAATGGAGAAGTATAGCATTTGTTTTTTAAAATTCACGAATCGGAGACGACGCGACGCCTTCAAATTTTCTATAACCAAGAATCAAATGTATTTGATGTGAGGGAACCATCGTATATTTATTATAAATTTTGACACAGTATTACTACCGTGTCGAGGATGGAAAATGCGTATGGTTTTTATAAATCGTGCCAGTAGCGGCGCAGAAATAATAAAAAAACTGAAAATATAAAAACAGCTCAAACTTCGTTTTTAAGTGTTTTAGAAGTTCCTGATCATTTTCTGAGTTTTTTTGGGTGGGGGCGAAATTGGTGTGGTTGGGGGGTGGGGGGATGAGAAACTGAAAAATTTGCTGATTTCATAATAGGCTGTCCACTGACCTGTGAAGGAAAATCTAGCGACATAAATCACCTTTTTAGATCCATCTGAACATTGCCTTGCCTATTACAGAAACCAAAGGACTTACAATTTTTTTCTGGTGTAAACATACAAGTGTTGCTTTAGATCGTTCTATATTATGTAACGAAGAAACTGTTGAATTAATTTTAATGAAATTTTGACACAGTATTACTACCGTGGCAAGGATGGAAAATGCGTATGGTTTTTATAAATCGTGCCAATGGCGGCGCAGAAACAATAAAAAAACTAAAAATATAAAAACAGCTCAAACTTCGTTTTTTAAGTGTTTGAGAGGTTCCTGATCATTTACTGAGTTTTTTTTGGGTGGGGGTGAAATTCGGGTAGTTGGGGGTGGGGGGTCGAAAAACTGAAAAATTTGCTGTATTCATAATAGGCTGTCCGCTGACCTGTGAAGGAAGACCTAGCGACATAAATCACCTTTTTAGGTTCATCTGAACATTGCCTTGCCTATTACCGAAACTAAGGGACTTAGAATTTTCTGTATACATACGAGTATTTATTGCTTTAGATCGTTTTGTATTTTGTAACGTGGAAACTATTAAATTGATTCTAATGAAATTTTGACAAATTATTATTACTGTGGTGTTGATGGAAAACGCGTATGCTTGTTAGAAATCGTGTCAGTGGCAGCATAGCAATAATCAAAAAACTAAAAATATGAAAACAGCTCAAACTTCGTTTTTAGATGTTTTAGGGGTTCCTGACCGTTTTGTACCTTTTTTGGGTGGGGGTGAAATTGGGGTTGTTGGGGGGGGGGGGGTGGATTGTAAAACTGAAAAGTTTGTATTATTGATAATAGGCTGTTCATTGACCTGTGCAGGAAAGACCTAGCGGCATATGACACTTTGGGGGGGGGGTACTGGCGATGATTTTGTTGCAAGGGGGATCTCAGACTAAAGCTCCATGCTATGGGAAAATAATAAACTGGTATCACCGTAATGTGTGGGAAGTACTGAGTCAATCAACTTGAATTCATTTTTTTATTTCATCCTGGATCGCTTTCGCCTGTGCTATAGGGGGTATAGCCGTTCGTCTCGTTGCCGGGCAGGCACACTCCAAACCGAATGGAAAAATCCCGCCGTCCGCCGTCTTGCAGTGCCGCGTCGGTCGGTCGCATAGCGTCACGGCTTGGCCGCTGAAAAGAATCAAAGGGCCCCTGCACCTGCCTCGTGGGTCTTGGTCACGGCGAGACGTCTGTACACTAAACACCACCTTCCCCTTTTGATTCCCGTTTCAACAACAGCTTTTGCAGCACGCGAACGCCAGACACATGTTCAATGCTGATCGGCTGTTGTTTACATTTTTGTATTCTTCCATATCAGGGAGGGTTCGGACTCGAGTTCGTTTTTCAGGGATATCTTAGGATTACATAGTCAAGGATATGTTGGAATAGAGTAATGCTTATTATTTTTAGAAACGCACAATTGTTTTAATATGATGGATGTCAATTTTTCCGTTAATAAACATCAAAATACATTGACGAGTGCAGTCGCACTGTGAGTGGAGATTAAGTAAATGTATAATCATAGAATGAATGATAATGATGATAATAATAGTACGTAAACCCTAAAAATATTATAAAAATAAATTTTCAAATGATAGTTTAGAATACAAAATAACACACACCCACGCACAAATTAGCCTATTATTAAAAATTCGCAGAAATACTGAATTTAGATGAGGAACAGCACTTATTCACTGTAACATTCAACTAATCTATATATACATTGAATCACTCATATATTCTATGTTCAATATTAGATGTTTTAATTTCTGTTTTAATTTCCTCGACAAAGAAGGGGTAAGTTATTAGGATCGGCTGGTTTTCGCAAATTTTACAGAAATCATTTCCAAGCTAATATCACCTCCTAACTAATTTTCTGAAAAGAAAATGCCATGTTAAATTATAATTTTTCCGATAACCCCCACCACCCTCACCATTAAATCATAGATTTGCACCAAAAGTGGACCAAAAGATAGAGAACAAAAAAACCTCTCTTTATAGCAGTAAAGTTTGAAATCACATATTTGGATCATTTTGCTTCCCACACCGATAGGTGAGGGGAGTATTGTGATCGCGAAAATTTTCGATTTCGAGAAAATACGTTTTTTGGGCGTTTTATGTTGTCTACATAACAAACATCCACGTCACTCATTTCCGTCGGTCTGTCGCCTATAGCTTTATGCTATGGGAAAATAATAAACGGGTATCACGGTAATGTGTGGGAAGTACTGAGTCAGTCAACTTGACTTCATTTTTTTGTGACAGTTACTGCCATTTCGAAAATCTGCTACTATTTATGAATTTTTATTACGCCATTTTGAAAATTTTGCGGCATGCGCGGTAGCGTTTTCAACATGAGAAAATGTGTGCTATTTATTGTGGTAGCATTAGAATTTCTCAATTCGAGTTACCCCCACCTCCACCCATTTTTCATCATCGCAGCAGGACCAAAAACTAGATTTCTGTTCGACGAAAATCGGAAAACTTTAGTTTTTTGATGTCCTGTGGCTGTACGTCCTCACCTGTCGGTATCGGTGTGGGAAGTAAAAATGGCGACATTCACACCAACGACAAGATATTGCAATACTATTTGAATATAACTCAGTGAAAAAGTTATTTATTAAATGTACATGATTGCATGAAATAGGATATTGCAATACTATTTGAATATCACTCGGTGAAAAAGTTATTATTTTAAATGTACATGATTGCATGAAATAGGATTATCCAAATTTTACTGTGCAAGAAGCTGTGTCGACCGATCTTCCCGAATGACTGGAGAGAGGGAAGTCCTAAATTATTACAGGAGAGAAAGGCTGCAGGTGAAGTGAAACCTCCCAAGAAAAAGTCCAGGCAGACCATTCAAAGTCCTTTTTAAAAACACCATAAGTGTAATTCGAAGAACAGTGCACTCATTATATTTTAAAAAAGACATATCGATACTTGATGAGATGTTAATGGATCTTGGCCACGATGACACTATTCTGTTGATAACCAGACCACTTTTATGGATCTTTTTTAAGAAATATGGGTTTTGCCTCGGAAAAGCTTATAACCGTAACGCACTTTTACTGGGAAACAATGAAACTGTTTGCTGGAGACAATAATACTTGAGAAGTATAAAGCAGTACCTAAGAGAGCAAAATAAAATCTTTCATCTTTATGAGACGTGGATTAATGACGGCTATATAATATTTTGTAGTACCTACCAAAAATGTGGCAAGACAAAAATATAAGCAGTTCTCGCCAAGCTTTCATCGAAGGCCTGTTAACAGTATACCTGCAGAAAAAGGAACAAAGCTAATAATCGTCCATCTTGAAGACGAAGAGGAATCTCTTAAAAACGGTTTGTTAACTTTTCAGTCGTTCCATAGGGGAGATTACCACAAGGACATGAATTTTGATGTTTTTGAAGACAATTTTGGTGAAAAAAGTAAAATATCTTCAGGCTGGAGGTTATGGATAACGCAAGCTATCATTCATGACGAGACTCCAACTTTATCTTAAAAAAAAAACAAGAAATTATCGGCTAGTTAACCTCCAAAAATATTGAATTTGAATATAATTTGGTAAAATTTTCGCGATCACAATACTGCTCTCACCTTTCGGTGTGGGAAGTAAAACGCTCCAATTTTCTTATAAGTTGTTATCATTGTACACCTTAACTAAGTCATATTGCCAGCAAAATATTGTTACGTTTTCATCACAGAACACCGAAAAAAGAATAGGTTATGGCCTATATCCGAGGTGCAAAAGATATGTTGTTGGTTTTGAAATCAATAAGTTGAAAATGTGCTATAGGCTACCAGATACATGTTTTAGAAACTTGGTCCTCTCCGCAAAAAAAAACTGATATTTTACTCATCAGTAACATATAACATATTCTTATATGTTCCTTTACTCTTACTTTTGTTGTTACCAAGAATGTGTGCGAAGTACTGAATCAAGCTAATGCCCATTTGCACCAACTCTTCTAAGGAAGCCTTAAATCCTTAGCATCCTTAAATCATGCTTATGTAGAATATTTCATTGCACCAACATTTAAGGAATACTCGTCTCCTTAAACCGTCCTTTATAAAGTGCTCGATTTTAGCGGCTTAAACACGGCTTAACTGCTTTTTGCATTTAATTATCGCATCATTGTGATCTGGTGCTGTCTTTTTATCGTGATTATGAAAGATTTCGATTTTTTGGATGATGATATGGAAGTTGTCGATATCGTGGAGTGTGGAGTATGGAATTCCTAGGCGTATTTACCACAGGCCAAATTACTTTGAGGAGCTGGATGAATTAAGCTTTATCAAAAGGTTTAGGTTTTAGGCAAAAATACTGTGGCATCTATATCTTGTTTGCATTCACTCATTTTTCTTTTTTTTGAAATATATATTATATTCCAATGTACAAAAACGGTGAGGTTTAAGGTTAACTTCAATACTTTAAACTTCAACCTCCAATCCAACCCAAGAAACCACAGAATTTAACAAGAAGTAATGCTGAACGCGAACACAATACACAAAATAGGAGTGACAAAACACAAAATAGGCGTGACAGAACCAGCGTTGCCACACATAACAAGTACTTAACTAAGTAAGGTTAGATTGACGTCCGTGCAAACGATTGGAACTTTAAGGTCATCTTAAATGTTGAGGTTTCCTTTGTTAATCGTTCCTTAAGTGAAAGTTGGTGCAACTGGGCATAAATGACGGCGTTTTTAATTTTTTGCCCTTTGTCCTACAAAATTTTAGTGCTATACAATGATCGGCCATTTTCTCCCAGACCCTGAATTTCTTGTGACAACCCTGTAGTCTTTACTTACCGTGCCTTAAATTATTATTATTGTTATCGACAACAAAACAAATATTTGTTTTTGTGTTTAAACATTTTAAAAGCAGTTCATGTTTTCCAGCCGTGTTGTACCTTGTCCCAAAGCTTGAGGTTGATTCAGCTTTGGAACTCCGATAGGACATTGTTGTTTATCTAGTTTGGCGGGAAAGCGGCAGAGTACCTACCATAAGCGGCATGGTGGGGCGTCTTGCGACGTAGTATCTCATAGCGTAGTACTTTGGGTCGTTGATCGCCTCTCTTTCCCGCTCTCTTTTTCTCTCTCTCTCTCTTCTCTCTCTCCCTCTCGCGTTGTTTGTGTGTGGTTTGTAGTAACTGCGTAGTAGTCTGGTGAGGCGTGTTGCTGCGTTGCCAAGTCTCATCTTAAGTCATTCAACATGTGCGCCGTCCATTGACGGTTCCGTCTGTTTTTCTCATAGGAATAAGAAGCGCTTCCAGTGCAAGAAAAACTGATCTTTAGTTAACTACTAGGTCGACGTTCCTAGTTAAAAAATCTTTAGGCGTAGTCATGAAATCCAAGTGAAACCAACAAATTGACGAACCGTTCCCAATTTAAGTATAATATAAGTTAAGTTATACAACGTCCCCCTCTCCTTAAAATCTCGTAGCTTAGTTATTTTCCGTGAAATAGTCAGTTTTCTTTATAAACAACAAGGATTGAGTCGAAGATCACTATTTAAGTGAACTCCTCCTTGAGGTTTTCCGGTACAGTATAGTTTAAGTATGTATGTTTTTTCTGTAAGTCATCTAAAACTTACTGGGAACTAAGATTATTATTATTATCTTGATTTTCCAAGTTTATCTCGCATGACTGCGGTAGCAACAAATGTTGACGGGCTGTGCCAAGTCACCATCTGAATTTAGGAAGGATCGTAAATATTACAGGTCTTCAGACTTTTGGAATATTTTGTGTAACCTTTCGTCCAGGCCTAACTGTTGTAGGTGTGGTGTAAATGTGTTTGGTGTAAGGCCTGAGACCGACATAATTAGGGGGATAACAGTAACTTTGTTTTGAGTCGTTTTATTTCTATCGCAAGGCAGTGTCCAGTATAGTTTGTATTGATTATTTCCGAGTACTGATGTCGGTGTGTAGTTGTAATACTGTATGTGTGTTTCCATGGAGTGTTCTTTGTGACCAGGTGTTTATTTTTTCTTGTTGTAATTATTGTATGTGATGGTGTTCATCTGCTGCGTAGTATGCGTTTATTATTGTTATTATTGTTTATCAGCCATCAGTAAAATAATACTCCTAGTGTAACTGTATAACTATATAGAGGGGTAAATAAACATCTTCAGTGCAATGCTGAAAGTGAAGAAAGATATCTTTCGTGGGGTAAATCTCAAAATTAACCTATGAAGTCCTTTGCTACAATATTTTTCTCATTTTATCGCAGGTCAACGAAAAAAACTGATCGATTGAACACAACGCAAATATTTAATTCATTCACAAATAAGGTTTTCAGATTGATAGACAGACAGAGCTAGTACATTAGGTTTATAGATTTGTAAGGTCCGCTGCCAAACCTACTCACATTAATTTGAATATGATAAACGAAAGAAATGGTGTATATCATATTATATAACAAAACCATCTTTAACAACTAATTTGATACAACGAAAAACAGTGAATTGTGAAGCATGTACTATGACCAATATGGCAACATAAGAATCTGATATCTGACTACGAAGTTTGTCTTTACCCCCTCTATTATATGTTTCCTGCATAGACCAACAGTTGTGGGAAATAAAAAATGACTCAGTTGCGCTGTGCCGGTAAGCGCTAACCAAATAATTATATATTTGATATATAATTTGTTTAAAATATTGAGCCTTATTTTTTACGTGTCTTTATTCTTAAAGGGGTGATACACGTACGAACTTTAAGTACGCGGTTTTTAAGTTCGCGAACTTACTCGGCTCGACGCGGTGACACACGTGAAGCTGAAATCACTCATTTTGTTAATTTTTCTAAATAAATAAAACTTTTAACAAATGCAAAACACAACAAGCGTTGCGTATCGATGGCCTGCCAAAAAAAAGTGGTGGCTCGCGGGTCGCAGTACGAGCTGAGACCAGCTACGAGCAACATTTCAAACCATTTGGCTCGCCGGCGGTTTGTGCGACGGTTTTAAAGTACGCGTACTTACGGTGACACACAGGCGAGAAAGGTCGTCGAGCCATAAGTACGCGTACTTGCTCGTACGTGTATCACCCCTTTTAAAGATCAGTGTTACATTAACCAACAATTTTTTCAATTAAAGCCTCTAAAGTGGTCCACTAATAGTGGACAGATCTAACTTTCACGTATAAAACACTGAAAAATAGAATAAATAGCATAGGCTTGGCGCTGGTTATAGCGGGGGATAATTTTTATTTGCACAAAGGGAAAATAATAAAGAGAGGTTTAGTAACCTCTGCTTGATAAAAACAGCTGTATTATTAGCCCTTTTTTTTCTCAAATATCGCGTGCACCAGAATTGGACTCATTCAATAGGGTTCAGTGACCTTTTGTCCTTGTTCTTTCTACGCTAGTAGACGGAGAAAGTAGCTCATAAAAAAATATTTGACCTTAAACAGGTTTGGACTTTCATACGATACCTACGTTGTGAAAAGCCATACCACCCACTCCCGTCGTTTTGCCCATTTTTTGTCTGTTTATCTATCGTTTGTGTCTGGTAACTTTTGTTGTTTCTGTGAATCGGAAATAAGGGTTGAATCTTTGTTTCTATCACATTATGTTACTACTCCAACGTGGCAAAAACACGTGGAATGGGAATTAAAAAAAAGCACTCTTTTTTACATTGTATATAGCAACAAGCAAGCTTTGTACTAGTTCTTAATGGTGGATCGGTTGGCGTCAGGGAGATTATAAAATGCGGGAGGCTCATTAAAGAGGCAGCTTTTTATTTAAGCTCTTTAGGTGTCTAAAAAGCTTGAATGATATGGAGGTCGAAGTTGGAAGGGTTGGAGGATTTGACAACTCCAAATTATTTTCTATCCAAAGCGAGTACCTGGTATATAGTTCCTATCCCATCCAAATTCTCTTTCATTTTTCTTCAGGGAGAGAGCGACAGGACACTAATTTTAATTATCCGTGAAATTGTTTGATATCTACATACCTTGTTACATACTTATCTTTGACAAACGTATCACCTGCAAGCTGTCTAATGTCATTGGCAATGAGATATTGTTATTATTGCGGTGGGACCTACAAAATGTGTCTAGTAGAAAAAGTGTGAGAGGTTCCAAACGTACTACGTCTAAAATAACGTATTCTTTGTTGAAGATTTATGATGCAATCATTTTTCACTGTGCCCTTAATTATTCGAGTTTTTGGGTATTTTTAAAAACTTTCCATGGTTGTCAGAGTTTTTCATTTAAGTAATCTGATAATTCGTTTGACATACCGAACCAATCTACGCGAAACTATTTTTTCTGTGGACAAAGACTAATAGCTTTCTTATAGTTGAAGAAACATTTTTTAAATTTCTAAAAATAATCATGGATTAACCTAGAAGTATTTTTCTCAATTTGAACACTAACATGTTTGTCAAATCTTGTGTACACCTTTTTTGTGCTGTAGTAGTTTTTAGCAGTGAATTTCTCGAAGGACACTGTACACAGCGTTTTTTTTTTGCCCTTCTCCCCAACTACCGTGCCGACTCTGGCTTTGGTGCATAGCCATACACAGCAGATGCCGCCCGTGGTGGTGCATTCCTCGGCCAACGGATATGCATCTTTGTTTTCTGTTGTTTTGTACTCGGAACGGAACGGAAGATTAAGACGTTTTTGATTTTTCCACGGATGACGCTTAGAAAAAAATTGCGTCAAGTTGTTTGCTTTACCGAGTTAAATAGACGTTTTAATTGGAAAGTTCATTCACTATACCTATAAAAAAGACTTTAATCTACCCTAAAAGATTCATGAACTTGCTATGCTAGTACCACACACCTCCCAAGTTATGTTATGTGTAAAAAAGGCAGCCCAAGACCAAGAAAACCAAAACGGTGAAAAACGCCGATAAAGTGATTGAGATTTTTTTACTATCACGATAATGCTCCGGCTTACAGATCAGCGATTTGTGAACAATTGAAGAATTGGGTGTGGAAATTATCGTTCATCCCCCAACTCTACCGAGCTTGCCTGACTTTCACTTTTGTCCTGAAGTTAAAAAAATGAATCTAAGTTGTTTGACTCGGTACCTCCCACACATTACGGTGATACCAGTTTATTATTTTCACATGTACCATGAAGCTAGAGTTTGACATCCCCTTGCAACCAAATCATCGTCCGCTCAACCAAAAAAAAGTATGTCATGCCGCTAGGTCTTTCTTTCACAGATCAATGGACACCCTATTATAAATACAGCAGTTTTTGAAGTTTCATAACCCCCCACCCTCAACCACCCCAATTTCACAACCACCCAAGAAAAAAGAAAATTATCAGGAACCCCTAAAATGCCTAAAAACGAAGTTTTAGTTTCCACGTTACATGATGCAGAATGATCAGAAGAAATAAACGTATGTATATGTTACGGTTAAAGTGTTTACTTTGATAGATTATACACTAGCTGGATATTATACAAACTATACAAATGTCTGGTTATTTTGATAACATTTGCATACTAACCAAAGAGTTGGTTATTATGTATTACTAGAGATATTAGGTGCATACCTTATCCAAATGATGTGGATAGTTTGTAAACTGACCAGAAACACTAGGCCTTTACGGAAACTATGATCGGGTTAATCCGATCAGTTGGATCACTGATCCTGACGTTCGGAAAGTGATCTGGGATCGGTAAGAAACAGGGTAGTTCACTCTTGTACAGTAAGTGATTGTGATCGAATGATTCAGATCAGTAGCTGCTTTACTTTACCATTTGTTTTTTATTGTTAAACCAACTTTTTCGTCGTTCGATGCCCGTTAAATTCATGGAATCATAAATGCCACTTGACAGCCGTTTGACATATAACTGATCTATCCGGATCCAGATCAGTGTTTCCGTAAAGGCCTACTGGTTAATATGTGTGATACCTTTGTGGTCTATACTTTTGCGGCATATCTTGTACAGTTTGTAAGCTAGCTGGATAGTATACAAACCAACTAATATTCATAGCTATTTTAGTAGGAATATGATTTTCCATCAAAATAACCAGACATTTGGATAGTTTGAATAATATCCAGCTAGTGTATAAACTATCAAAGTAAACACTTTAACCGTAATATACACATCAGAAAATTCTAAGACCCTTGGTTTCTGTAATAGGCAACGCAATGTTCGGATGGACCTAAAAAAGTGTATTATGACGCTAGGTCTTATTTTCACAGGCCGGTGGACAGTCTATTATCAATACAACAAAATTTTCAGTTTTACAATTAAAAAAAAAAATAGAAAAGATCAGGAACTCCTGAAACGCCTAAAAACGAAGTTTGAGAAATATTTGAAATTTTTTGTTTTTTTTTTAATTAGTCCCCCCATGTACCGATTTTCAAAATATAGGAACATTACCTACTACGACCCCATAGCATATCGCTTCCCAAATTTCATTATAATCCATGCAGCGGTTACTGAGATTACGAGGCTAGAAAGACGCCAACAGAAATAAGTGACGTGGATTTTCGTTATGTCATAAAATGCCCAACAACAACGCTATGATAGGTATACTAGGTTAAAAAAAATGGTTTCTCAGAAGCTTATGACAGGTGGATGAAGTGATGGGATGAATGTATTGAACAGAATGGAGAGTACTTTGAAGGATAGCTGTTGAACATTTTTGTTAATTAAATATCTCATTGTTATATTATTGTACTAGTCTCGTTAAATTCTGGCACATCCACGTAGACTTTTGAGTTTTGGAGAAACGAAATCTGGCAATCTGGTGGAGATGGGCGGCGCGGCCGGCGCTGCTTCTGGGATCAAGGGCGGGTGGCGGTGTGTGCCCCGGACAAGGGGCAGAGCGGAAGGGAGGGGATGACGGAGGGGCGAGGGGCGGTCACCGCCACCGCCGCCTGCTCCGGCTGCTGGAATGCGGCCGGCACCGAGGCCGTCAACTGCCGAGCCGACGCCGACGACCAACGCACGACGGCGACGGCGACGACCGATGCCCCGCGCGTACCGGTGACAACCTCCACGACATGCACCAGAAGGGTTGTTAACCGTTTTCATTTTTTTGTTTTGTTTAGGGAAATTTATATATTTTTTTAAACAGGGTCAATAGTGCCTTTATAAAAAAACGGTGTCAAGTTGATTGATTCATCATCAGTTTCTTGCATCTCCCTCCGTAGGAACTAGGACGAAACATTTTTTATTCGGCCCGGTCAAACAATCGGCGTTCTAGAACGCGGCGTTACGGCGTTCTCTAAAGGGCCCCACAGACATCGTTCTTTTTCATCAGGTTTGCACGACGTGCCAACCGATGTCGGTTAAACCGATGGAACGATACCTCCACACACTGTTCGGTTTTCTTTCAGTTTCTCGCAAATTTTTGGTCCGTTAACATGAATAATACTTTAGCATTGGCGACGGCTTTAGCTATTAAAGTGAAATACAGCAAGAAAAAACGTTCTAAATGGGTGAAACAGTGGCTTTTAAAAGGAGACCAATTCTCCCATATAAATCTATTAGAAGAATTGCGTCTGGAACCCGGGGGATTGGTACAATTATTTGAGGATGGATGAAGAAACATACTTAGAATTACTTAATTCAGTAGCACCTCTAATAAAAAAAACAGGATACTTGGATGAGTCAAAGTATTTCCCCTCATGAACGTCTGACAGCACATTTTTGGTAGGTGTCGCTAACGCTTACTCGAAGGCAATTTCAGAACGACACTACAAAATCCCGTCGTGATTGCACGATGAACGACCACACATGTACCGAGTTGCACGATGGCGTTCGAAACTGACGGGTAAAATCAAGCTCGGACAGATTTTTGGGAACGACGGTCAACACGACGGTTTTTCGGCACACACGGACCGAAATGAGTGTGATCGGTTGGCACGTCGTGCAACCTGATTAAAAAGAACGATGTCTGTGGGGCCCTTAACAGTACAATGGAACGGTGTAACGCGGCGTTCTAGAACGCCGTAACGAGCTCATCTACGTGTCAATCACTTGACATCTTGACAAAAAATGGCGCTTTTGCTCATCCCGTTTGGTACAAACACCGTAATGCGCTAACGCGGCGCTAGAGAACACCGTACCGCCGCGTTCTAGAACGCCCTCTGTTTGAGCGTGCCTTTAAACTGGACGATGCGAAACGATCAGGGACCCCCAAATCGTCTAAAAACGGAGCTTGAGCTGTTTTTGTATTTTTAGTTTCTCTTTATTGTTGTGCCGCCACGATTTCTAAAACCATACGAGTTTTCCAACCCCGCCACGGGAATAATACTGAGTCGAAATTTCATTAAAATCAATTTCAGTTTACATAATACAGAACGATCTAAGGGAATACTCGTATGTCATACATCAGAAAGAATCCCTTGGTTTATTTAATCGGCAAGGCAATGTTCGGATGGATCAAAAAAGTATATTATGCTGCTAGGTCATTCTTTCACAGGTCATTCGACTTTCGAATACAAAACGTTTTGCAGCTTTCAACCCCCTACCCCCCAACCACCCCAATTTCACCCCCACCTAAAAAGTAGAAAATGATCGGGAATCTATAAAATAGTATTTTGCTTATTATTCCGTCGTCCATGTACTGATTTTCAAAATAATTATAGCAGCATTACCTACTAGACTCCACAGCATCTCGGTACCCAAAGCTAGACAAAACGCCAACAAACAGGCAGATTGATTAGTTTAATCGTGTTTGATACATCAAGGACAGTCCTGTTGAAAATTCGGTCCAGAGTGGTGGGGACAAAGACGAAGGTCCGGGTTGTAGCTTGTAGCCTCTCTTCCATCTATCGCTATTGTAGGAGACAGGTTGCTTCTGGTCATGGATAAGGCTCAGTTCATTTCTATTGGCTTTCCTGTCCCCTTAGGCTGTTTCCACCCAATATTTTTGATTAATCTTCCCTCATCCATTCGTTTTAAATGACCTAACCATTGTAACCGTCGTGCTTTTATCTTTTGGCTTACCGGCGCCTCACCAAACAGCCCATATAATGCTTCATTTGT
Organism: Callosobruchus maculatus; assembly: GCA_951848785.1. Taxonomy (NCBI): domain Eukaryota; kingdom Metazoa; phylum Arthropoda; class Insecta; order Coleoptera; family Chrysomelidae; genus Callosobruchus; species Callosobruchus maculatus. The sequence continues at coordinate 1,712,305 of CATOUR010000042.1, read as the reverse complement.
TCGGCGCATCCAAATATCTCCATCAAGCTTCTTTCCTCCCAGAATTCGTCTCAAAATTTTTCTCTCCCAAACATCCAATTTTGCCTGACCACTTTCTTTCATTACCCAAGTTTCACACCCATACATCATTGTTGGTCTTAAAATTGTTTTATGTAGCCTGAGCTTTGCATTCCTCGATATGTTCTTCGACCTTAGTATCTGACTCATTGACCCTAGACATCTGCTGCTTTTAGCTATTCTCAGACAACTATGCAACTATGATCTAGTAGACAACCCAGATACATAATTTTCAACTGCTTCGAATTCCATTATCTGTCCTTCCCTTATAATGTACAATTAAATTATCGTATATGTCGAATGTCTTTTGCAGCTTCATATAATTATTTGATCTTGTTTACAGACAGCCCCATGCAACTAGCTGCTATTATTAATTCTGTTGTTATTATCTGGAGTTCTTTCTTTGTTTGCGTCAGTAGCACTAGGTCACCTGCATAGTCAAGGTATTGATGAGATTTTGCGTAAAGGGTTCCTGTTCGATTAACCTTGCTCTCTCTAATTACCTTTTCTAATGCTAGATTAAACAGTACTGTTGATAGTGGGTCACCCTGTTTTAAGCCTCCATTAACATCAAAGTACTGTGATATTGTTCCATTCGATTTCACAGCGCATTTTGTTTTCGACAATGTCATGTTCACCTATCGTGTTAACTCTGGGTATTCCAAATTCATATGCAGCTCTGAAATCAATGAATAACATGTGCACTGGAATATTATATCCATGGCATCCTAACAGAATCTGCTTAATTAAAAATAGGTGATCTGTCGTGGATCCAGCTCCCTACTATGTTCGTTACGTGACTTTCTATCCTTTTCTTAACCAGTGTTGCAAATATTTTATATGCTACATCCAAGAATGCTATTCCCCTATAATCACTACACTCTGCTGAATCTCCCTTCTTGAATATTGGTATTATGGACTTACTCCTGTCAGTTGGTAGAGTCTCCGTCATATTTCAATTGGATTCTGTGGTGTTCAGTTTGTACAAGTTCTCCGCCATATCTGAGATTTTCACCCATAATTTCATCTGCTCCTGGACTTTTGTTGTTTTTCATGGATTGTATCATTCATAGTAACGGTTCAAAAATTGTACTGAATTCTAGTAGTTATTATTTATTATTATTATCACAAGGTTATGGTAAAACAAGGACAGGGAATGAACACCCAAGAAACATTTCAGCAGCCTATTAGCTTCATGGAGGTTTTAAATAGGTTTTAAGGTGACATTTGATTAGAGTTGTGTTTTATGACTGCATTGACGATGGCCAAATGCACTCAGGATCAAATTACTCTATCAACAGGTTATAAGGACTATCCATAAAACCTATTTCATACGGCCAATAGTCAATTTAAACTGCAAAGTTTTAATGAAGCTTTATGGTGGTCTCATATAAATTCTGTTAAAGCTATTTTGTCCTTACGACTGTCTTAAGACTTACCGACTTTAAAAAAGCCTTCAAGAAAGCCTAATGGTATTAAACAGTTGAAGGAAAATACTTAATAAAGCCGCCTTAAAACTATATTTTCCAAGTCAAATAGGCACAACTAAAATCTTCCTTCAAACTTATTGGCTTTAAGGATGCTTATGTTAGGATAGACATGTTTTTGTTAGATAGGCTTGGATAAAATCAAAACTTAACAAGGGATCCAAACTTAATAAGTGGTTCAGAATAAATAAAAATGGGCATTCCGAAAGCAAATTAAAAAAAATATTTGGTGATAAGAAATACCAACGTTATTTCAAACAATCTCAAAGGCTCAGCTCCAAGCACAGCAGCACATAATTATTAATGCACGAAACCACAAAATGATTAGTTTTCAGTTTGTCAATTGCAATGTCACACAGAATTGCCAACATCAATAAGTTAACCCACCGACTATTAAATTAGCCTACTTACGATATATTGCGGAATAAGAAATATATTTTGAGGTTAGCTATTTTAAAACAATTAGGCCAGTATAAAGACCATATTATCCATATGAAGGACTTATGAGTTTTAAGGTGGTTTTAAGAATATTCTAGAAATGGACGTCAATTGAGCCATATTTTTTGAGTTACTGATTACCGCAATTATTTTATATACGTAATAATTGTATTTGATAATAGTACAATTCCTAGCGTGCATATCGACTGAAAATATATTGCAAGTAAGCCCTTGCATTTTGAAACTAATATATATGCGACTTTATATTTTAACCTAGAAGAATTGAATATTTTTTAATTAAGATTTTCATCAGAATTATAATATATTTGGTTCGGACGGCCTTTGGTGCTATTATCTGGGAGAGCTCACTCGAACATCTTCCGTGATAGAATCTGTAAAACAGACATAGGTCAGCCACCCTCCTTCGATGTTCCAGGCTGTGGAGGTCCTTTGTGAGGTTAGGCGTATCGATTAATCTAATTCCTCTTTTCTGGATAGTGTCCAGAAGCTTTAGAGAGTGCTTCGGAGCACATCCCCATACATGGGAGCAATACTCCAGCGATGGTCGGATCTGTGCCTTGTAGAGCAGCAGCAGTTGTTCTGGTGTATACAACTTCCTACAGCGGAACAAAACTCCAAGCTTCTGGGATGCCGTTTTAGCAATACTGACGACGTGGTCGTGCCAGGACATGTTATTGTTGATGTTGATTCCCAAGAGCTTGACGGAAGGTGATTCGACTATGGGGTGACCCTCCATTTCCACGGTTGGTAAGCCATCGTGAGACTTCTTTGTCAGAGTTGCTGCCTGAGTTTTTTGTACGTTGAACTGTACTTTATTTGCTAATCCCCACTCGACAATTGTTTTGATATCTGCGTTGATCTGTGAGGCATGCTGCTGTCGCCGACGTACCGTCTCCTGGGATGATAGTGGCTTGCCTGGTTCCATGCACGACACTAATGTACTGTCATCTGCGAAGCTGTAGATTGGATTGGATGTTATTTCCAGCAGCTCGTTGATGTACAACAGAAACAGTGTAGGGGATAGGACAGATCCCTGAGAAACACCGGCGTTTATTGAAAACACGTCTGATGAACAGCCCTCGACCACAACAAACAGAGATCGATCGTTCAAAAAGCTATTCAGCCACTGGCGCAGACCAGGTCCATAAGCGGCAAGCTTGACCAGAAGTCCGTCATGCCACACTCTGTCGAAGGCTTTCGATATGTCAAGTGCAACAACACGGGATTCGCCATGTTTGTCTATTGCTCTGTTCCACAAGTGAGTGACGTAGGCAAGGAGGTCACCTGTAGACCTGTGCTTGCGGAAGCCATACTGGCGATCATTTATGATGTCATTGTTGTCCAGGTATTTTAGGAGCTGTGTATTAATGACAGTCTCCATAACTTTAGACATGATGCTGAGAAGAGCCACAGGTCTATAGTTGGTGGGATCAGTTTTTTTGCCTTTCTTAGGGATAGGTTGCACGCAGCCAATCTTCCACGAATCGGGAAACACGCCTCGTTGATACGAAAGTTTGAAGAGCTTGCAAAGAATAGGTGCAAGCTCAGCGGCACAGCGTTTAAGGACAATGGCTGCAATTTGGTCACGACCAGTAGCTTTATTGGTGTTCAGTTTTTGGAGGATGCTTTTTACATCTCGATGTTGAAATTTGACCTCTGCCATTCTCGAGTTCACGCCTATGGTGGTGGTCGGAGTACTTCCTTGAAAGTCTACAGTAGAATTGGCTGCGAAGAGCTTCCCCAAGATGTCTGCTTTTTCTTTAGGAGAAGAAGCGATGGACTTGTCCTCTCTGGTCAAGGGTGGTATTGACGAATAGGAAAAGTTCTGACTCACAGCCGTAGCTACAGACCAGAATGTTCTGGACGAGCTAGGACATGAGAGGAGCTTGTTCTTAATTTTTTGGTTGTGTTCCTCCTTGCTGCTGTCAATCACGCGTTTGCAGTGGTTTCTGGCGTCGATAAAACTGCGGTGGTTCTCGGCATTTGGATTTTTCCTCCATTCTTTGTAATGGTGGTTTTTATAGGAAACTGCAGGTTTCGATAAAACTAAAAATGTTTCTTGGGCAACAACCACTTGAGTAGGAAAACGTTCGACGTCTACATTTTTTACCACAAATAATATCCATATTTTGTATGATTTTTGCAGCATAAAAACAACATACATCCGGTGTCTAGTTATGACGCACTGAGGTTATTGGTGTGTCGGCATGCAATGCGGCGTGGATGCATGCCTGGTGGTGCGCGTTCGGTGACCTTCCGCAACTGTTGAGGCGTCATCAAAACAAGGCAGAACCGGCAACAGCGCCGGCCCGACGCCCAGAGTGCAACGGCAGGGCTGCAGCCGCAGGAGATTCGGGCGGTCGCTCGGCACGGCGTAGGGCGAGGGGTGTGGAGGGTGCGGCGGGGGCACGGGGGCAGGGGGAGGGGGAGGGTGTTTGGAGGCACATGCATGCGGCTACGGCGACGACGATCGCTCGCCGGAGGCATCGGCATGCCTCTTTGCAGTCCTTCCAGGAATTCGGTCCACCGACCGGCAGCAGCCTGGGACAGAACGCCGGATCACGGCCACCTCCGCCACTTTTGGGCCCCGGCATCCATCGCACAGGACCGAATCGTGGTCTGATTGGTGGCCGAGTGAATTTTTCTGCAGATGTTTTTTTAAGGATGTCGTTCAGTGCTTGAAAGAACTTTGCAACAATTTTTCTGCAGATGTTTTTTTAAGGATGTCGTTCAGTGCTTGAAAGAACTTTGCAACGACATTTCGGTTTATTATATTTGAACCATCTTCAAGTGTCCTCAAATATTAAAATTTCATCATCATCATAGTCACAATATCTTAACAGACATGTTGTGAACTCGTAAATTGCATTAAGTCGGAGCTAGAGTATTACCGACACGAATATTATCAATAGTTTTGAACACTGTAGCTCGCCATCGTTCGCGATTTACTGTCAGTTTAGTGGCGCTCTTGATACTCGTATCCAGCAACTGTAGGAGAACGGCCACGGCGCCGCCCACTCCGGGCATGACCCTGAACCACAAGTTTCTCCATATTATTGCTTCTGTGAATATGTCCGAAGAATGTAAGCATTCTCTTCGACACAATGGAGGATAGTCTCTTTGAATTACCGAGCTCATCCAGTATGGAAACGTTAGTTCGATGGGCGGTATAAGGAACTCTCAGCATTCTCCTCCATGTTCACATTTCAAAAGCATCTATGCGAGCTCGATCTGCCTTTTTAACCGTCCAAGTTTCCGAGGCATACAAAAATATGGAGAACACAAGAGACTGAACCAGCGACATTTTTGTAGCTTTAGTGATGTTATGGTCACGCCATATTTTAGTAAGCTTTGTCATGCCTGTTGAATGCGCCATCGAATCTCATTTTCACAGCTACCCGAATTATCGATCAAAGAACCGAGCTATATAATAACTTTGAACTACTTCACAACGGCCTATTGACTTTATTTCTCGATAATTATCATGCTCTGTATCTACGATCATAACCTTGGTCTTATTGTAGTTAATACCAAGCCCATACTCTGCACTACGTTGTTCTAAGATGTTTAATAGTCATGTTTAACAGTCCAAGTTTCCGTTTCAAAGTTCTCCATACAAAGATATGGAGAACACAAGAGACTGAACCAGCGACATTTTTGTAGCTTTAGTGATGTTATGGTCACACCATATTTTAGTAAGCTTTGTCGTGGCCACACGTGCCTGTTGAATGCGCCGTCGAATCTCATTTTCACAGCTACCCGAATTGTCGATCAAAGAACCGAGGTATACAATTAAAATTTACTGGTGTATATAACAGTACATCCGTCCATTTCCAACAAAAAAGTCATATACTAGGCTCCGACTTTCAACTGTTTCAGAAATAAATTGAATTTTTAAAGATTTTCATAAAAATGCCGACCTCCAAGGTTACTTCATTCATAACATGAGGAACTTCTGTTCAGGGCAAAACCCTAATAAAACAAAATTTTGGAATTTTTGGTATTAGTCCTTAGAAAATATGCTATCACGTCATTATCGACTAAAAGAAAGTGATCATATATCAAACGCTTCGCGAGAAAAATGAGTTTCTCTCAAAAAATCGCCAAATAATGCACTTCACGATAAAAACATGCCCATCTTTTCTAGTTATCCAATGCTACCACAAACTTGTTGTATATGTGGTACTAAACACAGTCAATAAGATTCAATTTAAACTCTAAAAGCATAATGGATCTCCGGGTGTACAAAATTTCCACAGACCGTTTAACAAAAACTTGTCATCGGATTTTTAATTTTTGTTAAGGGTACTTAAATAATGTACCACTACATCATGATTAGTCATAAAAAGTGATCGGTTAACGAAAACTTCGGTCTCAAAATTGTTTAATTTTAGAAGAAAACTCCAAGTTGCAATTTAAGATGGAATCGTTTTAAAAAGTCGCTAGGCAAGCAAGCAGAATATGCAGGCCATGTTATAAAGTACCTTGGATCTGTAGATTTTCAGTTATGTATGGACTCATCCGTCCAAAGAATCCTACTTAAAAAAATTCTTCGTCTTCGGTGTAAACATGAAGCATAAAACGACAAAAATCCATTCTTCTGACAGGATCGCTTTCCTTCAAAATGTGTATTGGCATGTATTGGTACGGATACAGACCAGTTATTTGCGCAGTGAACCACACCTTACACTGCGAAATACCGTATTGAGGCGATTTGTAACAGCGTAGGTGGAAGCTGTAGGATCTTGTTCATAATTTCGAAAAATTTGGTCTTCATCTTCGGGATCATAATATTAGACGAGACCTACCAGTATCCCTGGGACGTCGTCGAAAGATTCCTATCTCGCGTAGAAGTCGAAAAGTCCCAGAGAACAACTCTTTCGGTAGGTTCGCGTCCATTGCATAAACCGTAATCGCGTAATCGAACATACTGTAGATCGATCATGAACGTATACTTACGTTAAAGCTGACACTGTAGATGATATCCGTGCACGCGTGAACACCGACGCCGTTGTCCGTTCTAAAAGTACAGATGCAGCTGTCACCACCACCGACTGTTAATAATGGGTGGTCGCAACCCACTGGATCTTAATATGCGCAGGCGTGCGTTCATTATTGTCGATCTACAGCACAAAATCTACGGTTTTAGCTTTAGCGTACGTACGTTCATGATCGATCCAAAGTGTTCTCTAAAAATATCATGCTTAATTTTAGAGCTACTTCGTTCTGGATGGTTACTACCTCTGATTTGTACATGAGTGAAAATCATGAATGCACGATATTTTATAACGTGGCTTGCATGTTCTGCTTCATTACCTAACTTTTAAAATATTACCTAGTGACTTTTTAAACTATAACGTGAAAATGTCTTGTTTAATACCCTATACCGAAGTTTTGTTTTACCTCTTTTTATGGCTAATCATGATGTATTATTCAAGTAACCCATAACAAATTCCGATAACAAGTTTTTGCCAAATTCGTTATGCTTTTAGAGCTTAAATGCAATCTTATTGCCTGTGTTTACCACATTTACAAGTTTGTGGTCCCAGAGGATAACTAGGAAGATGGACATGTTATTACCGTCAAGTGCTCGGTTAACTATTTGGCGATTTTTTGAGATAAATTCATCTTTTTGTAACGTTTCTTGAAATTACTTTTCAGCATAATATGCTGATTTTGACTCTATCTCGAGAAGTGTTTGATACATGATCACTTTGAAAAGTCGATAATGACGTGATAGCATATTTTTTAAGGACTAATACCAAAAAGTCTAAAATCCGACAATAAAAGTTTGTTTTATTAGGGTTTTGCCCTCAACATGTTATGAATGAAGTAACCTTCAATCGACATTCACAAAATTGGTGAAAGTGTGATTCTAATTTTATTACTGTCATTATGGATGTCCGCTCTCTCGATGTATCATTATCAAAAAAAGGACGATGAATCTTCAGCCCTATATAGATCTCTTTATAATCGGCGAATCTATATACTTGCAGGAGTAGATCAATTAGCCATTTTTGAGGGGTTCACACTATTGTTCTCATTGTTACGAACGATCAGCTCTCCTAAACAAACCTTTAAACATCCTTTTGTCGAATACGTTTTCTTTTTTCTTGTAAGCCGCGGTATTGGTCTTGTCTCCGACATTGCCTCTCATCCACATGAGGATACAGATCTACAGTTTTTATCGAGCACATCATTTTAGCGTAGGTATAAAATTTAAGTGATTCCTTAAACATGATCTTAAGAGAGAGCTGATGCCAATCACCCTTACTAACTTAAGCCATGACGCGTCTCTAGTTCGATACGGTTGACTCCGGTCCTGTGTATTTTTACTAGTTAGATAAGACGCTATCAATTCTGGTAAACAAGACCGTTATGCATTGCTTGCGTCACAACATTTATAAAAGAAAAAATCTGTTGAAACTGCTGTGGATTTTTTCTAGACCTCTATCATACATCCGGTGTCGTTGTTTACACAGCATATAACTGGTGTTATCCATGGTATACTAACGTTTTCTTGATGATCTATCGTTTCTATTTATTCCTTGGAGCTATTGCGAATTAGACCAGATTTTTTTTTACAACTTCACAAGATCCTGTGAAGGTATTATTTTTTTAAATCGCTTTTACAAGGGCACAGGATACGATGATTGGATGCAAATATCTTGACAGAATATATGCTTCGCTAGAAAAAACTAATACCTATCATTTTGTCAAGCCATCGCTCTACTCACACTGACAGAGATATTGTCAAGGCACTACTGTCAGCGACGCATCTCTCATGCTAGCGATATGTTTAGCTGTTTTGAAAATTTTTGAACAGTTCTAGGCTTTAAAAAATAATTATTTATATTATATTCATCAAACAAATTGTTTAAACTGTAAGTACGATTGAGACATATTTCTGTGGAATGGTGGAAGAGGTGGAAGGTAATAATAATTTGTAATTTTCATTGCAGCTGTTTAAATATTCCTCAAAGATCCACAGTTTTTGAAACCCATTTTGGTAACTCCCAAATCTTCTGTGTAATATAGGTTTACATTTTTGGTATTAAGGGCTTTTGAAAATTGCATGGTGTCAGTTATTGTTTGGTCCTAAATTTGTTATGTGATTTCTTGCTGGATTTGTCATGATGAGTTGTCTTAATCTAACGAGGAAAAATTATTGTATTCTTGCAAAATGTGTTCCTAGAGCTCGAAATTATAGTTAGTTAAAACATATTATATGATAGATAACTTTCTTTGCTTTATTTTCTAATGACTAGATATTTAACAGAAAATTCTGTTTTATAAGCCCGAAGAAACAGTTTAGTTAGGTTAAAACATGCAGACACCTGGATAATTACGTCAGGACAATCGGTGATGGTTTAAATTCAACGAAGCGAAGTATCGAAAAAAACTGGTAGTTGATTTGTCCGACATCCAAGAAATAAATAACGTCTTAGTATTTACTGTGACTTCCTGAGCTGTCCTCTTGTATCACTAGAGTCCAGCCCTGGATGAAAGAACTTTTTCTAACTTCAAATATTAGTTCTTTTTCGGAATTTGAGCTTATACAGCGTTTTGGTTTTGGGTTTTGGTAGGCCGGAACTTCTTGAGCTCTTAGACTTTAGCCCTTGAAATTAACTAGGTTTACTTTTACTGGGTCAATTCTTCACAACCTCCTCCAAAATGCAAGTGTTTTCTACCATTACACAATGACTGTATGTTTCTTGGCTATACTTTAATAAGAAAGCAAACCTTAAAAAATTTATAGAATGATGCTTGCTTAATATTCATTGTAATGGATGGAGTTCAACCAGTGATATCTTCAGCGACATAAAAGCCTTGAGCATGAAAGAACGCTCGGTATACATTCCACACCTCCACATCACGTTTCCCACTCTTTCATCCTAGTGCTATTAATGATTTCGTAGAAACACTGACCATCGCTTGGGCAAAAATTGGAACCTAGGCCAGATTGGCTTTAGTGGGGAGAAGCCGTTCCGACCTCGATTATACCTCGACCACCAATGCGTTGCCGCCATCGATGCATGTGTCAGTGGCGCGCCAAAATATCCTAGGTCGATTATTATTTTACCAGAAAGAGTAATATCACATAATATATACAGGGTGTAACTTTTAAGGATGTCCACACCTATACCACCATGTAGATCTCGCTGAGCTGATCATTTTTCGATAAGCGACATGGGTCCAAAAACGAACCGTTACGAAGATAACGCTACCGAAAGTTATCCTTGCTGACGCTTGAAGTTAGACAATTCATTCAACGCCTCGTAATTGGCAGAGGTGAGAGGGGGTTACGGATCATCTGCTAAGACAGATTCGGCTTGTCAACATTTAATCGTCATGGCCAAAATGTCAAAAGTAAACCAAACAAACAAAACAAAAAAAAACATTGCAAAAAAACAACAGCAAAAAACACCGAGATCAGTCAAAAATCAGTGAAGGAAAGGCTCCACGTGGCCATCGCCTTCTTGCTCGCACAATCTGGCTCGATGGATGACCGATGCAGTAGCAGCGTTGATTACCTGTGGCTGCTCCCTGACGTCTCCAGCTGCTGCAATGATGCGTGCTCTTCTGTTGTGTGCGGTGCACCCCCTTGGTCGACAAGTGCTTCCAGGTGACCCCACAGGAAAAAATCCAGGGGATTGACATCCAGAGACCGCGCCGGCCACGCTACTGGCCGCAAGGTGTCGAAATAATTGCCTAACTTCAGGCGTCAGAAAGGACTACTTCCGGTAGCGCTATCGCCGAAACGGTTCGTTTCCGGACCCATGTTGCTTATTAAAAAATGATCAGCTCAGCAAGATCTACACGGTAGTATAGGTGTGGACATCCTTAAAAGTTACACCCTGTATAGCCAGAAGAGTCACTTTTCAAATACGTATTGACACTACTTATCTGCTGCCATACCGGCTTGAAAGAAAACGGGGTTATATTATTATGAGTTTGTGTTAAGCGGCCTACAGACGTTGCTGCATGCTGCGATTCCTGCATCGACTCAAGGTTTCATGAAACTTGCATCAGTTGCATAAGTTTCTACTCAAATCGAAACCTGTTGCGTTGCCTCATTCGACTTGACTTTTTATGCACGTTTCATGTTTCATGCAACACAGGAATAGTAGGGTGGAGTTATTTTTTTGCGTCGACGCAATACTATGTACACGTTGAGCTTCCATCAGCGTCACCGACTCGGCGTCATCGCTCACTACCTCATCGCTGCAAGCCGCAACTGATGCCAAATACGTGATTCAGTACTACCATAGTGTAAATAAACATGGTGTGCTCACGCGCATGCAGCCGTCCGAGCGCCGGCACGCTGTGACGTCAGCAACGAGTATTTCTGTCGGCGAACTGGCGGAAATACCACATGATGGATTATATTTTATTTTCAAAGTGATATATTAAAGGAGTTCAAAAGCCAATTATTTGAAAATTATGTTATAGAGCAGTGTAAAATAGGTAATTTAACGACTTTTTCTACAAAAATGTATTATTTATTGGTAAATTTGGACATTTTTTTCCCAAGTTTACGTCTACAATTTTTGAAACTAATCCTCATGTTTAAATGTCTGACTCTGACGTATATTCTGGTTCGTATTAGATATAATACTATTTTGTCAGGAAATTGTTTGATGGTTGTGGCAGCTCTATCTCTGATAATTTTTTAAATGTTTGATTGTTCAGAAAACGACTGTCCATGGAATTTATCGAACTCTCTCTCTCTCAACCAAACGGGCAACTTTAATCATCTCCTCACATAGATATACAAGACTGACTCTAGATAGAAACTCAATCCAGTCTGGGGCCCGATTAGAAGAATGAAATTTGGTTTGCGCCCCTAAAGCTAGATTAGGATATTCGTTTTTGAATCTGTAGGCCACATATCCGGCAATAAATTTCAGTCCCTCGTTGGAAATCGTGTCTGGCATTTTATTTTTTTCCAATTGACACAAAAGGTCATGGTCTTCAGAAATAAAGTTATCTAGGTCATAATCTGGACTCTGAGAGGTAAAGTTGGAAAAATGAATATCATTTGAATCATTCTCTGTCCCGACAATGTCGCTGTCAACAAAAACGTTCTTGAAAAACTCCTGAGTAAAGCACATGTCATCAGCAGCTTGGATGTTAGAATTACTCGAAACTAAGTTTATGACTTGTAATGGTTCAAGTAGGCACGATTAATTGCTTTCTTCTGCACATTTATCCATTGAAAATACGGCAGGTGAATATTTTCCGAGGATTTACCATAAAAATTTCAGTTTTAATAAATGTTTAATGCTAATTTGTGAAATGATTGATTTTTCGTTTTAATTTTGTCCTTTCGGCGGCAAGCATTACTCCCTTGCATTGCGAGTTTTTAATTTTTCGGGAACTTATAGAATTTTACATTTAGCTCTTTCATCTTACTATGGTATTTACAACCGACATCTGCACAATTTGGCATTATGTATACAAATTTCAGTATTCTATAACTCAAAATAAGGAATACAAAGTAAATTAAACAAAATCGTTAGCGATTCTATCTAAAACGCGAGATTAAACAGGCCGTGGTATCACGACGTCTAATAATTCTCCGCGCGAAAAATCTCCGTTTCTGACTCAATGCGCAGAGCGATCGCAATTTCGTATGGCTGGCGAGCATACCATGTGGCATGTATACTCGCACCACGAGTACTACTACACACGCTGCTACTTGCATTATGAAACGTAGGAGTCGATGCCTTAATCGCAGCATGCATTAACGTCTGTAGGCCGCTTACGTTATTGCGCTGCAGTGTATTTCAAATTTTTCAATCCACGTTCGTTCACGGAATACCGAAAAATCGTTCTGGTTATAATGTAATATTTGGAATGATGGGCATTGCTCAAATACGCGTGGTATATCCGGCGATAACTTGGGGACTAGTCCAACGATGCGTTGCGTCATATCCAGGTTCGTTATCAATCTGCAGGTCGAATAATTGAAAGATTGCTATATAGGGTGTCCCAAAAAATAGTGTCAAGCGGAAGTCCAGAGATAGAGCACACCTAGAAGTATCTGAATCACCCCCATATATGTTATGCAATTTTTTGTAGTTTTCGAGTTATGAATTTTTTTCTGAATTTTAGAGAATTCTCTACCTCGACAACTTAAAACTGTTTCAAAAGAAAAATTAAAAGACTTTTCCAGATTCTCTTTTTTGGTAATTAATCTCCAAGAGTTTACTACATACATAAAATAATCGGCTTCGTAACTTTGACGAAAGTCATGAAAATTGTAGTGTAAAGTGAAAAATTTACGTTTTGTTAATTATGACTTAAATCTTCCACTCGCAATTAAACATCCAAAGAGGTGATTTCATGATTTCTAGGTAGCTCTAAAAACTTCTTCAGACTCTCAGCTATCACAGTCATTGAAAAAAAGTAGTACTTAATGGGGCTACTTTCGCTCCAATCGACCTTCAAAGACAAGAGGCGAAGATTTCTTGAAATTAGCGATGTGATTTTCAATTCATCAATACCTTATGTTATCGCGCTAATAGCAGAATGGTTGTCAGTACCGCAATAATAAACGTTAAAAACGTTGCATAAATTAAACATTCGTTAAGAAAGATCCTATTTCTTGCTAAAAAAAACCACAAGGAGCACATTTTTCAAAACCGGTTTTTACCTGAGCGACAACAAAGAGAGCTAACGCTAACGCAGTAAACGATGTTAGAAAGAGATAGCTATGATATTGTTGTGATGTCTTTTCAAAATGTGTCATTGCATAGGTTGCTTTCATTGTCTTTATTCAGTCGTCTGTTTGTCTTTGCGTCTTTAAAACGATACGCTCTTGTTTGGATTGGTGTTGTTTCTGTTGTCTGACTACTTGGCTATTCCTACGGATCTTGAGTGCACGACAACTAAATTTAACGATGCTGTTTTTTGCAAGAGAATATGCAACAAATTGATAGGTCGTGGTGGACATACTGAATGGCCGCCACGGTCACCTGATTTAAATCCGATAGAGTTTTTTGTTTGGGACCACTACAAAGAACTAGTTTATGCTAAAGAGTGTCGAAATATCAGAGAATTACGCAATAAATTACCACAGGCTGAAGAAACAATAAAAACCAATCGAAGAGCTTTTGTTAATTTAAATAAAAAACAATTTTTTCAGAAGATGTAGATTATGCATGGAATAAGAAGGTAGACATTTTGAAAATTTCTTGTGAAATTTAATAAACTTAGTGAAGAAATCTGATAATTCAGTTTCATTTTACAATTTCCCACTTACAAAAAAGAAGTCTTACCTACATGTAAAAAAATCTTAGCAAAGTGACACAGGTAGTCATCTATCGATATTCTGGTCGCACTGAATGCTTTTTATTGCGGCACTGACAATCATTGTGCTATTAGCGCCCTAAAATTAGTTATTGTTTCATTTAAAATCCCATCAATAATTTCAAGGAATCTCCACCTCTTGTCGATGAAGGTCGATTGGAGCGAAAGTAGCCTCATTAAGTACTTCTTTTTTTAATGATTACGATAGCTGAGACTCTGAAGAAGTTTTAAGACCTGCATAGAAATCACGAAATCACCTCTTTAGATTTTTAATTGCGAGTCGAAAATCTAAGTCATAATTAACAAAACGTAAATTTTTCACTTTACACTATAATTTTCATGACTTTCATTAGATTTACTAAGCCGATTCCTTTATGTTTGAACAGTAAACTCTTAAAGATTAATTGGCAAAAAAGAGAATTTGGAAAAGTCTTTTAATTTTTCTTTTAGAACAGTTTGAAGCTGTCGAGGTAGAGAATTATCTAAAATTCATAAAACAATTCATAACTCGGAAACTACAAAAAATTGCATAACATATATGGGGGTGATTCAGATACTTCTAGGTGTGCTCTATCTCTGGACTTCCGCTTGACACTATTTTTTGGGACACCCTGTATAGTTATATATTCGAACGCTACATCTCTTACTGTTTTGTCTATAACATCCAGTCAATTACACGTGCTCATTTTCATAATATTTAAACTGATTGTGGCTATTTAATTGTTACTGACACTCAGTTGTTGCCTTTGTTATGGTCTGTTATAACTACAACCTCGATCATACTGTATTCAAAATCATCGTCATCATACTGTCCGAGTCGAAGTATACAAGCAATTTACCAGTGGGTTCTCAGGTCACAAGACATATGATACCGTCAGATAGGATATTCTACACTTTTTCCAGCTGTAAATCAGATAGCAGATAGCATCATATGTAAATCAGAATAGTCAAATGAAAATCAGAACGTATAAAATCTAAATCAGAACCGTCAATTGATAATCAGAACGCGTCGTATGTAAATCAAACTGACTGTTCTCTTTTACATTTGATACGTTCTGATTTTCATTTGACTATTCGGATTTACAACTGACGCTTTCCGATTGACAGCTGAAGTGTTAGAATAGACAACTTTTTCAAATAACTTTTTTCAGAAAACTGAAAAATAATCGAGATACAAAATAAAAAAATTAAATCTGGGCTTGTTTATCAAGATGTATCTAGTATGTTTATGTTTAGTTTTTTACTCGGATTTTTGTCTTATCGATTAGATATTGCACCTGTCAGATAATGCAGTAGTTTATCATTGTTAAATTGAAATTGGTAAATCCTAAAAGTGTCACATTATGATGAACGCAACTTTTAGGATTGACCAATTTAGAATTAACTACGGTAAACTGAAAGTGACTAGTGCACGAACTGCCATGTACAGTGTACAAATCCTAGCATAAAAACCATATAACTATAAACATTCTAGATACGTCTTGATACATAAGTCTAAATTTACTTATTTGATTTTGTATCTCGCTTGTTCAATTTTCAGAAAAAAAGTTATTTGAAAAAGTTGTTTATTTAAACGACTTCTATATACAGAGTTAAAAAATGTATTAACTTGGGATTCACCCTGTAGATTGTTGATTTTGTGGAAGTTTTTCTCAATAATAATAATAAATGACTCTGGACACAAAACAAAGTTGTTATTGTCCCCCTAATTATGTCGGTATCAGGCCTTACACCTAACACATTCACACCACACCTGCACCAGCTAGGCCTGGACGAAAAGTTACACAAAGTATTCCAAAAATCTGTCATCCTGAAGACCTGTAGTATTGTGAGATCCTTCCTAAATTCAGACCAGTAATAGTTCAGGTGGTGACTTTGCACAGCCCGTCACCACTTGTTGCTACCGCTATCATGCGAGATGAACTTAGCAAATCAGAATAATAATACAATGCGGTTCTGAGGCTAGCCAGACAGGGGAGAGTGAGAGACTCTCCTGTCGAGAGAGCACAGAGACGGGTGCGCCAAATGGAAGCAAAAATCCAGTTAGCTCGCCAGGAAGCATCCCGTATCCAGTGTGTGATGGAATATAAGAGCGGCTGGGAAGCCATTTACGCGCCGAGTGCGCCAGATAACCTACGGGTTGAGGCGCGACCATCATACACTCAGTCAAGCGGTACTAGGTCTAGACAGGATACGGATGCTAATCGCTGCTAAGCGATCGCTGGTGGCGCGGGCGAGGGGTCTGGAGGAGAATAGAATGTTCTACGAAAGACCTTCTCGCCTCTTCCAACAGCCACCACCAGCCATAGAGCAGCCGCCGACTGCTGATCGCGTGGATGCCTTTTGGAGGGACATCTACAAACAGCCGAAACCTCTCTCAGCAGACACTTCGGCTTTGGCGCAGTTCGAGTCTGTTTGTAGGACTCCTAACTTGAATGTACTCCGTCATCATATAAACACGGAAGAAATTCTTGGCGCCTTACGAGGCGCAAAGAATTACGTAGCTCCTGCCCCGGATGGCATAAACACCTACTGGTGGAAAAAATTCCCCAGTTGCAACCGGAATCTAGCTAGAGTTTTTAACTCGTAGCTAAATCAGGAGCAGCCAATTCCGGCTTGGTTTTTCGAGGGTCGGACCGTGCTATTGTTTAAGTAACAGGATCTATATAACATTTTATGAGTTTAGCCAAAATAAAACCTCAGTATATCATATCATATAGAGGGACGGAACATCATTTAGAATGGGTTTTCCACCAACTTTTTTACAGCGTCCCTACCTAATAGTACCAGAAATGATTTAAATTTTTTCTTGATCATGCTTATTGAATTGATGTTTTTTATGTATGTTTTATATGTTTCGGGAAGAAAGTTATATATTTTAACTGAAAGATGGGAGTGGGAACGTAGGCTCAAGTTTTTGCGAAATAAATCTAATTTTACATTACTTCTGGATGTATACCTTGTATGCTATTCCGTATTCATGACTTATCTCTTCCATTGAACTTCTATGATGAAAGAGACAAGCAACAATAGCTGTCACAGCTGTTTCCCTGTTTCACACTCGTTAGACCCAAAAGAATGAAAGAACGACAAGGAAGTTGTTGAGGACAGCTAAAACCAGCAGGAAGCAAGCAGATAACAACCGTAAACGGTAGAAAATGACCAAATACAACCGAATAGAGTCAAAACTAGCTCAAAACGACAGAAAGCAAGAAGATAACAGCGAGAAACAATGGAAAATGACTAAACACAGCCGAATACAACAGAAAAGAGCAGAAGACAGCTGAAAACATCAAAAAGCAAGCAGATAACAACTGCAAACGATAAAAAACGACCAAATACAACCCAATAGAACAGAAAACAGCGCATAACAACAGAAAGCAAGCAGATAACAGCGCTAAACAACAGAAAACGACTAAACACAGCCGAATACAGCAGAAAAGAACAGAAAACAGCTCAAAACAACAGAAAGCAGATAGCAGCTGTAGACGGTAGAAAACGACCGAAATACAACCGAATAGAGTCAAAACTAACTTAAAACGACAGAAAGAAAGCAGATAACAGCGAGAAACAATATAAAACGACTAAGCATAGTCGAATACGACAGAGGAGAACAGAAAACAGCTAAAAACAAGAGAAAGCAAGCAGATAACAACTGCAAACGATAGAAAACGACCAAATACAACCGGAAAGGTTTTAAGTAAATACAATAATATGCTCTTTGGCTGCGCATCTTCAGGAAAGCGAAATGTAAGTCAAGGAAGGCCTCAAAAGAAGTTGCAAGCCAAAATGAAGTCAGAGAAGACATGTTCTCCAAGCGGTGCTAATACTTATCTACGAAAATGAGTTTAAGAACTGCTACCACCACAAGGTTTGCATTCTCATTGGAATCGTTACTGATGCTGTTCGCGTACGCCTGTGTGGCTCAGGAGCAGCAGTCCCGCCGCGCCGCATCGGCAAGAACAACAACAACAACAACCGGAGGCGATGACGTTCTTCTCGGAAAAGAAGCAGAAGAAGGAGAAGAACCGCGGCCGGTAGGGCCGATAAGCTTGCGGGCGCCGCCAGCCGGACGAATTCTTCTTTTCAGTGGCGTTCACCTCGTTCATATTAGATAGAATTGTTCCCTGTCCACCCTTAAGGGGCCTGGATACACACATTCATACATACGTATTTGCCATGTAAAACACGGACTCACAATTTCTCGTATAACTCACTCTATTTTCAAACTACATATATAATATTTCAGAAGGCGATAGTGAAGACCTTAATGCATAACAACTATATTCGATTTTCTCAAAAAAGTTTTTTAATGTGCAAAAAAACTCTCAATGCAAAATCATACATTCTATAAATGCCTGTAATTTAACAACCAAACACGATATCAAAAAAAGGCTAAATAGTTGCACAAGCGCAAGCTTTCTTCTTCAATTTGCTCTTTGAGTCATTACTGTAAGTTTAAAGGTAACGTCAGGAGCTTGGAAATGCGAAATTCATTTTTATGGTGACCTTTGGACCTTACCTTTGGACCTTTTGACCTTACCTTTGGATTTTTGGACTTATCGCCCCTCATCTTAGACACACACTGGAGAAAGGGAGCAGGCGGCCACGCCTCCTCGCTAACACGGGAATACGTCTTTTCTTGGATTCTCAATTTCGCGCGCTATACCCTAGACCCTTAAACATTGCGTACACGTTTGTTCATTCAAACACATTCATCACGTGCAGGACGCGATTGATGTTGACCCTGAATACCACTTTCTCCGACTATCTCAAGTATCTGGTATCCAGAGAGAGTGACAGTTCATTTTTTGACCTATGACAAGTTTCCGAGCGTATAATATTAATAGTAGTAATTGGGTGGTGGAGCCAGGCAAGTAAGCCACCTTTGATCCTACAGAAGTAATACTAAAATCTTCGTGGCCTCCAGGAGAGCCCCTTACGCCGAACACTCAGAGTAACAACTGAACATAGAGGTAGCAAACAAACCACTTCAGCATGGCGTGCTCAAAGCCATCATCTTTTGACACTTCAGGCCCAAACATTGCCAACTAACCTGAAAATTCTTCCAATGCAACCCATGTTACAAACACTGCTCTGCACTGTCCCATCTCGAAAAACTGGTAAACTACACTCGAATATAGCACAGCAAATCCGTAAAGCTTCACTACAGTTACCAACAAATAGCGAATTCGATTTTACTGACCAATCATAAAAGACGCACAAACAAAACAAACGTTTGACAGTCGGAGGTTACCGTAAACAAATCGCAGGAAAATTACATAGGCGTTGCCAACTCCTCAAAATTTATGTAAGACAGAATTTGCGTTAATGATGAAGAAACGTGCAGTAACGCAGTAAAGGTCAACATATCTACTGATTTTGCTGTAATCATTTCTGAACCATCAAAATACCGTCTTTTTTAACGTAGAATGGATTATTTCTGGATACTATACAATTAAGACGATAGTAAACAATTATGATTGCCGTATCTGGTGGTCGATATGACAACGTAAGAAAAGATGTTGGCCTATTAGAATTAGTTGTTTACTACCTCTATGTTCAGTTGTTACTCTGAGGCCGAACATAACAAATCTGGTGATGGCCGGTACGCCTGACCAGTTTACTTTTTTTTATGGTCGGCCTCCCGCAAAGGCTGAAAGCCTATGGCGCTGTAGAAGCGCTGCGAGAGGATAAGTATCGGTTCACGTTAGATTTGAAACGCTGCAGGTTGTAGCCGTCGGGAAACAAATTCCCCAGCGGCTGATTCCACAGCGTCGAAGTTCTCCAAAAGAAGGAATGCTGGAGGAGACTGGTTCGGGGAGTAAGGACCTCGACCTGGTAAGAATGAGCTCGCAGAGCTTCTCTAGTGGTCCTGGTTCGGACGGCCTGTGGTGTTATTATCTGAGAGAGCTCACTTGAACATCTTCCGTGATAGAATCTGTAAAACAGGGATCTGTCAGCCACTCTCCTTCGATGTTCCAGGCTGTGGAGGTTGGGCGTATCGATTAGTCTAATCGCTCGACTACTTTTTTTATTCATATAACAAAAAAACAAGAACACGACCAATCAGGTTACAACTTTTAATGCTCTGATTGCGGTATCAAAATGAAATTATGCTAAAAAGTTAAATTATTCGTAATTTTCGTTGTACTTGTAAAACATCTAATAAAATTTGATTCAAAAACACATTTATATCGATGGCACAAAAAAAATGTGTCTAACATGAGTAAAAAGCATATCAATTTATATTTTGGTTAAAAAAACAAAATAAAAAAAGGGCAGGGTCTCGAACCAACAGTACCAACACCACCCTCGAACACAGTCGCTATGCCACCCAGCATCTTGCTGAGCGGATCGCCTCAACCAAACATACTTGGTTAGGTACTTTATTACTGGGATTTGTGATCTAATTTCAACTATTCAAAAAGATATTTATTTCGATCATTGACTTCGTCTCGAGCTGCAAACATCGCCTCCGTTGCAACAAATACACATTTTAGTTACAACAGTTACAAGTATTTTCACGAAGTACGTCACACGGGTTCGGGAGCCGTCGGCGTGTTTTCGGTTCTGGATTCAAAAAAACCATTTTTATTTTGATATAACTTTTGGATTATTGCGAAAAAATGAAAACAAAAACAGTTTTGTTGTAAAACTTATATTTGATCTCTCCATTTATCACAAAAAAAAATATGCTAAACCCTAATCTTTTGTCATCTTTATCATTTAGCAGAAGAAAAAACTAGCGATCAAATGTACAGTTTTTTCGGAATCTGATTGGTTGAAATTAGCAATTGCTAAACTCTTTGTTAAACAAGAAAATGCAATTTTTCACCCATTTAGGATGGAAAATCAGACTGGAAAAGATACTAGATGGTCCATAATGGTCGATTGTATATAAAGCATGCCATTTTTAACCGTTTTGAGGTAAACTTCAAGAAAAATCAATAGTTTTCAGAGAACTTTGACAGATGCATGTTCTTGAACGGGCTGCTTTGATTGGTCAAAGCCTTTGTTAAAATGCGCCTGTTGATAAAATCGGCCCTCAATCTTTAACGTCTGAACGTACAAACTGTAGATTTATCATAGGAGACAGAAGTAATTTGGTTATGATTTACATTATCTCCTCTATCTAAATGGAGAGAAGTAAACGTGTAGAACTGCGATGACTCCGCCACTGGCGGTTGTTTTGCTGCTGAATTCTTCGGCGAATCTGTGGCCTGGCGGGTAGCCGTGCCTCTGGGAGGGGCGAAGGGGTGCTCACACCAGACGGAGACTGCAAAAGGGGGCCGATTACCGTGGGAAAAAGTCGCACCACGCTGCAGTACGTTCAGGGCCGGGTCGGAATTGTGGACATCTAAAAAATTACGTGTGGAAGATACGAGCTCTAATTTGTACTAGACTCAGAGGCAAATATGAAATTGTGGGATAGAGAATCATGTTTAACAGAAACATGCCCCAAATGTCTCTTTCAAGTTATATACTGTTAGGTTATGTTAGGTTAGGTTGAAAGTGAGTGGGGCAGAGCTGCCTCCTTCCATTGCGACTCAATTGTGTCTATTGTGGCTCACATCTTTTTAGAGTTCACCGTACAGTCCGCACCTCATTACGAAGGCGATCAACGTGAAGGCTGAAACTTCCTTGAAGTCATGAGGTTCCAGTTGGGCAAATCTGAATGTCTGGAACCTATCCATCAGTACTGGACAGGAGCAAAGAATATGCTCCGCTGTTTCGTCCTCCACGTAGCAGAAGCGACAGTCTGAAGTTTGTTCAAGACCCAACTTCCGCATATGGTACCCTGGACGACCATGTCCCGTCAGCAGACCGACCAGAATGCGGAGGTCGTACCTATTACATTCCATGATCCTCGGGGGGGTCTGACTCGAGAGGTATCTTATAAACGCCTTCGAGTGCAGTAGTATGCTGTTGAGCATCCATCAATTTGCTATGACACCTCCAAGTTAAATCTATAATATCATTTTTACACGAAGATATGATCTTGGCATGATTTCCGAGAAGAATGAGACTAAACCCAGTTCGATTTTCGGGTTTCCGTTATTCATAATAGATATGGATGAAGAAATTAGAAATACCTTCTAGAGAATTTCGGTGCAGCTATTCCTACTTCCTCTATCGTAGCGATGACTACTAGTAGATAAAATAAAGGAAGACCTCCTAATTCCCATTATGGTAGCTGTCCATTTGAGAAAAAAACTCGAGAGACGCTCTCGAGGGTAATCCTCGCAGATGGACACAGTCTCTCGAGCTACTATCCGATAGCACTGATAAACTCCGAGACAGCAGCTATACCTGCTCGCAAGTAGACGGCACAGGATTTTCTGTAATCTGAGAGCAGTTATCATAATTTGAACGAAACTCGTATTTTGAGAGTGCTCGCAAGTTGGAGGGAAAGAAAGGGTGGCTGTCCATTTGAGAGAAAAACTCTCGGGAGTAGCTCTCGAGAGTAATTCTCGCAGATGGACACAGTTTCGCGAGCTACTTTCCGACAGCACCTATGCACTCTCAGACAGCGGACAAGTTGAGACCTGCTCGCAAGTGGACGGCGTGATTCTCTATAATATGAGAGTAACTATCATAATTTGAATGAAATTCGTATTGTGAGAGTGCTCGCAAGATAAAAGGAAAGAAAGGATGGCCTATTCTGCCTATGGTATACAAACAGGTATCCGAAATAAATTTCGGAAACTGCTATAGGAATCCTTGCAAAATATAAGCATTTGTAAAGTATATTCACACACGGCACCTATTTTTTTTATAATACCTGACGCTAAAAATCATAATTTGACCATTATGCGTTCGTAGGCGGAAATAGCTTCTCGCATTTTCGTATCTCTTTTCGCTATTGATGGTCCAACTTGGTCTATTAAATATTGAACCTGCACTACATTCATACGGACGAAATTCCGAAATTATGGTGCATCCTCGATTTGCAACTTCCTTGCGAGTGTAGAGCATGCACCTAATTCTACTCTACGCCGCATTCAAGGTTTGATCCAGCACTTCCTTTTCGCTATTTGTTTTTTCTTCCTCTTAAGTAGAATTTTGTAACAAACGATAGCAGCTGCAAGTTTTTCAACATCCATATTCTGCAAATATTTGTCTCAACGCGTAGGAATTCACCTGCTGTGGACACGGTTTTGAGAACACTGTTGTTATAACTCTCAGCGAGTCCCTCTCGTGGAGCTTTCTGAGAGTAAAAAGTCGTTAAAGTACTCTCAAATGTACAAGCAACTGAAATCAGCTATCGAGAGTAGCTCTCGTGAGTAACTCTCCAGTGGACACCTACCAAAAGAATGGCGGCAGGAAGATGATGTGTATTCAAACTGATTGGTGTTTATGAATAGAATCCAATACGTTGGGATACAAAATGTACCGGAAGTACCGGAATCGCGAGAAGTGAAAGTGGAATACTACAAGAGCTTGTCGCTGAATTTCGTTGTACTTCTGATGATGTGCAAAGGAAGTTGCACAATTTGAGAACGGCACAGGACGACTGCCGTACTTGTACGGCGGCAGTCATGCATTTCAGATATTTGAGACGTACATTTACGGCGCCCGGCTATGTGTGGACGAGAGGCTGTCGTATAAATATGGGAGCAGGTCTGAAAAACCGACGTACAAGTAGGGTATTAAGTATTAACTTTCTGATTATCTGATTGGAATTAAAACAACTTCCCACTAAGATCAGTTTATTTTGAAACTTCTTCATCAAAAATTATGAAATTGTTGCGCATCCTCGATCTGCAATTACCTTGTGAGTGTAGAGCATTCACCTAACTCTACGCCAAATCCAAGGTTTGATCCAGCACTTTTAGCTATTTGTTTTTTCAGAATCTTGTAGCAAACGATAGCAGCTGAAAGTTGTTCAACATACTTATTCTTTCTGTAAATATTTATCTCAGCTCGTATGAGTTCACCTGCCGTGGACACGGTTTTGAGAGCACTGTTGCTATAACTCCCATCGAGTCCTTCTTCTGGAGATATCTCAGAGTAAAAAGTTGTTAAAGTTCTCTCAAATGTACAAGCAACTGAGATCAGCTGTCGAAAGCAGCTCTCGTGAGTAACTTTCAAGTGGATAGCTACCGTTACACTAACTTGTTTTCGAGACTAAAGTTTTCGCTTCCCTAATAGGATCGGTGTGTTAGGTGTAGTGACAATTCTCAAATTATACACTAAACTATGTTGCCTCTATAAAAACACTTAATTGTGCTATAATATAGCTAGCAATGCTGTAGAAAATAAAAGTTTGGCCAGAATTTAAATATGTGTTAGGTACATTAAGTTTACAAACTTTACTTAAAAATAACATAGGACTTTTTAATTATGTAAAGTAATTATAGTACCTTTCATATGCAATAATAGTTTTGTTAACTTGGATGAATATTCCCTTCGTCGGGCAAGAATTTGCGTTCTACAATCACCTACATTGTCTGAACAGACTGCAGGATTTCCAAATTTAGATCAGGAGACATTCTTTCGAACCGAGTCTTTGCAGTAAGAGCATAATATGATGGTAGTGATTAATAGTTCCATAATGTTAGTTGTTTTGTTAACAGAGTTTCTGTCTCATATTTTTGCTTCCATCCGGAATACGGCGGTGAGTTGGCTGGATTACACTGTGGAATCAAGTAATATAAAAACTCTACGTAAAAAAAATTAAATTGTGATTTTATTTTTGTAATTTGCCAGTGTCCCAGCATGACTGTAATATGCTTCACGCAAAAACTCGATCAATGTTCTCCAAACCCAAGGTTTTTATGCTTTATTCTTGAATCCTTAATAAGAGTTTCGATGCATTTTTGTCTTGTGCGTATACAGGGTGTTAATTAAGTATGTTAACAAACTTTAACCACGAATAGTACTCCGAAAAATAGAAAGAAAATGTCATATGAACATGGGTCCGGAAATGCTTCCTAAGGGAGCTACGCTCCTTTGCATGGGGCACCCTGAAGATGGTTTTCCCTCGATATTCTCGAAACCATTCATAACAAAATTACGAAATTAGGTACGATGGGTAACTTTTGACGCTGAATCTGATTCTGAATTCAGAATTTTATAATTTTAATCAGAGGCGTATCATACGGGAGGAGTTGAGGGTCAAAAAAAAACACCGTTTTCTAAATGGTGATTTTTTTGACATTATGATTTTAGAATACGGTATTTCAGAGATTTCTACGTAAAAATGGTTTCTTGGTACATCTCGATAGGGCTAACCGTTTTCAAGAAAACTATTCACAATAGCCTGCATCGATTCAATAATTTGCATTTTTCTCGAAAACGGTTAGCCCTATCGAGATGTACCAAGAGACCATTTTTACGTAGAAATCTCTGAAATACCATATTTTAAAATCAAAATGTCAAAAAATTACCATTTAGAAAATGGGGTTATTTTTACCCTTAATTCCTCTCGTATGATACGCCTCTTTCTATTTTTCGGAGTTCTATTCGTGGTTAAAGTTTGTTAACATACTTAATTAACACCCTGTATAAGCGACACTGTGTTATTTCGTATCTTTGTCCGGTTAGATGGTAAGTCCTGCAGCATCAATGTTACTGTTAAGTGTTCAACAGGGTATCGACGTTTTTCATCGCAGTATACCTCTCAGAGGTTCTGAAACTATATGTCCAGAATTCACCATGTTGTTTGGATGCATGATCATGTCACTGACTGCAAAAGCCATAAGAAGATACACAAGACATTGCCATCAGCAAAATATTGACTCGAAAACTTAACTTGGACTTTTAACAGCTTCGGGTTAGTTGGTACCACCTTGAGCAACGGGAAAGTATCGTCTGCCACCTACCCTGAACTTTCTCCCAGCAAGTTAAGTTCGTCCCTGCGTAAGCTCGAAGTACACATACACAACCTGATGATTTGTGTCGGGCGACAACCTACAAATTCCGTTTTCTTCTTTACCGATGCAATGTTGCCGTGCTTCATACAGAAAATAATGCGCAGTTATATGTATTGTATATCTAGCTGGATTTGTGGCTAAAACTTCGGAAAAAATTTTACTAGTAAAATGATCTTCGAATCAGAGCGTAAGATTTTAAGGTTCAATAAAAGATAATTTTCTTTAGCAAAGTATTGAAATATTTGTTAATGTATAATGTATACATTTAGGAAGTCTGTATGCTACAAAATATAAAGTATGTTTTGCTGGCACAGGCGTGCTCTTTTGAGAAAATGTGTAACATTAGTTATGTTCTAGCATCAGATTTCTAACGGTTTCAGACGAAATCGTCAGATAATTTTGTTACTGCGCACACTCACACGGTTTGAAACTGTTGGAAACTGTTGGAAATGTGATGATAGAACAAAGCAAATATTATTGTATACGTAGATATGACGGTTTATTTCATTGATACATCGTCTAATTTCGGTATTCGGTGGTCGTGGGCTTGTTGGTATAAATCTGTGAACATGTGCGGGATCAACAGCAATATCAATGCTGTCCATCGCTATTTGCAGCCTAATAGACACGCCACGCTATTTCTGGCGGAAACACAAATTTCCAAGTTGGCGCCAATAAATTATCTAACATTCTCAAAGAACGAGTATCACTCCTCCCTGAGAAGAAACGAAGGGGTACTGGCCTTTGTACGTAACGTTTACATTGAAGCCTGGTTAAGCTTCAACAAAACTGACGCAGCGGGAGGAGCCGTCAAAACATTTTCGTCATAGGCCATGGATTGACACAACTAGTGAGAGGCCTCACTTTCTTTCCTGGTATATCCTCACACTCCGCCAGCTTGCTGGGTCTTTTCCCTGGAGCGAGATTTGTTTTGCGAAACACGATGTATCAACTGTCTGCTTGGAAATTACAGGGCTATTCATGTCTGCATGGAAGTGTTCATCCCGCATACAATTGAAACATCCAAGCCAGGATCCATCGGCTGGTTTGACAGCTCGTCGGCAAAACGTTCTGGCTCGTCGAACTTACAGAACCCACCGTCGAGAACAGAGTCCAAGAACAAATACAACTAAACCGTTCGTAATGCAAAAAGCCAATATGATGCCAAAATAAAACAGAAGGTTCTTCCGCATCCTAGTGGCAGTCGATCCTTCTGGACTCTGACCAAACAAATAGAGGGAAGCTTCTCGAGGAGTAGCTTTCCTCTATCACATGTGTGTATGGAACAGTCGCAACAATTTCAAAACGACAAAGCCAAAGTATTTTCCAAGATATTTGAAACAAATTCCACTATAAATGACCATCCCAATGTCCGTCGATCTGTCGGTCTGTCTGTCGGTCTGTCTGTCTGTCGGTCTGTCTGTTGGCGTTTTTCTAACGTCGTAATCTCAGTAACCACTGCATGGATTGTGATGAAATTTGGACAGCGATATGTTGTGGTGTCGTAGTAGATAATGTTCCGATAATTTTGGAAATCGTTGTACGGGGGATGGAGTAATTAACAAAAAACGACAAATTTCAAATATTCCTCAAACTTCGTTTTTAGGCGTTTTAGGGGTTCCTGATCATTTTCTACTTTTTTTTGGGTGGGGGTAATTTGGGGTAGTTGGAGGGTGGGGGGGTTGTAAAACTGAAAAATGTGTTGTATTCATAAATGGGCTGTCTAATGACCTGTGAATGAAAGACCTAGCGGCATAATACACTTTTTTAGGTCCATACGAACATTGCCTTGCTTATAACAGAAACCCAGGGACTTTGTGATGTACATATATACATACGAGTGTTGTTTCAGATCGTTCTATATTGCATAACGCAAAAATTATCGAATTGATTTTAATGAAATTTTCACAGTATTACTGCCGCAGCGAGGATGGAAAACGCGCATGTTTTGGAAAAATCGTGTCAGTGGCGGCACAGCAATGAGAAAAAAACTAAAAATATAAAAATAGCTCAAACTTAGTTTTTAGGCGTTTTAGGGGTTCCTGATCATTTTTTACTTTTTTTTGGGGTGGTTATGAAATTGGGGTGGTTAGGGGGTGGGGGGTTGTAAAACTCAAAAATTTATTCCATTCATAATAGGCTGTCCATTGACCTGTGAAAGAACGACCTAGCGGCATAATAGACGTTTGTTAGGTCCATCCGAACATTGCCTTGGCTATTGCAGAAATCAAGGGACTTAGTATTGTCTGATGTATACATACGAGTATTGCTTTAGATCGTTCTGAATTTAGTAACATGGAAATTATGGAATTGATTTTAATGAAATTTAGACACAGTGTTATCACCGCGGCAAGGATGAAAAGTGCGTATGGTTTTCAAAAATCGTGTCAGTGGCGGCGCAGCAATAATAAAAAAATTAAAAATATAGAAATAGATCAAACCTCGTTTTTAAGCAATTTGGGGTTTCCTGATTGTTTCGTTTCGTCCAGTTTAAGTTGAATTGTGTCATTTTAGTTCCTACGGAGAGACTTAGGAAACTATTTACTAGTTTTTGTGTTGGATGTTCTTTTGACGACAGGCGGGCGATGATTCGGTTGCAACTGTTATGTGTGGGAAGTATTGAGTCAATGAACTTGACTCCATTTTTTTTATGAGAAATCCTCAGAGATATTATGATGGTCGTTTACTATGCTGTGCCGTTACCATCTGTCGATCGACATGTTCCAGTTTGTAAATTTACTAAATTTTTTCAAGATATCTCGAAGAGTTTTATTCGATAAGAACGTTATTCATTGCCCCACGTCAACGGCTCTAGCCCTCTAGGAAGAATTTCGAAACACTATATATACGAACTTTCTCAGTTTTAAAATGCAGAATCAGATACAGTTACGAGAAGTGATTTCCGGACAGTCAAAGTATACAACAAATATGTGTATGTGATATGCGACCAGTAGTGTCCGACCGAACATTCGGTTTCTGTTTCGGTTTCGGCCTAGTTTCGGCCAAAAACGGGTTTCGGTTTAGTTTCGGTTTCGGCTGCCATCCAGCCGAAACTACGGCCGAAACCGAAACTAAATTCGATGGATTTCGCACTGCGATCGAACGCCCTCTGAGCACTAATCTGCAAGCGAAGTGTCATTTTGCTGGGTAGATGATGGTAATAACTTATCAAAAGTTAAGAAGCCTACTTATCGGAGCCAAGCTTGCAAAGAAACGCAGATATTACTCTTACTAGAATTCCAGTCCATTTCTGTCTTAGTTTTAAGGCAGCTAATTGATAATGGAGTCATAAAGAATGACCAAAGTTTGGAATGTTATTTAGTAGATATGTTACGGTTAAAGTGTTTACTTTGATAGTTTATATACTAGCTGGATAGTATACAAACTATCCAAATCTCTCGTTATTTAGATGGAAACTCGTATTTCAACTAAAATAGTTATGAATATTAGTTGGTTTGTATACTAGCCAGCTAGTTTATAAACTATGCAAGATATGCCGCTAAAGTATATACCACAAAGATATCAAACAAATTAACCAGTGTTTCTGGTCAGTTTACAAACTATCCACATCATTTGGATAAGGTATGCACCTAATATCTCTAGTAATACATAATAACCAACTCGTTGGTTAGTATGTAAACTAACCAATCTTCTTTGGTTAGTATGTAAACTAACTAATTTTCTTTGGTCAATTTAACAGAAAAGTGAGGTTATGTTTATGACAACTGCGTTAGAATGTCAGTGGGCAAGTGCAAGTGTGACGTCTTGGTACTGTTTACTGTCGTGCTTTGTGAAATTTGTTTAAGAACAGGTATTTAGTTACCAAAAATGGATCAGCAACAGCAATTTGAAAAGTTACTATTAGAATGTTACGAGAAAAGGTACCAAAATTCAAAATTAATGAACGACAGTGATTATAATGTACTTCTGCAACATATAAAGAGAATACGCGAACAAGGACCTAACACTAATAACAAGATTGATTATCATGAAATAAATACTTATGATTTACAGAAAATCAAATCATCTTATGTAATCTAATATAAAAGATCTGGAATGATTATTTTACGTTTGAGTAAAACCTATGATGCCATTAAAGCTGCACACGGTCTAGAGATTATTTTATATGAATATTTTGTTACACAAATAGTATTTCTGTTTGATTTACTTATTTTTAGGTAATTAGCAATTGTATGTTGTATTTATGAATAAACTTTACTTTTGATTAAAAACTGTTTTTTTAAACTAAAGTAACCAAAGAGGATTGGTTAGTTTACATACTAACCAACTAGTTGGATATTATGTAGTACTAGAGATATTAGGTGCATACTTGTTCCAAATGATCTGGATAGTAAACTAACCAGAAACACTGGTTAATATGTGTGATATCTTTGTGGTATAAGACTTTAGCGGCTTATCTTGTATAGTTTATAAACTAGCTGGATAGTATACAAACCAACCAATATTCATAGCTATTTTAGTAGAAATATGATTTTCCTTTAAAATAACGAGAACATTTGGATGGTTTATATACTAGCTGGATAGTATATAAACTATCAAAGTAAACACTTTAACCGTAACAGATACAAAATATAAATATGAAATAGTTGATATTTGGTTCAGATTAACTTCTTACTTGAAGAAGTTTAAATAATTTATTTGAAATAAGGTCTGATAATGCTGATGATACGTTATTAATTTTTATATCCATGAAAAAATTACTGACGTTATATTGATGTTTCGGTTTCTGTTTCGGCCGAAACTGACACGGAGGCCGAAATTCGGTTTCGGTTTCGGCCGTAAAAAGTAGTTTCGGTCGGACACTAGCGGCCAGTTAAAGAAGATATACCCAATCTGGCAGTTGTACGTCTGTAGGTCTGAGCATATTTGGGTGTAGGTATGCGGCGTCTCCCGCGCCCCTGGGGGCATTCCACACTCCGGTCTGGCTTCTTGGACTCTCAGCCGGACCTTCACGACCGCTGCTGTTGCTGCTGCGGCGACCAACTCACGGTGGAATGTCCGTCCGTTCGTTGGGCTGTCCAGACGCTTTCTTCTAGTCCGGTCACTTCTGAATGGCCAGATGTCTTTTTATTTTCCGTATCTAAAGCCGGCGCCACATATGCGGTATTCGGCGAGCAACGAACACCGATTATTTGCTATTCGGCTAATAAAGCCGGCGCCACATATGCGGTATTCGGCGAGCAACGAACCCCGATTGTATGCTATTCGGCTAAAGGGCGATACGTGCTCGCAACGAACACCGATTATTTGCTATTCGGCAAATAAAGTCGGCGCCACATATGCGGTGTTCGGCGAGCAACGAACCGCGATTGTATGCTATTCGGCTAAAGGGCGATACGTGCTCGCTATTCGGCGAGGAAGGTTTAAAAAATGGCGAATATTGATATTCGGCAAATACCCGCATATGTGGCGCCGGCTTTAGACGAGGAGAACAATCATTGAGTGATTCTGGTCGCGAAAATATATGATTTTCTAAATAATGCATCATTTGTACGTTTTTTCTGCAACTTCAACTACTGAGGTTATTAGCTGCATAGCAGGATTATAGATATTTTACATGTTTTGTTCATCATCATCATAGTCACAATGTCTTAACAGACATGTTGTGAACTCGTAAAATGCATTAAGTCGGAGCTAGTGTATTGCCGACTCGAATACTATCAATAGTTTTGAGAACTGTAGCTCGCCATCGTTCGCGATTTTCTGTCAGTTCAGTGGCGCTCTTGATACTCATGTCTAGCAACTGTTTCGTTGTATCCACCCAGCGTGTAGGGAAACGGTCACGGCGCCGCCCATTTGAGGCGTGACCCTGAACTACAAGTTTCTCCATATTATCGCATCTGTGAATATGTCGGAAGAATGTAAGCATTCTCATCGACACAATGGAGGATAGTCTCTTAGGATTACCGAGCCCATCCAGTATGGAAACATTAGTTCGATGGGCGGTAAAAGGAATTCTCAGCATTCTCCTCCACGTCCACATTTCAAAATCATCTATGCAAGCTCGATCTGCCTTTTTAACAGTCCAAGTTTCCGAGGCATACAAAAATATGGAGAACACAAGAGACTGAACCAGTGAAATTTTGGTAGCTTTAGAGATGTTATGGTCACGCCATATTTTATTGAGCTTTGTCATGGTCACCCGTGCCTGTTGAATGTGCCGTCTAATCTCATTCTCACAGCTACCCGAATTGTCGATCAAAGAACTGAGATACACAAAACTTTGAAGTACCTCACAACGGCCTATTTACTTTATTTCTCGATGATTGTCATGCTCTCCATCTACGATCATAACCTTGGTCTTGTTCTGGTTAATACCAAAACCATATGTTGCACTGTGTTGTTCTAAAATGTTTAATAGAGCTACTAGTTCCTCCTGAGAAGCAGCAATAAGGGTTGTATCGTCAGCGAATCTTAAGTTAGATATTTTGCTTCCGCCAATAGTTATACCGCCATTCCAGTTGTCCAGTACCTGTCTCATCACAAATTCAGAGTAAATGTTAAATAACATAGAGTTGCTGTATGAGAAATACTAAGTGGTAAGGGACTCCCATGGAGATAAGGATCTCCCACAGTTTAGGCCACTTTACGTTATCAAACGCCTTAGAATAGTCCACAAAGTCTGTTAAGTTTGTGTGTCTTAGGAACAGAAAAAGTCTGCTTACCGCTGTTTCGTCGTTAGATAGAATCAGTATCAGTTTGAAATTGTTATAATAAATGGGACAAGAAGTGACCAAGTGACTGATAGTTAAACGATCGTTACAGTGTTCGCACAATTGTATTGGTCCACCTGAGAAGGTGCAAATGTGTCAGATTTGCGTGACCAATACTTAATCTGCATAATAGCACTTGCTGTTGCTCTTCATGTGCTTCAACAAATTGACCACCATAATATTGATCCGATTCAGTTTGCCAAACTTTTTTCACTGACGCTTTCCAAGTTTTTAATGATGTCAGATACTGGAGCAGGTATGCCATCATCTATCCTATCAATTTCTGTTGTACTCGGCTGTGTTTAGTCGTTTTCTATCGTTTGGCGCTGTTATCTGCTTGATTTCTGTGGTTTCGAGCCGTTTTCTGTTCTTTTCAGCTGTATTCGGCTGTGTTTAGTCGTTTTTTATTGTTTAGCGCTGTTATCTGCTTGCTTTCTGTTGTTATGGGCTGTTTTCTGTTCTATTTGGTTGTATTGGGTCGCTTTCTATCATTTACAGTTGCTATCTGCTTGATTTCTGTAGTTTTGAGCCGTTTTCTGTTCTTTTCTGTTGTATTCGGCTGTGTTTAGTCGTTTTCTATCGTTTATCGCTATTATCTGCTTGATTTCTGTGGTTTTGAGCTTTTTTCTGTTCTTTTCTGTTCGGGCAACCGTCATTCGGGAGGTTCGGTTCGATATTTCTCGAGCTATGGCGGGCACATGTTGAATTAGGCGTCTCCTGTCTTAGATACGCTGTTAGGTGTAATTTTTGCTTAACGATGGCCTAATACATGGCTCCGTGTTTGGTGGAAGATTATGTAAGACGTGTCTAACTCAAATTTGAAATAAATTCGATACTTATAATTCAAGATCTGGACGTGGATGGTCTCGATATATAGTCGTTTTGGTCATTGAAAAGGTGTGCGTTCAGATGGTGTGGCCAATCTTACTGCTGTTATTTATAAGGTGTAGAATACTATGAGAACCCATGGCATTCATTTTCGTCGGTCTCTTTGTCTCTCCATGTCGAGAGGTGACATGTTGCGAGGTTTGCTAAATTGGTATATTGGTGTATAATTCCAAAAATATTGCTAATCATAAAATAATTTTCGCTGTCTAAAAAATACATTAGTAACTATACCCTTTTAGTTGCTGACCAGTTACATTCGGGCTACGACTAGCTTGCTTGTGATGAAACTCGTCTTCTTATTATTATTTATTATTATTACCGGGTGTTGACGGACAACATATAATTATTATTAAGCGGTACCAAAGTAAAGGTCTCCTCAAATCAATGCGGGACTTTTGGAACGGGAGCGGGATTCGCACGGGACATAATTACACTGCGGAAAATAGAAGCGTACACACCGTTGCAATAGCAACGTAACCGTGCTGCGAAATATTACAGTTCGCAACGGGCACTATTGTTCCCGCGGTTCGCACTGTTCCCGCGTATTATGCCTGGCAGCTGAACCGAACAATTTTGCATACTGAAATGTCGTTAAGAGCAAAAGTATTTTATTTTATACAGCTTTTTGATCAATAATATAAAAATAAAAGGAAATAAGAGCTTTCAATTTTCCCACCATATCCTGTTGCCAGCATCAAAAGACCTTCCTCCTCGTACCAGTGTGAGTGCACAAGATCATTCCTCTTCCCGCATTTCTTAGGCCTGTCCCGCTCCCGTTCCCGCAATCCCGCATTGGTTTGAGACGACCTTAAAGGAGGAAAAATACAAAATTATTTTCTTTTGAGGGTTACGATAAACCACAGTTCTCTTCTTCGTCTAATTATATATTGTATTCTTATATGTGGTTCGAGAGACAGTTTGAACCAATCCCGAGACTGGATGCTCACAAAGCCCGGGGTTTTTGGTATTGTTAATTGACCGGGTTCCCGGGATTATTAATGCTGGGATTGCATTCCCTACTCGGCACCCACATAAGTGACAGTAGGTGTCGTAGCCGAAATTTCATACAAGACCTTTCTACAGAACGAGCCCTGATGTAAACATACAAGCGCCCAATGCTTACAAACCTAAACAATGAACAACCACAACAGAGGAATATTAGGTTAGTTGTCAACATAGTGACAGATTACAGACATCAGGCAGAATAGCCAGTAACGAAAAACTAAGTTACCAGAAATAGGCCCGCCCCTACCGGGAAAATGCTGAACACATGGACTGGTGACATTGTAGTATTGGTTCCATAAAACCACAGTCGTAATGTTTTTTTGGGTTTTTCAAGGAGAACTCAAAAAATCCCAAAATTACCAACAAACATCAAATTCATATAACATCTGTGTAATATCGTACATTATTTGGAATAGATATAAATGTGTACAAAAGCATTTATAAAATTTGACAAAAAATAACTTTTTTTTAAGAAACCTTATTTGATATGATATTACCGCAACCAGTAGAAGGTAGTGTCTTATTTACCATACTAAAATTTCACAATTGGTTTTGTCTTTTTCACACTGTCCTTGAAGTCAGTTATTCGATCCGCAGAACGCGCCCTTAATGATTCTTGGCTGTCAGTCAGAGCATATAGTAATCCTCAATAAAAGAGAGAGGGAGCTTTGTTTTTGGCCTACATATCCTAGGGCCGGAACCTTCGTTGGTAAGTGAGCCGTCTGTGTAACAGACTGGCCCTCTTTCCTCAAAAATCCGCCTTGCGGTCTTTCCTCAAAAGTCCGTCTGGCGCTTGACATCCACTCCTCCCTTATTTATTTATTTATTTATTTCAATTTAAGGGTAAAAACAGAATACAATCCAAAAACTTACCCACTACTTACAACAGTGTATAATGTAAAAGATAAAAACAGAACGGAAAAATAATTCATATGGCTATATCTGTTAAGTGTTTATGAATGTGAATACAGCTAGGAATCTGACATCAAGTTGCTAAACTCAGTAAGCTCACTAACCAGCACTACACTTTATTGTCTCACTAAAGGAGAGTTTACTCCCAAATTTGTTCTCCGAAACGGAATTTTAAAAAAAGGAACTTGTCTACACTGTCTATCTGGGACATTGAAATTAATTCTAGATAAAAGGTATGAACTATCAAACACATTAATTATCTTATACAGGGTGTCCCAGAAAGAACACGCCAGAGTGACATGGAAGGTAGATTGGCTTTAGATCAATCAGATAACATCGACATGACCTTAGTAAAAGTTTCGTGGTTTTCGAGATATTGCCACTTTTAAGGTTTTTCAAAAAAATCCTACCTTTGCTCCTTTTGTTGTCCGTTATGGCTATAAGGATTTGCGGACTTATGATATTTTTTTTCTTGGGTTACGATTAATAGTTGGTTGAGACGACAAAGTATTGGTTTAATTGAAAACAATCACGGTATGTTAAAAAAACAACCAAATTCTTAGATTTTGTGTCAATGCGAAAACCTTAACCAAGGTTTAACTGATTACTGTGACAACGAATAAACCAGACTGAATCCGCAAATACTCTTAAAAACCAACCGACTTAATGCTCTTTCAAAAACAGTATAACATTTATAGGTTCTTTTTACTAAAAATTGAATAGCCCCCAGTTTTGACATAGAACTCGTAATACTTCTACGTCTAAAACGCCTAGATACATTGTCCTTTTTAATTCGTTGTAGGCATCAGAACAATGAATAGAGCATAAAGTTGCTTTTTCATTTTCCATTGATTTTTAGTCACTATAACGTATTTCCAAAATGTTTACCACCCACTCTTATACACAACCTGCATCTTCTTAAAAATTGTCGCTTTAAACTTCTCAAATCTAGATCAGAAATTTCACGTGTTGTTTGATGGATTCGTTGACGCAATTCATTGGCTGATCGAACTGGTTTTCCATACACCTTATCTTTTAAACATCCCCAGTAAAAAAATCCAGAGGGATCAGGTCTGGAGAGCTGGGGGGGGGGGGGGGGGGCAAGAAAGTGGTCCTTGCCGGCCAATCCATCTGCACGACCATAGTGCGCAGGGCCCCCAGGGACCCATCTTGCTGTAACCACATCCTTCTTCTTGACTGAAGAGGCACATCTTCCAAAAGAATGGGTAGATGGTGTTGCAAAAAATCCAGATACATTTCTGCATTGAGGGTCGCAGGGAGTTCGAATGGGCCAATGATGCATCCGTTGTGGATCCCGGTCCAAAGATTTACCTTGAACTGATGCTGTGAAGGGTCCTCTCTTATTTCATGGGGATTTTCCAACTGCCAGCTGTGGATATTATGTAAGTTAAGATATCCATCTCTTTTACAGGGCGACTCGTCGCTCCACAAAATCCTGTCGAAAAAATTAGGGTCTTCCTGATGCTTCTCCAGCATTGTCCGACAAAACGAAACACGTGTAGCATAATCACTGCTTAATAGCGTTTGAACTCTTTGGATGTGGTATGGGTGGTATTCATATCTCTTCAGAATACGTTGCGCTTGCGATTTAGATACGCCAGTACGTCGTTCGATGAAAGGTACTGAAGTTGATGGGCCCTCCGCCACTTGCTCTAATACAACTTCATCCTCTTGAGTACTACGGGGTCTTCCCTCAGAACCCTTCCGGCTAGGGTTTCTGCCTTCTCGTTAGAAATTGACAGTGCGAAGAATAATCTCATAGGTCATTCGCCTGCGGTTTGGGTATCTTTCAGAGTACAATCTCGCTGCCAGTCTTGCGTTATACGAGACGTTGCCGCGTGAAGAAACGCTTCTTGTTTCTCCATAAATTAGCACCATGTCTGTGTACTCACTAGAGGTGAAATGCGCAGGTTGTTGATTTGCCCCCACGCTCTCCAGACCTGAACCCTCTGGATTTTTTTACTGGGGATGTTTAAAAGATAAAGTGTATGGAAAACCAATACGATCAGCCGATGAATTGCGTCAACGAATCCATCAAGCAGCAGGCGAAATTGCTGATCTAGATTTGAGAAGTTTAAAGGGACAATTATTAAGAAGATGCAGGTTGTGTATAAGAGTGGGTGGTAAACATTTTGTAAATCTGTTATAGTGACTAAAAATAAATGGAAATAAAAAAACAGCTTTATGTTCTATTTATTATTTTGATGTCTACAACGAATTAACAAGGACAATGTATCTAAGCGTTTTAGGCGAAGTATTACGACTTCTATGTCAAAACTTGGAGCTATTCAATTTTTTAGTAAAAAGAACCTATAAATGTTATACTATTTTTAAAAGAGCATTAAGTAGGCTGGTTTTTAAGAGCAATTGCTGATTCAGTCTGGTTCATTCGTTGTCACAGTAATCAGTTAAACCTTGGTTAAGGTTTTCGCAGTCACAGAAAACCTAAAAATTCGGTTGTTTTTTCAACATACCGTGATAGTTTTCAGTGAAATCATTACCCTGTCGTCTCAACCGACTATTAATAGTAGCCCGAGAAAAAAATATCATAAGTCCGCAAATCCTTATAGCCATAACAGACAACAAAATGACCAAAGGTAGGAGTTTTTTTAAAAACCTTAAAAGTGGCAATATCTCGAAAACTAGAAAACTTTTATTAAGGTCATGTCGATGTTATCTGATTGATCTAAAGCCAATCTACCTTCCATGTCACTCTGGCGTGTTATTTCTGGGACACCCTGTATATAAGGCAAAGATCTGACAATATTCTCCTCTGTTTTAAAGTAAGTATGCCAAATTCTTTTCTCAAATCCTCATAGCGACTATTTTGCACCGGTTGGCCAATTTTGAAACCCAGTGTTCTCAAGAATTTATTTTGTATTCGCTCAATAAGATCTACGTAGGTTTTGTATAAAGGATTCCATATGACGGAGGCAAAACTCAACTTACTGTAGACGTAGGCATAATAGAGCGAAATCATGGCCCTTGCACTTTTAAAATCCTTGGACGATCTGCAAATAAAACTAAGTGTTCTATTGCATTCGGAAATTAGTTGTTCCACATGGGGCTGGAATGACATTTTTTCATCCATAAGTACCCCTAGGTCCTTCACAACATGAGATTGTATAAGTTCGTTATTTTTGATTTTGTATCTATATTAAATTAAATTCTTATTGCGTGTAAATCTTATATAGCTGCATTTATCTATATTTTTGTGCAAGTCGTTTTCATCGCAAAATATGGCAAATCTATTGATATCTCTTTGTATAGGTACTTCACAGTAAATTTGCAGTCGAAGTAATGTGTAATAGAAATTGTATCACTCCTCATGTAGGATAGGGTCATCCCTTCGCAGATCCGAGAGAATGACAGTAATGACAGTGTCCCTTGCCACGATTAACAAAGGACCAACTGCCCATAATTGGAACGTGGACGCCCTTACCTCCCTTTGAAGTACCAGGTTAAGTGGAGGGAGATTCAGTAGTGCTAGCGTTAAATTTTATGGAGCTAAATTCCATTTTTTTGTTTTGTTTGTAATGCAAAGAGATATGAAGTATAAACGGCACGTGGAAAAGTATATACAGGGCATGTGAATGTTCAGCCTAAAATACCCGGGCTATGACAGGGCGTCCGGGCGGCGGATGCACAAGGACGCTGTCCGGCAGGTTCAAGGAGAGACGAGCCGATGCCGACGAGGCGCGATGACGCCGCCGCGTCACACTGAACGGCATCTACGCAGTGATGCTGCACCAGCACTTGGTGCATCCATGCTGCTGCTGCTACTACGGTCATCATCCTCTTGCCGTACACGTCAAAACTCGACACATTAGCCGGTCAAACGCCACCGACCGATTCCTGTAATCTGGCTAACAGAGAAGCGGTTATAGAGATTATAATTGTGGAGCTATTTTGAGGCCTATTATGTACCTGTGGCTCATTGTACCTTAGCCAATAGGCGTTGTAGTGGCACAGTGATTTTGATTTGTTTCTAGCATTTTACTTTGGGGCAAAAGCTCACTAATGCTGCTGTGAATATTTTCTTATGCTCCTCACTTGGACACCCGATTTGGCAATCATTGAAAAAAAACGCTAGTGACATGACATGATCAAAATTGTACTGTGTAAGGCTTTCGCGGCCATCGCCCAATGAATTTGTAGTTCTTGGGTTTTTACGCCGGCGTCGTTTAGCGTTAAAGCTTAACGATTCGCCACCACGAGTGGATGGCATCTTCAGAAGCTATTCACTTCGGCGACTTCCAAAATACTGACGGCTGGTGGATCTGCACCTGTATTTGTACCTGCTAACGGTGACGTGGCCCAACCAGGTAGCGTTGGTAGCCCCGCCCCTTCGCGATATGGTAGTGTCTTCAGGTATTTCAGCATGGGTACCCATGTCCGGTTGACTTTCCGTGTTTCTTCTTTCCTATTGAAATTAGGCATGGTAAGAAGACGTTGCGACAAGAACCTGGGTTTCTTCTAACTTGATCCTGTGATTTCCCTCCTTAATCGCATGTTCGGTTACCGCTGATTTGTCCGTATGGCCTAGTCGACAGCTAGCCTTATGTTCTGCAATTCTTGTATTTATAGATTGCTTCGTTGTTCCTATGTATACACTCCCACATGTGCATGGTATGCAATACACCCCCGGTGTTGTGAGTGGGTCTCTTTTATCCTTCACCGTTCTCAAATATTCCTGTATTTTTCTTGTGGGCTTGTAGACGGTCTTCCTTCCATAAAATTTTTCCTATTTTGTCTGTTATTCCAGGCACATAGGGTAGAGAAGCTTTTGCTATCGGTTTAGGTTTTGGGTTTGCCCTATTTCTTCTCATTGTTCTTGTTATTTCCTTTTCTGTGTAACCGTTTGCCTTAAGAGCATTCTTTTAGATGTTCCAGTTCGGTGTCGAATTCCTCTGCTTCGCACACTTTTCTAGCCCGTTCTGTCAAAGTTCTAATAATTCCGTACTTCTTCGCCGTACCCAAAGTGACCTTACGGATATCATAATCCTTATGTACTGTGTAAGGCTTTCGCGGCCGTAGTCCAATGAATTTGTGGTTATTGGGTTTTTAGGCCGACGTCGTTGTGTGTGTAAGTGAAATAGCTTCTGAAGATGCGGACCTAAATACCCAAGAACCACAAATTCATCACAATCAATGTTTGGAACATGTTCTGAATCGCATCAGGTACGATATCCCTAGTCCACGACAGCGATTTTTTGGATCTCATCTGTTGGTTCACTGCTTTAATGCCAGCTTGATACCGGGATTTACCCGCGTCCACCTGATGACATCCAAAAGATCGAAGCAGCGCTATAGTGGACTGGAGATATCGTGCCTGTTGCGATTCAGGACATGTTCCGAACAGGGATTGTGGTATCCTTGGATAATAATTATCATTCCATCGCATTTAGTAATTTGTGAGTTCCTGACTGAATAATTATTATTGTTCATTTTCGTCCAATAGTGTTTGTAAGCTTTTGCAAATATTTGGCTCCATTCCAAATCCTTTTTTGGCAATTATAATGCTTGAAAGTTTTGTTACAGTGCTACAGACCTTTGATCGTAATCATATGGTATATTTCAACAATTTTTTTTTTAGAAATAGTGAAAAATCTTGAGGTTGTGGCCAGAAATTTGAAAAAACGACGATCACTGCATAATTGAGACTCTTATTGAATTAACAGCCAAGCTTTCGGCAATATTTACTGATGCCATTTTCGGGGCTTTGTACATTTTTATAAAAGAGAAAGTTTTAACTGAGAACAATAATGAAAAGTAAAGACAACGTTGAGGTTTCTTTGCAGAAAAAATAGCAGTATGCGTTGAACAATTGTACCTGAATGATTGTAAAGATTCCAAATAGTTCTAAAAAAAAGGTGTGGTTTTTTTCACAAACTCGGGTCATAAAATACAAAAAATTAGTGGTGTAAATTGTAAAGAAAATGAAGACCTCAAAGACCTCAATACATTGAAATACGACTTTGGTTTGAGGACACACATTTTGGATACAAGACTTTGTAAATCTACCTAAAAACGTGGTTACAATTATAAAACGGTGAATAGCATGTGGTAGAGGGAAATATTTTATTTCATCCTCAGAAGCTGTTAACTGTTCGAGCTCAGAGAAACTGAGGCCGGGTCTCAGAACTCACCAAAGAGGTGTCAGAATGCGATCCACTCATGTTAGAGAAAAGTCAAGCAGCGTACCGATGCAAAGACGGTGCAGCGTATCGACTTCGACCCAACAGCCCAAGAACCAGTAGTTCATCCATGGACCATGGCCACGAAGGCCTTACACAATACAAATGTTGAATGTGTTGGTAGATGTCAATCAGGAAGGATCATTTTTTTTTGTGTAGCCTCCTCCCCTCTCCGGAGAGTGATCGGGAGGTTCGTAGTGGATTTTTTTAAACTTGAAATCACTCAAGACCTGATGCCTGGTGGCGAAGTAACGGATAGATCAGCGAATTGCTGCAAACAAACTTCAGAATATTTATTAGCAGAATTTGACAACAATAGGGTACTTGCAGAGGTCGTGAAATCGCCTCGAGAGTATACATAGCGTAAAGAAAACCATATCAAGAAGCAGTAGGAAACAAAAAACATGATTTTACTGACGGCCAAAAAAAAGATATTTGCAAAATAAAATAATGATATATTCAAATTTTTCCACGTGACTTAAAACAAGGGCTGACGTCACAGATATCGTATCGATATCGACAATCGATACTGCTACAGCGCAGGTCAGTGAGATTCAACTGCGCATTCGACTAGAGATGATCTGAATTCTTTAACAGTGCGACTCAATTTATTGATACTCAAACATATTTGAAACAGGCAATTAACCCACTAGCATTTTCGTTGCAATACATTTTTATATCTGATAGGTATCACAGTTCATCCTGTTTGTGACCGAGATTCGCAACTAATCTAAGCCATCATTTTATTTCGGCGCATCCCATTATGAATGAATCCAAAGATAGAATCTTAATTCAAGCCCATCCCTACAAAGTGGAATTAGCAATCTAGCCTAACTTTTATTCTTTTGATTTTTGTATACCCTGTTACCCGATACTTTAAACTGTCAGCCGTGTGAACAGCGAACAGCTGTTCGGCTAGTGATAACTAAAAATACCCCAGATTGAGCCTTGACGTATCAATTTTAAGCTTTGAAGGAATGCAGGGCTGTACTGAATGCAAGTACTACTAATAACGAGTAATTGACACTTGGTGACGTTTTCGTCTATCCTCTGAGGTCTATGCTTATTTTACATTCTCTCGGAAAATCCGGCGTGTCTTTCAGTATATCAGTATGGCTGGTCTGAATGATGATGATTAGGTACGCTTTGAATGACGTAAGACTAAAGATAAAAGCATTTTTAGCTTAAGCTTCAGTTCAACTATCTTACTATATTAATTTACTCCATGTACTTACTTTATACTTTTTCCAATTGTACCTTGTGTTTCAACCGATAAATATCCCACTAGTTATGCAAGCTATTCATTGAATCGTCCTTATTGCTAAATATAGGAGTATTTTGATAGTCTCTAACGATATACAAATCAATAAAATAATATATTTCTTTTAACCATCCATTTCTGCTGCGAATTTCTGGATATTGAAGCAATTTGTTGTTTACAAAAATAGGCATTACTTTTTGGTAATGAGATATTCAATACGAATATTTCTAATACGGTCCCCATCGCAGGATTGCCAATCAACACCACTAGTAAAAAATTAAATTTGAGATACACCTCTTCGTCAGCTGATACCTATCAAATAGATGTCAAACCAGTTTAAAGTATCAGGTAACGGAGTATACTTTTGCGTGTGACTGTGTTTTTTGGTTATAATGATCAATGTCAAAATGTTAGGTTAGCATTGGCTGTCGATATCGAATATCAATACTTTACATCCCATCACTATACGATATTACTGATGTCAGAGGTTGTTTGCGCAGGATTTTCCGGCATTTGAAATAATTTTTGGAATATCTCTCACAGCCGATTCCAAAAAACCAAACAAGTGATTTTGTCATGTTTACTAGTCTCTAAGGAAAGCGTAAATGACATAATATTTTTTTCTGCAAGTACCCTATTTCGACCAATGTGAAGAATATATAACTTGAGCTGGTTCCATTATTGTTATAGTGTATGTAGCAAGGAAAGAGATAATTAGAATAATTATGTCTTCATCTTTATTGGATGTTTAACCAAACTTGACATTCCAAATGTGTTCAGAATTGGCAACGTTGTAGACAGTCTGCTTCTGATCGCCCTTTCTGGAATGTTACACTTGGTAAGTGTTATTGAACTGCAACATAGTCACTATACACAACAAGCCAGCGAATGAGAAGGAGTACCTGCGTCATTCCAGTCTTCTTGTTTTAGTTCAGGTAAATTGGCATAGCAGGACTGTGCTTTTGATTTTGGTTACAAATGAAGCAGAATTTTCATCTCCGACTTTTTCTAGGTTATTTTCTAAAATCTGCTGTTTTTAGTGAATACTAGATTATTTAGGTTTCGTGAAAGGACGCGGTACGCGTGAATAGATCTTAAACTTAAGACAGATTATTGAAAAAGCCAGAGAGCATTATTTTCCCGTTTTTATCTGCTTTGTGGACTATTCTAAGGCGTTTGATAACGTAAAGTGGCCTAAACTCTGGGAAATCCTTATCTCCATGGGAGTCCCTTACCACTTAGTATTTCTCATACAGCAACTCTATGTTATTTAACATTTAATCTGAATTTGTGACGAGACAGGTATTGGACAACTGGAATGGCGGTATAACTATTGGCGGAAGCAAAATATCTGCTGACGATACAACCCTTATTGCTGTTTCTCAGGAAGAACTAGTAGCTCTATTGAACGTTTTAGAACAACACAGTGCAGCATATGGCCTTGGTATTAACTACAGCAAGACCAAGGTTATTATCGTAGATAGAGAGCATGACAATCATCGAGAAATAAAGTCAATAGGCCGTTGTGAAGTAGTTCAAAGTTTTGTGTACCTCGGTGCTTTGATCGACAATTCAGGTAGCTGTGAGAATGAAATTCGATGGCGCATTCAACAGGCACGGGTGGCCATGACAAAGCTTACTAAAATATGGCGTGACCATAACATCACTAAAGCTACCAAAATGTCGCTGGTTCAGTCTCTTGTGTTCTCCATATTTTTGTATGCCTCGGAAACTTGGACTGTTAAAAAGGCAGATCGAGCACGCATAGATGC
Source organism: Callosobruchus maculatus (assembly GCA_951848785.1). Taxonomy (NCBI): domain Eukaryota; kingdom Metazoa; phylum Arthropoda; class Insecta; order Coleoptera; family Chrysomelidae; genus Callosobruchus; species Callosobruchus maculatus. Next base: position 1,667,318 of record CATOUR010000042.1, on the reverse strand, counting down.
TTTTGAAATGTGGACGTGGAGGAGAATGCTGAGAATTCCTTATACCGCCCATCGAACTAATGTTTCCATACTGGATGAGCTCGGTAATCCAAAGAGACTATCCTCCATTGTGTCAATGAGAATGCTTACATTCTTCGGATATATTCACGGAAGCTATAATGTGGAGAAACTTGTAGTTCAGGGTCACGCCCCGAGTGGGCGGCGCCGTAGCCGTTCCCCTACACGATACGACGAAACAGTTCCTAGATATGAGTATCAAGAGCTCCACTGAACTGACAGTAAATCGTGAACGATATCGAGCTACAGTTCTCAAAACTGTTGATAGTATTCGTGTCAGCAATACTCTGGCTCCGACTTAATGCATTTTACGAGTTCACAACATGTCTGTTAAGACATTGTGACTATGATGATGATGAGATTTTATAAATTAATCATAATATTCGTAAAATGGTTATTGACACAACGCCGCATATTTTAGAAGAAATTCCACGAAGCTATCAGTGTAGTGAATTGGCATTGTCACTATATATGTTGCTCAATGAAATCAATTCATTCAATGTTGTGTGTACCTATAATATAATGTATGTAGTTTCGATGCTGATTACGAGAAAAATTGAGACAATGCATTAAATTTGGACCACCTCAGACTGCTTAAACATATTATCGTCTTTTCTTCTTACATTATATTCCTAAATTTTTATTAGCAGATTTTAATTGCGCTTTAAGTCAAGGTAATTCACAAAATTTAGTGTAATTAGCTGTTAGTTGCAATTAGCAATAATCATCCATATATGTACCTTGAGCACACCTTTTTAATGAGTCAATCTAAATTAATCATGGGCGAAAACTGAAATCATTGCTTCCAGTTCTACGTAACGCTTGATGTCTCTCCAGATTGTTAGCAGTGATAAACCTTTAGGAAATAATAATTCTTTATTAATTCCATATGGTCTCGTTGCGAGATATAGAACAAGTCATTAAAATAAATTGACGTACATATGTATATCTAAAAAATATATAAAAAATATCATATACGATATTAACAACATACGTTATTAAGGTTTAAAAGTGAAGATAAATAACAATATAGACACATACATACATATACATACACATAAATAAAATGAGGTAAAACCAAATAAAACGCATCATAAAAGATATTCCAATACTACTAGGTGTCGGTTAGGTATTCGTCTAAAGAATTTCTGCATTAAAATCTTTTTTGGTTTGAATTTAATACAAGCTACCTCACTGACCTCATTCGTCTATTATAATCGTCGAAATACTTTAACTCGATAATAGCGTCGAGGTAATGGATACGATGTTTTATATAACATCATTGTCACCTGCTTATCTAAATAAAGTAATATTACTTTTCATATCTGTAGAAAACAGAAATGATCACAAGACTTAGAGTAAAATATTGTATTAGTAGAATTATAAGGCGTCTATTATGTCTTGAGCTTCTTATAGGTGGAAAAATTCTTGAGACATCTTTATTATAAAAATTTCAAAACAATACAAGCAAATGTCACATTAAATAACAAGAATTGAAATGACAGTTCCCGCCTACTGGCAAGCTTTGCTTTATCACTGGTATATTGCTTTTTTGTTGTTGAAAATAATATGGTTATTATTATACTCTTGAAGAAAACGCAGTTCTGTGACTTGATTCACCTTTTGATTTTGAAGCATTGATAGACCATCAAATTGTTTTCCTAGATTACTTGTTAGCTAAGTCCTATCTACTCGTAGTTAGTATTCTGTTCATATACATATGTAGTCATCACCATCAAATGTCTAGTTTGACACCAGCAGAGTTAAAAACCAAAAACAGTGTGTTTCAGAAAACTGTATTTTTTTAAATATTGGGTCAGTTGAAGGAATTCCTTGATCATTTCAGAAATATATGTATGTTTCTTTTCAGGAAAAATAGTCTAATTTGACTGGACTTTCAGTTTATTTGGCACTATTTAAGGATTCTGCACATGGACTGCTCTTGACGTATTCGTATCGTTTTTATAGAATTACTCGACCGTCGAACGCAGAACCTTTATAAAGCCGCATACTTTCGATAGTCATTTTTAGGAAGGAAGCTTTCAGGTTTTTTTTTGGCCCAGACAATTTTAATTTGTTTTAGACTTTCAAAGATTATTGTTTTGTTGATTATATTTTTACAGACGCCAGTCGGCGTATCTCTTTCATCATCTAACCATTGGTTTTAAGCAAATATTTAGTAAGAAAAGAACAAAGAGAGCTCTCAAGTTCCTTGGGAATATAACCATGTGGGAAGTCTAAGCTTCCTAGCTCAACTTTTGCCCTAGGTACAGCAAAAGGAATCTTTGGAGAAAGATGTAACACTTTTTCAGTATGAAACCACAATACTGAACAGAGGATATCACTTGGTCTTTTAGATTAAGAATGCACTACAGTTTTGATGAGTTTGTATTATTCGGACAGATTATTTGCTACTAGTGTTTTGTTAAGTGTTTCTTTTCATTTTGCTTCAGCTTCGGTTGAATGGTATCACATGGCATATATATACATATGTTTATATAATTAATTCATCAATATTCTTTTACATATAAGTCTTAAAACTGGGCTAACTGAAATTACTGTTTTTGTGGTATTCATTAAGTGTCGAGCTTAGTTCTAAATATGAAATAAAAATAAAGCAAATAGATTTACTGCCCCAAAGTGGCATTCACGACTCTCAAGACGAAAGATATGTTATCCATATTCAACTATGAATCAGTATCAATTGAATAACTCGGTTGATTAATCGCTGAAAATATAAATATGAATGGGAAATAGTACGTGTAAAATCAAGGTCAGCAATAGTTAAATTGCATTAGTTCAGAAAAGATTGCTCGTGCAGTTATTTGCATTCTTCGAATACCAACTGAGTGTCGTTCACGGTATTTACGTGGATTTATACAGGGTGATTCAGCAATGCTGATTTTCCTCGTAGATACTACAAGCTACAAGGTATGTGCTGGTTTTCCATCCTGGCTCTCTTGTATTTCGGGATCTCTAGTATATACATTATATCTTATCCATCCGAGCTTTTATTCCATATATATCTGTATTTGAGTATTTGTCCTTATACTGTTTGTTTTGGTTATTTTTCTGCCTGTCACTCGTTTGTTCTGTACAATGTATATACACTGTATATTTTGTGGACTTCTATATTATATTATAGGCATGTAGTGTAGATGTGTGTATCGACATATACAGGGTGAGTTTTTAATACCGGCTCGGTCGATAACTCCACTACTGCAGAAGATAGCGGAAAAAGTTGTATATAAAAGTTGTAGCCACGGATATGTTCGTTGCTCAGAAAATATTTTGATTTATACAGGGTGATCCATAACTACGTGGTGATGCAAACATGCATTTTTTTTAAATGTGACACCCTATATATTATTCCATATTCAAATTCTACTAGTGATATCCGTTCTACCAATATAGGGTATTGTTACATTATACAGGGTATTTCAAAAGTTATGACCATTTTTTATATCCAAATCGCTGTCAAATGAACGTACTGTACATCAAAAAGTGATGAATCAAAAATAAATACAATAGCCTGCATCGATTCAATCATTTGCATTTTTCTCGAAAACAGTTAGCCCTATAGAGATGCATCAAGAGACCATTTTTACGTAGAAATCTCTGAAATACCATATTCTAAAATCAAAATGTCAAAAAAATTACCAATTATAAAATGGGGTTATTTTTACCCTTATCTCCTCCCAAATGATACGCCTCTGATTAAAATTATGAAATTCTGAATTCAGAATTCAGAATCAGATTCAGAGTCAAAAGTTTACCCATCGTACCTAATTTCGTAATTTTGTTATGAATGGTTTCGAAAATATCGAGGGAAAACCGTCTTCAGGGTGCCCCATGCAAAGGGGCGTAGCTCCCTTATTAATCATTTCCAGACTCATGTTCATATGACATTTTCTTTCTATTTTTGGGAGTACTATTCGAGGTTAAAGCTTGTTAACATACTTAATTAACACCCTGTATATATAGTACATCACTCTTAACGATTCCTATACATTTTCAATATCAGTCTGATAATAAATGATGATTATGATTATATAGTTAAGTTTTAATACACCCTGTACAAAATTTTCTTGATCCCAGTTAGTAAAAACAATTAAAATTACACCAACAAATTATAACGATACCTTTTCTGTGACTGCAATGAAACGCGAATGAACAGGATGACTCATTTAGCGTTGGTAACAATAAGCTAGATGCTAGAAAGATGAGTCTCCGTTCTCAGTATACTAAATCTGCATATGTAACATATCCTTCAAATTGTCAGTTACAAGCTTAATCATCATTTCTTTACACGTGTCATAATTTGTCGGGAATCACTGCATTTATTGATATGCATGCAGACGTCGTTGCTACCATAACACAGATTTATAGCAATTTTTATTTTTATATCTGCCAACAGTTTGATATAGTAGGTTTACAGAACCGTATGTCTTGTATAAAGTATTTTCAACTGCAACTGCTAGACTTCTGATTAAAAGATGATATTCTCAGTCGTTACCGTAAAAATTGGTGATTTAAAAATATTTTTGTGGAAGAGATGATATGATTCATTATAATCACAAGTTCTTCACTTTCAGAAACGTAACTCTGTAAAAAGGCACGCGAATATTTGATATACTTGAAAATATGATGTTGGTAATGAACATTTATTTTTCAGCTGATTAATTTTTCCCATTTTACTTCCCACACCGATAGGTGAGGGGAGTGTTGTGATCGCGAAAATTTTCGATTTTGAGATAATACGCTTTTTGGGCGTTTTATGATGCCTACATAACGAAAATCCACGTCACTCATTTCCGTCGGTCTGTCTGTCTGTCTGTCTGTCTGTCTGTCTGTCTGTCTGTCTGTCTGCCTGTCTGTCTGTCTGTCTGTCTGTCTGTCGGTCTGTCTGTCTGTCGCTTTTTTCTAGCCTCGTAATCTCAGCAACCGCTGCATGGATTGTGATGAAATTTGGGCAGCGATATGCTGTGGGGACGTAGTAGGTAATGTTCCTATAATTTTGAAAATCGGTGCATGGGCGGTGGAGTAATTACCAAAAAACAAAAAAATTAAATATTGCTTAAACTTCGTTTTTAGGCATTTTAGGGGTTCCTAATCATTTTCTACTTTTTTTGGGTGGGGGTGAAATTGGGGTGGATGAAGGAAGACCTAGCAACATAAAAAACTTTTTTAGGTCCATCCGAACATTGCCTTGATATTACAGAAACCAAAGGATTTTTTCTGGTGTACGAGAGTATTGCTTTGGATTCTTCTATATTGTGTTACGAGGAAACTGTTGAATTGATTTTAATGAAATTTTGTTACAGTATTACTACCGTAGCGAGGATGGAAAACGCGTATGGCTTTTATAAATCGTGCCAGTGGCGGCGCAGAAATAACAAAAAAACTAAAAATATAAAAACAGCTCAAACTTCGTTTTTAAGCGTTTTAGAGGTTCCTGATCATTTTCTGCTTTTTTTTGGGTGGGTTGAAATTGGGGTGGTTAGGGGGTGGGGGGTTGAAGCGTAGCAATAATCAAAAAGCTAAAAGTATGAAAACAACTCAAACTGTTTTAGGGGGTCCTGATCATTTCCTACCTTCTTTTTGGGTGGGGGTGAAATTGGAGTAGTTGGGCGGTGGGGCGTTGTAAAACTGAAAAGTTTGTAGTATTGATAATAGGCTGTGCATTGACCTGTGAAGAAAAGACCTAGCGGCATAAGACAGTTTTAGAGGGGGAGGCTGCCAATGATTTGGTTGCAAGGGGATCTCAGACTAAAGCTTCATGCTATGGAAAAATAATAAACTGGTATCACAGTAATGTGTGGGAAGTACTGATTCAATCAACTTGACTCCATTTTTTTTCTTACTGTATTGTTGTTTATTTCTCCTGCTTCGATATCGATACTAAAAATAGATTGCAGAAGTTACAAAATACTAGTTGCAGGTTTATGAATGGTTTGAAGTATGATCACGTCAGTCATAGAATCAAAGATTTGGGTTGGCCTCATTTGGATCACCACTACAAATATTCAGTTGAAGTTATGATTCATAAGATTCTCCGTTCTACTTATTTAATAAACTTTTTTCTCGTAGAAGCAAAGTTGACATTAATTTTAGGTTCAAATATCGATTAGAAATCCCGTTTTATAATACTTCACTGTTTCGTCGCGTATTTGTCTATAATTCAATCGTAATTTTTAATGAAATACCTGATAAATGTAAGATCATATCCGAATTTAATTTTAAGAAACACATCAAACAACTGTACTTAAATTCTAATTTTCGTTGTAATTTATTTTTCTATTCGCAATGGTTTAAACAGTTTTTACTGTTTCTCTTCTCTATTTTATACCACCTTCAAACTTAATCAAATATCTACCCTTATAGCTATATAGCATTAAGGAATTTTATTCTCCTTTAGTTCAAGATTTTGAACAGGTTGAGTAGAATAGCCTAGTCTAGACTCCGCCTGTATAAGGATGCATGTTTTTAACATAACTCGTAATAAAGACCTTTCATTATAATTACCTATTATTATTATCCTGATTTTCCAAGTTTATCTCGCATGACTGCGGTAGTAACAAATGTTGACGGGCTGTGCCAAGTCAACATCTGAGCAATTATTCATCGGAGTTTAGGAAGGATCTTACAATATTACAGGTCTTCAGGATTACAGACTTTTGGAATATTTTGTGTAACCTATCGTCTAGGCCTAACTGTTGTAGGTGTGATGTAAAATTGTTTGGTGTAAGGCCTGAGACCGACATAATTAGGGGGACAATAGTAACTTTGTTTTGCTTCCAGAGTCATTTTATTTCTATCACAAGGTCAGTGTATTTAGATATCTTCCCAGCAGCGTAGGTGTTTTGGATATTCGTATCGTTGGGAATAGCAATATCTATGAAATAGTAATAGGTCTTATTATTATTATCTTGCTGCTTCCCATATATATTGAATACTCCTTTTTTATAGTAACTGGTACTATTTCATTAGTAGGTTTTATTTTGTAATCAAATTATGCACTCGTTTCAAGGGTCTAATTTAGTTCGTTTTGTTTCAGGTAAGCAACCTACATTTTCCAGAAAAAGGAGTACATAGTAAGTACCGTACGTAAAAAAACTTACCAACGTTATCTGATTATTTTCGTGTTCTGCTTTGTGCAGAGCATGAAATGCATTTATCTCCGGATTGAATTATATTACGTTTCTATTAATGCTTTCTTCCAGCAATGCGAGAAACGAAAAAATGATTTATTAACTTTTTTCAGAAACGACTGACGTGTATTTTTCTAACATTAATAACAGTAATTATTCGTTTCTTGAACTTTTGATGATTCAAAGTACATTAAAATGTGGTAATTGGAAATCCAGTTTAGTTTGTCGTCTGTTGATTTGTGTGATGCGTCATCTTATTTCCTGCTTGGCTTCCGCCTACTCATTCACAAAATTGATATTCATATATACATAATGCAGTCAACGTAACGGACGAATAATACCCTCCCTATGTCTGTATTTCTCTGCTTCTCAATCACCAGTGACTTTACATACCATTCATAATGATAGAATTACATTGAAGTAGGTTATATATAGTCTAAGATCCGAATTTAAGACGACCTTCACCGAACTGGTTAATGGATGAAAACCATTTTATATTAAATTTAATATGTTGAAAAATATATCGCGAGTGGGTTGGCTGAACAATTTCAGTCCAGGATATGATCAATTAAATATTTAAAAATTAATTTTTTTTAAACATTTCACTGGTTTGGTTAATAGACAAGTCACATACCAATCGAAAGTATGAAGCCCATAGAATATGCAAACGTTAGGTTGGCAACGTCTTTCCCGTCCCAACTATAGGGTAGGCAAGTATAAACAGGTACATCAATAATAGTAATTTGCACCGGTGTGGTTAATGCATAAAACTTATATCAAAATAAAGATAATTTTACTGCAAACACGTCGATATAGGGTTGTCTTCAAAAAATCAGTTTGGAATTCCGGTTGTCGAATTTTAAAGATCAAAATATTGCTGCCAGTGAATACGTGCGTAAGAGAGGTCCGAGCGAACTATCCGGTGTATTAACAAAGGATAGCAGCTGCGTGTAGCTCGGCCATTGAATGAAAGAGGGTGCGCATGTCATGTGTCCGTGAAATTGAAAAGGATAGCGATACACTCGTAAATACTGTGCATCATTGTATTGGAACAGTTTGCCTCATTCTTCTGAATTGAAAAAGTGTGCTACTACTACTATACTGATTGTTGTTATTTATAAACATTAAATTGTGATAAAAAATGGCTAAAAAGTGTTTTCTATGCAATTCGGACCATGATGTTCTTGATTTTAACGATGAAACGTATAAAAACTGTTCGTTGAAATTAAATTTTCGTAAAAAGAGAAATTTTAAATACAGTGGCGTTGAGTTAACCAATATATCACTCGATTTTGTAAGTTATCATACCTCGTGCTACAAAAAAATGACTGCTTTGGGTAAAAAATATAATGAAGAGTTTAATAACTTTCTTGGTAAGGATACGGTAAGTGCATAACAATTTAATAATTTCACCTTCAAAAATATCAATAAATTATTAGTGCTCCAAAATATTGCACAGCTTTTACGAGTGTATCGCTATCCTTTTCAATTTCACGCACTCTCTTTCATTCAATGGCCGAGCTACACACAAAGCTAGATGGAGCTACACGCAGCTGCTATGCTGCGTTCTTTGTTAATACACGGGGTAGTTCGCTCGGACCTCTCTGGCGCTCGTATTCACTGGCAGCAATATTTTGATCTTTGAAATTCGACAACCGGAATTCTAGACTGATTTTTTGCAGACAACCCTATATCGTGTTTGCAATAAAATTATCTTTATTTTGATATAAGTTTCATGCATTAACCACACCGGTGCAAACTACTATTATTGATGTACCTGTTTATACCTGCCTACCCTATAGTTGGTACGGGAAAAACGTAGCCAACCTAACGTTTGCATATTCTATGGGCTTCATACTTTCAACTGGTATGTGATTTGTCTATTAACCAAACCAGTGAAATGTTTGAAAAAAATTAATTTTTCTATTTAATTAATCATATCCTGGACTGAAATTTTTCAGCCAACCCACTCGCGATATGTTTTTTAACATATTAAATTTGATATAAAATGGTTTTCATCCATTAACCAGTTCGGTGAAGGTCGTCTTATATTCGGATCTTCTACTAATACTAAATTATCAATTTTTGGAGACGACGGACGAGGAGGGAGGATTTATCTTTAAATATTTCATACCAAAACTTTCATCGCTTTCATCTCTTGAGAAGTGGTCTCAAACCCGCAAAACTGATAAAATCGTAGCAAATTTTTGAAAACTCTTGTTTTTCTTACCATCGATTATAGTGTTTTATTAATTTTGCTGGGTTTCAATAATTGAAGCTATGTTTACGATTTAAGATTATTTTAATCCATTGAGAGTGCGATAGGTTTTTTCGATATGTACTGACTTTGTAGCCTATTACACAAAACAGGAGGATTTCGTTGTCATAGTTTTTTCAATTGATTGATATTAACATAATATCCAGACATTATTGCCTCCATTTGTTTAACCACGAAGGAATACATGGCTTCATCAGTAATTCCCACAATATCTCTGCTACGTGGCATCGACATTCCATTACAGTCAAGTTAGAAGAATTCAACTTACAGGTTACTTACATCAAGGGTATCTAGTAATTAATAAAGAAATTGGTAATCTTTCAACCCCCCAATTAGTCCCCTCTGCAAAAATAGTATATGACCACGAACTTCCAAAATTCCCGAAGACGAGGTTAGAGTAATTGTTATACTGTTAATTTTTTTGGTCATTACACCGCAGCGACTGATACTATTTTCAAAAACTCATCGCTTTGTCTGTCTCCGCTGCGATAGTAATGCATTGTCAAGATTACATTACAATCAGGTTAGTAGTTTCCAAGTTAGATGGTGCATGTATCAAAAGTCCACACTCTACATTGTTCGGATGTCTAAAAACTCAAAATTTTTGAAGAGTCGCTTTTAAAAAAAACTATTTGTTTTCACCTCCTTTCAAAAAATGTTAAACATTTCGGAATCCCAAAAACGCCTAAAAACGAAGATTAGATAGGTTTTCATAGTTTTTTTTGTCGCCAGTGCACCGACTCTCCAAAATATGTACAATTTTTCAGCATGGCGTCCAAATATTTGCAGCAGCTATGGAAATAGCGCAGACACAAATGTTACTGAACAGACAGAAGTAGGTGAAACGGATTTTCGTTTTACAGAGATTATAAAACGTCCAATAATGTAGTATCCTGGAGAAAAAAAATCATATGAATTACTCGATTTTTTCTAGTGGTATTGCGGTCAAAGTAATGAAACACATTTCCTTCACACGACGTTTCGGTTTATTATACTTAAACCATCGTCAGATTTTTGTACTCCTTCTACTCCTTCCTTCCATGTTAGCACTTTTCGCCAGGCCGTCAACAATGATTTTATATTTTCGTGACCGTAGATTTCAAACTTGATTTTTTCTAGTGGTATTGCGGTCAAAGTAATGAAACGCATTTCCTTCCCGCGACGTTTCGGTTAATTATACTTAAACCATCGTCAGGTGTTTGTACTCCTTCTACTCCTTCCTTCCATGTTGGCACTTTTCACCAGGCCGTCAACAATGATTTTATATTTTCGTGACCGTAGATTTCAAACTTTGACCGCAGTACCACTAGACAAAATTAAGTTAAGTGTTAACATGAATAACGAGCAGATTTTGAAGTTTATTGAAGACTACAGGTCTTATATCAGTGCTTATGGGATATTCACACTTCACAGCAAATTGTGCACAAATAAAAATAAACTTAATGATGCCTACCGTGAATTAAATGAAAAGTTCAAGTTACGACTCAACTTGGTTTGCTTATCAGAAGTTGTTATTTATAGCTGATTTTGTGACATCCAGGCAAATGAAATGGGATGATAATCACTTCTTCTAGTATCGCTTCTCTAAAACGAGGTTCTTATTTTTCTATAGTTGGTCTGACCATTTCCAAAAAAGTTTCAAAATTGTTTACAGACATCCTTATGAAGTTGCTAAATAAATATTGTCATTGCCTTTAAAGTCCTTTAAAAATTGGAAATTGTGTGTTTTAAAGTAATCCTTCATCCAAATTGGCCGCTTCAATTTTTCACGTCTATTAAATTGCTTCATCACTAAGTACGCGGCGCTTATCCCTCCAAGCAAAATTGCGTCAGTTTCATCAATATATTGTCAGTGAGTTTCATCCAACTTCAAACACACACCGAAGTCGCAGCATCCGAAGTAAGGCGCAAGTATGGACAGGTTAAAGGCATGCACCAATGCGGCATGCGACTTGAGGCTCGGGTCATGACTTGAGTGTCTTCTCAAGTCGTGTATTGCTGATGTGTCATATACTGAATCGTTTAGTTATTTTCGTTGTTTATAACTAGGAATGTGGGCTTGTATCATAGAAATCATTAAATGTCCTTTTTCAACAGTTTTTAGATTTTATTGATTTATATAATTCATGCACTAATAGAAGAAAATACTCTAGGCACTTTATAGTGTGCGTGAAGTACTTACGGTATTAGCAAAAACTTTTCGAACTTATTGTGATTATTTCTTGTGCGAGACCTTTTTAACTACGGCTTGTACTGCAGAATTTAATGTATATTATAATATAAATTTTGATACATTAGTCTTGTGTAAGCGAATGTAAGCGGTATTGTCTTGTTTTCGCAGTATCATAGTGGACTTTGTGTGATGATGATTAATGAGGGTAGATGGATAGGGGGAATGGGTAGGGCTCAATTTAGGCGAGGGCTGCGGTTAGGAACAATTAATATTGACGATGACTCTGCGAAAAAACTGGCATAGACGATTCTGCTAGTATACATATATGTATGTATTACCAAGTGTATGCGCATGTATCAAAATTAGAATTTGATGTCTTTCTTGCTTATCGGACCGGAATCCAGAAAATGACAAAGTGACATTTTATTTGTAGATAGCACCTAGAATTTTTTCCATGGGCTTGAAAACCTTAAGAAAAAACGTAGTCAAGTTGATTGACTCAGTACTTCCCACACATTCCGATGATACCAGTTTTATTATTTTCCCATAGCATGAAGCTATAGTCTAGATGCCCTTGCAACCAAATCATCGCTCGCTCGACCGCAAAAAAGTGTTTTATTCTACTAGGTACTTCTTTCACAGGTCAATGGACAATCTATCATGAATACAACAAATTTTTGAGTTTTACAACCACCCACCCCCGAACTACGTCAACTTCACCCCCACCCAAAAAAAGTAGAAAATGATCACGCCTAAAAACGAAGTTTGAGCTGTTTTCATATTTTTTGTTTTTGTAATATTGCTGCGCCGCCACTGAGACGGTTTCTAAAAATCAGACGCATTTTCCATCCTCGCCAAAGTTGTAATAATGTGCCGAAATTTCCATGAACATCAATTCAGTAGTTTCCACACTATAAAATACAGAACGATCTAAAACAATATTCATATGTATACATCGGAAAATTCTGTTAAGTCCCTTGGTTCCTGCAATACAAGGACATTTTCGAAGTCCCTTGGTTCTTGTAATAGACAAGGCAATGTTCGGATGGACCTAAAAAAGTGTATTATACCGCTAGGTCTTTCGCTCTCAGGTCAGTGGACAGCCTATTATGATTACAACAATTTTTTCAGCTTTACAACCCCTCACACCCCAACCACCCCAATTTCCCCCCCACCCAAAAAAAAAAGTAGAAAATGATCCCCAGGAACCCCTAAAACGCCTAAAAACGAAGTTTGGGGAATATTTGAAATTTTTCGTTTTTTGCTAATTACACCGCTGCCTATGCACCGATTTTCAAAATTGTAGCAACATTACCTACTACGACCCCACACCATATCGCTACCAAAATTTCATCAAAATCCATGCAGCGGTTACTGAGATTAGGAGGCTAGAAAAACGCCAACAGACAGACAGACCGACCGACGGACCGATGGAAATGAGTGGCGTGGATTTTCGTTATGTAGGCATCATAAAACGTCCAAAAAGTATATTATCTCAAAATCGAAAATTTTTGCGATCACAATATTCCCCTCACTTATCGGTGTGGGAAGTAAAAAGATGCAACACTTCTCGGTTCGATTCGAAGTATATGCAGAATTGAAGAATAACGGCATTATAGTAACAATGTTCCAGAAATACCCAGCAGTAAATTTTATGTCCCTCTAATCTTGGAAAAACTAATCCACAACTACAGCTTTAAGTGGTTATAAATAAAACAATTCTTATTACAGACCGTTCTCTGTCCAGGGTAGTACTGAAATAATTTTTATGTTAATAGTAAAACTGATCTAGAGACTATCATTTTCGTATATTCGTATATAAAAAGTGGTTGCAAGGGCTGGGTCTCTAACCAACACCACCCTCGAAACACAGTCTTAGTTCGCTGTCGAACACTATACCGCTAGGCCACCCAGCATCTTGCTGAGCAGATCGCCTCAACGAAACATATTTGGTTAGGTACTTTATTACTGATATTTTCACAAACATTAAAAAAGATATTTATTTCGATCGTTGACTTCGTCTCGAGCTGCAAACTTCATTCATCGCCTATGTTGCAACAAATATGCACTTCTTACAACAATAGTTTTGTTATGAAATTTATATACGATATGATCAAAAGATTGAAAAGTGTCATCCAGCTTTGACATTTTGGTTTCAATATTGATAAAATTCTGTTGGATGATATTTATTAACCTAGCCCTCAATACCCAGTAGAAAGCTTTTGCTAAAGAGCATCCAATAGAAAAGCTTTGTCAAAGTCTTTGTCAAATATGCATGTTGATAAAATTAGGCCTTAATGTTTCAAAAGCTGTGGATTAATGCATTCCTCCATCACCTTGACCTATTCCTTATTATTCCAATATTCAATAGTAAAACAGCTACAAATAAATATGTGTACCTTTATTTTCTTCTTATTGATCATTCACCAATCTACTTGGTGCTATAGTAATGTATATACCTGCTAATATAAGGTTCTTTCCAACAGGCCTGAATACCGTGCAATGTATCGTCACGGACATGCGCAGAACGTGAAATGCGTTCCAACACGTTTTGTGACCTTTCATGAAACGGTCCATAAAGCGTTCCAACAGATTTCGTTACCGCTAATGGGACGGTTTCTGTACGGTCAAATCGGTACTTGGTCCAGAGTAAGGACTGTGAGGACTGACATGCGCAGTAGAAAGTAAATCGCCCGCTTGGCGTACTTTTGTTTTTGCTGTTGCTTGTTGTTTGGCTGGCTCGTTTGTTGGCCGAAACTTCATCAAGGCCAAAAATGGAAATGGAATCAAACAATAATGTTATACATGGTATGTTATGATAAATTCGGTCATTTTTATGGAAAACATAACCTAGGTTCTTTGTTTATAGAGCTACAGGAATACCTGGTTGTGAGTGGCAACCATTATCCATGGCTAAAATTATTCAAATAATCGCCATTTTTGGGTTGTGGTTGATAGACTAACACCAAGTCATCGTCAGAAAACTCTGGCCCCGATCAATTTTAATAAAGCTCTTGGCGTCTTGGCTTTTGACGGTGGCTTTTGAAATGAAATCAAGGTTAGTTTTTTTTTGATAGCTGTCAGAACTGACACGAGTCCAATGAAATGAGAGAAAGAACCGATCCAACAGATTTTCCTGTTTGTACGGTCACGAAACCATCCAAAATCAACGCATACGCACCACAAACGATCCGAACAGTTTCGTGACGGTTCAGTGGACGGTACAAAATATGCTGTTGGAAAGAACCTATAAGGTATGTGCATTTCGGTGAATATCGACCCCTTGAGAACATGGAGAAACACATCGACCATCGAATGCAGCGCCGCGATCTTGACGCCAGGAAACTGAGTTGCAAAGGGGGGAGAGGGGGCAGCGCAATATTTCGCATCACGATAATAATAGGGCGGCGTCATTCCGCTGCGCCTAAAGAAATCGATTCATCAACTGTGCTCTGTTCTTCGTCTTGGCTTAGGCCTTCAAGAGGACGACGCGGTATCTTGTTTGCAAGATAGGCGCTTATTCAGCCAGCGTTACGAGGGATGGTAAGAAAGTTCATCAAGGCATTTTAGCTATATATGTCTCTGTACATTTTCCATAATTCACACATTTGTCTTAAAGCGTATATTAAGAAGTATATCATATAACATAGGCCATAGAAATATCCTATTATTTCACTAGTACTGTTATTTCTTTTCACTTTTGTACTAGTAGATACTGTAATGACAGAACCAATAACAACGCCTCATTTTGGACCTTGCTATCGAATATGCCAGGATTTTATTTAATTGAATTTTGTTAGTTTTTTCATTATGTTCCACTCAGATTATACTACCTTGGCAGTACAACTTCGGAGTTCCCCGTATGACGAGCACCTAATATTTCTAGTATAGCTTATAGCTTAGTATACGGCCATCAACCAAGTGACATAAACGATTAATTTGGTGAGGTCTCAGAGTAACAACTGAACATAGAAGTAGTAAACAAACCACTTCAGCATGGCGTGCTCAAAGCTATCATCTTTTGACACTTCAGAGTTCAAACATTGTCAACAAACCTGAAAATTTTTCCAATGCAACCCATGTTACAAACACTGCTCTGCACTGTCCCATCTCGAAACACTGTTAAACTACACTCGTATCTAGCACAGCAAGTCCGTAAAGCTTCACTACAGTTACCAACAAATAGCGAATTCGCTTCACAAAGGAGAAGCCGCCCAAGCATTTTTTGCTGTTCCAAGTGACTTCGTTTATACTATATGAGAGCTTCAAAAGTTTGCGGAGGACCGGCGTTGAGTTTTTTTTATAACTGAGCAGACCGCGCAGGCAGAGCCTAAATACCAGAGTACCGCGGCTGCTGTGAAATGGTTATGCTAGGGGAAGTTTGTTAACGCGAGATTTGAAAGGGCCAATACCCGCAGGCCCAAGAAATACATATTCTGGCAGTTCATTCCAAGCCTTGGACACCCTGGTAATAGATGTGCGGTTGTACCGCTCAGTTCTTGATGTATGAAGAACGACCGTCTTAGGATGAGCAGATTCCGTTGGAATATCGGTAGAAGAGTGAGAGGTCACCAACAACACGCCGGTGAGAAAGTGACTGAAGGTGGCGCGTTAAGGCCGGATCGCCAATTAGTCGAATTGCCCTTCTCTGGACGGCATCTAGTATAGACAGGGTAGTAGGGGCAGCAGCTCCCCAGACATGAGAGCAATACTCCAGGCAAGGTTTTATCTGGGCTTTATATAGCGTGAGGAGGTTACATGGTGAGAAATATTTTCTGGCTCTAAATAGGTACCCAAGCTTTTACCAGCAGCTGTTGCAATTGACGCGACGTGTTCGTGCCAGATCAGATTTTCTGTAATGTTGACAGCTTGAATGAGTGACTCCTTGGCAGAGCTTATTTGTTCATTAGAACCTGGTGTTGGCATGGGCACTTCTTGTTTGATAGCGTACAATACTGGGTCTTGGAGGCCTTAAATTTAACCATATTCTTAAGCCCCCAAGCGGTAATGGTATCGAGATCCTTTGAAAGTGAAGCTGCCACTGCCAGTCTTCTGCGTTCCAGCTCGACCACAGAGATCGGTCTATTGCTCATGATGCTTGCAGCGTTTTAGGACAATAGCTGGTATTTGAGCTGAACCTGAAGTTCAATTATTATTATTCGTCCTGATGACGGTGGACAGATTACTATCTTGGAAATTTTTGTAGAATTGACAGTGAACATTTGTTCTTTTCTTCGAGTAGAGCTGACTGATTAACCCTCTGTTGTGAGTGGTGATATTAACAAAGAAGAGAAGGCCTGTCTGACAGTTCTGGCTATAGACCAAGACATTCTTTATGAGCTAGCCTATGACAGGAGATTGGTTGAATCCTGGTTTTTCTTACGTTTATCGACGTATGCTAAACTCGATTTTTTTGGAGACAAGTGTGACTGCAGACTCATAACAGTCATCGTTCCATGGAAAGGACCACTAATAATACCGATTTAGGAAATATGATGAAGCAAGTTACAGAAAGTTCTACCAGTGCGCCATCTGGCACCCGAAGGTAAAGGCAAACCCAGGAAATGGCTGCACAGCAGCATAGATTTCTTGGCGGGACGCCACGGTGCGTCCGCTTGGCCACCAGAGAGCGCGGGTTTTTTATACGCTACTGCGTATGAAAGCCGATATACGAGGGTTGCTCTATACCTCCGTCAATCCACCAGTACGCAGACAGCTGTTTCACGCTTATTAGCGATCATCAGTGCGCCATAGGTCGATTGACGGAAATAGAGAGCATCAATTCTTTCATGTCACCCAGACATGTGAAGCATGTTGTAGCAAAGGACAGAAGGTTCTGCCAGTGCGCCATCTGGCACCTGAAGGTAAAGGCAAACCAAGGAAATCGCTGCACAGTAGCATAGATTTCTTGGCAGGACGCCACGGTGCGTCCCCTTGGCCACCAGAGAGCGCGGGTTTTTTATACGCTACTGCGTATGAAAGCCGATATACGAGGGCTGCTCTATACCAATCGACCTATGGCGCACTGATGATCGCTAATAAGCGTGAAACAGCTGTCTGCGTACTTGTGGATTGACGAAGGTATAGAGCAACCCTCGAAATATGATGACGTTTGCTATTTTGTAATGTCAGTCTTTGCGTGCGTCGATATGAACTTTGCCTAGTAAAGGTATTCTGCATTGCATTGTTATGGTCCGTTATCGTAGTTGAGCACGTTACATAATATTCTTGTGGTTTCCTCGACAACTTTCACTCCAGCCTCCGTAGGTGCCTGTAAATTATGTCGGCGACGATGCAGTCGGTCTTTTTGAGAGGAACGATGATAATTGGCGAGAAAAGGAGCTAAAGCCGAAGCCATCCCGGATAAAAATCATCTTCGTCTTGCTGACATTCATTTTTTAAAGTTGTTATTGGCGGCGTCTCTCGGCTCCGAACCTTGACCGATAAATTATCACCTTGTTGTTGTTTCGGCTTATTGCGTTTTTGATATATCTGCATGAAACGGATCTGCAGTTGCACTTTGCTTAGTCCAGTTATATTGGTGATGTTATTGTTAAAAATTTCAAGAATTATTTTCTACTGCTTAGTTTCTAGAGGCCCAAATCTGTGTATTAGCACTCACAAAATATGAGCCGAGATATACCTACAATTTTTTTTTATAAATGAGCAGACCGCGCAGGCAGAGCCTAAATACCAGAGTACCGCGGCTGCTGTGGAAGGGTTATGTTAGGGGAAGTTTGTTAACGCGAGATTTAAATGGGCCAATACCCGCGGGCCCAATAAATAGATCTTCTGGCAGTCCATTTCAAGCCTTGGACGCCCTGGGAATAAATGTGCGGTTGTACCGCTCAGTTCTTGATGTATGAAGAACGACCGCCTTAGGATGAGATGCAGCGGTCGCACGGGTACATCTGATAGGAGCAGTGAGCGGCGGAACGATAGAGGATAGCTCAGAGGAGCAGATTCCGCTAGAATATCGGTAGAAGAGTGAGAGGTCACCAACAACACGCCGATGAGAAAGTGACTGAAGGTGGCGCGTTAAGGCCGGATCGCCAATTAGTCGAATTGCTCTTAGGACGGCATCTAGTATAGACAGGGTAGTAGGGGCAGCAGCTCCCCAGACATGAGAGCAATACTCCAGGCAAGGTCTTATCTGGGCTTTATATAGCGTGAGGAGGTTACATGGTGAGAAATACTTTCTGGCTCTAAATAGGTATCCAAGCTTTTTACCAGCAGCTGTTGCAATTGACGCGACGTGTTCGTGCCAGATCAGACTTTCTGTAATGGTGACTCCTAAAAGCTTGAATGAGTAACTCCTTGGCAGAGCCCGGTTGTTCATTAGAACCTGATGGTGCTGGCTTGGGCACTTCTTGTTTGATAGCGTACAATACTGGGTCTTGGAGGCATTAAATTTAACCATATTCGTAAGCCCCCAAACGGTAATGGTATCGAGATCCTTTGAAAGTGAAGCTGCCACTGCCAGTCTTCTGCGTTCCAGCTCGACCACAGAGATCGGTCTATTGCTCATGGTGCCTGCATGCAGTGTACTGTCATCCGCAAAACTGTGGATTGGGTTTGTAGTGCTAGAGAGTAGATCATTAATGTGAAGCAGAAACAATGTCAGAGCCAATACCGATCCCTGCGGTACCCCGGCATTGATGCTATGGAAAGAAGAGGAAAAGCCGTCTACCACGACAGATTTTCCGACCTGAGAGGAAGTCTGCGAGCCAACCGCAAAGCTTAACAGGGAGCCCATATGTACAAACTCGTATAGACAAGGATGGAAGGATAAATCCTAAAATATAAGCCATAAGTGCTAAGAGCTATTCAACAAATTTGTGAATTTGGGCAAGGTACCTCGATTTCAAAGTCAGCATGATATGTTTTTTACCGTACGTTGAAGCATTTTTACTTTTTATAGTTTCAAAACTTCTCATTGAGCGCGCTTAACTTCACCTTACCAAAGAGCTCAATACAGGGTGGGCCAATAGTGCGTGGACGGAGGATTGTGAGCTTACTAAAAAATATTTCAAAAATCGGTCACTTGATCATGGTAGGGACCCTTAAGGGCTATTATGTAAAAATATTTTCACTCAAATTTTGACGTTTATACAGGATGATTCATATCAAACCTACATTTTTTTTAATGGAACCCCCTATATATTATTGCATATTTGGATTCCTTGGTTAATTCTAGTGTGACCTTATGTATCACACATGGCACTTTAGACGAACCGTTTAGGCGCAAATTACCATTTTTGGTATAAGTAGGCATCAGAAAAAAATTGAATATCGCAGCGATTATAAAACTTAGAAGGCCGTGACTTTGCGGTACGACTAAGCATGAAATGCGTCACCTTAGGTCAGAGGGCTAAATTTGAATTCTTTTTGCACTTGGAGAAATCAGTAGATTAATTAAGGAAACTTCAATCACAGATAACTTGATTTTTTCAAATGGGAATGCCTATTTTGGTTTAAAGAATCAAATGTAAAATTTGATTACCTTTCTAACGATATAAAATTCTCGATATCAATCTTTCTTGGTTTTCATTTTCTTTCAAATTTTCTGTCAAATCGGCGTTTTTCAATTTTCCTGCGTGCAAGCAACCTAGCAGGCCATGAAAAATAAACAAAAGCTCGTTAATATGGAAGAAACCAACTAACTTAGTAGAAAGATGCAAACTAACTAGACCAACGAGGCAAGATTATGCAAATTTCTTACAACATATTAGCTCTAACCGGATAGAACAGCCGCAAGATATCTAATGCCAATGAGTAGCTGCCCAAGCAGCATTACAACGTTGTCATTACATTGCGCATACGTCGCATTAGACAGACTTAACGTCGGGTCCGACGTCGTTTCGACGTCTTGGCTACCTGCATTTGTACCTAAATGGGGAATACAGATTCGGGTCGCTACGACGTCGGGATACGACTTGATAGGGGATGTGTCTACCAGTTGTCTACGTCGTCCATACGTTGGGTATTCTACACCTACATTTAGTTGCCAGATACGGACCTTATTCTGTGATTCGTTTTCCTACACCGATTGACCTAAGTTATACATAATAATAGTCAGTGCCTTCTACCTTATATTCTAACGTTGAAGCAAATGGATGATGTTCTATATTATATGTTATAAGACAGACACTGTACAACCATAAGTGCACTCCGAAGCACGAAAGATGAATATAAGTTTGTCAACGGAAGCTAGTTTACTGAGAAATGTGAATGAGATACCCCGAAAAAAATGACTCCCTACCAATATACCAAAATAAAACGTCACTATAAATTAATAGTCAATTATTAAACGACAAATTTGTTTTCAATATATCATTGCTTTTATTTTGAACATGCTTTGTTATTGTTCTCTAATTACGTATTACTAATTTATTCACTCAGAATTCTTCATATTCAGGTAAAATTCGAAAATTTAATAATGTTCTTACAATGGCCGTCATCTGAAAAGCTGTTAAAGATGGCAGAATATACTGTTTTACGTAACATGGACAAAAAATGAACCAATTCGGACCGGGTCTCCAAATTTGGTCGTCAAAGGCGACCAAAGTACGAGATGCGACGGCCAACGGACGTACCAAATTCCAACGTCCTGCGCGGTAGGTAAATTTGTAGTATTATCTCCGTATGACAAATGTGACAACGTTCGGGCGACGTCTTGGGTACGGGATTGAATCCGACGTTGCCTGTGGTGCTGTTTTGGTGGAAATGTCAAATCTTGCACAGGTTTATTATATATGTTTTAATTCTACATACAGTGAGAATATATCTAAATAATAATGCCTGCTGGTGTTAGGCGTGATCTGAATATATCACTTAAAACAGACTCAACACTAGAGCAAAAACACTTTTGGCAGGTTTTGTTCACAGTCGTAGATGTACACGATTCATAACCATTAGGTTGCGTTACCCGACGTCGCCGACCCGCTAACCAATTTATAGGTTATGTTTGCAAATTGTAAGGTATACGATTCACAACTCGTAGTCGATTTGGCTGACGTTGGTAGTGACTTATTAATCCGCAACATAAATTAGGTCACTGAAACGAAACGTCAGTTTAGGTCTGATAAACCAACGTGCATACGACATTGGCAAATCAGCAGAAAGCTACGTTGCGGCTTTTGACGTCGGCGGTTCGTCGTATATACCGACTAACATCAAGCAACGTCGATTTTTATATATCAGCGACGTCGTTGGTCGCCTCAACAAGTTATGACCTCTATTTGCACTTAATTGGACGTCGCTTTAGGGCCACATTTAGGTCGAAGTCGGATAAATGCTTCTTGGGTGGGGTATGGCAGAAGTGTTTGTTTTTCACAGCATACTAGCTATTGATGTCTACTAGAGCTTGACAACATTCCAAAATGACTGAAAATTTTGAAACAAAAGGAAAACTACCAGCGATTTTTGCTTACAGTCCAACATTTTAGAATGAAATTTCACACTTAATGGGATAAAAAAATTAGTTATTTCCGTTTAGTTAAGTCAAAAGTGAAGATATCTCCAACTGGAGTATTCTGAACATCTATTGAAATAATGCTAGAATTGTTTAATTAGGCTATATTGTAATTGTGTTTATTTCATGTAGTTTTCTGCAAACTAAATTATCTTTTACAATTCAAACAGACTGCAAATCAAGTTTCACTTTCCGCGATTTTGCTAATAAGTAGAAGTACCTACTGAAGAATTTGAAGGGTTCCAGTCAGAGGTATCATTACTTTTGACTTACGGAAATGGCTACTTTTTTATAGCATTCAATGTGAAAATTTATTCAAAAGACATAGATATTCTACTGCCAGCAACAATCAGTAGTAGTTTTCCTTTGATTAAATATTTTTTTACTGGCTTTGGAAATTGGCTAGTAGCTAGTAGGCTGTGAAAAATGAGCGTTCTTGTTACCGCTATTGTTTCTGGTTAGAGCTAATATGTTGTAACGAATTTTCATAATCTTACCTCGTTGCTCTAGTTGGTTTGCATCTTTCTACTAAGTTAGTTGGTTTCTTCCATATTAACGAGCTTTTGTTTATTTTTCATGGCCTGCTAGGTTGCTTGCATACAGCAAAATTGAAAAACACCGATTTGAATGAAAATTTGAAATAAAACGAAAACCAAGAAGGATTGATATCGAGAATGTTATATCGTTAGAAAGGTAATCAAATTTTACATTTGATTCTTTAAACCAAAATAGGCATTCCCATTTGAAAAAATCAAGTTATCTGTGATTGAAGCTTCCTTAATTAATCTACTGATTTCTCCAAGTGCAAAAAGAATTCAAATTTAGCCCTCTGACCTAAGGTGACGCATTTCATGCTTAGTCGTACCGCAAAGTCACGGCCTTCTGAGTTTTATAATCGCTGCGATATTCAATTTTTTTCTGATACCTACTTATACCAAAAATGGTGATTTGCGTCTAAACGGTTCATTTAAAGTTCCATGTGTGATACATAAGGTCACACTAGAATTGACCAAGGAATCCAAATATGCAATAATATATAGGGGGTTCCATTCAAAAAAATGTAACTTTGATATGAATCACCCTGTATAAACGTCAAAATTTAAGTGAAAATATTTTTACGTTATAGCCCTCAAGGGTCCCTACCATGGTCAAGTGACAGATTTTTGAAATATTTTTCAGTAAGCCCACAATCCTCCGTCCACGCACTATTGGCCCACCCTGTATATTGAGACTCAGAACCGAAATATTCGTACTATATACCTGTGTATTAAAGTGAATTTCAGTGAACTATTATACGGTACCCTGATGTCATTGCACAAGATTTCCATTTGTATGCGTTTTACTCGTCTTACAGGGTTGCGACTAAATTGATCTATAAACCGAGCAACTGAGTACCTGTTGATCATTCGGTGGTTATGTAAGTTAACTGTAAGCAGGTACGTATTTAGGGGGGGGGTTCAGGGGGCTCCGGACCCCGCCCCCCCCGAAACGTGATAAAATGCCGTCTAAAAAATGGAATCCACAAATTTGCACCCACCCCCCTTCCCCCCGCAGATTTAAGGATTTGAGGTGGCAACTCTAATCTGGACCCCCCCCAAAAGGTCAACAAAGTGACACCCATAATCTGGTCCCCCCCAAAACCAAATCCTGGATACGTGCCTGACTGCAAGTTACCTAGAGACTAAATTAAAGCGTTTGTCGAATTCTTGTTATATGCAAGCTTATATACAGGGTGAGTATATAAGATATTGTAACATACTCTACAGGGTATTTCAAAAGTTATAACCATTTTTATATCCAAATCACTGCCAATTTATATACATATTTAAAATCAACGAACCATAATAATATTTTTTTACATTGTAAAGATAAAAAGTATTCTCTAGTTTTAACACAGGCTGTGGAAAAGGTTGCCGACGCATATTCACATACAGGGTGAGGTAGAACTCAAAAACTAGATTTTCTTTTTTATTAATTATATTATACCTAAAAATTGCCACCAGCTTCAATACAACGGTTCAGTCGCCTTATCATTGAATGACGGGCTCTTTCAAAAATATGTGGTGTGTTTTTGATTATCAAGCATGAATCAACTATTCTATTCTGAGGTCTTCTTCGTTTTGAACAGGAGTTTTGTACACTAGTGACTTAAGGTCTCCTCATACGAAGTAATCCAAAGGATTGATATCTGGCAATCGGGGAAGCCAAAACTATGGATTACCCCTACGTATCCAACGGTTAGGATAATTTTCATTCAAAACTTGACGCGTAACTAGACTGAAATGTGCTGGAGCACCGTCGTGCATGTACCACATACGACACCGTTCTCTAAGTTCTTCTAATAATTCAGGTAGAACATGTACTAAAAACCGCTGGTATTGTTCCCCAGTAAGCCTATAAGGCAGAAAATATGGACCAATGAAGTGGTTTCCTATAATTCCAGCCCAAATATTGAAAGAAAACTATTCTTGGAAATGATGTTCTATGAAGGCGTGTGGATTATCCTCAGACCATACGTGATTGTTATGAAAATTGATAATGGCATTCCGGAAAAAAACAAGCTTCGTCAGTAAACAATACCTGAATTAAGAAATTCGGATTCCTTAAAATTTGATTTCTTAACCAATTGCAGAAGTCTACTTCGTAGTGGTAAATCCCTCGGCATTAGAGCTAGAGTAGATTTTGTAACTGCGTCACCAGATTCTCATTTCTCTTCTTGTCGTCTGTTCAGAATGACTGAGCTATTTGTGATGTGAGGACGCGTATCATGTAAAAGTGCACTGGGGAAACTTAACAAAATAACCAGGCAAGTATCCATACACGAGTAGGCCATTTCGTCACCAGGAAAGACATAAACCGATTGTATAACACTGCTGCCTGCACCTGGTGTTGTTGTCTTGGTCAAAGCATGGTTGTTACCTAATATTACACCATATAAAGTTCTTGAAGTAGTATTGAAGAGAGTACAGTATATGACGTTTTGGCTTTATCGTTATTAAATAAATATTGAATTTCGAATTTAAATTACCTTCTTTACGATACTACTACCATCTATGTCCGAGATCGATTATTATTTTTCAGGTAAAAATCTAAGAAACAATCTGAGAAAGGAAATATTTCGTGTATTTATTATTTACGTCCTGCTTAAATCAATTACTAATAGCTGGCGTGAGTTGGTTCATTTTTACATTTACGGTTGAGTAGCGTTTTTTTGGTTGTTGCCCGTTTTTTTTCATTTTCTGGAAGGTTTCCGTCTATAAATTTTTATTCGAGTTCACTTTTACTGTCGACTAGAAAACGGCAAGTGGCTTGGAAGGCAATTTTTATCTATTTGTGAGGGTGTTGAGATTTTGTTTAGAGTTTGTGATACTCTGCCTAGCTACATAGGGATTAAAATCCTCACACTAGTACCAGCAGTTCCAGTTGGAGTTTCTCTAGTGGTTTCGGGAATTTGCAAGGATCTGGGACGCTGAACCGATTATTCGGGATTATTACATTGCCCTTTTAAGACCATTAAAACATTTGCCGAAAAATCAGGGAAATAAAACCCTCAATTGTCATTAGTGAGGTAAGAAATTTATCAAATTTCACTATACCCTTTCTGTTTCCTTTTTTTTTATACAGGTAAATTTTAATAAACTTAGATTATCGTGAATGACTATGAATGTTCAGTCTAATTTCAGTTGTATGTTAAATGACATAATATAAAATATATATATTGGACTACTTTTCTTTGGAAATCACAAGTAATGTTGTTGCGTAGTGTACCGTTTCAGTGTTTTTTTTATTCTTCCTTTTTATATTGTTTTGCACAGAGGAGTTATTATTATTTCCTCCGTAGGGTTTTTGTTTTTGGTGTTACGAAACCCACAGTTTCGAGTAAGGCTGGAATTCATCTTATTTCTGGAGATGCCATATGTGCTGAGAATCCTTAAGGGGTCATGAGGACGATTTTGGTTTTGTGTAGACCATATTGAACCGACATAGCTGCCAACGAACTCCCTAAAGACATTCAGATAAGTCTAGATATTAAGTGAGACCTCTAGTATTTCCTTTATTCAGTATTTCCTATTCATTTGGTTAACTTTTGTTGATTGACGATTATTTTTAGTATTTGATAATTCTTTGACTGATTATACGTACCTATTTGAATGATGGTATCAATTTTGATGTAAAGTTAATTTTTCTGCGTACGCATGTTATTATTATTTTTTTTTACGACGTTAAGTGCAATACTCTGAGTCGTTGTGAACCGAGCGTGTATACACGAACGGGGGAAGTTTGGTTATAAAGATCTATAGTAATATTATTTGCAACGCACGTATTCGCTACAATATACTCTGTTTGAACACTGTACGCAAATCCACCATTTACTTATTTTTTTTTATAAATGTTTATATTCAAATTTATTTCCTAAATAATCTGTCACATCTATTCTGTTTTTTTTTTAATAAATAGGAAACCATATCTGGACCTCTTGAACTTGCTTTTTTTTTAACTGGAATACTAAGTTTTTTTTGTTTGATTGATTTGAACACTTACCTTGCACTAGAGCATAAAAAAATGGTATCAAGGACTTGCCAATAGTCTTCTTGGTTTTGGCTCATATTCATGTAAGCATTTTAGCGTAAAACCAAGTGGCGCTCGCTCTTTAACTTATTTTTTTTTTTTAACCCCGCCCGTCTTCACTGTAGCTAGGGGGCCGCTATATGCTTACTTCGTAATAGGGCAAGTCGGAGGTAAGTTGTTGAGTAGACAAGATAAAGGAGCACGTCACAAGTACTTATATCAAATCATGAAATAATTTGGTGCAGTTTGGCTTCAGAAGCCCAGATCTATTTAATAAAGGAGATTCTGTGACTTTACCAAGGCACTGATTGTGTTTCTCATGATCAAATTCAAATTAAATAATTAAAAAAAAGGATGGAACTGTAAATTCTTCGAAAATAGTTTGTATTGGTAGAAAATAGAAAAAATCAACCGTGAAGGAAATGTCTTGCGTAGTGCCGTAAGGGTCGGTGAAGGGATACATATTGTTTATAATTTACACAAATAATCTCAATTACTACTATACTTTTTGCACACTACACCCCTATTATAAGTGGAACGTCCGTCGCGCGCATCGAATGCCTTAGCTACAATTTTAAACACAGACAAATACGAAGTTTTTAGCGTTTTTTATTACTCCCAGGCTGTCTTAGAAAATAATTTGGACCCTCTGATTGCAAAACTGTCAAGATTATATTTGTTACAAAATAATGCTTGTCAGCTTGACATTAAATTTTTCAACGATACTGTGGTTATGGAGTAGTTGCATGGGTCTGCTCCTCCCAAACATAATTTTTGAATAACAAGGGCGTCATTTTCCGGATGGAGTGCATAATATCATACCATAGGTATTTCTAAGAAACAGACTATTGCATTCGTTATGAATGTCACAGTTTGTATTAGTTCCAGGCAGGTTGTCACGTGTTCACCTCTTATTAGGATTACAATGTCATCCGAATGTCCTTGGGTATACATCGCTTCCTCGTTTAGTGTTACTAGGAGGCTATCGACTACCAGGTTCCACAGTCTCGGTGATAGCACATAGGGATGCTTTTGCCTTTCTGTTGCTTATCATGTTGCCAATCTACCTCATGATTGCTCGTGTTATCAAATGCTCCCTCTATGTCCAGGAATGCTGAACTTTAAGTTGATATGCGCAAACAAATTATGATGGTAGTTAGCGAAGCAATCTCCACTATGAGTGCCGTTGAAGGTAAAGGTTTCATCAAATCTAAAACAAGATCACAACAAACTGGCGACAAATCTCACTTTTCATAAACACTACCAAGGTATGGTTGGCTGGTTAATTAAGTCTCTAAATCTAATTAAGTCTCTAACTCACGTTCAGCCACCTTCGCGTAATGAATTCGTAGCCGCTCGTAAACTGGCCAAATTTCTTGAAAGCTGGCGAAGCGCTGCACAACTGCATATTCACCTTCGCCCACAAGTAGACCAATGATTCCTCATAAAAGCACTCCTGCAGTATAATTCGCAATGGTTTCGTTTAACTGCAGGTATTGCTCTTTACACATGGGGAAGAACTCCAAATTCGCTCTTTTCGGGAAAATCCTATCTTCCTTTTACTTCCCACACCGATAGGTGAGGAGAGTCTTGTGATCGCGAAAAATTTCGATTTCGAGATAATACGCTTTTAGGGCGTTTTATGACCATTACCAGTACATAACTAAAATCCACGCGACTCATTTCCGTAGGTCTGTTTTATCTATTGGACTTTTTTCTACCCTCGTAATATCAGTAACCGCTGCATGGATTGTAATTAAACTTGTGTAGAGATAATAATAATAATGATAATCTTTATTGGTTCAGTGGACCACCATTTTGGTGCTATTGAACATGTCAGAAAATTGTAGTGGAAGATATATAAACATATTAATATTCACATACATATATAAAAATATTATCTACATATATACAAGAGGAGAACAGTAAGAAACATGAAAAAAAAATGAACAACTCAGTCGACAACACTAAAAGACATATCATACAATCATAAAACAATTATAAAAAACATACATAATTTTATAGTAATTAAGCTACATAGGCACTCTCCAATAGGATACTATACTAGTTGTGGGTCTTGGAGGTACTCCTCTACGGAACAGTAAGATTTCTGTTTTAATATTAATTTCAATTTAAATCTATATATTTCCAAAGGTAAGGTCTTGAAAGTATTTGGCAATTTATTGAACAATTTTATATAGCCATGTGCTTAGGGATATTTTCTGTAGTAGATAAGTTGTGTGCAGGTATTTGCAGTACAAGGAATTTCTGCTAAAATATCTGTTATGATCATTGAGGTTCGCAAATTCATTAAAGTTAGCTTTCGCATATGCTAATGACTCAAAAATATAAATAAATGGTAGTGTTAGTATACCCATTTCCTAAGCGAGCCTCTACAGCTATCCCTTCTTCTTAGGCCTAAACCATGGGGTCGTAGTAGGTAATGCTGCTATAATTTTGAAAATTGGTGCATGGGCGGTGATGGAAAAAAAAACAAGTAAAAATGGAAAAATTGTTGTATTCATAATAGGCTATCCATTGACCTGTGAAAGAAAATCTAGCGGCATAGTACACTTTTTTTAGGTCCATCCGAACATTGCTTTGCCTATTACAGGAATTACAGGTTATCTGCCTAGGCAGATAGGCTCTCCGAAACTTATCAGGAACCGGTGAAACCGGCCCTTAGAATTTTTTGATGTATACGGGCAGTTCTACAAATAGAGGAATTTTGGTGCGCTCAGCTCGTAGATTCTCCAATTTTCAAAATTTTCTACTCACAAAATATATAAAATAACTATCTGATCTATTTCAAAGTGGGCACTGAAAATCACTTCAATTGAATAAATACTTGTTATTCAGAATCACCACTTTATAGCAAAAATTATCACTTCCCTGTGGGGCGACATGCCTGAGTTGAGAACCTAAGGACTAATTATAACCGTAATGGGTTCCTCATGCAGAACTATAATATCTTGGAGATTACCACTATTATTTAACTGATTCCAGAAACCTATTGGCGTCATACTGGTTCAAACATTTCTTCATAATTTCTTTGATTGAATAAAGGCGACACGAATTCCATATCACTTCCCTGCCAGCTGAAAGTTCGTTAAAATCACACAGAAATCAAATAATAAGCGATGTTGCCATTCGGGCAACTGGAAGCACCGAGTGAAGTTAACATAATGTTGCCGTTTTGTTTTAATGGGCTAGCGGTTTGTTGTAATAACGCTGTGTATGAGAGCTGTTGCGCTCGAGAGGACAGTCAATTTCTCACTCACCTGGTATGTGTTTATACTAATATTTACAACTAATTCAAAGTTATTATCAGTTGAGTACATTAACATTGATTACCGGAAGTATTAGCGTATATGCTATAAGCACCAAAATATATAGTTTTTGAGATATTGAGGTAATAGCCTGAAAATCTCACTTTCCTGTGTATCACTTCCCTGAATTTGCGTCGACTGGGAAGTGAGATCCTATCAGGGAAGTGAGAATTTTTCCATGAACACAGTACTTCAAATAATATAGTCATCCTTCAAGCTTCATATCAAAAACCTCAGCTGTTCAAGATCCTTTATACTCACTTTTCAGTATAATATAACATGCATTGGTGGCGTGAAAAGGCGTTCGTTGTGAAAGCAGATATGACTAAATCAAAGAGGAAGGCTCAAACCAGAGAGGAAATGTTAAAGAAAAAGAGAGAAAATGAAAGAGAACAGCAGATAGTGTTGGAGTATCAGGAGGCGCTGTTGCGAACTTACATCAGTTTTGTAGCGCCATTCAGAATCGTTGTCCAAACATAATGTTCTTCACGGTAACTGCCAACGGTATTGAACAAAATGGACTCCTTGATCTCCAAGGAACAACCCAGGCTGCTGCTACCTTTCAAGGGAACTTTGCAAGTCCACCAGATACAAGGAAATGCGGATATGCCACAGACAGTCGTAATGAAGTCTTTAAGTTGCTTCTGTAGTAGCGATCACTACCGTTTGGGTACTGTTAAATACTCCACAATATCAAAAGTGAGAGCCGACGATATCTTTGGCGAATCAGATTCTGAGAGAAATGATAGCGAGAACAAATGCAAAATTGATCTACCAAAAAATATGACTGATGATGATCTACTTGGTGATCTCCCACCGAGTCTCACACTAACTGATTGTTGGCTGATTATTCCTGATGTGGGCATCGATCTTCAAGAACCTTTTCCAGAAGACGATAAGGAATTAGGCAAACATAATACATTGAATGGTGATGTCAAGGAAGTTAAGAAGGTCCTAATAGAAGAAATGAGGCTGAAAAGAAGAGAAAGGCAGCGATGAGCAAAAAAGACTAAATCGGGTAACAAAGTGAAGGCAAATGAACAAAAAAAGAAACGAAGGGAATAGGATGCTTGTCGTTGTATTCTTTAGGGAGATTTCTATAGCGAAGATAATAGTGGGCAATATTGGTTTCAGTGCGTCTGTCGTACGTCGTGAATTGGCGCAAATCAGTTGTATTACAACCGATCCTATCTTCTTTACATGCCAAGAGTGTTCACCAGATAGTGACTATGAACCATGAGCCTTTGGAGAGAGAGAAAGCTTTGGATATGTTTAAGCTGTCATGAGTTCAATCCTGTTTTTCACAAAACATTCTGTTAAAATTTTGATTTTACTACACAGTGAGTCCTCTAGTTATATTTGGTTGTATAGTAATTAAGGAATTCCTATTTTTTTTTGTTTTCAATCAAAGAGAACTTGTGCGGTCATTGCATTTTCTTCTTACTGTAGCAATTTTATTTTGTACAGTAAATAAAAGCTTATATACTGAGTGTTTCTTATACTTACATCACTATATTGACTAGATTTAGATTATGTACAGTCATACACATACTAACATACTATTTTTTTAGCTATCAAGTTGAATTTATGACAAACATACCATGGACTAGTCTAACAGTTAATAACAGATTCATCTTTAATTCAAAATTCAGCTCCATTATCACATTCCTGTGACTATCCTCACTTCCCTGTCCTCCAAAAATTGAAAAAGGACTACAAAATGTATAATTCTGTATATATTGTCTGGCCAGCTTATAAACAAATTATCCGTAGTGAAACCATACAGAACAACCCACTTTTGAGTCAAAATACCTTTAAAAAAGTTAAGGTTAAAAATCACTCCATTTTATTCCACCGTTTGTAGAATCAGCCATACATATGAATATTGCATATATCGTTCTGTATTATGTAACGTGGAAGCTATTGTATTGAGTTTAATGAAATTTTGACACAGTGTTATTACCGTGGCGATGGCGACGATGGAAAACGCTTATGGTTTTTAGAAATTGTGTCAGTGGCGTCACAGCAACGATCAAAAAAATAATAATATAAAAACAGCTCAATTTTTTTTAAGGCGTTTTAGGGGTTCCTGATCATTTTCTACCTTTTTTTGGATGGGAGTAAAACTGGAGTTGTTGGGGATGTGGTGTTGTAAAACTAAAAAAATTGGTGCATTCGTAATAGGGTGCCTATTGACCTGTGAAAGAAAGACCTAGCAGCATAACATACTTTAATTGCGGCAGGGAGGCGGTGATTTGGTTGCAATGTGATCTCAGACTATAACTTCATGCTATAATAAACTGGTGTCACCGTAATGTGTGGGATGTACTAAGTCAACCAACTTTACTCCATTTTACTTCCCACACCGATAGGCGTGAGCGAAAATTTTCGATTTTGAGATAATATGCTTTTTGGGCGTTTTATGATGTCTACATAACGAAAATCCACGTCACTCATTTCCGTCGGTCTGTCTGTCTGTCGGTCTGTCGGTCTGTCGGTCTGTCTGTCTGTTCGCTTTTTTCTACCCTCGTAATCTCAGTAACCGCTGCATGGATTGCGATGAAATTTGTGTACCGATATGCTGTGGGGTCGTGGTAGGTAATGCTGGTGTAATTTTGAAAATTGGTGTAGGGGCGGCGGAGTAATTAGCATAAAACAAACAATTTAAAAATGCCTCAAACTTCGTTTTTAGGCATTTTAGGTGTTCCTGATCATTTTCTACTTTTTTTTTTGTGGGGGTGAAATTTGGGGTGGTTAGGGGGGTGGGGGTTGTAAAATTGAGAAATTTGTTGTTTCGTAATAGACTGTCCAGTGACCAGTGAAGGAAGACCTAGCGACATAAATAGCTTTTTTAGGTCCATCCGAACGTTGCCTTGCCTGTTTCGGAAACCGTAGTACTTAGAATTTTTTCTGATGTAAACATAAGAGTATTGTTTTAGATCGTTCTGTATTGTGTAACGTGGTAATTGTTGAATTGATTTTAATGAAATTTTGACGCAGTGTTACTACCGTGGCGACGATGAAAATGCATATGGTTGTTATAAATCGTGCCAGTGGCGGCGCAGAACCAATAAAAAAACTAAAAATATAAAAACAGCTCAAACTTCGTTTTTAAGCATTTTAGAGGATCCTGATCATTTTCTACTTTTTTTTTGGTGGGGGTGCAGTTGGGGTGGTTGGGGATGGGGGGTTGAAAAACTGAAAAATTTGTTTTAATCATAATAGACTGTCCATTGACTGTGAAAGAAAGACCGGCATAATACACTTTTTTATATCCTTTCTAACATTTCCTTCCCTATTACAGAAACCAAGGGACTGAGAACTTTGTGATGTAGACACATACGAGTATCGTTTCAGATCGTTCTGTATCGTGTAACTTGGAAATCAGTGATTTGATTTTAGTGAAATTTAGATACAGTATTATCACCTTGGCGAGTATGGAAAACACGTATGGTTTTTAGAAATCGTGCTGGAATAACCAAAAAACTAAAAATACAAAAACAGATGATGATTTGGTTGCAAGAGGACCTTCATGCTATGGGAAAATAGTAAGCTGGTATCACCGTAATTTGTGGGAAGTACTGAGTCAATCAACTTGACTCCATTTTTTCTGATATGAGCCACATAGGGGTGGGTTAGGGGTTATTGGTAAGGAAACTTTGAGTGCGATTTGAAAGTGGCATTTTCAGCAGTATCGTAATTGGATTTGGAAGGCTTCAGAAGAATCGACCCACCCTATGTCGACGCCGGCCGATCGGAAGACACCCCTCGTCGGCGCGGCGGTGGAGCAGCAGAAGCACACGGCGCGGCCGTACGTGCTGCACCTTGCGGGACTCGCTGGCTGGCCGTTGCCGTTCGGTCGTCGCCGTCGCCGTCGCGATCGGCCCCTTGCTTCGCTTCGCACCACCCCCCGCCATGCCACCACCCTGCACCCCCTTCCTTCCTGGCTGTGCGCCGCGCGGCGCGGTCGTTGACCTTCAGCTCGCGACGCCGCGCCACGCCGCGCGCCGCAACGCGTCGATCGCCAGCCGCCACAACAAATTCTACTTTAAATGGTTCTGAGCTGAGCTCTCTCTGCGGCGAGCTCCTTTCCCCTTATGCGGGTATGCCTTCTCATATACCTATTAGGCCAGTGCAGAAATGACCTCCGCGAGATTTGGTGCTGAAATGTCTATTACGGCCCATATGCTATCAAGCGAATTCGCTGTGCGTCCCCAACTACCCCAATTTCACCCCTACCCAAAAAAGTAGAAAATGATCACGAAACCTCTAAAACGCGTAAAAACGAAGTTTGAACTGTTTCTATATTTTTAGTTTCTTTACTATTGCTGGGCCGCCGCTGACACGATTTCTAAAAATCATAAAGTTTTTCCATCCTCGCAGCGGTAGTAATACTGTGTGAAAATTTAAATGAAATCCAATCCAATAGTTTTCTAGTTACACCATACAGAATGATCAGAGGCAATACTCTCGCATGTACATAATACATCAGAAAATTCAGAAAGTCCTTTGGTTTCCGTAATAGCCAAGATAATGTTCTGATGCTCCTAAAAAAGTGTATTATGACGTTACGCTTTTCTTTCACAGGTTAGTAGACGGCCTATTATGAATACAATAATTTTTCAGTTTTACAACCCCCCAACCACCCCAATATCACCTCCACCCAAAAAAAGTAGAAAATGATCAGGAACCTCTAAAACGCCTAAAAACAACGTTTTTTGCTAATTACTCCATCGCCCTTGCACCGATTTTCAAAATTATAGGAGCATTACCTACTCTAAAACACCCAAAAAGCGTATTATCTCAAAATCGAAAATTTTCACAATCGCGATACTCCCCTCACCTATCGGTGCGGGAAGTAAAAGTCCATAATCATGTCGAGATCCACTTCAGGAAGATTACTAGAATCACCACGAACGTAACCTTCCTCCGTACTTCAAAAATATACTGGCGCCTGCCCGTTACAACACCTTCGCCGTTCCACTCAAGTCTAAATGTCGCACACTGTAGTCTATACAGCCATCATGCCGACCAGATCAGCGTATGCATAGCGGAGTCCCCGACCTCTCGACTGTGACTGCGGGGAACGATTCATAACATGTGACGTCATAAGGCATTCCACCACCGCGGTCGCTTTACGCAAATATAAAATTAAATAACTCTGCCGTTTTTTGGAATATCCAGATTATTTTTTCGACATTCTTCAAGTGAAGAAATAGACTATCAGATAATAATGAATTTTCCAAATTTTATTTCTTAGAAAACTTCTCCATTGCCTTCTTTGATACCTACAATTGTCGCAGCAATTGGAAAAAGTTCATTTGAATTTTGGTGATGGTACTTCTGCAATAAACTGAAGCCAATAATAATTTCACTAATATTTATAATTTATCAAAAATGTTTCTGTAATTGCAAGAAAGGATGCTGAAATGCTTGTGAAAGCTGGAAAAGTGGATTGTATTTGCCTGTTCTCAGTGCAATGGCAATAGCAGCTTAAATAAATCTTCTATTAAAAACATAAAATAGATGCTGATGAAAACAAAAAAAAATGTAATTATGCTAATTTTAAAGTATATACGATAACTGAAAGAAACACACTTTTTACGATTTTTACTATTGAAGTTTAATACTTATTACCCCAGAACTATACTTATAAAACATCTTTGCCCAACACTGGTCTTGAGCTCGTCGTGGATCAGATTATATGTAAAATTTATATTTATTCCTTATTGCTTATTTATTCTATATAAAATAAAAAGCAACGGATTTTAATGGGTAAATCTTGTGATATAAGTACTTTATACAATTTTTTTTTGCAATTGTTCGCTCAGAGTTATTATGAGGTTTTTATATTTCAGGCTCCTATTTAACAAATTAACATTGTCAGTTTTTTCGTTTTATGCCAATCTAGCGATTGTTTTGTACCAAGTCCTTAACTTTTGCAATTTTTTTTGCTTTTCACTCAGTTTGCGATCGACCGGGACGCGATTAACATTCAACGGACTCTCAGCCGTCTTTAAACTTCTTATGCCACGACGTCGTGATAAAGTATCTTCTGGAAACTTAATCATTTCAAAAGTTTGAGATGGTGTCTTACCCAACCGAACACCTCATCTTTTCGATGGATATGCAAAACACTGACATGTCAGAAATTAGTTTCTATATAACAAACGACAAGCATATATCAGTATACAGTAGAAGGGGGGTAGTCATTGCCGAAACAAAAACCAGTTAGGTAACAAACGGTTAATAATTGGGACTGCGGCAAATAAACGTAAAAGTGGACTCTTTTAACTTTATTCCAAGCCTTCGGAAACTTATGATTCCATCATCATCGAAACTATAATAAGATATCGAGAACTTTGTGAAGTAAACAACCTGCAACGGGAAATAGTCTGGTATACAGATGGATCAAAGACCGAGCAAGGCACAGGAGCGGGAATCTTTGGAAGAGGAACTAGGCAGAGCATTCCGCGAGGAAAATACGCCTCGGTATTTCAGTCAGAGGTGTACGCCATCCTGCAATGTGCAAGGATCAATAATGAACGATCCTACAGAAACAAGAGGATCGCAATACTTACAGACAGTCAGGCTACACTTAGGGCACTAGAAGCGCCCAAAGTTACGTCTGCTCTAGTCTGGGAATGCTTACAGGAACTGGGAAGACTGGCAGAACACAACAAAGTAACTTTGAAGTGGGTGCCTGGACACTCAGGTATAAGAGGCAATGAAAGAGCGGACGAGCTAGCAAGACTAGGCTCGTCTGCCCTATACATTGGAGCAGAACCCGCCCTGGGGGTGCCTAAAAGCACAATTAGACACCAGGTGGGAGAATGGGTGAAACATCAGCACAAGGAGCAGTGGAACTTGTTGCCAGGATGTGTTCATGGAAAAACATTCATTAAAGCTCCATGCAAGAAGATAGCTGAAACACTGCTCTCCTTGAGTAGAAATCAGCTCCGAATAACGACGGGTCTCCTCACAGGACATTGTGGCCTGAAGGAACACCTGAATAAAATGGGACTTTACAATGGAGACCTCAACTGCAGACTGTGTGGAAGAGGAACCGAGTCAGCCCTACATGTGCTCTGTGAGTGCGAAGCGCTAGATCACAAGAGACAACAGCTCTTTGGGAAGACCAAGCTAGAACCAATGGAGTACGGCTCAGCACCAGGACCAATAGGTAAACTGCATAAACTTATGCAGGGATCCAGATTGCTGGAGTGGATACTGTAAAAGAGAGGAGCAATAATACAATAGGCCTTAAGGCTTAAGTATTGACGGGGACAGCAATGTCGGACGGCTCCTGGAAAAAAAAATCATCAGGGCTACAATAGAAATTTTGGAAATGAGGAACAATCTCAATAAATTGGTATTAAGTACTTACAAAAGTTAGCGAGATTGCTGCGTAAAGATGATTAAAGGGAGAGTCTTCACAATATAGCACATTAAAAACCAGATATCTGTTATAAATTCGCTAATTAATATCTTAATTAACCACGTGGATACGTCGTAATTGAATGACGTGAATGACATTCAGAAACAATGACACTTGTCACTTATCAGTCATTAATGGCAGGTGACAACGGATTGAAATGAAAGACGAAATATTAACAATCGATAGAAAATCGATAAATCTGAGAGAAAGAAAATTATATTTCGGACATATTGAATTTTGGAATACCACGACGTATCCGCGCGGTTAATTAAGATATTCATTAGCGAATTTATAACAGATATCCGGTTTTTAATGTGTTTAAATTATTTTAAAGTCCCTTTTTATTATCAATCCAATGTTTTCGACAATGAATTTGTGTTTCCACACAAATTGTGCTATATTGTGAAGACTCTCCCTTTGATCATCTTTACGCAGCAATCTCGTTAACTTTTGTAAGTACTTAACACCAATTTATTGAGATTGTTTCCACGTTTATTTGCCGCAGTCCCAATTATTAACCGTTTGTTACCTAACTGGTTTTTGTTTCGGCAATGACTATACCCCCCTTCTACTGTATACTGATATATGCTCGTATTAGTTGATGTGTTAACATACGGATGATTTCTAGTTTGTAAGGAGTTAATGGAAGATCCACCCGGACGGGATTTCCTCCCACATTCCCACGCCCGAGGATCTACCTTTAGGGGGTATTCAAGCAGTGTCGTACCTAAGGAGTTGGATAGAGATATGTAAGCATGGGATACGGGTGCATCCACAATGACAACATGTTTCTTGGCGGCGCAGTTAGAGAGCCAATGACCCGTAGCCAAGTGCAGGGCCGTGGCCCGACCAGGCCGCCCAAGAAGACGCACATTCACACATATCAGGGGCGTAACACACACCAGCAGGTCTGTAGCTGGGGTAGGACGTAATGGAGATGTTTTGCCATAAAATCACCTTTACCACGGAACATAGATATCTCCCTCTCTTTTGGATGATACACCAAGGCATTCCAAGCATTATGGATGCTTTTCATGGGTTTCGGTCAACAATTGAAACTATAGCTTTCCTTCACTACGTTTCGGTTTATTTTAATCTAAACCATCTTCAGGTGTCTATAAATGAATAGGAAATGATCTGTATATAATAAAAATAAGAATAAAAATACAAAACAAAAAGAAAACCACCAAAAAACAATTAAATAAAATAATTATAAATTGTATGTGTAAAGTAGAAATATAACTAACTAAAATGTAAATGTATATATAAACCTTTTAAACATAAACTTAGTGATTTTATTTTCGTTTATTGAAAACGAATATAAAAGAATTAAATTTACTGATACAAGGAAAATAATACTAACAAACTACTACTGAATTTCAGATGTCGGTTACATTTCTCTAAAATTGTTTTGTTTGTGAAACAGTCTCTACGGGTTGAGAGAGCTGAATGACCAGTACGGCGTTTTTAGGATATTGTAAAATAAACAGATGTTCTTAAAGTGGTGGGAAAAGGTTGATGGAACAATAGGGGTGAAAGCTTTTGTATCTATCTATGTATACATAAATATGGTTTGTTAGATTATTGCAAGATGCAGAAACCCTACTTTATTAAATCATTATATACAGGGTGTTAATTATGTTAACAAACTTTAACCACGAATAGTACTCCGAAAAATAGAAAGAAAATGTCATATGAACATGGGTCCGGAAATGCTTCCTAAGGGAGCTACGCTCCTTTGTATGGGGCACTCTGAAGACGGTTTTCCCTCGATATTCTCGAAACCATTCATAATAAAATTACGAAACTAGGTACGATGGGTAAACTTTTGACGCTGAATCCGATTCTGAATTCTGAATTCATAATTTTAATCAGAGGCGTATTACACGGGAGGAGTTAAGGGTAAAAATAACCCCATTTTCTAAATGGTAATTTTTTTGACATTTTGATTTTAGAATATGGTATTTCAGAGATTTCTACGTAAAAATAGTCTCTTGGTAAATCTCGATAGGGCTAACCGTTTTCGAGAAAAATGCAAATTATTTGAATCGATGCAGGCTACTGTAAATACAGATTTTTACGTAGAAATCTCTGAGATACCGTATTCTAAAATCAAAATGTCAAAAAAATTACCATTTAGAAAATGGGGTTATTTTTACCCTAACTCCTCCCGTGTGATACGACTCTGATTAAAATTATGAAATTCTGAATTCAGAATCAGATTCAGCGTCAAAAGTTTACCCATCGTACCTAATTTCGTAATTTTGTTATAAATGGTTTCGAGAATATCGAGGGAAAACCGTCTTCAGGGTGCCCCATGCAAAGGAGCGTAGCTCCCTTAGAAAGCATTTCCGGACCCATGTTTTATGACATTTTCTTTCTATTTTTCGGAGTAATTGAATTTGGGTAATTCTTAATATGAATTATTTCCTTTATATTTCTTTTGTGTTGGGTACTATCTACTCTGACAGCCAGGCAGCATTGAAAGGATTCAGTGCTTGTCCGTTTACATCAGGGCTCGTTCTGCAATGTAGAAAGGTCTTGAATGACATTTCGGCAAAGAGTTCAGGTGTCTCTTATATGTGGGTGCCGAGTCATGCTGGAGTTTGCGGTAATGAAACCGCGGACGCGCTTGCAGTCGAGGGCCGAGAAATAATTTTCTGGATTCTGAGGTGGCTGTGGGGCTAGCAGCAGGTACCATTAGAAGAGAAATACAGGTATCTGAGACGTGGAAATTTTGGGTTTACTCTCTGTTTCTCTTTAAAAAATTGACTGTAGGAGTCGAGTTAAGGGCAAACGACTAATGAATAAGGTGACAAGCGCAACCTTAGTGGAAGATTATACAGTGTGTCCAGTTAGTGCGTAATTCTTCGATATCTCGCAAGGTATACTTGATGAAAATGTCAAATACAAAAGTTATTTGGTTACTTAAAACGCAAATTCTAAAAATATTTTGAAATATTAAGGGTGTTGCGGGAAAGTAGGATAGTGATCAACTTAATTTTTTTTATACGGTACTATAACTTATTCTTAGATTCTTCTAGTTTCCATCATTGACCTCTATTCAACCCTGAAATATTTTTGGGATCGATTGCGACGTTGCCAAGCTATAATTTATTTTCTATTAATTTCCGGATTTGCAAGGTCGCAAGTAATACGTCCAAATTGATATATTCCTTCAATTTTTCTCAATAATATTGTACAGCGAGTTACTTGAATATTACGTGGATATTATTTTGGATGTTACCCGTAATTTGTATCTACAGGGTGTTTTTGGCAGAATTTTAAATTACGGCAACTTGTATTTTCTATTTTAAATCGAAATATCTACTAATACCCTATCTCGCCTTGTAATATTTTTCTTGCGTTTGCGACGTTGCCAAGTTATAAATTATTTTTTAAACAAATCTCCCCGATTTTAATTTATTTTAAATAGAATCCTCTACTTATTTTTATTGCAATGAATTGCGCATGCTTACGGCAACACCGCTTTTTCAATAAACAGTACCGGAACGCTTAAATATTTCCAAAACTGCCCAGCTGGAAGGGTGAAATTCAATACTTGGGGGTTTTTGAACATACATAATTCAAAAACGCTAACATCTTTGCTCCAAATTATTGGCCCACGATTCAGTAGAATCTATTGTATTCGCGAACCTATTTCTTCACGCAAAGACTTGATTTAGCTTTAATAGGTACCAACTATGAAAATACAAATTTCCCAAGTTGTAACCAAATTTCGTCCGAAAATTTCGGACTCATGTGAATGGATACATTTTAGATTGTACGACAAATTCAGTTCATCGTGTGTCGTATGTCGGTTGTCGTGTGCATCTGAATTTAGCTTTAGACGGGCCATTAATTTGATCGACCCGTTCACGAATGACACATCGCTAGCAGCAACATATTTCGTGCAAGTGGCGCTACTGATAGAGCGAAACAAAAACATTGTCAGACGCCAAAGCAAATGGAGAACCAATAAAAGAATGGGAGGAACGATCTTTTTTAAGTCGCTGCTTGAAGGCACGCACTGAAATCGCAGGCATATCGACGACCGACGACCGACGACCGACGTCGCGTCAGCGTCTTCTCTCGCTTCGACGCCATCCATGAATATATCTACTGGCTAATTTATCTCTAATTACCTGTACCAAGAATTTTTATGAGACGATGACGCCAAGTCCAGACTAAACACTTTAATCTAGTCATTTGGAGAACTTTAAATAGCCGTAGCCATAGCCGACTCTACTCACTAGGCCGGAGCCTTGAAATATGGCAACACTGAATATCGGGCCGAGCTTTTATTTGTTGTTAGTCATTAGTGTAATCTTCCAGAGTGAAAAAGAAGATTGGAATGTGATTTTTAATGTGTTTCTAATTATTTACCTGCACAAACGAAACTATAAAGATAAAAAGGTGCCTGCAAAGTGTGTAGTACCAGGTTGCACTCGCAATTGTGCCTCCCATAAAGGACATACCAACATAACCTTCCAGAGTACCAAAGAAGAGTGGAAGGTGGTTTTTAATGTGTTTCTAATTATTTACCTGCACAAACGAAACTATAAAGATAAAAAGATGCCTGCAAAGTGTGTAGTACCAGGTTGCACTAGCAATTGTGCGTCCAATAAAGGACATAAACAGAAGTGGGTGAAATGTATTCCTCGTAAGGGCTGGTTATATTTATAAGAATAAAGACAATAATTTACAAACATTTCAAAGGATAAGACCTCTTTTAAAGCACAATGTGGTACCTACAATGTTTTCTGGACCTCCCAAATATCACAGAAAAATACAGTTAATAGAACTCATCTGGGCATATGCATCTGGGCCACCGAATCTGGGCATACCTACAAAAAGATTTGATAGTGAAAGGGAATCAAGACCAGCAAGAATGGCTTCACAGTGACCTAATAGTGAATTTTTCTAGCTCAAGTGACAATTTACAAAGTAAATTGAGTGTTCATTTATGTAAGTGGAAGTGGAAGTGGCAGCAGAAAACAGGTTGCGTTTTTTTTATTTTGTAGTGCTTGACTACGATGAAGCAGACATCAGATGTAAGTGGTATTAGTAGTAGTAGTTCCCCTAGTAGTTCTAAAAAGTATTTTTCTTAATTTATTAACCGATATGAACTCTAATACATATAAAATGTAATAATTATTCTGAAACTATAGGCCCGCTATTTGACAGCTAAGCTACGTTGCCACATCTAAGGCTCCGGCCTAGTGTAGAGTCGGCCATGCCGTAGCATGTTTAAAAAAATCTAATGTTCTGGTATAGAAAGTCACCGGCGGAATAACTGATATTTAGAACCATTTTAAGTCAAATGTCCCTCATAGTAGGGGGGTAATATCCATGAGTAATAATCCATTTCATAATAGGCAGTTTACGTCGAAAGCTGTGGTTAACCAGTAATAAAGTTAACCCAAGGATAAAGTATGGATTAACTTGACGTTTGTTGTGATCAACCGATGACAGACACACTCGTTTTGGAGGTTATAAAAACATGGATTTTGACATTGACGTCTATAGTAAAAATATGAATACAAAGGTTAGGTTTCTTCGTTTCTTATAGCGTTTTCGACTTACTGCACTGATTTTAACCACGATTGCACTACAGTGCACATGGAAATTTCGTCTGGTGTCCAGAAGTGCAATAAATCTGAACTGGTAAGTCGAACATACACCAAATTTCAGTGCAATTCAAGTAACTGTTCTGTCAGCCAACTGATGACAGTTTGATGTCATTTTGCATCGCGAGAGCTCAATTTCATTCTGTGGTGGTTTTGGAATTTTAATAGTTTGAATCCGCCTTATTCAATAATTTATTCTATTTATCGACATAAAAACTAACAGCATTTTCGAGGGTTGCTCTATACCTCCGTCAATCCACCAGTACGCAGACAGCTGTTTCACGCTTATTAGCGATCATCAGTGCGCCATAGGTCGATTGACGAAAGCAGAGAGCATCAATTTTTCCATGTTTAATAAACATGTGAAAGATGTACGAGTAAGACAGAAGGAATTCTGCCGGTGCGCCATCTAGTACCCGAAGCATTTTGTGCAATATGGCTTTTGCACTAAAAATCAATATCTAGCTATATCGGTAAATACTTATGTATATCTTGTTGTATCTCTTCTTCCGTCAATATATGAATAACATTCTTCAACAAA
Organism: Callosobruchus maculatus; assembly: GCA_951848785.1. NCBI lineage: Eukaryota > Metazoa > Arthropoda > Insecta > Coleoptera > Chrysomelidae > Callosobruchus > Callosobruchus maculatus. The sequence goes on along the minus strand of CATOUR010000042.1, from coordinate 1,623,678 downwards.
TATTCGTATTTTGCAATTGAACTAGATATGCTTCAATTTTCTCATCATCCGAAGATGACGATATTCGCAGTTCTTCCAACTACACTTTCCGCACCTTTCATGCTATTTGCTATTATGTATACTACCCCACTACCCAGTTCTTAATTCAAAAAATTATTTTCTCTGACAAATAAAATAGGTTATAATTAATATTTATAGACTATGACCTATGAGTGCAGTGATAGGGTAATAAGTCGAAAACGCTGTTAGTCAAAGGGCTTATATGTTGTATTCACGGAACATTTTTGGTTTTCTATATGAAACCGATCTCCCTGATAACTATTGGTTAATTCCATCTGTCGGTTAAGTGAATACCAGAGGTTACCAATACTAATTGTAAAACTGGGCCTTAGTGTTGTGTGCAATTGATCAACTAAGTGAATGCAAGAGAAGTTCTACTTGAACCCATAATGTGTATGACTATTTTTGAAATTAAACGGTTTATGAAAGTGTATGTGAAAATGCAGCATTTTTTTCGCCTAATTAACATCCGACTGCAGGTCAGGATGTCACAGCTGCATCGAAAAAATTGATAATGTCGTCTAACAATGACCTTCCGGTTGACCTGGATGCGGCGCCGGTATCACCATGGCCAACTGGATAACAGCGGCAGCTTGACGTGTTAACGAACTTCCGACGCAGTGTCCCGCGTCCCGCCGCGTCGCTCGTCGTCGACTTTTTGATACCAACTCTAATGAACGTCGTCGTGAGTCCATTCAATAAAAATGTACGGGTGCGTCGGTGGCTTGCTGTGCATGTGCATCCTTTTTGCAGCGGCGGCGCGCCACTCCATTCATGTCGGCGCCGCGCCTTCCCCCCCCGCTTCCCCCCCGCTAAGCCGCCCGCCGCCGGCTGCCCCACTCCCCCCCCGCGTCGAGACGCCGCGTCCCATCTTCGATCAATTTTCGTTTTGCTCACCCCCAACATTGCGGCCGAAGCTCAGGGATGGGATTCCGTTTTAAAATTGATATCGAGTTTGATATCAAAAACGATGGTAGCGATTCTGTTTGCCACAATTCGACAAAAATCTCGATACCTATACTCGACAGCTGCAGAGCAGTCGATTCGATGCTTAGATTCTCAAGAGTGAGGTTATACCTACATCTGTTTACATAAACATTGAAATTTTATAGTGAACTGTGTACTTCAGTTTTTTGAAACTTAAGGGAAATTGTGAGTATATTAGTGGCAGCAGTAACTAAAAAATACACTTTTATTTCACTAAGGATGTTTGACTCGTTCCAGCTGTAAATTCTTGTCTAATACATTATAATTGTAATTGTATGAACCTGTGGCATAGAATCTCAAGGCAGCAAAGAAGTTAGCCTCCAGAGTAATGTCCTTTCTTGAAAATCTCTCCTGATCCAAAGGTCGAATTTCCTCAATCAGATGCCTACAGGACCTTTTGTTTATGTTATATAGTTTAGATAAAAATATATACATGGTATTCTTTATTTCATCGAAATAATTCTATAAATCTATTGTCGGGAAGCTCTAAAGGATTGCCTTTTTCTCTAATTTCCATTCTTCTCCCAATATTAATCAAGTGTTGCCATTCTCTCTGTTGCTGTAATAGATGCTCTCGCACAATTGGCAACATTATTATGTCTATGAGTATTATTATTACAAAGATGGAAACAAAAAAAGATAATGAGGCTAATGACCAGAGCAGTCGATGCCGATGACACAGAAGTAAAAAAAAAGAAAAAATAATTTTTCTGGGTATATTTGTTTGAGGTTAAGTCCAAAAAACAATGATTTAATGTCAATAGGTCTGTTTTGACAGAGAATCACAAACCAGTCAGAGCCAATCAGTATTCCCCATTGCAGTTGTCAAACTATTTCTGACTAGTGCTGGCCAATCAAATTGACGCTGACTAGTTTGTGATTGCTGTCAAAACAGACCTATAGTTTGTTCATATGTGTCATTTCAACTATCGAATTCCCGAAGATTTCCGAAGCCAAAACAGATCTAGTAACAGAATTCGGGTTTATAATTCTATCGAGTTGATCATCTATCGAGATCGAGCTACTCGATTCAGAACGGAATCCCACACACAGGACTTGCGTTTCCACCAGAGATGTGCGAGGATGTGTTACGAGGAATGTGTTTTTAACGAACCAATAGAATCGCTTGGATTACCTCGCCTCGCTCAGTACAGCTCTGGTGAATACGGCTTAGCGGAGCGAGGTTTTTGTTCGTACAAAACAAGGAATGTGTGCTAGTAATGTGGGCGAGGGACGTGTAGGCGAGCAAAAAGAAAACTCTTAAAAGAACCCGCTACACATCCTCGCAACGCTCATTTGCACACCGTTTCACAGCTCCGCCACACATCTTCGTACCGCTCATCTTCCGAGCACATCTGGTGGAAACACCCACACCGTTCCACACTTCCGCACATTTTTCTAGCACATCTCTTTTTTTTTATAACTGAGCAGACCGCGCAGGCAGAGCCTAAATACCAGAGTACCGCGGCTGCTGTGAAAGGGTTATGTTAGGGGAGGTTTGTTAACGCGAGATTTGAATGGGCCAGTACCAGCAGGCCCAATAAATATATCTTCTGGCAGTCCATTCCAAGCTTTGGACACCCTGGGAATAAACGTGCGGTTGTACCGCTCAGTTCTTGATGTATGAAGAACTACCGTCTTAGGATGAGATGCGGCGGTCGCACGGGTACGTCTGATAGGAGCAGTGAGCGGCGGAACGATAGAGGATAGCTCAGAGGAGCAGATTCCGTTGGAATATCGGTAGAAGAGTGAGAGGTCACCAAGGTGGCGCGTTAAGGCCGGATCGCCAATTAGTCGAATTGCTCTTCTCTGGACGGCATCTAGTATAGACAGGGTAGTAGGGGCAGCAACTCCCCAGACATGAGCAATACTTCAGGCAAGGTCTTATCTGGGCTTTATATAGCGTGAGCGTTACATGGTGAGAAATACTTTCTGGCTCTAAATAGGTACCCAAGCTTTTTACCAGCAGCTGTTGCAATTGACGCGACGTGTTCGTGCCAGATCAGATTTTCTGTAATGCTGACTCCTAACAGCTTGAATGAGTGACTCCTTGGCAGAGCCTGGTTGTTCATTAGAACCTGGGTTGGCTTGGGCACTTCTTGTTTGATAGCGTACAATACTGGGTCTTGGAGGCATTAAATTTAACCATATTCTTAAGCCCCCAAGCGATAATGGTATCGAGATCCTTTGAAAGTAAAGCTGCCGCTACAAGTCTTCTGCGTTCCAGCTCGACCACAGAGATCGGTTATTGCTCATGATGGCTGCATGCAGCGTACTGTCATCCGCAAAACTGTGGATTGGGTTTAGGTCTCTGGTGAAAACGCAGCCTAATGGGAGTTACAGAATGTGCGGTTTTTTTAAGAGAAATAAATACTGGTATGTTGGAACTCCTTACTCAAGTGAAGTCATTTTTGATAGTCAGAACGGCCCGTGGGACCTTAAGGCGGACCTTCACAAAGCAACAACTGGAAGCAGGTGGTGTGCTACAGTTTTTGTGAGTGTCGCCAGTTGCACAAATCAGTATCAAGCGATTCAAGTAGCATGCGATAAATCATGTATACCAAAGCAACCCAATTGCCCTGGGTAGATCAGTAGGTGCCACGAATTTGAATAAGTTAGAAGAATTAAAGATTTTGTTTGTTTGTTTGTTTGCCAGATCACGTCTGGGTAGTCATTGTATTTTCCTTGTTATACTAGGCCATAATGTAAATATCAAATTGTAATGGTTTTTGACCTACTGTGATGAACTTCAGTTATTTTTTGTAGGATAAGGTCATTAAAACAAAAACTCCTTCGAAACGTCGCAGATAGGAAAATAACTAGTTTTTGTTTTAATGACCTTATATCCTACAAAAAATAACTGAAGTAAATATCAAAGCTGGTTTGACGATAAAGTCATTGCTTTTGTTTATTGGCCGATTTTCGAGTGAATTTTGGATTCGAATTTAAGAATGTAAACACATGGTAAATATAATAGCAGCATGATCTTGCAAACACTCACATGCATGTTACAGCATGCGCTTTGCTTCTTCTAACCTATTCAAATTCGTTGGTAGATCCCAATTAAGTGAATCTAGAATGACACACAATAATTGCAGCTGGGCCACTGCGGCATATCTTTTTAAATGCCTAGCAAGCGTTATTTACGAAAAGATTGTCGCAAGCAAGCCTAAACTAATGTATTTGCAATAAAATTGTCTCCATTTTAATATACACATACATTTGGTAAGCACGTCAGTGAATTTTTGAACAATTATTTTTTATAATTTCAATTAACTATAGCCATGAATATTTTTTAGGCAACCCTGTTTGTTGGACTTTAGAAATTTATTTTAATTGTTAAGATACACTTTTTATTCGGTAAGCAGATCAGTGAAGGTCGATCTTACTTGGAATCCTCTACTATATGAGAAAATCAGAAATTTCCTCGTGTAATAAGAAGTAAAATAAGAAAAAACTCCCATTCATGCATGAATCGAATCACGCTTAATCGAATTAGGTATCTTGTTCTTTTTGATTGTGCTCATTGAAAATATGTTGAATAAAAATAGGTTTGATAATACGTAAAACATTTTCAATAAAAAGAATACTAACAAAATAATCAAGGTTCAATGTTATTTATTAGTATTCATTTTTCCGCAGTGACATTTTCCCTCATATTGGGTATCTACGTAGTGTATGGCTGGAGAAACAGTTTCTACTAAATCGCGAACGCGATCCGCTCGTGACATACCGTGCCGCTACGCGTCATTTAAAAGCAGTTTAACGGACAAAAAAGTTCTTTTGACCAAAAAATTTATTCCATTTTTTTTCCAACGGTATGCCATCCAGAAATCTCAGACTGCACTGATTCACCTGCTGTTTTTCTTATTTTTCTTTAGTGCCTCGATGAAGGTATTAGAAAAACTATGGTGAAAGCATACACAGACCTCATGCCCTGCAACACAACACCTCCGCCTCAATCTAAGGTTTATATACGACCTTGCTTGAAATTTCCTTACGTAACGGTTAACATACCTTTTAACTCATTTATTTTATGACACGTCTCATTAATATTCCGTGATTCCATCCCCGTTTGTACTTGGGATCGCGACCCTGTGCGAGCATAACAGCGGTAGGTTCTCAAGCATCGTTCAAGCACTTGCGCGTACGTGGAGAAGTATCTGGAAACGGAAGTCTCGCTCTGCGATATTTTATCAAAACTTTCTCGTATTCATTTACAAGAAAAGCGATGTATTCAGATTTCCACGGACAATCGTCGTTATGATCTAGGTTTTTAAAAGCTATGGAATAAAGAAAAAATGAGAAATAAAGAGTACTTGTGCATCGTTATGAAATGTCGAGTGCTCTCTGTTCTACTTCTTACGGATACACTGAGATAAACTCCAAAATATTGTTACGGTTTGATTTTCGGATTCCAAGTATGCTGTATCTACTTACCTAGACTAGTCACATTTTCTCATAATTTTAAGTCTTGTAAATAACATGTAAGTCTGTAGTATTTAATATCTATATTTCTTTACGTCAACTGTACAAGCAATTCCTATTTGTATTTACAAAGTATTCCAGTCTTCTATAGGGTTTATTACCAAGCTGCAGTCATCTGGAAAGGACAAAAATATCAATATTATATTTAACTAAATTCATATGAACTTACCGTGGCATTCCATCAGCTCAAAACCATTGTTTACATGTCCACTGTCCATGTTGATGGAGAAGAGGTTAGTTGTACCAGGAACCTGCTGTTGACATCTATCTGTTGCTTTGTACCTTGTAGACAGTTGGACCAAGGTCGAACCACAGAATTAAATCACCACAGTTCATTAACATATGACAGGCGAGTTTGGCGCCGATTTTCATGGGAAAAGGCCATTTTCCTTTCACTTCTCTGATTTACTTGGACCAGGTGGTCAATGCCGCATATTTTGCAGATTTGCTAGAGAAGCGATCCTGTGTTGAATTGGATTTTTGCAGTGTCTGCAAACCACCTCTGTGGGATTAGTATATCCATATCACACAGCATCCAAAGGGAACACCTTAAAGCCACCCAACACCAACGGTAGGTGCATAACCTTACTTCCATGAAAGTTAGCCACAACTCCCTCAGAGACACAGTTTTGAGGATTCCTTTTGCTTGTAGGCTTTTTAGATACGGCTTTTATTGTTGAGATCCTGCTTTCACGGTTTGAAATACAGCTTTTATGGTTGAGCAAGGACCATATACAACCAACTCCGACAGCTAGGCTTCGCCTGTATAAACCACCGCAGTCTTTGTGGTACAGCTTAGTGCATGATAACCTGCTTGCTGCATGCCTATCTCTTCGACAGCCACATCTCTCTTTATGCTTTCAACTCGCCTACATGTCAGACTGCTAGAGGAAACTCCAGGTAACCTTGGACCACATCCATCAGATTACAGGTGGGAATTCGCTTTATTTTTGACAGAAACTGTAGTCACTAGGAGTGTTCACCTAGAACATCAGTTAGTTAAGGTTTTTGGATAAACTGTAGGTAGCTAAGATTCTTACCAGCCATAGATATAAGTAGCAGGAGGACAGGGACCGTTAGGGAAGCGGGGCCCCCAGCGACTTCTTCAGTTTATTATTGTACAAAATGTATATTTAGTGATCATTGCACATTTGATTCACCATATAGTAGGTAGTAAGGTAGTGCTTAGGCAATATTCAAGCTTTGTATAAGATTGGATTTTCGGAACAAACCGCAAACTCGCCCCTGCCCAAGAAGGCATTAATTTTCTTTTTATACAAAATTTTAATAAAAAGATAACCCATTTTTTTTGATAATTACAGGAATTTTTCATTGAATTTTTAATTTTGGCATTTGACATTTGTCTTGTCATTTAACCCATCATCCTGCCCTACAACACGTTTCAAGCATCTTGTCAACCACAAAACCACAACCATGAACGCAGAACAGTCAGAACCAAGGACGGTAGGACGGTACGAATCCACCACAGAACATTGTTGGGAGTAGAGGTTGCGACGTTGCCGGTGGTACCGGTTGGAACCGCAGCGTTGCGCGCTTGAAGCGACCCCTACCGACCCCTACATATAACAATATGCAAAGGATGCGATTTAATTTGCTTTTTTTTTGTAGTCCAGTTTTGTCTCTAACATACATGTAATTTATACGAGATACATGTATCGGTTCCGGGTCGGTCGATAACTCCACTACTATAAAAGATAGCAAAAAAAGTTGTATACAGTGTGGAACAGCCAAATGGAATAAATTCGTTAACAAATAAATGAGGGCGTGTTGGGAAAAATGCTCGGACACGTCGATTTGTATTTTTAGTTGCGCATTTTTTTCAAAAATAAAAAATTATACAGGGTGTATCATGTGACTGTGGCCAACACCAACTTTCTTATTTTAAATACAACACCCTGTATATTATATTTATTTTTTGGATCCCTCAGAAAATTCTAGACATATTTCATGTACAATTTCCTATACCTATCTTCAACTGTTTCGGAAATATTAAGTGTTTTCAGATTCATTACAAACATTCACATTAAAAAAAGAAAAGTATTTTATTTCACAAATTCGCTACATTACACTAAAAAACTAATAAGTAATACTAATTATTTCATAATATTGGAAAAAAACATTTATGTCAATGTAGGAGGTGTTCAAAATGCTCGCCCCGAACGTCTTGGCAACATGCTAATCTGGAATAGAAATGTCTTCTAACGTTACTCAACATCTCAGGCGTGACTGATCTAATTGCAAGCGAGATTCGTTCTCTTAAGTCAGCTAGGTTGAAGGGTTTAGTTTTGTAAACAATACTTTTGACATATCCCCACAAAAAGAAGTCTAAGGGCGTCAGATCAGGAGATGGTGCTGGCCATTCCATCGATCCGCGCCTCCCTATCCACCGATTTGGAAAAATTTGGTTCAGGTACTGCCGGACATTCATTTGGTAATGAGGAGGTGCTCCATCTTGCTGAAACCATATTGTATTAGCAGGAACTTGTGGGTTTGCTGGATCAGGATGTAAGTTTGCCAAAGTTGGCACGACATTATTTTGGAGCAGTTCTAAATATTTATCTCCATTCAAGTTACCATCTATGAAAAAGGGGCCTACGATGTGATTACCAACAATTCCTGCCCAAACGTTAACTTTTTGAGGATATTGTGTATGTTCCTCTCTCATCCAGTGAGGATTCTCATCAGTCCAATAGCGGCAATTTTGTCGATTAACGTGGCCGTGAAGTGTAAATGTGCTCTCATCTGAAAACAAAACATCTTCTAATTGGATCACATTGTTATCTAACATTGCCATCATTTGTTCGCAAAAATACGTTCTCCTCTCAAAATCGTCATCAAATAGCTCCTGAGTTGGTATCATTTTGTAAGGATGCATTTTATTTTCCTTTAATATTCGAAAAATTGATGTATGATGTTGAACAGTGATGATGCTTTTCGACCAGAAGTATGTGGGTTTTCTTGAAACTCAAGCATAACATCCAATTTCGTATCATTATTTACTACATGACCACTAACCTTTTTTATCTGTCTTACATGACCTAGCTCGCGAAACTGCTTCTCTATTTTGCTTATTGTTCCTTGGGATACAGCCGGCAAATTGGGAAATTTTTCGTGAAATAAGCGAGCAACTTCCTTCTGTGTTCGTGTGTTATCTCCATAACCAATCATTTGTAGAATTATTATTTTGTGCATTTCTGTTAAATAAACCATTTTTCTGATATTATAACGTAAAGTTAAAGAGTACCAGGCAAGGGCGTAGCTGCCGCCGTATCTGCCGTATAAATTATATGGAGCCCCCGGGGCTATGGGGGCCCCATAGCATTTTTTTGTCTTTTGTGAGAAATCTTTACCCTTCCTAAGGGCCCCCAAACAAATGTTTATACGGGGCGCCCCGCCAAGGCACACTACGATCCTGGTACCAGGAAAAACGTTCAAAATTAATTCGCAGAAAGTGGTTCAGCGCCTCACAGAGAACCTGATATGTTTTTGAGAGTTTTCTGACATCTGTTTCACGAAAACCATGCAATCCGTTTCCGTTGGTCGGTAAATACTGCAGCCCTAACAGTATGGAGAAAATTTTTCCGGTAGGTTAATACCTACTGTGGCAAAGGATCAAAGATTTATAGTTTTCGAACATTCATCCAGTGGCGACGGAATAATAAAGAACGGACATTCCTTATTAGTCCCTCTATAAATTGGAAATGATTGATTTAATGCTAAATATTTGTATTTCACTCTTCATACAAGTGAATGAATAAATAAATACCGAAATAAATACAAGAAGACATATGGAATTTATTTTTCTTTCCATGTCAACGATGTAGTTCCATAATTTTAGTACTGCGGCATTCAGTTTGATGAGATATGATATGCGATCGTAGTAAGTAATGCTAATACATTTTTGAAAATAATTGCATTTACTGTGGAGTAAAAACGAAAATAATCAGAAATGTGAGGTTAGCTTTCCATAACCGGCAAATGTCAGTGCCAAATGTAGTACTTGAGACTCGAAGCATCCCGATATTCGTGTTATGTGTAGTGTTCAATTTGCTCGATGTATTCGTATCCAATATGCCATATTCAAAAGCCTTAGGCACATCCAAGAAGGAATTTCGAAATTAAGTGCATATCGGCAACAGTGCTAGATGCCGCGGCACATGTGCTGTCATGTCACCGGCCGGCCTGCCATGGCGTGCGACAGCCAGTGATGCCAACCCTACAGAAAAAAACAGTGGATCTACCGATTTTACACTTCGCTACTGATATGATTTTTCCCGGAAATCTAATGATGTATGGAATAACATTTTCGAACATACCGAAAAACCGCGATGCTACTGATATTAATTATTACTAGTTATACTTTAAAATCGACTGTCTATTTAGCGTGCAGCGCCATCAAGTAGACAGCCACTTTAAAAAATTTCCAGATATTAATTTGATGAAAACTAACCTTCGAAACAGACTATCTACAGCTTCAGTAGTGGATCGTTTACACATAAAAAATTGAAGATTAGAGGTGAAACATGTCTTTCTGGGAACTTTGGAAGATATATTAGGTGCTATGTTAAAATGTACGAAAGGTGAATCCAAAGTACACGCTTACGGCTCCGAAAGTGGTATATTGTGTTTTGCAGTTATACTTCCTCTTCTTATTTTTTCATCAATAGATGCTCTTGTATAATTATTTTCTAACAAAATAAGTGTGCTATTGTATTATTTTTCACTCGCAGAAAATTCCAAGGGTCACTTCACATCAACGAATTCATTCGTTAGAAGATTTTGTTTGTTTGAACCATCCTGCTTGATGATGGTGGATGGTGGCAAAGAACGTTGGCAAATCTCCTCTCGGTAAAGTCATTGTATTTTCTTTATATACTGGTCCATAACGTATATATCAAAGCTGGATAAATTGTAGTAATTGCAGTAATAGTAAAATGGCTAAAGAAGCATTATGAGGAAGATCAAAAATAGCCTGTTGCCTCGGATACTGATGCAGTGTATTTGTTATTATAATGGAAAATGAAAACAACCTGTTCTTAATCCGATCAAAACTACGCTACAAAGGAACGTACCATATGAACATTTTAAGAATAAATATTGGGGCGCTGGTCAAGTAATAATTCGTATAAACAATTATTTTCCATAAAACGTGACAACGTAGCATTGACCGATAGCCGACTTTGAGCAAACAGGAATAAACAACAGATAGTGAAATAGACTATTTGAAATAGTTCTACAAGATGGTGAAGTGCTGTGCGTTTTGAATGAAACGATTTTTTAGCGTGATTAACGTATATGTTATCATCGGTAACGATGTAAACACATGGTACATAATAACAACATGATCTTGCGAACACTCATGCCTGTTAAGCGGCCTACCCCTACAGACGTTGATACTTGCTGCGATTCCTGAATCGACTCGAGGTTTCGTGAAACTTGCATCAGTTGTATTTAAGTTCCTACTCAAATCGAAACCTGTTGCGATGCCTGAATCGATTTCATATTTTATGCACATTTCATGCAACACAATAATAGTAGGGTGGAGTTATTTTTAAAACTAGTGCGTTATTATTTACTTGACGAATAAAATTATGTTTTGGCGACACCAGTTTTTTTAGCAGTAGTTGGGGCACTCCATAAACAAACAGGAAATTTCAAAAAGGAAATGGTCCAAAAGATGGTCTATAAGAAGGAAACATTATTCAAATCCAAATTTATTGAAGGGGCTAAAAGTACATAAGCCAGCGGATATAGATATTGTCTTTGCATTGACGCAATACTATACATGTTGGAACCTACATCATCAGACTCCGCTTCGCTGCAAGCCGCAACTGATGCCAAATACGTGATTCAGTACTACACACACTGCTACTTGCATGATAAAACATAGGAGTTGATGCCTGCATCGCAGCATGCATCAACGTCTGTAGACCGCTTAAAGGTGGATACCCATTTGAGCAGCATCAAGCAGCGCGTCGCAGCGCAGCGCGGCGCAGCACAAGCAGCGTTTTTAAAATTGTATTCTCACTTGAGCAGCATTTAGCAGCAATCGAACCAACCAGCAGCAAAAAATAATTTTAGTTTTTCCGGTGACAATGCTGGCTGCGGAGGAGACGTCTACTACGTCATCAGATGATACGATATTTTTATCATTTCTATGCCATGAACATGAGCAAACGGTGGAAAAAAAGAAAAGAAGACATTGGGTGCATGATATATTTCGAGCGAGGTTGGACGAAGGCGAATTTCATACGCTCTTCAGGCGGCTTCAAGAAGATGAGAGGAAATTTTATAGATATTATAGAATGACGTCTAAAAAATTTAACCAATTTTTTCGCCGTTCATTCTGGTGCAACTACTCTTTTTGCAACTGAAAAACCTACATATACCGATGTCGGTAGCTGCAATGTATTTGATGCTTCAATCAATTATTCACATTTGTCCGTCAGCTAGCAGAGCAGCGCGCTAATAAGCAGTATGCCATTGCCTAGGAAAGAACAAACATTTCGCTGCTTGGTAACGCGCTGCGCCGCGCGGCGTTGCGCTGCTTAAGTAGGAATGGTGTCATTTAATAACATGTAGGCAACTGGACGCAGCATTTTACTGTGCCGCGCTGCGCTGCTACGCGCTGCTTGATGCTGCTCTAATGGAAATCCACCTTGAGAGCATGGACCCTGGCATGGGCTTTACTTCTTGTAACCTATCCGAAATCATGGCTTCAGCTTTTAGAACAGAATCAGGCAGATTGAGAATGTGGTGTTCAATGGCACTTGTGGCACTTGCCAGCGCTTTCTGCTAAAACACCAATGAACGTCAGCGACAGTCAGCTTGACTAGTGCTATAAAAAAGCGTTGTTTTCTCATTCCTAAGAATCCACCGATTCCGATTGATTTTCGTTAGCGGCATCTACCGAAAACGGGAAAATCTGGTTTGGCAACAGTGCGTGTGTTGTCGCCGGCCGGCTTGCGGGCTGCGATGCCGTGCGGCGGCAGCGGCAGCATCGCGGTGCCGGTGCGTCGTCCGTCGCTCGCGGACGCCCTTCTCAGTCGGTTTGGTAGCGTGGTGCACCGCATACAAACACACAGATACACTCGCCGTGCAAATCGGCGGGCGATCCGTGAGAGAGAGAAGTGCCCGCGCGCAGTGCCTTGCCTTGGCGTCCGTCCGTCGGTCGGTCGGTCTGTCGCCGGCACCTGGCGTTCGGCATCGCGACCGCCGCCGCCGAAAATGGCGCCGTCGTTGCACGTAAACACAACCACGCCAGACAATGTTGCCGCATTTAGCGCCCTCTGCATCGGTTCGATCGACTCGTCAGCAGCAGCAGGAGGAAGAGGAACAAGGGTGTACGTCTTCGTCGATGCCTCGTCAACAGCCCTGCGACATCAGGTTGGTACATGGTGGTCGGGGTATTATTTCCTTTGCTTGTGAACCGTCTGCGACCCATGGAATGCGTTCATATTGTTAAACGCGCCGAACGGGACCATGTACCGTATACTTTCCCCCTCTCTCCTCGTACACGCGCATTCTTCATCCCTCCCCTTCTCTATTCAGTTACGGCGCTGCGCATATCATATCCATCGGCGAAGTTAGGTCATGAGATTTGAGAGGGCTAATGCCCTACTTCCTTAATAAGAGAAATCTCATTTTATTTTTGAAATGTAAACGGGAATGCCATAAAAATGCGGCCATACGGGCATTCCGAGTTTCATACCGATCAGAACAAAAAGCAAAGTAACAATTGGGTCTCTAGAGTGATGAGAATTGAAAAACGTGTGCAACAATTTCATAATTTGGAAAAATAATTTAAATATGTCACATTTCTCTGAAAATGTACGCAGTTATTACTGAAACCATACAAACTAACAAATTTGAGCGGCGTGCAGGCGCGTACACAGGTTTTTAATTCTGAGGATTAAAAAAATATTAAAAGTCAAGCGTTACAGTTGCAAAATGAACAAGCTATATATATTAGATATAATTTTAAAAATACTCATTATAAATGAGGAGGTCAAGACATCTAGATGATCGAGCTTGAGAAGAGCTCTAAAGTAGCTACCGTTATAGAAAGAGTAGCGGACATTTTTAGATCTTCTTGTAATGCCGACTTCTCATTGAAGGTTGGCGACCACGTTTATAAATGCGCCTTTGTCTCTTGCAACATGAAACAGTTCTTCGACGTTGAGATTGGTCCATTCCCTTATGCTTCGAAGATAGGATTTTTTCTTTCTGCCAATACCTTTCTTCCCCTCCACTCTGCCTTGCATAATGTTTTGTAGCAGTATATATTTATCGTTTCGTAAGATGTGACCTATGTATGATGTTTTTCTTATCTTAATGATTGTCAACAGCTTTCTTTTGCGACCAATACGTCTTAGAACTTCTTCGTTGGTGATTGTGTCAGTCCAGGGTATCTTCAGGATGCGTCTATAGAGCCACATCTCAAATGCCTCAAGTTTTTTGATCATTTGAGCTTTCAATGCCCAAGTTTCCACTCCATATTAACAAGTGACCACACATAGCATTCCATAAATCTTATTCTGAGGTGGAGGTTTAGATTTCTGTTTGTAAACATTGAGGGGTATTTGATATAAATGCCTTTCGAGCCATTTCTATTCTGACCTATTCTTCGTCTGGATCCATTTGAGCATTTATGACTGAACCAAGATATTATCTGTATTTCTGCACCCGTTCTATTTGTGTTCCATTCATAGTGAGAGTAGGGTTATTGTTTGGGTTTTTACTTATAACCATGAATTTAGTTTTTTAGGCATTAATAATGAGTCCTACTTCTTTACATTCTCGGTTGACTCTCTCTAATAGGGTTTGAAGATCCTCTGCACTCCCAGCCATTATAACAGTATCATCGGCGAATCTTGTTGATTAATATCCCTCCAATGTTTACTCCTTCACGTCTCTCTTCTAGCGCTTTCTGAAATACAAACTGAGAGTATAGATTAAACAGTTGTGGTGACAGAACGCAGCCTTGGCGAACTCCCTTTTGAATTTCGATTTCATCTGTCTCTATATCTTCAACAAGTACTACTGCTGTTTGGTTGTAATAGATGTTTTTTATTAGTCGTATATCGCTTGGGTCCAAATTGATGCTTTTTAAGTTTTCTATCAGTTTATCGTGTTGGACTTTATCAAAGGCCTTTTGGATTGTATTTCCTGCTTTTCTGTAGCAAGACTAACTGCTTATAGGTTATAACAGGTCTTAGAGAAACACAGATTGATCCAAAAATGAAAGCTAGTAATGCATCCATTGGTGTCTTAGAATGACTATGTTGGGGTACCTATGCATCTAATCAGTCAACAAATGTCTCTTTTTTGTTTAGTGTATTTTAATTTAAAATCATCAAGAACGCAAAAATATGAAGTTTGAGTCGTTCAGTTTTAAGTTTGTTTATTTAGATATTATGTTGCCAGGACCATTACGATTAAAAACGTTATCATGTTTCTTTCTCCAAACTTGATAACAAGACAGAATTTCAATGCATGTTATTATTTTCTAAGGAGTTCTCTGCAATAAATTCCTTTTGAAAGGTATTTAATCGCTCTGTAAATGGGAATGTATATCTAGCTTTGTGGAGTCTGTTATAATCCAACTATTAACGTTAACTCTCACCAAGAACGTTAAGGAACTTGAACACTGAAAAAAAGAATGACTGGCAAATGTTGGGAACCATCAGTTTTGATGCATTTTTGCAGACAACCCTGTATGTAGTTCATTTGTTTCATGGTTTGGATCACTTTCGAAATTGACGTGCGGCCTCCAAGCTGTTATAATGGAATGAACGAACAATCTATCAGCAAAAGTATCTGAGAGATACGCACGGAGAGATAACAGTTTTAGTAGAAGGAATGGTCTATTGTCGTCTCTCCCGTCACAGTTATACTTGTCTGTATGTGTCATCGAGAATAACGGTGTGTGCATTCCATTCACATCGTTCCATTGACAACGGTGTTCAAGGAAATCTCGGGACGAAACAATGACAATATGCTGGAATGCCGTCATAGAGCTTTGATGTGCATAACTGATGAAAATATGCACATGTAAATTTTAAATATACTCTTACACGTGATCTGGTAAAGACATGTACTTATTTAATCTTTTAATAAAGTTGCGTCTGCTCTAAAGTAGTCTGAAATATGTTTTCAGCTTATAGTCTGGATTGTCAATTATCAATAATTCATCGACATTGGCCAACAAGATTTTTGTAGGTATCGGTGTGGGAGCGATTCCCGCTCCATGTTTATAAGTTCAGAACACCTCGTAATCGTATATTACGCGCTAATACAATCTTTAATAAATTATGGCATTGTAGCTTGGGGAAGTGTTATGTCGACCGCACTAAAGAAGCTAGAAGTAACACAAAAATGGGTAATAAGAATTATTTTCAGTAAAAATATAATGTATTCCTCTGAAAAACTATATAAAGAATCAGGTCTACTAGATGTCAGGCAACTATACTGTGTACACGTCTTCCTTTACTTACACAAACATAAAAATTGGCTAACAAATATTGAACATGACTATCATACTAGACATAAGAAATTATCAGTCTATGTTCCAAAAATGGACTCAACTGTAGGACAGCGGTCTCTCAATTTCTTAGGTCCAAAATTATTTAACTTTTTACCGACTGAATATAAAAATTCACTTCCATATAATGTATTTAAGACTGAAATAAAAAAATGGATTTTGTCTCTACCTCGTGATTGTATACATAGATTAGTTGATCAGAAATGCATCTGCTGAAAAATATATTTTGAGGCTAGGAAGAAAAAAAAATTATAATTATTTAAAATTCAATTATTATTGATGAATTAAACTCTAGAGATTCAAAAACGCATAAAAAAGAAATGTTGCTTTGTAGTGCCTGTTTTTTGCGTTCACTTTGTTTGTTTCTCACTTTTTAAAAAAAAATGTATATGCTGCCTTCTATTTATATACCTAGATTTTTTTGATGTTTGATGTTTTTGATGTGTGAATGTTGTGATTTATGTTGTTATGTTTGTGTTATGTTAAGCTTGCGCACAGAGGCAATCCTACATGGATTAGTTGATAAAAATATATCTATTGAAAAAATATATTCTCAGGCTTGAAAAAAAAAACTTAATATTTGTTTCAAATTGAGTGATGTGAAGTAGTGATCAAAACTCTAGATATTGAAAAAAAGCAGTTTTGTAGTGCCTGTTTCTTGCATTCCCTTTGTTTGTAGGTTATTTTATTTAAATGTAAGTGCTGCCTTCTATTTATATGTATACGTAGATACTTTTAATACCTTAGAATTACTGTAAGTGTGAATGTTGAGATGTATGTTAAGCCCGCGCACAGGAGCAATCCTTCTGCGGGCTGTTCCGCTTTGTTTGTTTGCCACTGCCTAATTTTTTATATACCTTGTACCTTGTACTTATATTATGCAAATAAACATTATTATGTAAGTGGAAGCGCAGGGGAAAAGATGCACGCATTGTTATGTGCGATATATGTATAAGGACAAAGCATGACGGCTGTGACATTTATACTATAACGATAGTTTATATCCTCACGCTATAGAAATGATTATTATGCTCAAAAATGAATGTTTAATACATAATAAGTAAAAAATACTAGAAGTACATTTTGCCGATATTGTACTCTTCATTACAGCACGTAATAATGCGTGCATCTTCTATCTTGAGTTTCAAGAATCGCTCATAAAAATCGTGGCAGTCTCTGTTTACGGCCATTTTCCAACCATAGATTTTTTTAATGCTGGCAACCATTTTTTTTCAATTTAGATCATTTTCTTTCAAATGACGTAAAATTGACTAAAAAAACATGTAGTAGCAAGTTATATTAGCAAATTAATTACACTAAAATTAATTGCAGGTAATAGGGTACTTGCAGAAAAAAAATATTATATCTTTTACGCGTTCCTTAGAGCCTAGTAAACATGACAAAATCACTTGTTTGGTTTTTTGGAATCTGCTGTGAGAGATATTCCAAAAATTATTTCAAATGCCGGAAAATGCCGCGCAAACAACCTGTGACGTCAGTGATATCCTATAGTGATGGGATGTATAGTATTGATATTCGATATCGATAGCCAGTGCTAACCTAACATTTTGACATGGATCATTATAACCACAAAACACAATCTCAAACAAAAGTACAAAAGTCAAAAGAATAAAAGTTAGGCTAGATTACTAATTCAGTTTGTAGGGATGAGCTTGAATTAGATTCGATCTTTGGATTCATTCATAATGGGATGCGCCGAAATAAAATGATGGCTTCGATTAGTTACGAATCTCGGTCACAAACAGGATGAACTGTGATACCTATCAGATATAAAAATGTATTGCAACGAAAATGCTAGTGGGTTAATTGCCTGTTTTCAAATATGTTTTAAGTATCAATAAATTGAGTCGCATTGTTAAAAAATTCAGATCATCTCTAGTCGAATGCGCAGTGGGCAAACCTGTAGCAGTACCGATTGTCGATATCGATAAGATACCTGTGACGTCAGCCCTTGTTTTAAGTCACGTGGAAAAATTTGAATATATCCTTATTTTATTTTGCAAATATCTTTCTTTTGGCCGTCAGTAAAATCATATTTTTTGTTTCCTACTGCTTCTTGATATGGTTTTTTTACGCTATGTATACTCCCGAGACGATTTCACGGCCTCTGCAGGTACCCTATTGCCGCTAATTTTTAAAAAGCAACCTATTATTACTGAACATTGTTTTTAAATTAAATTTGTCAAAAAAACAGATACCTGCAGGATCGAGCAATGAAATCCTATACTATGATAATAAAAGTAAATAACTGGCCTAACAGGTATTGGAATGGTTCTGATATTTTATGAATGAATGGGCCTATGCGTCATCGTAGTAGGCCAAAGTGTACACGTTGCCGTTGTGTATCCGGCCTGCCTGAGATCGACTCCGACGTCGCGTTTGCGACGGCGACGTCGGCGTCGATTTCAAGCAGGCCGGATGTCGTGCCTACGATTATGTGCCGCCGGTAAAATAGCAACGTTGCCAGCACCCAAGTTCAAAGCTCTCCCTTATTCGACCAGAACCAGCGTCAGCGCCAGCGCTTGATATTCCATATAGCCTTGCACGAACAACTGGCGTCCCCAGCTAGAATAGAATAGAATAGAAGTTTATTGGTCTTGTAGATCACATTAAGTGACATATGACAGGTCTACAATAAATTAGTAATAATTTTTGTTAAGTTATTTTTGTAAATGTAAATTTAACGAACACAAACAATAATTAAAGTATATGTATAAACACAGTAACCTACGTTTACCAACAAACATATATCAACACACATACATAAAATTATATAGGTAAATAAATAAATATAAAAAATACAGTAATAATGTAAAGCTTATTTTAATGCTGTTTGTTTACAGCTGGTCATTCAAAAATTCATTCACATTATAATAAGCTTTGTCCAGCAACATTTTTTTAACAGTTTATCGATGATACCTGGACATTGGGAGGCACGTTATTTTAGCCGCATTATTTTGATGTAGCTAAGACAAATCCTAAAAACTAGAGCGGCTGCTATGAAGAGGTAAGGTTAGGAAAATTTTGTAGATCCGAGCTTTGAATAGGACAAGACAAGAGTCGTAAGATAAAGACGTACTGCTCGGTTTTTGATGTATTATAGAAAAATAGTCGTTCGCCAACGATTAGTTTGGAACACGCTTCAACTACTCCACAAAATCCTGACTGCAAGAGACTATTAAGGCTCGGTCAAACAGAGGACGGTCTAGAACGCCGCCTTGCGGCGTTCTCTATCAATGCAGTGGAACGTTGTAACGCGGCGTTCTAGAATGCCCTCTGTTTGACCGGGCCTTGAGTTCATCTATGTTTGTATCACTAGATATCTTGACAAAAATTGGCGTAACGCTTTCGCTCAACCCGTCAAACAGGCCTGTTTGGTACAAACAACGGAATGTGGTAACGCGGCGTTAGAGAACGCCGGACCGCCGCGTTCTAGACCGCTTTCTGTTTGACCGGGCCTTAACTGATGCATGCTGGATCAAACCTTTTATCTCTGTGCAAATTTTTATTAGACTGCATTCCAAAAAAAAAAACTCTTCTATACTAAAAGCGTAGTGTAATTATTGCTGTTACTACTCAAAGAAGTAGTACTTTGTGTTAAATCTGTCTTTGCATTGATGTAAGCTGAAGCTGTTTTTTATACATTTAAGCTAAATTTTAAGTGGAAGACCAGCTGCAGCTGAACTTCGCCTTTTTAACCTTGAATAAATCTAACTGTTGAAAAAAACTATTATTAAAAACGAATAAAGTCTATTATTATTATTTTCTTTGGCGATCAAGAGGTGCGTTGATTGAATAATCGTTTATGATCATTCGTATTGGAATGCATCAGCAACACTGGTACGCTGCTGGTTGCAGAAAGACAACTATTATTTAGAACGTCGAAGAAAGAAAGTGCATGAGCGCGTAGAATCCGTCAAGGACGAGGTCGACCCGATCGCAGAACGGGGGTCGTCATGGTCGCAGACTACGCACGCACACGCACTGATGAGAAAACAAAATAATCGCTCCGAACAACCTCGCATATCTTTCTGCCGCTCAAATGGTGTTACTAATAGCGTTTTTCACTGGGCATATTTTAGTGCACTCCGTGTGAGTGCAGAATACTGAAAAAGTTCACCTAGGTTAACACTTTTGCACTGGGTTCTTCCAGTGGAATACACATCAAGAAACATCAACTTGTTTTGACAACAACCTTTGCATATATTGCTACTACTGCTACTATACTACTTACTGGTTTGTCTGAAAACTGTGGAATAGTTTCCATGGAATTGCTAATTCTGGGATTTTTTTCTCCCGAAATACATATTTGTTCATCCTCAGAAGATGAGCTGGATTCTGCCAATTCAAACAAGGAAATCAAAAGTTTCATTTTTTCGTTCACTCTACTCATTCTGACTGAAAATAGTGAAAATCAACTAGATATTACTGTATTCAAAGATCGAAAGTTTAAACAGATGAAACACAATTCTATGCTTTGAAGTTTCCCGCTCAAACCTACTGTCATTTTCTTGGTTGACTTCCACGACACTCATAGCGTTTTTCACTGGGCTCGTCTTAGTGCACTCCGTGCGTGTGCAGAATACTGGAAAAGTTCACCTAGGGTGATACTTTTGCACTGGGTTCTTCCAGTGGAATACGCATCAAGAAACAACAACTTGTTTTGACATACTTGATACTTTGATATACTATACTCGTTTGTCTGAAAAACTGTTCAATAGTTTCCATGTAATTGCTAATTCTGGGATTTTTTCTCCCGAATTTCATTCTAAACACATTATTAGTTCATCCTTAGAAGATGACCTGGATTCTGCCAATTGAAACAAGGACATTAAAAGTTTGATTTTCTCATTCTGACCGGAAATAGTGAAAATCAACTACTGTCATTTTCTCGGTTCACTTCCACGACACTCGCTTTGAAATCGGTGCGAAATTATTGCACTCAGTTCGACCGCTCCGAGTGCAGAAATGCCAGTGAAATGAGTGCACTTAAAAAATTTTGCACTGGGACTGCCAGTGAAATGCAAAACAGAAATCCAGTGCAGCCCGCGTGCAACCAGTGAAAAACGCTATCACTTTGAAATCGGTGCGAAATTATTGCACTCAGTTCGACCGCTCCGAGTGCAGAAATGCCAGTGAAATGCGTGCTAAATAACCAAATATCTGGACTTGCATGGAAAGAAGCGCGACTGGACGAGAAACATTCGACGCTCTGTAGTTGGTCAAAGTGGTCAATTCGAGTCAAAAGGCGGGATTGACATTAATATCATCCCAGTAGTCACGACATACGTATTACAATGAACGAAAAACGCATTGATAGTAATAAAAAAATGAAGTCAAGATGATTGGCTTAGTACTTTTCACACATTACGGTGATACCGGTTTATTATTTTTCCATAGCATGAAGATCCTTTGCAACCAAACATCGCCTACCCGCCTGCAAAAAAAAAGTGTATTATGCCGCTAGGTGTTTCTTTCACAGGTCGATGGACAGCATATTATGAACACAACCAAAATTTCAGTTCTACATCTTCCTATCCCCCACCCACCCCAATTTCATCCCCACCCAAAAAAGGTAGAAAATGACCAGGAAACCCTAAAACGCCTAAAAACGAAGTTTGAGCTGTTTTTATTTTTTTAGTTTTTTGATTATTGCTGCGCCGCCACTGACACGATTTCTAAAAGCCATACGCGTTTTCCAATACGGTGTCAAAATTTTATCAAAATAAATTCAGTACCACACGATTTCAAAAAACCTTACGCGTTTTCCATCCTCACCACGGTAAAAAGTATTAATACTGTGTCAAAATGTTATTAAATTCAGTTTAATAATTTCCACGTAACACAATACAAAACGATGTAAATCAATGCGCGTATATATACATCAGAAAATGCCTTGCCTTTAATAGACAAGGCAATGTTCGGATGGACCTGAAAAAGTAATATTACACCGCTAGGGCTTTCTTTCACAGATCAGTGGAAAGTCTATTATAAATAAAAAAAGATCAGTTTTACGCCTTCCCCACATCCCCCCCCCACACCAATTTCACCCCCGCATCAAACAACGTAGAAAATGATCAGGAGTTTTTTGCTAAATCGCCGCCCATGCACCGATTTTCAAAATTATAGCAGCATTAGCTACTACGCTTCCAGAGCATATAGCTAACCAAATTTAATCACAATCCATACAGCGGTTACTGAGATTACGAGGCTAGCAAAACGCGAATAGACAGACAGACCGACGGAAATGAGTGACGTGGATTTTCGTTATGCATACATCATAAAACACCCAAAAAGCGTAATATCTCAAAATCGAATATTTTCGCGATCACAATACTCCCCTCGCAGGTCGGTGTGGGATGTCAAATATACCAAATCAACGAAAAGTAATATTACGCCGACAACGAGAGTAGTTCGTACAATGAAAAGCCTTACATAAAAAAACTCAATACCGAGAATCAGTGTATTGGTGAAACTTGGAATGCAACTTCTATGGATCAAAATACATTTTTGTATATACATTCGTTCAATTTCTACCAGTGGCTATGGGATTGGCACGAAAAGTTTTATAACAGAGTGGTACACCACTGACTTTTTTGTCGCGGGCTAAAAGATGTCCCCCTTATGTTTAGCATGTCTTTGAGAAAGAGCCTGCATAATTATGTAATACGCTTATATCGATAGTTGGAGATTGCCGATTCCAGATCATAAACCTCAGTTTATTCAGTGCACAATTGTGGGTAACAGAGAGAAAGAGGTGAAGATTTGTTTTTATCCAACAACAATGCTTATACCTGATCGGGACCGTCGAGAGCTACCGGGCCTGACGGTGTATCCCCACCACAGCGTCTACGTCACGCGAGGCGCCGAGCGACCGTCCGGTCGCGTTTGTAGTCGTCAAATACCCGTAGGGATTTTTCATTAAATTTTTGGGTTTTACGTGTATCTAGCCAAGAATATCGTCTAAAGTTGCAGTGTAATAAAATTATATAGATACAGTGTGCATACCTGTGTTGTAATTTCCAAAAGATGTAATGAAACGGAATCAGTGGTTACGCGCTATACATCGAGATATCTTCACGATAAAGGATTTTTCTGTAATATGCATTAAACACTTCGAAGGGAGATTTGTAATTCGTACTGATACTGTTATAAGTTTAATAGTTCCTCGAGCTAAGATTAAATTGTCTTCACAAATTTTGTAAAATACCGCTTAACAATTACTGTAAAGTGCATGCATTCAAAACATTTTTTTGCACCATAACTCCGAAAACTCGCCCCCACCTTTTTGTTTTCAAATAGCACCCCATAAGTTTTTCTACATAAGATATTCCGATGTTATTTAAACTCTTGTGGTACTTTGATATTATACGCAAACCTGTTTTTTTCGTAAAATCATAAAGATAAGTAATATAAATAAGATAAGAATTTGTTTAACACGAAAAACTGATGAAAATGGAAACTAAGGGGTTTTGAAGGGTACTGAATGACCTATCATATATGCTTTCGAAAACAAATGTCTTTTTATCATTTTTTATTACGAAAATATTACGCCTTGAAAACCCTTATTTTATTTATCTTATGCTTTGACTTTACAAAAAAAAACTGTTTTGTACATTAAATCAAAGGCACTACAAACAATGACCTCATTTATGTAGGAAAAGCTGTGGACAGCTATGTGAAAAAAATGTTGGGGTGAGTTTTGGGGGTTCAAGTACAAAAATTTGTTTTCAAAGTATGATATATCCTATATTTCCTTCAGTACATTTAAAACGACCACTTAGTTTTTATTTTTATCTGTTTTATTATAAATAAATATTAAGCCTCCAATACATCCTTATTTTATTTAAATAATGACTACGCAAGAAATAGGTTTGTGTGTAAAATCAAAGCTACTATAAGCTTTTAAATAAAATAAAGGACTTTTTTGTGTAGCACTATTGTTTGCTACATGAAAAAAAGTTGGGGGGAGTTTTAACAAAGAACATGTTTTGAAAGCATAGTATGATTGACACTATAGTACTTTCAAAAATTCCACTCAGTTTTCGTTTGAACTTTTTTCTGTTAGGAGAATAATATCACGTGTCAAGGAAAATTCTGGCACACCCTGTATACTACAGCTCCTATATCCTCTTTTGCTACTACTGCTACTGCAATCATGACAGCTATAATATGACTATGTACATCATTTTGTGAATAATAGATAATTTTGTATCATTTGGGTGCGTTTAAGTCCAACTTTTCAACCTTTTCACGAGCAAACTATTTTAGTTAAATAGATATTAACTGGCTCCATTCATCACAAATTCAATTTCCTATAAATTCATTCCTATACATTACTTTTGTATATTTGACCGTTTTCTCAGTATTTCAGGAAAATGCTCGTAGCGCCGGATTTTCTCTGTTAATCCCTGCAGATACATACGGCGTCTGGTGTGACGTCAGACGCAGCACCATCAGGCCCGGTAGCTCTCGATGGTCCCGACCTGATCATATCTCTTTCTCTCGGTGGGGTTTTCCTCTACGAGAGAAAGTGAAACTCAAGCGATATAGTAGGAAGTACAATGTTTTGGAACAGTTCTGATTCAGAAGTAACTTACTACTAAAAGGTACGCTAAATCAACGGTTTTCTCGTCATTGAACTATCATAAACAAGCATAACCAGATACAAAATTGACGATTCAAGTGCGAAAGTGCAACACTTTTAATTCCTCCGCGTTTTTATACTCGTTTAACCAGCGATCCCACCAGTAATCTTATACACCAATAGCCTGTCATCACTATATCAGCAACCTACTCATTTGTAAACAGATAAATCAACATTTTGTCATGCAATAGTACTTCAGCTATAGAGCATCTTTCGCATGATTGTGCATTAAATAAGCTTCAGGTTGGCACAGGGTAGCGTGACCCCTCGAGAGATTCCTTGCTCTCATGAATGCACTAATTCCAAGCATCCAAGGTGAGCTACACCAGGTTCGTCGACACCGGAGTTGAAACACACAACACACATGCAGGGATGCAGGCAGGTATATAATATAACATACAGCGTGGAAAGCAATACGATATGCCGACATACAGGGTGGACGTTGAATATAAAGAGCACAATACACATGGGCGTTTGTGACTTGATCCATTACATTGAGAATATACGATGAGAGATGTCTTAAGATATGATTCTAGTTTTATGTGTGCAATAATTTGCTATAATTCTTATAAAATAAGTAGGTTAGAAAGGTAACAAGGGCGTTTGACCCTGTCGTAAGCCTTTGAGCAGAACCTTATAAGGGATGAGTTAGCAGGATTTGGATGGTCTCTGACTGTTTTGTGAAGGTTAGCTGCGAATTGAAGAGCAGTCTGTGTCAGAGGAGAATTTGATTGTTCTTTATTTACCAGAGAATTTTCGGGAAAGAATTCAGGAGTCTCGCGAGTGTGCCCTGAATGCGTTTGAGGCCGTTCTCGGAGGTTAACATATTGTTTATTCTTGAGGAAAAAGCACGGAGTTTGGTTCTGTTGCTGACAATAGGGTACTTGCAGAGGTCGTGAAATCGCCTCGGGAGTATACATAGCGTAAAGAAAACCATATCAAGAAGCAGTAGGAAACAAAAAACTTGATTTTACTGACGGCCAAAAAAAGATATTTGCAAAATAAGATAAAAATATATTCAAATTTTTCCACGTGACTTAAAACAAGGGCTGACGTCACAGATATCTTATCGATATCGACAATCGATACTGCGACTCAATTTATTGATACTTAAACATACTTGAAACAGGCAATTAACCCACTAGCATTTTCGTTGCAATACATTTTTATAACTGAAAGGTATCATAGTTCATCCTGTTTGTGACCGAGATTCGCAACTAATCGAAGCCATCATTTTATTCCGGCGCATCCCATTATGAATGAATCTAAAGATAGAATCTAATTCAAGCCCATCCCTACAAAGTGAATTAGTAATCTAGCCTAACTTTTATTCTTTTGACTTTTGTACCTTTGTGTGTGTCTTTGTTTTGTGGTTATAATGACCAATGTCAAAAGGTTAGGTTAGCACTGCCTATTGATATCGAATATCAATACTTTACATCACATCACTGTACGATATCACTGACGTCAGAGGTTGTTTGCGCGGCATTTTCCGGCATTTGAAATAATTTTTGGAATATCTCTCACAGCCGATTTCAAAAAACCAAACAAGTGATTTTGCCATGTTTACTAGGCTCTAAGGAACGCGTAAACGACATAATATTTGTTTCTGCAAGTACCCTATTTTATTGTCGAAAAAAGACTTGAGGGCGATGAAGACTGCCTGAGCCTTATTTTGGGTTTGCCTAATATGGGGGGACTAGGATAGGTGCCTGTGGAAAGTGACACCTAGATACTGAGTGTGATTGCTCCACTTGAGGCGTTGAGCACTCACAAGGACGGGAGGTGGGGTTCTTCTACGAGAAAAGAAAATGCTGTCGGATTTCTTGACGTTTATGTCAAGTTCAAACATTTTTTATTTAGAAAACGGTTTTAGAGGTAGTTGAGACTGTAGTAAATAGGTTGTATTTCACCAGAAGTGGCTCTAATTTAGGCCACTGACGGAGATGTGTCAAAGTATAATTGTGACAACAAACCAACAGTCAGACTATATTTTATTCACTAGGTTAAGTTGCAGCATCTGAGGATTGTCGTTTTTTGAAAGTTTCAGTTACATATTTGCAATGTAAATTTTCTTAAGTATAATAATTATGCTAAATCCGGTTTATGACCAGAACCAAGTTAGATAGATGTTTGCATATTTCAAAACTAACTGGTTCAATGGTATAATATCAATAATATTTTGACGAGCAATGTATGATCCCGTTCTTCTTGCGTATGAAATAAACGGTAACAGATCATCCTGAAACGCATTCTCGAAAGTCCCAACTTACCGTTATGTCTACATGTGCATATGTAGAAAAAACAGTTTCCTGTATTAAAATTCCTCGCTAAACAGTGTTAACCGTTCATTCATCGATTTCGGGCCGACATAAAAGAAATTCTTGTAGTGAAAGCAAATGTCAAGGTAACGAGGAGGATAATAATGTTAATTACAAAACACCGTGCAGTCTGTGTGTGTGTGTGTATAAATATGCACCTGTGTTCGGCTGTTGCTGCTGTTTCTGATGGCGTGCTTATCGCGAAGGTTTTTTTTTGAGCAATCGTGGTGCAACAGCTCCGATCTCACGGTTCATTTATGTAGGTAACCGAGGGAGGGGGAGGGGGGGGTGCAAATACGGAGAACCGATATAGGATGATTTTTAATGTTATTATAAAAATGCATTTATAGACATCGCTGTACTTATTTATCTGTTTCTTGTCTCTGAGTTTTCGCATTTCTGTAGGGGCCCATTTCCATTTCTCCATGTACATTCGTTTTACTTGTCAAGGTTCACACATCAAAGATGCAAAGTGCATTATGTGACGTTACACAATAACCAGAGTTGCTCTTTATACCTAGCTAAGCAGCTAGAGATTCACGACTTGACTTGATATCAAGTCAGGTATTTGTTTTCGAAATTCAAGTCAAGTAGTTACACATCAGCAACTTGAAAATCAAGTTTTTCAAGCTAACTACTTGATTTTTCTTGTAAAAATAATTCTTTTTTGATATTAATCTGATTAACTGCCAAAACGCAATAACAATAAAAATCTATGTATATAAAGATGTAACTTAGTTAAATAATGAATGTAATAATATGAAATAAAAATACGAAATATCCTGAATTCTGACTATAATACTTAGAAACACAACAAACTCAAATGGGATCGGATTGGCTCAGTAGTTAGAGTCGAGTGCTCGTGACCGGAATGTCCCGGGTTCGATATTCGTTAGAGGCGGACATTTATTTCTGGTTTTTTCAATCAAAAATAAATATCCGTAGAAAAAAGCTCAGCGAAGAATCCCCACCTGAGCCTTCACTATTGGTTTCTAATTAACAGTGCTGTTCGTAGAATGGCGCCGGGAAACAGTAACAAAACAAAGGCTACACAGAACACGAGGCTAATGACCAGAGCAATCGATGCCGATGACACAGAGGTAAAAAAAAATGAATATCCTCATTTGCCATCCATGATTTGAAAGACATAAGACTTCTAACGGAGTTATCACCTAATCGATTTCTTGTTTTGGTAAGAGTTAAGGCAGCTCTAGAAAACTGCCTTTCAACTGGAGCTGAAGAAGCTGGCGTTGCCAAAAAGTCTTTGGCCATTGCGGCAAGGTTTGGAGAAATACATTCGTGTCTTTTCCACCATTCTAAAATATCTTCAGTACTGTCCCTTGCCGCTTGAATACTATTTATAATCTGTTCATCGGTTTCATCTCGATCAGGTTTATTGTCAAGTTCCCATAGCCCTCGAATCTAGTCTGTCGAGCAGCATATTAATGTAAAAATATTGGAAATAATACTCCAAATATTAAGGTACTGGCAAATTCGTTCAATTAACGACCATTTTGTGTCGGTTGGCTTTAAAGTTTTAAAGTCATCGGGTGCCTGCTTGCTGTCGTAATCTCGGTGATTCCCCTATTTTAACGCTTGGATTCGCATTTTACAGATCGATATCAAGTAATATCAAGTAGTTTGATTTTACTTGATATCAGTCAAGTAGTTCAGATCGAAAATCAAGTCAAGTCAAATATCAAATTTTCAAAAGCTTGAGCTTTCAAGTCAAGTATTTAAGAAAAAACTCAAGCTACTTGGCTTGATGAATCCCTATAAGCAGCATTGAAGGCAAAGCCTAAATATCAGAATCCAGTGGCTGCTATGAAGAGGTTAGGTCCAGGAAGGTTCGTTAAGGTTGCGCTTCCACCAGAGATGTGCGAGAATGTCTTAAGAGGAATGTGTTTTTAACGAACCAATAGAATCGCTTGAATTACCTCGCCGCGGTCAGCACAGCTCTAGTGAAAACGGCTTAGCGGAGCGAAGTTTCTGTACGTACAAAACAAGGCATGTTGGTGAGAAATGTGTGCTATTAATATGTTTCTAGAGATGTGCGCTAGAAATGCGTTGCGAGGGATTTGGACGAGGGACGTGGAAACGCAGCGTAACGAGGGCGTTGAAGGTGATGCCCTACCGCTCGATACTTGGTGTATAAAGAATGATTGCCTTGGGATGAGATGCAGCAATCAGCAGTCCCGAGGATGAATCAGACTCGATCGAGTCAACGGAATCATGGAGAATAGCTAGAAGGAGTAAGCTCCGTTTGAATACCGATAAAAAAGTAATTTACATGACATGACATCTACTAACGAAAATGGCATGAGAAATCGAACTTTAAGCTCAAATTTCTCAGAAACTGCACAGCAGAAACGGATGACAGTATTTTATATATTATATTCTGCAAAAAAGACAAATAATTTTCCCTCAAGTTCCGACCGGTTTCGTCGCGATTCCTTTATTTTCATTTAAAAAAAGTCGGTACGCGCAACCCCCCCCCCCCCCCCGTCTCTCTATTCTCTCCCATTTAGGGGTTATGGTGCAATGACAAAAAAGTTTCCAAACTGCCTCTAGAGCCCAAATACCAAGCGTCATCCGGTTTTCTTCTAGGCACTAAAATTACGCGTCATTGCTCTGAATATAAATAACAATACCCCAGAGTGACGAGTAATTGACACTTGGTGACATTTTCTTGTATGCTTATGCTACATTTTCCTAGAATATCCGGCATTGCTCTCTAGGAAGTATATCAGTATGGATGAACGAATGGTCATGATTACGCTTTAAATGAGGTAAAAATGAATACAAAAATATTACTCTCAGACGGTCCTGCCTTGCAGAATTACTAACCCAGATTACTACTAAAAAATAAAGTCTGAGATGCACTTCTGTGAAGTCAGTCCAAAGTATCAAGGAAAACGGTATACGTCATTTCCACATAAGACAAAAAACATTGTATTTTTGAGTATATTGCTGCTCTCAGTTTGGATTCTTAATAGGCCGGAAACACTGATCTGGATCCGGATAGATCAGTTATATGTCAAACAGCTGACAATTGGGATTCATGATTCCATGAATTTAACGGACATCGAACAACGAAAAAGTTGGTTTAACAATAAAACAATAGATGGTAAAGTAAAGCAGCTACTGATCTGAATCATCCGATCGCAATCACTTACTGTACAAGAGTGAACTACCCTATTTGTGACCGATCCCATATCACTTTCTGAACGTCAGGATCAGTGATCCAACTGATCGGGTTAACCCGATCATACATGAAGGCTTATTAACAATAATGTACCAGCGACGCTCTCTTTTCGAGAACTGCTAAACTTCGATGAGATTCGTTCTAAAAACAAATCTCGAAGGGTGAGTTTCAAAACTTGCGTGTTTTCATCACGTAGTTGCATGTTATGATATGGTTAATTTTATTCAATTAATTATTATTCCCTTTGTATAAAAAATGATGATACAATATTTTTTGTGAATGACTCATAAAAATAAAATATCCATCCATTAGAAAGTGTAACTCAGCGGTCCTGCATTTCCAATTACAAAAAAACCCCGAAAGGAAATTTATCATTACGGCAATAAAATATATAAAGAATGTTCACTTTTTCTGTTGTTCGATTAAAGGTTTATAAATTTTCTACCTACAACTTGTTTCTTCATATAATCTAACTTCAGTTTTTTGTTACAGGTGAGTTTTTTGTCCATTATGAAATTATAAGCATAAGTACCGCCATTATATACATCATAAAATTTATAATGACATTTTCAATAACAAACTAGAGGTGGAACTTATGTAGCAGCGTTTATTTGTATTGAAGCATAGGGGTCTGCAATAACTAAGCTTATTGAAAAAACATGCTCAGATTTATTATTTAAAATAAGGAGCTAGTTCTTCAAACACAAAGTTGTATGCATCAGCTTCTCATCAAAATATGTTTGTACAATAAAGTCGTGTAGCTGAAGTCGTACATCAGATGTAGGCAATATACATATACAGGGTGTCCAGTTAGTGTGTATTTCTTCGATATCTCGCAAGGTATACGCGATAGAAGAAAATGTCAAATACAAAAATTATTTGGTTACTTAACACTGATGTTGGCGTTTTTGAATTCTGTATGTTCAAAAACCCCCAAGTATTGAATTTCACCGTTCCAGCTGTGGCAGTTTTGGAAATATTTAAGCGTTCTGGTACTGTTTACTAAAAAAGCGGTGTTGCCGTATCAATAACTAACAGAAACAAAATTTTGAAATTGTGAGATCTTACGAAGTTCGACATGTGCAATTCACTGCAATAAGAATAAGTAGATAATTCTATTTAAAATAAATTAAAATCAGAGATATTTGTTTAAAAATTTGGAAAAATAATTTATAACTTGGCAACGCCGTAAACGCGAAAAAAAATATTACAAGGCGAGATAGGATACTAGTAGATATTTCAATTTAAAATAAAACATATAGGGTGTTACATTTAAAAAAAACAAAGTAAAATGACCTTCAAATTGCCGTAATTAAAAATTCTGCCAAAAACACCCTGTAGATACAAATTGCTGGTAACATCCAAAATAATATCCACTTAATATTCAAGTAACTCGCTGTGTAATATTATTGAGAAAAATTAAAGGAATATATCAATTTGGACGTATTACTTGCGACCTTGCAAATCCGGAAATGAATAGAAAATAAATTATAACTTGGCAACGTCGCAACCGATCCCAAAAATATTTTAGGGTTGAATAGAGATCAATGATGGAAACTAGAAGAATTTAAGAAAAAGTTATAGTTCCATATAAAAAAATCAAGTTAATCACTATCTTACTTTCCCGCAACACCCTTTATATTTCAAGATATTTTTAGAATATGCGTCTTAAGTAACCAAATAACTTTTGTATTTGACATTTCCTTCTATCAGGTATACCTTGCGAGATATCGCACTAACCGGACACCCTGTAGAGGTGGTAATTTTAACTTTTAAGTAGACTACATACATAGCTTATTTTATTTTTTTCACTCTCTCTCTCTCTCTCTCTCTCTCTCTCTCTCTCTGATTGTGATGCTGTTGTTTGTACCGCTTAATAAGCTGATGGAAAAAAGAAGCTTTATCACCGACCGTCGACATAATAATGTTCAGAAGTTCAGATAACAAGAGAAACTGGTGTCGCAAATAAAGTAGCAGAAATAAATAATCTGATGTGTTCGCTGTGAAAATGTAGTGGTATCTGAGTACTACAGGTGTTGACGCCTAAAGGAGTCATTTTACTCTCCGAATATGCTCCGTTTGCGAACTTGCATTGTATGTGCATGTATGATTTACGCCCTTATTATACAGGGTGGGGCATAAAAGCTAAGTCTTTTTGGTTTGAGTAGTACTCGTATACAGAGCTGTCACAAGTACTAGTAAATAGTATTTCAAATACCAATTACCAATTACCAGAGTCGCATGCGTCAAAGTACAAATACCAAGTAATTTTATTTTTGAAAGTACTTCAAGTATCAAATACTTTAATTTGGTACTTGATTTTTCAAATAAAGTAATTCAAATACGATACTAATATTTCAAGTACTTAAAAAAGTAATCCAAATACCATACTAATACTTGAATTACTTGATATAGTATTTCAAATACGGCGATGGATATTTCAAGTATTTCATAATTATTGTTGAGTAATAAAAAGTATTTAAATTCTACATCTCAAAACGAATCCAATGACACCCTAAAAATAACTGTTCGCTCATCTGGCCTTCAATAAAACCACATGTGTTGATTCTAGAGTTTACTGACGTTTCGGCCACGTCTGTCGCCTTTTTCAAAGTACGAAATTGAATTGGAAATTTTTTTGTACTTTGAAAAAGGCCACAGAGGTTGCCAAAACGTCAGTTAACTCCAGAATCAACACATCATGTGGATTTATTGAAGGCCAGATGAGCGAACAGACTAAAACAGAAAACCACAGGATAAGTTTCAGAAATTACCTAAAAACGACAATACGTTCCCAATTTTTGAATATACGCTTTTTCAAAAATGCTAATAAATAAGTAGAAGAGATAAGTAATAAAAGGTACAGTCGGCGCGGCGTCGTCGCGAGTCGTCGCGTATGCCATGCAAATGAAGGTGTTTAACATTAACAGATCCATCAAATAATTTGAATTGTCAGCATACAAAGCGCCGCTTTTCTAGCATTTTTCTGGCATACATAATGAATGAAAAGCATATCCACTTGTTTGATTCTTGCATACATTCATTCACAGAACTCGTGAAAAGTATAACAGAAATACCAAGCAATGACAACAGTTCAAATTCATTCATCAAGGGAATCCAAATGTCAATCCGAATGTGTGAAAAAATATATAGGGTGTCATTGAAAATTCAGAGCCTAACCTCACTTCCGGCTAAACCAAAATAAGCATACATTTGTTTTCTCATGGCTACTGTGCATCTCCGTTAATCATATAATTCTCCAAAATTTCAAACCTCCATCTAGGATTGTAAAAGAAGGGAGCTCTGTATAACGATTCCATTGCCACCCGGTATATGAATTTTTTCATAAAGATGCTTGAGAAAAATTACCTTTTTACATCTGCAATTCGTAACCACCACGACAAAGTACAGAGTTTTGAAGATTGTTATTATAATGGCAGTAAATTCACAGCTCACATTCACAGATTATTTTAACCTCAATCAACATCAACAACGCATTTTGTTGAACGCAACAAGACGAACTGATATTTTGTGATTGTGTCGATTGTGATGAGACTGTTCTGTAGAGTCAGAGTGTCGCGTAGACTATCCTATGTGTACGACAGAGACAGAGCGCAAGGCGACGCGATGCGTAATGTTGATTTGTCCATACTTGTCTAGACTTGAGCATTTAATGCTTGAAATGTGTATTTCAAGTATTTTTATATTTTCATCGAGCTATACTAATATGTATTTCTTACTCACTTTAGTATTTCGAGTATAAATGTATAAATTTGAATTATATTTTTTGTGTGGAAGTACCAAATACAAATACTTCTTATAGCATTTGGGAAATAAAATTAATTTTAAATACAGTACTTCAAATACCAGAAAGTAATTGAAATAAATTTTTCAAGTACTTTACTTCTTTAGTATTTCAAATAAAAATGCCAGGTATTTGAAATATATTTTTTGTGCTACAAGTACCAAATACAAATACTTCTTAGAGAGTATTTGGGGAATCAAGTACAAATATCACAAAAACAATGTATTTGAAGTACAGTACTTCAAATACCAGAAAGTAATTGAAATACATTTTTCAAGTACTTTACTTGAAGTAATGACAGCTCTGCTCGTATATTAGAAAAGGGAGGAGCGCGCGGTTTATTGCAATCCATTCCTTGACTCACACCATTTCACTTTCTTACTTGCCACTTGCCATCATGGAGCGGTAGACGCTAGAACAACGCGTGGCATATGGCGTGGCATCATTGGCCCATATTTTTTTGGAGGAAATGGGGTAACCGCTACAGTAACATCTGAACGTCACATTCATATGGTGAATGCCTTTTTCATACCTGAATTGCAAAGAAGAGGTGTGGATATCAAAGATTTGTGGTTCCAGCAAGAGGGGCCACGGCACACACCGCCAGAGCATCCATGGCGGTTCTTCGCCATCTGTTTCCAAATCGTTCAATTTCGAGGTTTGGTGGCATTTCATGACCTCCTCGGTCTCCCGACTTATCAATTTGTGATTTTTTTTTTATGAGGGTAACTCAAGTCAGGTGTTTAAAGGGCCAAGTCCCGTACGTTAGACGCAGAGAAGGAAGCGATTCGTTTTTGGAATCTCTCAAAAATCAACAGAGACATGCTGGAAACAGTGGAGTGCAATTTTCGTGAACGGCTGCATCATATGCCAGATGTAATTTTTGTTCTTAGATATTTCAAAATGGTTTATTATCAGCTATGTTCTACTACTAAATAATAATTTTTTCTAGTACAAACTAATAATTTTATGATTATTTCAAAAATACTTGATTCCTATGCCCCACCCTGTACATATGCAGTTTGCACTTGCTTGCAAAAGAAATTAGCGAAATAACTGTATTCTAAGTATACAGGGTGGGTCCTAAGTTGATACTTTTTTTTAAACTGTGTATAGAAGTCGTTAAAATAAACAACTTTTTCAAATAACTTTTTTCTGAAAACTGATAAATTAATGAGATACAGAATCAAAAAAGTAAATCTGGGCTTGTGTTTCAAGCTGTACCTAGTCTGTTTATGTTACACAGTTAAAATAAAGTATCAACTTAGGACTCAGCCTGTATATGCGAGGATATATATCAGTGTCCAATTATTCTGGTGCTGCAAATTACATCTGTGTGTCTGCCAATTTCTGCCCGCCTGTTTGTCGCTATTGTCTTATTCGCGTTATCGCAGTAACCGTATACAGATTCGATTACATTTTGGGAAAATTTTCTGGAAGGCGGTAGAAAGCCCAGTTAAAATTTTGCGAGCTAGAAAAAAATGTGTGAAATCTACCATTGGCTATCATTTTGGCATTGACGGCTATCATATTGAAAAAAGACTAGTAACGACTCTACTCTAGGGGCCGGCAGCACCTGCATCGGCCCAGAACCTATGCTTGGAATTAGCAGGCGCCATATTATCAATGTTGTCCTGGACGACCGGGCCTACAGAGAACTGGCGATAGCCTGGTTAGAGAGAGATGAATTCAGGCAATCTAAGGGCCGATTTCATCAACAGGCGCATTTTAACAAAGGATTTGACCAATCAGAGCAGCCCGTTCAAGAACATGCACCTGTCAAAGTACTCTGGAAACTATTGATTTCTATTGAAGTTTACCTCAAAAAAGGTTAAAAATGACATGCTTTATATACAGTCGACCATTATAAACTATCTATTATCTTTTCCAGTCTGATTTTCCATCCTATAAATTGCATTTTCTTGTTTAACAAAAAGTTTTGCAATTGCTAATTTCAACCATTCAGATTCCGCAAAAACTGTACATTTGATCGCTGGTTTTTTCTTCTGCTAAATTATAATGATGAAAAAAAATTAGGGTTTTGAATAATTTTTTTTGTGATAAATGAAGAGATCAAATATATGTTTTACAACAAAACTGTTTTTGTTTTCTTTTTTTTTCACAATATTTCAAAAGTTATATCAAAATAAAAATAGGTTTTTGAATCCAGAACCGAAAACACGGCTCCCGAACCCGTGTGACGTACTTCGTGAAAATACTTGTAACAGTTGTAACTAAAATGTATAAACGATCGAAATGAATATCTTTTTGAACGGTTGAAATCCCAGTAGAAAAGTACCTAATCCCAAATCAAATATGTACCGTTGAGGCGATCCCCTCGGCAAGATGGCGGGTGGCCGAGTGATATGGTGTTTTACAACGCTTCCCTGTTTTCGTGGGTGGTGTTGGTGGGTGTTGGTTCGAGACCCAGCTCGTTCAACTACTTTTTGTTTTATTTTTTTATCCAAAATATTCATTAATATGTTTTTTACTCATGTTACACATATTTTTTTGGACCATCGACACAAATGTGTTTTTGAATCAAATTTATTAGATGTTTCACTAGTACAACAAAAATTGCGAATAATTTTACTTTTTTGGAATAATTTCATTTTGATGCCACTATCAGAGCAGTTGGCGTTTGATATTGACGGATTAACTTCACTTCCACTGACTGAGTTCTCCACCACCTCCGGTACTTAGCTTTTGCAATATGTCAAGTAAAATGTCTAATAAAATTTGATACAAAAACACATTTATGTCGATGGTAAAAAAAATGTGTGTAATATGAGTAAAACGTATATCAATGAATATTTTGGTTAAAAAAAAGAATAAAAAAAAGTAATTGCACGGGCTGGGTCTCAAACCAACACCCACCAACACCATCCACGTAAACAGGGAAGCGTTGTCGAACACCATACATACCACTCGGCCACCCGCCATCTTGCCGAGGGGATCGCCTCAACGGTACATATTTGATTTGCGTATAGGTACTATTTTACTGGGATTCAAAAAGATATTTATTTCGATCGTTGACTTCGTCTCGAGCTGCAAACTTCATTCATCGCCTATGTTGCAACAAATATACACTTGTTATAACAATAGTTTTGTTAATAACTGATAACTTATATACGATATGATGAAACTGATAACTTATATACGATATGATGAAAAGTGTCATCCAGCTTTGACGTTTTGTTTTCAATATTGATAAAATACTATTGGACGATATTTATTAACCTAGCCCGCAATACCCAATAGAAAGCTTTTGCTAAATAATATCCAATAGAAAAACTTCGTCAAATTCTTTGTTAAATATGCATGTTGATAAAATCGGGCCTAAAAGTTTCATAGCGGGCCCTGATAATGGCCGAACTGAATAAAGGCAGAGAGAGGCTCAACCTCCTAGTGGGGGTTCTCAGTGGCCATTGCCTGCTGAATAGACATTTGTCACTCATGAGAGTGCTCCAGATGTTGGGTGGAGGACGAAACAGCGTTCCACTTCCTGGGCAGACGTGTTGTGCATTGCAACCTTGAGTTTCAGATATTCGGCACGATGGAGTTCGGGGACGAGTCACTACAGGGTGTTCTAAAAGTTGGGACTTTCCTCTTTAGAAGCAACGGCCCTTGAAACGGCAAAGGTAATGGACGGTGAATCAGCAGCAAAACAGTAAAACAAAATTTTCAAGCAAGTACTCACTATTTGGTTGCTACGGAAGTTGTAAGTACGGTCCTGTCGCAGGCGTCTTAAGCCTCGCTCTCATAGCAGCGTAGTGTCGCCAGCGACACTTCAGTAACCAATAGTATGTCGAGAATAGACTTCCCCTATTCCTTCACCACTGTGTCGCCAGCGACAGCTTGTGTAGTTGGCTATTTTCAACTTCACTATCTGTCAAAGGACAGAAGTGTCATCACGTTGTCATCTGTTGTCGCTGGCGACACATTCCAAATTTTGTAACACGGATGTGAAAAGAGTGGGGAAGTGTAGCCGCAACAGTTCGAAGCTCTGAGAACGCGGCTTTACGGGTAAAAGTACGATTTATGATGTCTTCTTCAATTTGGACCATACGATGTTGTCGAGGTCTTCCAGCGTGTCCACCACGATGTGGATTTAGACATCCTGTGTCTCTAGTTCTTTGCACAAGCCAGACAAATCGACGAAGTGCAGAGTAAGTACGGTTAGGGAAACGATCGGCATTGACCACACTCACCGTACGTTAAAATCATGTCCATATATTGTTATAAGCATGCACCATTGTTGTTGTTTTTTAAGTCCGATCGTCAAGCACCCTCGAACACTATGCGACAGCAACGCGACGTATGACCCGAATATGACGAACTGATTGTTTTCTCACAGGTACCGCAAACGCGTGGCGCTATTTTGTTTTGATATGACAATACATGGTCATCTCATTGTCCAGGGAGCAGGGACGGACTTAGCATTGAGGATTTCTTTAGCGGTCAGTATTCTCTAAATATTTCGTTTATATGTTACTGGGAAAAAACACTCATTTTGGCGAGTACTATCCGCTGTATTAAAAAAAGTCCCAACTTATGAAACACCCTGTATATTCAGCGAGATGGTCGGACATACTACTTTTCGTCAAGAGATTTTGTAGGTTCGACAAGGAGCTTTCTAGCATGTAGGATTTTAGTGTTTTCAGTGTCGGTTCAGGTGGGTTGGCAAAAAGAGCCAAAGATGACCTACTTGCCTGGCTTCGCCACTACTACTACTATACTAGTTTCGTACTGATCAAAAAACGCCTCACTGTATAAAAATTGGGCCGAAAAATCTCAATAGGGGTCGGAGCATGATAAATCGTCACCTTAATGATGTAAACATACATACATTCCATAATGAATAACATGAGGCAACTTACTAAAGTTTTACTTTAAAAGGTATAATTTCTTGTGTATAAATGTCAGTGAGGATAGTGATAGGTTAGGCAATTGTTGAATATTCATATATACGATAGTTAGCTGCAAGTTCTTCCTGGATCTTTTCCCGGAACATGAAGATTATAAAATATTCAAGATAGTAAGTACGTGGGCACACTTGAAAGTAGGCAGTAGTGACCGCATCTCCATATGCATGTATATATTATGTATACGCATCATCCACGATTTCATTTAAATAACAGACCGCGTGTGCGCGTATGCACAAGATCCGGTGCGCTCTATGAATTCAAAAACAGCATGATACCAGGAATCGTAAACTGCATTTTTTTAAAAAAACTAGATATCACTAGAATAGTAATAGCCAGCTGTGGATTAAGAATCACAGCAGTCCTGTGCTATCAACCCTTGAGTCTATTTTCCAAACGAAGTGCACAGAGTTTAGTAGAATATCATCATCATCATCATCATCATCATCATCATCATCAACATCATCATCATCATCATCTTGCGATTTGGATACAACGCTAGGGTCGGTCGTTTATCGCATCCTATCTTCCACAGCCTGCGGTCTCTCCAGTCGCCATCAGACAGGTTCCTCTGCCTCATGGTTTCCTCAACATCTTGTCTCCAATTTTTCTTTGGTCTTCCTCTTCTTTTCCTTTGACTGGGTGTCCATTGGAGAACTCTTTTGGGCCATCTGTTGTCGGCCATTCGACATACATGTCCATACCACCTCAATATTTTCGCATCTATCGTATCAATGATGCTGGCGGCGATATTGAGTCTGTCCGTTATATCTACATTCCTTATTCGGTCCTGGATCCTCAGTCTGCAGCAACTCCTCCAGAATCCCATTTCCATCGCTAGGAGTTTTTTCCTCATAGCCTCTGTGGTTTCCCAAACTTCAGCTCCATAGGTGGTGATGCTCTCCACTATTGTTTTGTACAGTCTGACTTTAGTGTCGGTCTTTATTTGCGTACCCCACAATAGACTACTTAGCTGTTTAGTCACGTACTTTCCCTGTCCGATGCGATTTCTTATTTCAGCTGTACTTGTGGCTTCGTAATAGTCACACCCAGGTACTTATACGAGCTTACATCTCTAATCACCAATTGTGCTATACGCAAATCTTCTCCAGTATCGCCAACAACGACATATTCTGTTTTATTGGTATTAATTCTGAGGCCCCATTTCTTGTATTCTTGTTTAGTAGAATATGTAGTTATTTAATTTTTAAAATCATTAGTGATGACTAGCATTACCGTTATTTGCCTTGTACACATTGAACTACAAAAGTTGATAACAAA
Organism: Callosobruchus maculatus; assembly: GCA_951848785.1. Classification (NCBI taxonomy): domain Eukaryota; kingdom Metazoa; phylum Arthropoda; class Insecta; order Coleoptera; family Chrysomelidae; genus Callosobruchus; species Callosobruchus maculatus. The sequence goes on along the minus strand of CATOUR010000042.1, from coordinate 1,583,374 downwards.
TATCCCAAAAAATGTTAAGTTACATAGAAATACTTTATTTTGTGTGTTTCAAAAAAAAGCTATTTCCACAGCTACAATATACATTACGAAATGATTGTCATTGCTCAGATTTTCTTAAATATTCGCTTATATACAATCCTCTTTAATAATCGTAATACATGTTATGGTTCCTAGTGAATTAGAAAATGTTTGTGTCTGGAATGAGAGCACTTATTAGGAAGTTATTGAAGATGCAATGCAGCAGGGCACTAATAATTCCTGGCCGTATTTGACATCTAAGCATGCGCACTAAGACAAAAATAGTGCCTGGCAGTAATAAAGTTAGTGCCTGCCACTATTTATGGACGCCTTGTGCCGTGGCAATGCCGAGGCACTATTTTGACATATGTTTCTTTTCGTTGTTTTGAGACACGAAATTTGTTATTTTATAGATGTGACTGGCGAAGTGGTAAACAGAACTCTTAAATAGGATAAGCTTTTTGCGAAGATTTTAAATAAAATGCTTTATGTGATCCACGGCAGCATTTTTAGGTTAGAATTAAATCCGCACTTGACATAACTCGCATAACCCATCAATAACTCTATTTCAGATACGATTTTAAGGTCAGACAGAGCCTGTCACTATTAGTGTAAGGACAGCACTATTAGTGGATGGCACTATTTCAATGACTCCCTATTAACTGATTCCTTATAACTCTGGCAGGAACATGAGTGGTGTAACTCTGTTTTATTTAAAGAGACACCTGTGAATCATGGTTTTAATTGGACAAAAATTGTCGTATCCCCTCCACATTGGTTTGAACCAAATTCTGCTGTTGGGTAAGGAAGTTCATAACAGCGTTATGTTCGGATTTATCCATACCTCATTCTATTTATTTTTCCGTGCTGGAAATACTAGTGGTGCGACTCAAATAAAAATTTGATATTGCAACTATGAATCAGTTCTATTTATTTATTTTCCCAGTTGAGTTGCTTGCTCTACGTTTGATGAAAATGCTAATTATAAACATTTAATATTTAAAGCAACAACAAGCTACTAAACTCGTTATGGCTGGGAGTACCCTCACTAATGACTCAAACTACACATTAGGCGAATTTGAAATAGCACCATCGTATACATTTTACTTCCCACACCGATAGGTTTTAGAGGTTCCTGACCATTTTCTGCGTTTTTTTTGGGTGGGGTGAAATTGGGGTGGTTAGGGGGTGGGGGTTGAAAAACTGAGAAATTTCTTTTATTCGTAATAGGCTGACCACTAACCTGTGAAGGAAGACCTAGCGACATAAATCAACTTTTTAGGTCCATCCGAACATTGCCTAGCGTATTACGGAAACTAAGAGACTTAGAATTTTCTGTATACATACATACGAGTATTTATTGCTTTAGATGTTTTTGTATTTTGTAACGTGGACACTATTAAATGGATTCTTATTAAATTTTGACACAGTATTATTACTGTGGTGAGGATGGAAAACGCGTATGTTTGTTAAATATCGTGTCAGTGGCAGCGTATATAGCAATAATAAAAAAACTAAAAGTATGAAAACAACTCAAACTTCGTTTTTAGATGTTTTAGGCTGTCCATTGACCTCTGAACGAAAGACTTAGCGGCATAAGACAATTTTAGGGGAGGGAAGGCTGCCGATGATTTGGTTGCAAGGGGATCTCAGACTAAAGCTTCATGCTGTGGGAAAATAATAAACTGATATCACAGTAATGTGTGGGAAGTTCAAATTTCAAATTGACTCCATTTTTTCCTAAAACGCTGCAAACGAAATAACGAATCTATATTTTGATATTAGAAGCTCAAGAAATACGTCCATTTATTAAAATACCCTCAGTAAAGTAATGACTTGGCGATCTACTAGACGCATTTTAAAACGTACCTCCATGTACATTGTCTATGGAACACTCAGAGATTACCTGATTCCGATCTATGAAGCTCGAAAAACCAGTCCTTTTATGATTCAGTGTATTTCGGCAGTTTGAGTTTCTAAGAAATACTAATAGCAGGGGTTGATGACTGGTGACCTTCCAAATGCTGCTTTCATTTTGTGGCGGCGCGGCAACATGTCGTCAGAATTTTTTTTACAAAATACCAAGACTAGCCACTATCTGACATTTAGACATTTAGGTAGCATCCTTGATGCCAAAAAACAGCAGCCAAAAATATGACTAAGACGTGGTTAACAAACTCAAACGGCACAGATTTTTTTCCTGGAGCACGAACAAGGCAAATAATCGCTCAACCTTTTGGTGGGGATTTTCACAGGCTATTGCCGGCTGACTAGACATATTTGGAAGTGGTATGATCCACATGCTGGGAAAAAGATGAACACATCTTCGTTTTACTATCTGGGCAGATGTGCTGTGTATGGTAAACTTGAAGATATTTGGCACGAGGTAGTAGTACTAGTGACGGAGAGGCGAATTCAGGCAAGTAGGCCACCTTTGACTCTTTTTGCCAACCCCAATGAACCGACACATAAAACACTAAAGCCTCCGTCCTAGGAAACTCCTTGTCGAACTTACAGGACCTTTTCACGAAAGTCCGTATTTCCAACCATCGCCCTGACTAAAGTGACGTCTCCCCGAACTCCATCGTGTCGAATATCTGAACACTGAGGTTGTGATATACAGCAAATCTGCCCAGGAAGTGGAACGCTGTCTCGTCTTCCTCCCAGCATCTGGAACATGTGGGCTCCTCTACCACTCTCATGAGTGACAAATATCTATTCAGCCGGCATTGGCAAGTGAGAATGCCCACCAAACGATGTAGTGTCTCTCTGCCTTTAGTCAGAAGCCATAGCGTTCAGCTCTTATCAGGGCCCGCTATGAATCTTTTTATTTGCCTCCAGTCATCTCTCTCTCCAACCAGGCTTTCGCCAGTTCCTTGTTGGCCCAGTCGTCCAAGAATCCGCTCTCGCGTTACCCGGCATACCAATGTGTCCGGGGACCCACAGCAGGGTCACCTTCTTATGGCTTGAAGGGCGACAGAACAATCTTGAGCCAGAGCTCATCTGGAGACAGAACAATCTTGAGCCAGAGCTCATCTGGCCCTCGGAGCTGACACCACTTTTTGAGCTGCCTCCGTCTATAGCAGACAGTCGTCAGGTCTCCAGCGCCAAGCTTCGCTGCGCTGCTTTTCCCTCCAGACAGAAGCCTTGCTCTCCCGGATCCCGACTTCTTTGAGCGTGATCCGTCAGTGAAGCACACCAGACAGTGGGGCGACAATTTGACTTTCCCACTAATCCAATCGTTGCTTTCCGGGAGATTAGAGAGAATATACTATCTAGATCTAGGATATTTGGCTCCTTCCACCCTTTAGAGAGACAGAGACCTTCTCTACGCTCCACCTGACCGAGCAGCCATACTGGATCCTAGTTCTGACTACTGCCGTATGGAGCCAGCTTAGAACCTTGGTTCTTGAGGCCCCAAGTCCTACCGACTATTTGGCGCAGCGGCCACATGGTAGCTATAGACTTGTTATATCGATGTGCTGTGCCCATGTGAGTCTACTGTCGATTACCACCCCCAGGTATTTGTCCTCTCCTGTTATGGCCAGTGGTGTACACCGTGGAGAGTGAAGGCTTTAAAAGCGTCCACTTTTTTCCTGTGAGTGATTAGGACCAGCTCAGACTTCGACCACACCATCTGTCCAAAATATTGCATGCTGCCTGCATCCTATCGCAGACGACACCCAGGAACCTACCGGAGATTAACACCAGGCCATCGTCACCGTAGGTTTGGCACGAGGTACTTTGAAGGGGAAAATCATACTCGATAAACTGCTCGGACATACTGACCTTCACTAGGAGGTCTGGTAGGTTCTGTATAAAAGGAGTTCGCCGCTGGTGTGCAAATCGTAGTCTCGAAAGATGTGCGAGTAAGACAGAAGGAATTCTGCCGGTGCGCCATCTAGTACCCGAAGGTGACGGCAACCAAAGAGAGAAACGCTACTAGCAGCAGTAAACTCTCCTCGGTGGAACGACAAGGCTCGTTCGCTTTTTGCCACTAGAGGCACGGATTTTGACGCAAGCAGCGTAAAGCCGATATACGAGGGTTGCTCTATACCTCCGTCAATCCACCAGTACGCAGACAGCTGTTTCACGCTTATTAGCGATCATCAGTGCGCCATAGGTCGATTCGGGTACTAGATGGCGCACCGGCAGAATTCCTTCTGTCTTACTCGCACATCTTTCACATGTTTATTAAACATGGAAAAATTGATGCTCTCTACTTCCGTCAATCGACCTATGGCGCACTGATGATCGCTAATAAGCGTGAAACAGCTGTCTGCGTACTGGTGGATTGACGGAGGTATAGAGCAACCCTCGTAGTCTCGAAAGGTTCAGCATTGGGTTGCTAATTCTATATTTTTGCTGGCAGATTACCTATCCGTCGCTGTGTCGCACAACAAAAGCTGTAATGCTCGTTACTATCAACCAAAAATTGCTTTTCGTAAGATGCTCGAGTAGCTCGCCGTAGGAGAATTTTGATTATATAGTTCTAGGACCAAGAAAATGTTTGTCAGTCTATATTTAGGAGCATGGCGTGCCCGCGATGCCAAAAAAAAAGAAGGAGATCGCACGTTGTATTTGTTGTCCACGACTCCGCGAGATACGAGAGCGGTGCGGCGAGGCGGTAGCCTTTCACTTGGACAGTTTACTAGCGAAATCCTCAATGACGTATGCGTCTGTGCAGGCGCATTCTACAACGATTAGATCAACCGCTTAACATAGGCGGAACAACAAGCAGTGTAGGAGCTCAAAATGTCACAGCTTAACGTAAAGAGCTAATAGGGCATCGTTGTGAGGAATTCCATGAAATCGCAATTATAAGGGCGTGATGACATTTGCTTTAAAGTCTGAAATGTCTTAATTGTATCAGTAACTGCCTATTAGTCATGCTCATATACAGCAGTATGGCATGACGCACTTCTGGTCAAGCTGGCTGCTTATGGACTACCACCTGGTCTGCGCCAGTGGCTGAATAGCTTTTTGAAAGACCGATCTCTGTTCGTTGTAGTCGAGGGCTGTTCATCAGACGTATTTTCAATAAACGCCGGTGTTCCTCAGGGATCTGTCCTATCCCCTACACTATTTCTGCTGTGCATCAACGAGCTGCTGGAAATAACATCCAATCCAATCTACAGCTTCGCAGATGACAGTACATTAGTGTCGTGCATGGAACCAGGCAAGCCACTATCATCCCAGGAGACGGTACGTCGGCGACAGCAGCATGCCGCACAGATCAACGCAAATATCAAAACAATTGTCGAGTGGGGATTAGCAAATAAAGTACAGTTCAACGTACAAAAAACTCAGGCAACAACACTTACAAAGAAGTCTCACAATGGCTTGCCAACCGTGGAAATGGAGGGTCACCCCATAGTCGAATCACTTTCCGTCAAGCTTTTGGGAATCAACATCAACAATAACATGTCCTGGCACGACCACGTCGTCAGTATTGCTAAAACGGCATCCCAGAAGCTTGGAGTTTTGTTCCGCTGTAGGAAGTTGTATACACCAGAGCAACTGCTGCTGCTCTACAAGGCACAGATCCGACCATCGCTGGAGTATTGCTCCCATGTGTGGGGATGCGCTCCGAAGCACTCTCTAAAGCTTCTGGACACTATCCAGAAAAGAGCGATTAGACTAATCGATACGCCTAACCTCACAAAGGACCTCCACAGCCTGGAACATCGAAGGAGGGTGGCTGACCTATCCCTGTTTTACAGATTCTATCACGGAAGATGTTCGAGTGAGCTCTCTCAGATAATAACACCACAGGCCGTCCGAACCAGGACCACTAGAGAAGCTCTTCGAGCTCATCCTTACCAGGTCGAGGTCCTTACTCCCCGAACCAGTCTCCTCCAGCATTCCTTCTTTTGGAGAACTTCGACGCTGTGGAATCAGCTGCCGGGAAATTTGTTTCCCGACGGCTACGACCTGCAGCGTTTCAAATCTAACGTGAACCGATACTTATCCTCTCGCAGCGCTTCTAAAGCGCCATAGGCTTTCAGCCTTTGCGGGAGGCCGACCATAAAAAAAAAAAAAAAAAAGCCGCACACGTAGTACCACCGAGCATAGGGTTAATTTTGGCTAGGTTAGGTTGAAAGTTAGCGGGGAGATTATGCCTGCTTCCACTGTGATCCTATTGTGTTTGTTGTGGCTCACACCTCCGTACAATTCACACCTCTTGACGGAGGCGAAGATCGTGTTGGGTAAAACTTTCTTAAAGTCAGTTGGGTGAATCCGAATGAATGAATGAATAAGGACCAGAGGCTATCCACACGGAATGTGGCTGGTGCATAGGCCACACGATTGGCCCTTTTGCGCCTCTATCCGCGCTAGTTCCTAAGACCTGCCCTTTTGGCAGAGGCAAGTACATTCTTAGGTCCTATCCGTTTTATCTCTATTGGTTCCAAGGTTCTTGAGCCCAGCATAGTCTGCCTGTGATAACCCAGGGTTTCACAGCGACACAAGATGTGTGCCGAGGGTTCTTCCTCTTCACCACACCACGTGCACGTTGGGTTGTTGACCACCCTCATCACGAACAAGTGACGCCAGAAGGTGTTGTGACCCGTTAATAGGCCTACTAGCAATCTCAAGTTACTCCTATCCAGAGAGAGACAAAATCGTCCTATTCTCTCTGCAGGCCCTGCTAACAGTTCCCGAGCTTGACGGAGATGACCAGAGATGTTGTTTCATCTCAGAGGGTGTTGATTCTGGATCCACTCTCCAGTTGTTTTCCTAATCAAGTTTGCAGATAGTCCTAAGGCTGGTTCCGGGCCCACAAAACTGTTGCCGGATCCCATCCTAGCCAGATGATCCGCCATTCCGTTACCCTTTACCCCAGCGTGCCCAGGTACCCACATCAGTGATACCTTGTGTTTAGCTGAGATGTCGTCAAGAGCCCTCCTGCACTCCAGGACCAGTCCCGACGTTATTTTCCAAGCACTCAGTGCTTTGATGGCTGCCTGACGGGTGAATCCGAAAGTCCGAAACTCAACTCTTTCCAGTACTGCACAGGAGCACAATATGTGCCCCGCTGTTTTGGCCTCCACATAGCAGAAACGATAGTCTGTTGTTCTAGACTTAACTTCCTCAAGTGGTTCCTCAGACGACAATGTCCTGTCAACAGACCAACCAGAATGCTCAGATCATTCCTGCACCATTCTATAATCCTTGGGAGGTCTGACTAGAGGGGTACGGTAGCCCTGATGTATCTCGCCAGTGCAGGAGTGCTTTCCTCTCTGCCAAATCTGCGATGGTTTTCTTGTCAGTGCTTCTTGCACTGCCCGCAGCTGGTTCTGGTCCTATGAGCGCAGATTCGGTTCCTCCTCTTGCAAGGATGGCGGCCAATACATTGCCTTCCATTTCGCTATAACCTGGCCCAGGACCTTGAGTCAACCTATTTGGAGCTCATTGCTTTCATGCTATCTTAAAAGATTTTTATGGATTTGTTTGTTAGGAGACTTTTGATCAGCTCCCCAGGCTTGCTGAGATTTCAACTCTTGGTTGAGTACCATCAGCTACTCCAGCTCCTGTCCCCAGTTCTGACTTGGAGCCATCCAAGAATAGCGCAAGATCGGAGGATGATATGAAACTCTCACTCCTCTTCCATTCCTCTGCCTGGGAAAAGGACGTTGTAGGATCTTAGCCCGTGTTCACATCGGACGCGCCTCGCTTGGAGCATCGCGTTTTGCTTAGCGCTACGCTATGCGCCCGATGTGAACGGCTGCAACTAAACGTATGGGTTGGTTCCCATCGCTTTACGCTAGGCGGTAAGCGTAGCGCTATGCGCTCGATGTGAACGGCTGCATCTAAATGTATGGGTTGGTTTCCCCTCGCTTTACGCTAGGCGGTAAGCAAAGCGCGATGCTCCATGCGAGGCGCGTCCGATGTGAACGGGGGCTTATGCGCGTGTACGCTTGGGGAACCATAGAGTCCGAGACCATTCCGAGTATGTGGTGATTCATATTTGACTCATGATACCCGTTGTATCTGGTCCTAGTTCTGTTTTGTCTTGTCTGCCAGTTGATAGAAGGCTATAAGCCACCATTTTGGCAACTCTCTTTATCTCATTGTGTAGGGGGGTTGAGTTTAGGAGGGTCTGAAGGCCAGTGTTGGTGAAGTAGACATGGCACCAGTACTGGCCAAGCAGGCGATGCGTTGCACAGCTGCCAGCTTGGTTCTGGCTGTCCGTTGCAAACATTCTTCAGACCACAGCATAATATGCTACGATTTGCTATACCATCCTCTGATATATCCAGTAAATCAATTTAGGACTTACGCCTCAAGATTTGCCACTCCTCAGTGTCCAGAGGGCAAGTTGGTCCTTATCAATTCTGTTATCTAGATGGAAGTTGAAGGTGAGTCTTTTGTCCAGTATAAGACCAAGGCTTCACCTCTCCCGCAAACTGGATGTCAAATTTAAGTCATGATTTATAAATAGTTTTTTGTAACGCAATCAAATCACATAAACGGCAGTTTATTACGGAACGTCAATGAAACGTATTTATTCAGTTTTCCTTATATTTATGTTTTATGAATGTACTGTTACAGAATGTGTATACGAGATAATCACTGTTAATTCGGACTAGATAAAAGAATGCGACGAATGCGTGTCGAAAGTGTTTAGGATCATTCTGTTTGTCACGAATAACTCACATGTCAACGAGCGATAAATAAACTAAAGATAAGCGATAACCACCGGGACGGGTTTATGAATGAAATAAATGAGAGCATCATACGGCGTTGCATCAATGTTTTGGAAAGTTTTCTGATAGCACACAAATGCGCATGCAGATTAAAACATTCTGCCCCAACGAAAAGGTCGAGACAGAACAAATGCTGTGCAGGTACTCTAAAAGAAAATGGAGACTGAGGATCGCTAACACTTCATTTATTATTTTACATCGTTTTTTAACAAAGAAATGACGTAACGCCTACGTCGGTTATCCGATTTTTAACTTCTTGATTTTTCTCGCCGCCCTTCAACCCAGCATTTTTTATCCCTTCAAGAGATCTGCCTATTGTCTGTCTAAATTGGGCAAATTGGGCGCTGGCGTCATCTTTCTTAATTTTATTGAAATTTGGACTGCTATAAATACATCCGCGGGTCATATTATTTGATTGACATCGGCGATTCTTTTGCGACCACTCAGTTTTGCGGCACGGCTCAAGACAATAGGGAACTTGACGATTTTTTTGTATCAATCGGTTATACTTAAAAGAATTATTCCCAAATTATTATTCCTTAAAAGTTAGAAATAACGTCGTTGGAAGGCTTGAAAGTTTCGCGCGCCGGAAGAGCGTTTGAAACGATCTATTTTGCACTCCACATCCGCTGACGTCATGGTGTATAACAGCGCGTCGCTGATCGCAGGCTACCGAAGCGCGATGCAAATGTAGGCCGATTCCCAGATGATACAACACAATACAATACAAAAAATGTATTTATTCAGTATAAGCAAATAACAAATAATTCTTTTTTTTTATACTCATAAATACATTAGACAGCCACATAAGGGTCACAGCCCTTGTTTGTGGGAAAAAATATGATTATGACAGAAAAATAATAGAGAATAAAAAGTATAAATACTGATACGAACTGGTACAGCACCACTGAACCCATATACACTATAAATATACCATACATTCAATATAATATACAATCCTATAAACAAAACATCTAAAGAAACATACTCACATTGATCCCATCTGGAGCACTTCAGTGCCAAATTAAAAGCATTGCTTGTCTTATTAACACTGTAACGTGATGTCTGACGACACCATTGTGAGACTGCTATCTCAGATTTAATAATTACGAAAAAATATAATAAGCTAACGTCACACGGGTTCGGGAGCCGTCGACGTGTTTTCGGTACTCGATTCAAAAACGCATTTTTATTTTGATATAATTTTTGAATTATTGCGAAAAAAAAAAGAAAATAAAAACAGTTTTGTTATATAACTTATGTATGATCTTTCCATTTATGACAAAAAAAAATTGTATTCAAAACCTCAATTGATATACTCTGCTCAGGAAAGCACAAGATAGCGAAGCACTAGTCAAAATTGTTGCCGATCTTGAAGGGAGGAAGATGAAGATAAGAGTATCTCAAGAGTTGTAGAGTGAGAAATATGCTACAAAGGAGAAATTAGAACCGTGGGAATCCCGGTTGACCAGCGCAGCGTTGAAATCGATGGTCAAAATATGACCTAGACAGTTCGATGTGATAGCGATACGGCGTGGCGCCCTAAATTTTCGACAGACGTAAACAACCAAAGCAGTCTCACGACTCACCGGTACGAGTGAAAACACGCCTCTGTTTATATGTGTATGCAGTTCGATAGGTATGCGAGCGCCTTAGCGATGGGCGAGTGTGAATACAGATCACATTCGGCTTACAAAATAATCTACAGGGTGTTAATTAAATATGTTAACAAACTTTAACCACGAATAGTACTCCAAAAAATAGAAAGAAAATGTAATATGAACTTGGGTCCGGCAATGCTTCCCTTTGCATGGGGCACCCTGAAGACGGTTTTCCTTCTATATTCTCGAAATCATTCATAACAAAATTACGAAGTTAGGTACGATGGGTAAACTTTTGACGCTGAATCTGATTCTGAATTCAGAATTTCATAATTGTAATCAGAGGCATATCATACGGGAGGAGTTAAGGGTAAAAATAACCCCATTTTCTAAATGGTAATTTTTTTGACATTTTTATTTTAGAATATGGCATTTCAGAGATTTCTACGTAAAAATGGTCTCTTGGTACATCTCGATAGGGCTAACCGTTTTCGAGAAAAATGCAAATTATTGAATCGATGCTATTGTATATTCAATACAGCCATCACCGAATATAAACAAGCAAGTCATTCCGCGTCAGTCCTTTTGTCCCGTAGAGGCGAACCCTTAGAATTTTTTTATGGTCCGCCTCCGGCAAAGGCTGAAAGCCTACGGCGCTGTGGTAGTAGATTTGAAACGCTGGAGGTTGTAGCCGTAGGGAAACACGTTCCCCGGCAGCTCATTCCACAGCGTTCTCCAAAAGAAGGAATGATGGAGGAGACTGGTTCGGGGAGTAGGGACCTCAACCTGGTAAGGATGAGCTCGCAGAGTCTCTCTAATGTTTATCGTTCGTACGGCCTTCGGTGTTATTATCTGGGATAGCCCACTCTAACATCTTCCGTGGTGGTGTAAATTAGGGCAGCCAGCCTTCTTTGATTTTCCAGGTTGTGAAGGTCCTTTGTGAGGTTAGGCGTATCGATTAGTCTAATTTATTTACAGGGGAATTCTGTTGTGAAAGTCGGCGACGTTCAAAGGACCATATCAAAGTACACGTGTTTACATTTGCTGACAAAATACGGCAAAAATACACTTTTTTATAGGTACTTGACAACGAGTTCAGATTGCTAGAGTAATTGAAAGGTGGAGTTAATAGTAATCACTATGAAAACATAAAATATAAAAATGCTTACCTCTTTTATATGCATATTGTTATTGTAAGGTTGGAGTGTCACTACGGTCATGATTGTTTGTTATGTCTTGTCGCAATTATCGTAATCTCCCGCTAGTTTTTTACTAAATCGGCCTCCCCAGGAGAATTGTTTAAAATTAACAAAATATATTCTAAAAATACTTTCCTATACACACTGGATCCTGCTAATATGATGTATTTTCCAAAGATATTTGAACACGCGATGATTTGACCTCAAAAAAGGTAAGACGATAATTTTCAATGGCTGTGTGTGATAAAACACAATATGTTAACTGGGTAGGGACCAAAAGCTTTATGATTTTTGAAAACCGATGCAGTGATTGATGCACCAATGCCGGTGATGCGCTGGTCAATATTGAAAATATTACAAAATTTAATTCTTTTTATTACCATATGACACTCACTAGACAAGGGCGTATTTTGTCGCCGATGTTATTCAACCTATATGTGGAGAGAGCAATTGCTGAGGCAACCTTGGATAGCCCTATTGGCATTAAAATAAACGGATTTCCAATCAACAGTCTCCGATATGTAGATGACTCTGTCCTACTAGCAGACAATGAGAATGACCTTCAAACTCTACTAAGTCACGTTAACGAGGGAAGCCAAAGGCTGTGTCCGAAGATAAATATCAACAAAACCAAGTTCATGGTTGTTAGCAGAAACCATATCCCAAAGACCCGAATCCACTTAAATCGAGAGGACATCGAACGGGTCAGCAAATTTAAATATTTGGGATACATGATAAACGAAAGATGGGACTCATATCAGGAGATAAGATGCAGAATTGAACAAGCTAGGACAATTTTCCTGAAACTTGGAAAATTTCTTACCAACAAAAATTTGAACTTCAGTCGGGATGATGAAGTGTTATGTATGGTCTAGTCTATTGTACGGCGTGGAGGCATGGACGCAGCTGAGGGCAGCTATCGTAAATAAGATCGAAGCGTTCGAAATTTGAACTTCAGTCGGGATGATGAAGTGTTATGTCTGGTCTACTCTATTGTACGGCGTGGAAGCATGGACGCAGCTAGGGCAGCTATTGTAAATAAGATCAAAGCGCTAGGAATGTGGACTCTGCGATGAATGCTGAGTGTCCTGGGTCGATTATGTAATAAATGAGAACGTTCTCTAGAACGAGAAGTTTTTGAGGTTGTAAGGAAGAGGAAAATAGCTTACCTAGGCCACATAATGCGCGGGGAATTCTATCACCTCCTGCGTCTCATTTTTCAAGGAATGATCGACGGAGGGAGAAGAGGAATTGGAAGAAAAAAGCTATCATGACTGAGAAACATCCGTCACTGGACAGGAATAAACGACTTCCAAGAGTTACAAATAGCTGCAGTGAATAGGATGAGAGAGAAGGTGGACGCCTACGCAGGAATCTGCATGGCACCCTAAGAAGAAGTCACTCCCCTTTTCTGTGATCGCTTAACCTCTTGGAGGGGATCTCATCGGCCATAGCGGGCTGAGCAGATATTTACTTTATTACTCTTCCCATCAGATCCTATGGGAAGAAGAAGACACTTCGTTTTACTTTCTGGGAAGATTTTCTGATTATACATTACAGACTGATCAGACATACCGACCCCATGGTAGAAGGTTTGGGAGGGTCCGATAAAAAGGATTTCTTCAGGAAGCAATAAATATTTTTAATACTAGTTTTGTGTGGGGTCAGCGCTAATCGTAACGAAACTGCAGTGTTTAAAGCAGTATTGGCAATTCCAAAAATCGATGAGACCTCTAGCGGCAAAAATCTGCACTGACAAAGCAGGTACTCGAATTTCGGACGGCTCACAATTAACATGAACCGTTTATATGCCGTTTATGTTTCTTCGTTCAGTCGTGTTTTCGAGTTTGTGCTTTGTTAATTGGTATATAGTGTGTTAGAATATTTCTTCGGACCTTCTTCATACGCTATTGTCAAGAATATGGCATCTACATCAGGCTTCAAATCAAGAAAGGCTAGCAAGTTTAATACAAACTGTAGTGTTTATGGTTGCCACTCCAAAAAAGACTATGATAAAAGCATTCATTGCCGCGCATTTCCTCCAAAAGCGTGTCACAGCGTGTAGGATACCTGCTATCCTCCATATTTGTTTACAAACGCCAGCGCCCTCATCGGTAATTGGAATCGCCAATAGAGAACTACAAGCTAAGCGTAATGTTTTCTGTTTCATCTGTTTAGCTAAGCTATGTTCTGATTTCGTTCATTGTGGTTGATAAATTAATTGTGACGGCTGTATCCAGCATTATAACAATTTTATTGAAAATTACCAGTAGTAAATATATGGAGCAGAAGGATTTTGAAAATAGATCTCTTATTTATCAAATCTATATTTGAAATTGACATAACTTACCAAAAATAAATGTTTGACAACTGACAGGTGACAGCAGTAAAAAAATGACCCATGCTACCATCATGAAAACTTTAAAGAAAGCGAGTACTTTTAATATTACAAGAATTAGTGATGTGATTACATGTGATTGAAGAGATACAGCCCATCACTAGTGCGAGTGTGCGTTAACCTCATTCCGTGTGTGTTTGTATGTGCATGTGCCGCTGCCGCTGATGCATCGACTGCATCTCGACATGGTGCGGCGGACATTCTTTCTCATGGCCTTTACAACAGTGGCGTAACAGCTACGGTTCACTCAACACCCTATCCCAACGGTCCAGATGATCGAATGTAATCAGATTATCGCAATTCCAATACGGAAATAAAGAATCGCTATACTGTGTTGTTTGCATCCTATCTGAATCAGCGGAGTCGGTATATCTAAAAACGGTCTATGTTCAAAATTATAATGCTAGCAGTGGCGGACCCCAAGGATCAAATTTGGGCCCTTTGATATTTTCATTATTTGTAAACGACTTACGTGATCTACTTCAGTATAAAAAGTTGATGTTTGCTTATAATCTCAAGATATATGCATATATATCTAAAGTTGAGAATTCTGTTGCCTCACAAGAACAAATGTTTGCCGCTAAAGGTAAATAAAAAAATAAATGCAAAATTTTAACTTCCAATCATAAATTAATGTGATACTTGTTTGGAAATATATCTAGTGGCGTTTCTCTCTTTGGTTGCCGTCACTTTCGGGTACTAGATGGCGCACCGGCAGAATTCCTTCTGTCTTACTCGTACATCTTTCACATGTTTATTAAACATGGAAAAATTGATGCTCTCTACTTTCGTCAATCGACCTATGGCGCACTGATGATCGCTAATAAGCGTGAAACAGCTGTCTGCGTACTGGTGGATTGACGGAGGTATAGAGCAACCCTCGTATATCGGCTTCACGCTGCGTGCGTCAAAATCCGCGCCTCTAGTGGCAAAAAGCGAGCGAGCCTTGTCGTTCCACCAAGGAGAGGTTACTGCTTCTAGTGGCGTTTCTCTCTTTGGTTGCCGTCACCTTCGGGTACTAGATGGCGCACCGGCAGAATTCCTTCTGTCTTACTCGTACATCTTTCACATGTTTATTAAACATGGAAAAATTGATGCTCTCTACTTTCGTCAATCGACCTATGGCGCACTGATGATCGCTAATAAGCGTGAAACAGCTGTCTGCGTACTGGTGGATTGACGGAGGTATAGAGCAACCCTCGAAATATATAAGGTTGTTAAAAATTTAGGTGTATATTTGGACAGTCACCGCATTCGTGATATTACGAATAAATCTTACCGTGCGTATGGCTTTATTAAAGAAATTGCAAACGTTTTGATAGTGTTCCAGCGCTAACTTCTTTATACAAGATTTTAGTACAATCTAAAATATAATACGCATTTCTGATATGGAATCCCATGTATGATGTTTACATATTATCTACAATCGATAATGTTCAGAACATTTTTTTAAAGTTTCTTGTCTTTAAATCGGAAGGGCTTTACCCTAAAAGAGGTTGAGACTACACTGAACTGTTAAGTAGATTCAACATTCAATCGCTAGAAAAACGTAGAAGTGAATCAGCTGTACTGTTTTTGCACAAGTTGTTAAATGGTAAAATGGATTGTCCTGGAATATTGGCAAAAGTGGGTATATTAACCAGATTGATTCAAAAACACATTTATGTCGATGGTACAAAAAAATGTGTCTAACATGAGTAAAAAGCATATCAATTAATATTTTGGTTAAAAAAAAAAATAAAAAAAAGTAGTTGCAAGTGCTGGGTCTCGAACCAACAATACCAACACCACCATCGAACACAGTGATTCGCTGTCGAACACTATACCGCTCGGCCACCCAGCATCTTGCGGAGCGGATCGCCTGAACGAAACATATTTGGTTAGGTACTTTATTACTGGGATTTGTGATCTAATTTCAAACATTCAAAAAGATATTTATTTCGATCGTTGACTTCGTCTCGAGCTGCAAACTTCATTCATCGCCTATGTTGCAACAAATATACATTTTAGTTACAAAAAGTATTTTCACGAAGTACGTCACACGAGTTCGGGAGCCATCGGCGTGTTTTCGGTTCTAGATTCAAAAACCCATTTTTATTTTGATATAACTTTTGAATTATTGCCAAAAAAAAAACAAAAACAGCTTTTTTGTAAAACTTATATTTGATCTCTCCATTTATTACAAAAAAAAAATATTCAAAACCCTAATTTTTTGTCATCATTATCATTTAGCAGAAGAAGAAACTAGCGATCAAATGTACAGTTTTTGCGGAATCTGATTGGTTGAAATTAGCAATTGCTAAACTCTTTGTGAAACAAGAAAATGCAATTTTTCACCCATTTAGGATAGAAAATCAGACTGGAAAAGATACTAGATGGCTCATAATGGTCGAGTGTATATAAAGCATGTCATTTTACACCTTTTTGAGGTAAACTTCAAGAGAAATCAATAATTTTCAGAAAACTTTGACAGCCTTTGTTAAAATGCGCCTGTTGATAAAATCGGCCCTTAAAATAGCTGCAATATTAATATCGTAGATGTGCGCGCAAATAGCATATTAGTAAGCTTGACCCAAGATTCTATGTTGGGTCGAGGGGACAAATATGCAACAAAAAGGACCTAGTTCTTCAGTGATTTGTGATATTTTGTTTGTCGAGTATACTTCGTGAAGAACTAAGTACACTGATTGAAGCATCGTTTCAATAGATACTGATAACTTTGGCATGTTATTTGAGTTGAAATAATGCATTCGAGAATGTGTAATTGCGTAAGTATACTATGAAGACTGTATTTTATGTTATTCTGTAAAAGATAAATACAATACGTTCAACAAGGAACATGTTCTTTTTCAAATGTAACCAATAAGACCTATTTGAGATATGCAAATTAATGGTACCCGATACACAGATCTTAAACAATAATTGCTTATCGAAAAAATTTTCAGAGTAAGAATTTACTAGAAACTATATGAAAGTAATAATAGGTTTTTAATTTTAATAATATATTGGACTTGTTTTACGAATAAAAAAATAATAAGTTCACCAATCAAACATAAATGTTGGTCTTATTGAGTAAAATGAATATAGCTGCTTAGTCATTTTTAAGTGAAAGAATTATATGAACTAGTGTTTTCTACCACTTTTAATCAGAGCAATGATAATAAAAGGGCTTTATTTTTGTAGTAGTTTACAAAAAGGCGAAGTTTAGCCGTCAAGCTACTCAAAACTTAAGCCAAGAAGAACTGTACATCGATTTCGAGCCGTCTTCCCTGCAGCCAAGTTGACACTTCAGGTGATAGGTGATTTTTCTCGGAGTTTTGTCATTTCTAATTCACGTCCCGTCCCTTTGTTTTTTATACTGTGATGTAAAGTTAGTTTGAACTTAACTGAACTCCCGGGATGCTGGAGATTTTTTGGTCTCTAGAATTCCGGGGTTGATAAGAGGGGATCCCGGTAACCTCGAAAGTTCAATCTGCTTTATTCCTTTTTTATCCGCGTGTAATTTTATGCGTTTGTGTGAAACAAAAAAAGTTAACACAGATTATAACTTTAAAGCAGACACTTCAAGAGACCATATGTTCCATTACTACTAAACGCAAGCCTAACTGGCAAAAACTTGAAAATCCAAACACGATCAACATAATTAAAAAAGAAATGTTACTATTTGAAAATGAATTTGCAACAATATTACGAATATTTACTAACGGTACCACCTACCACTTATATCGCGCTTAAAAGACTCGATTTTGGTTCTCCTTGGTTTTTCGGAGGGGGGCTTTTTGGGCTTTTAGGCTTTGTTCATAACCCATATGACTGGAGCGTGAGTTATGAAAAATAATTCATGCTGTTTGTTTGTAGGTAGTATTACCCGTCCAAAAGTAGGTTGCTAATCGGAGTAGATAATTTTTTATTGTGTTTTAATAAAAACGTCCTTATGTTTACTATATTTTTGCATTTTTACCATTGCTGTCATTGGTGTTCAAAAAAATTATTGAGGTTAATCCGCGAATTCAGATCTTTATCCAGGGTTCTCGGAACGGGATCCCGATCCCGGAAATTGGAAAGCCTAGTATGAACTAAAAATAGTTATTACTATATAACCCTCTATTTTCAGATTAATTTACATTCAAAATGGAGAGCCAATGAAAAATGAACTATGTGAGTGTAATGTAGCAGGAGACTGAAATAACATGCAAAGGACAGTCTCCGTAGGTTCAGGGCCCGTAATGTCTTGTAGGTCACCCAAGTGACCATATTAATTTTGTAATGTTATTGCAAATAAATAGTGATAAAAGCATCCAATCTAGAAATTTGGGTAAAATGTGAAACAGGATGTGCTGCGAGTCGATAATCGGCAATGTATCTTACTCTTTGGAGAAACATAGACCTTGCAGAATCAAATGCGGGCCTTTTGATCTTTGATCTGCAAATGCATATTTCTTTTGGGGGAGGAGCAGATAAACTTAACACATCGCTGGACGGTTTTGGATGCGTAGACTATGACTAATACTAACTGTAAATGTATGTATGATTTTAAAAGTGCATAATGACCTCTTCTGGCATACACATGCACACTTATAATAAATTGCAAGTACATATATTATGCGAGTGTGTGTACGTTAGTACACATATAAAACGACGACAGAGGTTATTGACTGTTTGTGTTGTGATTCTGTCTGAGAGCCGCATTCCTTCAAAGCTGATGCGCCACGTTGCCGGCTCCGCAGAACTGGAATGTCTGAATGGTCTTTCTCCTTTTTGTCCAACCATATTATTGAAACGCTTATTTCAGAAGCCCCACGTGTCCCAAAATCATTATTTTGAGGAAACCTGGAAACACAATTTTATTTGAAAACGGCCTGAAGATCTATACAATTAACTACTCCAATATAAAGTATGTGTATCTGGTCTCAAGTTTCTAACAAAACAGAAGTAAAAAATCTTCCGGTGCTGTGACTGAAAAAAAATAAATGGCGTTGGGACATGTGGGGTTTCTCAATTAAACACATTTTTTAGCAAATAATTTTATTTGATTAGTGATCTTTTTTTTTATGGTCGGCCTCCCGCAAAGGCTGAAAGCCTATGGCGCTGTAGAAGCGCTGCGAGAGGATAAGTATCGGTTCACGTTAGATTTGAAACGCTGCAGGCTGTAGCCGTCGGGAAACAAATTCCCCGGCAGCTGATTCCACAGCGTCGAAGTTCTCCAAAAGAAGGAATGCTGGAGGAGACTGGTTCGGGGAGTAAGGACTTCGACCTGGTAAGGATGAGCTCGCAGAGCGTCTCTAGTGTTCCTGGTTCGGAAGGCCTGTGGTGTTATTATCTGAGAGAGCTCACTCGAGCATCTTCCGTGATAGAATCTGTAAAACAGGGATAGGTCAGCCACCCTCCTTCGATGTTCCAGGCTGTGGAGGTCCTTTGTGAGGTTAGGCGGTATCGATTAGTCTAATCGCTCTTTTCTGGATAGTGTCCAGAAGCCTTAGAGAGTGCTTCGGAGCGCTTCCCCATACATGGGAGCAGTACTCCAGCGATGGTCGGATCTGTACCTTGTAGAGCAGCAGCAGTTGGTCTGGTGTATACAACTTCCTACAGCGGAACAAAACTCCAAGCTTCTGAGATGCCGTTTTAGCAATACTGACGACGTGGTCGTGCCAGGACATGTTATTGTTGATGTTGATTCCCAAAAGCTTGGCGGAAGGTGATTCGACTATAGGGTGACCCTCAATTTCCACGGTTGGTAAGCCACCGTGAGACTTCTTTGTAAGTGTTGTTGCCTGAGTTTTTTGTACGTTGAACTGTACTTTATTTGCTAATCCCCAGTCGACAATTGTTTTGATATCTGCGTTGATCTGTGAGGCATGCTGCTGTCGCCGACGTACCGTCTCCTGGGATGATAGTGGCTTGCCTGGTTCCATGCATGACACTAATGTGTCATCTGCGAAGCTGTAGATTGGATTGGATGTTGTTTCCAGCAGCTCGTTGATGTACAGCAGAAACAGTGTAGGGGATAGGACAGATCCCGAGAAACACCGGCGTTTATTGAAAATACGTCTGATGAACAGCCCTCGACCACAACAAACACAGATCGGTCATTCAAAAAGCTATTCAACCACTGGCGCAGGCCAGGTGGTAGTCAATAAGCAGCAAGCTTGACCAGAAGTCCGTCATGCCATACTCTGTCGAAAGCTTTCGATATATCAAGTGCGACAACACGGGATTCCCCATGATGGTCTATTGCTCTGTTCCACAAGTGAGTGACGTAGGCAAGGAGGTCGCCTGTAGACCTGTGCTTACGGACGCCATACTGGCGATAATTTATAATGTTATTGTCGTCCAGGTATTTCAGGAGCTGTGTGTTAATGACAGTCTCCATAACCTTAGACATGATGCTGAGAAGAGCCACAGGTTTATAATTGGTGGGATCAGTTTTTTTGCCTTTCTTAGGGATGTGTTGTACGCAGCCAATCTTCCACGAAGCGGGAAACACGCCTCGTTGATACGAAAGTTTGAAGAGCTTGCAAAGAATAGGTACAAGCTCAGCGGCACAGCGTTTGAGGACAATGGCTGGAATTTGGTCAGGACCAGTAGCTTTATTGGTGTTCAGTTTTTGGAGGATGCTTTTTGCATCTCGATGTTGAAATTTGACCTCTGCCACTCTCGAGTGCATGCTTATGGTGGTGGTCGGGGTACTTCCTTGAAAGTCTACAGTAGAATTGGCTGCTTCCCCAAGATGTCTGCCTTTTCTTTAGGATCTGAATTACAATAACATAATAATACAAGGGCATGCCATTTTTCATGAACATCTTCAACTGTGTCATCAGTATAGTTGGCCATTCAAAGATTTTTCGATATCATTGAGAAACGCCACATGTATAGGACTTGTGAGGTTTCTCAAACAAATGCATACTTTAGACGTTCGCTGCACACGTTGTATAGGTAGGACAAGTGGGATTTCTACTTAAAATATGCGTCTACCTTAGAACATGTTAAGCTGAAAAAGTCGAAATGTCAAATTTATAGACATATGGTTAGGTTGAAAGTAAGGAGGACAATAGGGTACTTGCAGAGGTCGTGAAATCGTCTCGGGAATATACATAGCGTAAAGAAAACCATATCAAGAAGCAGTAGGAAACAAAAAACAAGATTTTACTGACGGCCAAAAAAAGATATTTGCAAAATAAAATAAGGATATATTCAAATTTTTCCATGTGACTTAAAACAAGGGCTGACGTTACAGGTATCTTATCGATATCGACAATCGATACTGCAGTGAGATTCAATAACTGCAAACTAGAAATGATCCGAGTTCTTTAACAATGCGACTCAATTTATTGTTACTTAAACATATTTGAAACAGGCAATTAATCCACTAGCATTTTCGTTGCAATACATTTTTATATCTGATAGGTATCACAGTTCATCCTGTTTGTGACCGGGATTCGCAATTAATCGAAGCCATCATTTTATTTCGGCGCATCCCATTATGAATGAATCCAAAGATAGAACCTAATTCAAGCCCATCCCTACAAAGTGAATTAGTAATCTAGCCTAACTTTTATTCTTTTGACTTTTGTATTTTGGTGTGTTACTGTGTTTTGTGGTTATAATGATCAATGTCAAGATGTTAGGTTAGCACTGGCTATCGATATCGAGTATCAGTACTTTACATCCCATCACTATAGGATATCACTGACGTCAGAGGTTGTTTGCGCGGCATTTTCCGGCATTTGAAATAATTTTTGGAATATCTCTCACAGTCGATTCCAAAAAACCAAACAAGTGATTTTGTCATGTTTATTAGGCTCTAAGGAACGGGTAAACGACATAATATTTTTTTCTGCAAGTACCGTATTATTATGCCTCCTTCCACTGCGACCCTATTGTGGCTAGTGGCTCACACCTATTTAGAGTTCACCGCACAATTAACACCCGCACGAAGGCGATGGTTGTGATGGGTGAAACTCCCTTGAAGTTAGTAGGTTCCAGTTGGGTGAGTCCGAAAGTCTCTAATCTAGCTCTTTCCAGTACTGGACAGGGGCACTAAATGTGCTCCGCTGTTTCGTCCTCCACATAGCAGAAACGGAAGTTCGTGGTTTGTTCTAGACCTAACTTCCTCAAGTGGTTCCTCAGACGACAATGTCCTGTCAACAGGCCAACCAGAATGCGGAGATCATTCCTGTTCTATTCTATGATCATCGTGGGGACCTGACTAGAGGGGTATAGTATGAACGCCTTCGAGTGTAATAGCCCTGGTGTATCTCGTCAGTGCAAGAGTGCTTTCCTCTCTGCCCATTCTGAGATGGTTTTGTTAGCGATTCTTTTCACAATGCCCGCGAATGGATCTGGTCCTATGAACACAGATTCGGTTCCTCCTCTTGCGAGTGTGTCGGTCAATACATTGCCTTCTATTCTACTCTGCTTTCTGCTATGACTTAGAATCCAAAAGTAACTTTGTTCCTTGTTTCAAGTGTGTTGAGGAGATGTATGCAGTTCCATAGGAGTCTTGAACCGTTTGGAGCTCTGCTTTCAGGGCAACCTGGATATCTGAAAATATTTTTATCGATTTGTTTGTCAGGGGTCTTTTGATCAGCTCCTTGACACCCAGCTCTATGGTTGTCATTTCTGCATGGAAGATTGTGGTATATCTCCCAAGGTTTACTGAAATGTCAACTCTTGGATTGGTACCAGGTACTCCCGGTCCTGTCTCCAGTTCTGATTTGAAGTCATCCGTGAGAGGCCCAAGATCGGAGGGTGATGTGAAACCGCCGCTCATCTTTCATTCGTCCTTTTCCCAAAACACCAAATCTATGGATCTTCACCTACTATAATTAATCGATGTGCTAAACAAATGTAAAATGTGCAGCATAGAGGATACTTATCTGAGATCTTTTAGTACCAATATTGGGATAACAAAGTGGAGCAGCCTGAGCAGCTATACGCGTTTAACCAACGGCATTAGCGTGAAAAGCCAGTGAGACCTAGAGGAGCTTCTGAGACGCGCTTCTAAAAAAAGCGAAGCTTTGCTTTCAATGTTAGGAAATATGTGCCCAATGCCAAATCACACTGTATTGCTCATTAATACTTATAAACACTGTGTGGGTTATTGAAACAATGCTTGTATCCGAAACTCTATGCTTGTATTGTATTTTTATAAAATTACCGTTTTCAAAAAATATAGTAAAATATGGCAAAATGTACCGCGTCTTAATCACGTTCAACAAAACCAACTAGCGTTTGGTCTCGCCAATGAGAGGAGCAGAGAGAATCGCACAATTGACTAAATATAGTGGTACATTTTGCTTAGAAGCTGCCAAGATTGTGTAGATTACTATTTTGTACCATTTTTGTTAAGAGGAAAAAACTCTTCAATTTCATATGTTTCTTTTGCGTGTGACACAACCCACCCCCTGAAAAGTGAGAGCCAGGATCTCGTATCGTAGGGCCTGGCCTGGGCGTAGGATTTTTCGCTTGAAATAGGTAAAGGTCCTAGATCAGCCCCGTTCTACTTTCAACGGTAATATAATAATAAAGTATGGAAAATCGCGGGAAAATCGAGCTTGTTGCACGTTTCATGAAGCCTACATAATACATCACAAAAAGTGCGTTACTCATTTCCGTCTGTCTGTTGTCTGCCTAGTAATTCATGGCCCGTTTATAAGTGGAATCTGATTGCAATAAAATATTATCAGTAGGTTATCACTGCAGGGTATAAAAGTTTAATAGTTAGTTTTTGAAAATTCATACACCAGCGACGGTCTACCATCAAGATAGAAGCATAACTTGACCTCTTTATAAACTGGAAAGCGCTTTTCTGGCTTACGCTCTTCTGATCTATATGGCATGTTTATACCATGTCATACAATGCGAGTTGTCTTTAGTCGTTTAGATGCCCACGATCATTTTTGGAAAAATTTGAAAGTAAAATGCGCATGTTGGTAGGTAGTTGGGTGAGGGTAGGGCAAAAAGATGTTGAATTAATAAAACATAATTGCACTATAAAAAATGGATCCTGATAGTAACTTCGCAATTTTTTAACTGATCCGAACATACCTTGAAGGAAAGTAAGGTAATACTATTTTTCAGTAGCTGTGGGCTTTTTTCATTCTTACGTGCATTGTTTTTTTTAATTGTATTGAACTCACTCTGATATATAAACCAATCAAAAAGCGTATTATCTCAGAATTTCGCGCCTTGCTCGCCTACTGATATGAGCGAAGTGCCGCTCTCCATAGGAAGCATTGTTCACTTCTTGCCTGTTCCCTCTACACAATTGACAGTAAATAAAACGAATGTCCTTCTCAATGGACGCTGAATTCCATTGCATTCTTTCCTGCTCGCTCCGAATCGCAAATATGAATTTCAGTTCCAACAGTTTGACACTTTTTATTTATCTCTGTATTTGATGTTTGCATTTATCTGTTAAGAGAAGTAAGCAGAACATTGTTTGTGACAACCTTACAGCTAATTTAAACATAAAAATCATGAACAACGATTTACACTTTAAAAATACTTGGAGTCACACTTGTTAAAAATTTGAGGTTCAGATCGCATGTTTGTAATTTTTAAAAAAAATCATACTTCAGGTTGAAAATTTTATATTCCAGCAAGTATATATTAAGTTTTAATGTTAAGAGGGCCCTTTGTGAATCATTAGTTATGTCAGTGGTTCGCTATTGTGATATTCTATATTACCCTTGTTTGGACAGTTTTGTCCAAAACTCATGTTGCGGATTTGTTTGTGGTTTGAGGAAGTTTGATCATAACTCGGCTAAAATCAGGGAAATTGGTTGGCTGACTGTAGAAAAAACTGTGAAGCTACATTACATTATTTTTATACATAAATTAGTTGCTACGTCCACCCCTTGTTATTTGTTTGAGAAGTTTATACCTCGTAGACATGCGCACGACTTGAATCTAAGGCACAGAGATAATTTTACTATTCCACGCTACTTCGCTACATTATTATTTACGAGATCATTCTCATATAATGCTGTGCAACTGTATAATCAAGTAAATAATGAGTTTAAGAGATATTGACTACTTATGTTTAAAAAAAAGATGAGACTTCTACTACTGGTTGAATAAGAAGGTACATTTTTCTTTATTTTTTATATTTTACCTGTCACAACTTAAAATCTTTTGGTATGTTTCAATATAAATATTTTTTTGTTTTTGTTAGCATTATAGGTATAGGGTTAAATGTAAGAATAGCCTGTGCCTAAATTTCGCCCTAATAAGACGTTTATTATTATTATTATTAAATAATCCTACATTTTGATTGTCTCATTGTTTATTTAACTAAAAATGGGAAACAAATATTTTGTAAGAGCCGTCTTCACATAATAATTTAAAGGACTATAAATCCGAGTTTTTTTTAGTTTGAAAGTGAATAGCGATGGGTTCTGCGAAATGCGGTTTGTTCTCAGTAACATGGGAGGACACCAGCTTATTTAAAAAAATGGTGTAACACTGTAAACATTATTTTTCTTATGTGAGAGTTAAAAAAACTTAAATAATGCTTAATTAACAAGAACTTTGAATGTTAATCAATGTTTTTTTCTGACTGTGGTGAATTTATCAATATAAACATTTTTATATGATCGATAGAGTTGGTAACACAGCAGTTTCACAGCTTCTTTGAAGTCATACAGTAATTGACGTCATTATAAAATAAACTCGTTTTGAGCGATACTTTTTATATGCAAATTTATAAATTATTTGCAGTAAATATCAAAGAATAGCTAACTTAGAGAAATCAGGAATAATCTGCTTTTTCAAGGTTTGAACTCTTATTTATCTGATTAACTTTTTGAAACCTGACCTTTCTTATTGTAACAATTGATGTTATCTGAGTTTTCGTCAAAAATATATTTATTCATTTTTGCAAGAAATACATTTTTAGTACTGACCCCATTATAACAAATGGCCAAGAGTCTAAACAGAAAAATATGATGAACAGCAATCATTTACTCACGAACCTTCAAAAGAAATCACTCGCACATCTTAAAAAAAATCGCAGTTGAATTTTATTTTTATATTCCTCGAAAATACATGTCAATTGCATTAAATCAGATCTTTCCAGCATCATACCTAATTTCAGACACTGAGAACAAAAATACGTGTAGTGTCTAGAGGACACAGCATTTGGTAGACACAACAGAATGTTTTCTACATCTATTGGCAACGGCTCAATCACATCAATGATAGACCAGTTTTTCACATTTCTTATTCTAGTGCTTCGTATTCAGTATTTGGAGTTATGTATCTATTCTATGCATTCGTTGTAGACGTATAGATTCAAGAGCTACCGGATTTTTTTCGATGTCATGGAATTTTTGTTTAATGAGTCAGTCCATGATTTGGGATATATTCACAATTAAAATAGTATCACTTCCCGATCAATTTATGAATAGCTAGGTAATTATACGGTTGCAGAACTTCAAATAAAGGATATATGATATGTATAAACAAACACTTACGTATATATTGGTATGATATTATGATTTAAATAAAAAATAGTACATTTTTCCATCCCAGGGATTCTTCATCCTTAAAATGAATCTTTATCGCAATTTCATTTTTTAATAGGTAGTTTTATGCAGTAGTTGTTACGATGTTGCACAACTTTAGTATTTAAGGCATGCTAGGACACGACGCTACGCCACACGACAGGACGCCACTTCTAAACGATCTGGCACTGTAGATTAAGTAAGCGTATTATTATAATATTTCAACTGTTTGGTCGAAAGGGTGGGGGGAGGGGGGTGAAAACAAGATCAGGGAATTCCCTGAGTGAAAAAACAGAGAGATTTTTATTTCAGACACGATGGGCTATTCCGATGTTAACGTTGTTCCATTTTTTTTATCTGTGCACACTACACTATTTTCAACGCGCTTTTATTAGCTTCACCTGTATGTTTATTTATTTGAATGTCTGAAACCGATAATTTGAACTTTGTACAATTATCAAGTACTGGCGACAATACAATAATTGAGATTTGTCTCAGTATCTTGACCAGGATCGCCTGAATTGAAGTTCTGGGACTGCGTCTGAGACCTTTCGCAGTTCAGGAAAATGGAGTCAAGTTGACCTATTCAATACCTACCACACATGGCGGTGGTGTCTTTTCATAATTTTTCTAATGTGAGAGATCTTCTTTCTTGAAACGAAAGGCGCTTTGTATCTGGACCAGGATGCACGTCAATGTATTATAGGTTATACTTTTTGCGTCTCATTGTTTGGAATGCCGTCAAACAATAAATTGTTATGGATTTATTTTGCTGTATATTGTGCCAACTATTTTCGATTAGAGCTCAAATTCTGGATATTTACGGATTTTTCTGATTCCGCTCGGACAGGAAATTTAGCTTCAAATTTCCGGACATGACTGGGATTTTCCAGACGGATGGTTACCCTACATGGATGCGTAGTCTATCCAAATAGGACGTTGTTGGTGAAAACTAACATTCTGACGTCACACGCGCTTGGATTTGTTCGGGGAGTAATCAGCGTGAACCCGGTACTGGATTCAAAAATCATTTTTTATTTTGATATAACTTATGAATTATTGCGAAAAAAAAAGAAAAATAAGTAAGTAGTTTTATTATGTTTAAATTTGCATATAATCTTTCGATTTACATAAAAAATTCAATATTTTCTTCAAAATCCCAATTGAGGTATTTTCTCTGAGAAAAAATGAAGTCAAGTTGATTGACTCAGTACTTCCAGTCGATTATTTTCCCATAGCATGAAGCTATAGCCTGAGATCCCCTTGCAACCAAGTCATCGCCAGCCCCTTTCAGGTCTTTCTTCCACGGGCAATGGACAGTCTATTATGCATACAACAATTTTTTTTACTTTTACGACCCCAATTTGACCCTCACTAAAGAAAATGATCAGGAACCTGTAAAACGCTTAAAAACGAAGTTAAGTTGTTTTTATATTTTTGGTTTTTTAATTATTTGTACGCTGCCACTGGCACAATTTATAAAAACCATACGAATTTTCCATCCACCTTGCGGTAGTAATACTGTGTCAAAGTTTCATTAAAATCAATTCAACAGTTTCCTCGTTACACAATACGGAAGCATCTAAAGCAACACTCGTATGTTTAACATCAGAAAAAGTTCTAAGTCCTTTGGTTTCTGTGATAGACAAGGCAATGTTCGGATAGACCTAAAAAAGTTATTTATGTCGCTTGGTCTTCCTTCACAGGTCAGTGGACAGTGAATACAACCAATTTTTCGACTTTACAACTCCCCACCCCCCAATCACCCCAAATTTCACCTCCACCCAAAAAAAGTAGAAAATGATCAGGAACACCTAAAACGTCTAAATACGAA
Organism: Callosobruchus maculatus; assembly: GCA_951848785.1. Taxonomy (NCBI): domain Eukaryota; kingdom Metazoa; phylum Arthropoda; class Insecta; order Coleoptera; family Chrysomelidae; genus Callosobruchus; species Callosobruchus maculatus. Next base: position 1,555,110 of record CATOUR010000042.1, on the reverse strand, counting down.
GTTTGGGGAATATTTGAAATTTTTCGTTTTTTGCTAATTACTCCACCGCCATTGCACCGATTTTCAAAATTGACCCCACAGCATATCGCTGCCCAAATTTCATCACAATCCATGCAGCGGTTACTGAGATTATGAGGCCAACAGATAGATAGACAGACCGACGGAAATGAGTGACGCGGATTTTCGTTATCGTATCGTAAAACGCCCAAAAAGCGTGTTATCTCAAAATCGAAAATTTTCGGGATTACAACACTCCCCTTACTTATCGGTGTGGGAAGTAAAAAACAAAAGGAATATGGGTATTATAGACTTTATTAAATATACAGGGTGTCCCAGAAAGACGGCTTTGCCTTAATGTCATAACGTTTGTCACATCTCGCCAAATTTTCAAGTACAAAATGTTTACATATTGATGAATATGGGAAATTATAGCCTCCTATACTGCTGCAGTTTTAGTTATGGTCCAGATCTCTATGATGGTCTACGAAGATTGACGAAGGAAACAACACCAAACAGAAAGAAAGGTTGACCAAACTAGGTGCAGATAAGGTGAAGTTGGACAAATTGAGTGTATATGTTACGGCTAAAGTGTTTACTTTTATTGTTTATATACTAGCTGGATAGTATACAAACTATCCAAATCTCTCGTTATTTTGATGGAAACTCATATTTCAATTAAAATAGCTATGAATATTGGTTGGTTTGTATACTAGCCAGCTAGTTTATAAACTATGCAGGATATGCCGCTATAGTATATACCACAAAGATATCACACATATTAACCAGTGTTTCTGGTTAGTTTACAAACTATCCACATCATTTGGATAAGGTATGCACCTAATATCTCTAGTAATACATAATAACCAACTCGTTGGTTAGTATGTAAACTAACCAATCTTCTTTGGTTAGTATGTAAACTAACTAATTTTCTTTGGTCAATCAACAGAAAAGTGAGGTTATGTTTATGACAAGTGCGTTAGAATGTCAATGGGCAAGCGCAAGTGTGACGTCTTGGTGCTGTTTACTGTCGTGCCTTGTGAAATTTGTTTAAGAACAGGTATCTAGTTACCAAAAATGGATCAGCAGTAGCAATTTGAAAAGTTACTATTAGAATGTTACGTGAAAAGGTACCAAAATTCAAAATTAACGAACGACAGTGATTATAATGTACTTATGCAACATATAAAGAGAATACACGAACAAGGACCTAACACTAATAACAAGATTGATTATCATGAAATAAATACTTATGATTTACAGAAAATCGAATCATCTTATGTAATCTAATATAAAAGATCTGGAAAGATTATTTTACGTTTGAGTGAAACCTATGATGCCATTAAAGCTGCCCAGGGTCTAGAGATTTATTTTATATGAATATTTTGTTACACAAATAGTATTTCTGTTTGATTTACTTATTTTTAGGTAATTATAGCAATTATATGTTGTATTTATGAATAAACTTTACTAAAAAAAAAAATGGTTTTTTTAAACTAAAGTAGCCAAAGGGGATTGGTTAGTTTACATACTAACCAACTAGTTGGATATTATGTAGTACTAGAGATATTAGGTGCATACTTTATCCAAATGATCTGGATAGTTTGTAAACTAACCAGAAACACTGGTTAATATGTGTGATATCTTTGTGGCATTATACTTTAGCTGCATATCTTGTATAGTTTATAAACTAGCTGGATAGTATACAAACCAACCAATATTCATGGCTATTTTAGTAGAAATATGATTTTCCATTAAAATAACGAGACATTTGGATGGTTTATATACTAGCTGGGTAGTATATAAACTATCAAAGTAAACACTTTAACCGTAACATACATAAAAATTGTAGTCTATGACCTATTTGGCCTAAACCTCATACAAGGCATAGCCTTTTGTATTGCATTACAAAATAAATAATAACAATAATATCAGTGATGTGGCTGTGTCGAGACATCGGCTGCGATGTTCCAGCCGTTCCAGGTCGACCGACTGTGACCGGCCAGCTCTCGTTTTAGCCCGACGCGACGCGACGCGACGCTGACGGCGCGCCGTTGCGGCGGCGGCGGCGTGGTTCGCGGCGTGCTTCGCGGCACTCCCACGCCTATGCACATGAATGACGGATACTCATTTCATTCAAAACAACACGACACACCACACACCATCCGGATCCCTACCGGATGATGATGCGATCGCTTCTTGCCTATATAGAGAGGGACATCCGACTACACACTGCGCGCCAGATGCGTTCGAGCCGCCCATATACTGCTGCACTGTTTATAAATTGGTTTCGCCGTCACTCATAGTTGGATAGAGCACTTTTACATGATCAGTTAAAAATTGGAAGACATTTAAAAGTAGCATAAATACAACGTGTTCCACCATCATGTCGACAAACTTTGAGGTATGAAAACATAATTAAAGCTATCGAGAAAAAATGCGAAAAGAAAGGGGTCAACCTCTTAATTAATTTTTTATTACATTTTCAATTCCTGTATCACGACTCCATGGGTTCGCGCAGTTGTAGCGCCATAGCTTGATTATTTATCGACCGATTCACGACATTTTGGACTCATTTTATAGGAGAATGACTGGGCATATCAACTAAAGCAAAAAAAGATAATATCTGATAATTTCTAAGGCTAAAAAAAGTCACCAAACTGAAAAAAAAATTTTTTTTGTAAAGCACTTGTTTTGGTTGCTTGCAAATAATTTGAAAAAGCCGTATTAGTGCCTATTTATTGAGACAGTTTAATGTTAAGCAGGATGTTTCCTGTCTAACCACATGCAATTCGTGTATGTAGCACGAAAATTTTCGACAGAATAGGCCTTTTTGTATTATGACTTCTGTATCACAGCGCCATGGATTTTTTTAGCCTTAGAAATTGTCGGATATTATTTTTTTGTCTTAGTTGATACGCCCAGTCATTCACTTATAAAATGGGTCCAAAAACTTGTGAATCGCTCGATAAATAATCAAGATATGGGGTTACAACTGCGTGAACACATGGCGCTGTGATACAGAAGTCATAATACAAAAAGGCCTATTCTGTCGAAAATTTTCGTGCTACATAGGTACACGAATTGCATGTGGTTAGACAGGAAGCATCCTGCTAAACATTAAACTGTCTTAATAAATAGGCACCAGTACGGCTTTTTTCAAATTATTTGCAAGTAACCAAAACAAGTGCATTACAAAAACATTTTTTTTTGATTTTGGTGAATTTTTTAGGCCTTAGAAATTATCAGATATTGTATTTTTTTGCCTTAGTTGATATATCCAGTCATTCCCCTATAAAATGGGTTCAAAAAGTCGTGAATCGCTCGATAGATAATCAAGATATGGCGTTACAACTGGGTGAACACATGGCGCTGTGATACAGAAGTCATAATACAGAAAGGCCTATTCCGTCGAAAATTTTAGTGCTACATACACGAATTACATGTGGTAAGACAGGAAACATCCTGCTAAACATTAAAATGTCTTAATAAATAGGCACTAATACGACTTTTTTTCAAATTATTTGTAAGTAACCCAAATAAGTGCATTTCAAAAAAAAAAATATTCTCACTTTGGTGAATTTTTTAGCCTTAGAAATTGTCAGGTATTATCTTTTTTTGGTTTGGTTGATATGCACAGTCATTCTCCTATAAAATGAGTCCAAAATGTTGTGAATCGGTAGATAAATAATCAGGCTATGGCGCTACAACTGCGCGAACCCATGGAGTCGTGATACAGTAATTGAAAATGTAATAAAAAATTAATTAAAAGGTTGACCCCTTTTTTTCGCATTTTTTTTCGTTAACTTTAATTGTATTTTCATACCTCAAAGTTTGTCGACATGATGGTGGAACACATTGTATATGTTTACGTATGTCTTCATACAGGGTACAGCAGTAAAAATAATGCCTTTATTGGCAGGAAATGATTACACAAAGGTGAACTTTAAACTGGCGGCGCCATTCGGCTGCGTCGCTCTTCCACGTAACTAGCAATACAAAATTTTATTTCAAAAAAACGTACTCATATAAGATTCCATCTGAACACTATATATATACATACTACGATACATATACATATATTAGGTCGATAGTAAATAATCTTTGAGTTTTCGCCTGAATGAAAAGTAATTTGATACATGTATATCTCAATAAATAATTATTGTATAAAAAACTTTTCTATATGAAAGTAAATGTTAGAAAAATAAAAACGTTATTAAGTTTATTACATCAGTAACATTAATATAGTACGAATCTATCAGTTTACTGCAAATCCTGTGTCCCTAAACAGTTTGAAAGTCTTCTAAACTAATGACTGAGTGGTGGATTCTCGATTTGGATGACATGGAAAATTTCACATGCTTCTACTTGTCTTCGTTTCGCATCCCATAACCTACTACAGTCAAAATTTGGATATGTTCAGATTCTGTTAAATGAAACGTTTTTAATTTTCGATGACCATCTTATTAACAATGTCAGACTGTCAGACATATTGACATATGACATAATAAGTTGATTTTTTCTAATGATATTGCGGTCAAAGTAAATGAAACACTTTTCCTTCTCACGACGTTTCGATTTATTATATTTAAACCATCGTCAGGTGTCTATAAAAATTATAAAAACAGGTTAAGTATATAAGTCTAATAGATGAACTGTATATGTATATGAAACATGTAGTAAAAATGAATAACCAAAATATAACAGAACAATATAAAACGAAAATTTTTGGACTAAATGGAGATACGGTCACGAAAATATAAATATAAAATCATATGACATAAGTCCTATTAACATATCTAAGATATCTAAATTAATGTTATTGATGTAATAATCTTAATAAAGTTTTATGTCATTAAAAAGTGAAAAAAACCTCTTTCAAATCAGCCTAATGAAAGGATATATTGCTATTCATAGAAAGTCAAATGCTTTTTGATACTTGTTTGTTTTCTGAAATAAAACAACTGAATACTGCCGTATTATTATGGGAAATAGAATATTAAACAACTTTTATATATTTTTTCTATACAGTCGTTACTTACTGAGATATTCATATATGCTAGATCCCATTATTCACTCTCGTATATGTATAAACATATTGTTAATGCAAATTTAGCAAATGTTAAATGCACAAATAGAAACCAAAAAATATACACCAAATAAAATTGCTGTGTGAAAAACAATAATATTAACATACATAGCTGCATATAATGTTTTTATATAAAAGAGCCTAATAGTGTTGTAAAGACCAAATGAAGGCATCTAGTTGTCGGTGATCTAGTATATTTTATAAAAAATGTTTTATGATACAGTATGCCTATTGCCTATTGACCTGAAGAAATATATTTGAGTACATTTTTCTAAAAAATTAGGTTTTCCTCGACGACTCGTAAAAATTCCATCAATTTGTTGGTTAAGTGAATGTTGAATGCTTCAAATTTTCAATATATTTATTACTTGGAAAATTGGTTCTTAAGCCTCAAGTGCTCGGGGCGAGTTTACAAGCTACTAGACAGCTTTTGAGCTAGCTAGCTTGTAAACTAGTCATACGTATACTCAAAGTAGACGGTGATCCCCTCACGCCAACTCGTTAGCTACTGAGCAAGTGAGACATTCTGTGTGTACTCGCCCCGTGTACTTGACGCTTTAGCAAGTAATTTGATAATTCAGAAAAAAATTCAGATATCACGCAACAATATTTTCAGGAACGAATCCTTCACGGTATACTTGAAGATTATGAAAAATCGGATCGTAGCTTCAACAGTACTTTTTCTACTTTATTTCTCATTTTCATGTATAAATTTTAGAAATTTTGGAAAATATTAGATTTAAAATAACGACCAGTGAGGTCATAATTTGAAAAATATTATTAATGAAGCCCTCGAGAACTGCCACATAGATTCCAGGCTATATACTTTGGTTCGGGTCATGTTGTTATCTAACCGATTGGCTCAACCTACGCGAATATAGCCTGAAAAAATTTGACTCAGCATTAAAATTTATTTTCTTTTCTTATTTCAGGTGAGTCTTACAAAAACATTACTGTACAAAATCAATCTGCGAGGGGTGAGTATTTTTTTCATTGTATTTGGCGACTATCAATGTCAAAGAAGCTTAACATATTTCCCCAGTGAGTTGGGGATGTAACCCTAGTAAAAGAAGTTACTTGCAAGGGTAGATAATATAACAGTAGTTCATAATGCATCAGATACACTTTATTTACGCTATATAGCGACTTCACCATATTTTTTTATAGTTCAGTTAGACATATTTAAAATATGGTGGATTCGCCTGTTCAGTTAATTGCTTTATATTTGCGTCTTCACCATTTCTTGAACTGCTAATGGCAACGTTATCGCTAACCATGTCAGTCCCTGGAGAAATAATAAAATACTTACTAACCCGAGTTTAACTCTTAATCAAGGAATTGACACGTAATGATATAAAACTCGTAATTTATTTTTCATATGAATACATGCTATGTAGGCATATTAGTAAGCTTGACCCAAGAATCAATGTTGGGCTGAGGGGACAAATATGCAACAACAATGTCTTGGTTCCTTCGGGTAATAGTGATATTTCGTTCATTGAATATCCGTTATGATGAACTTAGTACATTATTGAATAACTTTTTTTACTGTTTTCTTCTGATAACATTGTTGTTTGTTTTATGAGATAATATTCAAAATAGTAATTGATTATTTTAGGGTATTTTCATTGATTTATGGTAGCTTTGAATAATGGCGTTGGTTGAAGATAAAATGCCGACATTAGTTTGGCAAAAACAGTCTACACTAAAGTTACGAGTCGACTATCAAAAAATCATTTTTAATCATGGAATGGATAAGAGGAAAATAGGTTTTTAGGTGCTCACTGGTTTCCAAAACCAACATATTTAGCGAAAGATCAGTATAGCTTTGAGTTTTAGTCACTTCATAATACATATACACATATTATGCACTACATTGGTCAGTGTTCATTATCATAGTATGACGTATACGTTGTAATTTAAGGTATGGAACAACTGATGGGTTCCAGAGTGGACTGAAGAACTTGGCCAAATAATGCTGAAAAAAAAACTAGTAAAAAATAGATACATACAATGATTTTTATCTTTGTAGCATTCGGATCAACGTCTTCCAGTTTTATAGCTTGCATGTCCAAGCTTTTTTATTGTGGTCGTGGTATCTCTTACACTTTTTTGCCAAATGCAAAGCTCACTTTTGTATTTTTAACGGAGTCTTCCAAACATTGACTGCTGTTGTTCAATTATCTTTTGTGGACTGTACTGAATACTGTGTGTGTGCCTTCTTCTAAGAGCCAATCTACACGAGCGGAATTTCCGCGGCGTATTTGACGCGGCGGGATTTCCGCTTCAAATTGGAAGCAAACAGAAAGCGTTTTTCCGTTGGGTAGGTACATTCAGTACGAATCCGTGGCACCGTCACCTCGTCTAGTTTACTCCGTACTGAACAACATGTTGTGTTGACGGAAAGAAACACAACGCGACGGATTTCCCGTTCGTCTAGTTGCGTTCTGATTACGACGTGCAAACCGCCGCGTGAAATACGCTGCGGAATTTCCGCTCGTGTAGTTTGACTCTAAGATTACCTTCTGTCGAAGCGCTCACCAAAGCCTTTACCGTTCCAGCGCTTCCTGTCCATACTAGAGAAAGATGTGGTTTTGCCAAAATGTCAAGATGCTTTATCGGTCTATAAATGAAACCACATCTACTTTGTGGCCCATTTAAGTGCATGCATCAGAGAGGAAGCATGGAGTAATATCTCTTAGAGCCTTGATTGCTGCCTGATTACTAGAACAGATAGTTATCCCGTCCTAGTCCTTTACTTCCCTGAATCCAAAATGCACAACGTATACCGATGCCAGTGATGCCATAGAATGTATTCTGTGGAGACACAAAGCTTTCTAATGTTTTACTTTTTATAACTTTTCTAGTAACGCTTGTGTAATATATGTTTTTCGGCGGGGTCGCTATGTAATATATCAATATCAATTGATGTAATATATCTTGCTCTGGTACACTCTGCACCAACTGAGGCTTACGGGAGCCCCGAGTAAAACTACTTCATACTCGTAACGTGATGTATATTGATCTTCTTTGTTACAAACTACAGATGTATCTTATATCTAACCCATATCCTATTGACCTACTTAGCACACTCACTCAGTTTATAAACAATCTTACCTAAACATATACATAATTATTTTCCCATGAATCACGTACGGAACTAGTAACCTCCTTTCACAGTGGAGCAATACAATATACTGGGTGTTACCAGTTCCCTTTCTTTTACTAACCTACAGGGTGAGTCAAGCTCAACGCCTCGGACTCTTGTGACCAAACGATACCACTTTTCGAAAAATCGACTTAGCAAGTGTATGTAGGTCAAATTGAGCTACATTTTGAAAATAATGAATTTTATACAGGGTGTCTAATAAAAGCGTGACATATCAAAGCTATGTTTTTTTTAATGTAACACCCTGTATATTATTGCATATTTAGATTCCTGGGTGCATTTTAGTGTAACTTTATGTATCACACATGGGACTTTAAGCGAACCGTTTAGGTGCAAATCACAATTTTGGGTATAGGTAGATGTCAGAAAAAATTGAATATCGCAGCTACTATAAATCTTAGAGGGCTGTGACTTTGCCGTGTTACTAAGCATGAAATGTGCCAGCTTACACTAGACGGTCGAGTTCGAATTAAATTTGTACTTGGAGAAATCGGTAGATCAATTAATGAAACTTCAATCAAAGGTAACTTGATTTTTTCAAATGGGAATGCATAATTTTTTTTATACGATCAAATGTGCAATTTGATAGGCTTTCTAATTATATCAGGTTGTGAATATCAATCTATGGTAGTTTTTATTAAATTTCGAGATTTCAATCAAATCAGTGTTTTTCAATTTCCCTACCTATAAACAAACTAGCAGGCCATGAAGTATAAATAAAATCGTATTCAGATGGAAGAAAACAACTCACTTAGCAAAAAGATCCAGCAGAACTAGAGTAAAAGAACAAGATTATAAAAATTCCCTACAACAAATCAGCTCTAACCAGAAACAACGGCGGTAACATGTCGGAGGTTAAAGAGAAGCTGGAGTACGACAGAAATGGATAATTTTTACAGCCTACTAGCGACTGCAATGTACTAGAGATTAAAAATTTCCAAAATCACTAAACACTTTGAAATGAAGCAAAACTTCCAGCGATCGTTGCCGTCAGTCTAATATCTTCAGAACGCAAATTCACATTTAATGGTTAAAACAGTAGTCATTTCCGTCAAAGTCAAAAGTAATGATACCTCTCACTGTCATCGTTTAAATTTTTCAGTATCTATTAGCAAGATCGCAAAAAAAGGAATACTGGCAGATCATATTTTAATTTTCTGCCAGGTAAATTATGTTTAGTAATTTGAGCAGATTTTTAATTTATTCTTCATTTTCGGCGATCTTGCTTATGAGTACTGAAGAATTTGCAGAACTGCAGTCAGAGTTATCGGTTCCTTTTTTGTTAAATCATGAAACGTGAAATTTTATTCTGAAGCTATTAATAAGCTGCCAGCAACATTACGTGGTAGATTTCCTTTCATTTAAAAATTCCCAATGGTTTTGTGAATCCTCAATCTTTAGAATATTGTAGTAGCCAGTATGCTGTGAAAAATACCCATTTCTATCGTACTCCAGCTGCTTTTTGACCTTAGATGTGTTATGTCTGCTATTTCTGGTTAGAATGTATTTGTCGTAAGTCATTTTTATTACTTTGTCCCTTTACTCTAGTTCGTCCGTAACTATCTGCTAAGTTAGTTGTTTTGTTCCATCTGAACAGTTTTTTGTTTATATTTCATGGCCTGCTAAGTTGCTTATAGGTAGGAAAAGTGAAAAACGCCGGTTTTACTGAAAATTTGAAATTAAATCAAAACTACCAGAGATTGATATTCACAACCGCATATCATTAGAAAGCTTATCAAATTGCACATTTGATCGTATAAAAAAAATTATGCATTTCCATTTGAAAAAATCAAGTTACCTTTAATTGAAGTTTACTTAATTGATCTACCGATTTCTCCAAGTACAAACGTAATTCGAACTCGACCGCCTAAGGTAAGCTGACACATTTCATGCTTAGCAACACGGCAGTCACAGCCCTTTAAGATTTATAATAGCTGCGATATTCAACTTTTCTCTGACATCTACGTATACCCAAAATTGTAATTTGCACCTAAACGGTTCGCTTAAAGTCCCATGTGTCATACATAAAGTCACACTAAAATGCACCCGGGAATCTAAATATGCAATAATATACAGGGTATTCCATTTAAAAAAACATAACTTTGATATGTCACGCTTTTATTAGACACCCTGTATAAAAGTCATTACTTTTAAAATGTAGTCCAACTCGACCTACATACACTCGCAAAGTCGATTTTTCGAAAAGTGGTATCGTTTGGTCACAAGAGTCCGAGGCGTTGAGCTTGACTCACCCTGTATAACACAACCCTTAATCTATTATAACTATACATATATACCTACATATCACACTTGCTCGAATTCAAAAATAAAATCCAATACCTTATCTGGATTTCGGTGAAATGAGTTTTCCCTAATTCTACGCTACTATTTTAATTGCATTTCAGGGGCGCGGGCGGGCGTCAGCGTGTGCACATAATTTGTGGAAAATACGGTTTCTAGGAAAAAGAACCGTACAGCATACGCCTGGCCACAAAAGCTCCGCTGCGTTCAGAGGCGAACAAATCCTCAACGGGAGTAATTAATTTATTCATACAAAATTATGATGAAAATGCACTCGTATAATTTAATATCGTACATTACAAACTAGATAGAGCCTATTATAATTCCGTGTGTGAATTAATTCATAATATTAAGATATTTTCAACGTTTGGTATGGTATTCGTGAGGGGGCGGGATGTTTTATCCCGGGCGCAAGCCACACTGAATCTAAGAGGATCAAACATAATATATGCTCTTCAAAAACGAGTTATTATATGTACATGATGATTATGGGAAATAGTTGCAAAAAATCCTCCAAAAGTACATTGACTAGCCCGCTGAAGTACTATAATGGAAACAAGTCAGGTTGATTGACTCAATACTTCTCACGCATTACGGTGATACCATTTTATTATTTTTCCATAGCATGAAGTTATAGTCTTGCAACCAAATCATCTCCCGCCCAAAAAAACATCCAACACGAAAACTCTCGTAAAATTGTTTCTTGCATCTTTCTCCGTAGGAACTAACATGACACAGATTTCATTCTGCAATCTTCAACTGATGTCTTAATCACATAGCATGCCGATTTTCTGGTATTTAAAAACAGATTATATTACCAATATCAATCATTAAAGGATAATGAAATGTTTCTGTGTTTTCCTACCACAGTAATAATAATGCGTAAAACTTTCCTTAAAATCAGTTCAATAATTACGAGGTTACACAATACAGAATGATTTAACGCAGTACTATACCTTATCCACCGAACAAACGGAGTAACCATGCACAATATATGTAAATTTTTACTGTATGGTCAAAGGTTATATGCACACCGTCTACAAAACTGCATACTGAGAGCAGTGATGTTATTATAAACAGAAAAATTAAGTTCGATTTATCCGAGTAAAGCCCCAAAATACGGGTTTGAAATAATTGTTTACTCCTTTTCTTCAGTGGACAGAATATAGTATGTATAAATCAGTCCCTTGGTTTCTGTTATTGGCAAGGATGGACTTTAGAATGTGTATAATGCTTCTAGGTCTTTCTTTCACCGGTTAATAGACAGCCTATTATGAATACAACAAATGTTTCAGTTTTACAACTTCCCACCCTCAACCATCCCAATTTTACCCTCACCAAAAAAAAAAGAGTAGAAAATGATCAGGAACCCCTAAAACGCCTAAGAACAAGGTTTGAGGAATATTTAAAATTTTTGTTTTTAGCTCCGTCCGATCACTCCGTCGCCCATATAGCGATTTTCAAAATTATAGCAAAGCTTATTATCTCAAAATCGAACATTTTCGCGATCACAATACTCCTCCCACCTATCGGTGTGAGAAGTAAAACTTCAAAAAATTGCTAACTAGGTTGGTGAATAAGTAAACAGTGGGTAGTGGTACAGTCTGATAAATGCCAGTATTGATTTGCAAATTATGTTGCCTCCAAGCTACCGATTAGTATCGGATGAAAGAGGTACCCTAGTTTGGTGTTTATATTCACTAATTATCATTGAGAAATAAAAGTTCTACTATCCAGCCATTTAATTTGTATGAAATCATAATTCTGTTGGCTAACTGATGTCAACAACCCAATCACTAAATGGGGCTGAAACCCTTCATTACGTCGCAGGTCTGCGCCTATGTTACCTGGTACCGATGGTCGTGTATTGGTCTGCCTGCTATTAACTACCCTTCCTGGAAAAAGGGTGGGAACGTTCGCGTTGGCGCCTCACATTTTTACATTCTTTTCATATACCATTATTTATTTGCTCTTTTTACTTGGAAATGCCACCTCCCAGTGTTTGGTAAACGTAATAAATTGTCTCCTTGGGTTTTATTGGTTTATGGAGAGGTTGTTCCTTAGAACAGTGTAAACTAACAAGATCCTTTTCATTCCAGCCGCCATTACTGTACCTTCAAGCTGAATGATACCTACCTCTTGCTCTTATACAATGGGAATTTATATTATTATTAACAGGGGTAGAGATGGACACTACTTTTGCTGCTTTCCAGGACGTCGGTACAGTGTATCCGAAGTCACTTGGAACAGCAAAAAATGCTTGGGCGCCATCTCCATTGTGAAACGCCGCAGATATAAAGGGTCCCTAGGGCCTTTCACAAAGTAGAAACACCCCAAGCATTTTTTGCTGTTCCAAGTGACTTCGGATACACTTTACCCATCCTAACGCTATAGATCTCCGAAACTATGCTACTATGTAGCCCGGCGATTGATCTTCCAGTTATCATCCTATAGGAGGGTTGCTCTACATCTCCGTCAATCCACCAGTACGCAGACAGCTGTTTCACACTTTTAGCGTACAACAGTGCGCCATAGGTCGATTGACGACGGAGGTAGAGAGCATCAAATTTTTCATGTCTACCAGACATGTGAAGCATGTTGTAGCAGGCGACAGAAAAGATCTGCCGGTGCGTCACCTGGTACCCGAAGGTAACGGCAAACCAAAGAAATCGCGGCTAAACAGCAGCAGACTTTTTGGTGGAACGCCATGGCGCGTCCGCTTGGCCACCAGAAGAGCGCGGGTTCTATATGCTGCTGCATATGGAAGTCGATATACGAGGGTTGCTCTATTTAGTTATCATCCTCTTAGCTAAGCCCGCCGGCGTCTCATATTGAGAGCGCCGACTCAGCTCCTGGAGATGTTGTGGCAGACTCTCCCGAGAAGTGCGAGTCGAGGACGTATTGGAGAGATGCCTTCACCGATGTACGTGGACCGCCCTCTCTCTTGAATGAGTCTTCCTGTTTTCGCAGCTGAGCAATAGGGTACTTCCAGAGGTCGCCTTGTGGCAAGTTAAGTAAGTGTGAGTAATATAACTGATGAGGAAGATCCTGAGATATCCACGGCATTAAAACAATATTTCGAGGATATTCATAAAGACATTTAAATTTCTGTAACTTTTTTGTGTAATAAAACCATATACTTACTTGCTTGACTAACTTACTTTCAAATATTCTTTTTGTAAAACTTCATAAATGACTTTGCATGTTTCTGGTATTATGCGGCCAAGAGATTGTGGTGAAATCCCAGTACTGAACTTCAAGCATTCATAACTTCTTCCGGTGGCCAAATATCTCAAGTTTGCAACAATACGTTCTTCAGGTGATATACTCATTATCGTATCTTCTTTCATTATAAATGGAGTAACTAATTCTAATTCTGTACATTTTCCGTTTCTGTAACCACTGCTTTGACCATACACGACGCCTCCTCTTTTTCTTCCAGGTTCTCCACAATCCTGCCAAATTTGCATTATAAGCAATGAATCCTTTCAAAACTGCAAGAAAAGGCATTTTGTGTTAGTGGGCTCTGAGAGGAATATAATCCTCTTGAAAAACGAGAGTATTGTCCGTCAGTAAAGACTGCCAGGAAAGATAGCAAAATCACGATTGTGTTAGTGGGATACGAAGAACGATGTTTCATTTTTGTTTTTAAACGAGAAAGAACGTCAAAGGAAAGAATGGCAGGAATGACTGCTGGTGTGTATGGGTGCCTAATATGATGGCGAAAGCATCAAACGGTGGCTAAGCTTTAGGCTTTGGCAGCGAGCCGGGGCAGGGTCGTTGACTTGGACGCCGGCCTGCCGCCGATAATCGCGAGGTGGCGTCATTCATGCAGGGGCCCCATGCAAATTTTGCGGGTTGTTTTCCTGCCGCCGCCGCCGACGACGACGATTTTTGACTACTTGCTAGGGATGGGAAAAAAATTCAGATGTAACCAACCAATTCGTATAAAGGCGGAGATACACATGCCTGTAGCTGGCACACTGGCATGACAGCTCCTTGCATGTGCCACCTACTGTCATGTGTATACGCTAACTGGCATGCCTCTATCTGGCATACAAGTAGATAGCACAACATTTGATTTACTGGCATACACGCTGAAAGAGGGGCGCGGGGGGCTGTAAAACCGGCACGTGTGAACGTACGCGACAGCTAAAGGCATGCCAGTAGCTGCATTTCGCATATGGGTATCATTTTTGTTAATGTTGTCGACAATTTTTGGTAATAATTCGTCAAATTTTTCTGGAAGCATCCTTAAGTGGTTTCTGTAACCACCTTTGTCTTCTTGTCGCATTTCTGTAAGAAGACAGCTACTTGCTCCAAAATTTTCCCTTCTACTAATCCAATTTTTCACCCAAATCTGTCTTCTTCTTTTCTTTTTTTTGCCTTATTAACTTAGCCACACATTTTACACCTAGATGCAATATGATGGTATTTAATTCACCTCGGATATCCTCCATTGCAGAAAAGCAACAGCTACTGACACGCACTGTCTGTTTTGTGAACTGGCATAATATGTATACGTCTTGGAGAAACTAGCATGCAAGAGCGCAAATTGCATGCAAGTTTGACTTGCAAATGTATCCACAGTGTGCTATTTACTTGCACATGCCTTTAACTTGCATGCAAGCTACTATTCCGTTTTACAGGCATGTGTATCTCCGCCTTAACAAGCGTCTACGTACACAGAAACCAATATCGATTGGAACAATTCGCGCGGGCTATTTGAAATGTTAAGCTCTATCTTGCAAGTTACTACGGTTCTAGTTTGTAATAATTATTACTGGTATTATGACACATTGTTGGATTTCGTTTTTTGGAAAAAATTTTTTAGGGTGTCGGTGTAGCTTTCTTCCTAACAATTCACTTTCATAAAATATTAAAAATTATAATGATAAGTGTTTTATTTTTTGGCAGGTCAACGAAATGATGTTCTGGGTATTTTTATATTAGGCGCATTCGTTTTGCAAGTGAAGTGAGATATTTCAAACCGACGTGAGGTTGTCAAATCAGTAAATATCAGTTTATAACCTAAAATTGACAGTTTTTGCTAACATCATTTGAATTGAGTGGTTAAAAAGAACATGTATTGAACTGAGTGACGTTTAAGTGAGCTGAGATTATCTGAGATTTGTGTAAAACGAAAGCACCTATAATATATTTCATTATTATTATTATTTCTTTAGGGATTACTGTTGTTTTATACCATACGCTAAGCAAAAACACAGAATAGTAAACAGGTATTTATTTCGAAATATAAATTACGCGAGTCATTTGGTATTAAATTACAAATGCATCTCAAATAAGCCAAAAAAATACAGGTATATTCTAATGAGACTGAAAACCTGGATGTTTCCTTTTCACATGGGCCCTTAGGTTCGATCTGTTGCTGAAATCGGTCTTGCATTCCTCACAGCTCATCATTTTTCTGCACAAGTTACAAACAACTTACGAAAAACAAAATAATAAAACCGCAAAATACACATAAATCGCAAGCAAAGTATAAATTAATATTCTCACAAAATAATCTGCCAACTAACGAACTGTCAAGATATCTGTAATTCTGTATACAACAGAAGAAAAGTTTGAGGTTATGTACGGCTTGAATCGCTCCAATCGATATTGGTTTCGGTGTACGTAGACGCTTGTATTCGTATAGGTTAGAAAAAGCAACGCCCATGCTCTAACAGGGTTGGAGTGTTCCCAAGATCCCGGTGTTATACGCTACATCACTAAATACGTCATGCTATTTTGTTGTGGTTGATGGTCAGTTCCTGTATCCAAACAACTTTGCTGTATTATGACATTTAGGGCCGGTTGTACAGTGCAAGCTTAAGCTTCGGTATAAGGTAAGCAGACGTTAAATCACGTCAGTTGCAAAACGTCCGTTGTACAGTGTTGGCTTAGCCCCCCACTCCAAGCTTAACACGAGCTTACGTAAGCCGAAGCTTAACGCGAGCTTAGCAACTTAACCTGATACAAGTGACATGATATGTCAAGGAGGAACCTTTAAATTGCTTGTCACTTTATTAGGTCATATTTTTTGAAAGATATGTGTCTAATTTAACAAAGCGAGCAAATGAAAGAACAGAGAGACAGAAACGGTCCTTGCCGAAATTTGACAAAAACTGTCATAAGTGCCTAACCAAGAAAGGTATTTTGTCAGATGATTATGTCAGTACGTATTAGGTCTGTTTTTACAGCAATCACAAACTAGTCAGCGTCAATTTGATTGGCCAGTACTAGTCAGAAATAGTTTGACAACTGCAATGGGGAATACTGATTGGCTCTGACTGGTTTGTGATTCATTATCAACCATGTTTAACCACAGCATAGTAAACAACCAGCACAATATCTCTGAGGATTTCCTATATAAAAATGGTTCCCACAAAATTTGACCTTGGGATGATTTTACGGCTGTGAAGTTTGGGTAGAGATGCGAAACTGAAAATATCGATACCGGTACCAACTCGATATTTTTTAGCCAAATAGCCGCGTTTGGTTCATACAGAGAATGTTGTGCAATTGATTACACCCCTCAATAATTATGTAATTATTTTCGATACCGATACACCTACAAAAGTAGCGATACCAGCCTGGGATCGCAGAAAAAGTATCTAAGATGAAAATAGTCGATATTAGTGCAGAAGTAAAAGTATCGAAGTACCATTACCATCCCTACAAAAAATCATCCAAAAGTGGGAACGCGCGTGTGATTGCCGCCAACCTAAGATATTGTGCGGGTTGTTGACTATGCTGTGGTTTAACTAAGCCGATTGTATAACGGGTGTAGACTTTAAGCCTGAGCTTAGCTAAGCTTAGGTTCAACAAAACTCGTGTTGAACCAGCATTTGTACAACCGGCCCTTAGTATATGTGAAAAATAGTTTGTTCATTTTTTTGTGCTTTTGTGATTTCTTATGCTGATTTATCATCAATAAGGCTGTTTGAGGGTTTTACAATGCTTGAGTTTGAGGATCTACCGTTTACTGAGATCTGTTATCGCCATTCTAAACTGAAACCCCCATTTTTCCAAGGTCTATTATGGAATTAGGCATGTTTCTCAGTTATTAATTATTTTTATAATTTAGCATGACGGAGAAACAGGTCTAAACTTCAACTCAATACACGACTCTTATATATTGCAATCCCTTATTAATTTTTAGGTTGGATATGTTTTTGTTTGGATACCGAACGCTGATATTGACAGAAGTGACGTCAGAGTTATGCGGTGTATTATTTACTGTGTTCACAAACGCGATGTTATTTTTTACAGAAATCCGCATGGTTTAAATCTAGTAGAATTGTTTAAAATAGTCTTTTAACACTTGTGCACCGTCTAAACCCAAAAATCACTCAAAACTATAACAATTAACCCGAAACGATCAACCAAAACAAAGTTGCTATATTTATTAGGCCACTATAATAGTGCTCTTATTTTTAGGGTTCTTTACTTGCTATCTCGTCGCGGGTATACAAAGGGTCAGTGTGCCAGCATTACCAAGCTGCCGCTTTGGGATTGTGGGGACAAATAAAATCCTTGTTTACTTTCTCTAACCTATTCGAATTCGTTGGTTGTAACTACTATTTTTTTTTCAATGTATTCGAACAGTGCACATACTGGTATTTGTACTAAAAAGTCGGACAAAGGTCGATTTTGCAGATTGACAAATCTGATTTGCACCAGAGATATCGGAATAGATGCCAGATAAAATGAGATTCTTTTTGCTCCACAGCTGCGCATTCTTGGCAGCAGTTTCAGTCAAAAATTCATTCATTTTGCACTGTCCATGTATCGGTTTTCAGTATCGTAATAATATTCCGAAATCTTTACAGGTTTTTAAGAATCTTTTACCAATTCATAAATATCGATACTTTTGGAGCAGGTTATGCACAACATATTTCATCTAATAATAGTAGTTCGTTTGTTCTATCCGAATAACACAGCCTCTAATGTTTTATGAATTTTTTTTTTAGTTTTTCAGAAACAATTAGGCATATCTTAGAAGTATTGTAGTTTTCGTTAAAAATATTTAATAAAAATATTAAGATATAAAAAGTCTATAGCCGATTCCAAAGATGGATTCGGTGTGTTTATTCATGCCAATACCAAAACGATTGACCATCTGTACATACCCAGTACATTTTAGTACATATTCTTCATTACTTCAATGAACCATTTAGACTTGTTGGATGATTTGTTGCATTTTTAGTAATCGCTGATTAACAAACAAAATTTGATCAAGTCTCTCGATGCATAGGACCCCAGAAAACGTATGTTCGACAAATCATTGACTCTATGCAAGTACAGAATATTATTTTCTGTGCGTTTTTACTAAGAATCTACTCCTTGAAATATATTTTTTAAATCATGAATCTTGCTTTTCAGGGTGCCCAAACGATACCAATCCACTTTTGAGTCAACTGCGCCTCATTTTTTAAATATTTCTTTAAAAAAATTCAAATCAAATCGAGCCTATTGTATCAAGTTCTTAGTTTAATTTGTCCATCTCTACTCCCGCCCATACCGCGCTGCTTGGGCGGAATGAAGTCGCGACGCTTGCGGAAAAAATAATGCTACAGAATTATAGGTAGACCTGATGAATACCAGTATATTGTCTGCGGTCCCGAAATCACCGACCAGACGCAGACTATTGTCGTTTCGGCATGTTTATGCATCACATGGACACTGTTTAACAATGCATTCTTGTACTGTTGAATGCGCTTCTAAAGAGGCCAGTTCCTCTGAATATGCGCCAATTCATGCCGTTTAGACAATGATGTAAATACCTGCATGATATAAACCATACCAAGTTAGGCATAATGTCTAGATTTCCACAATCCACTTTAATCCATACATTGGTGTAATTTCCTGTAAAAATATGGAAGGTATAAGAGACTTGTAGGTAAAAACGGCAAATCCCTTCATGTCTATGATACGAGAATTTTAAAATTTCGCAACTTTGCCACCATTATACAGTCTGTAAAGGTGTTTATGAACATTTGTATGTAGAAGCTACCTTTTAAAGATTCGAGGTACGCAATATAATAAAGCACGGGTTTTTTAACTACGTGTAATATAATAAACTAAGAAAACACCCATGTGCTCTATGTTCTGCTCGGAATGCTTTCCTCTTGGTTGATCAACTCGCTTGAACTAAAATTTATTATTAAAACGATTGAAAACAACGCGTCATAAAATAAAAACAGTTTTTGGCAAGGTGACTTTTGACCATCAAGAGGAATACAGAAAAGAAACTACCGGCCATCTTGCGTGACCTCGCGATGATTTTCATTTTGCAACTTGTTGTTTTTTATTAATTCATACATTCCAGCATCGATTGAAGGCGCAGTTTGAGGTGTTTCTGAAGCATTTTGTGTTTTGCTAAATTTTTCTTCATTATTTTCAATAATATAGCGTTACGTACCATGATCCCATTGTGTATCGCACCACATATTTCGTCAAAATGACAATAGACTGAAATGGTTGACATCTTCCGGCGATGTGGATAGATATAAGGCCTTTACGGAACCTATGACCGGGTTAACCCGATCACAAGGATCACTGATCCTGACGTTCGGAAAGTGATCTAGAAACAGTCAGAAATTGGGTCAGTTCATTAATGTTCGGTAAGTGATGACGATCCATCTGTTTAGAATTTTTAAACCAACTTTTTTGTTCGATGTATGTTTAATTCATCCCCCTAAACAACTGATTGACATGATACTGATCGAACCTGATCCAGATCACTGTTTCCGTAAAGACTTATAATGATACCCGAGAATAACAAAACTAACGAGAAGCGCCAGCGTATTTTTAATTCTGTAATGCACAGGCGCCAAATTTAATATTTTATAGTAGTTTATAGTCCGGTGTCATCCGAGAATATTTGATAGTCTCGGGTGTCAGTATTTCTGTCATGTCAAGTTGTTTCCATACTAGAATTGTCAGCAGCAAATATGCAGTTTCAACTTCAAACAAGATCACAAAAAATGGCGAATTCTGCATACAAAGGAAGATCAAATACGTCGCCGCCGGTTGTTCCTTTTCGTTAGTTTTGATATTCGCGGATAATATGATGTTTCAACGTCAAACCAGAGCATTCAAGGTAATCGAAAATGGCGCCTTCGACATCAAAGGAGGATCAAATTCTTCGCCACCGGTTGTTCCTTTTCGTTAGTTTTGATATTCTCGGATAAAACGTTCAAAAAACATTTTCACCGTTACAATACTCCACTCACCTCTCGGCTTTATTTAAAAATATATTGTAAAGTAGAGCTTTGCCAATTTCTCAAGCCCATAAACCTAACAGCTTCTGTGTAATCTGGTTTCGACATCAGCTAATTACAAATTAATTGTATACGCAACAAATTAATCCAAACGCTGGGGAGTTTGGGGGTTCCACCCCCTCTCCCATTTAACAACTATCGTGATATTACGGTCGCTTCGGCAGAAGTTTGTAAAGATTTTTTTGAGAACAGTCACGAACATATATCTGTAGATTTCTGTAAACTTTTATAAGCCGAATAACTCGTGTATTGTTATGTATTACATATTTAAGTTAAGATTCTTTTTCAAGTTTTTCGCGAAATTTGTAACCCTTCCTTCACCACTCTCCATCCTGAGGCAATTGGTGCAGACTGATCTAATCATGCATGAAATCCGAGATTAAAAGGCGCGCACCAAAACCCAAGAACATCAAGCGGTTCAATGCATCTGGCTATCACATCCCCATTGCTCTTATGTGAATTAATATTGTTAGATATTACTATCCTTCTTTTTTCTTCCTGTGGCAATTGGTGGAACATGTACATCTGACAATACATGGAGGTCCAACTGAGGTGAAATGGCCCTCACGCTATTATGCTTTCAAGGTACACAAGTCGTGGATGACGTAATTTATGATTTCATGAATGTGTACCTTTTCTCCTTGATATGGACCAGGTGAGATTGTTGGGAAGAAAAACCCACCAAATTAGGCTGAGACCTTACAAACAATGGTATTTTTACCTGTACGGTCTGACTGTGATTCTCACTTAAAATATAGGGTAATAAAGGACAGAACGAGTCCTTCCATACAATAGGGTGCCTTCTGCAGTTAAGAGGTCAGGTATGCGCGCCGAGGAGCCTTTGATATTTCTGACCCACCAGAGAAAATGACAGTGGCGTACAAATGATGTTTGCTTCAGGAAAAACTAGTGCAGCCTGGTGTTAGCTGACCAAATTAACCTTAACAGTGCAAAGCTAAAGCCTTGTCCACACAGAAGCAACAAACAGCAAGATCCTGTGACGACCTGACGACGTTGTCGAACCATGTTTCTTGGTGCTGAAACGTGTCACAGAGCACGTCGGTCTCCACACAGGAGAGGCAAACAGCGAAAAATCGTTCTGGTGCCGTAGATTACAAATGAATAAAATTCTGGCTCTGTTTTTTTTTATACAATACGTATTGCTATATTAATATATAAACAAAACCCTACGAGATTTTCAAATCCTTAGTAAAACATATGTACATACGTCACTTCGTGTGACACAAAAGGATATCACCTGTAAGATAAGTCTTTTTAAATACACTATACAGTTTAGTGAGCTACTACAAAAGACAGTAACACAAGTTTCTTTGATAGCTTTTAATAAGATGTAGGGCCGATTTCATCAACATGCATATTTAACAAAGAATTTGGCAAAGTTTTTCTATTGGATGTTGTTTACCAAAAGCTTTCTATTGAGTATTGCGGACTAGGTTAATAAGTATCATTCAATAGTATTTTATCAATATTAGAAACTAAACGTCAAAGCTGGATGACACTTACATTAAAAATATTTTAAAATTCATGGATCAAAATCGTAGCAGAAAATCAGAACAGAACAGAAGTGATTGATTTGCAAATTAATGCTAGATTTTTAATGTTTACCTTATATTTATTGTATAATTACCAATTGCAATTGCAGTCAGGTTGATTATAGACTGGATGCATGTTTGTTATAGAATAGACCTTATAGAAATATTCACAGAGGATGTAAAGATTGTAGGCACTGCGTAAAGGGCACCGTAGCGCAGAAACACATTTATTTAAAGCACCTTATTCACTTTCTGACTATACGAAAGGTTTCTAGTTTAGGAAAAATAAGGACATACGTTATATTTTTGCCAGATCGCAAGGCCTTGCTGTTAAGCAGGATAGGCAACCAGTAATGCACGCTTGCATCGTGTGTGTCTAGAATAGCTTTGTGAAATGCAATACAATGTTATTTTTACCCTTTTTCACTATAATACAAAGGTATATAGGAGGTATTTATAATTATTATCGATTATAAATTATTGTTTTATCAAAATAATGCAGTAATTTGAATTTCTTGTCATCATCATCATTAAATTAACAGTACATTTTATCGAGTGATCAAATGTGTCGGTTTTGTAGAATCTGATTGGTTGAGATTAGCAATTGCTAAACTCTTTGTTAAACAGGAAAATGCAAGTTTTTACCCATTTAGGATGGAAAATCAGAGTTGAAAAGATACTAGAGAGTTCACAATGGTCGATTATATATAAAGCATGTCTTTTTTCACCTTTTTGAAGTAAATTTCAAGAGAAATCAATAATTTTCAGGGAACTTGGACAGATGCAAGTTCTTGAATGGGCTGCTCTGATTGGTCAAAACCTTTGTTGATGCCCGTGTTGATAAAATCGGGCCATAAAGTAATAGTATTGTAGATTGTATGTATCAAAGAGGACGTCTTTTTGGACCAGTAAAACTTATCGATAATATTGTGTTTGTATAGGAAAATCCTGTTTTATGCAGAGATAACCTAAAAATTTTATCATATAAACCAAAATCAACTCAATTTTATCACATTTCTCTTTTATGGATATTACATATCTGACCTACAGATATGTAGAGAAGCAATAGATTCTAACACCGATATTTATAAATAAGTTAGTATTTATAGAGTATTTTGTATTCTCAAATATTATAAAATAAAAATACCTTAAAGTATGTACAGGTTTTTATGACCCTTTAGAAATCCAAAGAAAAAAGTGCTTTAGTCCATTTTTGAAAAAACAAAATGTTGGAAAGTAGACCACTAAACTAGCTTTTACTTATTGTCGCTCACTCTAAAAGTAATAAGATTATAACAAATCAAATGATTATTCGAAAAGGTAATACATATTTCGAGAGAGAAATATAATATAATAAAATGTGACTTAGACACTTCTTGCATTGGAATCTTTGGAAGGGGGCAAAATTCAAGAAACAGCGTTCTCGGATAATACGCTTCTGTATTTTAGGCAGAGGTGTAGGCCAACCTGCACTGTGCAAGGATAAATAAACAATGAGCGAGCGTACAAAAACATAAGGATCGCAGTACTCACACAGTCATATCATTGTGCTATAAAGCCGCAAAGTGATGTCTGGACTAGTGTGGGAATACCAAAAAGAACTGATCGATACGCCAGCCCAGTATATACTATAGGAATTTTGTCAGATAGGACACAAATTTAATATCGGTTTACACGGATACTACAGGCTTTATAGATGAGCCACTTAGTGAGGACATGCGAGCTTGCTAGGCAAATAGTTTTAGCAGCATAACTTAATTTTCATAATTTTGTTAGTTACGTCAGTTCGTATGGAGACCGACGAAATAGGAAACAGGGTTCACATGGGAGGGAACTTTTCAGTGAAAGTTACACTTTATGGAAACATGTTGCTAGTATAGAAGCATATTGTCCACCAAGAAAGAACGTGTTGCTAGTGCTGATAATGATAGTGGCTGGAAGGTTTGAACATTGTTAAAGCAAATTCTAAAAACGTAGAACGAGAATGTACTAATATGTGTAGCAGTTTTCCTCGTCGTAGAACAGTCCTATTACATTTTTTTATTTTGCTTTTAACTTCCTGGATGTCAAAATATAGCAATAATTTTGATTTTTACACTACGCCATATTCGTTTTGATTTATTAGTTCGACAAAAAAAACACCCAACAATTGGATAAGCAACTGGATATACAAACCTTGTCTACACTACAGAGATCTAGGTTGCAAATAACAGCTTGTCGACGCTTGTTGCTCAATTTTCTTTAAAGTTTTCCAATAGTCTGTAAAACGCGACAAGATCCGTGCAACATTAGAAACCATAAACATTGATGGGCAAATAGTAAATGTGTTCCTAGATACAAGTCAGTAATGTGTTGCTTCTGTGTGATTGCGTCTTTCTTCCTTGAATCAAGTCAGTAGTCACAAATGCTGGTTTGTGATATTTCTGTGTAGTTGCATCTTAATATTTTTAACTAATCAACTGACGAACAGGACCACAAAGATTTGGGCTTTCTGACCTTTTCTTTGTACTTTAACCATAGATTCCAAAATAACTATGTTAGACAGCATAACCGCAATGATTTTGAGACCGTACTCTTTGCAGGGGATGCTGAGCTGTCTTACTAATGCGAGATAATGGGTAACGTTGGTCTTCTATGATATACAGGGTGTTAATTAAGTATGTTAACAAACTTTAACCGTGAATAGTACTCCGAAAAATGGAAAGACAATGTCATATGAACATGGGTCCGGAAATGATTCCTAAGGGAGCTACGCCCCTTTGCATGGGGCACCCTGAAGACGGTTTTCCCTCGATATTCTCGAAACCATTCATGACAAAATTACGAAATTAGGTACGATGGGTAAACTTTTGACGCTGAATCTGATTCTGAATTCAGAATTTCATAATTTTAATCAGAGGCGTATCATACGGAAGGAGTTAATGGTAAAAATAACCTCATTTTCTAAATGGTAATTTTTTTGACATTTTGATTTTAGAATATGGTATTTCAGAGATTTCTACGTAAATATGGTCTCTTGGTACATCTCGATAGGGCTAACCGTTATCGCGAAAAATGCAAATTATTGAATCGATGCAGGCTATTGTATTCAATAATTTGCATTTTTTTGCATTTACAATAATACTAATTTTTTAGATACAATTCTATTTTTACAAATCTACATTTACCTTCTGTTGCTTTGTCACTTTTATTGGCTACGTCACTGATGCTTGCGAAAGTCGCTATTCAGCTGTTGAACATAGCTGCGTTAAATCCCAACCTACACATCTGCAAGAAAAAGGTGGACTCTTAAGAAAGATGTAGAAAACTTCCATGAGGTATTATTTTTGCAGCTGTTCGAGATGCATTGGCAGCATCATTATTTATCATTTTCTATGAAAGCAAAGATAAATATGCTCTATTGTGTATCGTATCGGCCAAACCGCAAATTCTAAAAATGTGATGCAGGATGTAGGGGACACATTACAAAATGTCTAATAAACACGCATGAAGGGAGAATGTGATGAACAAAATTTTCTTTAACATTCAGTTTTACATGGTGACCCTCATTTTGTTATATCTTGGACATTGTCAGATGCCAGATGCTAGGTGGAAAATGACCTTTTTTGTGTTTTTAATACGTTCTGATTTGCTTCACCAGAATATGTGTATTTATTCATCCATGTACTTGTATAAAACAGAATTCTTAAATATAATTTTCACCTCCACTTTAAAATATCGTATTGAAAACTAAAAACAAAGACACTCCTATTAAGAACCGACAATGATTTTGTTTTATTATCCTGAGTTGAATCTTCATTAACTATTAATTAATTTAACTCTAATTTCAAATTTAGCTATCAATCAATTCTCTATAACATCTATATATAGATTTTCACACATATATAATTTCAACATATATTTTGTTTACCACTTTACACTTATTGTAAATCATCTAAGAGTTATTCGCAATTTTGTCGAGATATAGTCTATAGCTGTTTGACATGTTTATTGGTTAAAATATTTTTTACTTCTACTTCTACCTACTAGTTCGACCTACTATAAAAACTACATGTTTTAACAAAAACAGAGTTTGAAAAATATTTTTCAGTGGCAAGCTTTGAACTCCTAACTTCTTGGTTCCAAGGCAGATTATGGAAGGTACTGAACTGACTCATTTGCCTGCAAATAAAAAATATTTGAATTTTCATGCAACGGTGATAAACTGCTCGAGTTACATTTTCATTATGGGGCTCAAGGCTAGGTTTACTACTGTTGCTGAAATTCAAGATTGCATCGCCAGTTAACTTTTAACTGTCAAGTTGTGGGACGCCATATTTCATCTTTCCCAATTGCTTTTTAAAATATCAGAGCAGTGCATTTCTTGTATTGTAAAAGACACAGTTGTCCCCATAAGTTTAATGAATATTGCTAAGATTTTTTCAGCCAATTTCATTATAATATTCCTCCGTATCTTCACATGCCACGAATTCCAAGTGTCTACCAATTTATGGGCAACGCAAACTACAATTCGTCATTGTTAGTCAGCGCGGTCCGGTGGACCTTTGCTCTTAGTTGCGATCGTGTCGGTCGAACGGTCTGCCAGGTCTGGTTACCCAGAGACCAGACAAAGTCATGGAGGAGTAAGGGAAGAAAAATAGAGGAAGGAAGGAGAAGAGCAAAGAGGAGGAAGTGTGTCGGTTGGAGTGTATAGCTTGACATAGTCGATTTCAGTGCGGTCATTTTTGGGTTTAACCAAAAGTGTTAATTGTGAGGTTCGATATCTTAAAGGGCAAAAATTTTGTTGTTTCCAAAATTGCACGATTTGATTTTGATCACAGTTCGAGCCGCGGCCCTGTATGCTTGCGAACTTGCTCGACTGTGTAGTCCACTGACTCGCGCAACAGAGGGTTGCTGTGCGATTCCGCTTGACTATAACGTCGTTATCCGCCTTTTTTTTTAATGAATCCCTCAATTAAGGGATGTCAAGGTCCCTGTGAAGGGTTTCATTAGAAATATAACATGGGGCGTTAGTAATTGTGCGCAATGTCATGCTCTGCAAAACCTGTAGGTTTCGCATGTGCGTTTTGGCGAAGAAACACCAAGCCGCACACGCGTAGGTAATTGCTGGTCTAATAATTATCTTGTAAAGTCGAATTTTATTCACCAAACTCAATTTTGAAGTTCTATATAATATAGGGTAGAGTTGACGACACGTAATTTCGAATTTTGTTTTTAAGCTTGAGTTGTCTCTGCCAAGTCATGCCTTTGTAGAGGGTAATTCCTGGGTACTTGGCAGAATTTTCCCATGGAATCGGCAACATATCATTCAGACTTAAGACAGTTACGAATACACCAATAAGGCTTCAATATATTACTCGAGGTACGTTTATAATGGTCAATATAAAAGTATATCCAAGGTAGTGTAAAGAAAAAAGGCAATAATATAGAAATGGTTTAATCAAGTTATTTCAAAGTACCGCTTCTAATATTACTCGTGTATGTTGAGGATCTTTAGATGAAGAGTTTTCTTCGAGCAGAAATATCGGGCCCTTGATGAAATGCGTAGCAATAATATGGCATCAACATCAACAAAAAAATAACTAACTCTCTGTAGCTAAAGAAGCACGATTCTGTGTGTGTTCAGTTATGAAGTTTGGAACTTTGTCGGGCCACAACGCATTTGGACCATTTGCAGAAGACTATATATACTGGATGTAGAGTTCTGGGACCAGAAAGTGCAAAATGTATAAGATTCAATGCATATAGAGACATGAAAGGAATCATTGTGCGGCTAATGCTGGAATGACTTATGACACTCAAGCTTCTTCATCTTTATCAGAGGTGTTTCGTGAGATGACAGTGGCCAGTCAGGAATATAATTAGGAGACGTAGGTTTGACCTGCCCATCGCCAAGTACTTTTTGGATATTGCCATGCCAAAGCCTTGGCAAATCTGCATCCATCGCTTAACCATTTCGAGTTGAGTGTCTTTTGGCTATTTCTGCCATTGTGGTTGTGGACATTCCAGAAATAAAATACTTTGGCCAGCAGCCTTCCTGGCTAGATCGCCCGCTATACGGTTGCTTTTATTGTTGTTGTGCCCTTTAACCCACCTCAGGACAATATTGTTTTTGTCCGCAGCATGGGCTAAAGATTGGTGGCATTCCATTTCTAGCCCTGATGTGACGCGAGGTCTTTTCTGGGTTAAAAGTGCTTGTCTGCTGCCGGTGCATATTATTATAGTCTTGCCAGATACATCTCTCCTGTTTAGTTCATTTGCAGCTATCGATATACCAGCCAGTTCGTTTGTACGACATACTGGCATTTTTACCCATAGCCCAATTTGTTCTTAGGTTTAAAGACCTGGAGTACACACCACATCTAGTATCTTCCCTTGTTTTGGAGCCATCTGCGTATAATATGCAAATTACATTTGTCACATTTGGCGCACCATTCCGTTCAATTTCTATTTTGTAGGGTTTCTTCAAAACGAATGCTGATTCAATCCATCCGCTGGTTGCTTGTCGCATGGGAAGTACGTTTAGTGCTTCCCGCCATACCAGCTGCCTCACTCGTCTCATCCCTACATCGGGACCATGTAGTTTTATAGAAAGCTTTCTTCGAAGACTAAGGGCCGATTTTATCAACATGCATATTAACAAAGAATTTTACAAAGCTTTTCTATTGGATGTTATTTAGCAAAACCTTTCTATTGGGTATTGAGGGCTATGTTAGTAAGTATCATCCAATAGTTTTTTATCAATATTGAAACCAACACGTCAAAGCTGGATGACACTTTTGTCAAAGATATTTTAGAAATTCATGGATCAAAATCATAGCAGGATATCAGAACAAAGCGATTGATTTGCAAATTAAAGCCACATTTTCCATGTTTACATTATAATTATTGTATAATTACTAATTGCAAACTGCGATAATTTGTGATAAAAGTAGTAGGTACCTATATCAATCACAGCAACTACCTACCTTATTTAATTATTAAAAATCCCACGTCCGTCAGTCAGATGGATTATATGAAAATACATACTTTTATGAAGAATCAATCTTTCATTTACTGGATGCATGTTTGTTATAGATCTTCTTATAGAAGTATTCACAGGTGCATTGTACATCAAATACTTAATTTTAATTATAAAATGGCAAGCTTTGGCGTTCTGGATAGGCAACCAGTAATGTACATACGTTTGGGAAGTAGCTGTAACCTTTGAATGTAACAAAATACTACTTTTACCTCTTTTTACTATAAAACAAAGATATATTGCAGGTATTCATAATTATTATCGATAGTAAATTATTATTTATCCAAATAATGCAATGAGTGCATTTCTTGTCATTATATCATCTAATACAGCATGAAACCAGCGATCAAATGGAAATGGAATCTGGAATCTGATTGAATGAGATTAGCAATTGCTAAACTTTTGATCAAACAGGAAAATGCAATTTTTCACCGATTTGGGATGGAAAATCAGACTGGAAAAGATGCTAGATGATTTACAGAGCTCGATTGTATATAAAGTATGTCGTTTTTGAGCTTTTTGAGGTCAACTTCAAGAGAAATCAATAATTTTCAGAGAACTTCGACAGATGCATGTTCTTGAAAGAGCTGCTCTGATTGGTCAAAGTCTTTGTTAAAATCTGCATGTTAATAAAATCGGGCCTTAGGCTACCTCGATGGCTATGAAGAGGTGCAGACCGTGGTCCATCAGCAGCAGTAGCATCCGCGACCCGCGTGTCGGTTTTCGCGGCCTGAAATGTCGTGGCTCGCGAGATCGCAGTTGGCCTTGGCGGTTCCGCATCGGCACCGCTCATTGGCTACAAGCACGGTCGCGGTCAGGGGGGGACCGCTCCGCCTCCCCCCACGCAATCTTCTCCGTAACTCTAACATGGCCGACCGCGAACACTTTACTATTTCATATCTACGCATCTGTTCAAAATAACCCTATAGCTTACCTTTCAAGGGTTTGAATTGTATATAATCTTACGTTAATGATAAATACTAATTTGTTAAATTAATGGGAGTTTCATCAACTTGCTTCATAAATGTAATAATACTTATACATAAAACAGTTTCTAATACGAAGGAAGCTCATGGCCAAAAAAACTGAATTTAGATGAGAAAATCTTGGGGTTGTGGCCAAAATTTTGAAAAAAAAGACTGGGTCACAGCGTGGAGGAGACTCTGGTGCTAACAGTCAAGCTTTCGGCAATGTTTATTGCCATCTTCAGGGCTTTAACGTTGAGGTTTGCCAATTCAAACACGGCAATCGCATTGGCTGTAAGGTTTGAACATTATTAAAGGAAATTCTAATAACGTAGAACGAGAATGTACTAACATGTGTAGCAGTTTTCCTCGTCGTAGAACAGTCCCATTACATTTTTTTATTTTGCTTTTAACTTCCTGGATGTCAACATCTAGCAATATTTTTCAGTTTTACACTACCTATGCCATATTCGTTTTGAGTAATTTGTTCGACAAAAAAAAACACCCAACACTACGCTAAGCGACTGGTTATACAAACCTTGCCCACACTACAGAGATCTAGGTTGCAAATAACAGCTTGTCGACGCTTGTTGCTCAATTTTCTTTAAAGTTTTCCACTAGTCTGAAAAACGCAACATTAGAAACCAGGAACATTGATTGACAAATAATAAATTTGTTCCTAGATACAAGTCAGTAATCAGAAATATTGGTCTGTGTTGCTTCTGTGTGATTGCGTTTTTCTTCCTTGAATCAAATCAGTAGTCACAAATGCTGATTTTTGTTGCTTCTGTGTAGTTGCATCTTAATATTTTTAACTAATCAACTGACGAACAGGACCACGCAGATTTGGGCTTTCTGACCTTTACTTTGTACTGTAACAGCCAAGCTTTCGGCAATGTTCATTGCCATCTTCAGGGCTTTAACGTTGAGGTTTGTCAATTTAAAAACAGCATTGAGTGCAAACGACTTCTTAATGCAGCTAAATAATCGTCACAATTTTTTATAAATTTTTTTTAAAACCTATGCTATCATGGCGTCTTCCACTAACAGGTCAGGAGACAAACAACATATAATTGTAAATTACAAACACACAGAAACTACCTTTACGGGTTTTAAAATTTCAACATATAAAGGTCGTTTCTGTGTGTTTGTAATTTACAATTAGGTATATGTTGTTTGTTTCCTGACCTGTTAGTGGAAGACGCCATGATAGCATAGGTTTTAAAAATTTTTTTATGAAAAATTGTGACGATTATTTAACTGCATTAAGAAGTCGTTTGCACTCAATGCGATTGCTGTATTTAAATTGGCAAACCTCAACGTTAAAGCCCTGAAGATGGCAATAAACATTGCCGAAAGCTTGATGGCTGTTAGCACCAGAGTCTCCTCCATGCTGTGACCCAGCCTCTTCTTTCAAAATTTTGGCCTCAACCCCAAGATTTTCTCAACCAAAACAGTTTCCATACTACATACATCAGTAAATAAATTCTAAACAGATTTTTTTTATAACTTAGAAGGCTTTGTTACAAAATAAAGTATTTGTAAAAGATATTATTATTTCTTTGACTAACCACCTTATTAAATAATCATAAATTAATATTTCAAATTGACATTTAAATGCATATCTATACCTCGAAGAATAAGGACACTATAATATGTCACATTTCCCTAAATGCTCAGAAAATCAGTTTAAGTAGTAATTACTGGAATGTTATTGAATTTAAAGATGATCATTGAATGAAAATGACACTTATGCTTTTGTTTTTCATTGTATCAAAAATTATTTATCCATAGTGAGTTACTTTTACATGACACGCGTATCAAGGTGTCCATGACCTCCGAGGTAGATATATTATTTACATCATTTGTGAAACTGACAAATGACAGTTTCATAATGAAGGTTTTATGTATTTGAGGATATATTATTTCGGTAGAATTTTTAGGCCACACTAATATACAATCTCAGTAGAAAAAATAAATTTCATAGATATTGTTATTTCTTCTTTGGTTTTGCACGATCATTTTATTATTGCGATTTTTGTTACATTGAGTAGCCAAAATTGTCTCGCCTTAGATCTAGCGGATGTACGTCAAACTTTGCTAATAAGTTTATATGGTTAAGAGGATAAACACCATCTTCTGTAAATACTTATAAGACGTTTTAAAAATGTTCCCTGAACTTTTTCTAAGGCTAGGTTAGGTTAGGTTGAAAGTGAGTGGGGCAGCACTGCCTCCTTCCACTGCGACTCAGTTGTGTCTATTGTGGCTCCCACCTTTTTAGAGTTCACCGTACAGTCCGCACCCTTATCGAAGGCGATCAACGTGGAAGGTGAAACCTTTGAAGTCATGAGGTTCCAGTTGGGCAAATCCAAATGTCTGGAACCCAGCTCTCTCCAGTACTGGACAGGAGCAAAGAATATGCTCCGCTATTTCGTCCTCCACGTAGCAGAAGCGTCAATATGAAGTTTGTTCGAGAATTAAGACCAAACTTCCGCATGTGGTTTCTCAGACGACCGTGTCCCGTCAGCAACCAACCAGAATGCGGAGATCGTTCCTGTTACATTCCAAGATCCTCTGTGGCTAATCTGTGATTTGCATAGCAATTGATGCGTATTCCATCTTAGAGCGTACTATAGTATGAAATAGGATGTTTTTAAAGTAGACGTGTTGGAAAAAGCTTTACAGTCCCTTGTTAGAAGTCCAAGACTTTTTGTCGCAGAGCTGACAATATTTTCAATATGAGGCACGAATTCTAATTTAGCATCAAGTGTTACTAGCTAAATAACTGGTATTGCCTAATTGATAATTGGAGTGTATAGGATGCAACTTTTTTGGTAAATGTACAGATTAGACTTATTCACATTCAAAAGCAGCTTGTTTTCATCACACACCATCCAGACAATGTAACAAGATGATTTTGCCAGTGTAAGACAATCGTTGATATTCTTCACTTCTATATAAATTTTTAAATCATCTGCAAACAATAGCTTGGAGCATGTCAAACGTTCAGAAAGATCGTTGATAAAATAAAGAGGTTAGAACTCTGGGGTACGCCAGAAGTAGCCCATATTGTAAAGAACTGTATCCATTATAAAAACGCATCCTATTTGTTAGATAGGATGACAGCAACTTGGTCAGATCATCATTGAAACCAAAGTAAGATAGTTTGCCGATTATTTTCTAGTGACTTATTCTGTCAAATGCCTTCGAGAAGTCAGTATATGCAACATCAACTTGACCTCTATCGTCTAAAACCTCCGATAAAGCCTGCGATAATTCTACTAGGTTAGTTACGGTAGATCGGTTACACAGTAATAAAGCCATGCTGTGATGTGGAGATCAAGTGACATGTCCTTGGATAAATTGAGGTGTATAACGACATCTCGAAGACCTTTGCAAAGTTGTTCAATATTGCTGTACCTGTATAGTTAGCTACATCACATCTATTGCCTTCTTTAAATATAGGACAGATCCTGACAATTTTCCACTTGGTTGGAAAAACACAAGTTTGAAGTGAGACATTGAATATAGTATTTCATGTAAAGGTGATACAAGTATGTGAGTGGCGTCCCTTATGATAAAGTTGCAAATCTTATCCTCGCCAGCTTTAGAGGTTTCTGATCGCTCTCTACTTTTTCGGATGAGGGTGAAATTGGGCTGGTTGGGGGCTGAGAGGTTGTAAAACTGAAAAATTTGTTGTATTCATAATAGGCTGTATATGACGAAGGAAATAACTAACGGCCTAATACACTTTTTTTGGTTCATCCGATCATAGCCTTGACTATTACAGAAACCAAAGGAGTTCGAATTTTCTGATGTATACATAATTACATACGAGTATTGTTTTAGATCGTTTTGTATTGTGTTACCTGGAAAATGTTGAATTAGTTTTAATGAAATTTCGACACAGTATTATTACCATGGCGAGGATGGAAAACGCGTATAATTTTTAGAAATCGTGTCAGTGGTAGCGCAGCATTAATTAAAAAACTAAAAATTATAAAAACAGCTCAAACTTCGTTTTTAGACGTTTTGGTGGTATAGTTCCTACATGGGGAGATACAAGAAACTATTTATGAGAGTTTTTGTGTTGGATGTTTTTTTGCGGGCGGGCGGGCGAGGTTTTGGTTGCAAGGGGATCTCCGACTATAGCTACATGCAATGGGAAAATAATAAAACTGTTTCACCATTATGTGTGGGAAGTACTAAGCCACTCAACTTGACTCCATTTTTTTTGTTAAACATAATCGAGAACATAATCTTGTGCGTCATTCACTGATATATCTTGATCCATAGAAAAGGTGTAAGCGCCAATTTTCCAATACAGGCAATACTGCATACATTCTGCAATTGAATCTTGATTGGCGTAATTTGATCTTGCTATGCTATTTTATGTTTTATGGAGCTTAGAGTTTAATTCAAACTGGTAGTGATTCAATCTTAAGAAATTGGTATATCTCCATGGATGTTTAATCAGTAAAAAAAATGGAACAACTTGAATGAAGAAAATATAAGTTGTTTCATTCACATTGATCTTATTTTTGTGAATATCGAAATTTGAAACATCTATAGAATGTATGCAAGGCAGCTTTACCAAACACTCAAGCTGTATTAGTTTTTTTAGGTCCAGCTACTTTCAAGCTGTCAGCACAGAGCTATCAGCATTGAGGAGCATTGTGTTAGCATCAACTGTTAGACTGTCAAATTTATTTAAAACCGCACATTTTATATGCAGTTAAGCAAATGACACTGTTTCAATTGTTCTGACTGAATTTCTACGTTTACCATTTTTATAACGAAATTCATTGCTAATTTATTCCCAAATTTAATATGAAAATTGATGACGAATTTCATATCGTCTCATACGGCTCTAAGATACTCACCCATAAATTCCTTGAAATTTTGGAATATGCCTCGTATACCGAAGTAATATCGCGTTCTAGCAGGATATACCCAGCTGAGGAATGTGCGTGGCCATGCAACGTCGTACCGGCTTGTCGCCAATGGTACGGTTGGTGCGCGCGCATCTACAGTACCAATAGGTCGAATGCGCGCATCGCTTCGGTACCACGAGTTCGAAATGACGCAGAGCGAACGTGCGTGTATGCGTGCCAGCCCTCTCCCGCCAAAAACTACTGCTCTACCGGTACGGTGGTACTACTTCTTTGAAGCGGTACTCTAAATTCGAGCTGGGCGAACTGCCAAGATTGTAGACTGCTGCTCAAAAATGTATGTTCAACTATAAAAAACAAGGGATGAATTTATTTCTCGTATCATAACAGTTTTACTTCACCTGGCCAGAGAAGGCCAGCATTCTTCCAGAATACACAAAATGATTGGGCAGTCGAATAGATACAAAAAGTAGGCCTAGATGCTTTCAGTTTACGTCGCCTGCCAGGAGATGTGGATAGCTTGATCTCATACCGCTCATCCGGAGGAATGCCGTCATAACTTAAAAAGTGCAGATTTTACAGTAGAGCAGTTTGAAGTTCTTCAGTTACATTTCAGTACGATATTTTTGATCCTAATCATTTCGTGTTTGCAATAGATCTTTCTTCGGGTAAAATAGACGTGTATTGAATGTTCGGATTTATAGAAATAACTTTATATTACCTTGAATAATAAAAAAACTACACTTGAACTATAAAAGGCATAAAAGTATCGCTTTTCTTCCAAAATATTTCACAAAAGTACTGATAAACGTATTACGTTTCAACTTCAATTAATTGCAACAGTAGGTACTACATTAAAATAAGTACGCATTATGGTTCTAGTTTTATTAAGAATGAGAAAATTAACAGAACTATTATTCCTTAAAGTAGATGAAAAGCCATTTATCAAAAATATATCAAAAAATTAGACTTTGAAGCTCTGCATTAACATCCCTAAGGATTTTTTTTGGTGTAATCAAATAAATGACAAAATTAATTAACTTACATAAATCTTGAACATATTTATATAATGATCCAAGTGAAGCATTGGTTTCCTTCCGTAGTAGCTTCGTTTGGTTGTTCAACCTGCAAAACTGGTGTCTATTGCTTGTTCTAACATGTCCCTTGACTTAATGGATTGAGGCTTCGAGGTTTTCGTTTTCGTGTGTAGTGAGTTCGTCTAGTCTACAACCTACAAAACCAGTATTTGGGTGCTTGTTCCAACTTGTTCATTGAATTGACGGATTGAGATCTCGCGGCTTTTGTTTCCGGCTACATTTTGAAAAACTACTGGATTTCACTGTTCTGAATACTGTTTATTATACTTTGTTTCTGTGAGGTATTTTGAGGAATCTCTACTTGTTCCATAATCCTTGTTGTTCGACTCCGGTAGAAAAAATTATGTATGAATTTATGTATTTTTCGCAGCTTGAAACAATACTATATAAAAGAAAACATTCAGTGGAAAATTGGCGCTTTTCGAAATGATACAAAAAAGCTAATAGGTTGCTGGTTTAATTATTTCAGGAAAGTGTTACAATTTAAAATATTACAACATGAAACTTGAGTTATCCGGTAGAAAACTGTCACACATTGAAATGTGACAATGTTGAATTGAAATAATTACCACTAAATCACTTACCTCGCTTCTGAAAAAAGACACAAAGGAAAATAATACAGTTTTCTCACAAAAGATATTCACGCTGGCTGTTGTAACTTGAATTGTGACGTTTTTCTGTTATTTGGCATATGATTCACCTTCGATAGCTGAAATGAAACTGAGAAGTGTCACCTTAGATCCAAAGCGTCGCTACTTTGGCTCTGTGGAAAAACGACACTTATTGCCATCTCGCGCAATGTAGTGCAAGTTCAGATGAATCGTTTTTCCAGGAGAAAATTTAGTATATCAGGAATCTCTTTCCATAAAAAAGAATATTTTAATTTTTTTTTTAGTTGTGACGGTTTTCCTCAGGATGAGCGATATGGTAGCATCAGAGGCGTTTCCATAGCTGACGATATCCAGTTATGGATAACAGCAAAAAGTGATCGTGTTGACTAGACATAGATAGGTATTATTTAGATATATCCTTGGTAGGGTAGCTAATTCATTCAACATATCAGTAGCTGCAAGTAAATGTACATTATTGTAATATTTATCAAAGGATAAATAATATAACATGAACTAATCTTACGTCATTGAAAAATGTGGAATTATTTTCTTACTTAGCTCAAATGTTTTGATTCATACTGCTTTGACAATCCTGTAATTTGGAAACCACAAACTTGTTAGTTGAAAATTCAGTGTTAGAAATTTGCTTGCGAACTTTCTCGACTGTTCAGTCCACGGAGTCGCGCAATATACTAGGGTTGCTGTGTTGCTTGGCTATAAAATGGATGCGCTTATTTAATAAAGTGCCCCACTTAATTAGTGTCAACCTAAAAATTGTGCTCGTCGTAAAATGTAGACTATATATTTACGAGTAGCACTCTGGTTTCTTAAATTTATATATTAGAAACGTAACGTCTAGGTAAACACAACACGATGGAATACTGTAACGCGGCGTTCTAGAGCGCCGTAACGCCGCGTTCTAGAATGCCCTCTGTTTGACAAGGCCTTGAGTTCATCTATGTTTGAATCACTAGATATCTTGACAAAAATTGGCGTAACGCTTTTGCTCAGCCCGTCAAACAGGCCTGTTTGGTACAAATAACGGAATGCGGTAACTCGGCGTTAGAGAACGTCGGACCGCCGCGTTCTAGAACGCCCTCTGTTTTGAAAAAAGGGAAATGGTATCTCGATGAGCTATGAAAGACTAGTTCCCGGACTATGTCTGTATCTAGCACGATTCGGCATTCTTGCCGAAAATAACAAAACTTTCAAAGCTGTCATCAAGAAGCGATGGAATGATTCTGATCTGGTATGCAATTGTAAATGTAAACAATAGCGGCGAGAATCAGACTCAGTTTTTTACTGTAAGCAATGGTGAAATTGTATTCGAAAGTGAAAATCAAGTTTCTGTTCCAGTGGTGCCTGGTGACAAGGCAATTCTGGTATAAGATAACAGAAATCCCTCATCTCTAAGACCATGTGAAATTGTAGAGGATGATATAATATCTGATCTAGTTAAAGTTGAGGAAGCTTATCAGTGAATCAGTTCCAAATGGCGTCAGCAGTTCAGCAATCATCTTATTGAAAAAAAGAGGTCGTCCAGAAGGACAAGACAAGAGGATTATCATCTATGATATCATCTATGATAATACTCTTGTCTTGTCGTTTTCTAAAACGAAAAGAAGTACTGTATCATCTGTGAAAAGATCCCATAATGTTACATGTGCTTTTCTGGGTATAATTTTTATTAAAAGTCTAGAACCGAACACCAAATTTTAAATTTCATTGACAATTATAGAGGAGCAGACTTTCAAATTGCATGTTGTTCAATATTACAAATTTTCAGAAGAAGCAAAAAACCAGTATACAGAGAAACCAAATCATAGAGAAAATAAGATTTGGGATAATACAATCAAATGAAAGAAAGTTGAAAAACAACTTGTAAAAATTAAAAAAACTGTTGGACATAATGCAGTTTGTTTGTCTAATTTGAGTTTCATTGTTAAGGACCAAAAACAAATATTTGGTAAATATTTGCAGCATATTAGAATGATACATATGTGGTATGTGTAGACAATATTTTTTTTTAATAAAATCATTTTGATTAATCTCAGCGCATTCAAAAACATCTAGTTCTATTCCAGTTCCATACATCATTAGTATGGCACGGTTTTCTCACGTGTTTCTATTATTTCAGCTCCAGAACGAACAATATACAAAAATAAAATCGCAAACAAAATGCTTTTTATCCATGGAATTAAATCAGTTTGTCCAAGTATGATTTCCTACCGAATAGCACGGAGACTAAATGCATTTGTTCTGTCTTATTGTTTGATCATAGGAATACAGCGCCGCCTCTATCTCAAATATTTAAAACTTTAGACAAAATGCATTTTAAAATTCTGCATGAGTACTTAATTAACAGTCAATCCAGAGATATTTAAGCCAACTCGTGAATGCTCGTGAGTCATCGAGCTCCATGCCGAAAGCGTAATGAAGCGTTAAGGCGGAGATACACATGTCTGTAAAACGGAATAGTAGCTTGCATGCAAGTTAAAGGCATGTGCAAGTAAAGGCGGAGATATACATGCCTGTAAAACGGAATAGTAGCTTGCATGCAAGTTAAAGGCATGTGCAAGTAACTAGCACACTGTGGATACATTTGCAAGTCAAACTTGCATGCAATTTGCGCTCTTGCATGCTAGTTTCTCTAAGACGTATACATATGCCAGTTCACAAAACAGACAGTGCTTGTCAGTTGCTTTTGCTTTTCTGCAATTGAAGATATCCGAGGTGAATTAAATACTATCATATTGCATTTAGGTGTAAAATATGTGGCTAAGTTAATAAGACAAAAAAAGAAAGGAAGAAGACAGATTTGGGTAAAAAATTGGATTAGTAGAAAGGAAAATTTTGGAGCAGAAAATGCGACAAGAAGATGAAGGTGGTTACAGAAACCATTTAAGAATGCTTCCAGAAAAATTTGACAAATTATTATCAAAAATTGTCGACAACATTAAAAAAAAATGATACCCATATGCGAAAAGCAGCTACTGGCATGCCTTTAGCTGTCGCGTACGTTCACACGTGCCGGTTTTACAGCCCCCCGCGCCCCTCTTTCAGCGTGCATGCCAGTAAATCAAATGTTGTGCTATCTACTTGCATGCCAGATAGAGGCATGCCAGTTAGCGTATACACATGACAGTAGGTGGCACATGCAAGGAGCTGTTATGCCAGTGTGCCAGCTACAGGCATGTGTATCTCCGCCTATGGAATGCCGTCAAAAATCGTTTTCGTAAATGATTGGCTTCGTTTTCGCCTGCTTTCGTTACTATAGCGAAAGTTACAGAATAACCCACTGTTATTTCCGATACGTTTGCACTGGACTATCAGTGTTGCGTTGGCGAGGCCGCTTTCCGCCACGTGGTCCGCTTGGCTGCGCCTTTTAAATACCTTCCATCTTCCATCGCTTCAGCCACGTGCTATCCTACAACAAAGTAATAAAAGATGCAGTTGCAGTTCTTTAAAAGTCCCCGAGGTAATGATCTGCGTTTGCTGCGGTGCACGGAAAAGTTAAAGGTATCCTAACGGTACCCGCTGACTAATCAGTTGCGCACCAGTAAAGACCGCTTGCTCGTTATCTAGTTGCAGTCGTAGTAGCAATTAGTCGCAGTTGTAGCAGCAGTACTGTCCAATAATATTTTAGGCGACAGAAGAAACAGAAAGAAATGCTACGTATAGTTTGTTCAAAAATATAATATAGTCTAGCCCAGCTAAAATTAACCTTATCTCTGAAACGATGAAAAAAAAATGGAGTCAAGTTGATTGACTCAGTACTTCCCACACATAACAGTGATATCATTTTATTATATTCCCTTTGCATGAAGCTATAGTTTGAAATCCCTTGCAACCAAATCATCGCCCAGCCGCCCGCAAAAAAACATCCAACACAAAAACCTCTCGTAAATAGTTTCTTGCGCATTTTTTTTCTGCATGCTTCAACTAAACGATGCGAAATGATCAGGAGCCTCCAAACCATCTAGAAACAAAGTTTGAGCTGTTTTTATATTTTTAGTTTTTTTATTATTGCTGCGCCGCCACTGACGATTTTTCAAAGACAGCCGCGTTTTCCATTCTCGCCGCGACACTAAATTCGGTGTCAAAATTTCATTAAAATCAATTCAATAATTTCCGCTTACGCAAAACACATAGAACGAAATAAAGCAAAACTCGTATGTATACATCACAAAATTGGTTTCTGTAATAGGCAAGCTAATATTCAGATGGACCTAAAAAAATGTTATATGCCGCTACGTATTTTTTCAACAGGTCAATGGACAAACTATTATGAATACAACAAATTTTTTCAGTTTTACAACCCCCCAACCGCCCCAATTTTACCCTCACCCAAAAAAGTAGAAAATGATCAGGAACTCCTAAAACGCCAAAAACAAAGTTTGAGATGTTTTTATATTTTTAGTTTTTTTATTATTGCTGCGTCGCCACTGACATGATTTTTTCCAAAACATACGCGTTTTCTATCCTCGCCGCGGTAGTAATACTGTGTCAAAATTTCATTAAAATCAATTCAATAATTTTTGCGATACGCAATATAATAATATATCGATCTAAAACAACACTCGTATGTATACACCACAAATTCTAAGTCCCTTGGTTTCTGTAATCGGCAGGGCAATGTTCGGATGGACCTAAAAAAGTGTATTATGCAGCTAGGTCTTTCTCTCTCAGGTCAGTAGACAGCCCATTATGAGTACAACAATTTTTTCAGATTTACAACCCCCCACCCCCCAACTACCCGAATTTCACCCCCACCCCAAAAAAAGTAGAAAATGATCAGGAACCCCTAAAACGCCTAAAAACGAAGTTTCAGCTGTTTTCATATTTTTAGTTTTTTTAATATTGCTGCGCCGTCACTAAGACGATTTCTAAAAATCAGACGCTTTTTCCTTCCTCGCCAAAGTAGTAATACTGTGCCGAAATTTCATTAACATCACTTCAGTAATTTCAACATTATAAAATACAGAACGATTTAAAGCAATACTCGTATGTATACATCGGAAAAAGTCCCTTGGTTCCTGTAATACAGAAGGCAATGTTCCAATGGACCTAAAACAGTGTACTATACCGCCAGGTCTCTCTCTCTCAGGTCAGTAGACAGCCTATTATCAGTACAACAAATTTTTCAGCTTTACAACCCCCTACCCCCCAACCACCCCAATTTCACCCCCACCCAAAAAAAAGTAGAAAATGATCAGGAATCCCTAAAACACCTAAAAACGAAGTTTGAGGCATATTTGAAATTTTTCGTTTTTTGCTAATTACTCCGCCGCCCATGCACCGATTTTCAAAATTGTAGCAACATTACCTACTGCGACCCTACACCATATCACTACCCAAATTTCATCAAAATCTATGCAGCGGTTACTGAGATTAGGAGGCTAGAAAAACGCCAACAGACAGACAGACAGACCGACAGACCGACAGACAGACCGACGGAAATGAGTGACGTGGATTTTCGTTATGTAGGCATCATAAAACGCCCAAAAAGTATATTATCTCAAAATCGAAAATTTTCGCGATCACAATACTCCCCTCACCTATCGGTGTGGGAAGTAATAAAAATCGCCGTAACACGTCGATTTTTATTTCGAGGGGGAACTCTTCCACCGAGTACGTTATTATTGTGCCATCAACCCCCTCACCCCCAGCAACCCCTACTTCAAAATCTTAAGTGAGACCACCATACTTGTGATACATCATTATAAAGGGAATTCATTGACAAATACAACAGTGTAATCAGACTGAAGGTTGATTCACTATTGTGGAAGATAATAAAAAATACCATAATTTTCAAAATGAAGTATTAATAATAATAATAATAACGTTTACTGGGGGGTGGGTTGGCCCAGTGGTTAGGGTCGATGGCTCGTGACCGGAAGGTCCCGGGTTCGATTCTCGTTAGAGGCGGAAATTTATTTCTGGTTTTTTCAACCAAAAATAAATATCCATAAAAAAAAGCTCAGCGAGAATCCCCACCTGAGCATTCACTGTTGGCTTCTAATTAACAGTGCTGTTCCTAAGTGGCGCCGGGAAACAATAACAAAGCCTACACAGAACACGAGGCTAATGACCAAAGTAGTCGATGCCGATGACACAGAAGTAAAAAAAAAATAACGTTTATTGTCCATTTGATCATTACAATGATATGGGACTAGTCAAATTGGTTGAAGAGAAGAAGGATAAAAATATAAAATAAGTAAATACAATTGAGACACACTAAATGGTAGACAAACACTTAAAAAAAAAGAGATTATAAATAAAACCGAGATTATAACTATGACATAAATTCTAAATACTCACTAATAGAGTAAAAACAGTTTTTTAAAAGCAAGTTTCGAGTCGCCACTTTGAATTTTTTGAAAGATGATATGGATTTTAAATCACTGGGAAGCTTGTTGAATAAGCAAATTCCCATGTATTTAGGGCTCTTTTCAAATGCAGCAGACGAATAAAAAGGCATCATTAAATTATTGCCATGCATGGTTGAGTAGTTATTGGTAAAAATTAGTAGGGAAAAATTCACTCATGTTAGATTTTACATAGAGAAATATCTCATATTCCTTAGTATTCTTTTCTGCATCCTAAAGGCACGGATGGTAGAGGACGACGAGGCCCAAAAAACTATTCCATACTTCAATCGTGAATAACAATTTATTATTCTCATTATCGAAAAATTATC
This sequence comes from Callosobruchus maculatus, assembly GCA_951848785.1. Lineage (NCBI taxonomy): Eukaryota > Metazoa > Arthropoda > Insecta > Coleoptera > Chrysomelidae > Callosobruchus > Callosobruchus maculatus. The sequence goes on along the minus strand of CATOUR010000042.1, from coordinate 1,511,426 downwards.
GTGAGAAAGGTTCGAATTGGGAGCCATTTTGTTCCAATACAGATGCACAGGCGATATTGAGAAATAAATGTCTTCGACTGTTTTTTTTTTGTGGAGACATTTGAAATCTATACGATCTCTACAGTGACTTTGAGATGTTGAGAAATGTGGTCAGTAAAGTCGGAATTATTCGATATTTCGGACTTTAGGAGCATATGTCACAATACGAAGTTTACTTTGAAATTTCATATAAAATTTGTGAACAAATTTGTTATGAAATTTCTTACCAAAAATGGCCTCAAAAAATTGCAGAGAATTTGAATCAGTCAGTGTGACCGTTGACAATTCGCGTTTGATAGTGTTTGATGTCAGCATTGAGTAATTAACGGTTTGTCGTGTGACTCTTAGGTCTTGTGTTTACAATATAGACAAATTGAAAAATTATGCAATTATGGCAAATACAGAGATCCTTTTGTATGGAGCTGCTGCAGTTGCCCTAAGCATGATGAAGTCTGATAGACGTCAATTCTGACAGACGTCAGTTCGTTTATACTTCTTCTGCGCAATTTCACGCGCAGTATTGATATCGAATTTGCCAGTATTTAGAACGCTTTATGAATAATTTGATATCAAATTTCACTTGAAATATTGGCGAAACCCCTATGACATGTAAAGAAGTTCCATAACAAATTTGTTCACAAATTTTATATGAAATTTTAGCGTCAATTTAGTAGCGTGTCATACGGCACTTACCTAGGCACTGTATGACAATCCTACATTTGACGATTTGACAAACAATTAGCAGGCAAACTCCGAAATATTCTACCAGCCACAGATTGAGATAAAATAGGAACAGAGCATTTTATAATAATATATTATCTCTTGTATAAACAAATAAAACTAAAATAAAAAAATATACAAAATCGGAATACATTGAACAATATTTAAGTCACTTATAGGCATAAGATGTCGAATGGTGACGTTTAGTATAGTAATTTTACATTTTTACATTTACAGGATATTTTGTATAGTACAGCTACACTAAATGTAGATCATGTCAAAGTTTACTTGGTTTGACAAACTATAGAAATTTGGTATGACAGCTATTTATCAAATAGAGTCCAAAGGGCTAAAATTAGTGATTTAACTTCTTCAGAATGTTTTTGTTTAAAAGGCGTTTAACATGGATCCATCCTGGGACCGATTGTGTTTACTTTATATCCTTCGGACTTGGCGACTGAAATAGAACATGCACACAACTCTGTAGCCTGACCACATTTCTTTAGCAAATATCAATTTTTCGAATGATATTCATAATGTTGCAAAATGGTTTCATAACCACAGTTTGTTGGTGAATCAAAAGAAAACGGCAGTTAGTTTTCGTCAAAACAAATTGAGTTCAATAATAACGGTTTCAAACTGTACTTAAATGATGAACTTATTTATAAAAAATTGGTTCGCAATCTTTGGGTCTTTTTTGATGAGCATTTGCGAAGTTGAAAGTTATTTACAGTTTTGAAAAATATATTGTCAAAGAAACCAACATAAAACTACCTAATGCCCTCATACTTAGCAAGATCGAATACGCTGAATCAATTTATGATCCAAGTTTGACATAAGCTGGCACGTATTTAGAGGGGGGTCCAGGGTGTCCGGACCCCCCCCCCGAAACGTTTTATAATACCCTATCAAAAATGGAATCCACAAATTTTTGCACCCCCCCCCCCCCCCCCCCCCCCAGACAAGAGCAAATTTAGGATGGCAACTCTAATCTAGACTCCCCCCCCCAAAGGTCAAGCAAGTGACACCCATAATCTGGACCCCCCCAAAACCAAATCCTAGATACGTGCCTGAGCACAACCAATACAAAATGTACAAAACTGTTGTATTAGATTTATTCATTGTATATGAAGAATTGAAGGGACGTCATCTCATATCCAAGAAATTCATTGGCTTACGATGAGTCAAAGATGGATATTACATCTAGTTTGCCTTATTCACTCTGTGTATAAACCTAAGATTTGTAGGTCACATTTTGAATCTCCCTTATCATAGGATTTTCAAATGCTCATTTTCATATTTAGCGTCAAAACTTTACAACCAAATTCGATCCGCCCTCAAAATAATATCATTCCGGATTTTTAAATCCAAGCCCAAGAATCTGATACTCACTTTTGGTATTTCATGATGATTGTAGTATTAGTCTTATTTTTTGCATGTATTTTCTGTATGTCATATACATTTGTTTTTCAATTTTAATATTACTAACCTTCCTATTACTTACTTTTGTACCTTTCAAGTACTTTTCAACTCATGTATTCCGTTAGGTTAAGTATATGATGTCTATTTTCAACCATTTAGATCTGTTATACTGTAGTCAAATCAGCAAAAAGTGAATACAATTGGGAAATTGGAAACAGTAAAATAGGCTCAATTAGTATATAATACACCATACCATGATTTCTTTAAAAGCAAAACCTATCTGTATATCTAATTCAACAGTAGACAATGTCTTAGCCTGGTTTGATATACTTCAATTTCCTCATAGTTCACCTAATCCCTTATGGTAATATACATATTATGTAAGAACGATTACTAATATGTATTTTTTTTCTACAGACGCATGGTGGCCAGGATAGTTCAAGATTTGTTCAGGACAGTGCCTCAACAACTTGAACCAGATTTGCCGATAATTATGAACATGGTCTCAAAAATTGGAGAAGGTAAGTTTTACATGCTATATATAAAATAAGGGATTGGGCAACGGTATTCTAACTTGGTACATATGGAACCAAATGAAAATATTATACTATACCTAAATAAATTGTAAGAAACAAGCATGGGTGCACATACACGGAAAAGAGAGGCAAGTTGGGTTGGATCAAGTAATCCACTTTGTATACCATTAGACGGAGAAAATGTGAGATAATAGGTGCTTTCCTTTTACATCTGCACTAACTCAGATCACTTAAAAATCAGATGGCTCAGCTCAGTTGGAAACCTCAGATGCTCAGATGAGTTAAAGGAACGTGTTTGTGCAGTTAAATGTCAATCCTCGAAATTTTGTAATATGCTATGGTTCTATAATCTGTCGATCCTTTCCATAACCTATTTTTTTACGTTTTTCGTAGCTCACCATACACTATCGACTATCCATACACCACAAAACCCGCTAAAATTCAAACTTACAAAAAATTTTAACCTCACTTATTGATTTATTTGACATCTAAATGATCTGAGACAACTGATCTACCTTTCGATCTTGTGCAGATGGGCTTAAGTGGGGGTAAAATATTTCACTTTAGACTCAGATTCAGAAGACAAAAGGAACGTACATCGAAATGAGTCATGACGTCACAAGTGAGATTTATCAGATAAATCAGGTAAAAGGAAAGCGCCTAATGTGTTTCTTGGACATTATCTGATATTATATATCTTCAATTGTTTCCGATAGTCTGTATACTAATATTTCAGTTTAAATGAATCCTTGAACATTCTATAATTAAGAAAGTATTGATTAATGGGGACAATGCGTAGACTGGAAGCTTTTGAGATGTGGCTTATGCGCAGAATGCTCAAAATAACATGGACGGATCATATCTCGAATGAAACTGTTTTAAGAAGAATGAATATGGATAGAGAACTCCTGGGACGAAAGACAAGCTACCTAGGGCATAATATATAGAGGCCGGAAATACGAATTCTTGCGATTGATAATGGAAGGCAAAATTGAGGGTAGGAGAGGCCCGGGCAGAAGACAGTGTTCATGGCTGAAAAATGTTAGGGACTGGACCGGTCTGAACTCACAATCACTGTTAAGAGCTGCACAGGATAGAGAACGATTTGCCGAAATTGTAGCCAACCTTCATTGAAGACGGCACCTTAAGAAGAAGAAGAAGATTGATTCAATCTCAATGAAGTTTCTAAATTTATGCTAAAAGTGGCAGGGGGTGAATCTTTGGCAAAATTTTAGGGAGATCTTTCAGTAGTGGCAACATTAATGGTGACATAAAAACCTCTGGATTTAGGTTTTGTTAGGTCACCTCAACTATACTATCACTATGGCATTTTCTGTAATTACGTGAACGCTTACAAGAAAACAGACGGTTCCTGATCATCTTCTACTTTTTTTTGGGTGGGGGTGGTTGAGGGGTGGGGGGTTGTAAAATTGGAAAATTTGTTGCTTTCACAATAGACTGTCCACTGACCCATGAAGGAAGACCTAGCAACATAAATAACTTTTTTAGGTCCATCCGAACATTGCTTTGCCGATTACAGAAACCAAAGGACTTATTTTTTCTGGTGTAAAAGAATTTTTTCTGGTGTAAACATGCGAGAGTATTGCTTTAGATCCTTCTATATTGTGTTACGAGGAAACTGTTGAATTGATTTCAATGAAATTTTGACACAGTATTACTACCGTAGCAAGGATGGAAAACGCGTATGGTTTTCATAAATCGTGCCAGTGGCGGCGCAGAAATAATAAAAAACTAAAAATATAAAAACAGCTCAAACTTCGTTTTTAAGCGTTTTAGAGGTTCCTGATCATTTTCTGCGTTTTTTTGGGTGGGGTGAAATTGGGGTGGTTAGGGGGTGGGGGGTTGTTGAAAAACTGAAAAACTTCTTGTATTCATAATAAGCTGTCCACTAACCTGTGAAGGAAGATCTAGCGACATAAATCACCTTTTTAGGTTCATCCGAACATTGTCTAGCTATATATTACGGAAACTAAGGGACGTAGAATTTTCTTTATACACACGATTATTGCTTTAGATCGTTTTGTATTTTGTAACGTAGACACTACTAAATTGATTCTAATGAAATTTTGACACAGTATTATTACCGTGGTGAGGATGGAAAACGCGTATGTTTGTTAAAATCATGTCAGTGGCAGCGTAGCAATAATCAAAAAAACTAAAAGTATGAAAACAACTCAAACTTCGTTTTTAGATGTTTTAGGGGTTCCTGATCATTTCCTACCATTTTTTGGATGGGGGTGAATTTGGGGTGGTTGGGCGGTGGTGCGTTGTAAAACTGAAGAATTGATAATAGGCTGTCCATTGACCTGTGAAGGAAATACCTAGCGGCATAAGACAATTTTAGGGGGGGGGGGAGGCTGCCGATGATTTGGTTGCAAGGGGGATCTCAGACTAAAGCTTCATGCTATGGAAAAATAATAAATTGGTGTAACCGTAATGTGCGGGAAGTACTGAGTCAATCAACTTGACTGACTCCATTTTTTTGTATGAAGGTTAGTTTCGGACTTTTTCTTTTTCCCGATAAATGGCTGGAGTCAGCCTAACCTGGCAACAACGTAGCACGTTGAACTTAGGAGCCGTATCCGGCGTTGTGGACGTTGTGGTATCGATGAGAGTGAGACGTCAGACGTAGTATTAGCGCGTGCCCCCCAAAAAAACATTTTACCCAGATGGGACGGAAATATCTCGCCACCCTTTGCACCATACCAAAAATAGATATTACCAACTTCCGATCGTCACGATTCCTCCTATTTTTCATGCTCGCTGGGAATATTGCCGTGTCATCTCAAATCGTATCGTCTCGATATAGCAACTGCTGCATATTAGAATTCAATAGAGGTAAAAATTGCCGCTTGTTATGTCTGATAACTAGCGCAGTTCGATCGTGTAATATATAGCTAGATGAATCATAAATGCGATTATTTGAGTTCTAGATTCATATAGAAGCACGAAAACGACGCCTTTAACAGTCGACTGATTTTGAACTTACTCGTTTTGTTATTTGTGCAAGTGATGTTAATGTATCCTGCTTTTGCAGTACGCATGGACGTATTAGTATAGATTCTTCTTCTAAATCGGAAAAACATACTAGAAATCGGCGCTACTATTCATTGAAATGCGGCAAGATATACGCAAAAATATAACGTTTTTGTCCATTGTTGCAAGATTTTCTATCCTAATAATAATGGAATATAGTTTAGAATATGTAAATAGTCAAATGTAGTCAATGTAGTCAGTACAGCTTGTTGTCCAAGTAGTTCTTGCTTGGTGAAAAGACTCAGGCAAAAATCACACAAACAAAAGTTCATACTCGAGATTTGTGGTACGTTTCTGTACTTTATCGATTGAATACACTTTGAATCTAAATTTTTGTATCACAATTTCATTTTAACGGACTTTTTCTGATAAATAGAAGTCAAAGGTGTTATAATACGCTAATCAGGTTTATACAATAGTTAGTTTAACTAGGCTTAGTTGAGTCTGTGTTTTTGAGCTGATTCATACTATATGTTTTGAAAGTTTTTTGAACAAACAATAAAAATTCTTCCCTAATTGTGAATTTAATAAACCTACGTCGAGATTTTAACTGGCTAGGGTATTTTGTATATCAACCAATTTTTCAGAATTTTATGAACATTAATGTCGTAAAACAGTTTTTTTGACATTTGACTGGTAAAATGCAAAAATAGCTCCTTTCTGATGTGTAATTTCACATTGAAGTGAAATTATTATGTAAGGGTCCGGTTTAACCGTCTAATTGCGGCTTTCACTTTTGGGCTGTTTCAAATAATTATACGTAATTTCTAAAAAGTTGTCTTTTTCACTGGCCTTCTAATAAAAACCACAAAAACGCAATATCTCAAATTGGAAAGTGTTCGGGATCAAGAAATATTTTATTGCAGGAACCTCAAGTGAGATATCTGCACCCCGCCACTGCAGAAGCCGATCAATAGAACGTAGATGGCGAAACTAAAACTCATCGTCGCACACCTTTCGTGCTTGCCCTCTAGTTTCTACCCTCAATTTCTCCACATTCATCAGGGGTCGTAGCACACCAGTCGGAACCCAAGGTTCCTGGTCAAGCTCAAAAACGGTCGCTTTACGCTTTTCTCCTAATTCAGAAGTAGTACTCTGAATAATAAGTAGTACTCTGAATAATAATAAGGCTGCTAAAGCACTTTGTTGTCTACAAAATCGGATCTCACCATCCCAGTAAACACTCATACTTTAGTTAAACGTTATTTAATCCCTGACACCTTTTCATTTTTACGTACAATCAACTTAAAAATGTCGCTGTTTCTAACGTTACAAGTAACGTATAAATATACGTTTTATCCCGGTTTTAAAAAAGCGATCATTATACGTTTAGAAAAGTGCAATTTCTAACCCTTTTCGAAAACGTTCAAAAATCGTGTATTTGCAACGTTAATAAGATATTATTTTTGCCCCAATTAAAACATTATTCTGCGGTAGTATTTGAATTGCTATTAATAGTGCTTATAATTTTAAAGGGTATCATAAATAAAACGCAACGGTTGTTTTTTTAACGTATTTATTGAACTCTCATTAATAAGTGGAGACATCAAGCTAGAAGGCATATACATATAATATATAACTCAAAATAAAGTATATACACAACTTTAAGGGCGCTTATAAAAAACGCAATGTAAAATTTTTGTTTCGCTAAAGTTGCTCGTTTTGTTACTTTTCTTTATATTTGACGTTTCGAGAGAATCTTAAAATGTGGCATAATTGACAATTACCTAAAAGTAGAGCTTTTTCATTAAATCTAGAACAACCCTAACTATTTATTTTTGATGACCGCCACTATAATATGTCCGGCGTTGATAAAAATTAGGAAATCACAGTTTTAATTTTGCGTTAATCCAAATCATTATAAATTCATGAAAATAAACCAATACAGATGTATTCCTACAACAGTATGAAACAAAATGTAAAAAAGCCAAATAATAATCAGGAAGCATGATAATTACAACGCTACTATTATGAAACGGTTGTAGGTACTCCAGATGAGTTGAGAAGAAAAACCAGAAGAACCGCACGCCACCAAGCGACGAGTTGTAAAGTGTATCCCGAAGTCACTTGGAACAGCAAAAAATGCTTGGGCGGCATTTCCTTTGTGAAACGCGGCAGATATACAGGGTCCCTGGGGCGTTTCACAAAGGAGAAACCGCCCAAGCATTTTTTGCTGTTCCAAGTGACTTCGGATATACTTTAACAACATTATTGGCATCTCTGAGGTCCACAGCAAAATATTAGCATTAGGGACATTCGCATTTTCATCTCAGCAAATTAGTTTGTCATGTAGATGTACCTACCAAATGCAAGACCTGTACTAAACAGCTGAAAACTCAGGAAGCGGAGAACACTTGTTGACTCTACAACAACACGGGTGAAAATGGCCGCTGTCAGTACTGATGTCACGACATACACGCACAGCCTGGCTCTTTCGGACCAATCAAATTGCTCCGTTTAGAAACTACGTTATTATAACGTTGTACCTGAACGAGCAATGCACGTTATATTCATCTGCTATCATAACGGTTTGTATAGCTTATAGAGGATTAGCAAGATTATGTATTTTGTTTGTTGTTAGACGCTTGACCAGATTTTGCTCCTAATTTAAAAATGAGAAACTTTTGAAAAACCAGTTGCTCATATTGTTAATAAAATGATTTAGCCAAACGTTACTACAACATTGAAACTCTATGGATTTCAGAATGATTATGAATCAGAACGTTATATTAACGTCTGAATACATCATTTTTGTCACACTTTATTTGTGGAGTACACAACGTTATTCTAACGTGAAAGTAAGCCACCGTAGAATTATGTATTTAATTAAACGTTATTATGACGCTTTAATCAAACGGTATAATTTTATACCAAAATCAAACCGTTTACATTCTAACGTAAACGTTTGATCAACCGTTCACACGTTTAAATTACGTTTAAGTAACGTAGGTATATGTGTTTACTGGGATCGAGGCTTTTGAATAAGAGCAAATCTTCCACGTACCTGCTCTTGCAACCAACGGAGGTTGAAGAGTTCAATTCACATCTCAAGTCACTATCAATACTATCATGAAAGTACTCTCATGAGAGTCAGCGCAACGGTCGTATCATGAAAAACAAATGTCTACACGTTGAGACTATTGAAAGGGCATTGTGATAGTAGTAAACTCAGAACAAAGCTATAGTCAGATATAGCAATATGGCTGACATGGTTGCAGCAGTGGCTGCTGTCATTGGTGAAATCGTTAAAATCAAACGTAGAAAAGTTCAAAAACATAGGAATATATGAATGAGACAGTGGATCCAAAGACGAAATGCATTAGGAGCTTCCGAAACACTGATAGATAAGAGAACTCGCAGTAGAACATCCAAGAAGTTTTTTCAATTTTTTTACGCATGAATGAGGAAATGTATAACATCAGATTAGTGATCGCGAAAATTTTCGATATCGAGGTAATACACTTTTTGGGCGTTTTATGATGCCTACATATCGAAAATCCACGTCACTCTTTTCCGTCAGCCTGTCTGTCTGTCTGTCTGTCTGTCTGTGCGCGTTTTTCTAGCCTCATTATCTCAGTAACCGCTGCATGGATTTTGACGAAATTTGGGTACCGGTATGCTATACGGCCCTAGTAGGTAATGCTGCTATAATTTTGCAAATCGGTCCATTGGCGGCGGAGTAATTAGAAAAAAACAAAAAATTTCAAATATTCCTCAATCTTCGTTTTTAGGCATTTTAGGGGCTCTTGAGTATTTTCTACTTTTTTTTTGGTGAGGGTAAAATTGGCGTGGTGGTGGGGTGGGCGGTTGTAAAACTGAAAAATTTGTTGTACTCATAATAGAATGTCCACCGCCCTGTGAAAGAAAGAGCTAGCGCCATAATACGCTTTTTTAGGTCCATTCGAACATTGCCTTGTCTATTACAGAAACCAAGGGACTTAGAATTTTCTGATACATTATGTGTATTGCTTCTGATCGTTTTGTATCGTGTAACATGGAAACTATTCGATTGATTTTAATGAAATTTTTACACAGGATTTCTACCATGCCGATGATGGAAAACGTATGATTTTTAAAAATGGTGTTAGTGGCGCCGCAGCAATAATAAAAAAGCTAAAAAATATAAAAACAGCTCAAACTTCGTTTCTAGGCGTTTTAGGGGTTCCATCACTTTCTACTTTTTTTGGGTGGGCGTGAAATTGGGGTGTTTGGGGAGTGGGGGGTTGTAAAACTCAAAAATTTGTTGTATTTGTATAGGCTGTCCATTGACCTGTGAGAGTCCTATAGTTCCTAGTGACATAATACCTTTTTTTAGGTCCATTCGAACACTGCCTTGCCTACTACTGAAACCAAGGGACTTAGCATTTTTTGTTAAAGGTATACATACGAATATTGCTTCAGATCGTTCTGTATTGGGTAACGTGGAAATTATGAAATTAATTTTAATGCAACTTTTCCAAAGTATTAGGTATTACCGTGCCAAGGATTGAAAACGCGTATGGTTTTTAGAAATCGTGTCAGTGGCGGCACATCAACAATAAAAAAAATAAAATAATATTTTCTGTTTCTTTTTTTGGGGTGGAGGTGAAATTGGATGGTGAGGGTTTGCAAAACTGAAGTTTTTGTATGCATAATAGGCTCCCCATTAACCTGCAATAGAAAAACCTAGCGACAATACACTTATTTACTTTTTTAGGTCCTTCGGCTTTGCCTATTACAGAAATCAAGGGACTTCGATTGGTTTCTGATGTATGTTACGTACTAGTATTGCTTTACATCTTTCTGAATTGTGTAACATTTTAATTAAATTTCGACACAATATCATTCCCATCGCGAGGATGGAATATGCGTATGATTTTTGAAATCGTGTCAGTGGCGGCACAGCAATAATAAAAAGATCTATTATAATACTATAAAAATAGCTCAAACTTACTGTATTGTGTAACCTGAAATTGATTTTAATTAAATTTCGACACAATATCATTCCCATCGCGAGGATAGAAAATGCGTATGATTTTAGAAATCGGGTCAGTGGCGGCGCAGCAAAAAGATCTAATAGTATAAAAATAACTCAAACTTCGTTTTTAGGCAATTTGGAGGTTCCTGATCATTTCGTTTCATTCAGTTGAAGGTCTTAGAATAAAAATTGTGTCGTTCTAGTTCCTACGGAGAGAGATACAAGAAACAATTTACTAGAGTTTCTCGCGATGATTTGGTTGCACGGGAATCTCAGACTATAGCTTCATGCAATGGCAATTTCAGACTATAAATCAGAGCGTTCATTGATAATGAAATAAATTTGAGGTCAGTGTTGTTTACTGCAAACATATTATTTCTCAATCAGAAAATTATTTCATAATTTCTTGAATGAGTCACAAGTTCTCCTGTAGACTTATGTATCAGTAAGTAATTATCAATGGTTGGTTGGCAGAGACCCTCTATATTTGAAACATTTATTGAATTTTTTTATGGTTGTAGCCTTATTATGTGGGAGAGCTCACTCAAACATGTTGCTTAATAGAATCTGTAAAACAGGGACAGGTCAGCCACGCTTCTTCGATGTTCCAGGCTGTGGGGGTCCTTTGTAGGCGTAGCGATTAGTCTAATTATTGCTTTCCTCTGGATAGTGTCCAGAAGCTTTAGAGAGTGCTTCGGAGCGCTTCCCCACACATGGGAGTAGTACTCCAGCGATGGTCGGATCTGTGCCTTGTAGAGCAGCAGTAGTTGCTCTGGTGTATACAGCTTCCTACAGCGAAACAAAACTCCAAGCTTCTGGGATGCCGTTTCAGCAATACTGACGGCGTGGTCGTGTCAGGACGTGTTGTTGTTGGTGTTGATCCCCAAAAAGCTTGACGGAAGGTGACTCAGCTGTGGGGTGACCCTCCGTTTCCACAGTTGGTAAGCCAACGTGAGACTTCTTTGTAAGTGTTGTTGCCTGAGTTTTCTGTACGTTGAACCTTACTTTATTTCATCCCCACCCTACGCGACAATTGTTTTGATATCTACGTTGATCTGTGAGGCATGCTGCTGTCAGCGACGTACCGTCTCCTGGGATGATAGTGGTTGCCTTGTTCCATGCACGAGATGAATGTACGGTCGTCTATGAAGCTGGCGTTTGTTGAAAATACGTCTGATGAACAGCTTTCACCCACAATAAACAGAGATCGGTCGTTCAAAAAGCTATTCAGCGACTGGCGCAGGCCAGGTGATAGTCCATAAGCAGCAAGCTTGACCAGAAGTCCCTCATACCACACTCTGTCGAAGGCTTTCGATATGTCAAGTGCAACAACACGGGCTTCGCCATGATTTTCAATACGCAATTATTGCTCTGTTCCACAAGTGAGTGACGTAGGCCAGAAGGTCACCCGTAGACCTGTGCTTACCGAAGCCATACTGGCGATCATTTATGATGTTATTGTTGTCCAGATATTTCAGGAGCTTCTCTGTTAATGACAGTCTCCATAACCTTAGACATGATGCTGAGAAGAGCCACAGGTCTATAGTTGGTGGGATCGGTTTTTTGTCTTTCTTAAGGATGGGTTGTATTCAGCCAATCTTCCGTGATAGTTAGACAGTTTGAAGAGCTTGCAAAGAACAGGAGCAAGCTCAGCGACATAGCATTTAAGGACAATTGCTGGAATTTGGTTAGGACCAGTAGCTTTCTTCGTGTTTAGTTTTTGGAGGATGCTTTTTAAATCACGATGTTTGAATTTGACCTCTGCCATTCTCGAGTTCACGTTTATGGTGGTGGTCGGAGTAATTCCTTCGAAGTCTACAGTATAATTGGCTGCGGAAAGCTTTCCTAAGATGTCTGCTTTTCCTTTAGTAGTAGAAGCGATGGACTTGTCCTCTCTGGTCAAGGGTGGTATTGACGAATAAGAAAAGTTCTGACTAACAGCTTTAGCTACGGACCAGAAGGTTCTGGACTAACTAGGACGTGAGGGGAGCTTGTTTAGCTGTTTAGTTAGAAGGTTATAGACGCGTTATAAAGTGTTATTTTAATAGGATAAATTACTATGGTGGGAAAAGGTGCGGTCAATACAAGGGTTGTTAAAAGTTTTCTGCAAAATTAAAGGTACAGATAGTTCAAAATATATCAACAAATGTTCAGCGAAGCCTAAAATCTTGAGATGTTTTAAGCTATAGAGCTGTTTAGTCGTTGAGGACCGAATGTTTTTCAACTCTAATTCTTTGATTCTTGTCATCCTGAGTTCTGAGTCCTAGTTAACATTTATAAGACGTTCTCGGCTTATACGTGCTTATGGATGTTATTTTAATTAATTCTATCCGACTATACTCCAATCATTGGAACTATTTGATTGCACCCATGGCTATAGCCACATTTTTTCTTGAATGATGGTATGTAAAGTAAGTATTAAAAATGCCCACGACGAACGTCTACCTGACTAATCGGAAATTCCTGGAAGGTTCGGTCAACATGCCGCGCCATGAACCGTTTTTGACTTAGGATTCTTTGCTGCCAAATTCTTTTAAGCTCTTCTAAGGCCCAAGCTACTTGGAAATCCTGAACAAACATATTTCATTTTCCATTGATAGAGAACTTGAGGCATATGTATATTTATATATTAAATTTCTTAATTTATGTATATTTCAAAATTTTTTAACTTTTACCATTCATTAGGAGTTAATGCAATGATTAGATTGGACGAAGTCAAGATACTATCGTCTAGACTACAAAGCAACAGAGCGTTTATGTTTAATGTTTATATGTTAATATGTTTATGATATTTGAAAATTAAATGCCAATTCCTGAAATTTCTACATTAATGTAACTAATTATTTACGATGAATGTTATTAGAATTTCGGGGATTTTAAGATTATTAAATTTTATGGGTACAAATAGGATGAGCTAAACTGCGCCCGCAGAGATAATTTTTTCGTAGGTTAAAGAGTAGGAAGTGCAAAGTTCTTTAATTTCCGGGCGTGTCTAAGCAGAGACTGGGTGACAATATTTTTAATAAAAACGATCACTAAAATTTCGACTGCATCTGCTAGACAAATAATAAAATTTTGAACAGACATTAGCTAATTACGTGGATATATCAGTATATAACAAGTCTGGTGCTGTAATTTGTTTGAAAGGTATAATTTCATAGCACACAAAATAAAACATGAAAGCCTTATCATTGATGTACTTTCGCTTAAGTAGGTTTTGGTTTAACGTTTGACGTTTGTTAGAAATTAATGATTGAATCCGAACCCATTTAAAAATGAAATTGGAGCAAGGATATATATTATATAGCATACTATTTAAAATGTTCGTAATAATGCATAATAATTGTTATGCTGTCAAATAACGCCCTGTAGCTACTAAGTCAAGATAAACTTGGATAATTTTTACAGGTTATAAGGTAAGAATAGCTCTTTCAAAAAAGACTAGTTTGCTCAATTCTTATACCAAAGTTATGGCCAATTGAATAAAAACTTTTTTGAGATTCCCCACCACTACATCTTACAAGACAGAGCAAAAAACTATTAACAAAAAAAAATCAGAAATTGTCCTGTCTACACGATGGTAGAATTTATAATATGCCTTTACTTGCATATTTTTTGAGAAAAAGCCGTTTTTCTGGTTGATCGTAACAGTTGCGCCCTCTAGTAGCGGCCACTTGCTGAATTTTAAAATAATTTCCAGCGATTTCTCTTAGCCGATTTACCTAATAATAATATTTTTTGCTCGAAGTTACATGATTAACGGTTACCGAGATATTGCCGGCGTCCATTCTTATTAGGTCACCCTGTACAGACTTATCCGCGCAGTTCATGGATAACTCGCAGTTCTCAAAAATGCACCGTTTGTCTATCCACACACAAAGTTTTGTCTGGAACGTTTGGAACTGCACAGACAAAACGTTGTGGAAAACGTAGCGTCTGGACCAAGCTTTAGGTTAAGCCAAACAGCAAGTCAATGTTTAGAAATGATTAAAGGCCTGGTCAAACAAAACGCGTTCTAGAACGCGGCTTAGGGCGGTATAACGCGGCGTCAGAACGCCGTGTACTCTGGACGTCAGACAACGTTACACCAATTTTGTTCAAAATATCAAGTGATTTGGATGTAGATACGTTTTTATCTGAACTGTTCTCGTGTCATCTAAACAGATTCGATCAACTTTTCCTAACGAGAGCGCCGGGCGTTATTTGAAAATTCTGTATCAGAAAACACCGCGGCGTTTTAACGCCGCGTTAGAGCGTCGCACATTACGACCGCTTGGGCTCTGTTTGACAGGTTGATATTGGGATAATACGATATACAGCGGAACGCTGTACCGCGGCGTCAGTTTTGTTATTCTGGGATAATAGCGTTTATCGCTATGTGGGGTGTTTTGAGTGGCAACAGTTAGTAGTTTAATCACGGGTGTCAATCAGTTAAAGATTATCCTCGTGCCGGTCGACCACAAACTGCGCGAAGTGCCACAAAAATTGCAGAAGTTAACGACGGCCTACAAAATGATTGCCGGAGTAGCATAAAGTTAATTTCTGACTACTTAAATACGTGTGACGCTTCCATTCAAAAAATTATTCATGAAGATGAACCTCAACTAATCCAGATTGGAGATACGGCAAGGTTGTGTTCGCAAGATTGTTTTGACAGTGACAGTGTCAAAATTGACAGTTTGCGGTGCATAGCAAACAAGTAATCTAATCCAGGTTTACGTAACTAATCGCGCAATTCACTTACGGTGCATACGGGTGTTAGAGTATCGGAGAGTAGCGGCAAGATGAATACCAAAAGTGCAACACATTTCGGTCATCACCGATGCATTTTTGCATTGATTAACGTAAATATATTCGGTACTTAACAAATCATTAAAAAAAAAACTTTGACACACCAACAATTGCTGCTATAAATATTAGCATGTCCACAATATATATTAATATTTATAGACTGCCTTAATTTCTATTAATTTGTGAATAATATTGAAAGAGTTGTGTTTATTTTCTAGCACACAAACAGTAATGCATGTTCTTCAAATATAGTGGAATGACAAGACGGTGGTGACATCTGATGTTTCAGGACTTTTATCGTACAATTCCAGGCGCGTGATTACGGGGGCCGGGGCCCTCAGACGTCGCTACCCCCAACCCCCCCTCCCACCAGGAAAAAAATAACTCAACATTTTGGTTAATCAAAGAAACAGGCCTCCACTCCCAGATTAGTTGAATGTAACGCGCCAAGTTTTTGCAATTTCCTTTGACGTAGATCCATCTTAACAATCCGCCATACATATCCATAGGACCTTCGTTGTAGTGGGGAGAAGCAGAATTTGCACTTTTGTGTGTTTTGTTGTGTAATGCCGGCTACAGACGATCACTTTTAACTGACAGTTTTCACTTAACACTAAAAACTGTCAGTAAAAACTGACCTTCGTACTGTCTACATACGTTCAGTTTTAACTGACGATGTATCAGTTTTCAAGTTGTCGTCAGATGATTCAGATGCCCTAGCTATATGTGGTCTTTGTTAATTCTAAATAACGTAAAGAATGTTGCAAACAATGGTTAAGAAAAGGGGCTGCTTATTCACATGTTAACTTATTAACAGAATTTAATATATTTCCGAAGGATTGGCTCAACTATCTCAGAATGAGTGAAGAAAATTACCTACATCTGCTATCTCTCGTAGCCACCATTATTGATAATAACAAAATACGAGTAGAAGACCGCAGTTGACAGATCGTTGACTCAGAACTGATACATAGCACATACACACGTACAGTTTTAACTGAACAGTTCCGTCACTTCAGTTAAAATTATCGTTTCCACAATATTACATCAGTTTTAACTGATACTAAGAAAACTGTCAGTTTTTATGGAACACACGGTTAGTTTTCACTGACAGTTTATAGTGTTCAGTGAAAACTGTCAGTTTGTCAGTTAAAAGTGATCGTGTGATCGTCTGTAGCCGGCATTTGGAAGATGAATTTGCGGTTCTTACAAGTCAGGATTCGTGTTGCTTCAAAAAACATTACTTCAAATTGCCCCTCTCTCACCAAAATCTTCGATATGCATTAGTGAACCCTTTCTATAATTTTTTTTTAAATACTTTCTTCGCTAGGTCCAATTTTATGAAGTTCTCATGGTCCAAAATGGTTTTGTTTCTTCTACCCAGTCTTGAATACCTACCGCTATGTTTTAAAGATGATCACCTTATAGTGCTTACAAAGGGCTTTTGAAAACCTTCGAAACTTCCTATTTCAGGTTCGGGTGTAAATTAAGAGGCAAAAAAAATTTCTCAGGACCAAAATAAGGTTCTGTTGGAAAATATCTGCCGTCATATCTCCCACCCCCCACCCCCTCTAAATACGTTAATGGTGGTTGGTCCATCCGTCCGGTGAATCAGATTCCATGTGTGGTTGAAGGAAGGAATAAGAGGATATTTGATTTGTTTCTGGTGTGGATGAGGAATTGAGGAAGGCATTCGTGATGCCGTTAGACGTTCGTAGGACGCTGGTCGCAGCTCGAATCGTCCAGACATCGGGATTGGGCGGTGCTGCGCAAAGTTGAATGAAACGGTGCGGCAAGCGCGTACTACGGAGCGTTCAACGATCTCTGCTGTTACCGCCGATACGCCTGCCTGACGTTGCCACATTGTCAAGCAGATTTTCCCTAAAATAAATATATACAATACAGCGTGCTCTTTTTTTTTCACTTCACACCTATTATAGGTATAATACATTTTGAGGTATCTACTGTATGTCACCACCAACCACATTTTCATTGTACTTTGGCGTCAGGTAATCTTTTCATAACTCGGAAACTCGGAAAGCGCTTACTCGATATTAAGGCAATGTGACAAGAGAAAGACATCTTTGCCTATGTGTATTATTGTGTATATGTTACGGTTAAAGTATTTACTTTGATAGTTTATATACTAGCTGGATAGTATACAAACTATCTAAATGTCTCGTTATTTTGATGGAAAATCATTTATCTCTACTAAAATAGCTATGAATATTGGTTGGTTTGTATACTATCCAGCTAGTTTATAAACTATACAAGATATGCCGCTAAAGTATTATACCACAAAGATATCACACATATTAACCAGTGTTTCTGGTCAGTTTACAAACTATCCACATCATTTGGATAAAGTATGCACCTAATATCTCTAGTACTACATAATATCCAACTCGTTGGTTAGTATGTAAACTAACCAATCCTCTGTGGTTACTTTAGTTTAGAAAAACAATTTTTATCAAAAGTAAAGTTTATTCATAGATATAACATACAATTGCTATTATTACCTAAAAATAATAAGACAAACGGAAATACTATTTGTGTAACAAAATATTCATATAAAATAAATCTCTAGACCCTGGGCAGCTTTAATGGCATCATAGGTTTCACTCAAACATAAAATAATCTTTCCAGATCTTTTATATAAGACTACATAAGATGATTCGGTTCTCTGTAAATCATAAGTATTTCTTACATGATAATCAATCTTGTTATTAGTGTTAGGTCCTTGTTCGCGTATTCTCTTTATATGTTGCAGAAGTACATTACTGTCGTTCATTAATTTTGAATTTTGAGACTTTTTCTCGTAACATTCCAACAGTAACTTTTCAAATTGCTGTTGCTGATCCATTTTTGGTAACTAGATACCTGTTCTTAAAAAAGTTTCACAAGGCATGACAGTAAACAATACCAACACGTCACACTTACACGTGCCATAAACACAACCTCACTTTTCTTTTAAATTGACCAAAGAAAATTAGTTAGTTTACATACTAACCAAAGAGGATTGGTTAGTTTACATACTCACCAACGTGTTGGTTATTACGTATTACTAGAGATATTAGGTGCATACCTTATCCAAATCATGTGGATAATCTGTAAACTGACCAGAAACACTGGTTAATATGTGTGTTATCTTTGTGGTATATACTTTAGCGGCATATCTTGTATAGTTTATAAACTAGCTGGCTAGTATACAAACCAACCAATATTCATAGCTATTTTAGTTTAAATATGAGCTTCCATCAAAATAACGAGAAATTTGGGTAGTTTGTATACTAACCAGCTAGTATATAAACTATCAAAAGTAAATACTTTAACCGTAACATATATACATTGATCCAGTGTCATATAGCTACTGGAATTTCTGAAACTTATGCTGTAGTTGTGTCTCATCTAGTTCGTCTAGCTTTACTGGCACATAAAAACACATTCATTGAAATACAAACGTTTTACTAAGGTTTCCACTCTTTTTCTGAAGAAAAACTTCAGGAAACGGTTTTGATTACTAACAATAATCTTATTTCCAAAAGGTGTATATTCAATAACGGAAATAAAAATAACTGCTTAACCTATCCATTTGTCGAAAATATTACATAAAACACTGCTTAAATAATGTATTATATGAGTTACTGTGACTGGATCTAGCTCTACGTAGATTATTAATATTAAGCTCAATATCCCACTGAATGTCACTCGAATACCGAATAGGAGTATACAAAGAACTTACCAGGAGACTGCTTCATTACAGTAGTGTGACTTGTGAGGTAGTAGAAAGTAGACTAAATGTCCTGGCCTTGGTATACTGAAGTGAATTGCCTTTATTATGCAAGCGATCAAAACAAAAAATGTAGAGAAAAGGTGTATTTTCTGAAACTCAAGAGGTCAATATTAGATTGAGACAAAAAGTCAGTAGGACTCTGCCCTCTTTCAGGTTATGTTCCACTAAATTATTCTGAAAATATAAGGTTGCACAGTGGTTACACAGCTTCAATAATATCCATGAAGTTAATGTAAATAGGTGACCAAGTGAACGTTGAAAGTCAACTTTTGACAATTTTTTTGGTATACGTGACAACTTTATATGTACCTATATTAAGTTACATTGCGATTTAACTATTTTTTTGCACACCAACCAAAATTTGTTGCAGTTAATTACAGTTTTCCTAATACTATTAAATAACCTCATTGGAGTTCGTGTGACATGTCATTAATTAATATCAGAAAAAAAAACTGGTTCAGACTAGATGCCTCAGGCCTTGCCTTTTCTTCCAAATTGATTCGATTCACAAAATTTCAATGAGACTTTTGCTCTATGTTATCAAGATATAAATAAGCGCACGGAATCCAGATGGTTTATATTTGTATTAGAGCTGACCATAAAAATCGTTTCTTATGTTTCGTTACCTTTTTAAATAGCTTCTCTATATTCTATGCGATAATTTGATTTCCGAATAAGAAACTCTTTTTTAACATGTCGCGAAATTTGGCATTTTTGGATAAATGTTGGCAAAGTTTCTTAAACTTCCAATGTTTATGTTGAAATTACCACAAATAGATCTCTTGTGATATTTGTTATGTTACGTTAGTTTTTTTCATATAGAATAACTATTATTTGCTTGCTTCCTGATTTTTTGAAATGCATAAAAGTTACGAATATTCCAAATCTAAATACCGTAATGAAAACATAATTGTGGATAACGAACTACCCAACAAAAATTATTTCTTGAAGTTTTCCTTAAAACCGAAGAATGTGCATAAAGCTCAATAAGACGTAGGCTACTTTTTTCATAGGAAAGAAGCTATTGTGTATACGGATTCCAGTGTTCTAAATATTATAATACATATTGTTTGCTTGATGCTCCTAAAAGTACTGATCAGTTCAATATTCTCATTATTATAATACTATCTTGTAATCAAAAATCTGGCAATGAACGAATTAATAATTTTGGCATATTTTTTTGATAATCCGCTGTAACACAAACGAAAAACATTAATGAACTGAACATTTTTATTAGATATTTTCGCCATACGTTTAATTATTCGCAAATTTTAATTATAAAAATTATAAATTACTGTATTATGATTAAAATATATACAGAGCGTTCTTTGGGGTACATTTTTAGTTGACTGCAACTTTTTTTCTACATAAATTCCAGTTACGTGGAACTATATGTGTGGTTACTGATTATCTGAAAAAAAACCAAGAAAATACTGTTCAATTTTAATCAGCTAACATTATATTATTATATTGTTTTATGAAAAACTACGAGTTATAAATACGGTGTTTGACGACCCAAGGCCAACGATTTATCTTTACAATGCTAAATATTTGCGGCAAAATTTAAATGTCTGGCAACGTCGCCTGTGTAGTTGCCGCCGATACGCCGAACTGCGATCGGAACGCTACGCAGCGGCAATGCCACCAACTAGGCGTTGGCATTGGTTCGGCATGGTTGTGGGAACGCTTCGCGTTCGTTCGCCTCATTTTTTAGGAAAATTGTGGAAAAATCTGATGGGTTTCATCTATAAACAGTGAGAAACTAGTGATTAGATCATGGGGTAAGTGATGAACAGATTTTCGACGCAAATCGCGCGGTATTTAGCGCCTATCATGCGAAGCGTTTCCGGTTAACCTGCAAGAATATTTTGAGCTCGGAATCAAAATGGTGGGCAAACCGCGTGCTTGTACATTTGCCGCTTTTTTTTCTTGTTGCTTTCCCGGGAGGTTATTGATATGCAGTTAACCTCTACTAAGTTCATTAAACGCTTAAAGTGATGTTTATTAATTACTCTTGGTCAGGTAAACACCGTTTGATGCGTAGTAATTGCAATATTTTTATATCTTTATAGAATCGATTCTAAGGGCTGATTTGTTGGAACAAATTCCTCACATTGCCGCGGCCGCAGTCGAGTCGAACGTCTTAAAACATGTCGTCAGTGAATACCTCATTCCTCTGGTGGTTCGAAGTTTGGGCCTTGCAGACAATGCGGTGGATAGAGCCGCCCAAGCCGCCCTTTTTCAGATGTTAGAAGCGGGCTACGTCTCTAAATTCGACGCTGAGATCAAGATCTGTCCTTCTATTCTGGCACTAGAAAACTCGGCAGATACAAATACCAAGGCTATTTCAGTAAGTATCATTGACATCCTGGTAAATACTTAATTGGTTTTAATTGCATCTATAAATAGAGACAGCTTTGTGAAAGACATGGGTAGTGAGATGTTCACACTTTTTTTTATCTCACTACCTTGTCTTTCATGAAGAGGTCACTAACATCCACAGTTTTTTCAATGGACAACTGTAGTGGAGTTTTGTCTGTTTGCCAATGCTCACCAGAGTTGGCAGTTTTAGATTATAAGTTCTATCACAGCCAGCTTTGATGAGCATTGTTGAATAGCATATCAACAATGCTGCATCTGGAGCTGATCACCATGTGCACCTGCCCTATTCATCAACTTGGTTGTGACTTCTTTATATTTGATAAGATATCACAGCCACTTTGATGAGCTAGGTTGGGTGTCTCGCATCGTGGGATTATAAAGGTAAGAGCGGTACAACCATAAACTTACGATGATGTAACGCGTCAACTTGGTTGTGGAACCGATAACTAGTGGTATCACAGCCATTTTGACGAGTTGTGTTGTTGAAAGATACACCAAGGAAAGAAGAAGGATAGGATAGGAGGCAATTATAGTATAATATATTAGTATGAGTAGTATTCACCCATCAGCACAAGTATGTATAAAAATATTGTTTATTGTTTCTTTTGAATGAGCTTTTTTATATACTCTATTTAGGGCTATTTAGGTATTATAGATATTCTTTTGACATTGTGTAATATTTCTTTATTTAGTGCCAACTGAGAGCATAACTAGTTCATAACGTTGATAAATATATAATAAACAAGCATTGTTTTTTTTTGCAAGTCTGGATTTGATGAGGTTAGTTGAAAATCATTGATCCATTTTTGGCGCAATACAAATCAAAGATAAAAAATTAACAGGCACATAAAGGTTGGAAGAATATTTTTGAAGTTATTTTAGCAGAAACTGAAGTTAAAGAGGTAGTTATCGATTCGGCATGCATCTTGAGTCAAATTAAACAACTCTTAGACTGAGGAAACATTCTGACAAAAGGCCTGTCTTTGTTATTATATTCTGGCAAAATCTATACCACTGAAAATTGGCAGCTTCAATACTGCCTAACATAACCTAAATAAAACATTTGCAGTAAAAAGGGGTGTCAATAGAGCTGGCTTGATGTCATGACTTAAATTGATTCAATCATAGACTAAAGAAACTTTTTATTTTGATTGTCAATAGACTAAGAAAATATTTCAACCCAGAGGTGCCAATAACTTTACTCTTTGTCTTTTGTGAATTAATGATTTTCTACTCAGCTCATGTATTATAAGAATATATATGCCATGTTTTTCTCTCAATATGTGCTGCTATATGTGAAGCATAACAAAGTTTGTTAGGTAATACAAACTGCCATTGAAAATTCAAAACTATCAGAAATGATTTAGTTTTATAAACAAATAGATAATGGTTTTGGATAAAATTTATATTTATAATACAGTGTCCCAGGATGAATCCTGAAAACTTAAGGGATGATTTCTGGCACCGACTTATTGTATAATATGATTAAATTATATATCTATTTTCAAAGGAAAACAGTTGAAATACCCTTAATTAGATTGCGACATGGTTAATGTATGGGCTCCTTTATCATATTCATACCATACAGGCAATACAACTTATGATTTCCTGTTGATATTAGCTTCACATTCCAAAACCTAAGGGAGATTTCTTTTTTCAGGATTCATCCTGGGACAGTGTTTGTGTATATTGAAAATTCTTAGGGTTTGCATGATTTTATTTTAAATACATAGTGTTAAGAACCAGTGAAATGAATATGTTATATAAGATAGTTTTGTTATGTATATTACATGATTGTTATGTCTTTTGGTAAATCAATGAACATTTTTAATTTACTCTTTGGTAGAGTTGTCTTGAAAGAAAGAACTGTTTGCCTTGTATTAACCATTAGCTGACAAGTATGTGAATATGAATTTTATGTCCCAGAGGGTACTAACATGATATTTTTCTTGAATAATTCTTAGTAGGTGTAGATCTTTAATCTGAAACCCACATATTCAGCAGATATGTACAGGTTAAATATCAATATATTGTATATATTGTGGTATATGCAGTGTCTCTCATCAAAGGGTTGTGAAACGGATGCTAGACTCGTATCACAGCCAGCTTTGATGAGCGATGCAACATTATTTATTCATCATTTGCAGTCATCGTCTTGAGACATCTAGGAGAAGCATGGAAATGCCATAAGCTGGCCCTCATCAGCCGGATGTGAAATGTGTTATTAATCATATCACAGCCAGCTTTGATGAGCGTCAGATTACTGGCACAGGCTACAAAGTGTCTGCTAGATCAACATCAGGTGAGCCAGTCTGGGTAATAAGAAAAAATGGGGTGATGTATGTATTTCTTGTAAGCAGTGATTTGAGCAGCAAAAGAAGCAAACTTGATGTGATAGTTCGTTTCAAGTGACACATTGAGAATAAAATATTGATATAGTATATTATGGTAATTAAATTGTTAACATTTTCATATAATTTGTTTGATAATTATAAAAATGATATAGAAATTATAAGATGATATTATTAAAATGATTCAAGTATATACATCAGAAAAACATTGTAATTAGTATGAACTTTATGACTGAAAGTTACTTTGTGGACATTGGTATGTGCCAGTTTTGTTAAAAAAAAATATTACTAGATTTGTAACACATTTTTGCTATATGATATTGCTGAAAAGTAAAATTTGTTACTCTCTGTTATGACATGTATGTCAAATTTTGTGGATATAGAAATTAAAAAAAGATGTGTGGTGGATAATAAAAATCAAAGGTGGCACCTTTTGAAATATATTTGGTTTTGATAAAACATCTAGAAATCATTGTTTGATCAAACAAAACATAATAAGGGAGGGGTCAGAAAAAACCTATTGTTTGTTTGTGCATAAAAATATTTTCCCTGAAAAATTACTTTTAAACACTTTGTGTTATAGTGGAACACCAAAAGGTTATAGGATATATAAAACAACTATAATACATTCTTAAATTGCCTCATTTGGCTGCTCACAGGAATTATAATGCAATGGTCCAGTATAACCCCTCTAATTTACCCTCCGCTAGTCTGACGCTCCAGTTAGTCTGACCTTGCTTCAGTGGCGTTTTGTGGATCAAGGAATGGAGAGACACTGCAGCTAACTCTAGAATTTCGTGTGTTAAACAAGAATCTATGACAGATTTTTTTACTAAACTAAATTTATTTATTGCTTTTAAACAATGTTTACAAACTTAGTACATCACTTATTTTACAATGCAAAACATGTTCAACCAATGAATAAAGGCTATTTGGAATATCCGACCTTTTTTGACCATACCCCTAGTCCTGAAGGCGACAGATTAGAGGGGTTCTACTGTAGAAGAAAATATTCATAGAAAATTGTATACTAGTATAGTATAACTGTGAAAATTTTATTGCTCATTTTTCTTTATGTTTCTGACATTATTACTTTTAACAGAATGACATTAACAGTGATAATAAATTACCTTTCCCATAATACTTCATACTAACCTACACAACCTTGCTGGTTAATGATAGATCCTTATCCAAACCCATATAGTCAAGGTAAGTTACTGCAATGTGGTACATGGGTTTTTTGTTTTTCAATGGTTTTTTTTTGTTTCTGTTGCAATATTTTGAGAATACAGTGTGACAATTTCAACTTTATGTGAATTTAGAAATTGAACAAAAAATTTGGAAAGTTACCTTTTTATGCTATCGACACATGATAGAACATGGTTGCAAAGTTTATTTATAAAAAACTGGGTTTTTGCACTCATTTTTAAAGCACAGCAACAAAAAATACCTGGATCTTCTAATAAAGAATGATTAATGTAGTAATTAATTTCATATCGCAAAATTGCTATAATTTGATGATATATTGATACTAGTTCAAGATTCTAGAAGCCTTAAGTTATAGAAATAATGTGCCTTTTGAGTCATTATATGTATCTGAACATAGCAATGCACACTGAGCATATTAAAAACAACATTATTTTTTCCAGTTGATGAGTAAGCTGGGACCTCATCTGGGAAAGGATATAACAGAGAGGGTGTTTCTGAAGAGATTCACAGAGTCATGTACCAGTCCCATATTTTTGGTGAGGAAAATGTGTGCTGACCACTTCGGGCATTTCTGTACAGCTATAGGAAAAGAGGCATTTGAAGAATCTTTGGTTAGTTTCTTTTTGTGTACCTTGTACTTTTCTCAAGATAATAAATGTTTAAATTACTCTATTTGTCCTTGTATGATTTGTTGAGTTTGACAACAGTTTTTGAAAGACAGTATAAGCACATATAATATGTTATCTTCATATGCATTTAAAAACCATTAAGGATGTTTAAAATACTTTTTATTATAATATAGTAGTTCTAATAAAATAGAATGATTTGAACTTCTACTGCACAGGACAATTTATAATAACAGTTATCATAGAGATGGAAATATCAATTATATGAATGAGTTTACAAGAGAACAGTCTAGAAGTCTTAATAAACAGTTCAAAATGCTCCCATTGACGAGTTATTAAAAAAACGTATAGGGTATAGGATACCTGTACGATATACATACCAGTTCAAATTTTTGCTCTACAGTAGGGAAGTGAAGGTATCTATAATAAGAACCAGACAAATTTCTAACTCCTAGTCATGTCTGTGTTATTTAATACATAGAACATGATCTCACTTTCAATATCTACAGTTAAATATACAACAGCTGTATACATTTTTGGCCTACCCTTTATAACCAATAGGAATAATATGCTCATCACGCCAGGTTGCTGCTATTTGAGTTTTGTTGTAAAGGCAAATAAATCCATTCTCAATGGTATTCTAGAAGAATGCAAGAATATGATATGATATTGAGTTTATGTTATTGGTCTGTATGTGATAGTGCATTAGTCTTCAGAAGCTAAATGGTTTAGAACTCTTCCAAAAAAGAATTTGAATCCAAGCTAAAAATATGCTGAAAATCCAAATGTCCAAACATATCAAATCTATTTCTAATTTAATAAACACTTGCTTTTATTTTCTGATATTACTGCACTCAGTTTTTAGGCTATTACAAAAAATTTTAGAAATAAATTATTCCAAGAAACGTTGTACTACCCTTTCCATTTTAAATCTGCCGGCAATAATTTCTTAATATGACATCAGGTAAGTACTTGCAGTTCATCTGAGATTTGACTAAAACCATTTATAAGATGTTACTTCAATGTAGATTTCCTCATTAAACTTTTTGTTATGGTAAATTACACACAAGTATTTGGTTAATACTGTAATATTCAACAGTTATTATGCTACATGTAAAGATTTTTCTGCATCCAAGAAGATTTATATGCATGCATCATCTGGGTGGGTGTATGACATATCCTTTTTATTTTTTAAGTGCCATCAACATATGTTTGCAATATTGAAGGATAATTTTTTCGTCATTGGCTTAAGAATGTATTATGTGTATATTATATTAAAGGATAGCTGAATGTGGTTTCATGATAACATTTAAGATGACTGTATTATGAGTCGATTCTTTCAACTCAAGATTTGTGCATTAATAATTGTTTTTTATTTTCTGGTCTTCTGCTATATCCTTACTGTGAGAGTTGTGAATTAACTGTAGTTTCATGCAGGCAATATTTTATGATAAAAAACGTGAATCTCATGTGATTACCGCCCTTATGCAAAAACACATTTTATTAGGGTATATCTGCGGCAATTAAAATTTGTATTTTTTTGGTCTAGAAAACTACACCATTAGAACAATTAAAATAAGTAGTTAATGCGAAGTTAGGCGAACTTAGGGCACTAATAATATGGATAACTGACTACCTATATGCACTCTGAAAAATTGTTTATATAATGATTCTAGACAATTTTCTCAATATTAATGGATTAGAATGGTCTGATATTTCCTTACTGCAGGAGCTTTTCATTTAAAAAGCTATTGTAGTGGAATATTTGAATTGTTTGTTGTCTATGTATGTTTTTCTATCTCAAAATGCAGTTTGTTTCTCTAGCACAATAAAATATTTATTTGCTATTAATTGTTTGTATATACATAGGTACCTGGAAATAACTGGTTTTAGTTTTGCTGGTAAATGCCTTACTTCAGCATTAAATATTATATTCAGATTTTGTTGTACTACCCAAAAAAAAAGTGAAATATGAAAATATTTTTATATAAAACTTGTAGGTAATATAAAAGTGTGTCACTGTTTTGATAAATAAGATTGCCATAATTTGAAAACAATACAGTATGTATGCATATGTACCACCAAGTAACAAGACTTAGAGTGATTAGCAAATTGAAAAACGTACATGTGCTCGAGATTCTTAATTAAATATCCAGATTCTTGATTAAATTTTTCAATTAGATCAAAAATCTTTTTGGTTCACACTACACCACCAAACAAAATAATTGTATTATTTATATGGTAAAATATTGTCTTTCCTTCCACAAAACTGGCACCTTCTCCCCTATGTTAAACACAACTATTCCTTACTGTGAGGTCACCACCATAGAGTTAACTTTAGAAGGGTCACTCTGCCATGAATGCTGGCTTGACCTCTGATGGTACTCGTCTTCAGTAAATCTGGACAAGTCTCAGCTCTGATGCGTAAAGAAAGCTAAACTACAGGCTCATGTATCGCACAAGACTATTGGCGGCCCCATATATATTGAGATTCTTGAAAAATAAACTGTTATATTGTGTGGTGTGTGAACTTCGTGCATTAGATATGTTTTGATTCTTATTATTCAATCAATTCGCCTCTATGGGAGCCGCTTCAAAGGACATACGCCAATCATACTTGTGCATCCCAATTTATTCCTGAATATCGTTCAATCGTATTTTTGGTAATGTGAAATAACTATTGACATACCACGTTGTTTTCTAGAATCATAAAAACATGGATGATTAATTTGAGTTGTTTTATTTTAATATCCAATAACACTAGGTGAGCCTACTGTCATTATAAAAGCAATTACGATACATATACAGCGTGAGTCCTAAGTTGATACTTTTTTAACTGTGTATGAAAGTCGTTAAAATAAACAACTTTCAAAATAATTTTTTTCCACAAACTGAAAAATAACCGAGATACAGAATCAAAGAAGTAAGTCTGGACCTGTGTATCAAGATGTACCTAGTCTGAATGTTTGTCTTATTTGATCAGGTATTGTAACTAGTCTGGATGTTTGTCTTGTTTGATGAGGTATTGTAACTGTCAATTAGTGCACCAGTCACTTTCAGTTTATCATATTAAATTCTAAATTGGTAAATCCTAAAATATGCATTCATAATAATGTGCTACTTTTAGAAATTGCCAACTTAAAATTAACGACGATAAACAGAAAGTGAACACTGCATTATCTGACAGGTACAATGCCTAATCGATAAGACAAAAATCCTAGCAAAAAACTAAATATGAACAGACTAGATACGTCTTGATACACAAGCCCAGGTTTACATTTTTTTATTTTGTGTCTCGCTTATTTTTCAGTTTTCTGAAATACTTTGTCTGAAAAAGTTGTTTATTTTAATGACTACTATCAGTTAAAAAAAAGTGTCAGGACTCACCCTGTATAGGCAGATTCCCTTTGTCTCCCAAAATATTAAAGCAAGTAGGGCAATGATAGGCCATACGTTCTTCCAGATTCTCTTTTACAGTTACTTTACCATGAGGCAGCATCATGATACTGAGCAACATTGATGTAGGTTTATTACTCGTTTGCACTTTAGACCTATCATCAAATTCACTCTGTGTTCTGTGTCCCCATAACTTTAGACTAATCTAGGAAGCTCATTAAAACAAAGGTACCACCCTGGGGCAAAATCAATATTGAATCAAACGGCGCTCTCACAGTGGAATTTGTTGGTATAAAAAATTAAGGTTTTTTAAAACCGGAAGCTATATTGACAAAACCGGAATTTTCCCGGACTAGTTTTTTCATGCTGATTCCGAATCTGTATTTAGTTTTTCTTTAGCACCTGTAGTTTTGGCTATCTTTTGTATACAGACAGAGGCTCTGCATAAGCTCTCTTCAGTGGGAGCTAAAACTATAGAGATTGTCGAAACGTTAGTATTTATTTATTTCAACGAAGGTAGTTTTATTTAAAGACCAGTGCTACGCAATGAATACAGACTAAGGGCCGGTTGTACAAATGCGGGTTTAATAAACAGAGCAAATGAAAGAATAGAGACAGAAACGGTCGCTGCAGAAATTTGACACAAACTGTCATAAGTGCCTAACAAAAAAAGGTAATTTTTCAGATGATTATGTCAGTACGTGTTGCTTCATTGATGCCAATTGTAGTGAATTTCATTATCAACCAGGTTTAACTAAGCCGACGATTGTATATACAACGGGTATCGGCTTTAAGCCTAAGCTTAGCTAAGCTCAGATTTAAAGTCGACATCCGTTGTACAATCGTTGGCTTAGTTAAACCTGGTTGATGATGAAAGTTGGCATCAATGAAGCAATACGTAGTGACATAATCATCTGAAAAATTACCTTTTTTGGTTAGGCACTTACGACAGTTTGTGTCAAATTTCGGCAACGACCGTTTCTGTCTCTGTTCTTTCATTTGCTCTCTTTGTTAAATCAGACACAAATCTTTCAAAAAATATGACCTAATAAAGTGACAAGCAATTTGAAGGTTCCTCCTTGACATATCATGTCACTTGTATCAGGTTAGGTTTAAACCTCAGCTAAGCTCGCGTTGAGCTTCGGCTTACGTAAGCTCGTGTTAAGCTAAATTCAGATGCACACGACATCCGACGATACGACGGTACGAAACTGTTCCTATTGGTTGAAATATGTTGGTTTGACATCATTTTGAATATTTCAACCAATAGGAACAGTTTCGTGCCGTCGTATTGTTGGATGTCGTATGCATCTGGATTTAGCTTTAAGCTTGGAGTGGGGGGTTAAGCCAGCATTGTACAACGGACATTTTGCAACTGACGTGGTTTAACGTCGGCTTACCTTAAGCCGAAGCTTAAGCTTGCATTGTACAACCGGAGCTAAGTTTCAAAAATGCCATTTTCCAAATAATGATGTTTGATTACCATTGTTACAGCTACCGTGTTACATAGCCCTGTGTGCAGACGAAGTGTGGGGGGTGCGAAAGGCGTGTGCGGAGCAGATAACTTACATGTCCTGCGTGTGCCCCCCTCTACTTCGAAAGGAGCTGCTGGCTCCGGCGTTCGACAGACTGCTGCAGGACGACACCAGGTGGGTGAGATTGGCCGCATTCCAGTCTCTTGGACCCTTCCTCTCAACCTTCGCGGAGCCGCCCATCACCAACATGAAGTGCGAGAAAGGCGGAGGTCTCGTGTTAGTCAACGACAGGGGTGGAGAATTTGTGTAAGCTACTAAACTAGGACACCTAACATAGATACAACTAGGAAAGTCGCTCTAAGCTTCTCCAGCAATGCTCTTCCTCAGCAAATTTTGACAACTAGCAGCTCTCATGCAGTACCGCTTATTTTTTTTATTATAGAGGGTTTAGGAAATCGGCTTGATCGCAAGAACATAAACACTGATACACCTGGAGGTGTGAGAGAGAGTCTGCCCGCCCGACGTTGAACCAGCTTGAGTCCTCTGATGTCATGTCCAACGGACGCAAACGCGACCATCCGACATGTCACCATGACCCGACCGGCTAAAACCCATTCCCTCTTTCCTTACCTCTGCTCGATCTCCATCTGCAACGGGCATCATCGTGAACGATATTCTTCACAGTGCAAGATGAATTAAATATGTTTTTTCTTCTCCTCCTGCTTCTTGTTACATATCCCGACGTTCCTCTGTCTCTTTCAATTTTAAGATGCCTTGAACCATCTTGTGTATTATCTTCCAGCGTTTCTCGCTCGATATCATGATGGGCACCATGTTTTCTGGGGTCAGGTCCTCAGGCAGGTTCGCTCTCGCTTCCTGCTTGTAATAGGACATGGCCGACTCTACACTAGGCCGGAGCCTTAGATGTGGCACGTGGCTTAGCTGTCAAGTAGTGGGCCTATAGTTTCAGAATAATTATTACATTCTATACGTATTAAGAGTTCATCTCGGTTATTAAATTAAGAAAAATACTTTTTAGAACTACTACTACTACTAATACCACTTACATCTGATGTCTGGTTCATCGTAGTCAAACACTACAAAATAAAAATAAACGCAACCTGTTTCCTGCTGCCACTTCCATTTCCACTTAAATGAACACTCAATTTACTTTGTAAATTGTCACTTGAGCTAGAAAAATTCACTATTAGGTCACTGTGAAGCCATTCTTGCTGGTCTTGATTCCCTTTCACTATCAAATCTTTTCGTAGGTATGCCCAGATGCATGCCCAGATGAGTTCTATTAACTGTATTTTTCTGTGATATTTGGGAGGTCCAGAAAACATTGTGCTCTAAAATAGGTCTTGTCCTTTGAAATGTTTGTAAATTATTGTCTTTATTCTTATAAATATAACCAGCTCTTATGAGGAATACCTTTCACCCACTTCTGTTTATGTCCTTCATTGGAAGCACTAATTGCTAGTGCAACCTAGTACTACACACTTTGCAGGCATCTTTTTATCTTTATAGTTTCGTTTGTGCAGGTAAATAATTAGAAACACATTAAAAATCACGTTCCACTCTTCTTTGTTACTCTGGAAGGTTATGTTGGTATCTCCTTGTTTGGAAGCACAGTTGCTATTGCAATCTGGTACTACAAACTTTGCAGGCATCTTTTTATCTTTATAGTTTCGTTTGTGCAGGTAAATAATTAGAAACACATTAAAAATCACCTTGCAATGTTCTTTTTACTCTTGAAGGTTATGTTCGGCCATAGTTTGGTATGTCCTCTACTGGAAGAATTACACTAATGACACAAGCTCTGCTCCCGATTCAGTGTTGCCAGATTTCAATGCTCCGGCCTCGTGAGTAAAGTCGGCCATGAATAGGACCATCTGTTGCACTCAAATAGGACGTGCTCGACTGTGTCGCTTTGGCCACAATGTTGACAACGATCGTCCGTCGCTCGTCCTATTTTGTTTCTATACACCCGAAAGGGACCGTGGCCCGACAACGCCTGTGTTAGGTAATAGCAGGTTGTCCTGTGTTTACATTCTGCCCACTGTTGTATATTTGGAATCAGATGCTTAGTCCACTGCGCCACCTCTGATTCCCTGCCACTCGTCCATGGTTTTCTGCCCGCCGCTCTGGCAGAGCACCTTCCGAGATATACATGTATCTCCTCTCCTTGGCCAACAAATGCAGTGGCGGTATCGCTGTTATAACCTGCAGCGCTTTGGTAGACACAGTACGATACGCACTGGTCACCCTCAGCAGAGACTTCCTTTGCACCCTGTCTACGGTTTGCTGGTGCTTTTTCCTCTCCATCGCTTTATACCATATTGGAGCTCCGTGTAGCATAACTGAGTGGATAACTCCGTTCAAGACCTGTCTTTTTGGCATACTTGGGCCGCCTACGTGTGGCATTATACGTGACAGTAATGCCACCTTTCTTTCTGCTTTCACTGCAGTTCTCTTTATGTGTTCGTTGAAACATCGTTCGTTGTCTACGGTAATCCCCAAGTACACTATCGATTTGCTGGGTACTATTTGCACCCCTTTAAAACGGAATCTCACTTGGCTCCTAGTGATCCTAGAACCCCGGAGAATGACCGCCTCAGTTTTGCTTGATGCCAGCTGAAGGTGGTGTCTGGACAGCCACTCATCTATCCTTCTCAGCGCCTCGTTTGTTGTTTGCACCAAGGTTATCTCGTCTTTGGTGGAGGCTACCAGAGCGAGGTCATCCGCGAACGCCGCACTACCGCTCATGTACCGCGCGAGAGCATCGGTGGCCAGATATACCAACAATACTGAGGTCCTTGAAAAATTATAGCTACAATAAGGGATGTGTGCGAACTTCAAATATAAATATGATATGTTGAGTACATTTTTATTAACCGCTACAAAAAGCAACATGAACGTCGCCGACGACTTGCAACAAGGTTCCTGTAAGACGGTACGACGGTTCCCGATCGGTCGCGCACCAACTTCAAAGAACCAACGCCAAAGACTTCTCCATCTCTTGTCCTTGTTCGATAACTAAGAATAGAATGATGCTGGTATCGTGATTTGTGTCCTGGTTAGGGTTTGGATCGAGGGAAGTGGTCCGAGAATAACATTACCCAGTACAGAACATATGGAGTTTCCCAAATTTTCATAAATTACGCCTCTATGAGAAAATATCAGTATAATAACATTTTCATATATTATGGAAGTCAGTTATAGTATTAATTACAGAACTATAATTTTCGTCTGTGAGCTTCAATGGATAAAAATTCCTTTGTCCAAAGTGCTGGAGCTAAGCACAGGCACCTATCCAGGATTTAGTTTGACGGGATGGGGGTCCAGACACCTTTTAATTTTTTTGTTTCTTTAATAGCACTGGACCGCTGACCCCTTCTCTAAATACATTCCTGACTAAGCAGTTCCGTGCAATAAATACGTTATGTCTTTTTTCTTCTATATAAAAACTGTCCGCATGGCATTTTTTATAGGTCTTAATATCACTAATCACTATCCGCATGGCCTTTTTTATAGAGCTTAATATCTATCCAGCACGTTTATATGAAATTTTAGAGTATATTTTTATTAAGAACACGTTTGTAGAATATTTGGTTTTTTTGGTAGAGTAAAGGAAAAAAACCAGTTTCAATTCATTCAAATGTTCAGTAGTGCGGAGAAGTTTAGAGTTTTCAGTAACTTGACAAATACGTTTTTGACAATGATCTTAGATAAGGAAAGAGAGGGGATACCGCACGTCCGTTTGATGCCATATGAATTGAATGAAATGATGAAATGAAAAAAATGAAAATGAATAGCTATTTGACAGCTGTCAAAATATTTTTGTATGATATTTAGCGTTTTTAAGACCAATCATTGTAAAATATTGTGGTGTGCATAATGGTAGGGTGTGCAGCTTACTGTTGTAAAAACCACAGCCGTAAGATGGAGCCAGGAATCACGTATCATAGGTAAATTTAATAGCACTTTGGTACATTTTTGGTGCCAATTGGTAACAGAAATGTCAGTCGCGGTTTCCGTCCTCTCTCTTTCCTTGTAGACTAAGGGCCGGTTTCTCAATGTCCAATTAAAGTGTCAGATAGGTATCTGCCAGATAGCGTTGCTATTGATACAACTATCAGATAAGCTTTACGTGACTTCGTAAGTTTAGCCTTCCATTGTTTAAACAATTTATCTAACAGTTTTGTTATCTTGCAGATAAATATTTAACTGGACATTGAGAAACCGGTCCTAAGTAGAAAAACTAAGGAATTTGTAATGAATTCACTTCCTATTGTATCTAGCATTGTGTTGATTGCAACAAAAAAATATGACTGAATCAAAAGTGATTTATGAGTATTAAACCGAAAGTATTTCTCATGATCTTATCAAAGAGACATATTCTTCATCTGAATTTCTCATTGTGTTGTCCAATACATCTGACGCTTGAATTTATTTTGTGATAAACAAAATTAAAATAGGTTACTTTTTTCATGCAAAAAAAAACAAAAGGATAAAGTTTTTAACAGTATTTATAGCAATAAAAATACTTGGATCACGAGCCTTTAGTATATCCTGGCAGCTGACATTCCCCACGACTCCACAATAAGTGACTTAAGCATTGAAACATAAGTTAGATATTAGTAAAAATACTGTACGTAAGAGTACTGGAATAGTAAAGCTTAACACTTTTCTCGCAAACCAAGCACAGTTTAAAAACATCTGACTATTTTTCTAATAGTATCTTTTATTTCCAGATTAACACCAGCTCCAACGTTCCTAAAAACCGATAGGTTTGCAACATTTATGAGTGAAAATAAACAAGAACATATGGAGCCTCAGAATCATTTCTCCGGTGCAAGCATAGACTTTAAGGATCTTTTATACAATAATAAAGCCGACATCAGCGGTAATAATCATGAATTATATGAACTCATAGTTATCAGTCTGCTTACATTACTTTCAAACACCAAAATAACTAATATTTGATGATACTTCTTATGTGTTTTGCATTTATTAAGAGGTAAAAAATTTACAATCTGACACTTTATAAGAGTATTCTGCAATTTTTTTGAACAACCACACATTCAGAACTGTAATTGCCATTTGGTCGGTTAGTCGGTTAGAATGACATTTTGATCCACTTGTGGTCTCTTTACGTTCACGTACTGAATCTCTCACTCGTGTCAAAATTTCATTCTAATCCCGAGAGCGAGTGTATTGTCCTTTTGGTACTGAATTATTACCTGATTTAGCTAATCAATTACATCGTAATATTCAAGAACAGGCTGGAAGTTTTGTTATTCTCGGATGAAATTACATTGTTTTATTTTATTATTTAATTTCGGGCGTTCTTTGAGACCGAAAAAAAGCATTTTGAGAATCTATTCTTTTGATTACTTCAATTTTAATTTTTTACAATTCCATTATTGTCATGATTTTAAACAATGGCTTATGGCTAAGACTGTACATGTACAAGAATACATTTATTCCCAGGGTGTCCAAGGCTTAGAACGGACTGCCAGGGGATGTACATATTTATTGGGCCTTTGGGTATTGGCCCATTCAAATCCCGGGTTAACAAACATCCCCTAACATAACCCTTTCACAGTAGCCGCGGTACACTGGTATTTAGGCTCTGCCTACGCGGTCTGCTCAATTATATAAAAAAAATAAACAAGAATAAACCGTGTCTTTAAAATGAAAGTGCTAGGTAGTACAATTGATATATTTTGGGTCCATACTTCAAAACGACCAAGATCATTTACTACGATTACCTCGATAGTTCGATCCGGATGAAAATCTGAATGCCTTTGGATCCATTTTGAATCCCCACTAATCGCCGAAATAAACCGTAGACTTCAAGCTTTTAGAGACTTGAGGAACTAAAGCCAATGAATGCTAATTCCCAAATTTGAGATGAATGCCTTGAGTAAAGCTGGTCGCGTTTCAAGATATACATGGTTCAGACGTGATTTGATAGAACAGAAAAAAAATCAGATAAAATTAAGCTTCTTCAAAGGACCGAATGAAACTAAACAAATATAAAATTTGATATTGTAGTGGAAATGCGATGTGTTTGATTTTCGTACAATAAATAATATATCAACGGAACGCTCCTGCAAGTAAATGACAGGACACCCGATCGGTGACGATAGTCTATTAATCAGGAATTCGAGGGGTTCACGTCTTTGGAACGTGCACATTTTGACCGAAACAAACACCTGAGATATAAGAACAAAAAGTCGTATCCTGTAGTAATTCCATCCCGCTCGAACCGACGAAATACATTTAGTTCCTAATGATAATTTCATGCCAATTTTATTAACGACTACCCGAACTTTTAGATTTAACAGCGTATTGTGGAGAAGAGCAATTCGAACTGAATTCTAATTACGGGCAAAATCAGCAGGGGCAAACAACAGAACAAAAAATCATCGAAAGTATTAGTAGTAATGTGAACGACAGCAATTTAGATAAGGTAAATTCCAATAATGAAGATAGGATAGACGAAGATGATTTGCATCTGTTTAATTCTTACAATTACTGGAATATTAGACTAGATCCGCCACTAGACCCCGGAATTATTTCTGGGTCAGGGTGTAGCTCAAATGAATTGAATGGGGCAGGAGATGTAGGGGTAAGTAAATCGCATGTCTCCTTTCTGCTGTCATTTTTAAATTTAGCTGAAGTGACGCTTTTTCAAATATCGTGATCTTTTGGAGAAAAATCAATGAACATTCAAAATATATCTGAATAGCTTGCTTTAACGATATTTACGTACAGTAAAGTGAACGTTGAGTATGGAATGTGATGGCCAGTAATCCCAACTTTAGAAAAAAAACATACTGAAAGAATTACACCTTGTCATCATAGTGTCTTGTTACTGCTTTATTTAGACTTTTATCTTAGCTAATGCATTTTTTCTAAATACTGCCATTTAACTCTATAAACAAATTGTAATGCTAAAACAATATATCAATGTCTGATTTTAAATAACCAAAATTTGATGGATTTCAACAGAACTAGAAGAGTTCTAGTCTATTCGAGTCTATAGAGTTTCACGCTCCATGATTGATCATTATCAGGGAAGGAAAACATTTCTGCTAATATGGCACAAATCTAGAATGATTCGGATCTCGGCTGGCTTTCGCATTTTGAAGCCTGTACGTAGCGTTTTTTTTTCGACTATATAACTTTTTTGTTATCCCGTGCATTATTTCTAGTTTGCTTTGTAAGAACTTTGAGACCTAGCAGAGCTTATTTTTTATTGTAAAGTAATCATCACATTGTATATGGTTTCATTTTGCTTTTTTGATAGTACCGCACTGGGCCACCTGTACTTTTTGTACCTCTCAGTTGTAAGTAGTTTTTGTAGAATAGAGTTTTGTTTTTTCACCAGTTTGTTCTAACATTTCCACGCTCATGATAATTGAAAACATCATTTCGTCTACATTTATTCTAAATATTTAGAATTAGAGCTGATGCACACATTCATATTGTTTAAACAGGCATATTACCAGATCTTACTTCTAGTTTCCGTCTTATAAAAGTTCATTAAACTTTTGGAAATCGCATCGAAGTTTTTTACTTTTATGTGATATGCGGAAGAAGTACTGTAATTTCAAATAATCTAGAATTTGATTCTAGACTCATTTGATCATGAAAAATAATGTCAATATGAAATTACGTAGTAGTGAAGACTGCACAGTAGGGCAGTAGGTTATGCAATACTGGAGCAAGGACGAAAAATTAATCTATCCTAGAAGACGATATGATGTGTGCATCTGCATCTTCTCTTTTATACATGTATTGTATGCATATGCTAGTCTGGAGAGATAAGTAAAGTGGTGTGTTCATCACAAGCTTCAGCGAAAAAGACTGTGGGCATTTCGCGCGATGTCGTTACTTTCTTAGGGTCATCGGGAGAGTTTCCTTCATAATTATACATATGTCTAAGAACTTGAAAATATTGACTTAGTGGTCACGGTAAAGGACACCCTACAAATAAATATTTCTGCGGATAATAAGTAATTGTTATTTATGCATAGTACTAGTAAGTATAGCACTAGTGCTACTCTTACTTCCCGCCTTCGCACCGTGATCGCTCTTTTAGCTTCCAGCGCCCTACATTGAAAGTTAGCAATTATGGTTGCCTTTATTAAATGCTGCGTTGTTCTCCTTGCAGATAGTAATACAATAGGCCTATCTGTATACTTACTTCGTATGAATAAAGAATACAGCTATCAGAAACGCCGTATACTCAACGCTTTTTTGACTATCTATGATTCAACGAACGACATCCTACTGAATTAGGTTTATCTGTTCAGTTGTTACTCTGAAGATTTATCAGATATATTTCTTGCCTTTTCAGTACAAAGTTGACTGGATTATATAATTTTGAAATTACCGCGTGACGGTCCGCCGTCTGGTGGCAATAGTTTGAATCAACTCTATCAAGATGGTTAACTTAGCTTCCGTTTTTCGATCTTCGTTCTTTTCATTTGGAGCGCGTGTAGTGAAAGGTATTCGTTTCGCCTTTGTGGTTAAATTTCCCAATTTTTTCAAAGAAAATTGAATATTATGGGTCCTACGAACGGCAAGACTAATCTAATACCGTCAAACCCTGATATTTCACGCGAGATGGAAATTATTTCCAGTTTTTGGTGGCGAAGAAACTTAATTTTTGTACGAACACGTGTCACCTAAAGGTTGCTCCAAGATGTTAACAGACTAACAGGTATGCCTTAATGCTTTCCTAATTTAATTTTACCGGGCGCTTCTTTGATTTTTCGTTCTTTGGTTAAACTGTATTGCATAGAATATGTGTATTTTTCATAAATTTCACTATGCCACGTGTATTCATTCAAGCATAGTTGAATCTACTATGTAATGTTACCTAGTAGCCAGGTTGCTACCATCAAGTTTATTATTTATGCAGTTTATTGCCTCTACCACGAATCTGGGTACGTTACATGAATTAAAAATATGGGACATGGCAGTTAGTACCAGTCTCATTCCATTACATACAATTTGGTCCATGGGGCAATTCTCTTCTGAAGTGGAACAGCATATAATCATTCTACTCAATATATTACCTAAGGTGGCATGTGGCTTAAGACTTAATATGAGCATTTACATATTACCATGGTCCAACAATGATCAAAAACCATGGTCCTCCCTTCAAAAGCCCTGAATACAGGGCCTCAGCCAGGCGATAACCATGGAGGGGGTTCATGGTGATTTTAGGGGGGTTCATGTATAAAAGAATATGTAATGTCTTAATTTGCTTAAAATCTGTATAGATTGTATCGCTGCTAATGTGTTATGAGCACCGAGGGATTGGTTAGAGTAGAATAAATCACTCAGCTTGGAGAAAGCATCCTTGATTATTGTTATTTTGTATTATTTTAGTAGTTATTTCATTCATGGGAATACTCATGGGGGGGTTGAACCCCCAACCCCCCCCCCCTTATATAAGGTCCTGCCTGAATATGACCACACGGCACACCATATATTATACAACATATAAAATAAAAAGCACAAAAATATGGGAATTAGGTAATAAAATGTTTGGTCAATTCTGACTAGCTGCCATTGCATTTTAAATTGTAACCCACTCTGCAGTTTGTGGACAAACATGGAAGTTTTTTATCAATAGTTATATAGGTTCATATGATGATATTAGACGACGGTCTTCTGATACATATGTGAAGTACATAACGTCTTTCTGATCTCACTGCAATAATTATATAAAATTCTTGTGCATATTTCTCAATTTTTTTATTCAATATGTTTGTTTCTTTTCTAGTCAAACCTTGAAAATCTCTATTCAAAGCTAACATTAGACGATACCTTGAGTGAAGGTGCATCTTACAATACTACAAACTCAACAGAAGGGAAGAATGATAGTATTAATGAAGGTGAGTACCAATATTCAAATTACAGATTAGCTAGGTAAATTCTCTAAAAGGGAAATATTATTCCATGTGATGCTAAAAAATTGATAGTTTTCAACTTAAACTATAATTTTGGAATTTGAATTTAAAATAAAACTAGTTGCCATGATATGCATTAATTATCATCGCCATATGCGAGGGTTCAGGGTTGGAAAACTTTATCAGTAGTTTTTTAATTAATTCGTTACCTCGCAATATAATATATGAATAAGTCTTCTTCTCATGACATATAGATCTTATGTTTTGAGGTTTGAACTAATTCAGAACACATTATCATAAATGAGAAATATTCAGTTTCAAAGAAAAAAAAACTCATTATTGCCCTACAGAGCCACCATGTACAACTATAAATAAGGAGCCTCCACAGTCAATAATTCCTCAGTACCTGGTAGACCATTATATTTCAATGACTGACCCAGCATTAGCAGCAAATATAGACAATGAAATGACATACCATTGCGCATATGCACTGCCAGCAGTAGCTGTAACATTAGGAAAAGAAAACTGGGCACTATTGAAAGGCACTACAGAAGCATTGGCTGGAGACATGCAGTACAAAGTTAGAAGGACTGTTGCTAGTGGGTTACATGAAATTGCAGCAATTCTAGGCCCTGAATTAACTACTGCAGACCTCACACCACTCTTTGATGGCTTCCTAAAGGATTTGGATGAGGTAAGTTAGATATTGTGTGTCTCTAGTGGATAAAAGCTTGAATTTTGCTCACTTTATTTTTCAAATTGAAACATTTACCAAATGAGAAAGGTTAAGCTCTCCCCACACTAACCACCAAAAACCGCCTAGATCAGTAGCATACTATCTGCATAGCTTTATTATGTGGGATCTGACTATATCAAATATATAGATTAATGTAACTTGTATATTAAAATTGACAGTATTATAGTGCTCATAAATTATATGAACTAACTTTTTTCCAGGTCAGAATTGGTCTTCTACAACACTTAGCCGAATTCCTTAAACTGATAGAACAAGAAAAAAGTAATAGTTATCTAATGAAATTGTTTGACTTTGTTCAAACAGATAATGAATCAAATTGGAGGTTTCGAGAAGAGTTAGCAAAGCAGTTACTTCAAGTGGTAACATTGTTCAAACCTTGTGATACTGTAAAATATATTGGATTTATTGCAATTAATTTACTATGTGATAAAATAGCTGCTGTGAGGGAAGCTGCACTCACATTGGTAAGTATCACTATAAAAATGTATATATATTTTGTTAAAAGATGCATAATATTGTGAATGTTATAAGTAGGAAAAATAACATTTTTTTTCAAGTACTTATTATTTTTGAATACCTAAATTGCCTCCAGAATGATAGGAGCAGCAATTTGCCTGAATTGGCAAGGCTACCTTATTGTACAATAAAGTAAAACATTTAAAAATTTGAAGAGCCCGTTTTTTATGGAAAAGATTTCTAACTTTCAAATGGTTGTACTCTTTTTTTCAGGTCACCCACATTGTGAGCTGTACATCTTCAAATATAATTATGAAACGAAGGATGTTGATAAAATTAACAGAAATGTTTGCCCATTCCAAGCAGTGGAAAAAAAGACAGACATTCTGCCTCATATGCATAGAACTACTAAAAGCAAAAGCTTTAACTCAAGAACAGTTTGCATCTGAAATAATGCCTCATCTGTTGGACCTTAGTTGGGATCCTGTTGCCAATGTCAGGCTTGTGGTAGCTAGATGTTTGTCCAAGCATATTATGATAGATGGTAAGAAGGCTTAACCTTAATATTTTGCCCAACAAAGTATTGAAAATATTTTTTATCAGATCTATTTTAATCAAGACTGATTCAGATTTCCTTTTAATTGTGGGGACTGGTAGTACAGTTCTGCAATAAAAATGTTTGAAATGCAGATATAAATGCTTTTCTCCTAGCAATCTAATGTGGTAACACCAAAATATAGTCATAACTACCTATTATTAGGTGATATTCAATAATGCTTTACACAATATATATTGATGCCCACATTTTATGATTTCATAATGTTTAATAATGTGAACAAAAAGATATTTGAAATAAATTACATAAAGTATTTGTAGGATTGATTCATTTTTTATTAGATACAATGTGCATCTAATTTCTGTCATATAAGCAGTGTAGTCAAGAACTGCGTTTAATACATCGGATATAGTCAACACTCATTATCCAACATTCATTGTGGTCATTAAAAGTACATTTCATCTTGCATACATGATTATAACATATACAACACGATTCACTGTGAAGACGCTTTTGTATAAGGCAGACTATGATAATTTTCTGATAAAAACAAAATATTTAACAATAGTCACTACCTCTACTCAAACCTATTTTGGTTCTTGTTTCTAGAATACTTCAAGGATCCCGATAATGAAAATTGTGATGGGTTAGAAACAGTGCTGAAACGACTGCAATCAGACAAGGATAGAGATGTTCGCCAGTCTGCCGAATTGTAGCACAAACTTCCATTTCTGGATCATCATTTTTTTGTTATAATTTGATTTTTCTGTGTTTCTGACAAAGCTGTGATTTGTTCTATATTAATTTTATGTAATATTTATTTACAAAAAAATATGTATTCTTTGTATAATCCGTTCAAAAAGTTGTCTTTGTTTGAAACATGGTCATTGTGATTCACTATTTATAATTTCTGATTTTTTGTGCTGTTGAGCTCTATTCGAATATTTCTACACAAGTGAACTGTAATATTTCAGATAAACATATTTCTGTAAATTTGCAATTTTATTGATTAAACTTTTTCATAAACAAACATATTCGTGTTTCTGTTGTCTACTGTCGTTTTTATTTCAGAGATATGTGTGATCTGTTATTCAGATTGGAAAGGTCTATAGAAATTAAATCTGACCATATTGCTAAATATTTAATAGGGTTAAAAAATCTGTTAAAAATGAATCAATCAGATTTATTTAATTAATAACGTTCCACTGTAGATTTTATAAACAAATTACATCTTATAATACCTATATCTTATAGAGCATAATGATTGCCATTTAACTAACTACATGGTTATTTACATTCTTATGTTAACAGTTAAAAT
Source organism: Callosobruchus maculatus (assembly GCA_951848785.1). Taxonomy (NCBI): domain Eukaryota; kingdom Metazoa; phylum Arthropoda; class Insecta; order Coleoptera; family Chrysomelidae; genus Callosobruchus; species Callosobruchus maculatus. Next base: position 1,467,647 of record CATOUR010000042.1, on the reverse strand, counting down.
TTTTTAAAAACCATAATTATAAATATCAATGGATATCCAAATGAAAAAATCCATTATTCAGGTGCAAAATAAATTCATAACACTGAACCTCAGTCTCGGTCAACTTTTATTTTCCATTTTGGTATTTTTTTTGAAAGTGATGGGCATCAAATTAGTGATTTCCATTTAGTTAAGTCAAAAGTGAAGATATCTCTAGCTGGAGCATTCTGAACATCTATTGAAATGATGAATTTTTCATTACGCTATGTCGTAATTGTGTTTATTTCATGTAGTTTTCTACAAACTAAATTATGTTTTACAATCCAAACATACTGCAACTCAAGTTTCATTTTCCGCGATTTTGCTAATAAGTACTTGCTGAAGAAATTGAAGGGTTCCAGTCAAAGGTATCATTACTTTTGACTTACAGAAATGGCTAATTTCTTATGGCATTAAATGTGAAAATTTATTCAGAAGACAGATACTCTAGGTACCGTCAGAAACAATCACTAGTAGTAAAGCTAATATGTTGGGAATTTTCATAATCTTGCCTTGTTACTCTAGTCAGTTTGCATCTTTCTACTAGGTTAGTTGGTTTCTTCCATATTAACGGGCTTTTGTTTATTTCTCATGGCCCACTAGGTTGCTTGCACACAGGAAAATTGAAAAACACCTATTTGACTGAAAATTTGAAATAAAATGAAAACTAAAAAAGATTGATATCAAAAATGCTATATCGTTAGAAAGGTAATCAAATCTTACATTTTGATTCTTTAAACCAGAATAGGCATTCCCATTTGAAAAAATCAAGTTATCTGTGATTAAGATTCCCTAATTAATTACTGATTTCTCCAAGTACAAAAAGAATTCAAATTCAGCCGTCTGACCTAAGGTAACGCATTTCATGCTTAAGCTTAATTCAGATGCACACGACAACCGACGGCACGAAACTGTACCTATTGGTTGAAATATTCAAAATGATGCCATCAAAATATTTCAACCAATAGGAACAGTTTCGTATCGTCGGATGTCGTGTGCATCTTAATTAAGCTTTAAAGGAGTGATACACGTACCAACTTTAAGTACACGGTTTTTAAGTTCGCGAACTTACTCGGCTCGACGTCGGTGACACACGTGAAGCTGAAATCACTCATTTTGATAATTTTCCTAAATAAACAAAACTTTTAACAAACGCCAAACATAACAGGCGCTGCGCACCGATAGCCTGCCAAAACAAAGTGGTGGCTCGCGGCTCGCAGTACGAGCTGAGACCAGCTACGAGCAACATTTCAAACCAGTTGGCTCGCCGGCGGTTTGCGCGACGGTTTTAAAGTACGCGTACTTACGGTGACACACAGGCGAAAAAGGTCGTCGAGCCATAAGTACGCGTACTTGCTCGTACGTGTATCAGCCCTTTTAGAGTACCGCAAAGTCACGGCCTTCAAGTTTTATAATCGCTGCAATACAGGGTGTAACTTTTAAGGATGTCCACACCTATATTAACGTGTAGATCTTGCTGAGCTGATCATTTTTCAATAAGCAACATGGGTCCGGAAACGAACCGTTTCGGAGATAGCGCTACCGGAAGCAGTCCTTTCTGACGCCTGAAGTTAGGCAATTAATTCGATGCCTTGCGGCCAGTAGCGTGGCCGGCGCGGTCTCCGGATCTCAATCGCCTGGATTTTTTCCTGTGGGGTCACCTGGAAGCACTTGTCTACCAAGGGGGTGCACCGCACACAGCAGAAGAGCTGATTGCACATCATTGCAGCAGCTGGAGACGTCAGGGAGCAGCCACAGGTAATCAATGCTGCCACTACATCGGTCATTCATCGAGCCAGATTGTGCAAGCAAGAAGGCGATGGCCAAGTAGAGCCTCTCCACTGATTTTGGACTGATCTCGCTGTTTTTTGTTGTTGTTTTTTTGCAATGTTTTTTTTGTTTTGTTTGTTTGGTTTACTTTTGACATTTTGGCCATTACGATTAAATGTTGACAAGCCGAATCTGTCTTAGCAGCTGGTCCGTAACCCCCTCTCTCCTCTGCCAATTACGAGGCGTTGAATGAATTGCCTAACTTCAAGCGTCAGCAAGTGTAACTTTCGGTAGCGTTATCTCCGTAACGGTTCGTTTTTGGACCCATGTTGCTTATCGAAAAATGATCAGCTCAGCGAGATCTACATGGTGGTATAGGTGTGGACATCCTTAAAAGTTACACCCTGTATTCAATTTTTTTCTGATACCTAATGGCGATTTGCGCCTAAACGGTTCGTTTAAAGTTCCATGTATGATACATAAAGTCACACAAGAATTCACCAAGGAATCCAAATACGCAATAATATATATAGGGGGTTCCATTTTAAAAAATGTAAATTTGATCTGAATCTCCCTGTATAAACGTCAAAATTTAAGTGAAATTATTTTTATGTTCTAGCCCTCAAGGTTGCCTACCATGATCAAGTGACAGGTTCCTAAAGTATATTTTATTAAGCCCACAATCTTCCGTCCACGCACTATTGGCCCACCCTGTATAGAAGGTCTCTGGAAGTAATAGCAAAAAACTTCGGATCGTACACCTGATCACAGGAATTTTTCCTATATTATAGTTTTCGTTCCATTTGGTTTTACATGCCTGTTGATTTCTCACAGCTATACGTTGTTACCTAGGGTGACCACCCGTCCGGAAAATCCCGGACATGTCCGGAAATTTGGAGCTAAATTTCGTGTCCAGGCGGAATTACAAAAATCGGTAAAAATGTCCGGAATTCGACCCGCAATCGAAAACAGTTGGCACAATATTCAACAAAATGAACAAATACAGCTAATGGGCAGGCAAATAAATCACAAAAATCGGTATTTCTAATTGCCTAATGCCCAAACCACTTAGATGTCTTCATTCCATCAATTGTGGTAACAAGGTATAATTCATCTGCTTTATCAACAATTTACCTTCAATTTTTGTTCATTTTTTAGTTTATTAAATTACTTCATTTAACTTTTGAGCAAAATTGAAACTATTAGGTACTCTAATTTTGAAGTAACTAGTATTGTGTGGCCATCGCAAATTGACCAGCGCGGCATGAGGGGAGCGGGAGGTTCCCTCAGGTAGGTATTTTGTGCTGAGATTATTTTGCACCAAAATATAACGAATTGTTTTTTTGCAACGGTTTCATGAAAAATTATTAATTTTTTCATAACCGTTATCTCGACAATATACGTTTGGAACATTTCATATGGATTGGAATCAACGTTGATTCTAAATGAGTAACAAGATTTAGCCTGATGCTGACAGGTGATAAAAAATTTGTTTCTACATAACACTCTTAGTAGAAACTAATTAATATATAACCACTTATTGCATATTTTCGAAATCTGGTAGAAACTGTTGTTGTGCCACTGAAGACAGTTCCATATCTATAGGTTTTGTGTCATCATATAATGCTGGTGCTTCACACAAAATCGAAATAGTGCCAGCAATAGAAGTCACAATGAAGATCCAAAGAAAGAGTCGGTCAAGCACCATAGCTACAAAACCCCAATCTTGATCTTCCTGCAAACGTGTGATATATTAGTAATCAAGTGTAGTAAACAGCAAAATCTGGATCGAAAGAACGTTACATTATATAGGTGTCAAATTGATACTGAAAAAAATATGACTTAGTAAACTGTGCCACCACCCATAAAACGTTTAAACTGTACAACAGGATACAGTATTTGCTAGACTTTTTATACTTAAAAGGGACATAGTGGTGTTGGTGTCTTGTCAGTATATGTGACTAGCCTTGTGACAGAATAAAGTTACAAATATTTGAAGTCCTTACCGCGTTGAACTGGTCTTGTCGCTGTATGTGATGTTGAATGAACATAACATTGTGAATAGCCTTTTCCAGTTCAAAAGGATATTTTTTCCTAGTTCCCGAGTCACTTTCATCCAACCCGGAAAATACAGAAGGTAAGCCATTATATCCCAGTCTTCCACTTAACGCACCAGCAAAACCTCTTAATCTGCAAAATAGTAGCACATAAAACGAAATTCTAGTTGTATGTATTATGAGTATATGTCTGTTTGATATGTAACAAAATCAGATTACAAATAACGCACAGTAGTACAGACGTTTAACATAGAAGCCTCATAGTATGCGGATTGCGATATAGGCAAAGGAGGCTGTAGAAACAAGGTATCGATAATCTTTTCATGTTTCACATTAGTGGTATGAGAACGAGTATACATACATGTATTGTCTATATTATAATTAGAATTCACTAAAAGTAATGAATTATTGCACTTCAAAAAACTAAATTGCTCCATATAAAATTCATAACTTGTAGGGTGTCTCAATGGAAAGTTCATAGGTGTTAGCTTAGCTCACTGTGTGAACTCATCAAATCTGAAGGGCGCAGGGGTTTGCCGGTTCGCCGGTTGGTAGCCCGGCCCTTTGGATTTGGATTCGAATTGCTAATGAGCGGTGTTCGAGATCGGACCGTGCGCTGTGCGTGTGAGAATTTTACAAAAACCGTGATTCAGTGTCTGTAGCGCGTAAAAGATTTTGTAGAATTCGAGGTTTCCGTCACAAATAAAACATCAAGTATCCCTTTCATTCGACAGTCGGTCAAGAAATATGAAGAGAGCAGTTCAACGCCATATCAGTGGATATCGCATACTACATAAAGACCTGCACCCGTATACAGGGTGTTCCAAAAGTTGGGACTTTCCACTTAAGAAGCAACGGCCCTTGAAACGGCAAAGCTAATGCACGGTGAATCAGTTGCAAAACAGTAAAAAAAAAATTCAAGCAAGTACTCACTATTTGGTAGCTACGGAAGTTGTAAGTACGATCCTGCCGCAGGCGCCTTACAGGTAAAAGTACTATTTGCGATGTCTTCTTCAATTTGGACCGCACGATGTTGTCGAGGTCTTCCAGCGTGACCACCACGATGTGGATTCAGATATTCTGTATCTCTAGCTCTTTGCACAAGCCAGACACAGACAAATCGAAGTGCAGGGTGCACCAGTTCATTATTGTATAAGCATGCACCATTGTTGTTGTTTTTAAAGTCCGATCGGCAGATGTAGCAACAGCAACGCGACTACGCGATGGTATGATCAACTGCCTGTTTTTCTCACCGACATCGGCAGTTCGGGCACCACGAGCGGTGCCTTGTTTGTTGTGATATTGTGTCATGGTGAGCCATTGCCCAGGGACGGACTTAGAATTGAGGATTTCTTTAATGGTCAATATCTCGGTTTGTGTAAATATTTCGTTTATATGTTACTGGGAAAAAACACTCATTTTGACGAGTACTATCCGCTGTATGAAAAAAGGTCCCAACTTATGAAACACCCTGTATAAAATTCAATTGTCGCAAGAAAAAAACCCCAGGGTGCTACGCGTGTACGGTGGCGTAGGTAAACCAAGCAATATATTTCCGATGATGCTCATTTTTACCACATTGATCACGTGAACAAGCAAAACTGCCGCTACTAAAATCCGGAACACAACCCTGAGAGGCCAGTTCACTCACACACCCGTAAACTTTGCCAAAAGTGACTGTACAGGTTGCAACGTCAGCGCGAGCGCAGGCCCCTTACTTTTTCTCTTCTCTGGCTGTAATCCAAGAAAATATGCTTTCAGCAGGACGGAGAAACCTCGCACATATCCAATACGCCTCTCTTCTCTGTCGAAAATAAGTGAAATTTATCTCGAGGAGAGGAGACATATATACACCCTGTATACAGGGTGTCCCCAGAAGTCAACGTCAAGCCGCAACGAGGTGACAGGATTGGTTGTAACTATCATGAGAAAAATCAGAAAAAAAATCTATCCAATGTAGTTTGAAAATTATGGGCATTTAAATAAAACCTAGAAATTTGGTCAAATTATAACAATTTTTCGGTTATTGTGGTTTATTATTTTTTTTCATTTAAACTTTGGAACCATAACCATAATAACATTTCTAGAAGCACAGTCAAAAATAATGACACAATTGCCCCAAGTTTTCTAGAATGAAGACTATTGGTGTAACTTTTTCATGTCACCGGTATATTAGCATAAATGTTGAAGATTATGGTCTTCCAAGCATTTTTATACGTGAAAAATTACCTGCTTGTTGCTGATGTGGAGTGTAACCCATTGCAGCCACTAACTCTATTTATGGAGGAACTAGACGTACTAGATGATGATGAGCTTCTTGATTGCATAGTATCCAAATCTCTCCTCTTTACTGGCATTTTGCTATTTGGTATCTTATTCGCTGCTAACTCTGTCAGTAAATCCTTTGGCACTCTCATAAGCAATAGCTTTGGTACGCTTTTTATAAAAAACGTTCTTACCCAAGGTGCCATTTTATGAGTACTCGGTTTTCTGGAAAGTTATACAAAATGTTATTCATACATGGGCTGTAACCAGAACCGGATAGTTACAGCTTAAGACCCTAGCGATTAAATACACGTGTACACTCTGACACTTAAAGTCATATTAATATATGATCATATATACAGGGTGAGTTGTTAGTATCGGCTCGGTCGATAACTCCACTACTGTAGAAGATAGCAAAAAAAGTTGTATACAAAAGTTGTAGCCACGGATATGCTCCTTGCTTAGAAAATATTTTGATTTATACAGGGTGATCTATAACTACGTGGTGATGCAAACATGCATTTTTTTAAATGAGACACCCTATATATTATTCCATATTCAAATTCTACTAATGATTTCCGTTTTTCCAATATAGGGTGTTGTTACATTATACAGGGTATTACAAAAGTTATCACCATTTTTATCCCCAAATCGCTGTCAAATGAACGTACTGTATATCAAAAAGTGATGAATCAAAAATCATATTTTTTATACAGATGGATAATATCATCTAGTTTTAAAATTGGCTATAAGGAAAGCCCGCGACGCATACTCGTATACAGGGTGATGTAGAATGCAAAATCCAGATTTTCTCTTTTTTTTCAAATGTAACCCCCAATATTTTATTATATCAAAGAATTGCTTTTAATATGCTCTTTCATCTTTGTGTAGCACTTGTTATGGCTGTATTCATCAGTTTCCGAGATATTTCGATTTTTTGGTAAATTTAAAATATAGCTCCTATTTGTGTACTGAAATTTATTTATTTTGAGAAATTACTATCGAATTTGTTTTTATCTAACGAACAACTAAATTATAAGGTCATGATAGTATTTGATGAAGTCAAAACCCTGAATCATCGAGATAATAAATTCAAGTATGCTGAGGAAACAATTTTGTAGGCGTGATGCATAATTATCAAGCAGACTTATCAGGTATGCTTTGAAAAATTGACGGTTTTCATAACCTGCTCAATAATTGCGTACTGTGTGAAAAAAAGAGCTTTAAAAATTAATTTTTCCGTTGAGGGTATTTAGGAGAATCCTTGAGAAATTGCCTACTTGCCTCTAGAATATATCAACTATGAACAGCAATATCCAGAACGGAGGCACTCTAAAACTAATGCGTTTGACAGAATGAAGAATCGTTTTATTTGGAGCGTATCGTTTAATATTTCATAGCCTACCTGATAGATCTGCTTGATAATTACGCATGACGTCTATAAAATTGTTTCCTCAGCACACTTGACCTGTATTGTCTCGTTAATCCAGTGTTTTGACTTGATCAAGTACTAGTATGGTCTTATATTTGAGTTGTTTGTTAAGCAAAAATAAAATCTGATAGTATTTTCTCAAAATAAATAAATTTTAGTAAACAAATAGAAGGTATATTTAAAATTTGTAGAAAAATCGAAATATCTCAGAATCTAATGGATTTAGCCATAACAAGTGCTATACAAAGATGAAAGAGCATATTAAAAGCAATTCGTTGGTGTAATAAAATATTGGGAGTTACATTTAAAAAAAGACAGAAAATCTAGATTTTGCATTCTACATCACCCTGTATACGAATATGTCTGGTGGGCTTTTTTTGTAACCGATTTTAAAACTAGATGATATCTTTTATCCAATCATGTAAAAAAATGATCTTTGATTCATCACTTTTTGATATACAGTACGTTCATGTGACAGCGATTTGGAGATAAAAATGGTCATAACTTTTGAAATACCCTGTATAATGTAACAATAACTTATATTGGAAGAACGGAAATCATTAGTAGAATTTGAATATAGAATAATATATAGGGTATCTCATTTAAGAAAAATGCATGTTTGCATCACCATGTAGTTATGGATCACCCTGTATAAATCAAAATATTTTCTGAGCAAGGAGCATATCCGTGGCTACAACTTTTATATAAAACTTTTTTCGATATCTTCTATAGTAGTGGTGTTATCGACCGAGCCGGTACTAAAAACTCACCCTGTATATACAATTTTTTACCGGTAATATAAGCCGCGCGATAATGCCTATATATACTCGTATTTAGATATACTCGTATTTAGAAAATTATTCACAACATTCAATCTTTTTATAATTACATTGCTGTCTCTATAAATCTATCAAGTTAGTTCAGAAAACAGCAATTTGATTTATATCTGTGACACCACTGACATCGTCATTACGCGTCACTTCTAGTTGTCCGCACTGGTGAACGGCCAAGGAAGAAGTACCAGAGAGTCCTGGATAGCTTGCTGGACAGTCTCTCCTGAGGGTAGCCGGTGCTTATTGCACGGTATCTACAAGAGCCTTGCAAGTGATAACGGCAATTCCACCATTATATTTGCTGGCTGAAGAGAGTGCCACCCGTGTGGGGGCGGGTTAGAATATCTCTCATCGTATATCCTGCGTGTCGTAAAAGGCGACTAAAAGGAACCGAACTACTGTCGGTATAAGCAGTAACCTCTTCTCAACCAACAGCTTTGGCTGGACGAGTTAGAAGAGTCAGGACACCTTCTTGTCCTTGGGGTGAGAAATTGCCCCTAAAGGCGGATGAACCAGTAGATACCATCTGCTCAACGGCATGAGGATGCAGAAAACAAATGGGAAACTACTGCATTAAAGATCTTAAAGATATCCCAAGAGAAACTCGTAAAATGAGTAAATGCATTTTACGAGTTCACAACATGTCTGTTAAGACATTGTGACTACGATGATGAAGAGAGTGCACTGATTTGCAATGGTCAAGCAGGCAATGCGATATGCCGCGTATGAGCTAAAAGACTGAAAGTAAGTGGCAGAGCATATGCAACGAGACTACTGATATCGCACAGTGGACGAAACGACTAATACCGTCGATAAAAAATTGGCGGAATGCAGTCATCGACAGGCGTCCTATTTCTTAAAGCAAGCACTGTCTGGACATGGGCCTTTTCGAGTGTATAGGAAAGGTATAGGATAGATAATGAACGAGAGATGCCTGCACTGCAAGAAGGAAGACACGGCCGAGCATGCCCTGTTTCTGTGCGACAGATAGGAGCCATACAGGCACACAGGCAGGAGGCAAATCAAAAACTGGAGGGTGAGCCGACCCCAGAGACTATGGTCCCGCTAACGTTGTCCAGCGTAGGGGCATGGAACACTATTTATGGATGGTCAACAAATACCCCCTACAAATGAGAAAGAGGAACGACTACAAGATTGAATGAAGATCAGAAGGTATTCCTAAATGGATAATCATTACCTCAATTTGCACTTTATCGTTGACGATGATGCCTGGTGCAGACGGAGATAACAGAGGTAAGAAAGAGGGAACGGGTTTTAGCTGGTCGGGCCGTGGTGGCATGTCGGATGGGCACGTTTGTCTAAGTATTTACAGCAGCAGTTTCGAGAGTTGCTCTATACCTCCGTCAATCCACCAGTACGCAGACAGCTGTTTCACGCTTATTAGCGATCATCAGTGCGCCATAGGTCGATTGACGAAAGTAGAGAGCATCAATTTTTCCATGTTTAATAAACATGTGAAAGATGTACGAGTAAGACAGAAGGAATTCTGCCGGTGCGCCATCTAGTACCCGAAGGTGACGGCAACCAAAGAGAGAAACGCCACTAGAAGCAGTAACCTCTCCTTGGTGGAACGACAAGGCTCGCTCGCTTTTTGCCACTAGAGGCGCGGATTTTGACGCACGCAGCGTGAAGCCGATATACGAGGGTTGCTCTATACCTCCGTCAATCCACCAGTACGCAGACAGCTGTTTCACGCTTATTAGCGATCATCAGTGCGCCATAGGTCGATTGACGAAAGTAGAGAGCATCAATTTTTCCATGTTTAATAAACATGTGAAAGATGTACGAGTAAGACAGAAGGAATTCTGCCGGTGCGCCATCCAGTACCCGAAGGTGACGGCAACCAAAGAGAGAAACGCCACTAGGGTACTAGATGGCGCACCGGCAGAATTCCTTCTGTCTTACTCGTACATCTTTCACATGTTTATTAAACATGGAAAAATTGATGCTCTCTACTTTCGTCAATCGACCTATGGCGCACTGATGATCGCTAATAAGCGTGAAACAGCTGTCTGCGTACTGGTGGATTGACGGAGGTATAGAGCAACCCTCGTATATCGGCTTCACGCTGCGTGCGTCAAAATCCGCGCCTCTAGTGGCAAAAAGCGAGCGAGCCTTGTCGTTCCACCAAGGAGAGGTTACTGCTTCTAGTGGCGTTTCTCTCTTTGGTTGCCGTCACCTTCGGGTACTAGATGGCGCACCGGCAGAATTCCTTCTGTCTTACTAGCAGCAGTTTCATCTCTATAGTATATGTATTGTGGGCATCTTGCGTCATTGTTGGCTATTGTAAGATGACGACACTCATCATGTTTGTTCGCTACCACTTATTTAAGGTTTATTGTACACTATTTTGGTGCACACATGCGTATACAAGAGGGGGATAACAGGGGTAATTACCCCCCAAGATTTTCGAAAAAAAACTTGATTCAACTTTGACTTATTTATTTAAGCAATTGTCCCACTGCAAAAAAATTGTTTTTTGCAGTAATTAAATTACAAAAGGGTTTGTTTTGCATTTGCATATTACAGTGATGCATATCTAATATATTTCCACTGTTACATAATCAGTGGAATAGATAGTTTTTGGACGTCCGTTTCCTGATGTTATTACATGTTATTGGCTATTTGTGGCATGCGCAGTTCTCCCGAAATAACAGAATCGGCGAATAACCGATAAAGTATTACGTTAGCTACGGAAGTTTACGGTACGATATGACTACGTGCGGTATTGACAGAAACCACTATGCGGCAATGAGAAAAGAACCGTGATGATTTTGATAGCAACAATACTTATTTTGTAGTTTATGATTGTACAAAAGGATCAGGTTTTCTTCCGTCAATTTTATTTGACAGTATTATCCAATAAAAGCTACAAAGTTAGGTGTCTCCTGCAACAGCGAGTGATCATCACGGGACTGAACCATGGTAATGAAATCTAACTGTCCTGCTTCGGGGATCCTTCATAACCTATTTTTTATTTTACTTGTGATGTGATCTATTTTCTGCTTGTGGTGTTTACCAGTTGCATGTAACATTTCTTGACCATTTCCGACCAAATCGATCATAATGTGAGGCTAAGTTAGAATCAAACAGGTCCAATAATTGTTAATGTCAATTGTCGAATAACGCAACGATACACGTCATAGATTCCGGCTACAAAAACTGTACACAAGGCACACGGTTATCCGTTATTCGAAACACACTGCGCATGCTCAGAATGATGTTTTACGGATAGCGTCGCCCCAATTTTTAGTGGCTCAAAACCTCTCTAATGTCCTATACAACGTGGTAGCTTGTCACAAAAAATTCATTAATTACCTGTTTTGAAAATTGCATCGACTAGAAAAGTTAAAACACTAATTAAAAAAATAGAGTATGTGTTGTGTCTACTAGGGTACCTGATTGGTGAGTGTTCATGATCGTTTAATTTTGTATGCTGTGCCAATAAAATGTTCACGGATGATATACGCATTACATATTATTTGTATTCCGTAAAATTAAAATTGATTAATGCATCAATAGATTTTTTATTTCATCTCCCTAAAATACCTGATGCTCCACTGTTTCACTTGCTGTTTATATGTTCTTTTTTATTTTAACGCTATTAATATTTTCCTATTCTCTTGCATCAACATCCTTCACGAAGTTATTACAAAAAAATGGTGAAAGCACACACAACTTAATGCCCCGCTACCCCCCCAAGAATGAGGTCTGGATACGCCCCTGTTGGTGCATCTCATTTATTTTATCACAGTCTTATAAATAACCACGTGCTTACCTGTAATGGACGTTCAGAATGATGATTGTAATCACAACCGAAAATGCGACCATGACCATTGTGAACAAGATGTACTTTCCTAGTAGTGGTAGAGCCAAGGAAGTTGAAGGGATGATCTCTGAGATAAGCAAGAAGAACATAGTCTGGGAGAGAAGGATGTTTATGCAGAGAGCGATCTTTTCTCCTGAGTCGGCTGGTAGGTAGAATACTAGCACTGAGAGGTAGGAAATACCAACACATGGGACGATCAGGTTGACTGTGTAGAAGAGAGTTTTCCTACGCAATGTTATGTTGAAGAATATATCTGGAATGAAAAATGAGATCATAAGTAAAGTATATACGAAGTCACTTGAAACAGCATAAAAAAGCTTTTGCGCCATTTCCTTTGTAAGGGCCGAAGGATCCATAGGCGGCGCGCCGTAATTGAAATAATTTTATGATCAAATGGAAGGTGAATATGAAATGAACTAATATTTCTTATTTGAGTATTTAATGAAGAAGGTTCACACAGGGACCTTCTACAGTATATATTAAGTATAAAATATACAAAGGATGTGAACGAATTATTACGTTTTCCTCAAATAAAATCGATTATTATAGTGCCTTATAAAAAATCCTAACGATTTGCAAACACGAGTGACTGGGATCTTCAGAGATCGCTGTCTTCATCACGAGAACTGACTAACAACTCAAGAGCGCAACAAATAACAATAATTGTCGGGTAGCTCTCGTAGTGAAGACTCGTCAGATATCTGAAGATCCTATAGTCACCCGTGCTTGTGAAGCGTTAAGAAGAAATTTTAACAAACAACGACCTAAAAACCCGAACAGCACTATGTTCGCTACAGATGACGCAGACGGCATCGCTCAATTTTTTTTAGATTTCAGGATTTTTTTGTCAAACGCTGAAATAAAAGTAATTCGTTTAGGATACTGCATTTATGTCAAAAGACGGACGATGGACGACTCTCGCCCCTGTTCGGTCCCTCCACCACCCCTGCATCTTGTGAACACATTTGAGGCATCACGGTTTTCATTTTTTAGACAATCGTAAATATTTAATATTACTTTTTGTGTCTGTTCTTCTAAATCCTTGTGAAAAAAGTCTTCCCGAATAGGATCCGCATCCACATCTGCCACACTATCACGCGCATTCTCCCAGGGTCTCCAAACGGCCATGATTACGTATTTCCAAAATATAAGAAATGGCGAATTCGCAAAGTTGCGGAAGCAGAGCCTTACAATCCGTATCCGTGAACGGCACTGGTAAGACTGGCTCGACCGCTCGGCTGGACAGTCCCAACTACCTGCTGAATACAATTCGGCAGGGGTGCTTTGACGGCAGCTTTTGAATGTATACCAGGGATATATGCTGCTAATTCGAGCATTTTCACCAGTGGAATAGCACCGCAAATACCGGTGAATTGATACTACCTCGTATATCGCCGTCACATCACCGTGTTCCAACTGACATCGTGTTTACTTTACAGTGATTTTTACCAATGTACAGTTGGGAACAACTTTGCATTTCGGTTCATCTTTAGCATAAAATGGATATGGAAGATGGTATGAAAAACCGTTAAGATACATATCCGTATGTGGGCTTTCTGTAAACCGACTGCCCTAAACGCCCATTTGTCACGCCGCAGTTCTTCTATGAAATGACTACTCGACTAATCTTCATGCTGATAGCACCCAGCTTTATAATTTGCCTTCTTACCGTTTATCCACAATAACAGACAAAATATCAGGAATTCTTAGGAAAGATATAACATCTCATTTTCAACAATGCCCAAATTGCTTCAGTGTTAACAGATCCGCCAAAGATATACAGGGTGTCCATTTAGTGTGTAATTCTTCGATATCTCGCAAGGTGTACGTAATACAAGAAAATGTCAAATACAAAAATTATTTGGTTACTTAAGACGCATATCCTAAAGATATTTTGAAATATACAGGGTGTTGCGGGAAAGTAGGATAGTGATCAACTTGATTTCGAAGAAGATATCGAAGAATTACACACTATAAATGGACACCTTCAGGATGTGTACAAAATACCGTGCTCTTGTGGCAAAGGTAGGACCGTAGCTGCACGTTTAAAGGAATATAAACGGCATACTAGACTTAGAAACCTGACAGGACCATCTTCTGCAGGCCATAAAATCTTATTCTAAGATACAAACGTAATTGCAAAGCGCTATACACTTCTCAAAGGAAAGTTCTGGAAGGCATTGAAATCCTGAAAACTATCGTGATTGGGATGTCTAACTACATAATACCATTGATTAACGTATTTAGGGGTACCTGTGGACGAATGTGACTAATTTTGTGAGTAAATAATACGTGTAATGTTTGATAATAAAATTTGTACAAAAACTAGATTATTCGTTAGCTTGATCCCAGTTCTCGACCTACATTCCACTCTCAAATACAACAAGTCGACAAGTTGACAAGCGAAAACATCGCTTTGTCTCCCACTCGAGTGCGTCAAAAACGCAACTTTCTAAGCTGGCAAGTTTCGATTCTGCCAAGATTAGCGTAGGCAAGTTCTCGCCATTAATTTCAGAATTCAGAAATCTGAAATATCGTTAAAGAAGATGGCGGTACGCGATGTGAAATATTTCCCCCCCCCCAAAATCACCCCTTTCGAACTGACTTGCCACGGGTTTTTTCCAGGATGAGGAGTGGCAAGTCCATATTTCTAGAATAATTAGATTAAAACCTTTCGAATACTGCATGTTTCATCGCAGTACGCGATGCAACATATTCTAATATTTTTATTACTTTTTGTTAATCAATTACTATGATCCTACCAACTTTGGACCTGGCAAGTCGGCGGTTCGGGATTGCCCCATACACCAATTACTGACTTTTACTTGTTTCGTTCCAGTACAACATGCAACATAAAAATGAGCGGTGGGCTCTCGGACTATAATAATTTCTGTTCTCACGATATAAGGTATTATAACATTATACAGGGTATTTCAAAAGTTATAACCATTTTCATATTCAAATCGCTGTCAAACGGACGTACTGTATATCAAAAAGTAATGAATCAAAAATTATTTTTTTACATGGAAAGATTAAAAATACCCCCTAGTTTTAAAATCGGCTATAAAAAGAGCCCGCGACGCATACTCGTATAGAGGGTGATGTAGAATGCAAAATCCAGATTTTCTCCTTTTTCTAAATGTAATGTTTGCGCGACGGTTTTAAAGTACGCGTACTTACGGTGACACACAGGCGAAAAAGGTCATCGAGCCATAAGTACGCGTACTTGCTCGCACGTGTGTCACCCCTTTAAGATGTATCGCTATATTTTTTAGAAATATAATATCTTGGAAATAAAAAAATGTAGGTTTACAGTTTAGATTTTTTGAAAAAACTGAAATTGTAAAAAAGCGCAAAAAATTACATGATTATTTTCTTTTAATTTTTTTGCCCTGATATGAAATGAAATTTGGAAAATGTTTACAATTAGTTTATGGCCTATATGTTTCGCTATCGAATAAAACTTATTTTGTGTTTGTATAGGACCTCTACTTATGAAGCTATGCCTAAATTAGTACAACACTCGTGCATCAATTAAACAAAAAACAAAATGGCTGACATTTTATTATGGTGGGAGAAAAACTACTTTTGAGGGATGATTTGTCGATAAAAATTGACGTATTTATCCCCCTAAAGGGGGGACTCATTTTTATATTACCTGGATAGGGCTCCGCACAGCAGGGATAGTACTTTTCGTGCCTTTCGGCAGGTACTCCAAGAATATCCCATTCTACACTTGGATAGTACTCTCTTAAGTCAATACCAACTTCGACTTTATCTTCCCCAGCTTTTTGATTTATGTGTTTAAGGTCAATCTGAAATGGATATTAAATTATACAGCAGATCATTCAATGACAACTATATGTAACCTAACTAACTTTCAACGTAATAATTTCATGAAATATAAAATTAAATTAAAAAAAATATATATATTTTTTTTACACGGATTTCTACGGCGGTCGCCGCTTCTCCGTACCCAGCCTCCAAACTTTTCTGTCATAACAAATTAAAAAATTATTATGTAAAAAGATCCTCTCGTTCTTACGGTCAGCCCCCTCTATTTTTTAAATGTTTTTGTATTTTTTCAAAATCGCATTCGTTTTTCATACGAGTTTCCAAAAATGTCTAATACTTAATGTGCAAAACGAATCGTTGTTTCCAATTAAATAATTTAATAACACTAAAACCTCTACTCTAGTTTGTGTTATTAATTAAGCAGTTGTTTGTAAGACATCAGCAACTTGTATTGATTAAAGTAGGGAGGCATTATTTCTTTAGTTACTTATTACCTACGCAAAATAGTAGCAAACTATTTTTAGTTTATTACTACTTATTACTTTTGCTATTGCTTAACTATTTGGTAGTATCTTCATAGGCTTGAAGCGCCACAATAGGTACCTAGTTATTAATGAACATTAAGTATTTCCTAGGAAATCGAAGCCCTTAACCGAAGCCACAAAAGGTTGGCTTTGCAAAAATATGCGAATATGAATGCGAATATTTGTTACATCACTAGTAAATACTCACTTATTCAGACCTAATGAAGCCAAATATTTACTTTTATGCCAGTTATTTGCTTCTTCACCTCTTCCTTAATTTAAGGAAGTATTCGCGGTTTGCATCCCTAATATCCGCAAGACTCCTTTTTTAGTTATATTAGTTTAATTTATGAAGCTAAATGAAACAATGAAAACTAGCATAATTAAGTACCTGGTTGCCGTCGTATGTCCATGATCCAAATTTCATAAAGCAAGTCTGTTGGTCGAAAGGAAAGTATCTCACATCTATCTCACAGGATGATTTGAAAATGGCGGGTGGTGTCCATAGAACTTTGCCTGTATGACGTAAAACCGCTTTGGTCATCGTTGTGACAACGTATTCTCCGTCAGCACTACAAAAATATAAGGGCGCATACAGGGTACCAAAGTTTGGAAAAAAATTGACTTTTTTTTAATATCATTGAGTCGACTTTGTTGTTATTTCGTACTGTTGACTACAGTAATGAGACGCTATGTTAGCACTGACTAGAAGATAGCGTCTCGTAGGGTAGTCCTATGATTAATATTAGCAAAAAATGTTCGCTACTGACACTGATAAAAACACAACCCTTTTGTTTCTTGATGTATCTTCTCACTTTGTTTTCCAGGAAAAAATTAAAAACTATTTCATATTCCGTCGAAAAAAATATTTGATACAACAAAATCAAGTAACCAAACTTCTACCGTTTCTAGGCAATGTATATGTGACAGTTTGCTATTACAATAATTATAGACAGGTTGAAGGAAAACCTCCTACTATTATTTTTTCCAAACTTGGCACCCTGTATAACTCTTTGGGACATATTATGGTTATATGAGCTTTTCTCTTTTCTATCATTAAGAATAACAACCTGTATAGGTTGAAACAATGAACCTTTGAGGCTGACATTAAAAATTTAATGTAGTAGAGTTTTTCAAAATATATAGGACTTCCGTGAATGGACGTCAGTCATCTATACACCAAAGCTTATTGCTAAAGTCATCTAAGATTCTTTTTTCCTAGTTTTTTCTGGTCACACCTTTATATTTGCATTCAGCCCCTAATATTTGATCATAATTCATTGCTCTTCACAATAAAACGATATCAATTGAAATTAATAGTATACTAACCCTTCGGCTAACTCTGGAGCCTTTCTCAAAGAACATACATGTTTGACAAAAAATAATTTGGAATAAGTGACATTAGTAGAGACGGCTGTGTAGTAGCTCATGCTCACGTAGCGGGATGATTCTAGTCAGTTCGGTTTAGACGTGATAGCGAACGACAATTTTTGTCGCATGGCGAATAAAAAATATTATTCATTCATTCGTCCGCAATTCTTGATTATTAGTTTGCAACTTTTCGACATAACAAACAAGTGGTGTGATTATTACTGTTTAGTAAGTACTAGCAAATATTTGTCACATATTCTAATTTTTTAGAAAAATGTAAAAGGTTTAAAAATTGCGTGGGGTGGGAGGCTTTACCCACTTGGCAGCGGGAGATTTTATCCGATGGTAATTTCTCCCGCTTGAATGGATTTGATGACGATGAGAATGTATTACAACAAAATATAAGCACTGGCCAAATATTCGATCAACTGCAGCAAAATGAATTATGGTTTAACACGAAAGGACAGCGGCTAATAACCGTCGTAGTTGATGCCGCAGAATATAAAGAAAAAAAAAACACGAAAGGACGCCATGAGCTTTGTCGAGTTTGCAAAAAGAACAAAAAACAGATTCCAAAATCCTGTATTAATAATGAATCTGCTGGAAAAGACTGGTTCAGAGGATTCATAGAAATCCAGAATTGAACTTGAGAACTCCTGAGGCAACAAATCTGTCGAGATCGACAAGTTTCAATTGAAAAATGTCACTGATAATGGTGCATTCCTAAGATTTGATTTTGGGGGGGATCCAGATTATGGGTGTCACTTGGTTGACCTTTCGGGGGGAAGGGGGGCCCAGACTAGAGTTGCCACCTTAAATCCTTAAATTTGCGGGGGGGAGGGGGGTGCAAATTTGTGGATTCCATTTTTTAGATGGCATTACATAACGTTTCGGGGTCCGGACCCGGACCCCCCCTCTAAATACGTGCCTGACTGCTGGTCCAGAAGGTTCAAGTAGGGGATATGCTTATCCTAGTGGGGGGATGACAAACGAAAGTTTCGTCAAATTCGTGTCACATTTTGTGAAATATTCGAAAGCATATTTTTTTCCAAAGCTTTAAGTGAAGCTTATGTTTTAGAACATTTAGATAAATCTTGATGTTTGGTCGTTATTGTTATTTTGATAAATATCTCATTTATGTTACTTTGAAGTCAGAATCACTTAATACTACTTTTCTGTACCTGTTCTAATGTTTAACTGATTGATACAATTTAAGAGGTTCTGTTCAGTTATTCCTCTTTCACTAAATTTCAAAATTATTTTATCTGATCTCATCGCATAGGACTAATGTTAATGTTAATGAATGTGAAACAAATTATCACATAGAAACTAAAACTTTATTTTGAATTAAGTATTTTTTTTAATAAATAATAGTGATCATTTCTCTATGAATCACTCACGAAAACCCAGGGTAAAGTCTCCCTACACAATGGGAAATGTGTCCCACCCAGGTGGGAGACTTTAGACAGATATCATTTTCAATAAAAGAGCTGAGTGTGACAAAATTATGTGCGAATCCACATGAATGCTTGAGTCTAGTGATGCCTAATAATGACGGTTCACTATTATATGGCTACTGTTTCAATTCATCCATCACATATCAACTTATGTGCTGTTTAAGTAAATAATGTGAAAAGTCTCCCGGACTCCCCCTACTTGTCATACATTACAGTGATACCATTTTACTATTTTCCCATTACATGAGGCTATAGTCTGAGATCTGAGATACCCTTGCAACCAAGCCATCGCCTACTGCCCGCAAGAAAACATCCAACACGAAACTCTCGTAGTTTCTTGCATCTCTTTCCGTAGGAACTAGAACGACACAGTTTTTATTCTGCAATCTGCAATAACATGGCATGCCGAATTTCCGATATTTAGAAACAAGTTATATGATCAGTATCAATCTTTAAGGGGCAATGAAAAGTGCTCCAGGTTATCCAACATCCCTATCCGAGACCTCATTCTACCTCGGCTCATTTTACCTACTCTTTCAAAAAAAAGGAGAAAATGATAAGAGATCCCTAGGGTATCAAAAAAAATGGCGTCAAGTTGATTGACTCAGTACTTCCCACACAATAATGATTTCATTTTATTGTTTTCCCATTGCATGAAGCTATAGTCTGAAATCCCCTTGCAACCAAATCATCGCCCACCCTTCCGCAAAAAACGTCCAACACAAAAACTCTCGTAAATAGTTTCTTGCCTCTCCCTCATTAGAAACTAGAACGCCAGAGTTTTCATTCTGCATGCTTCAACTGAACGATGCAAAACGATCAGGAGCCTCTAAACCGTCTAAAACGAAGTATGAGCTGTTTTTATATTTTTAGTTTTTTAATTAATGTTGCGCCGCAACTGACACGATTTTTCAGACACTGGCGCGTTTTCCACTCTCGCCGCGATAGTCAATTCTGTGTCGAAATTTCATTAAAATCAATTTAATAATTTTTGCTTTACGTAATATACATAGAACGAAATTAAGCAATACCCGTATACATCACGAAACTCTAAGTTCCTTGGTTTCTGTAATAGGCAAGGAAATAAAAACAAAGTTTGAGGCGTTTTTATTTTTTTTGTTTTTTTATTATTGCTGCGGCGCCACTGACACAATTTTTCCAAAACATACGCGTTTTCCATCCTCGCCGCGGTAATAATACTGTGACAAAGTTTCATTAAAATCCATTCCATAACTTTTACGTTACTCAATACAGAACGATCTAAAGCAATATTCCTATGTATTTATTAGAAAATTCTAAGTCCCTTGGTTTCGGGAGTAGGCAATGTTCAGATGGATCTAAAAAAGGGTATTATGCCGCTAGATCTTTCTTTTACAGGTCAATGGATAGCCTATTATGAGTACAACACATTTTTGAGATTTACGACCCCCCACCCCCCAATCACCCTAATTTCACCCCCACCCAAAAAAAAGTAGAAAATGATCAGGAACCCCTAAAAAACCTAAAAACGAAGTTTGAGGAATATTTATTCTTTTGTTTTTTGCTAATTACTCCGCCGCCCCTGCACCGATTTTCAAAATTATAAGAACATTACCTACTACGACCCCTCAGCATATCGCGGCCCAAATTTCATAACTATCCATGCAGCGGTTACTGAGATTACGAGGCTAAAAAAACGCATACAGACAGACAGACAGACAGACCGACAGACCAACAGACCGACAGACCGACAGACCGACAGACCGACAGACCGACAGACGGACAGACCGACAGACAGACAGACAGACCGACGGAAATGAGTGACATGGATTTTCGTTATGTAGACATCATAAAACGCCCAAAAAGCATGTTATCTCAAAATCGAAAATTTTCGCGGAAGTAAAACAGAGTTTGAACGGTTATTATATTGTACTGTTCTTTTTTTTAATTTAGTTTCAACGCCACTACCACAATTTTCAAAAACCTTAGACCTTATCGATTTCTACCACGGCCCACGGTATGGTCCAGAAATTCCATTACTATCAGTTCAGTGATGAGTTACATACATTACAGAATTAAAATTTGCCAGACAATTAAAAAAATCATAGTGGAATTACTAGAATTAATAGAAGAAAACACAATACATGAATACATACAACTAAGGAACAGTAAGTTACTCTTTGATACCTTGTTAATATTTTGTTGAGACTACGCGAATACATTTGACAGTTCGGATAATCAAATCCACAATGTAGTTCAAAAGATTATTATTGTCTCAATTTTGATATTACGCAACGTGTGCCGCCACAGGTATTCATTTTGACGCGCTTTGTTTTATTGAGATTTCAGTTATATTGGTATGTTGGTGTTGGTACAAAATAGACCTGCACTGTTTTGTGTTTATACTCCCTCTATAGCTTTTTTGTGGCCGTTATTTTACATTTATTAGTATCGCGAATGCTACCGTGCTACTGACACACATCGTTTGGTTTAAGACTTTGTGATGGTGAGTGAGTGATCCAAATTTGTTGTGTTGATTGCAGGAATGTAGAAGAAGGCGGTGAGTTTTTAAGTGTTTGTTCATATGTGGGAACTTAACGAATGTCCTTGCATGTTTTTGCATAGTCTTTTTGTTTGTTTATCACTTTATATTTCCTAGGTAGTATATCGTCGCCTTCCTCACAAAAGGGCCTATCTCATTTTTAGTGATTATTCAGAAGTCTGCTTGCAAGTGGCCAATCTTGAGATGGATCACTTTGTGGGATTCTTTACGTGTCAAAATTGAAAAAGACACGTCATAACTTCGAGACTATCCATATTTGAGATACGTCGCTAAGGGCCAGTTTCTCAATGTCCAGCTAAATATTTATCTGGAAGTTAACGGTTATCTGTCAGATACATTGTTTAAACAATTGAAGGTTAAACTTACAAATTCAAGTAAATCTTATCTGACAGTTGTATCCATGGAAACGCTATCTGGCAGCTACCTATCTGACATTTTTAACTGAACATTGAGAAACCGGCCCTGAGAGGGTAAAGCGGCCTACAGACGTTGATACATGCTACGATGCAGGCATCGACTTCTACATTTCATCGTGCAAGTAGCAGCGTGTGTAGTACTGAATCACGTATTTGGCATCAATTGCGGCTTGAAGCGATGCAGAGTCTGGAACCCCATTTTGGTCGGTGCATGAGTCATATGACCCGAGTCGATGACGCTGATGCAGGTTTCAAGTGTTTCAACGAGTATAGTATAGCGTCGATGCAAAAGAAATACCTAACTCCACCCTACTTTTCTTGTGTTGCATGAAACGTGCATAAAATATGAAATCGATTCAGGCATCGCAACAGGTCTTGATTTGAGTAGGAACTTATGCAACTGATGCAAGTTTCATGAAACCTTGAGCCGATTCAGGAATCGCAGCATGCATCAACGTCTGTAGGCCGTTTACCTGCAGGTTACTGCTACTACATTTCAGCAATTTTTTGAGATAAGCCCTTGTGAAAGAAATGTGGCGATATGATTGCTTTCAACTATACATATCGCATATAAATTATGTTAATTCTATATTACGTAAATTTAGTTTAGAAAAATCTGTCTCATTATACTTATATATACATTCCCATTTGTCTTCTGACAAGCAACAGCAACAGTTATAAGTGAGTCGGTTTACTCATTGAAAGTTTTACGAGAATTTTTCTTGTCTTTCTTTTATTTTCATACGTTTCCTCGAGCGTTTCCTGTTACAAAATTACTTTGTCAGCGTAAAGACCATCATTGTGTTCTATTTATTTAATTATTTACACTGCCACAGTATGCTCAAATAGCATTTTTTAATAATTTGTTATAATATTAAATAATGTTCTATTTATTTAATTATTTACACTGCCACAGTATGCTCGATAAGTATTTTTTAATAATAAATTGTGATATTTTAAAAAATATAGTAATTCTTCAACATCGATGTATCATACCTCGAAGTGTTTTTTTCTGTAATTGCTTTCGACCTTGCTTACAACCATCAACAACTCCTACTTCATTCAAACGTATCAATTGGTTACTACTGGTTATGTTAAAAATCATTCGGTAATGTTTGTTTTACTTGTTTACTTCCCACACCACAGGTGAGCGAAGTACTGTAATCGCGAAAGTTTTTTGAAGAATAATTCTTGACGTCCACATCATACATATATACAGGGTGAGTTTTTAGTACCGGCTCGGTCGATAACTCCACTACTATAGAAGACAGCTAAAAAAGTTGTATATAAAAGTTGTAGCCACGGATATGCTCCTTGCTCAGAAAATATTTAGATTTATACCGGGTGATCCATAACTACGTGGTGATGCAAACATGCACTTTTTTAAATGAGACACCCTATATATTATTCCATATTCAGATTCGACTAATGATTTCCATTCTTCCAATATAGGGCATTGTTACATTATACAGTTTGATTCATTACTTTTTGATATACAGTACGTTCATTTGACCGTGATTTGGATACAAAAATGGTCATAACTTTTGAAATACCCTGTATAATGTAACAATACCCTATATTGGAAGAACGGAAATCATCAGTAGAATTTGAATATGGAATAATATATAGGGGGTCTCATTTAAAAAAATGCATGCTTGCATCACCACGTAGTTATGGATCACCCTGTATAAATCAAAATATTTTCTGAGCAAGGAGCATATCCGTGGCTACAATTTTTATATACAATCTTTTTCGCTATCTTCTACAGTAGTGGAGTTATCGACCGAGCCGGTACTAAAAACTCACCCTGTATATATCTAAAGATATCTAATAACTCCGGTCGGTATGTCTGTTGCCATTCTACTTTCCACACGGAAAGGTGAGGGGAGCCTTGTGATCGCAAAAATATTAGATTTTGGAGAATACGCTTTTTGTGCGTTTTATGATATCTACAGAACGAAAGTCTACGTCACTCATTTCGGTCTGTCTGTCTGTTGGCGTGTGTCTAGCCTCGTAATTTCAGTAGCTACTGCATGGATTGCGATGAAATTTGGGTGGCGATGTGCTGTGGGGTTGTAGTAGGCAATGCTGCCATAGCTTTGAAAATCGGTACATGGGCGGCGGAGTAATTAGCAAAAAAATTCAAATGTTCCTCAAACTTCGTTTACAGGCATTTTAAGGGTTCCTGATCATTTTCTACCTTTTTTTTTGGGTGGGGCAGTGTAAGACTGAAAAATTTGTTGTATTCATAAATAGGCTATCCATTAACCTGTGAAAGAAAGACTGCTAGCGGCACCATACATGCAGTGCTTTTCTTTAATGTCCCCTCCCCCTTTTGTTTTTTGAACGGGTCAACTCAAAAAATTGAAACTTGGGATGATATAATTGATGCATGAATACTACATTTTGGAATAAAATGGACAGATGAAACTTGCGAGATGGCGGACCGACGCCATCTTGAAAAAAAAATTAAATAGAAAGAGGGGTCTTGTGACAAACCTTTTTGAAGCTCCTAACGGATCCTTCACAACCCTAGAATATGAAGTCAATATCTTAATCTCCTTTCAATTTTATGGGTTGACCAGTTCAAAAAATAAAAGGTAAGTATCAATATTAACGTGTTTGTCTCATGTAATTATTAAATGTTCCGCCATTTTGTAGGAGATTAAGATATTGACTTCATATTCTAGGGTTCTGAAGGAATCGTTAGGAGCTTCAAAAATATGTGTCACAATAAGACCCTCCTTTCTATTTAATTTTTTTTTCAAGATAGCAGCTCGGCGCAAAAAAATATGTGTACCTGTACCACTAACTTTTGTATCACTTTAAATAAGATTCACTTACTTATTATACAAGACGATGTCTGGAAGCCAAATATGTTCAGAGGGTACATATAACTCGGTTACCCCTCCATATTCTTGTGGATCCCACACAAATTTGTGGTCCTGCCACTCCTGAAAGAATGCAAACAATAATAATGGTCCATGGGAAGAACAACTAATAATAACTTACGTGCTCTAACCAAACGTTGGTAGTTAGAATCTGATCTTTCAAGTTCTGCAATAAAAAATATTTCTCTAAATATTATTCATGCAGAGCTGTATTTGGATTAGTTTAAGTGATGTTGCATCTTATAGGTTCTTTGTATATAAAATAAACTTTATAGAAAAAATAAATAGACTAGAATAAAATAGAACGATAAACAGGAGGTTCCATGTTACGAAACGTAAGTGATTAAATGGGCCATGGGTACATAATTTTGAAATGGGTACATGGATTTAGACTTCATCTGATGAATAAATAATTCAGATAGAGCTTAGAAACTTTTATTTAGATTTACTCGTTACTTTCGTTTCTTTAGAGGCCTAGGTAAAATACTCAAAAAGCGCTAGGAAAAGATAGACTAGTAAAACTTACTGTGTCACGGAATTAATATAATTTTCAACGTAAACGTTAACTGAAGTCGCGATTATTTGACACAATTTATAATAGATCCTACTAAAATTGGATCCGATAATCCGTTGTTTTGACGGACCAAAAGTTTAAAGCGGATTGTTTTATTCGAAACATTTTTTAATAGTGGTATTTGAGAATATGATGTTCATTCACGACATTGACGAGTTCTGCAAGATAAGGACTTTTTAAAAGTGAGGTTATTAATTTCAGGAATTAATGGAAACATCACAATTTTTCACTGGACTGAACAAAGTTCATAATAGATGTTTTCGCAGATCACGTTCCAGACTGATTCGGATGAAAAGTGCATCCGCAGTATCAGTAAGGGCGTTTCCGGTATGTAAATCTTGTATGTAATGTAAACTGAAGAAACATAAGAATTTACATACCGCGAAGGACCGTAATCATATAGCGCATGCGCTTTCCATCCAAGCCAGCCCCGAACCAGTCCGAGACGTGATTAATCTAAAACTAATACTGTTTAGTTTAGCAAGTACGAAATTTTCGAAACTTCGACAGTTTTTTGAAAAAAAACTGGCGGTGAAGCATCCAAAATGTGTTCCAACAACGCAAAAGTAGCAAACTTCTTCGTGACCGATTCTCAATTGACATATGAGTCGCCTAGCTCCAATAGTCACTAAATCCTTCCAAGAATATTTTTAAGGAAACGCGAAAATTTGCTGTAAAGTCTCAAAAAACAATAATAGTATTTGTAACTATAGATATTGATAGATAGTAACATAAAAGGTCTTTTGGGCAAAAATCCTGCATTAATAGTTTTGTGGAAAACTTGAAAAGCTTTCGGATTTAGCTGTTTTTGGAAATACATTTGGATTTGGAGGCATTTGCTTCGAAATTTACATGATATGACTGTATTTCATGGCATATTTTGCGCAGCTGGATTTAAGAATATCCAAAATAGGATAAAAACTGATACTAAGGGCCGGTTTCTCAATGTCCAGTTAAAGTGTCAGATAGGTATCTGCCAGATAGCGTTGCTATGGATACAACTGTCAGATAAGATTTACGTGACTTCGTAAGTTTAGCCTTCAATTGTTTAAACAATTTATCTAACAGTTGCTGTTATCTTGCAGATAAATATTTAACTGGACATTGAGAAACCGGTAAGTCAAAAAACTGGGAACATAAATATAAAAATATAGTATCTTTTCTTATTATTCTATCACCCAATGAGTATGAGGTATTTGCTTTTGGTCACGTGACATCCGATTCAAAAATTTTAATGGGACACCCTGTATATTTGTGACTTTTTGTGTTCTTCCCGATAAAACAATTCCGACAAACTAGCACACTTGGGGTCTGAAGTGATTCATTCAAGAGCTACAGGAGGAAGGACTGTACCACTACCATTATGAAACACTACCAAAGTAATTTGACTGTATAGGGGTACATGTTATAATCAATGGTAGTGGTACCATCCTTTAAGTACCTGCTGTAGCTCTTCAATTAGTCACTTTAGACCCCAAGTTTGTTGGAATTGTTTTATCGGTAGAAACATAAAGTCACAAATATACATGGTGTCGCATTAAAAATTTTGAATCGGACGTCGCGTGATCAAAAACAAATACCTCATTGGGTGAGATAGTAATAATTTAAACCCCCAAAATTATAATTCGCTTAATTCGCTACTACTGCCCAGTCCCGGTATACCTATTGCTTGTCTTAATCGTCATGGAACACCCTGTATATAAATCAAATTATAGGTTAGGTTAAATATATGAGTTAATTTATAGATAGTACGGCTGTTATGCAAGCAGCAGAAAACTTACTTATCGTCCTATCCTGGATTTAGTGGATTTTGTTTCCCATTGATTTAGACCAGGATTTAGAGGGTTTTGAAAGATGTATTATGTTCTAAAGCTTTACTGAGGCCTCTCGCAATAATATGGCGTTACTAGTTCAATTTATTTAAAAATTGGATTCAGCGGTTTTTGAAACTAGACGATTCATATATGCGCTACACGGATCATGCCAAAAGTTACCTTGAAAAGGACTTTATATTTTCTATTCTGTTTGTTCTAAAATTTTGAGAAGTCATTTACAGGAAATGGCTCGGTCTCCGTATTTGCCAATATAGAAATGAAATAACTAACAGTACGTCCTAATTTTATTTTTTTTGGATGATCGTCATCAAACTTAGCTGGTGGTAATAAATTATTTTTAACGTAATAGAAAATTAGCACAGAAGCGACGGAATTTTTTGGAGGAACAGATCATAGATTGATTTTCTTCTTCCAATGAATGCTGCTCCTTTATAGATTTGTGGGGACAACATAAACCATTTTTTAAAACATCATTACAATAAAAAAACTTACCAGTTCGATGAGTTGAGACAACCTTAACCCTAGTTTTACTAAAACTGTTTCTGTGTTATTACTAACGGGCCGAATCAACCTGTTATAGTTACTTAGGAGATCATCGTACAGTCTTTTAGCATCTGGATTGCAGAGTGTAACTTGAATGAAAAGCGGGACAAAAATACAGTATAGCATCCACTCTAAGCTCATGGTTGTTGCAATACTCCTTCGAAGCACCACCAGATCTGTATATTCAAAAAAAGTATAGTAATGAGCAAATGAGCTGATAAAAGCGAAGGTCGACGGAAACTACCCAGAGCAAAGTCAATGCAACACGTACCATTTTGGTTAGATTTTAAACATTAAATTTTTCTACTAATCTTCATATGAATATAATTTTCCAAAAATTTGCATTTCATTCCCATATCCACCGATTTACCTGAATTTTGGGTAGCTTGAGGAAAATTTTGCTTGCATTTTAAATATCCTAAGAGGCATGCTGACCAGCAAACTATACCAAAAAGCTACTTTTCTTTAAAACATTTTTTATGACTCAATTTTACTTCATTTACCTTTTGACGGGAAAAAGTGTGGGAGAATTGTTTTTGAGGTGGAATGATGGAAAAGTCAATTTGACGCAAATTACAAAAAACACATGAAATGTGTCTCTCCTGTGAGGACCCTTTCTCAAACAGCACAGACTTCTGTCGGACGTCCGAAACAGATCCCAAATAGGTATGTACCGCTGGGACCTAAACTGGACGTCCGTCAGACTTCCTTCACTGGACCACTTTTGTACTTGAAGTTTAGACTTCCATTGAAGATCCGAACTAAGTCCCAAATAGGAACGGACTAGCAAGTTCCAAAAGTGACGTCGTTTAGACATCCGTTGCTGGACTTCTTATGTACTTCCAAATTCGGACTGGATTGAGAAGTACGAACATTTTTTTTCTCTTCATCTCCAAATAATAATTATTATCTAACATTGTCTCAAGTTTTTTGTTATTAGGTATATGGCACCCATCTTACGGGCAGTTTACGTAAAATATAATTGTACTATTTAGAAGATATATGACTATCATGCTGAATCAATAAAAATACAGTTTTATATACTAAAATTTACCTGGTAAAATTTGCCAATCTCAACCTTCATTGACTTCTACTACTTATGACGTTTGAAATTCGCGGGCTCGCGACCAACTTATTGCATAGTTGTCGGGCGCATGCGTATGCACCGTTTAGCATTGTCAAATTGTCAGAGCTAGTACCATTTATGCTAATCTAGCACACAATTTTTTGACTTCTCGAAGCGTTTTCGATTCATGTATTCATATAAGCGATAAACTAACAAACATAGCAAAAAAAAATTGTTTCATCACATTTATTGAATAGTAATCAGCATTGATATTGGTGCGATTCCTTTACGGTACAATTCCAACTCAAATCGTGAGTTAATATGGCAACATTGCTTTCGTCACAGGTTGCTTTTTTCTCCCCACTCGATCTCTAATTGGATGATTCAAATTGTAGTCAGGTAACTGCCGTTTCTCGACATCTCGATCTTGTGACACGTGACTCGTCCATGCCAATCATGCCATGCCGACTTTGCCGTTTGTTTGTGTTGTGTTCGCCATTCTGTGGTTCGCCATTGAAATTTTTCAAGGATTATAGTATTTTTAGCATCTATTTGATCTATTTTTCGTTTAGTTGCTTAAAGTCGATCAGGAGAGTAGTCAATTCTGTGGTTGTGAACTCGTGCAATATAAAACAGTGATTATATCAAGGTGTTAGAGAAACGTTTTTATTCAATATACCGCCATCATCTCAAATCTTTTTCAGAAAAGATATTTAAAAATACATTGTTCCTTGATATGAGGTGCTGAGAAAACTTCAGGAGAAATTCGTATAGAACAAAAATATATGTGCAAATACCGTTTTTTATATAACTTTTGTTGAATACACACCCTAATATATAATATACACAAGTATTGATTTAAACCTCCTGCTGAGTAGTATGGTAGCCTTCATTGCCTGGTATCATACAGAACTACAGAAGTACTATTTAGATACAAGAGGCTCCATTTAGGTACAAGGGAAGCCATATTTATGTAAAAGGGAGGACCTATTTAGGTACGAGGAAGGCTCTATCTAGGAACAAGGCAGGCCCTATTTAGGTACAAGGGAGGTACGATTCAGGTACAAAAAACCTATATCGAACGTCCTATAGACGTGTGAAAGTCCAAGCCGGACTTCCTTAGAACGTCTGTCGGACGTTTGTGTGCTGTTTGGGTTTTCCAGCGGAGGTGGTAGCACACCTTTTACGATAGGATAAAAGACCATGTTCTGGGAAGACAGATCTCATCAGTCGTGGAGAAGACAATCTGGAAACCAAGACGGGTTAAACGGAAAACGCCATATGCAACGAAAAAGGCAAATGAATATAGGATGCCGCATTCAAGGACTAAGTACAAAAGAAATACAAGTCTTTAAAGAATTTCACTCACAAAATATGGCTGCCGACTTTTTCCGACATTTTCTGCTATGAATTTAAATTGAGACATCCACATGCGGACGTAGGCATGAAAATAAAAACAGTTCAACACCCCCCGTACACAGCGGTATCTGTGCGAGCCCGGACGAGTGACATCTAGATCGAACGCGGTCGGAGATCAATACCGATCCATCAGATCACTTGATGTCTTAGATGCGGGCCGCTGGTGGTACCAGAAGATGGCGCGAGAAAATCGTCCGCGGGCGGGCTCGTTCTCGCGTAGCCCAACTGGTGAGAGCACCGGAGTACCGTTCTGGAGGTCGTGGGTACGAGACCCGCCAGCAGTCGACTTTTCCGACATTTTCTGGTACGAATGTAAAACAGTGAGACCTTGTTTCCCTTAATTTTTGCCAACGACCAAGTAATTATAGCTGGCGATGAGGCACATGCTCATTACATGCTTCGTAAGTTGAAAGACGAATATGCAAAATGGGGGTTTACAATAAATATGTCCTAGGGCCGGTTTCTCAATGTCCAGTTAAAAGTGTCAGATAGGTAGCTGCCAGATAGTGTTTCTATGGATACAACTGTCAGATAAGATTTACGTGAATTCGTAAGTTTAACCTTCAATTGTTTAAACAATTTATCTGACAGATGACCCTTAACTTCTAGATAAACATTTAACTGGACATTGAGAAACCGGCCCTAAGACAGAATTTCTGAAAACAGGAGATAATACTGTTGATGACATACAGGTGGATTATGGTACTGTGAAACATATCAACATATCACTCCTTTATTGAAAGTATCATGATTTATGGGCAGAGCTGTGGGAACTCACAAAAAGGTAAAAATACCGATTATTTATTGGCCGTGGAAATAGATTTCCGGAGACAGAGACGGGTATTTCTAAGCTTGATCGAGTTTGAAATGACAGAAGTAGAGAGATCATGAATGTAGAAACTACAACTCTTGGCAACATAGAAAGGAAACATTTATTCTGATTTGGTCATCTACAGCATATATGTCAAATAAAAGATGGCCAAAACGAATAAGGCAATGTATTCCACTATTCCATATCAATGAAAAAAGAGTGGCACACCTCCAAGATGTTGGAACGATGATCTCATGGAGGCAATGGCAGCTAGAGGACTCAATGAAGGAGACTGGAATGACCGCAACAGATGGTTATGGTGAATAATTATGTTGGCTCGAATTAGAGAAGAGGCCAATGACTCTTGACCTATACAGTTATACACTCTGCCCCGAAATGTGCCTCAACCAGGTGCAAAAAAGAAATATATGAAACTTGCTTACGTTGGTACATACGCTAACACAAATATAGTGACCCAAAAAATTTTACATTACAAACGATTTACAATAAAATTTTAGTTTCACAAAAAAAAAGAATAGTTTAGAGATTTTACTGATGTAACATTTTTAGAAATTGAAAACAAATATTGTTCACCACTGAATTTCTGTATAAAATAAAACAGTTTAAATAAAGTTTAATTAATGTAACTGAAATAAGAATATTCATATAGAAATCGTAACTATTAAACTTACTGATTTTCGAGTAGCTAATGTTTGCTGTGCTGTGCCCCCTACCTATTTAATAAATTTTAAACAAGCAAAAGGGGACCTGATGTGTAGGACATGAGAAGTGGAAATAAAGAACTGGCATGAAAGACTGAAAAACTGGCATGGATTACTTTAAATTAATTAATTGCATCTAAAGAGCTTAAGAGAAAGTAACATTTCCTTAATCCAATAATCATAGCTTATAGACAATACCAAAAATAAGGCATTTTTTATTTACTGATATATGTATATATTTTTACATTACCAGATTAGCTATATCATGTTGTAGGATGCACTCAAAATCACTACCGCACTACAGAAAATTCTCATTTAAATGCAGTTTAGATTGTTGATTCAAATGATTTGTAGTTGCATTCTGTTATTGAGAAGGAACACTGACCGTACGTGACGTAACTAGATGGGCTTAAAGGAGTCACCTCCTTGGTCCTGAAGGGATGCTGCATCAAAATCGATAGGGGCGCGCAACAGGACAGGGTCGGACTAAACACTGCAGCTAGAAAAATGTGTTGATCCTGTATGTGATACTTACTTCAAATGGCGAACGGAATTTTAGCTTTCGTGATAATGAGTTTTTTTGGTATACTGAACTTGTGAAGCGTTATCCTTTTGGGTGGTAGTAGTTGTAAAAAGAAGCTTTGCGCTCGGAATGTATACGACTATTGTGCATACGGAAATATTTGCCAGAGTGAAGTATTCAGGCTTATTGAAGTTGAGCAGTGCTCATTTGAAAACTTTCCACCACGGAATTGTCGAAAACTACAGGTAAAAAAACACCGAAGCACGTCAAAAGATTTGTCAAGGGGGATAACAACCATCAAAAACAACTGTCCCCTCTTGTACGCTTTGCCTTCCAGGGTCATCCCTTCAAACATTTTGAAAGACAAGGGGTATCGAGTAATAGCTTGTTTCAAAGGTAAGTCCAAGTCCTTTATTTTGATGCTTGAGTTTTTGAAACAGGTCTATTCGTTTTCGAGAAAATTAGAAAAATCTGTATGTATCTTAATTTGTTCAGATAGGAAACAAAAACACGAAAATACCACTTTTCATTGCAATAAGTGTTCAAAGGGGTGGGTTGGCCCAGTGGTTAGGGTCGAGGGCTCGTGACCGGAAGGTCCCGGGTTCGATTCTCGTTAGAGGCGGAAATTTATTTCTGGTTTTTTCAACCAAAAATAAATATCCATAAAAAAAGCTCAGCGAGAATCCCCACCTGAGCATTCACTGTTGGCTTCTAATTAACAGTGCTGTTCCTAAGTGGCACCGAGAAACAGTAACAAAGCCTACACAGAACACGAGGCTAATGACCAAAGTAGTCGATGCCGATGACACAGAAGTAAAAAAAAATAAGTGTTCAAAATGTTTCCCGTTATTGGTTATCAATGCTATAGGCGATGGATGTTCAAATTCCTGACGGACTATTGCAAAAACAGTGGAAATGATTCCAATTTATTTTACGGTGCCCTAAATCAATGTGCTCGGCAAACTGCTGTTCCATTTTATGCCAAACATCGCATAGGTACATTTTGGACCGTGTTACAAAATTACTCAAACTGTTGCAAATAAAAAACTAAATGTCTTAGGTGATTTTGGCATAAATCCTAATACTTCGTTAAACAAAATTGTAGATACGACTGAAATTTAATTTGGCTCCATACACGCTGTTACTAAGTTCCTTAAATTTTATTAATTCAAAATGAAAATAGTTAACCGAAGACGATTTCGGTTGACGAGTTGAGTTTTGTGAACAAATGACTACAGCGATTAATGGTAATAAAATTCATGTAAAGAACATCTGCCTCTCTTTGAATGCACATTTGATCTAACTGGATTTGTTAATAAGCATAACTGCAGGTATTGGAGCAATGAAAATTCTCATGCTTTTGTAGACGGACATATCCAGTGCCCTCAAAAGATTAATGTATAGGCAGGCATTTTAAGAAACAAATTGATTGGGTCATTGTTTATTAATAGAAATTTTAATTTAATGGAGACATATTTATTCAATCAATCCGCTTGTCACTGAAATCATTGAAAAAAAATCGAGGAGGATGAAAACTCTTTTCTTACTATTTCCAGCAAGAGGGCGCTAATTCTCACTAAATTTTCCCAGTTCGACGATGGATGGCTAGACGACGCCTTTCCAGATGAATGGATGTGGTAGAGGGCCTGTAGAATGACTTGCTAGATCTCCCTATTTGGTGAGATTAAAGTTTTTCTATGGTGCCGTTTGAAATGTATTGTGTTTACTCCCTAACCTGAAAGTTCGGATGACCTTCGTCAACACATCATCGAAAGCAGCCATGATGTCCCACAATATGTTTTTGCAACTGCAGATTTTTCTAATTTTCTCGAACAGGAATCGACCGATTTAAAGAAATCAAACGTCAAAATAAAGATCTTAGATATACCTTTGAAACGAGATATTACTCAATACCACTATTACCCGGGGGGGGGGGGGGGGGGGGGGTAGGGGTGGAAGTAGCTTTTGGTAAAAAAGTTGTCTCCCTTGAGAAACCTTTTGACGAGTCTCGGGGTATTTTCTCTTAATCACTGGTTTTCGATAAAACCTTGGTGGGAAGTTTTGAAATGAAATGAACAGTCGAGCAGTTCTATAAAAGTGTCAGCGCCAGATCAACCTAACCCTGGATGAGTGTAGTTGCAAAAAACTCGAAAATCTAGAGTGCAGGCAAGCAAAGGGTTTATAGTGAGTCTGGACAAGTGCTTTTTGCTGTAGCTTTTGAATGAAGGTAGAAAATCGCTGATACTTTTGGTAGAGGCTCTCACAGGTCATTACAGGCTGAGCAGACATTCCTTCAACAATAAGTGGAAAAGGCGAATGACGAGACTCGTTTCACTGTATGGGCGGCATATTTGGAGCGGTGGAGTTTGATTACCAAAGGTCTGGTAGGTTTAGTATTGATTTCGTCGGATTTGATAAATGATCAAAGGGGGCCTACTTACTTGGCTTTCTTTCCTAGCACCACAAACCTGAACGATTTTCATGAAAAAAATGTTAAACTTCGAAAGTGCGATGTTACATTCCACGCCAACAGACGGAGTAAGTATTGCTACTGTGAAAAATACTGAATTTGAGAGTTTTTTGGCGTTTTATGACCAATTGGTAACGCCGGCTCCGCACCGGGACTTACTACGTCCATCACCACAACGTGGCTCTACGAGTGATCTACTATCATTTAAGGCACTCATACGGTATGGATGAGACGCCTGTGCTACCATATGCTCCAGGGGATATAGAGTCAGTTGTGGAGAACGAGAGATGCCAGATTTACTGGAACTACTCATTCTCCACGCTCGAGCTTATACAAGCAAATAAGCCCGACATAATAAACCTCCTCGACTACCAATAGATGTTCGTAATCGAGTTCTCGTCACCTGCCGAGGGGAACATCGTCTCTAAGGAGGAGGAAAAGCGGACCAAGTATCAGGAGCTGCTCGGACAACTTCGCAGGCTCTGGTCGGACTACACTGTGAGTCTGCTAGTAATGGTCATTGGATCCCTAGATGGTATGAGGGATACGCTGCTCTCTGCACTGTGTCCGAGACATTATGCCGTGCGCCGGTGCATATATTAGCCGCCAGAATGCAGAAGGTAGTCACCGTTGGGTGCCTTCGTCTACTTAGAGCGCATGATCCGCGGACTCAGTGATTACTCAGCTTACAATGTGGGCCTGTCAGGGGTAATATGGAACAGCAGCCCGAGCTCGGAGTGTCGGAGCCCGGGCTGCACATTTGTTTTAAATATAATAATAAAGAGGATTATTAGGAACTGATGATTGAACAGAGTTCACGGCAATAGTAACCAAAGTGAAATTCAGACTAACTCTGCTCTTCCATTTAATTCCCATATAAACGAGTATTAGATTTATTTATTTATTTATTTTATTTTATTTTATTTGTTCATTACAATACATTCAAAATTTGGAATAATATTCTATACAAAATAATGGCATGTAATAATATGTGTAAATCAATATTATATAAGTATCTAGATCAAGTGGGGTTGAACTAATACAGCTATCACATTAGGCTTGGAAGTCTGTTTCGTAATAGTGTATTGTTCAATCCCACATATCATGTACAGAATATTAATATTAAGTGTGTAACTTAAATTAAAATACAGAAACAAAAACAGAAACAAAATTACTAATATATATTAACTACACCTACTAACCTTTAAGGCACTAGTGAACGAAACGGCCAAGGAGTAGTGTTTCAGAAAAATATACAGAAGTCGGTGAAAATTTAAATGTTAAATTTTTCTTGATTGTTTTGTATAAATGTTTTAATTTCTTTTTTAAATAAGCGAAATTTTGATATCAATTTTAATTTTTTCGGAAGCTTGTTGAATAGTTTGGGTCCGTAATATGTGAAGGAGTGTTGTGTAAAAGTTTTATGAGTAAATTCTGTTTTAAAATCAAGGTTAATTTTCGACCGGGTATCTCTAATATAACTGATGGTAAATTTATTTTGATCATGAAACATTCTATTTAAACAGCTGTAAACATATAGCAGATGTACATTTAGTAATTTAGATTCATTGAATAGTTCTTTAGTTGGGTAAAGTTTGTTTTTTCTCAAGATTATCTTCAGTATTATATTTTGAGCAACTTGTAGCGATGAAATTGTTGATTTGAAGGCTGCACCCCAAACAGGAATGCAGTATCTGATAATAGATTCTACAAGGGCTGTATACAGGATCATTAAATTTTTTCTTGATAGGATGTCACGTAATTCATAAAACTTATGCATTAGACTTCTCAAACGTTTGGAGACATAGTTAATATGATCCCCCCATTTTAAATGTTGATCTATCATGATTCCTAAATATCTAAGTGATTTAGTTTTTTTTATTATGTTACAATCACACTGCTTGGTATAATCACAGGATGGTTCCAGTGATGCCAACTCATTGGACTTTAAAATAGCTGAAGCACTGTAGAAAAATAGCTAGAAAATAGCTAGATTTTTTAATATCTTATTTATTCCTGTTATAGAATATTATAATAATTACATCATTTTCGACCGGAGGGGATGCTTGTAGTTTCATTTGTATAATAAACCCAAAAATCTTTTATCTATGAATAAGTTGCTATTTCTAAAAGGGGTGATACACGTACGAACTTTAAGTATGCGGTTTTTAAGTTCGCGAACTTACTCGGCTCGACGCGGTGACACACGTGAAACTGAAATCACTCATTTTGATAATTTTCCTAAATAGACAAAACTTTTAACAAACGCCAAACACAACAAGGGTTGCGCATCGATGGCATGCCAAAACAAAGTGGTGGCTCGCGGCTCGCGGTACGAGCTGAGACCGGCTACGAGCAACATTTCAAACCAGTTGGCTCGCCGGCGGTTTGCGCGACGGTTTTAAAGTACGCGTACTTACGGTGACACACAGGCGAAAAAGTTTGTCGAGCCATAAGTACGCGTACTTGCTCGTACGACACATCATTTTTGACAGTTCAATTTAATAATAAGCATTTTTTCGCGAGATCTCGGTCCAACACTGTGTACTACCGGGTACAGAACTGGAAATTTTCGCGTCAAACGGGGATAGGGGAAGACGGATGTGACGTCTTCCGAATATGACAAGGTCACGTGATACCGGGAACTGAATTCCTACCCGCCAGACGTAGGTGAGGTACTGGCGGGTGACATTTTGTTATGTCAATAGGAAGGCGGTTCCCTTGCGGGAACTAGAACTGCCGTGGAGAGGGAACCCGTTTGTCACCTGGCCATACCCGGTTCATTTTACACCGAGATCTCGCGAAAAATCCTTAATGTTTCATGTTACAGGTGATCTGTCAAATTTGTCATTGCTGATTGCACTGAACTTTGATATTTAACTTTAAATATAAATGATGAGACTGTAATTAGAACAGGAACAGATATACGAAAAAAAAACAATAAAAATAAGGTGTCGTCCATTTTATACATTTATATGCCTTTCACCTTGGAATACTATATGTTTCAAACCTACCGTTCAGAATTAATTCAGCGTCCACGATTTTGTTTTTCAAAAACTAAAAATCGAAAATGTTTTTAAATTATATTCATACAACCCTTAAAGGTTGAAGGGTTTAAGCTAAATTCAGATGCATACGACATCCGACGATACGACGGTACGAAACTGTTCCTATTGGTTGAAATATTTTTATTTGAAATCATTTTGAATATTTCAACCAATAGGAACAGTGTCGTACCGTCGTATCGTCGGATGTCGTATGCATCTGAATTTAGCTTAAGGCGGGAAACGAACCTGACAAATGACAAATCGACAACACGCGGCTTGACAGTTGACAACACCTGTACCACAAAACACTTAAACGAAATTCATAGAGCACGCACAACTGTGACGCACAAATATGAAATGATCTTCATAGCTTTGCAGAACAGTCAAAGCATAGATGGTATAGAGGAAGCGCACAGCAATAATAGAAGAACGGGAAGTCCCGAACTCTGCCTTTTGGCAAACTATATACTTATAATTTATTTTTTTTTGTTGTTTTTATGTTTTTTTTTTGTATAGATTTGCCAATAAAAGCGATTATTATTAAATAAAGCAGAAAAGGGAAATAGCTAGAAAAAATGGCTAGATAGCTAGACGATATTTTACTAGCTAAACCTTGTTGCGAAATAGCTAAATCTAGCTATAAAATAGCTAAATTGGCATCACTGGATGGTTCATGTAATTTGATATCAATATCTTTTGGTTGACCTGTAATTGTAGGTGAAAATGTTATAAATTTAGTTTTATTGATATTTAGGGAAAGTTTATTACTATTCAGCCAAGTATAGATTTTTTTCATATCAGATTCAGCAGTTGACTTCACAATTTCCCAAGAAGGACCTCTAAAAATAATAGCAGTATCATCTGCATAGCATATTATATGACCTAAAAAATTGTTTATTTTAGTGATACCATTAATATATATTAAGAAAAGAATAGGTCCTAGAACTGTACCCTGGGGTACCCCTATTTGTATTACCAATTCTGAACTAAAGGTGTTTCCTATTTTCACTCTTTGAATTCTGTGCGATAAATAATTGGTCATCAACTCTAAAGCAACTCCCCGAATGCCATAATTATTAAGTTTTCCAAGTAATAATTTGTGGTCAACCGTGTCGAAGGCCTTAGCCAGGTCAAGAAAGATGGCTAAGCTCTTTTCTGTCCAAAGTCTCCATCGTGGTATTTATAAAGTTCATTATGGCATTTTCAGTATTTGATTGCTTTATAAACCCAAATTGTTTTTCAGTTATTACGTTATTTTTATCTAGAAACTCTGTTAATCTTATCTTGATAGATTGTTCAAAAATTTTTGCGGTATTATTTATGACAGATATAGGTCTATAATTATTTAGTTCAGAAAATTTTCCGGCTTTGCAGATTGGTGTGATACTTGAAAGTTTCCATTGTTGAGGAATTTGTCCAGTTAAAAAACACTGATTAATTATATAAGCTAATGGTTTGGTTATATAAAAATGAATTTGTTTTAAGGTTTAGGCACTTATGTTATCTGGCCCTGTTTTATCAGCAATTGAAAAGAAATAATATCAAACAATACCAAACAAATGATTCATTCCGGTTCTGGACGTGATACATTCCTCTGAGAGCTTTGCTCTTTCACCATAGCTGTAACGGATTTCCTTTTGTTCTGTTTATTCTAAGCTAAGGTTAAAGTTCGGTCTGTAAAGTAACTCCAGCAGTTAAGATCTAACGGAGCCTTGAGAGATTCTCTGACTAAAAATCATAAACCAATTACGTCAATCGGATTAACGTTATGCTGGATTTAATTATGAGTGAGGCAATGTTACTTATTTGATAGATATTGGGCCACATGTTTCGGTTATCTTTACAACCAAACTTCAAACGTTGATTTCTGTGTAACAAATGCGAATTTCAGAATAATTCTTTTTGATATCGGCTTCACATTCCGAAACCTAAGTGCGATTTTTTTTTTTCGGGATTCGTCCTGGGACACGGACGGATGGGACGGGAGACGGGACACATTCAAATTAACTAACAAGTCTTTACATTTATAAAAGTAACCATATTATAAAAAAACTCACTACTCTCACTACAGTTCAAAATGTAAAGGTTACATGGGAAGAAATACAATACACAGTAGAACGACATGGTTTTTGTATCATCTGAAATAAACTCATTTTTACATTAATTATTAATAAGTTAACGTTTGTTCAACACATTTCATGTCTAACCTTGAAGTGCCAAAACTGATAACACTAATGATGACAGAAAAGATTCTCGCACGTCAGTTTGTATTCATTTTTTCATTCTGATTCAATCAAAATGAATGAAAACTGGTTTTCACTTTGGCTCAGTCAAATTCAGCATAACTGAACAGATAATGCACTTGAGAACACAGTTTCATTAAAACTGATGAGTGAGTTTGTACTTTCAGTCAAAGTGAAAGCCAGTCCTACGTATCATTCGTTTTGACTGAATCAGTATTAA
Source organism: Callosobruchus maculatus (assembly GCA_951848785.1). Classification (NCBI taxonomy): domain Eukaryota; kingdom Metazoa; phylum Arthropoda; class Insecta; order Coleoptera; family Chrysomelidae; genus Callosobruchus; species Callosobruchus maculatus. Next base: position 1,426,953 of record CATOUR010000042.1, on the reverse strand, counting down.
AAAATAAATACAAACTGACTATCTATTATTACGTATAAAATATGATACTTCTATCGTTAAATCAAGGTCATTTCAACTTTCTAACTATTACGGATAAACCTATAATTTACGTATTATAAAAAAACATATTAAGTCCGTGCCCGCACATTTTCAGGTTTTGTCCTAAGAATAATAAATTCTGGGTCAGATAATAATTGGCAATGCGATAAAGAAAAAAATTTATTAAAATAATAGAAAATACAATTTTTCATCATAATTTAGACATTTTGGACATGATATATTCTGATCAAAAATTATTTGGTTTAAAAGAATCAAGAAGACACGAAGTAGTGATGAGAAATTGAGCAACATTTATATGAACAAATATGGATCAAAATACGATGCACATGAAAACTTGGATGTCTCTTTGGCTACCTTACAATGCAAGTTTTATTTCATTTAGACAAACTTTCCACTCTGATAAAAGGATACCTGAGGTTTTGTCAAAAAACGATTATTATCTTGGTACAAACCAAACCTGTAACCAACTGACACTACCTCATTGTTTTCATGGACTTGTTCAGTTTACAAAGGAATATTATGACAAACTTGGAGCTGGAGTCTTGTGAAGAAATGGTAGATTATCTAGCATTGGGGGTGTGTACCAGGATATCATGACAGTAGATCATGTTACATCCGTTAGCTAAATTAATTTTCAAGTTTCCTGGTGAACCATTTGATAATGCATACCCCTTTACCTTATAATTTATTGAACATGTTTCATCCACTAATAAATTATCACTCAATTGTTTTTTATCTACATCACATTTTCTGCTATATTGAGAAACCTTTTCACATGCTGTTGATGAAATATCATTCACTTTATCATACATGGGTGTGATGCTATCTTCGATCATTTTTTTCAAACATCCACGTCTTGAAAGGAGCATCTGTTCCTGAAATATCAGTGCAATTTCAGAAATACAATAACTGCCAATGTGGTGGACATTTTCATCTTTGAAGTGTTTGTAATTTCACTACTTAATGATTATAGAAAGTGTACGAGGGTTGCTCTATACCTTCGGGTACTAGATGGCGCACCGGCAGAACTTTCTGCTTGTTGCCTATAGAAAGTGTGTTAGAAAAATTAGACATTTACAGAAAAGAGAGCTTCACAAACCACCACTTAGTCCATTGTCTATAAAATTATTTTTTCTTAGAGCACTTGATGGCTGGGAAAAAGGAAAATGACATATTTTTACAACTTAGCGTTGATTGACATAGGTCTGTAAAACTTGTAAAATCTACGCAGACTTTACTGAAGTTTTATCAAAGAGTCACATGAAATCCTAATGCTTAAATTAGATAATATGTTAAAACTGTCATAATGACGTTTTTTATCATGAAGAAATCAAACATTTCACAGTACATACATACGATACATTTAAATACTCTTACGTTCTTAGTTTTATATCCAGATATAAAAAAGGTTGCTAACGTGATAACGTCGCAATTGGCGTAATTCTAATCTGGAAATATAGAAATAAATAAAAGATAATACTCAAAACGACTCAAATTAAAATGAACAATTAAGTATTAATTAACCTAAATCAGCCAGTGTTTATAAAGGGTTTTTCAATAAGGACGGGTTGATGTTAAAATGAAATAAAACAAGCTGTGCGTGAGATATCAAATAATTTTTGTTTTTATTTGGAAGGCCCATGTATGCCATTAGGTGTGGAATATCACATCGTTCAAATGTCCTCCGCGGCTTCTCACGGTGGCACGGATCCGAGTGGTCCAATTTTCAATCACTCTGCTGCATAAATCCGGCTGAATTCGAGCCACGGACTGGATTATGTTCACCTTATATAAGGGCAGCGGTAGACTCCGGCTTATTGACATAGACCTGTGACTTCAGAAAACCCCACAAGAAAAAGTCTAGTGGGGTCAAATCGCACGATCTTGGTGGCCAATTCACGTCACCTCTGCGAGAGATAACCATACCCCCAAATCGTTCGTGCAGAAGGGCCAACGTGGCGTCCGCTGTGTGACAGGTAGCGCCATCCTGCTGGAACCACACGTCGTTCACCTCCATGTTGTTTAACTTGGGATAAAAGAAATCCATTAGCATCCTTCTGTAGCCCTCGCCGGTAATGGTAATGGCTTCACCAACGCCGTTTTCAAAAAAGTACGGACCAATAACGCCGCCGGCCCAGAATCCGCACCAAACAGTAACTTTCTGTGGATGCATTTTCACCTGGTGAATCTCGTGAAGATTAGCGTTGTCCCATATACGGCAATTCTGCTTGTTGACATAGCCGTTCATCCAAAAATGCGCCTCGTCACTAAAGATGATTTTTCGGCCGAAATTGGGGTCTTCTTCCAAACGCTCCGAAGCCCAGTCAGCGAACACACGACGTTGTCTATGGTCAGCATGTTTGAGCTCCTGGGTAAGTTGGATCTTGTATGGATGTAGGCCCAAGTCCCGGCGCAAAATTCTCCAGGTTGAAGTCTGCGAAAGGCCGAGTTCTTGTGAACGGCGAGGAATTGACTTCCTTGGGTTCTCTTGGAACACTTTCACGGACAGCGGCAATGCTCTCGGCTGATCTGGAACTCCTTTGACGTAAGGGTGTTGGCTGATTGTTAACTGAACCAGTCGTCTCGAATTTCCACGCGTTGCAAAGTCGACTTTGAAGGACCCCCGCGTCTTCCGTAAAATGGGCGTAACGCGCGCATGGTCTGCACAAGTAAACACCCATTTTGATAATAAAGTTTTATCCTTTGTACTCGCTGCTCAATTGTGTAACCTGTCATGGTGATTTGGCGTCAGTGACTGATGATAAACAACCAAATTTGACACACGCTGTCAAAACTTCATGGCCGCCGCAGACTGCCAACATCGACCCATCCTTATTGAAAAACCCTTTACAAGTAACAATAATAAAAATATTTTCCGTATTATATTATTTATGGAAATAATATGCAAATGGGGATTTGCGAAGGTGTCTACTCGAGTGGACATTCCCTATTCTGTTATAATTAGTTCCACAAGGCGATAGCAAGGATTGTGCCTAATAAATTTAAAAAAAAACGAGTGCTGGAGAATTTTTAGCATTTGATGCTTTGCCTGTTTCAATGTGAAACTTCACTCAAAGTCTTTTAACTACACGCGCTGGTGTACAGTGTGCACAAACGGATTTGAGTCCGTTGAATTTCCTGAAACATGTAAGGTGCCACCTCTGCCGTTCTACGTAACCCTTAAAGACGGTATAAATTTAAAGCTTGCTTGGCCATCAGTCATCAGTTGTCTCGCAAACTTTGCTGAGCAAGTCAAGTTTGACCACTAGGCCGTCTGGTGCCTAGAATACGCCGCACGTGTAAATGTAAATAGCCGCGTAAACAATGAGTGTAAAAAAAAGAAGAAAAATGGGCAAGGTAAAGATAATACTGTTCAGATTTTTTTGAATAAAGCAGTACTTTTCAAATAAGCTATAGTTTTTTTTAATATTTAGAGTACTGAGGCAAATAATTTATTATTTAACAAACTTATTCAGTTGTTTGGGGAAAGTCTTTTACAAATATACTTTTTGCCTACAATCCTCAATAATATAAAAGCTATAAATGTAATGATGACAATTTTTAACTAATGCTGCTTCGTTTGGTGCATAGAATACAATATGGGTGTACTTGTGAAACAAAAAGGTATTTAGTCTGATATATTCACTACCTTGAACCATCTTTCCAGGGATAAGGTACAAATGTTTCTTTGTAATAAAATCGTTAATAGGTTTAATATCAATTTTGAAATTAGTTTGCTATTACCTAAGATATAATATATACAGGGTGATCATTTCAAAACTTCTCACCACAGTGATTTATCGAAAACCACTAGTTACAAGAAAAAACGCCGAGACACGTTAAAAGATTTGTTTGGATTTGATTATTTGGAGCAATGAAAATCCTCATGCTTTTGTGGAAATGCGTACCCAGTATCTCCAAAAAATTAATTTTTGGGCAGTTATTTCGGGAAACAACCTGATTGAGCCATTAATGGAAATTTAAATGGAAACATTTATCTGTATATATTGGAAAATACCATCATCTATTTCCAGGACCACGGCCGCTTCTCCTTATTATGTTCTTCCAAATGGATATGGTGCTGAGTACCATAGACCTGTTAGATCTCCCAATTTGACGACATTAGACTTTTTTCTATGGTGTCATTTAAAGTATGTTGCGTTTACTCCCAACCCGAAAGTTTGGATGACCCCCGTCAACTCATCTTCGAAAGCTGCCATGATATCCCACAGCATGTTCCTGAAATTGCCTGTCAGGAATTTGAACATCGCCTATATCATTTTTTGGCCAATAATGGGCAACATTTTGAATAGTGATTTGTTTTCTATCTGAATATATTAAGACACATAAAAATGTTTCTAATTTTCTCATAACAGAATCGACCGGTTTTGAAAAATCAAATATCAAAGTAAAAGGCATCAACATACCTTCGAAACAAGCTATTAATTCCAGAGGGCAAAAGGTACAAGGGCGTGAAGTAGTTTTTGGTTAGAAATGTGTCTCCCTTGACAAATCTTTTAACATTCTTGGCATTTTATGTTTTGATCAGCGGTTTTCTATAAATCTGTGTTGAGAAGTATTCAAATGAACACCCTTTATGTAGGTGGTGAACAGAATACAGCACGTGAGTAATTAAGTTTTAAAGCAAGGCTCATGTAGCTAAAAGTTAAATAATACTAAGTGGAGTGAGTCATAGGCTGAATGGTCATTTGCTTGAATTCACTTATATAGTTACCTTTATTAGATCATCTTCTAATTTCTCAACATCCAGTTTCAATTGTAATAGATCTGTATCAGTATAATGTTTAACTTTATACTGATCAGCTTCTAGGAGTACATTTCTTGGTATTGAAAACATTTTCCTGCTCTCTTCCTATAATATAAACTACTGTGTATAATATATGGGTAAATTTATAGCGAACAGGTGTAAATTACTGTACTAATTTGGAGTTTGCCAATGTATTGAGGCATATGAAAAAGCCTCCCAGACTATAGGCTGTATGAAGGGAGTACTGTATTATTTGTTTTGGACATTTTACAAAAAAAATTAAAATCACTTATTTCTGTTCATCTGCCTGTCTATTGCTAATTTTAACACCAAGTAATCAGCACCGCGGATCGGCAGTCGGTGGGCCGATGGAACGAAACGCCGTCTGCTGACTGCACATATCGTCCCCCCCTGAGAGCACAATAAGCCCCACAGGAGCTGCAGTGCTGACGGCTCCCGGGGGTTAAAAAAAAATACCATGTAATACCAGTAACAGGTGCATAAGTTTTGATAGTATTTTTCAAGAGATATGTTGTGGTGTTGTAGTAGGTAATGCTGCTATACAAGGTGTTTGGAAACATTATTCACAGAGATCATTCTGCACCATAAAAATATTTAAAAGAATACACTGGTATTCTTTTAAATGGTACTGATCAAATAATACAGCCTTTATTGTAAAAAGTAACTTTGATGTGGTTCTATTTGTATCAATTCTGTACAATTAAATGAAAAAAAATTATATCACAACTGCCTACATGACGAATGCAAAACTAAATAAAAGAATGAATGATAATATACTTCAAATTATTTTAAAAATCGGTTTGTACGCACCTGCAGTTTTAGCAATGGAACTTTAGCTATATCCATAAAAGTAATATACAAGTTTTGTGCCCACAAACTGATCATCTCTGCATCATATGGTATTCCTTCGTCCATAAAACCTGCTTCAGTAGCTCTTATGGTGTTCTTCAGAACTTTTTCATACTGAAAGCAAACTAATTCAACTTTGATAAGGAAGTATGATTCGAATTTTATAAACTTACAATCAATATAGAACTTTGTTGAAGAGAATCCATAATACTGTTTTTCGTATTCGTCCGCTTCCAACCTTTCTTTATCAGTTATCATCATCAATATTTTTCACGGATAGACAGTTAAAAAAATCAAGGGACCAAACTATTTCTCAACTTTGAATCAAATATCAAATTTCCTTTAACGGTTTTTTTGTTTAAACATTAGTCAAAATAAATTAGGTTAGATTTTTCTGACATTGACAGAAATGACAGATTATGGGTAAAACCCATTGACATTCAGTGTATATGTTTTGTGATTGACATTCTAACCAACTCTTAAGCTTCGTGTCCACTTGCAAGTAACTTGTGATAGTTTTTGCAGCAAGTATTTGCTTGTTTGTCTACACTATCTTTTACACCCGTATGCACCGTAAGTCAATTACGCGATTAGTTACGTAAACCTAGATTATATTACTTATTTACTATGCACCGTAAGGGGGGTCAAGGAAGTGCGGAGGCTCGAGATCACCAGAGTTTTACAGGTACTCGAGCCTCTTCACTCTCAGGGGGGGTCGCAAGGCCCCCCAAGACCGTCCAGGAGTGGATAGGAGACAAATGTGTCACCTACCCCGTGCAGAAATGCACCTTTCTCGTAGTGGCCCCTGTCTTCGTCAAATTTGACGAAGCTAATCCTGGCGGATCTAGGCTGGAGCCCCGAAAGGCTCCCTGGCAATGGGCAACAGCATTGCCAGTATCGGTGCCAGCTCCTGGGGGAGGGTGTACTCACGATAAAAGTGAGTGCACCCTTGCCTAGGAGATCGCACCGAACGTCCTCTAGGATAACTGAAGAACCCAACCCAATGTGTCATGCGATCCGTGCTAAAGGGTGCGTGGCGGTGGGGGTGCACCGTCGCTAACGGAGCCTCTGGGATACCAGGCGACCTCCCAGAGTAACAAGCCTTACACTCGTGCAGGGGGCGCCGCGAGTGTGGACCATATAGTTCCCCCTTACTCGTGGGATTTATTATGAGTAAAAAACCCAACAATAATAAACCCAAATCCGGGGGCCCCCCATCAGGGGACCCCGAACAGCAACCGGGTGGCCTCTCACCAGGGGACCCCGATAGAACCCTCACTGGCGAAGAGCAAGTGAGAGATATTTCAAGGGAACTCGCCAAGAGGGTGGGTACCTTGAATCTGAAGAAAAAGGGTAGGACGGGAGCGCAGAAGAAGCGGGCCCGGAGGCTAAGGCTGGCGCAGGAGGGGCAGGGCTCCGGAAGTCGAGATGCCTCTTCGGGGGCATCTGCTTCGGGGGGCGCTGCGGCTTCTGTGCGGGCTAGGGCGCCTTCGGGTGTTGCAGCTGCGGCTTCGGCGGGGCCTAGCATTGCTGGGAAACGTCCGAGGTCGGCGGGTGTGACACCGGAGGGTGCCTCATCGCGGAAGAGAGCTCGCACTTCCGCTCACGTTAGCTACGCTAGAGTGGCGCAAACCGGGCACAGGGTGGTATTCGTTCCCGAGGACTACCCTAGTGCTCAGTTGGTGGAGACGCAAGTCTTCAGCATCCAGGAGTCAGTGAGCGGACTGATGGACGGGCTCCCACTTGAAGGGGCCCTTCCAAGGTTCGCTGACTGCTACTTCTCGAGGGGGGCGGCCATCTTTGTTTGCGAGAACGAGTTCTCGCAGACGTGGCTGCAGGCTCAGGTTGGCAACCTGAGGCCCTGGGAAGGAGCACGACTCAGGGTGATGCGGTTTGAGGACCTGCCCGTCTTCAGGAGGGTGATGGCTTGGTTCCCGGGCCCTCACGTGAAAGAGGACATCCTCCTGAGGAGGTTAGACAGGCAAAATCCTGGGATACACCCCAGCTCGTGGAGGGTGATGGAGGTTAAGATGGAGCCGAAAGGCGTACGTCTGGTCCTCAGCGTTGACTCCATTAGCTGGGGCGTAATCGAAGGCAGGGGGCTGCGGCTCTACTGCGGAGCGAGCTCAGCAGTGTTTACTCTGCTGGGCAAGAACAAAGAGCAACGCGGGACTGCTGCTGCCGGCGGTGATCAGGGCCCAGGCGAGAGCCAGGAGCCTAGGGACCAAGGGCAGCTGGCACCTGGGGAGGCTGTTGTTGCTGCTCGGGCTCCTCCAAGGGGGACCGAGCGGCAGGAACAGACTCCTCAGGAGTCTCCGGAGTTGGATAGGGTTGTGCCCACACCAGGAACTAGTGGGCCACAGAGCAGCACACCAGTGAGTGAGGGGCAGCTACTCGATAGTGACTCCGACTCAGCACTGGAGGGAGCCAGGATGCTGTGGCAGACGGATCAACGCCACAGTCACAGCGAGGGTAGCGGCAACGAACGGGGCCCCACCGTGGGGAACTAGACGTTGGTTCGCTACAAACACACGAGGGTGGACTGCCAAAAAAAAAAAAATGGTGAGTTACATTTCTTTCATTCAAATTAATTTGCAGCATTGCATAGCGGCTTCTAGGGTTCTTACTCAGACGATCACTAGGGGTCGCTATGACATAGCTCTTATTCAGGAACCCTGGATAAGGAATGGCATTATTAGCGGGCTTAACATTCCAGGGTATACCATTTTTAGTAGCGCTCCGGAGACAAAGCCTAGAGTGTGCATATTATGTAATAATATGAATGCATGGCAACTAATGGACTTTACAACTAGGGACATGGTTGCGGTGGTGATTCGCCTTAGAGAACAAGGCATCGAAAGAAGTTTAGTGGTATGCTCAGCGTACTTACCGTATGATTCAGGAGATCCTCCTCCCTCAAAAGAGATGGAGGACCTTGTGTCTCATTGTCGGGATAATAATCTCGAGCTTATCGTGGGGTGTGATAGCAATGCCCATCACACCATATGGGGTAGCTCTAACACTAATAGACGTGGTGAAGAGCTGATGGAATTTCTAGGGACGTCGAACCTAGAGGTTCTGAATGTTGGCGACACTCCTACCTTCTCAAACAATGTGAGGGATGAGGTCCTAGACATAACACTGAGCACGGTCGGTATTTGTAATGAGGTCAAGGACTGGACAGTATCCTTGGAACCGTCACTGTCCGACCATAGACATATAACGTTTAGGATTGACGGGGAAAAAGAGGTAATCCTTGTTAGAAATCCTAGGCAAGCAAATTGGGCTTCTTTTAAAGAGGACCTAGGCAGCAGGCTCCGTCCTATAGAGCAGGATCTCAGTAAAGGGGAGGGCTTGGAGGCGGCAGTTGATTCCCTGTGTAGGGACCTCCGAGACTCCTTTGAGGATAACTGTCCCCTACGCAAAGTGGGCGTGGCGGGCAATGCCACCTTCTGGACTAAGAAATTAGAAACCAGGAAAAAGTCCCTGCACAAACTACTCACGAGAGTTAGGTACAGGAAAGGTACTCCTGATTGGGAGGAGTATAGGATAAAGCTACAGGAATATAAGAGGGAAGTCAGGAGGGCCTCCAGGGAATCTTGGAGGAACTTCTGCAGGTCCATCAATGATATTCCTGCGACGGCAAGGATGCATAGGATCCTTAGCAAGGACACCAAGTCCAAGTTGGGGACCTTGACGGACTCGAACGGTCATAGAACCAATAACGAGGAGGAAACGCTTGAACTGCTGATGAGTGTGCACTTTCCGGGATCGGTTGCCGCTCAGCAGACAGGTGCACATAGGCCACTCCGCCGTCCTCATAAAGAGGAATGGCAGATGGCAGGAGAAGTCGTCACTTATGACCGCACAAGATGGGCGATAAATACTTTTGCTCCATACAAAAGTCCAGGCAAGGATGGAGTCATTCCAGCCATGCTACAACATGGACAGGATCTGGTACTACCATACCTAGTTAGGATATTTCGCGCCTGCGTGGCTACTGGCTTCACACCGAAGAGCTGGTTGCATTCAAGGGTAGTTTTTATTCCTAAGCCGGGCAGAGGTAGCTATACTCGTCCGAAGGACTTTAGACCGATTACCCTTTCGTCGTTTTTACTAAAAACACTGGAGAGGTTGGTTGATAGATATATCAGGGATGGGCCCTTACAAAGGGTTGAAATCCATGCCTATCAGTTCGCATATCAGGCGGGAAAATCAGCTGAGCTGGCACTTCATCATTTGGTCAGCAGGCTGGAGAAAACGTTGAATCAACGGGAAGTGGCTATGGTAGCATTTCTTGATATCGAGGGTGCGTTCAACTGTACCACTACCAATTCGATAAGACGCGCCCTAGAGAGACATGGAATTGCTCCAATCCTAGTGGAGTGGATTCTTACTACTCTAGAGGGCCGAGTGGCTTCTGCAACGCTTAATGACATAAACTATAGCGTTGCAGTGGCGCGAGGCTGCCCACAAGGCGGTGTTCTTTCACCTCTATTATGGTGCTTAGTGGTGAATGACCTACTCGTGAGACTAAGCAACACAGGGGTCTACGTACAGGCCTATGCCGATGATTTGAGCATAGTGGTCAGGGGTAGATTCATTAATACAGTCTCCGAGGTAATGCAAGGCGCGCTGCGTGTTGTGGAAACGTGGTGTAATGAGGTGGATCTGTCAGTGAACGCTGAAAAGACGGAGCTCGTTATGTTCACTAGGAAAAGGAAGATGGAAGGCCTCGTGAGGCCTACCTTTTTCAGAACGACACTTGAATTGTCTCAGTCAGTAAAGTATCTAGGAGTAATACTGGATCACAAGCTGACTTGGAGGCTGCACGTGGATTATAAGGTAAGCAAGGCTCGAAACTCATTATGGGCCTGCAGAAGAGTTGTCGGTAGTAGCTGGGGCCTGAGCCCAAAAGTGGTGCACTGGCTCTACACTACAATAGTCAGACCGTCACTAATATATGGCTCCATAGTGTGGTGGACCTGTATAAAGACGGAGGCAACAAGAGCCAAACTTAATAAGGTCCAACGTTTGGCATGTCTTAGTATAACCAGTGCAGTGCGCACAACACCCTTGAGTGCCATTGAAACACTATTGAATCTTCCTCCTTTGGATCTGGTAATCCAAGGGGAAGCTAGAAAAACTGGGTTCCGTCTCTGGAGTCAGGGTAGCTGGACTTTTATGAATCCAGGCAAAGGACATTCGACGATTCTAGCAGAGTTGCATGAGGATTGTCCTATTTTGTTGGCGAGGAGCGATACAGTTTCTCCTACGCATCGCTTCAATCGCAAATTTACGGTGGTGTTTCCGTCAAGGGAAGAATGGAAGTCTAGGGAAAGACAGCTCATCGAAGGAGGAGGACAGGTCTGGTACACAGACGGTTCACTCGCTAGAGAGGGCTCGGGCTCGGGAGTCTACGGGCCCCGTACAAGACTTTCATTCCCTCTTGGGGGGCACACCACAGTATTCCAGGCTGAGGTCTATGCGATACTTGCCTGCGTAAATCGTATTCGGGAAATTGACGGGTCTAGGAGGCGGATTACTATCTGCTCTGACAGTCAGGCAGCCATCAAAGCACTGAGTGCTTGGAAAATAACGTCGGGACTGGTCCTGGAGTGCAGGAGGGCTCTTGACGACATCTCAGCTAAACACAAGGTATCACTGATGTGGGTACCTGGGCATGCTGGGGTAAAGGGTAATGAAATGGCAGATCATCTAGCCAGGATGGGATCCGGAAACAGTTTTGTGGGCCCGGAACCAGCCTTAGGACTGTCTGCAAATTTGGTTAGGAAAACAACTGGAGAGTGGATCCAGAATCAACACTCTCTGAGATGGAACAACATCTCTGGTCATCTCCGTCAGGCTCGGGAGCTATTAGCAGGGCCTGAAGAGAGAATAGGACGATTCTGTCTCTCTCTGGATAGGAGTAACTTGAGATTGTTAGCAGGCTTATTAACGGGTCACAATACCTTCAGGCGTCACTTGTTTGTGATGAGGGTGGTCAACGACCCAACGTGCACGTGGTGTGGGGAAGAGGAAGAATCCTCGGCACACATCCTGTGTCGCTGTGAAACCCTGGGTTATCACAGGCAGACTATGCTGGGCTCAAGAACCTTGGAACCAATAGAGATAAAACGGATAGGACCTAAGAATGTACTTGCCTTTGCCAAAAGGGCAGGTCTTAGGAACTAGCGCGGATAGAGGCGCAAAAGGGCCCATCGTGTGGCCTATGCACCAGCCACATTCCGTGCTGGATAGCCTCTGGTTCTTATTCATTCATTCATGCACCGTAAACTGACAATTTTGACATTGTCATTGTCAAAACAATCTTGCGAACACAACCTTGCCGTATTTCCAATCTGGATTAGTTAATCTCTTGACGGTGCATGGCTACATGTCAAAGATTAGCAAAACGCGATTAGGGAACTAGAATTAGAATCCCCAAACGGTGCATACGGGTGTTAATTGTTCGCACATTTAGCCCAGTTGCGAGCAAATTATGAATTAACTGCCGATTGAAAAACGCACATTTTGCGCTAATTTCTAAATTAACTTTAATTTATACCATTGATTAACGTATTTAGGGGACTTAATTACACTTTGAAAAAGCGGGCCTTAATCTAGGAAATTGCTATCGCAATTTCACTTGGGCTTGATGATTGTTCTGATTCCGTGTACACCATAGATAAGATGCCGTATGTAAAATCTGTAGGTAGTTGTGGTATATTTAATTAAAAAAAAAGAAAACAGGAGATAAACTTAGTAAAAGGCGGAGAAAATGTTGGGTGAGAAAATGGATCCAGCGTAGAACTACTCTAGGGATACATGAACTTTATTGAAGAATTACTTCTAAAAGTACTCATATATTTCATTAGTCCCTTGTCCACTTTTCTTTTTTTTTGAATATTCTCCATTCTTGGTTTATTTGCTTTTTCAAATTATGTAGCTTCCCTTGAATTTCCGCTGTAGAAGTATAAGATAAGTCGGCAAATGTTTGTAATGCATTCTGCTATTTGATTCTGTCAATGGACACGAGGCTTTAGACAAGGGTCCAACCATGGCCGTCTCTGCTCACTAGGCCGGAGCATTGAAATGTGGCAACGTTGGAGATCAGGCCGTGTTTTCATTTGTTGTTATGCATGGCCGTCTCTACTCACTACATACCGCATGGCCGACTCTACACTAGCATTGGCTAAAGAAGGTACTTCTTTAGTCAATGACACTAGGCCGGAGCCTTAGATGAGGCAACGTGGCTTAGCTGTCAAATAGTGGCCCTATAGTTTCAGAATAATTATTACATTTTATATGTATTAGAGTTCATCTCGGTTAATAAATTAAGAAAAATACTTTTTAGAACTACTACTACTAATACCACTTACATCTGATGTCTGTTTCATCACAGTCAGACACTACAAGATAAAAATAAACGCAACCTGTTTCCTTCTGCCACTTCCACTTCCACGTAAATGAACACTCAATTTACTTTGTAAATTGTCACTTGAGCTAGCAAAATTCACTATTAGGTCACTGTGAAGCCATTCTTGCTGGTCTTGATTTCCCTTTCACTATCAAAACCTTTCGTAGGTATGCCCCAGGCCATGCCCAGATGAGTTCTATTAACTGTATTTTTCTGTAATATTTGGGAGGTCCAGAAAACATTATAGGTACCACATTGTGCTTTAAAATAGGCCTTATCCTTTGAAATGTTTGTAAATTATTGTCTTTATCCTTATAAATATAACCAGCCCTTCCGAGGAATACCTTTCACCCACTTCTGTTTATGTCCCTTATTGGACGCACAATTGCTAGTGCAACCTGGTATTACACACTTTGCAGGCATCTTTTTATCTTTATAGTTTCATTTGTGCAGGTAAATAAGTAGAAACCCATTAAAAATCACCTTAATCTGGAATAAGGTTATGTTGGGCCATGGTTTGGTAGTCCTCTACCCATGCCTCTACTGGGCTGCAACCTGGTACTACACGCTTTGCAGGCATCTTTTTATCTTTATAGTTTCGTTTGTGCAGGTAAATAAGTAGAAACCCATTAAAAATCACCTTGCAACGTTCTTTTTAATCTGGAATAAGGTGATGTTGGGCCATGGTTTGGTAGTCCTCTACTGGGCTGCAACCTGGTACTACACGCTTTGCAGGCATATTGTTATCTTTATAGTTTCGTTTGTGCAGGTAAATAATTAGAAACACATTAATAATCACCTTCCAACCATATTTTCTGCACCTGGAAGAATACACATGACATAACAACATATGCAAACTCGGCCCCCAGATTCAGTGTTGCCATATTTCATGCTCCGGCCTAGTGAATACAGTCGGCCATGCACACGCATACCGCCATTAAAAAGTCCGAGAGCGGTAACAGCGTTGCCAAATCAATTCTTGATAGTGATGGGCAAGCGGAGACATTTGTCCTGGGGTAAGTACGCAATCTAAGGAACGTCTATGTTTATAAGCGATATCAGTTATAGTTAGGTTAAATTAGAGATAGGTATGAATTCAATTACGTTATGATATGAATATAAGGCATTACATCTAGAATTCGCAAGATCTGATTTTCCAGCGAGATAATGGCCGAGGTCGACCTCATTTTGGCTACTGCAACCAGATAAGACTTCCCCAAGTTAATATGAACCTTTTTCCATGTAGGGCATGATCTTCTTACTGTAGCGCATATAATAAGCAAATTGCTTCATCTTGAATGAATGATCACTGGATGAACCACTACAACTACGCTATGAGGTTACATTATCATGGGGAACCTTATTCTAGAAGTACAGAAGTAGATATTAATCATATTTTTCAAAGAGTTGAAGTTTTCATACAGGAGAAACAGTACTAAAGTTTCTGAACTGCCGTTCAATAAATTTGTTGCAAAAATTCATCACTTCTTACTCCTCCTTACAGCTTACAGATATAGTATATAATATAATTTTACGAACCATTAAAACGAAGCTATAGCTATATAGCAACATATAGGGCTGCTTAACTAGTCAGCCAAAATCCATAGATGGGTTTTCTGCGTACCCTCACTATATATCAAGGGCGCTTCCAAGGGGGGGGGGGGGTAGAGGGGGTAATTACCCCCCCCCCCCAGAGAACAAAACTGACTAATTAAAAATAAGATGCATTGAAATTTAACTGTTTATGTTTATTGCTTTAAATATATTTTTCTGTTTACATTATTTATAATAAGTCTGGTTTTATTATATGTGTTTTGTTTTGTTAATTTTCCTTATAATAACAACATGGAAAATACCTGTGTAATGTTTAATTTGATCTTTGCGGCTGAAAAATTATAATTTTATAAATATTCATCTCTTACCGTATTATATCTTCATTTGACAAGATGTTTATTGTACCCCCCCCCCCGTCTCCTTGGCGGCGCTCACTATATTATCCATAGAGTAACTACCCCCCCGTCTCCTTGGCGGCGCTCACTATATTATCCATAGAGTAAATACCCCCCCCCAGACAAACTTCCTAGAAGCGCCACTGCTATATATATGCTTTATTTGCATTTGCCCTATTATTTCATACTGAAACTAGAGTTTAAAATTTCAATGAAACAAACAAATAAAATCAATACAATTTATTATTCAAATAAAACTTAATAAATCACATTATTAAATCTATATAAATATGCCTAATTATCAATAAAATTCTGCTTGGAAGATTTAATTCATACATCCTCGAATATTTCACAATGCCCACATTAAAGCTATTTAACAGTTGAATGTGTTATCAATTGTTACAACATTTTTACAAGTTGCCTTATTACACATTCCATTCAAATAAAACTAACAATTACGTCTATGTAGAAAACGACACACTAAAATATAGCCGATGGCTATTTAATATGGTCCATATATTAAAAAGGAAATGAGCAAACAACAACATTCTGTAGGATAGATCGCAGAAAACAGCCAGCATGTATAAAAATTGACCCAAGCAAATCGATTACTCTTGAAATGTTAATTACTTGCTAATCCGTATTTGAGGGAGTTGAACCCACGCTTCCTGCATACGCATACCCAGTATATCCTCTTATCCATTATTTATACTATATACATACTTGCCTTGAATGTACCTGCCTTCACACAACCGTTATCAGCTGCATTGTATAATTAGCCACTGCAGTTCATGAATAACATTTTCCAGTCAGATAGAAGTATAGGTTGCTGTGTTCGAAAAGTATTCAGCTTACCAGCTGAGCAAGATGTGGAATGTCTCAGACACCAGTTGTGTGAAGACAGACAGGACTAGGTAGATGTTTTTCGGGTTTAAAATAGTGAAGTGTGAGGTGAGGACAAATAACTAAATAATACCACTGAGTACAGTCATGGAAACTTCTGTTTCATATAAATATTAAGACCCGGCTACATCTTATCAAATTACATGATATTCTACAGAATTAAACTGCATTCGCTGAAGAAAAGTAGTAAAAAATTATTTCAAACCCATATTTTGGGGCTTTACTCGGATAAATCGAATTTAATTTTTATTTTAACATCATTGCCCTCAGTATGCAGTTTTGTAGACGGTGTGCATATAACCCTTGACCATACAGTAAAAATTGACATATATTGTGCATGCTTACTCCGTTTGTTCTGTGGATAAGGTTATAGAAACATATATTTATATAATATACAATGTGTCTGGTCACCGGTGTCGAAGCCTTTAGGGGGATGAAATAAAGCATTTTTTATCGACAAATCAATAAAATAGTTTTTCTCCCAACATAATAAAATGACAGCCATTTTTTTTAATCGAAGCATGAGTGTTCTACTAATTTTGCCATAGTTATCCATGTAGAGGTCCTAGAAACACAAAATAAGTCTCATTCGATAGCGAAACATGTAGATCATAAACTAGTGGTAAATATTTTTCCAAATTTTATTTTATAAAAGGGCAAACAAATGTTAAAACAAAATAATTATATAATTTTATGCGTTTTTTTACAATTTCAGGTTCTTCAAAAAATCTGAGCTGTTAACCTACAATTTTTTTATTTCTAAGCGATAGTACATGATTTTTCCTAAAAAAATAGCTGTACATCTTAGCCCTAAGTAGTTTAGAAGCTATGATGGTTTGAATATGCCCCTTTATTGTCTAAACCGGCAGTTGAGAAGGCAATGAGACAAAATACATAGTGGTCACGACAGCTGTTTTGGGAAAAAAAGAAACAAATGTTACAGCAATTGTTCGTAATGTCTTCCTTGGTGTTGCAGACATGCTGTTCCTGTTACTGACACATGTTGCGTAGAGCGACTGATCATCGCTTTGTCATTCCGTAATTTATTTCCGACTTGAATAATTCTGCTAATAAGCTCCTCGCGTGTATTTGGCACGTCGACATATACTTTCTGTTTTATTGTCTCACAAGAAAAAATTAATTAAGTGGGGGTCAAGTCCGGTGAACGCGGTGGCCAAGCGATTGTTCCACCGCGTTCAATCCACGGCGAACATCGTTCATTTAAATGGTGTCATATAATTGCGGCGAATGCTCGGTAAATGTGTGCGCAGGAATGACTGATCATATTTTGATTAGCCCACTCATCATATTGCCAACGCAGCCACGATGAATGCCCCTAGATTTCTAGAGTCCTTGGAAACCGACCTCCTGGACTCCATTATGGAAGTACCACTGGCCTATAAATCAAGAATGATTCTCCAACTAGACGGAGCTCCGGCACACTTCTCTGAGCACGAAGCGATTTAAATCAACGATATTCGCCGTGAAGTGGACGCGGTGGAACAATTGCTTGGCCACCACGTTCACCCGACTTGACCCCACTTGATTTTTTCTTGTGGGGTACAATGAAACAGAAAGCATATGTCGACGTGCCAAATACACGCGAAGAGCTTATTTGCTAAATTATTCAAGTCGGAAATGAATTACGGAATGACAAAGCGATGATCAGTCGCTCTGTGCAACATGTGACAGTAAGAGCAACCAGCATGTCTGCAAAACCAAGGAGAGCATTTCAAACAATGGTTGTAACATTATTCGTTTCTTTTTTCCCAAATATGTTGTGACCACTAAGTACTTTGTTTTATTGCCTCCTCAACTGCCGAATTAGGCAATGAAGGGTTCATATTCAAACCATCATAGCTTCTATACTACTTTACTTAGGGTTTATCCTCTTCTTAGTGTGCCTATCCGTTCCGGACGTTGGCGATAAGCAAAGCAATTTGAACTTTACTTGCTGCAGCTCTGAATAATCCTCGTGTGGACAGGGAGAACCAAGTTCTAAGGTTTTTCAGCCAGGAGATTCTGCGCCTACCGGGTCCTCTTCTTCCTCTTATATGTACAGCTATTTTTTTAGGAATCATCATGTACTCATATAAATAAATAAATGTAGGTTAACAGCTTAGATTTTTTGAAAAAACTAAGATTGCAAAAAATGACATAATTCTTTTTTTAACAATTTTTTTGCCCTAATATGACATGTTTCGCTATCGAATGTGACTTTATTTTGTGTTTGTGTTTGTAGAACCTCTACATAGGTAGCTATGGCTAAATTAGTACAACACTCCTGCATCAATTGAACAAAAAACAAAATGGCTGCGTATTTTATCCCCCTAAAGGCTCCGACAGCGATGACCAGACACGTTGTATATATACACAGTGTGTCATTGCAATTATATACTGTGATAATTCTGCCAATATGATTTTAAGAGTTTTGTTTGAGAATGAGTGTGTGTCTACCCAAGACTACTACCGAATACATTCAGAACCAGATAACTTGAGCTTGGTAGTATGACGCAACTAAGGCGAACAGTAGGAAACACATAGAACGCAAAATATTCAACATGAATATGAAATTAGCAACTATCATAAACGCTCAAAAATGGATGAACTTCAATCGAAAATATAGTGTAACAATAACTTCAGTGCTGATATTTAGGATGGATATGTACTGTGTGGCCAACATAAATTGAAAAGTCAAAAGAATGCGGGTAATTTCAGCCTATTTCCTTCTTTTACGACTTGTTTTATTTTATATATAAAGGAAACGGCAAATAATTTCTATTCACTTAATACCCCTTAATTACAGTCGGCAACAGCGGATTTTATTTCCCACATTAAAGACGCTCCAGCATCGGGATTGGATAATATGTGGTAATAATGGATATTTGATTCATAAGAGATTTTCATTGCTATACCGATTATAAATCTAACATTACAAAGAAAAATCTGTTACAGCCGCTTGATGAATATATCTTACAGAAAGGTAGAGATTTCCACTTTATCACGAAGTATCACAAATGAAGCATTTCGTGTTGAAAACAATCAATCTATCAGAGCAATAAGTAAGATTCACTACAAAAGAATATAGTGTTACAATTCCAATCATTATAATATATGCTTTAGTAAAGTCAGTCTCAGATAGATCTTTATAGGTATCCGTATCAATTACTACTACAATGAACATAACAGGAAGGACACTTGGCGCCAGACCTTTGAAGTGAACCCAATAGAGGCGACCCGCTTGATTTACTTATGGGATATTTTCCAACTTACTAATATTGCCTGTCTAATAGCTGAAATGGATTGCTTGTATCTAATTTGTAATGATGACTGTGTTTGCTCAATTTTTTTCTGCCCACGTGGAGTAAAGATAGACTTTGAAAATCATCCCTTTAAAAGAGCTCATTTAAATCTCTTAAACCTCCCACCTAAGAAATCAACCAATCAAAAGTGATTTTTATGTCGGTTGTAGATAGGATGTGACTATTTTAATTTGAATTGGGCATAGATTCAAGGTTGACACGTTGTTAATATTTTGCATTGTTTTTCTATAAAGGATGTAAACTTTATTTTATGTTTATTTAGTTTCCCTCTTTTTGTAGACTATAAATGTTATATTGCACAGCTATTCCATTTTTTGCATTGTTATGTAATTAGCAGCTTACTCTGAGAATGTTTCATAGTTACTTTTCATAATTTTACTCGTCATTCGGCAATACTCGTCTTTAACAGCTTGTCACTAGTGTCATGCATATAAAACCTCCCCTGCTGTCACGACTGTCTCGGTATCTCAATTAACCGGTGCATTTAACCAAGATAGATCATGAAATGATGTGAACAAACATCTGTCAATATGGTGGTCAATATCAATACGAAGCGGAGGTTATGTCTGTAGATGGAGAAAAGGAGGTCAGATGATAAGGTACAGTCACATTCTACGGATAGCTCCACGAAAGACTTATTATGTCACGCTTAGATTTATTACGTCACAGCTTTGGCGCGAAATTTTATGTTTGAACTTTGCATGTGCTTTTAAGCCACTTCGCGTAAAAAGTAAAAATGCTAGTTAAATGGTTTTTGGGGACGTAACATCAATATTCCGTCATAAAATTTTGTTCGGAAAATACTCCATTAACAAACCTTTAACATCACTTCGGGTGCCGTCTCGTTTATCTGCCCAACGATGTTCAAATTACTTCTTGCACGACGATTAAAAAATCTATAGACATATTTATATACGAAGTATAACGCTTAATATAATACTTAATTCTCAATAACCTCGATATACCCGATGGTTGATGGCCTTGCACGACGCAGCTTAGAGTTACCCTTCCAGTTATGTCTATCTTCGGTGGCCAAACCCAGCATTTTTGGTCTGTTTTGAAGTGAATACTCGACCGAATAGTGCATGTCCGGAAATATTTCCATCCTATTATATTTTTTCTCAGAGGTGTTTATCTTATCAGTGCATCGTTTTCCAAGCTGTATCTATGTATCTTACTAGACCATACGCCGATCAATGCGATTAATATTGCAAGCGGTGACAATAGTATGGAAAAAACAGACAATGCATTACATAATATTACTATAACAGGTATTAATTATTACGAAATACAATGGAAATTGGTCCCACAATATTCAAATTAAGCTATAAAAATACTATTCTACCATTCCGCTATTATTTCCATTTTTAAAGATTGAATTTAAAATGGAAATAGAACTTGCACTTATTGCAACATATACAGTGTGTTCAAAATATAGCCGTGATCCTGTAAAGCGATATTAAAAAAAAAATATGATGAAGAAGCTACCCTAAAAAATACAAAATTTTAACATCCTTCGTTTTTTTGTATTTTTATTCCCGCTCAATTCATTTGTTTTAAAGCGGCCAACAAACTGGTGAAAAAATCTATTATTTATTGTGTTTTGTTGTGTAAGGATCAGAATACAGAATATTATCTGCACTGACGAACAGGCAGCAATAGATCATTTTAATATGACGTCACACGTGGGCGTGCCGGGTAAACGAGCTCGTATAACCAGTGTTGCCAGATGAAGTGGAGAGAAATTTGTGCAGCTCGACTCCCAAAATCGTGTAAGTACATCGCACCTGCTGTATTAAAAATTGTGAGAATTTGCCCCCTATTCGTGTAATAGGGACCAAAATCGTGTAATTACATGATTAATCATGTAATCTGGCAACACTGTACGAGCTCTTACACCAGACACGCCTACTTGTGATGTAGTATGAAAATGATCTATTATGCAACTTCCAAGATCTTCTTAGCTATCCTAGTGGAAAGTACCCAGGCAACACCTCCGAATCGTGACTGGTGATGTGACTGGGCTGGGCACTGTCAGCTAAGAAAACACCTCTACAATATGAGGTTAAGTGATACAGCCCTGCACAGGGGCTGTTAACTTTTCTCACTAGTTGGGATGGCTGAAAACTCAGCTAAGACATCCTTATTGGGAGGATGTACAAAGGGTCCAATGGAGCCTAAGTGATGTTATCTTGGCAGATCACTCTGCTTTTAATACATAATACAGGAAAGTTGATGAAATCTCCGCAAAACATCAGGTCTCACTGGTGTGGGCACCTGAACACGCTGGAGTGTATGGTAACGAAATGTTGTTACGGAAAGGGGTTCTAGGAACTATTTCGTAGGCCCTGAACCAGCTCTTGGATGATTCTAATATTACATTGCGAACCAAAGAGTGACTCAGTTGACTCAGAAACTCACAGTAAGGCGTGCAACCAGATTCTGTAGAGACACCTCCACCTGCACGTAAAGGTGTTATTGACCCAATATGTGGACGACGCCTTGTATAGGAATTATCGGAGCATATTCTACGCTCCTGTGAGACCTTTCAGCACCTCAGGCAGGTCATTTTGGGATCTAGACTTCTGCAACGAGAATTCGAAGGAGGGGTGAGACTCAAGGTCGTACTAAAAAGGCGGGTCTTGGTTAGTGGTGGGTTGTTTTCCTCTGGGAGCCGTCAGCACTCAAGCCTTTAAGGCCTATTGTACTATGACTTCCCAGAGGGGGGGGGGGGGGGGGGGGGACGGTGCACGGCCAGCACCGTTAGAATCATCCCGGATGGTCCCGGTCCCGGATGGTCCGACGGGGGTCCCCCGTCCGGGCCTTCCGGTCGATCCTCCAAAGTGCCGGCCGCGTAAGATGCTCCGCTCAGCGCTCGTGTGGGCAACACCAACACGGTCGAAACTGAATGCCCTGTGTATATATATTCAGTCACCCACCCAAGCGCTAACCGCGCACAAGGCTGCTGCTGCCCCACTATCGAAGGCAGACGCTGTTCATCGCGCAGCCACGAGGGTCCCCTTAGTAGTGGGTAGTAGTTTCGTTAGAAATGCGAAAGGCCCCACCGAGTGGTCTACATCTATCTTCCTTATTCATTCATTCATAGTCTTCATGATAGGTGAATTATCAATCCGCATTTATTAGTTTCCTCATCTGTTCACTCTAAATGCCTTCGATAACAAATGATTGAATAGGGACTTGAAATCCAAAAATATATAGTAATGAAATGTGAAATAACTATATATTTTTTTGGATGATCTTTTACAATAATTTCTGTTTAAATAAGTTTGGGTGGCTTTGGTGGCTTTCTCACTGTATATGTTACCAGGTACGTACTGTCCAGTATGGTAGATAAAATTATGCGCACAGTGCAGCTAATCGTTGACTGCCTTCTGCTAACAAACTATCGCCAGATATGGTATCTGCTATCTGCATCAGCATTTGATGAAAATATGTCGTACCAAACACTGCGTACAACCATATGAATGAAGCATGAATGCAAATAAATAGAATACCAGACATTTCTAGGGTCTATTATTCTTCCACCCTCACACGGTTTTGTCATTTTTCCCAAAAAGTAACCTTATGTCAATACAAAATGTGCATATCCCTATA
Organism: Callosobruchus maculatus; assembly: GCA_951848785.1. Classification (NCBI taxonomy): domain Eukaryota; kingdom Metazoa; phylum Arthropoda; class Insecta; order Coleoptera; family Chrysomelidae; genus Callosobruchus; species Callosobruchus maculatus. The sequence continues at coordinate 1,404,045 of CATOUR010000042.1, read as the reverse complement.
TGCAGTGATTTCTTGATTAAGAGCAAACCAATAATTCAAAAGATGTTAGGCTTTTACAGATCAAATACCTTTTGAATCACCTCTCACATTAATTATTTCGTGTCAATTCAAATTTGTTACAATAGCATTATACATTCCATGTCACATGGCATCGTCGCTAGAATGTGTTTGTTTATATAAAAAATAATCATTCAAAGAATACATATATACACAGTTCGTACCTATTTCTACCAGAGAAAGTTCGCGCTCAAGCATTTTGTAATGAGCTGTCTGGAAAAGTCTTACAATTAACCTAAATACTTCACTGTACAGTATAGTGGTCAGTCACGATCGTTTATTCACTGCTGTCAATTCCTATCCTGCACATGTACAAATATGGCATCTTATTATACCCGTTTTACATTGACAATTTTACCACGAATTATTCCAGGATTCAATGGGTGGATTTATTTAAGGCCAAACTGACTGTGTAGTAATTATATCTGTGAACAAACTCATGGATTTGTTGACAGAACGGAGTGATTGAGAAATATTTGTTTATAGTTTATAGCAATATGTATGGATAGTGGATATGTGCCATGAGTGAGCGAGACAGATAGTGATGCCACTTTTGGCAAAGTCAACAAAAATAAGTAAAATTAAAAAAATAATGAAAAATTTTGACCTAGCTTAGTTTAGGTTTATTGGATTAGAAGTCAGATAGGGAAATAACATTTTTTATTACAATAAAAGTTCAACTTGTGTACCATCAGCCTCAATACACGCCCTGCATTTTCTTAAAAAAGATCTACTTATTAGCCGGGCACATTTAATGCTAGAAGATGGACCCAGTAACCCAACAGAGTCAAAGCAGATGTTAAATAAAATAAGGGTTTGAGGCGTAATATTTTCGTAATAAAAAAGTATAAAAAAGACATTTGTTTTCGGCAGGTATGATATGATTGATAGGTCATTCACTACCTTTAGAAAACCACTAGGTCTTTTATCCGTTTTTATGCGTCAAACAAGTTCTTATTTCATTTATATAGTTTGCTTGTGATTTTACAAGAAAAATAAGTTTGCGTATAAAATCAAAGGTACCATAAGATTTTAAATAAAATAAGAATATAATTTATGTAGGGAAACCTATGGGGTGCTATATTTATTGTTTTCACAAACATTTGGGGGTGAGCTTTCGGGTGTGATGTACAAAAATGTTCTGTATGTATTACTTCACAATAATTGTTAACCAGCATTTAATCCTAGCTTGAGGGACTATTAAAGTCGTACCATCGGACCTTATAGCAGTATCAGTACGAATTACAAATTTCCCTTCAAAGTGTTTGATACATACTACAGAAGAATTCTTTATAGTGAAGTTAGCGCGTAAGCACAGGTTCCGTTTCATTACATCTTTTGGAAATTTGACCACACACACACAATCTATACAGGGTTACTGGTAACTCGACCACTTTCCTGCAAGAGGTGATAGACGGACTCAAATGTGATAGATTTAACCCCCCATACGTAATTCCGAAAAACGACAGTTTTCGAGATAATTAACATGTAATGTTTTTCAACCAAATGTCCAAATTTCCGCACTAGATCCTAAACTAAGAAAAAAACCTGTTGTTGATTCTGATAATTTCTATTTTAGTATTTAACTAACACATACACAAAGCTAACTTAGTATTAAAATGTTTCAAAATGCTAAACAGTTCCAAACTAAATACAAATATTTAAAAAATAATCAACAAAATTTTTACATTCACCGTGAAAGAAAATTATCCAGCTCAAAAAAATTACACAAACGGTTGGACAAATCGCTAAAAAAAATTTCATACCTAATAACCTTTTCAGAAAGATTATAAACAGCAATGAATAAAAATCACCTATTCAAAAAGAACGAATGACAGTACAATAATTATTGATAACTCAGTTACATACTAGAATGTTTGCAAATACGGTCGATGATTTTGTCCAAGTAAAACAAATTAAATCCACTTAAGGTTTCTAGAGATCTTGCTCAATGTGTTGCCCTTGATTTCGGATACAAGTACGGATCCGCTTCCTCACTTCGGTTTTTGTACCTCATGTTGAAGAAGTTCGTTTCATCTCCTCCGCCGCATTGATAATTTTTTGCCTTAGTTCGTCAGCAGTATTAACTGGAGTCTCGTAAATCAATGCCTTCATGTGACCCCAGTCGTAAAAATCAAGAGGTGTCAGATCTGGGCTCCCCACAGGCCATGGGATAGGTTCACCCCTCCCTATCCATTTGTTCGGGTATGTGTTGTCCAATAACTGCCGAATTGTGGTACGGTAATGTGCTGGACAACCGTCATGCTGGAATATCATGTTGTTGATGATTGTCTTATGTTGATAAATATTGTTAAATAGTTACTTGCAGTTGTACTGTCATTCTTGTCCTTGGAATAGCCCATCAGATAAGGAAGTTTTTAAAATAATGTATTTGACTGGTTGTGTATCTTTTTTTGAGCTAGACAATTTTCTTTCACGGTGAATGTAAAAATTTTTGTTCTTTATTTTTTAAATAATTGTATGTAGTTTGAAACTGTTCAGTATTTTTACACATTTAAATACTAAATTAGATTTGCGTATGTGTCAGTAAAAAACTAAATTGGAAATTACTAAAATCGACAGCAGTGTTTTTTCTAAATTTGGGATGTAGTGTGGAAATTTGGACACATCGTTGAAAAACATTAAATGTAAATTATCTCGAAAACTATCGGTTTTCGGAATAACATATGGGTGTTAAATCTATTGCATTTGAGTCCCTCTATCACTTCCTGCAGGAAAGTGGTCGAGTTACCAGTAAGCCTGTATAATTACTACTGAAGAATGGTGCACAGCAACTATAGACGGTATTCTAGGCTAGATACACGTAAAACCAAAAACTTGATAAAAAATCTCTGCGGGTATTCGACGATTACAAACGCGACTGGACGGTCGCCCGGCGCGCGGCGACTTGCGTGACGTAGACGCTGTGGTGGGGATACACCATCAGGCCCGATAGCTCTCGACCTTACCGACTGAGCCTTTAAGAAATCCGTCCATGGATTCGTTGTCAGTGTAAAACGGCTATTATCACTAGAATGCATTCACATGCAATACGGTAGTCTGGACCAACACACGTTTCTCTGGATATAAAGCTAGATATTGTCTGTCACTTCAAAACGATCCGTCCAACGAAATTGCCAACCTAGTCGTCACGTTCCATTGTTGGGACCTTCGCTGGTCTCCCTGTCCAGCTGTGCGTCGGCATTGTTGGCATCCCACTCCATGTTGAACATCTCTTTGGCCTTTTTGTCCCATTCCGATCTGAAAAATAACATTTGTATCAACCGAAATTGTAAAACCATGTTTACGAAAAAAATTTATTGACGATCTGGGTAGGCCACCACAGCCTCTGTCAATAACAATATACAGGTATGTTTCAGAAATTAAAGAGACCGGTGGTGTAGTATAACAATGAAATATTTATTTTTTAAAGTTTATCAACTATCCTTCAAATGATTAATCTCCATTACACTACCGTTCTAAAGTATCCAGGCAGTAATAAAATTGTAATTTTTTAAGATTGGTTAAAGGTATTTTTTTCATACCAACATTCCCATTTTTCTGTTTGATAAGAGCTTTATCAAATTATGTATGCTTTCAAAACCCGATGATATAAAAAATAACGATTTTTTTCAATTTCCGCTATTTTTCAAAAAAAATATATATTTTCGGTTATTTTAACTGGCTATGGCAAATTGACAGTTTTGATTAATTGCTCGAATAACATGTAACACAGTTTGCTTTAACACAAATGTAAAGATAAAAAATAATTGTGATGTCTGTAAAGTGAAAGTGCGGTATTAGAGAAAAAAAATGATTAAAATATTTAAGGTGAAATATTGTTGAAATAATGGCTAAATAGCGAAATGTCAATTGAGAAGCGATCTGTAATTGTGGCTTCTTGCTAAAAAGATTACTAAGGCCCAGAATTACTGCCTAAATTGAAGGTAGAGATATTATTATCCAAAGCAAAAAAACAGTTGGCAGCGCCAAAACTCACAGCTGCATTTCATAGTTTGCGAGATAGTCATGCTGAAATGAATAAGGACCATCAGAGGCTATCCAGCACAGAATGTGACTGGTGCATAGGCCACACGATGGGCCCTTTTGCGCTTCTATCCGCGCTAGTTCCTAAGACCTGCCCTTTTAGCAAAGGCAAGTACATTCTTAGGTCCTATCCATTTTATTTCTATTGATTCCAAGGTTCTTGAGCCCAGCATAGTCTGCCTGGGCTTCACAGCGACACAAGATGTGTTCCGAGGATTCTTCTTCTTCATCACACTACCTGCACGTTGGGTCGTTGACCACCCTCATAACGAACAGGTGACGCCTGAAGGTTTGTGACTCGTTAATATGACTACTAGCAATCTCAGGTTACTCCTATCCAGAGAGAGACAAAATCGTTCTATTCTCTCTGCAGGCCCTTCTAATAGTTCCCGAGCTTGACGGAGATGACCAGAGATGTTGTTCCATCTCAGAGAGTGTTGATTCTGGATCCACTCTCCAGTTGCTTTTCTAATCAAGTTTGCAGATAGTCCTAAGGCTGGAGTCATGTTAGTCACAGAACAGTAAGGCGCAGACTGTATAGTTTCAACAGTAAAGCAAAGTTAGAGAATTGCGCCTAATTGAAGGAATTTTGAAAAAAGAATAATATAAATACATTCTTGAGGATGGTGCACTGCAGAATTCGATTTATGAGCCGTGGGTCATTTTTTAAGAGGGTAATAATCCAAAGCATACCTTGAAATTGTGCAGAGGATTTTTCGAACAACAAAAAAGACGTCGAATACTAAATGTTATGCAATGATCGCTCCAGAACCCGGACTTGAATCCAATCGAGTTGTTATGGGATGAATTGGATCGGATGGTCAGAAATGAGTAAGTACTTTACTTCAAAAAAACACCTCTGGCAATTTTGGAGAAGTCATGGAAGCAACGATTTAATAATATGTTCCATAAATAAAACTTCAATTTACGTTTTTAAGTTCTTGTTACTGTTGACGTTTATGAACATTTCAAACTATTTAATATGGCTCAAAAGACTAAAGTTCTTAAGCGGTTAAGAAAAAATGCAATGCCCGGATAGTACAATATAATCTTTTTAGTATATGGCGATGTTTAACCCTAAATCGACCGATCAATTATTTTTTGACTTCAAGAAACAAATAAAAGTCACATGGAACAAGGTCGGTAGAGTAGGGGGACCATAATTTGCACCTCTATTCTTCCATTGGTCGTTGACAAATCGCTGATCTGTGTTAAAGAGGTCGTTTTTGTCTTAAAGGATCCTCGAAGTACGTTAGAATAGCTTAATACAAATATGTCCTTTAGGTACAATTTTCTCTTCATTCGTTTTTTAGAGGGTATGCAATCTACTGACACCGCTATAATTAATTTCTAACAAACGTCAAATGTTAAATCAAAGCCTACTCGAGCGAGAGTCTTTCATGTATGTCTTATTGTGGACTATAAAATTCTACCTTTGAAAAACGTTACAGCACCAGTCTCATCTGATATATTCTGCTGCAGCGCTCTAGGAAAGGTAGGATACTATCAGTTATGCACAGTATCTTACATCTTTCCGATGCCCTGTAAACTTCACCCAAAACATGTAATCGACTCGTTGCAAATTTCCATAAAAGTCTGTGCAACATAATTAACATTAATTAATGATTATTATCGCCATACTCTCTTCCTGTGAGACATGAAAATGTTTCTCCTCAAAGCTGGTCTATGTATGGTTTCTAAGATATTGGGCTTCCAAGTAAGGCCTGTAAGAGGTATCCGAGAAGGCAGCTTATTGAACTGTGAAAAATGTTGAATGCTGCTTAACATGGTGTACATCCACCATTTTTGAAACCCTCCCAATAAAAGTGTGGAGAATGGTGAAAGCTACTTAACAGTATGTGCATCCACCATTAAATTAAACCATTAAAACAAGAATAAGGTCTAGTTAGATTGAACCACCATAGTTGAAGAACATTCTCACACTTTAAAGCAACTGGAAGACCACAACATATAGACGAGATTTGGGGCCAAAAATCATGTTGCTATAAGGTTTGGGCGAAACCTTTTTCCCATTTTACGCCTTACATTGAGAAATTTAAATATCTTGGCAGCTGCATAACGACAAATGTAGACCCTGACGTTGAAGTAAGATCATGGACAAAACATATATAGGGTGTCCTACGACGATTAAGACAAGCAATATATCGGAACTGGGCAGTAGTAGCGAATTATAATTTTGGGGGTGTAAATTAGAGCAAATATAGTATCTTTTCTTATTATTGCGTCACCCAATGAGGTATTTGTTTTGGTCACGTGATGTTCGATTCAAAATTTTTAATGGGACACCCTGTATATTTGTGACTTTTTGTGTACCTCCCGATAAAACACTTCCAACAAACTAGTACACTTGGAGTCTAAAGTGATTAATTCAAGAGCTACAGGTACTTAAAGGACGTAACCACTACCATTATGAAAGTAATTTAACTGTAGGGGTACATGTTACATACAATCAATGGTAGTGGTACCATCCTTTAAGTACATGTAGCTCTTGAATTAATCACTTAAGACCCCAAGTGTGCTAGTTTGTTGGAATTGTTTTATCGGGAGGAACACAAAAAGTCACAAATATACAGGGTGTCCCATTAAATTTTTTGAATCGGACGTCACGTAATCAAAAACAAATACCTCATTGGGTGAGACAGTAATAAGAAAATATTTGCTTTAATTTAAACTCCAAAATTATAATTCGCTACTATTGCCCAGTTCCGATATATTGCTTGTCTTAATCGTCGTGGGACACCCTGTATCTAACGATGAAGTGCCAAAACCAGTAGAAATTCCGAGAAGAATTATTTTTCTTTGTTTACATTACACTTGGTATATATTTTTGTTTGTTAAATATTTATGAAATTTAATTGTTAAGCTTCACTGCCTAAAGTTAAATAAGCGATAAACAGAAGACTGATGTAATTACGAGTTTAAACTACTTTTTTACACTAAAAAACTTGAGAAATAAATGAATTTTGTCTTATTAACCAAGTATTATAAAAAAAATGTATTCGCAAAACATTCGGAGTAATTTCGCGAATGCGAATATGCAAAAATGTGCGAATATCTACTTCTTTTTGAAGACCTAATAGAACTGCTATTTACTGGTTTGACAATCTCACTTTAGTTTGAAATATCTCACTTCACTTGCAAAACGAATGCGGCTATAATCAACAACAAGTTGGCGACTGAGTTCATTTGAAAACTTCCCACCCCGGATATCCCGAAAATGCCGAGATACGTCAAAAGATTTGTCAAGAGGAACAAGTTTTTAACCAAAAATTACTTCATCCCCTTGTACCCTCTCCCCCCCCCAGGATCATCCCTTTAAAAATTTTAAATGACAAGGGGTATCGAGTAATATCTTGTTTTTAAGGTATGTTGAAGTACTTTATTTTGACGTTCGATTTTTTAAAATCGGTCGATTCGTTTTCGAGATAATTAGAATCTTTATGTATCTAAACTTGTTCAAATAGAATACAAAAACGCACGAAAATATCACTTTTTATTGCAATAAGTGTTCAAATGATATAGGCGATTTTTGAATCATAAATCATAGCTATAACCTATAATAAATTTTCCACTTTTGAAGGGGTATGGATGCCTGACAACTTACCTATTTCTTTTGATTTCGTGCGTATTATGTAGTACAACGTCATCAGCGTTGCCGTACTTGGGCGGGTTAGCATATGGATCATAGCCTAGAACAGATAGCATAGGCGCTAAATCCGCCATATCTCGAACCACGTCTTCTGGGATGTGACCTACCCATTTATCCAGTGCCTCCATGTTCACTGGCTTGATCACTTGGTCGCTAGAACGTTCTACCCTGAAACAAGGAATATCATGAACGTCGATGCCACAGTCACTTGGATATGTGGATACTACCAGTTGTCAAGGCGGTCCGGCGGACCTTTTCCATAGCTAGTTTATCAGTTTGTCATTATGTCGGTCCAGACAAGGTTATAGAGAAATGAAACAAGAATGAAAATGAAGAAAGAGCAAAGAGGAACAAGTGCAAATTAGAATGCGCAATGTTTATTAAAATGCAAATTTAGATAAAAATATCACAGCTTAATTTTGTTCACAGTGCGATCCGTGATTTAGAATGTTTGCGGCACAGAGTTAGTATCTCTAGAGGGAGCCTAATTTGCATATTGGCCAGCCAACATCTATAGCGCTGTTGCCAGTCTTCTTCGTCCGCTTCCAGTTTCTTCAAAATCTGGCAGTTTCCGCTGTATGAACACAAAGTATTTAACTGGGTATTTAACTATAGATTCCAATATACTTGCAATGTAACTGATTTACGTGAAGATAATTTGTATTGATTTAACGAAATCTCAAAAATGGTAAATTTCATAACGGAATGTCGCAATAACTTCTAATATGTCATAAATCTAGCAACCTACAATCGGCGTGCCCTTAAGCTGTCATGTGGCTGTCATTGTAGTTGTGGTTATTGCGTATGTCGAGATTTTTATGGTTTTAGTGTATATTTGACTGACTTTGTGACTATTTCTGGTGTGAATTAAATTATTTATGAACAATATTGTCATAATTGCATGATAAGACAACATCAAAAGTGCATAGTTTGCTGTAATAGCGACGAATCGGTGAACAATTCTTATCATAGGTGAGTATAGGTTTTGGTTTAGTTTTCAGTAGCGTAATATATGGGGATAACTGGGAACAAAAGTAACTTCACTCCAGTTTGAGGAATAATAATGGTTGTTTAATGTATGTTATGTGCATCTGTGTAGGTTTCCTTCGAATACAATTCATTGGTATCAGTTTGTAACTCCACAGTAATAACTGAATCTATTAATGAACATCCAATTTTAATATAAAGTCGCACACCACTGGTAATGCCCTCAAGCTGTCAAAATTTCCGTTACATGTTGGCTGGTCAGCGACCTGTGCATTTTGTTGTTTACACTCCCTCTATAGATGTTAACTCTGTGGTTTGCGGACTTTTTTTAAATTTTAGGCGGCATCACTAGACTTTTTAAATAATCCATTAAGTAAAAAATGTTAAGATCTGTTTGCAGGATCGAATTTTGACATCTACTGTCTCTCTGGCAGTTATCAGGTAACCCTTAGCCCTGGCCGGTAGCACAAAAGCTGGCACCAGGGCAATAAAAAATATGGAACATCAAAGAATGTGGATACAGATAAAATCACCATATGGGATTAACTAAATTATCTAAATTGCATTAATTAAAAATATTACTCGCTTTATCACCTAAAAAAGGGATACTTGCATTGAAAATTTTTACACAGCTTGGCAGTTACCATCTCTAGTACATATGTAACACTTTTTGTTCATTCAGATGCTATTTAACCTACAGATACACATGCTCATAAATAGCATGCTTTTTAAGCATGTTCAAAATTAGCACGCTACTGTTACTGACACATTCCCATTTAATCGCATGACCGGCGGTTCTTTAGCATGCTCAGAATTAGCATTCTTATTTCGAGTAAGGCGCGTATACACATGCTACGACGTAGCATTGCTCATTAATAGCATGCTTTTTAAGCATGTGTATATGTACTTTTACCTACATGGTACATCTAAAAATCTCTAGACGTGTAAAAACAAAACGTAGCTTTTTGTAGATTCAAAAACGATGATATCTGTTGCAAATGTGGCGAAAGACCAGTTGGTTGTGTAAAAGAGATGAATTGGTCGTGTAAAGATGCCCCCTAGAAGACGACAGCCCCAGTTTACGCAGTTAAGCCCCTTTGAACGGGATCAGATTGTAGGCCAACGAGAACGTGGTGCTGCTTTCAGAGGAATTGCTGTAGCCACGCTACGCCCTATGGCGTCCTATGGCGTAGCGTGGCTATAGTTGTAGCAGCATGGCGCGCATGGACCGCAGAAGGGCGAATGCAGCGAGCTAGAGGTTCTGGAGCACGTAGAAGAATTACAGACTGGCAAGATCGTCATCTACGACTACTGGCCCTTCGAGCCAGATTGCGATTCACTACTATTGCTGACGCTTGGTATTCAGCTATAGGGAGGCCCATTCGAATCCGTAGGTGTACCACAGATTGAATGAAATGGGCTTAGGATCATATCGTCCGCATCTAGTGCTTCCACTCACTGCAACTCATCATCGCCAATGGTTAGATTGGTGCCAAGAACACCAACAATAGCATGCTGAGTGGCATCAGACGGCCTTCTCCCACGAGTCCAGGTTTTGTCTGGGGGTACATGATGAACGCCAACGCGTAAGACGACGACGAGGTGAACGACTTTATGTCCAGTTTGCGGTTAAGCGCCATGTACACCGTCCTATTTTTTTGATGGTTTGAGGTGCCATTCCATTCAACAGCAAGTCATCTTTACTTGTGATTCGTGGCACAATGACTGCGAAACGTTATGTAAATGAGATCTTGAAGCCATTTTCTGTTCCATAAATGTCCGAGGCCTCTAAGAGGGTTTCTTCCAGTTAAGATAATGCACGTCCTCATATTACACGGGTATCGGTGAGGTTCCTACAGGAAGCTGAGATCAGGGTACTCCCCTGGCCTCCACGATCACCCGATTTATCGTCAATTGAAAAAGTTTGGAATTGGACAGGTCGATACATAGGCGATTTACCCAATACTCCGACCACGCTGGACGAACTGGTACATGCTGTGAGCACAGCTTGGGAGGCTGTATCTCTAGAGTTTATCAACAACCAGATTACGAGCATGCCGTGTAGGCTAGAGAAGTGCATTCGTCAGCATGGAGGGCCCACCCATTATTGATCTGTTGTATTTTTTTGTAAACTAATTATGGAAAATGAGTACGTTTATTATTGTATTTAGTCCTACCACATTTCATCAATCGTAACCATTTTTTTCTCAGTGTTCGGATTTAACTTGCGAGTAGTATATTCCGACAGCTAAAGAGTGCACGAATCACTCTCAACAATAGTTAACTTTTAGTCTTTTTTATTATATATAACATGCGGTGACCCACTTTTTCGTTTTTGGTGAGAATGACCCATTTAAGTGCTATATTAATGATGTAAAAAACCTCCTTGACCATTTGCTAATATACGACTATACAGACGCGTGCAGGGTTTAAAATATCTGAATTTAAAAAAGATAGAAAGTTATAACCACAGCATAGTAAACAACCAGCACAACAACTCAGGTTGGCGGTAATTACACGCGTATCCCCCCTTTTGGATGATTTTTTGTAGGGATGCTAACCATACTTCGATACTTCTGCACTAATATCGAGTATTTTCGTCATCGATACTTTTTGAGGCATTCCAAACTGATATCGATACTTTTGTACCGAAAATAATTATATAATTATTGAGGGGTGCAATCAGTTGCACAAAATGCTCTGTACGAAACAAAGGCGCCTATTTGGCTAAAAAAATAACGAGTTGGTACCGGTATCGATATTTTCTTTTTCGCATCTTAATCCAAACTTCACATCCGTAAAATCAAGGTCAAATTCTCTGGGAACCATTTTTATATGGGAAATCTTCAGAGATATTATGCTGGTTGTTTACTATGCTGTGGTTATAACTTTTGAAACATATTATTTCTGCTCTACCAGCACATCCACCAGTTTCAGTCCCATTCTCCGCAGTTGCTGCCGCACAAGCAGCGCAAACCCAGCAACCGAATTTCTGGCGTTAAAAGAGAAGTTAACTGTGGTAGTTAAGTGAATTTCAATGTATGCAGCATGGCTGTAGAAAAGTACCGTTTAATTGTAAAATAATTTACGCATTCAGCGCACTAAACTGTTTAGTATGTTTATATTTACCCAAGCTTATCTCACTGAACGTTTACGGTTTACAGTAAACAGAAAACATTTTTATGATTAATAACTAAACTTTAAACCATAGAAATTATTTTTCATAGAAGCTCAATATTTCGTACATCCTTTACCTAAGGTATTAAATTTACAACCTGTATCATAAAGCTCCTGACCATTAACAATTACAGATACAGAACATATTTGAGTAATACTGAGAGGCAGACGCTTCCTAGATTTCAATTTTTTTAAGAACTAGTTACCTACATTTTCAAAAATATTTCGATTTATTTTTTAAATTCATATTGTTGTTTTTTCTTATTGTTGTACTATAAACTTGATACTATTATAAGCTTGATGGGGCTGGACTGGATCTTATTTCACTCGTTTTTGTAACGTAACTATGAATGTTTTGTTTCTTACTTACCTTTTTTTATACAAGTGCATTGTAAGTAAGTATTATTATTATTTGCTGCCAATAATGAATTATAGGGAACCTTAAAAGAGCTAAAACCCTTACTAATAAATAACATTATATAATTCATCAATTTATAACCTAAACGACTATTATTTCATATTTTATCAACAAAATTAGTCATTTGTTTTCCATCCATTGTGCTCAATCAACGAGAAAAACAATGTTCAATGTATTTTTATACAGGTTTGTTTGGTATGGTTTGGTTTATTAGCTTTGTTAGGCACGGATTATTGCATCACTTCACTGCATTTTACTCACAATGCAAGGTTTCCACGGATATTAAAACAAGTACGCTTAAAAGCATACCAATATATTGTATTGCACCATTCATTTTCGATCTAATATTTTGATCTCTATTGTTCTGTTTGTTCGACCAGTGTGTCCAAGATGTAAAATGCGGTAATATTTATAACGTGGATAAACACGTTGCAATTTATTGATCCTAGTAAAAATTGTTCGTATAGAAGGTTTCGCCTATAGCAGAAACATTACTTTGGCAGCTGCAGCCCACTTTTGACCCTTTTTGTCGACCCCACAAAACACAGTAAGGAGCTTAAAAATCCCTATGGCCTCCTGCAAAACTCCTCCCTATCGGACCTCTTGACCAAAAGTTAGTATGTCCGAGCAGTTCACTGAGTATGGTGGCTCCTCCCCAAACTCCGTCGTGTCAAACTATTTCAGTTCAATCCAATTTCACTCTCATGACAAATGTCTTCTGAGCCGGCCTATGATAACCCCCACCAAAGGGTTGAGCGTCACTCTGCCCTTGTTCAAAAGTCATAGCGTACGGCTCATATCAGGGCCTGCTATAAACCTTTTAATTTCCCAGGCTTTGGCCACCGGGGTGTGCATTTTTGTGGAACATATTTTTACTTCCCACACCGATAGGTGAGGGGAGTATTGTGATCGCGAAAATTTTCGATTTTGAGATAATACGTTTTTTGGGCGTTTTATGATGTGTACATAACGAAAATCCACGTCACTCATTTCCGTCGGCCTGTCTGTCGGTCTGTCGGTCTGTCTGTCTGTCTGTCTGTCTGTCGCGTTTTTCTACCCTCGTAATCTCAGTAACCGCTGCATGGATTGTGATGAAATTCGGGCAGCGGTATGTTGTGGGGTCGTAGTAGGTAATGTTTCTATAATTTTGAAAATCGGTGCATAGGCGGGGGAGTAATTAGCAAAAAACAAAAAAAATTAAATATTGCTGAAACTTCGTTTTTAGGCGTTTTAGGGGTCCCTGATCATTTTCTACTTTTTTTTGGGTGGGGGTGAAATTGGGGTGGTTGGGGGGTGGGGGGTAGTAAAATTGAAAAATTTGCTGCCTTCATAATAGACTGTCCACTGACCTGTGAAAGAAGACCTGGCGTCATAAATAACTTTTCTAGGTCCATCCGAATATTGCCTTTGCCTATTAAAGTTAAATTTCACATTGCATGATACCTCCGCTAGCGGTAAATCGGCGCAAACAATGTTGTCACGCGCTTATATAACAAAATCGTAAGATCCCTTAGATGCTCAGCTAACGAATAGATATTACTGTATGCTTGATTGTATGCATAATCTGTGAGCAAATATTCAACAGTGTTTCTCAATTTTCTATTATTTGGAGTCAAACATTAATTGCAATCCTTAATTTCTAATATGCCTAATCCACGTCCAATCATACCAACGGTAGCACGACTGCTGAAACATACGTACACTTGGCAACAGCGCTTGAAATGGCGGCATGCGAGCTCTCGGCGTTGCCCCTTTGTGCAGGTCCTTTAGCCATAGCTTAGAGATCGGTACAGGCATGCACACGCATACTGTGGGAAGCTATAGATGTGCGAGTGTACTCAATATATTCGCACTCAGAACGTTCATCGCAGACTTGTACTGTCGCATATCTGTGCGAACTCAAGTCGCTTGATCCATTCGGTATCGTGATAAAAATTTCTGAGGAGCAAAAAAACCGTAAATTAGAGCACCAACGCACATGTATGTTTCTTTCATGTTAATCAAAAAACCGACACCAGTTTTAGGCTCACACCATGTCGCTTATCTATTTTGCGCGATGTGACGCATTGTGAGAGGGGCCATGAAATCACAGCAGTTTCGCAGCAATTACGCACGGTTTGACAATGCCGCAAGATCCGCCGAGGGTCCGGCTTGCCGCTTCGCGGTGGCCGCCCGTTTAGATTTGACGCGCCAGTCTTAGTCAGGTGCGTAGCGATATAGCAGGTGTGGTAAGTTATTCTTGAAGTTTGCGCGGGAAATTAGACGATACAATTAATAACAATGCAGCAAGGCACATCGGTTAGCAATACAGCATCCAAACGACATGTTTTATCAACCGGTGAACGCAATATAGTGAAGAATGTTTACGATGGTGTACGTACACGATTTCCTGAAAGGCCGGTGAAGGAAATCGTTAAACTTTGCAGCGATCTGACTAAGGTCTCAGTTGCAACAATTTTCAGAATTTTGAAGGAAAAGAAGCGCGACGTAGTATTTGTGGTAAAATCACTTAAACAAAAAAGAGGAGTTAAAAAGATTGTTTTGGATGGTGACGTGAAAAATGCGATTCGTCGAAAAGTCCATCCATTTTATCTCCGTAATGAACTTCCAACGATAAAAAAACTACAACAGGAATTACAAAATGATGAAAGTCTGCCAAAGATATCTCGTCGGGTATTATTGAGCACATTACGCGAAATAAATATCAGATATTTGAAAAGAAAGCGGAACAGCGCATTGATTGAAAGAGACGATATAGTATTATGGCGTAGAGAATATTTAAGAAAAATACGTAGTATTCGTAACGCCGGGGGAATAAAAATCTATTACTTGGACGAAACTTGGTTGAATGAAGGGCACACGGTTACTAGGTGTTGGCAGGATTTGAATATAGCGAGTCGTAGACAAGCCCATCTTGAAGGCCTAAGTACGGGATTAAAATGCCCTTCAGGCAAAGGCCGTCGGCTAATAATAACGCATATTGGCAGCGAATCTGGGTTTGTGGATGGGGGATTGAACGTCTTTGAATCTCGGAAAACTGGTGATTATCATGAGGATATGGACGCTGTAGTTTTTGAATCTTGGTTTAAATCCATATTGACAAAATTAGAACCCGGTTCGGTTATTGTATTAGATAACGCGTCCTACCATAGTCGGCGTTTAGAAGCTCTTCCGACTTCTAATTGGAAAAAAGCGGATATCTATGACTGGCTCGTGTCAAAAAATATAGAATGCGATATGACTATGCTCAAAGCACAGCTGTCACAACTCGCGCGTCACCACAAAGAAAGGTATATAAAATTAGCAGTAGACGAAATGGCTAGGGAAAAGGGTTTTACAGTTTTAAGACTGCCTCCGTATCACTGCGAGTTAAACCCAATCGAGTTAGTATGGGCACAAGTAAAAAATGAAGTAGCGCGTAGGAATACAACTTTTAAGTTGGCCGATATACGTATCCTTTTAGAAGAAGCAATCGGTGCGGTAACTGCAGATAACTGGCAGAAATGCGTATCACACGTAAAAGCAGAGGAAGAAAAGTTTTGGAAATTAGATCCCCATATAGATTCCGTAATAGAGCCAGTCATAGTTAACCTTGGCAGTGATACAACCAGTGACAGTGACGAGTCCTTTGACTGTAGTTCTGCTAGTGATGACGAATTTCCACCGCACACGTCCGCAACTGACTGAGATTCAGAACAAGTATATTTATTTACTTTTTATTTGTTTTTGTTGTTTTTTTGTTGTTTATTTTTTTAATTTATTTTAATTTATATATTTACTTTTTTATTCGTTGTTTATTTTTAAGACGTTCATAGACAATTTAGTCAATCACTTTTGTTGCTGTTGCTCCAGTTTCTTAAGCAGAATATATTTTTTGTTCATTGTAACTTTTAAGACTTTACTTCTTACTCTGAATTTAATTTGTTGGATTCTAAGTTCTCCTTTGAAGTTTAGAGAGTTTATTTATTGTTTCATTTTCGTATTCATGCACCTTTTCAGTTTCCTATTCATTTTGTTAAACATAAAAGAAGGGTGGGAGGAGTGGTGGGACTCGATATGCAGCCACCTCCTCGTGGTGAGTCCTGGGTAGTCCGCATAAAGACTAGCTGAGAGCTGCATTACTGTTGTAGATTATTTCAATTCCACTTCCAGTATGACCGAATGTGAGAACTTTACTATTTGAAATCTTTGGCTGACGTCTAACGTAATATAATGTTTCCATTGAAACTGTACCTGTGGTTGCCTGCCCCTACCAAGCCGCTGTGCTGATGGCCAATAATTAAGCCCATAGCTATTTGACAATATCATACTTGCATTTTTGAGAAAGACTGCACATTTATGTAAACGAAACATTAGCAACTACTCAACTAGTTATAACTTCCAATATCTAGTAGCATATATCTAGCTTTGATTCGGATAAGTAATATTTTATCATTAAAATATATCTTTACATTTCAAAATAAAATCGGGTACACCTATTTGTAAAAAATGAATACAGAACGTATAGAATTTTATGATAGCTTTAAATTGTATATTGGCTCTGAATCCCTATCTAGACCTTCAAAGAAATCGAGCGCGCCACTGCTACCCGGCGTGACCAGGCGTGACGCAGGTATCATCGAATGTGGAACTTAACTATACAGAAAGCAAAGGACTTAGAATTTTTTTTGATGTAAACATACGAGAGTATTGCGTCAGATCGTTGTAACGAGGAAACTGTTGAATTGATTTTAATGAAATTTTGAAACGGCATTACTACCATGGCGAAGATGGAAAACGCGTATGGTTTTGATAAATCGTGCCAGTGGCGGCGCAGAAATAATAAAAAAACTAAAAATATAAAAACAGCTCAAACTTCGTTTTTAAGCGTTTTAGAGGTTCCTGATCATTTTCTGCGTTTTTTTTTGGGTGGGGGTGAAATTGGGGTGGTTGGGGGGTTGGGGGTTGAAGAATTAAAAAAATTCTTGTACTCATAATAGGCTGTCCACTAACTTCTGAAGGAAGATATAGCGACACAAATCACCTTTTTAGGTGCATCCGAACATTGCCTAGTCTATTACAGAAACTAAGGGACTTAGAATTTTCTGTATACTATACGAGAATTTATTGGTCTAAATTGTTTTGTATTTTGTAACGTGGACACTATTAAATTGATTCTAATGAAATTTTGACATAGTATATTGTTACCGTGGTGAGAATGGAAAACGCATATGTTTGTTAAAAATCTTGTCAGTGGCAGCGTAGCAATAATCAAAGAACGCGACAAGTATGAAAGCAACTCAAATTCGGTTTTTAGATGTTTTAAGGGTTCCTGATCATTTCCTACCAGTTTTTTGGGTGGGGGTGAAAGTGAGGTGGTTGGGGGGGGGGGGGGGGTTGTAAAACTGAGAAGTTTGTAGTATCGATAATAGGCTGTCCATTGACCTGTGAAGGAAAGACCTAGCGGCATAAGACAATTTTGGGGGGGGGGGGGGGGGGGTTGGCAATTATTTGGTTGCAAGGGATCTTAGACTAAAGCTTCATGCTATGGGAAAATAATAAACTGGTATCAGCGTAATGTGTGGGAAGTGCTGAGTCAATCAACTTGACTTCATTTTTTATGTCATTATTCAACATTTAATAAAAAATTGTGGATTAAACATTTTGGATTATTATTTATTATTCTTGGAAAGGGGCAATTACCCCAATTACCACTCATATTGACATCCTTGTTCACGAATCGTGCGCTCTAAGTAGACGAAGGAACCCAAGGATGACTGACTTCTGCATTCGGGCGGTTAAGATCTACGCCGCCGCACGGCACACCGGTATTGCACGCAGTGCAGAGAGCAGCGAATTCCTCATTACACCTAGAGATGACCAGCATATTAACAATGTAGTCTGGCCAGGGCCTGCAAATTTGTCCGAGGAGCTCCTGATATTTGGTCCGCTTTCCATTCCCCTTAGGACCGGTTTCTCAATGTCCAGTTAAATATTTATCTTCAAGATAACAGCAACTGTTAGATAAATTGTTTAAACAATTGAAGGCTAAACTTACCACGTCACGTAAATCTTATCTGACAGTTGTATCCATAGCAACGCTATCTGGCAGATACCTCTCTGAGACTTTAACTGGACATTGAGAAACCGGCCCTTAGAGATGATGTTGATGTTCACCTAGGTAGCAGAGAAAAACTCAATAACGAACATAGTCTTCTGTTGAAAGTTGAGGAGGATTCAGTTGGGCTTGTTTACCTGTGCAATCGTGAGCGTGGGAACGAGTAGTTTTAGTAAATCCGGCATCTCTCTTTCGCCACAATGAACTGACTCTACATTCACGTATATCTCTTGGAGCGTATGGCAACACCGGTGTCCGGTTGAATAAGAATGTATTATCATTATTAGTGCAAAACTAAAAACAGCATAAATGGAACTTCAGTAATGAATAACAACACATAATTCATTAAATTTATTTCCCGCTACAGAAAATAATACTGTTTGTCGTTTCATCAACAAAATTAGTGACTTTGTTTTCCTCCCATTGTGTTCAAACAAAGAGGGAAAACAATGTTCAAAGTATATTAGGTTTATTACGTACGGCCCAACTGGACTTCTTTCACAATGCATGGTCTGGATGCAGTGGCGGCTGGTGCACAAAAGCTGCGGAGGTGCAGAATACTCATGATTACAGCATTATTCTGCTTCAGCGATTTTTCCAACTCCCAAATAATGTCAAATGGTAACATTAGTTCGTGGTCGACGACTATGTTTGGAAACTGAGCATAAGGCTCTAGGGTATAGCGCGCGAAATTGAGAATCCAAGAAAAGACGTATTTCCGTGTTAGCGAGGAGGCGTGGCCGCCTGTTCCATTTCTCCAGTATGTGTGTCTAAGATGAGGGGAGATAAGTCCAAAAATCCAAAGGTAAGGTCTAAAGGTCCAAAGGTCACCATACATTACCTTTAAACTTACAGTAATGTCTCAAAGAGCAAATTGAAGAAGAAAGCTTGCGCTTGTGCAACTCTTTAGCCTTTTTTTGATATCGTGTTTGGTTGTTAAATTACAGGCATTTATGAATGTATGATTTTGCGTTGCTTTTTTTGCATATTAAAAAACTTTTTCGAGAAAATCGAAAATAGTTGTCATTCATTAAGGTCTTAACTATCGCCTTCTGAAATATTATACAGGGTGAGTTTTCAGTACCGGCTCGATCGATAACTCCATTACTGTAGAAGATAGCGGAAAAAATTGTATACAAAAATTGTAGCCACGGATACGCTCCTTGCTCAGAAAATATTTTGATTTATACAGGGTGATCCATAACTACGTGGTGATGCAAACATGCATTTTTTTAAATGAGTCACCCTATATATTATTCCATATTCCAATTCTACTAATGATTTCCGTTCTTCCAATATAGGGTATTGTTACATTATACAGAGTGTTTCAAAAGTTATGACCATTTTTGTATCCAAATCACGGTCAAATGAACGTACTGTATATCAAAAAGTAATTAATCAAAAATTATTGTTTTAAATGAGAAGATTAGAAATATCCTCTAGTTTTAAAATACGTTATAAAAAAGTCCCGCGACGCATATTCGTATACAGGGTGATGTAGAAAGCAAAATCTAGATTTTCTCTCTTTTTTTAAATGTAACCCTCAATATTTTATTATACCAAAGAATTGCTTTTAATATGCTCTTTCATCTTTGTATAGCACTTACTATGGCTGCATTCATTAGTTTCTGAGATATTTCGGTTTTTCTACAAATTTTAAATATACCTTCTATTTCTTTAATAAAATTTATTTATTTTGAGAAAATACTACCAAATTTTGTTTTTGCTTAACAAACAACTAAAATATAAGGCGATAATAATACTTGATCAAGTCAAAACACTGAACTAACGAGATAATAGAGGTAAAGTGTGCTGAGGAAACAATTTTATAGACGTCATGCATAATTATCAAGCAGATGTATCAGGTAGGCTATGAAATATGAAACGACACAGTCCAAATAAAACGATTCTTCAATCTTTCAAACGCATTAGTTTTAGAGTGCCTCCGTTCTGGATATTGCTATTCATAGTTGATATATTCTAGAGGCAAGTAGACAATTTCTCAAAGATTCTCCTAAATACCCTCAATGGAAAAATTAATTTTCAAAGCTAGTTTTTCACACAGTACGGAATTATTGAGTAGGTTATGAAAACTGTCAATTTTTCAAAGCCTACCTGATAAAACTACTTGATAATTATGCATGACGCCTACAAAATTGTTTCCTCAGCATACTTGACTTTATTATCTCGATGATTTAGGGTTTTGACTTCATCAAATACTATCAAGACGTTATAATTTAGTTGTTCGTTAAATAAAAAACAAATCAGATAGTACTTTCTCAAAATAAATAAATTTCAATAGACAAATAGAGTCTGTAATCTTTGAATAGAGGCTATATTTTAAATTTACCGAAAAATCGAAATATCTCGGAAACTGATGGATGTAGGTACAACAAGTGCTATACAAAGATGAAAGAGCATATTAAAAGCAATTCTTTGGGATAATAAAATATTGGGGGTTACATTTGAAAAAAAAGAGAAAATTTAGATTTTGCATTCTACATCACCCTGTATACGAATATGCGTCTCGGGCTTCTTTTATAGCCGATTTTAGAACTAGAGGATATTTTTAATCTTCTTATGTAAAAAAAGTAATTTTTGATTCATTACTTTTTATATACAGTACGTTCATTTGTCCGCGATTTGGATATAAAAATGGTCATAACTTTTGAAACACCCTGTATAATGTAACAATGCCCTATATTGGAAGAAAGGAAATCATTAGTAGAATTGGAATATGGAATAATATATAGGGTGTCTCATTTAAAAAAATGCATGTTTGCATCACCACGTAGTTATGGATCACCCTGTATAAATCAAAATATTTTCTGAGCAAGGAGCGTATCCGTGGCTACAATTTTTGTATACAATTTTTTTCGCTATCTTCTACAGTAATGGAGTTATCGACCGAGCCGGTACTAAAAACTCACCCTGTATATGTAGTTTGAAAATAGAGTGAGTTATGCGAGAAATTGTGAGTCCGTGTTTTACATGCAAATACGTATGTATAAATGTGTGTATCCAGACCCCATAAGGCTAACTTTAAATGGAAATCGAACACCCAATTTGTCGAGGCTTCTACGTAGCTTATTATTTTGCCTTCTATTTTTGTATAAGTTAGCTTGTCTCCATACCATTTTAGAGGTATATTGCTGCTTAGAGATGAAATATACTTTTGGCAACTACTTCTTTTTGTAGATTTTGTTACTTTTTTGCAATCGTCTTAAGATTTCTAAAATTTATGAGGTTTTGTTAGTGAGGGTTTTTTATATGGTAAAATTTCCTCTACCTTCTTGTACGGCTTCCTCACAGGAGGGTGTCCACCAAGGTTTCCCATTTCTGGTGCGTGTCTTTCCTTGTGAATATATTTAGGAACAGAGGCGTAGTAGATCGGTTCATAAAGTTTATAAATTAGAAATTATCTAAATTTGTTTCTTTTGAGGACATATATAATTTCTACATATTTTAATTACCTTTATTTACGTTCCACTCTCTATATTCTCTTGTTTTCATTCTGTTTGGGTAGAGTTTACAATCGATTATATGACTGAGAGTGATCTGAGCTAGCTGGGTCTGGCAAAAGTTTTAGTAGGTGTTTGATTTTTTGTGTAGATATGGAGAGGTCAATAGCAGACTTTCTATTATAGCCGACATAGGTAGCGGAACCGTCGCTCAAATGAGTTAAATAATTTTTGTCGCTAGGAGAATGTTACCATAAACATCATTTACTTCACATACCCCATATAAAAGGTGGTGGTATCAAGTCAAAAAATGTGTTCCATTCTTGGAGAGATAATTTGGTTTGAGCCTTGACATAGATAGATATTAATGAAATATTTGTCTTATCTTTTAGTTTCAAAGTAACTCCAATTGTCACCAGTTGTCACCAGTTTGCCGTGTGCTGTTGCATTTATCTCAGTGTACTTTATGTTATGTTTAAGTGAACTCGCTACCCCACCTTTACCGTCTGGACGATCCTGCCTAATAATATTAGGTATATTCCCTAAAATTAACGTAAGCATCTGGTTTCAACCAAGTTTCTGGATACATCACAATGTCTACTTTTTTGGCCTCAAGGAGATGTTCCAGGTAACTTTTATTCGCTAAAGCTGAACGGCAATTGGATGATCTTGGGTGACCGCTTAGAAACAACGCGTGTCGTTTACTTTTCTGTAATATCGTTATTCTTCAATACTGTTTGGTTTTTATTACCTCAAATGCCTCTTTAATTAAATTAAAAAATGAAGTTGTTGTTGTAGATCGGGGAGTCTTTTACATAAAGTTTGGCAAATAGCGCTACAATCAGGACAACGTTCTGAGCACCAGTTTATAACTAAACAATTAATGAAATAAATACAGTTTGAAAAAATTAAAAAAACACGCTTCTCTGGTTAAGTTAACTAAAAAATTGAAAGTTAATATGGTTAAAAAAAAATAAAAAACACGATTTTAAGGTGCATCGAAGCAAAAAGTTAAAAATAATTTTTAAAATAAGCTTAAAACAATAATGAACAAAAAATACTAGTATCGTTGTGAAAAAAATGAAGCCAAGTTGATTGACTCAGTACTTCCCACACATTACGCTGATACCAGTTTATTATTTTCTCATAGCATGAAGCTTTAGTCTAAGATCCCTTGCAACCAAATAATCGCCAGCCCCTCCCCCTAAAATTGTCTTATGACGCTAGGTCTTTCCTTCACAGGTCAATGGACAGCCTATTATCGATACTACAAACTTCTCAGTTTTACAACCCCCACTCCCCAACCTCCTCACTTTCACCCCCACCCAAAAAACTGGTAGGAAATGATCAGGAACCCCTAAAACATCTAAAAACCGAATTTGAGTTGCTTGCACACTTGTCGCGTTCTTTGATTATTGCTACGCTGCCACTGACAAGATTTTTAACAAACATACGCGTTTTCCATTCTCACCACGGTAACAATATACTATGTCAAAATTTCATCAGGATCAATTTAATAGTGTCCACGTTACAAAATACAAAACGATTTAAACCAATAAATTCTCGTAGAGTATACAGAAAATTCTAAGTCCCTTGGTTTCCGTAATAGGCTAGGCAATGTTCGGATGGACCTAAAAGGGTCATTGGTGTCGCTAGATCTCCCTTCACAGGTTAATGGACAGCCTATTATGAGTACAAGAAGTTTTTTAATTTTTCAACCCCCAACCCCTCAACCACCCCAATTTCACCCCCACCCAAAAAACGCAGTAAATCATCAGGAACCTCTAAAACGCTTAAATACGAAGTTTGAGCTGTTTTTATATTTTTAGTTTTTTTATTTCTGCGCCGCCACTGGCACGATTTATCAAAACCATACGCGTTTTCCATCTTCGCCATGGTAGTAATACTGTTTCAAAATTTCACTAAAATCAATTCAACAGTTTCCTCGTTACAACCATCTAACGCAATACTCTCGTATGTTTACATCAGAAAAAAGTCCTTTGCTTTCTATAATAGGCAAGGCAATGATCGGATGGACCTAAAAAAGTTATTTATGTCGCCAGGTCTTCCTTCACAGGTCAGTGGACAGTCTATTATGAAAGCAACGAATTTTTCAATTTTACAACCCCCCACCCCCCAACCACCCCAATTCCACTCCCACCCAAAGAAAAGTAGAAAATGATCAGGGACCCCTAAAACGCCTAAAAACGAAGTTTCAGCAATATTTAATTTGTTTTGCTTTTTGCTAATTACTCCGCCGCCTATGCACCGATTTTCAAAATTATAGGAACATTACCTACTACGACCCCACAGCATACCGCTGCCCAAATTTCATCACAATCCATGCAGCGGTTACTGAGATTACGAGGGTAGAAAAACGCGACAGACAGACAGTCCGACAGACCGACAGACCGACAGACCGACAGACCGACAGACCGACAGACCGACAGACCGACAGACCGACAGACCGACAGACCGACAGACCGACAGACCGACAGACAGACAGACCGACGCAAATGAGTGAGGTGGATTTTCGTTATGTACACATCATAAAACGCCCAAAAAGCGTATTATCTCAAAATCGAAAATTTTCGCGATCGCAATACTCCCCTCACCTATCGGTGTGGGAAGTAAAAGTGTGGGCGCTTTGTGCCTCATTATTCGTAAATCGAGAGCGCCCGACGCATGTTTACAATCATTACTATACTTATTATTTTTCGTTCATTATTGTTTTAAACTTATTTTAAAAGTTATTTTGAACTTTTTAGTTTGGTGTTCTTTAAAAGCGTTTTTTTTTGTTTTTTTTATACTACATTTATTGCTTAGATATTTTTGAGGTACTTCTAATGCAAAAATGCAACCTTGAACATCTTACTCGCCGTCACTGTCTCAACGAATATAAAAACAAGTGCGCTTAGAGAATCCGTGTATTATTGCTCATTCGTCTGTGCTCCAATATGTATTGTTCTGTTTGTTCGACCAACGTGCCCAGGCGGTAAAATGGGGTAATAATAATCCTGAATGTAGACTATGATTAGTTTGCTTGTGTATATGTACCGATGAATTATGACCGATAAATAATTTCAATAGGGCAATAACTGTCGCCATATACGAAAATGTTTCCACTATCTGTTGATGCAAATGCGGAAGGTAAACGTTCCAAACGAGATTTATCTCTGTGAAGCGAGGCTGGGATGTTCCGTATTCTTGGTATATTTACAGCCAATTCAATAAATTGCGATGCTGAGCATCAAACAGTGTTTATAGGTAACCTCTCACAAAGCATAAAAGCCTTTCGAACTTCAAAAGCGTTGCGATAGGTCTATTCATACATATTTTTAATTAAAATGTATCTTAATCAGCACAAATTTTTCTGTTGCCGAAATCGTCCAACGAGATATGCTAAAAATATGAATATTGTGGCTCAAAAATTCAACAAAACTCTTTGTCAAAAGTCATTTAGGTTTCGTGGTCCCAAATTTTTCAATTTCATTCCAGTTCATATAAAACTAATCCAAACTTTACCTAGATTTAAATTCGAAATAAGAAAATTTGTTTCCGAAAATTCAGCTAGTTTCCACAATATGTAAATATATTAAATTCTTTTTACTGTAACCACATTTTTTTGGATGATCTATAATCATTTATTTACCTATCATTTATCATCCGTTGTGAACATGCATTCGTTTGTTATGCAGTGCAAGTTGTCCATACTGGTATACTGTCTAATACTGTATACTATAATCCTATTAAGATGAGAAAATCTTGGGGTTGTGGCCAAAATTTTGAAAAAAGAGACTGGGTCACATCATAGAGGAGACTCTGGTGCTAACAGCCAAGTTTTCGGCAATGCTTATTGCCATCTTCAGGGCTTTCTACATAGAAGAAAAAGAGAAAGAAAAAGAAAAAGAAGAATTTAGTTTCAAAATATTTTGAAACTAAATTCTTCTTTTTCTTCTATGTAGAAAGCCGTGAAGATGGCAATAAGCATTGTCGAAAGTTTGGCTGTTAGCACCAGAGTCTCCTCTATGATGTGACCCAGTCTCTTTTTTCAAAATTTTGGCCACAACCCCAAGATTTTCTCATCTAAATTAAGTTTTTGGCCATAAGCTTCCTTCGTAATAATCCTATTATATATCCGGATTTGCTCATTACCAATCTTATTGTAAAATTGTACGTTCCATTAAGGTTGGATCGCGGCATGAACATACAGCAGGACAGGCTTCAGCCTAGGCTGATGTTCATCCGTCGTGAGCTAACCACCTTTAATATAATTTTTCATTTTAGCATTGTATTTGTACTAATTTGAGAGCAATAAACAATAAACCTTAGAATCCTAGAAGGCTGGAGTTCCATAACCCCTGCAAGGTTGGGTTTGGGAGAATTCCTGAAACCTGGGTTTACATTTGCCGTGTGCATAGACTTGCGCAATTCAAATTTTCAATCATTTAGGAGAGGGGTTGATAATGGGACATTTTTTAATGGAATCTCTCAAATAACTACTCAATGAGTCCACTACGCTACTTCACTTCTTCATACATTGAAAGATAAAGATAATTATTGAAAACAAATTGTAGCACACATATAAGAGTTGCGTACTTTGTTTTTTTGGTAGTTTCTACATATTATTTATTGATAATAATACCAATTTTGGAGTTACCACCCTCTTCACCACTCACGTAATGACCAACTTTCATCACATTTCATGTAACCACATTACTTAAAAACTGTGAATAGCATTGCAGTTGCTTTTTCCACGCTGATAACTTTTCACTCCATTAGTTATTTGTTCGTCGGTCATCACTTTTGGAATCGATCTTGCCGCGACCAGTACGCTAAATCTTAATGATTCATTTTTTAAAATTAGAAATTCGTTTTATGTGAAGCTGACGATCATTCTACATAAACCAATTTTTGTGGCAGTTCACGCAGTCTGTGGTCGACAGGGCCGCGGCACAGCATAATAAACAACCAGCACAATAACTCAAGTTGGCGGAAATTACACGCGCATCCCCACTTTTGGATGGGTTTTTTGTAGGGATGGTAACGGTACTTCGATACTACTGCACTACTATCAAGTATTTTTGTCATCGATACTTTTTGAGGCATTACAAGCTGGTATCGATCGGCGTATCGATACTTCTGTATCGGTATGTAAAATAATTATATAATTATTGAGGGGTGTAATCAGTTGCACAAAATGCTCTGTACGAACCAAACGCGCCTATTTGGCTAGAAAATATCGAGTTGGTACCGGTATCGCTATTTTCATTTTCGCATCTCTACCCAAACTTGACAGCCGTAAAATCATCCATAAACCCTCCCAAGTCAAATTTTGTGGGAATCATTTTTATATAGGAAATCGTCAGAGATATTCTGCTGGCTGTTTATTATGCTGTGGCCGCGGTTCATCCATGATTGATTGACTGACGCAAAACACTGACATTTCAATATTAATTTATAACAAACGTCAAACGTTAAATCACACCCTACTTGGTTGAGAATGTAAAAAAGATAGTCTTATTTTAGGCTTTTGCGGGAACAATGATCTTGAGATATGAGAACTGGATTGATCTAGTTCGATCAGTAAACAATCTAGTTGGATCTCGCTTTGTTTGCGAACTGATGAATCAGTTGATGACTAAAGGTACGTTTACACGCTTGCCAAGGCTCGATAAGCATCCACAAGCCCCAAGCGTTCACAAATGTCGCTTGGCATTTGGAAGTTGTTTACACGCTTGCGAATGCGTCATTGTGCTACGGACATCCAAGAATGGCGGACACTGAACTTGTATCGGCTCTTACGTTCGGCTTAACTTGCTTTTACTTCAAATACAAGCATAAAACAAAAGCAAGGAAACCCCGACGACCACGAAGATGGTGGAACGACCAGCCACTCATTTTGAATAGAAAACCATACGTCCGTTCGTCATGCAATCACAGCGGCTACTAAACGCGCACCGGCATCAACGTGTAAATTCGTCGCAAGCGCTTGCCGCAAACACTCTTTGATCTGTGTCAAAAAACCGACACTAGTCCCGATCGGATACAAGCGTCCGCAAGTTCACGCAAGCCAAGCCAAAGGGCCTCTTCACACCCTTGTGCTTGTGGATGCTTGTCGAGCCTTGGCAAGCGTGTAAATGCGGCATAACAAGTTACAGCACACCCAACATATACAGGGTGTTCATTTGAAAACTTCCCACCACGGATTTGTCGAAAACCACTGATTAAATGAAAAACACCGAGACATGTCGAAAGATTTGTCAAGGGGAAAACTTTCTAATCAAAAACTATTTTACTCCCCTGTACCCTCTGCCCCTCAGGGTCATCCCTTTAAAAATTAAAATGACAAGGATATCGAGTAATATCTCGTTTTAAAGGTATTTCGAAGTCCTTTATTAGACGTTTGATTTTTAAAAATTCGTTGATTCGTTTTCGAGAAAAATCTATATGTAGGTATGTAATTTAATCAAACAGAAAACGAAAACACACGAAAATATCACTTTCTATTGCAATAAGTGTTCAAAATAATGCGCGTTATTGCCCAAACAATGATATAGTCGATGTTTAAATTCTTGACGGACAGTTGCGAAAACATGTTGTGAGATGTCATGGCTGCTTTCGATGATGCGTTGACAAAAGATCATCCAAAATTTTCGGACCATAAATTTGAATCAATTCCACTGTTTTTGCAACTGTCCGTCAGGAATTTGAATGAACATCGTCTATGTCATTGTTTGGCTAATATAACCGGCAACATTTTGAACACTGATTGCAATAAAAAGTAGTATTTTCTTGTGTATTTCAAGAAATTAAGATACATAGAGATTTTTGTAATTGTCTCGAAAACTAATCAACCGATTTCAAAAATGAAACGACAAAATAAAGGACATCGATAAAACTATCACACGATACCACTTGTCATTTGAAAATTTTTAAGCTGATTACCCTAAGCGGCAGAGGGTACAAGGGTGAAAGTAGTTTTTGGTTTTTGGTCCTCAACTCCTTTCGTAGTAGTGGTACCTACTTTGTATAATGTCATTGTTTACTTCATAATGTGTTTGTACTTACTTGCTAAGCTTAACTTCCTTATTGATAAAGTCTTCATGGTGTAGAACCGAATCGTCCCAGCGAACGTCTAGGAACCTGAGAACTTTGTCCATCCACTTCCGCGGATGTAGCACCAACTGCTCATATGGCACCCGCAGGCACCGTGAGGGGCCCAACTCCCTGCACTGATTATTCATTGACTCTACTGCGCTATTCCACTTCTTTATGCATTGCCTAAAGACAGTAATCACAAGAAATTGTAACTCATACTAAAAAATCGAGTCAAGTGGTTAGACTAAGGGCCGTATTTATCGTCATCCCTTGAGTAATACTTAAAGTTCTCTTAAGTAAGACTCAAGGGATACTTAAGGGACCCTCAAGTGTGGCTTTCCCTGTGTACCTGTTTTCTAGACAACATCTACGAGACTGCGGGATTCATTTGGCGACGTTGTCATGTCTCAAATATAAGTCAATTTGTTATGCCTATGCCTACGCATTTTGATGTTTTCTGTTATCTCTTTTTGTTTGTGCCAGTATTTCGTGTTTTGTGCCTGACATTTTTAACAAAACCGTTCTCCAAAATTAATCTACAAAATCGCCTTGACTGCAACGAAATGTCATGTAGACATGTCATGTTGACATTTCGTTACTTGAGTATTACTCAAGGGAGCCTTACGTAAGGGACTCTCAAGTAGCCGTCGAAGCACGAAACCTTTTGGAGTTTCCAAACTCCTCACCCTATCCGCCATCCCAATTTTGTCCCCATATGTATTTTATCAATAATCAAACAATAAACCTGTATACGATGTATTGATATGCAATGACTCTTTTTAATTCAACTAACACCTCTGAAAATTGTTTTCCGAAATTGTAATACGTTCAAAGTGAATTAGATAATAAAAAAATAGAGTCAAGCTGATTGACTCAGTACTTTTTATTTCTACACATAATGGTGATACCATTTTATTATTTTCCCATTGCATGAAGCATAGTCTAAAATCCCCTTGCAACCAAATTATCGCCCACCCGCTTCGTAAATAGTTTCTTGCATCACCTCACTCCGTAGGAACTAGCACGATACAGTTTTAATTCTGCAAGCTTCAACTGGACGAAACAAAACGATCAGGAACCCCCAAATTACCTAAAAAGGAATTTTGAGAAGTTTTTAATTTTTATTTTTTTTACTATTGCTGCGCGGCGCTACAGACACGATTCCTAAAAACCATACGCATTTTCCATCCTCGCCTCGATAGTAATACTGAGTCGAAATTTCATCAAAATCAATTTCAGGTTACACAATTCAGAAAGATTTAAAGCAATACTCGTATGTATGCATCAGAAAAGTCTAAGTCGCTTGGTTTTTGTAATAGGCAAGGCAATTATGGACCTAAAAACGTACCTATATTATGCAGCTAGGTATTTATTCCATAGGTCAATGGACAGCCTATTATGAATACAACTAATTTCTCAGTTTTATAACCCCCCCCACCCCCTAACCTCCCAAACTTCACCCCAACCCAAGAAAGTAGAAAATGATCAGGAGCCGCTAAAAATGATCTAAAAAGTTTGAGCAATATTTAATATTTTTTATTTTTTATTACTTACTTTTATTACTCCCCCGCCTTTGTACCGATTTTCAAAATTATAGTATTACCTACTACGACCCCACAGCATATCGCTACTCAAATTTGATTAAAATCCATGCAGCGGTTACTGAGATTACGAGGCTAGAAAAACGCAGACAGACCGACAGACACCTACCGGTGTGGGAAGTAAATCAAGACAGCCACCTGAAAGGTTAGTAAGTGTAGAAGAACAGGCGAATAAATATTTTTAAAAATGTTTGTGCCATAAAAACTGATTTAACCAAACTCGCAATTAAATTCAAAGGCGAGAAACACAAAAACAAGATTTCATATGTTCGTATTTTCACCATAGCGAAAAACACCTTTTATTACACCTATAAACGTTTTCAAATTCAGAAACTATAAAAAAGAAGTTTGGAATACTTTATTAAATCTCTAAAGCTCTTTTGTTTTGCTTCTAGTAGTAACCTACTCTAAAGGCAAATTAGAAGGGAGAAAGGATGCCAGAGAGACAGTAGAACAGCAGGCTGCATTTCTGCAACTAACATAATCAAGGCATCCATGGATATCAAAGAGGCTGGAGACAAAAGTCCAATTTATATCTAGTTTGACAGAATAATTACAATTTGACAGTAGCTCCTATTAATTTTTTTCGAAATTTCAAAATATAATGAAAATTTTTGTGCTATGATATTTTACGATTTCAAAACTGATCTATCTCCGAAACAATGTATTAAGAGACTTCGTGCTGCATTTGAAAATGAAGCCCCATGTTTGCGGACCATATATGGCTGGGACAACGAATTCAAATTTGAAAAAGTTTCTCGTAGCGATAAATTGCGAGAAGGAAGTCAAATTTCTACAGTTTCTGATGAAAATGTTGTTGCAGATCGACAGATGATTGGAAGATAATAACCGAGTAACGTACAGAATCATTCGAAGTACTTTAGGGATTGCAATGACTCCAATTGAACAGATTTTACAAGGCCGTCTCCGAGTCTGGAAGGTTTGTTGTCGCTGGGTTCCCCATAATCTCGTAAAAACCCAAAAACAACATCGTGTTGAATGGTGTCTACAAACCCTCGAGAAATACGATTATGGTAGATCTAAAGGAGTGTATAATATTATAACTGGTGACGAAGTTGATCCCAATTCAGTGTCGGGCAAAAATGATCGAAAGTTATTTTGGAAAAAGTGGACTTGTTAACTCGGTTCGTTTGGAGGATCAACGAATAGTAAATGCTTAATGGTGCATGAAATTTTGTTTACCGCAAGAATTTGAAAACGCGTGCTTACAATGTTCACAAAGCAACATTCTTTTGCTCATGGCAATGGTTCACCCCATACAGTTTTTGGAAGAGTTAAAAGTATAATTACTTAAGCATCCGCCTTACAGTCTCGACTTATCACAATGTAACTTATTTTTGTTCCCAAAGTTGAAACATAAAATGCGCGGTGGCCACTCGGTCCATCTGAAAATACTTCAGGTAAGCGCCTCTGATGCATATTTAATATGCCGTGCTTTCACTCTACCCTCCATTTTACAAATTTCAAATGAGTAGGACAGTCTGTCCATACATACGTTAGTACGCTTTGGTGCAGTTGAAAGTTCTTCCACATCTATGCAAATAAATGAGTTTGAGCAGAAGTTTACAAAGCACAGCTGCTGTGAGCTTTGATATTCATTCTAGAAATTATTAGCCAAACCCTTCACGATATTCACGACGGACATGCGACATGCTCAATTTAAAGCAAAAGCATTATTTTCCAATCTGATATACACAGTGATCAACTTATATCCTAAACTTTGATTCACTCCGTTGTTTTAAGAGATACGGAACAAGTTTTAAATAAAAGTTATAGACAGACTCAAGCTCCATACTTTAAAATTATTTTGTAATATACAAGATGTTTCACAAAATCACAGGACACTAAAGATTCTCTTAATGGCATACCCTATATATTATTATTTTGAATTTTATTTGCTCTCATTTCTTCTATTCCGAAAATATAGGGTGTCATTAGGTTCTACATAGTACTTTTAAAGATATGGCAACTGCTACAGGGTGTTCATTTGAAAACTTCCCACTGAATGAAAGAAAAAAAAAGATTTGTCAAGAGGCACCACTTTTTAACCAAAAACGACTTCACCTCATTGTACACTCTGCCCCCCCAGGGTCATCCCCTTAAAAAAAAATTAAATGACAAGTGGTATCGAGTAATAGCTTGTTTCAAAAGTTTTATCGAAGTCCTGTATTCTGCCGTTTGACTTTTGAAATCGGTCGATTTGTTTTCGAGGAAATTACAAAAATCTTTATGTATCTTAATTTCTTCAAAAACACAAGAAAATACTACTTTTTATTGCAATAAGTGTCCAAAATGTTGCCCGTTATTGGCCAAACAATGATATAGGCGATGGTCAAATTTCTGGCGGACAGTTGCAAAAACATGTTGTGTGATATTATGGCAGCTTCCGTTGACGAAGGTCATCCAAACTTTCATGTTGTGGGAGTAAATACAATAGATTTTAAAATGGCCCCATAGAAAAAGTCTAATGGCGTCAACTCAGTAGTTTTAGCTGGTCATTCTATAGACCCAATTCGCCCTTTCCATTTACCTGGAAACGCGTCGTCTAGCCACTGCCGAACCAGAAGAACACAGTAAGGAAGAGCGCCATAGTGCTGGAAATAGATTTAAAGCTCATCAAGTATAGGGTTTTACATTCTTCTCGATTTGGTTTTCAATGGTTTCAGTGATATGATCCAACATATCCATGTAAATGTATCCATTTAAATTTCCATTAATAAATAATGGCCTAATCACTTTATCTCCTAAAATACTACCATGGTGTGCAGACGCTTCAAATTCAATAGTCCACGCCCTCCCTTGTGTCGTAGGAAGTAAATTTGCCAGACAGAGGACTTAGGATGTAGACTTCTCTCCATATTCAACCTTTTGCGGGACTGTCGACTTGTTGCAGCTCGTACCCTGCTGTCCATTGGATTATTTTCTTTTAAGCAAAAAGCTACAGACCGGGCTCCGACACACCAGGTTGTTACTCCATTACATCACACCGTGAGGCGATCACTGGGTTCACAAATTAATAATGCTCCCTAAGTAGACAAAGGGACCCACGGCACACCGACATTGCGCGCAGTGCAGAGAGCTTCGTATTCCTCATTCCATCTAGGAATTCAATGACCATAACCAGCAGACTTACAGTGTAGTCTGGTCAGAGCCTGCGAAGTTGTCCGAGAAACTCCTGATATTTGGTCCACAAATTAAGATACAAAAACATTTTTCTAATTTTCTCGAAAACGAATCGGCCGATTTATAAATCAAACGTCAAAGTAAAGGACTTCGAGGTACCTTTTTAATAAAGCTATTACTCGATACCCCTTGTCATTTAAACATTTTCAAGCGGATGACCCCGGGGGTCAGAGGGTACAAGGGGGTGAACTAGTTTTCGGAAACGTTTAAAAATATATTTAAACTTTTCCAAAATTCAAAAACCAGATCACTTGGAAGTATCCTACCCCTCGAAATGATTCGTCCACATATTTTACAATACAGGGTGTCCCAAAAAGTAGTGTCAAGCGGAAATCCAGAGATAGATTACACCTAGAAGTATCTGAATCACCCTAAGTATGCTATGCAATTTTTTTAGTTTTCGAATTATTCATTTTTTTCGTATTTTTTTCTCAATCTTTGACTTACAAGAAATTATAAGTCACAGAGGTAGGCATTATTGAGATATCTACTTGATTTCCATTGCTCAGTTAGGTGAATAGCACGCCTTGCAAACGCAAAACATTTGTCATCAGAATCGATACCATTGCATTATAAAAAAATTCAACCGAAACCATCTCTAAAAACTTTCCAATACCATTGTCATTGTGAACTGTGAATTTAGTAAAGCTATTTTTATGGCATCATATTTGTTTTTACTTCTGTGTCATCGGCATCAACTGCTTTGGTCATTAGCCTCGTGTTCTATGCAGGCTTTGTTACTGTTTCTCGGCGCCACTCTAGGAACAGCATTGTTAATTAGAACCCACAACAGTGAAGACTCAGGTGGGGATTCTCGCTGAGATTTTTTTATGGATAAGGATGGCATCATATTAAAAAAATGATCCAAATCATAATAGGTTTAGGATTTCGTTTTTAAAACACGTGAAAGAAAGGAGAAATGATAGTCAAAGAAGTCCCAGTAGATGATCCGAATATTACTTTTGATCCGTTTGACTAAGATATGTACAACAAAATCAGTTTTACGAGGGTCGCCAGCCAGGTTAGAGCAAGAAGCAAGAGTATGCGTGTTTGAAAAGGGTGCGCTAATTCAAACTACCCCTTACCTTATATAACAAAAAGTTGTCAAAATGCTGGCCATTTTTCTCAATGCAGATCCCACATCATCTAAAACAGTTTTCTGTCAGTTGTGCGAACGTGTGCCTGTTATTTTTTATTGACACGCGCATACCGTAAGTTGATCTGTAATTCGGCAATGTTGCTGATTTCCTTCGATTAAGGTAAGTACTTGTAATAAGTCGGGGGATCGTGGCGGCCATGCAGTGAGCCCTCCACGACCGATCCACTGGCCTGGAAATCTTTTGTTAAGATACCGCTTGACAATCTGCGCAAAGTGACATGGTCCATCATCGTCTTCAAACGTCATATTTCTACGGGTTAATAGATCCGCATCTTCTAACAAACTGTTTATATCGTCTCTCAAAAACGCTAAATAGGACACGCTGTTCAATCTGTCCGGTAGTTCAAACGGACCAATCAATTTTCCGTTTAATATCCTAGACCACAAGTTTACTTTGAACTGTTTTAGAAATTGGACGCATGTGTCATATGCGGATTTCCGATACTTCAATTGTGGTAGTTATGGATATTGAATATTTCACATCGTGGATAGGAAATAGGACTCCTCTGTCCACAAAACTGCGTTGAAAAAGTTTCATTTTCGGCTTGACGTTGCAGAATTTTCTACCAAATCACTACCTACCCTTCTTGTGTTTAGTAGTCATCAGGCTTAGTTACGTGCATCTTAGTATAACAGGCAAAACAACATTCTTATGAATCAACGGGAGTCAGTCCAAACTCGCGTCCATTTTGCACATATTTTAAAATTGGCATTTTTCGACTTGTCATGAATTTGGATAAATTTTAAATTGATGTCATAAAGATAGGTTAATTTAATTTACAGAATAAGCTGTTCGTAACACTAGCAAGTTTAAAAAAAGATTTGGGTGAAATTTGTTTTGTTTATTTCTTTTAGTTCACGCTTAAAGTGACTCAAATATTCGGTATTGGAACCACCCTTGGACAGCAAAAAATTCTTAACTCGAAAACTATAAAAAATTGCATAATGAAGGTAATTTAGATACTTCTAGGAGTGCTCTATCTTTGGACTTCGGCTTGACACTACTTTTTGTGACACCCTATATAAAAATCTTAGAACCTGTGACACCAACTATTCAAGGTGAGAAGATGCATTAATCCTAGAAGAAGAGCAATTTGCAATTTCTCTATCTAAGTTCGATAGTTTGGAGAAACCCTAACGAGGTTCGTTTGTTTAAAATATAAGAACTTATAATTATGTAGAGGGTGGCCGATAAGGGCGAATTACGCTTACATATTTTATTAAATCAAAAAATGAATATATCACGCATACATTCTGATATTTTGACAATGACGATCAAGATGTTGCACTTACCAGAATGTGTTCAAATTTAAATATCTAAAAAAAGTTTGGAAACGGTCGGTTATACATATAAATATTTAAAGCATCGAAAGAAGTTTTAAATAAGAGTTTCGGTATTTTTAGGCAGTTGCTAATATTACCGACATTTTAATTATACATGGCAAATGTACAACACAAAGTTTTTTTCAATGGTTCACCCTGTATGTTATATTTCAATTCTTCATTGACCTATAAACAAAAACTATATGTACATAATGTGCCTGCCTTTTCCGACGTTTTCCAAAAAAGGTAAAACAAAAGTTTCTTAAGTGTCTACGAAGCGGTCTAAAAATCAATCATATATGTTCTTTTATATCGAACACCCTGTATATTATTGAATAATTCAATTATTTTCTGGATTCATAGTAAAAGCGGTATGCAATATAATGTACATAAATTTGCTCATTTCTGCATTATTGAAATTACAAGATGATCAATAGTAGTACCACTAACTATATGTCACTAAAAATAATATAAAACCAGAAAATTCGTCGTAAACCGCAAATCGATACATCTAACTTTTTACAACGATGAATCGCTAATCAGTAGTACTACTAGAAATTACTTTATTATTAATTAGGTAGGTTATCTTAGGGAAACGGTTAAATTTAAGTATATTCTCTTATATATATTTTTCGGTTATAATTACTCAAATAAGAACTGACTTATCCAGTAAATATGCAGGGGGTTCTAATAAAAAAAATTAGCTTTGGTGCGCCACGACTGTATGACTGTACAATAAATTTTTTGCTGTGAGACAGGCACGCCAAAAGCTTTATTACAACTTTTTTTAATATCTTGAACATTTAACTTAATAATCGATGGTTTCCAAACTTTGTTACTGCGGTTCATTTGTTATACCTTTGGAACTCGATAACTTGAAAACGGTTGAATTTCGGCATATTATATGTTACATACAGCTTTAGCTTAAAATTTGAATTGAAGTATCTAATAATTTACAGAGTGTCAACTCATATAAAAAATAATCGATTGTTTCCAAACTGATTCAAAATACTATATATTTGGATTCGAACAAAATTAGCCTATCAAGCGAACTTTCTATAATCTGTCTTTTGATGTATAGATTCCCACAAGCTCAAATTACTAATTACCTACCTATAATTAGTGAGGTCGAACCCAGTAATGGTGACCTTCCTGGTGATGATGGAGTGCACTGTGGCTCTACCGTCTCTCACCATGAATATGAACTTAGCATTGGGGAATAGTTCCAATACGTAAGTGCCACTCTTTATGGTGAGCGGATCCTTATTGCACAACCTTGGGGCAGGTTCGCCATGGCGGGCTATCACCTGAAACAAGAAAGATTGGGTTTCAAAACATATATGAATAAGTTTCATCATAAGTGACTTATTAATCGCACTAGTACACTATACTAATGATTTGTTTCCATTCACATTGATGATGCAACAGGGTACTTGCAGAGGTCGTGAAATAGCCTCCGGCGTATTCACAGCGTAAAGAAAACCATATCAAGAAGCAGTAGGAAACAAAAAACATGATTTTACTGACGGCCAAAAAAAGATATTTGCAAAATAAAATAAGGATATATTCAAATTTTTCCACGTGACTTAAAACAAGGGCTGACGTCACAGGTATCTTATCGATATCGACAATCGATACTGCTACAGCGCAGGTCGGTGAGATTCAACTGCAAACTAGAGATGATCTGAATTCTTTAACAATGCGACTCAGTTTATTGATACTTAAACATATTTGAAACAGGCAATTAACCCACTAGCATTTTCGTTGCAATACATTTTTATATCTGATAGGTATCATAGTTCATCCTGTTTGTGACCGAGATTCGCAACTAATCGAAGCTATCATTTTATTTCGGCGCATCCCATTATGAATGAATCCAAAGATAGAATCTAATTCAAGCCCATCCCTACAAAGTGAATTACTAATCTAGCCTAACATTTATTCTTTTGACTTTTGTACTTTTGTGTGTGACTGTGTTTTGTGGTTATAATGATCAATGTCAAAATGTTAGGTTAGCACTGGCTATCGATATCGAATATCAATACTTTACATCCCATCACTATAGGATATCGCTGACGTCAGAGGTTGTTTGCGCGGCATTTTCCTGCATTTGAAATAATTTTTGGAATATCTCACAGCCGATTCCAAAAAACCAAACAAGTGATTTCGTCATGTTTACTAAGCTCTAAGGAACGCGTAAACGACATAATATTTTTTTCTGCAAGTACCCTATTCTGGAATTTTTTGTTTTTCGATAACTACTCCGCTGCCAGTGATGAGCTATTATCAAGAATAAAGCAGTTCTGCCTATTCCAACCAGACAGAATGTAACCTGTAATCTATAACTTGGAAACTACCATATTGATTGTGATGAAATTTTGACACCATATCACTGAGGGCAGATATGGAAGAAGTATACTGCAATCGATTCTAATACTTTCGGCGCCTATCGGCGTGAGAAGTAAAAACAAACAAGAGCCCTTTGTTATCGCTGCTTCCTGTTTTTGTTCGGCTTTCCGCAAGTCAATATTAATAATTCATTTCTCTTTGTCAGAGCAGTTAACTCCCATCAATGTAGGGTGACCAATATTTCATAGATCAATTCCGGACGCTTGGATTACGAGGGGGGGGGGGGGTGGGTGGACTATAAGAGAATGAAAAGAGATGGTCCATGAAGCAACAGTAGTGGTACTTTTTTTGCCTCTCCTTTGACTGTATTTGTTCATTTTGCTGTATGTTGTGCCAACTATTTTCGATCATGGTTCAAATTCCGGGCATTTTACTGATTTTTGTGATTTTTTTTGCCTGTCCATTAGCTGTATTTGTTAATTTTGACTACATAGTAAGTATCATGAAGAATAATATCAATTGAAGAGTTAGCTAGGACTACTCTCGTTAATCCTCCCACTGTGAAAAGAAATACAAATCCCAAGGCTCATATAGTTACTGGTCTGTTTAAAATTTGTGTACCATGAAAAGTTGCTAATCATCTAAATACCTTAATTCCAGTGGGGACTGCAATAATTATAGTTGCAGAGGTAAAATAGGCCCGTGTATCAACATCTATCCCAATAGTAAATATATGATGAGCTCATACTACAAATCCTAATAGTCCGATTGCTATTATAGCATAGATGTGCCAAAGGCTCCTTTTTTACCTCTTTCTTGGCCAACTATTTTCGATTGCGGCTCAAATTCCGAAAATTTTACCGATTTTTGTAATTCCGCCCGGACACGAAATTTAGCTCTAAATTTCCGGACATGTCCGGGATTTTCCGGACCCTACATCAATGATATAAATGTTCAATTTTTCCTATGATGAATTGGCATGAAATGTTTCATACCAGACTTTTCATTTATTTTTTGCGGTTAAGTAGATTCACTTTCACATTTTCTTATATTTTAGATATTTTGTTTTATCTAATAGATAATATGGACAACTTGACGACTGTATATTTATGTGAAGAAATCCTAAAATAACAACATATAAACCATTTTTGAAATAGCTGCTGGCATCCAATCACGCTGTCGTATCCATAACTTCTGTGGGGGATGCAATATTACAATTTTATTATAATACTGTTAGATGAACGCAAATTGTGTTTCTATTTCATATTAATGTTGTATATGTTACGGTTAAAGTGTTTACTTGGATAGTTTATATACTATCCAGCTAGTATATAAACCATCCAAATGTCTGGTTATTTTAATGGAAAATCATATTTCAACTAAAATAGCTATGAATATTGGTTGGTTTGTATACTAGCCAGCTAGTTTATAAACTATCCAAGATATGCCGCTAAAGTATAATACCACAAAGATATCACACATATTAACCAGTGTTTCTGGTTAGTTTACAAACTATCCACTTCATTTGGATAAAGTATGCACCTAATATCTCTAGTAATACATAATAACCAACTCGCTGGTTAGTATGTAAACTAACCAGTCCTTTTGGTTAGTATGTAAACTAACCAATCCTCTTTGGTTAGTATGTAAACTAACTAATTTTCTTTGGTCAATTTAACAGAAAAGTGAGGTTATGTTTATGACAAGTGCAAGTGTGACGTGTTGGTATTGTTTACTGTCGTGCCTTGTAAAATTTGTTTAAGAAAAGGTATCTGGTTACCACTTTTAGGTAGTGATAGCAATTGTATGTTGCATCTATGAATAAACTTTACCTTTAATTAAAAATTGTTTTTCTAAACTAAAGTAACCAAAGAGGATTGGTTAGTTTACATACTAACCAAAAAGGACTGGTTAGTTTACATACTAACCAGCGAGTTGGTTATTATGTATTACTAGAGATATTAGGTGCACACTTTATCCAAATGAAGTGGATAGTTTGTAAACTAACCAGAAACACTGGTTAATATGTGTGATATCTTTGTGGTATTATACTTTAGCGGCATATCTTGGATAATTTATAAACTAGCTGGCTAGTATGCAAACCAACCAATATTCATAGCTATTTTAGTAGAAATATGATTTTCCATCAAAATAGCGAGACATTTGGATAGTTTGTATACTATCCAGCTAGTATATAAACTAACCAAGTAAACACTTTAGCCGTAACATATATATATTCTGGGCCACTATATAAGTATTTTTCATTTCTTGTCAATTTCTAACTTTTCGACTGATAATCAGATATAATTCTCTAGTGAGATAATTTTAAAGAACTCATTTTAGAAGGCGTTCAATAATGTCATCCCCTGTATGAGGCTGAAAAATGCGGTCATCAATAATAAAAATGGATGACATTGATACATGTCATAGTTGGACCTCTGAAGAATAGGTATAAAAAACGACATCCCTTTTAAACAATATGAACAATGTTTTAACGATTTCTAACGAAAATGACGTTAAAAATCGAACTTTAAGCTCAAGTTTCTCATTAACTGGCCAGCAGAAACGGATGACAGTATTGTTTGTGTTATCTACAAAAAAGCAAAAAAATTTACATCAAGTTTTGACCAGTTTCGTCTTCATTTTTTTATTTCCATTTTAAAAAAATCGGTACGTGCAAACCGCACTTAGATTTTGGATGACGATTTTTTGGAACATTAGCTGGTAGGTGTACTAAAATGCTACCGCATTTTCATTCGGTTATTTAAGGATTTTTTTCCACGTTTTAACAACCCCTCCTTCTATCTCCGATCCCTGTCACTTTAGGGTTATGGTGCAATGACAAAGAAGGTTCCAAACTGCCTCTAGAACTCAAATACCAAGCGTCACACGGTTTCTTTACGGACACTAAAATTACGCGTCTCTGCTCTGAATATAACGGTAAACAGAGTAGATAATAATCGTGTTGTAAGCAAATCCACCGGTACGTGGCCGATTACCGTACAGTATGCATACCCGCAGTACAAGGTATTGGAGATAGTGCCCCTATATGCCTCTTATCCGCCCCAGATCACTTCATTCATAATGCATAATGTGCTCGAGAAGCACATCAAACAATGATGCTTGCTATAGGATTAATGAAGTAGTCAACTACTCCCAGTTGATTAGATTCCCTGCTGTTATTGCACCCCCGTTTTATTACCGTACATCACACCTGGAATATCCTGGATATAAAGCGAAAGAATTTTCATTAAAGTGAAGGAAACGTCTCGACTAAATACATTAAAGCCGATGAAGATTAATGAGCTCCTTCAAAGTTACTTTTCTGCTCTGTAATCACAGTTTTGATCAGTTGCAGTGCTTTCTCGAATACATCTCACTATAGGTGCACAACAGGAGTTCAACAGGCATTGAGCAGTGTCACGCTTAAGGGTCTAGGGTATAGCACGCGAAATTGAGAATCCAAGAAAAGACGTATTCCCGTGTTAGCGAGGAGGCGTGGCCACCTGTTCCCTTTTTTCAGTGTGTGTGTCTAAGATGAGGGCAGATAAGTCCAGAAATCCAAAGGTCAGGTCAAAAGGTCCAAAGGTCACTATAAAAATGAATTTCGCATTTCCAAGCTACTGAAGTCACCTTTAAACTTACAGTAATGACTCAAATAGTAAATTGAAGAAGAAAGCTTGCGCTTGTGCAACTATTTAGACTTTTTTGATATGGTGTTTGGTTGTTAAATTACAGGCATTTATAGAAGGTATGATTTTGCATTGCGAGTTTTTTTGCACATTAACAAACTTTTTTGAGAAAATCGAAAATAGTTGTCATTCACTAAGGTCTTAACTATCGTCTTCTGAAATATTATATATGTAGTTTGAAAATAGAGTGTGTTATGCGAGAAATTGTGAGTTCATGTTTTACATGGCAAATGCGTATGTATAAATGTGTATACCCAAGCCCCTTAATGGTAATGATACTTTGACAGTGTTGTCCTGTGGTTGTCTCTCATAAGACAAACAGCGCCGATATATTACTGACTCTCATTCTAGATATGTCAACAATGCAAATGGAATAACAAAAAAACAAGGAGCGTAATATCCACAGTT
Organism: Callosobruchus maculatus; assembly: GCA_951848785.1. Classification (NCBI taxonomy): domain Eukaryota; kingdom Metazoa; phylum Arthropoda; class Insecta; order Coleoptera; family Chrysomelidae; genus Callosobruchus; species Callosobruchus maculatus. The sequence goes on along the minus strand of CATOUR010000042.1, from coordinate 1,361,294 downwards.
TTTCACATCGTTTACGAGCCCCTATTCCATCCTATTTGGCTCCTGAAGCAAACTTTCTGATGTTTAATATTTTTAAAAGTAATCTGCAGCAAAAATCTAAAGGCTGATCCTTTGAACTATTATAACAATATTTTGTACTTTGATGATTTTTGACAAACCGCTCCATCTCAAAAATACAGGACGAAAAAATACCCCTAGATAATTTCTTGTGGGGCTATCTGAAGTCACTAGTTTACGCTATTCTATTGGAAAATTTGGATGACTTGCGAAATCGCATAAAGGCGGAGATACACATGCCTGTAAAACGGAATAGTAGCTTGCAAGTTAACGGCATGTGCGCGTAACTAGCACACTGTGGATACATTTGCAAGTCAAACTTGCATGCAATTTGCGATTTTGCATGCTAGTTTCTCCAAGACGTATACATATGCCAGTTTACAAAACAGACAGTGCGTGCCAGTTGCTTTTGCTTTTCTGCAATGGAAGATAACCGAGGTGAATTAAATACTATCTTATTGCATCTAGGTGTAAAATCTGTGGCTAAGTTAATAAGAAAAAAAAGAAGACAGATTTGGGTGAAAAATTGGATTAGTAGAAGGGAAAATTTTGGAGCAAGTAGCTGTCTTCTTACAGAAATGCGACAAGAAGATGAAGGTGGTTACAGGAACCATTTAAGAATGCTTCCAGAAAAATTTGACGAATTATTATCAAAAATTGTCGACAACATAAAAAAATGATACCCATATGCGAAATGCAGCTACTGGCATGCCTTTAGCTGTCGCGTACGTTCTCACACGTGCCGGTTTTGCAGCCCCCCGCGCCCCTCTTTCAGCGTGTATGCCAGTAAATCAAATGTTGTGCTATCTACTTGCATGCCAGATAGAGGCATGCCAGTTAGCGTATACACATGACAGTAGGTGGCACATGCAAGGAGCTGTTATGCCAGTGTGCCAGCTACAGGCATGTGTATCTCCGCCTTATCTCCATTCTAGTTGTTATTTTTTAGGATTAGGTCAGCAAAAAAATAAACATTCTAAAAAAGAACAACTGAGTTCGTCGCAGCAGATCAAAATCGTTACACAAGTATCTGTGAACTGTGTTTGAGAGAGTTCGCCATTCACTGATGAGAAGATTGCCCATGCTTGTGTCCAAGCTGATGGAAGTCATTTTGAACATTTATTGTAGGTTGAGGAGCAACTAACCATGTGATTTTTTATAATAAAATGAAGCAGCCACAATTTTTTCATATTGTATCTTTGCACGTCTTGTGGCTAATGGTACGCCATCATTTATATTAATAATTTTAAGATATATCGTAAATTGTACTCATTTTTTTTACTCTGTATCTTTGAAATAAAGCGGTCTTTCAAAAATCATCAAAGGACAAAATATCCTTAAAATAGATCAAAGGATCACCCTTTAAAATTTTATGTTTACACCCTGTATAACCAGAGGAGCTTGAGATGCTTCCCCTCGAATTATTTTCGCTATCTTTATGCGGTGTATTACACCCCCTCCAGAAAAATATTTATCCTTCATAAGGATAATAGGTGGTCGATGACCCAACGACTTGACTAAGTCCCCCAAGTTGATTTCCTAGCTATGCTTCCGAATGAATGTAGGATTTCAATTCAGCATTTATACCTTCCTGAGAAGCTGAGATTATGGGCGAGTTTTTTCAGTCTTTCATATGCGCAGTGACAATGCAATATTTTGAACTAGATATGATTCTGTTGAAACGAAAATGAGAATTATTTTATCTTTCACAATATCTGTTTTTTTTTTCAAAAGTAATGTACCTTTTCACCTATTTATGATGGCATCGAATTGTAAGCGTATTGAACTAAAATAAGTGAAAATGTTGTTGATTATTAACGAAGCTTTTTTATTTATCAGACAATAATGTCAGAATTTGGGTAATTATTAGAATTCCCTTAAAATTGGTCTCAAAAACTATTGGTTTTTTTGTCCATACATATATTAAGCTAAATTTGCTAGGAGTACGTCGAGTTACATTAAGTCCGGTATAATTACAGCCACAGATATTATCAAAAAAGTAGGTATATAAATATAAAAGGAATTGATTAATGGATACTTGGAAAAAAAGCAAATTTTGAACAAATTGTTGTAGATATGCGAATTATTATAAATGTGATTAATGCGATATAATTGTGTGTCAAATACATAGCCTGACTTGAAAGACTAGTTAAGAAACGCACGTGCGTCTTATTACCTATATATTATTTTTCTTTTCATTTTTGCCATTCTATTAATATTTAGCTTTATGTTCCGTATGCTTGTTAAATGTTAATTTTTATTACCGGTGTTCAAAAAGCTTATCCCGAAATCAAAATTTTTGCGATTATTATACTCCCGCTACCTAAGGCATGGCAAGTAAAACATGTAAATTTGAAAGACTTTTGTAAACAGTAACTGACAATTTAACAAACTCGGTACTTGAACGTACGGATGGTAACCGTAGGTATTTGAAAATTGGGCTCACCTCGAGCATGAAAGCAGCAATAGCAGCATCCAAAACGGGCTTCGTGATGCCTGCCTGCTCCAATCGCATCGATTCCTTATCGGATTTCAGCCAATGGAAGCGCATCTGTAACAGACGCGGTATCACTCGTGTTTCTTGACCACACCTGAAACAAACATATCCATTGTTAATATTGTAACATCCTGTATATAGCATTGCTTATTTTTATTGTTGTTGATGTTTCTTTCAAAATGTTAGGTTAGATTTTTAATGTGTAAACGTCATCGAATCGTCTGGTATTTTCGGGACTGACAGATGGGCGTTCTAGAATGTCATCTGAATGTCTCAAATATTCTAGATGGTTCGATGAAGCATATAAGGCGCCACGGGTAGCGTGGCAGTAGTTCAGTTAAGTTGTAGCTGAGATAAGGTTAAGAGATATTGCATTGAGTTGTGAAAATACGTTTTAACACCTTAGCGAGGAGGCGTGGCCGCCTGTTCCCTTTTTTCAGTATGAATGTCTAAAGTGAGGGGAGATAAAGTCCAAAGGTACAAAGATAAGGTCCAAAGGCGAATAAAAATGAACTTGAAATGTACACAGAAGCTCCTAACGTTACCTTTAAACTCTCAGTAATGATTCAAAAAGCAAATTAAAGAATGAAGCTTACGCTAGGGCAACACAGTGACGTTGTTTTGATATCATGTTTGGTTGTTAAATTACAGATATTTGAAGAATGTATGATTTTGCATTGCGAGTTTTCTTACATACTAGAAAAACCTTTTGTGAAAAAATCGCTCTGCGTTACCGTTCACTAAGATCTTAACTATCACCTCCTAAAATTTTATGTATGTAGTTTGAAAAATAAGTGAGTTGTGTTCTACATACAAATCCACGTTTTACATGTCAAATACATATGAATAAATATATGTGCCCAGGCCCCTTGAGTTTCAATTATCATTAATTTGTTGCGCAACATGAGCCGGGATCATGTGTCGGGAACTTGTAGAAATGAAACGGCCTAAAACATGTTCCAGCGCATGTTGCAATAACATGTATCGGGATGGAAACAGTGCGCAGGGTAAATACTAAACTTTTTTTTAAAAATCGCTCTGTGTTACCGTTCATTTAAGGTTTTAACTATCACCTTCCAAAATTTTATGTACGTAGTTTGAAAAATAAGTGAGTTCTGTTCTACATACAAATCGACGTTTTACATGTCAAATACATAGGAATAAATATGTGTACCCAGACACATTGAGTTTCAATTATCACAAATTTGACGCGCAACACGAGACGGGCTCATGTGTCGTGAACTTGTAGGAATGGAAACGGCCTAAAACATGTTGCAGCGCATGTTGCAATAACATCTACCGGTATGGAAACAGTGCACAGGGTAAGGTGAAAACATGCACAACATGTTGGCACAACATGCCTATGACACTGCAACATGCAAGAATGGAAACGCACCCTTAACACATTTGGATTATTTTAGTTAACAATAGCAGACCTGAATTTTAATTAAGTCTACGGATGAAAACTAGTCTGCTAGGTGTCATATTAGAAGGCAGCATTCAATGATAAACGTATGGATCTAAGTACTTGGTACTTCTCACGCATTAATTCATACAATTTTCAAGTTACACGCATATATTATGCACAACAGACGAATTCGAGTGATGCCCGAAAAAAATACTTAAAACTAATTTTGAGGTAGGAATATTTTACAAGCTAAGCAGAACCAGTTTTACGTAACTTGAAGTGCACAGAACTAGTTCTGTATATTTTCTGGATGACCAGCACAAAATCTGTTTTTCTGAATTAACCACAAATACAACAGATAAAAAATTAATCAAAAATCTTATCCTCAGTACAACCTGACAAGTATAATCAGAGCCGTGAGAAATATGAAATAGACAGGGATAGCAAGAGCGAGAGGATATGAAATAACGTGTGCGTGTGTGACAGCGGCGAAATTCCTAAGTCCCTTGCTACACTTGTCAGGCTGTAAAGTATATAGTTAACTTAAAGACATTATTTATTTGAAGAAGAGCTCGAATCATGGCATTCAGAATTGCAGATGAGATTTTTATCTCGACAAGAACATGCTCTGTTAATACATTTTTTATTGCACAACCATGAAACAAATCTTTGTGTAGATCCGGATATTTGGGAAGATGCCGTACTGATAGTTCTTTGTCATCCTGCCTGGTAAGTTATAGAAAACACTTCATCCGTATAGAAACAAAATATAGTATGACATCAGAATACTAATTGCATTTTTTGATTAACTTTTCTACCTCACTTAAACTTATTATATCAAAACGCTTTATTCTGTTTTACTGATTAGCATATAGAGGCTTTGATTCGGCTTTATACAAACTTGCCTCCTTAAGTTACAAGATTATGTTTTTTCTTACCTGAAGCTTCCAATAGCCAAACTAATTGAGAGTCGATCTCAGCTTGCATTTTTATAAGGTAAATGGGTGAATATCTTAATTAAAATAGATGCTTTCGTGAATGCCGTTACAGACTGGTTTGGATAAAAAGGGCGAGAATTACTTTGTTTGCTGATTTTAAAAATGTTTGTGTACCATGAACACTAACCTGGAATAATTGTATTTGGTGCGCCAGCTCCAAATGTTTATAACAAAGTGGTTGAAAAGATCCAGGTGACCTGCAGGTGGCGACCCATACATAATCTTTATAACTAGATAGAAAGTACCTCTTTAACTGATATCTAAAAATCGCATGACAATCCACCTATTTGTTTTCAGACGGCAGATGTTTAAGTGGCACTTAAGGCTGAAGGTCGATTTATCAGTACAGTTAAGTCGCGCTAACTACAAGTTATCTAGTTAACTGTCAGTTAAAGTGTTTATAAATGTCTTGTTAAATGCAAATTAATAGTTAGAGTAGAAGTTAAAGTAATTGACAGTTGAAAATAGCAGTTAATCTTCTTATCTGTCAGATACGGTTAAGGAGTAACACTTAACAGTGGCAACTTTTGTTTGTTGTTTGTTTTTTGACAAAAAAAGTGACCAGATTTTCAGCAAATGACTGACGTCGATTTACGAAGCACTGTTCCCAACCTTCACTAAACTGACAGTTTCAGAACTAAAATTTACAAACAATTAATCTTAATAACAACTTTAGCTGATAGTTATCTCTAACTGACAGTAAGTTAACTACCACAATTGACTGAGGATTGATAAGCCGGCCCTCAGACTGTTTCATTCGCCATAGTGCCCTGAGGACATACCATGCAGTCGTGGAAATAAGGCTCGACATTTAATGAAAATCAGACGCAGGTTCCATCCGGAAGTGTCTTTAAAAGTGTCTTTAAAAATAATATATACCGTACCATATCAAAAATATAAGATAGGAAATAATACACGTGATCCAAAACACAAAAAGTGCAGCCCGGGCTCCGACACACCGAGCTGCTGTTCCATTACCCAATGACTACTCCTCACACCGTGAGGTGAGCAATCACTGGGTCCGCGAATCGTGCGCCCTAAGTAGACGAAGGGACCCAAGGATGACTGCCTTCTGCATTCTGGCGGCTAAGATGTGCGCCGCCGCACGGCACACCGGTATTTTGCGCAGTGCAGAGAGCAGCGTATTCCTCATTCCACCTAGGGATCCAATGACCATAACCAGCAGACTTACAGTGTAGTCTGGCCAGAGCCTGCGAAGTTGTCCGAGCAACTCCTGATATTTGGTCCGCTTTTCCTCCTCCTTAGAGACGATGTTCACCTCGGCAGGCGCCGAAAACTCAATAACGAACATCGTCTTCTGTTGGTGGTCGAGAAGGACTATGTCGGGCTTGTTTGCCTGTACAAGCTCGAGCGTGGGGAACGAGTAGTTCCAGTAAAGCCGGCATCTCTCGTTCTCCACAACGGACTCTATATCCCCTGGAGCGTATGGCAGCACCGGTGTCTCATCGATACCGTATGAGTGCCTCAAATGATAGTAGAGCACTCGTAGAGCCGCGTTGTGCCGATGGACGTAAGCCGTCCCAGCGTACGTCTTACACGCCGACAAGAGATGCATAAGCGTCTCTGGCGCCTGTCGGCAAGCTCTACAAAGGGTGTCGGGTACATCTACACCCATAACCCTTTTACGGTACACCAAGGTGTTGAAGACACCGTCTTGGCAAGCCATTATAAAGCCCTCAGTCTCCGACTTCAACCCACTAGACCTTAGGAAAGAGAAGGTCAACTGCTCAGACAAGCCATGCTCTTCCAGATGTTTGTAGAAGATTCCATGCATTGGCTTATCTTTATGAAGTCTTAAAAGGAAGTCGACTTCGGCAGTTTTAAGGTGGGATTTTAATTCTGCGGGAGCAAGTTCCGTAATGGACTGCTAACACCTCCGCTTGAAGTCGAGTGTGAGGCTGAGCTCCTCGGCTGCTCGTTTCGCTGCGCTAAAAAGAAATGCTCCTTTTCCCGCATTCTCGTGCTCTCGCACAAAGCGGATCAGGGGATCGGTGCTGTTCGTTACATAGCAGGCAGTGGCCAGCACTACTCTGTTGTGCAGACGCTCCAAACTCAATAGTCCACGCCCTCCCAGGTGTCGCGGGAGGTATATTCGCGGGACAGAGGACTTAGGATGCAGGCTTCTCTCCATATTCATCCTTTTGCGGGTCTTCGTGTCGATTTCCTTCAGCTCGTTCACTTTCCAGTGTATAGCACCAAAGGTGTATAATAACAATGGGACCGCAAGCATGTTTGTGGCAGCGACTTTGTTCTTGCCGGACAGTTCTGACGACCAGATCTGCCGGAGTCGGTGCAAATACTTGCGGCGGAGACACTCTTTTACCAATGCTGCCTCTTGGACATGACGCTGCGCCACTCCAAGGTAGGTATAAGTATCTCCGGCATGCAGTTGTCGCAAGATGCTCCCATCAACGAGCTGTTCCTCATCTCCACTATCTCCGCTTCGTCCTTTCTTGAGATGAACCAATGCACATTTGTCTGTCCCGAACTCCATTCCGATAGCATGACTGTACTCCTGCACCACCCTCAGCGATTGTTGTAGTTCGCGTTGGCCGGAGGCATAAAGTTTTAGGTCATCCATATAAAACAGATGGGTGACCTTGTGCCTCCGGTTATTGGGCGTGCCACAGCTGTATCCTTTAGTATTTCTCAGCGCTATGGACAGAGGCAAAAGTGAGATGCAAAAGAGCAAGGGACTCAAGGAGTCTCCTTGGAAGACACCTCTTTTCAATGACACCAACTCTGTCTGTACCCGAGTTTCACCTGATGTTATGGTAAACCGGGTCTTCCAGAGTGGCATCAGTTGTTTGATGCATCCCACTATCTGATTATCCACCGAAAGACATTCCAACAGCCGCACAATGAGGTCATGAGACGTGCTGTCGAATGCCTTGCGATAGTCAGTCCAGGCCATAGAAAGGTTTCGCTTGTACTGCACAGAGTCCTGCGTGACACATCGGTCAATCAACAGGTTCTCCTTGCAGCCAGCTACTCCTTTCTTTGACCCTCTCTGTTCATACACGTCGAGAAATACAGGATTCACAGCTTGAAGGATACGCATGTACAAGATTCTGGTGAAGAGCTTGTAACACGCGTTCAGACATGTTATTGGCCTGTAGTTTTTGGGATCAGACAAATCTCCGGTCTTCGGGAGAAGCACGGTTCGACCCTCGACAAACCAAGCCGGAATTGGCTGCTCCTGATTTAGCCACGAGTTAAAAACTCTAGCTAAATGCCGGTGGCAACTGGGGAATTTTTTCCACCAGTAGGTGTTTATGCCATCCGGGCCAGGAGCTGCGAAATTCTTTGCGCCTCGTAAGGCGTCAAGAATTTCTTCCGTGTTTATCGGGTGACGCAGTACATTCAAGTTAGGAGTCCTCCTACAAACGGACTCAAACTGCGCCAAGGCCGGAGTGTCTGCTGAGAGAGGTTTGGGTTGTTCGTAAACGTCCCTCCAAAAAGCCTCCACGCGATCAGCAGTTGGCGGCTGCTCTATGGCTGGAGGCGGCTGTTGGAAAAGGCGAGAAGGTCTTTCGTAGAACATTCTGTTCTGCTCCAGACTTCTCGCCCGCGCTACCAACGATCGCTTAGCAGCGATTAGCATCCGTATCCTGTCAAGACAGTGTTGCTTGACAACAACCAGTACCGCTTGACTGAGTGTATGATGGTCGCGCCTCAACCCGTAGGCTATCTGGCGCACTCGGCGCGTAAATGGCTTCCCAGCCGCTCTATATTCCATCACACACTGGATACGGGATGCTTCCTGGCGAGCCAACTGGATTTTCGCTTCCATTTGGCGCACCCGTCTCTGTGCTCTCTCAACAGCAGAGTCTCTCACTCTCCCCTGTCTAGCTAGCCTCAGAGCCGCAGCGTAAATTTCGCAATTGATGCTCCAAATGTCAGAGGCCTCCGATAGACGTTCACCAACAACCTCATCCTCTCTCTTCAAATCTGCCAGCTTCAAGGACCTTCCGTTGTTATGCAAGGCCCTTCGGTCCCTGAAATCCCCAGGTGAGACGACTTTGTCGATTTCCCTCTCAGCGGGCCTTACCGGCGAACTTTCAGCCTGGTTAACAGGCCTTCCGTCCGCCGAAGGGGCAGGCTGAGCTGGAGCACGAACATATCCCTGCCTCCGGAGGTACGATACATAATCTCGCAAATTCTGAGAGGTAAGCGTGCTATGCTCTGGGTGCATTTCACACCACCTCTCATACATGCGGGACATGTATCCCCTACGGCGCGGGCTACTGCTCTCGTAGCAGCTCAGCAGGTCATCCCTGAGCTCCGTCGTCCACCTAAAACGGTCCATATCATTGCGGGGGTCGTCATCAGGGCGATTCGAAGCACCGCCACCTTGCCCAACGCCGGCTTCCGAAACCGGCTCGATGTGGGTGCTTTTCCTTCGAGGTGGTCGAACCCGAAGATAGGGCCCGTCAGGTGGTTAGCCTTAGGGCCCGCAGCCGACATTTCCGGAGGCAGCCGTCCAAATTGCCTCCAGAGGATGGACCTGTGAAGGTTGCCGACCGACTTACATCCTTTGGCTTCGGTATACCCCTCGGTGTCGCCACGCACCGAATAGCCTCTTGATGTTGGGCGGCTTCCTGGGGGTTTATGAAAACAGCCGCTTCTAACATGAAGAACAGACGCTGTCGGAGTACCGCTCCTCACATGGAGATCCGTCGTGTCCTATTAATTGTGGAATAGCCGATCCTCTGGATGCAGACGCTATTCCACTGAGCTAGTTTTGGTCCGCCCCGGGTATTTGATTTCCCCGGTACCACCCATATCTGGGAGGCGTTCCCCTATCCGCCACCTTGGGGAGGCGCCACTGAGGGGATCTAGCAACCCCTCGCGGATACACGTGATACACGTGATTATTATTATTATTATTATTATATAACACATATGAGTTGAGCTAAAAAGCTATAAACTGAAAAAAAAATTACAATTGTAAAGACCACTAGCAACTAGACTAGAGCAACTATCGATGTCCTTGCCATAACCAACTATCGTACAGTTTCTTGAAGATGTTGACCAATGACGCGATCACTATGTCCAGGGGAAGATGAAGAGTTGACGAGGCACGGTCCAGAACTTCTCTTTCAACAGCTTGGAATTATGTCCACGTAGGTGGTTCGAGTTTATGGAAAAAAGCGAAGAAATGTCAGTTCCAAATAAACCGTGCAGCGAACGGTAGGCGATAATAAGGTCACCCCTCAGGCATCGATCACAGAAGTGCATCAGGTCGAAAAGCTTTAATCTTTCTTCGTAGGTAGGGTGATGGGTGCCACAAGGAATACGTCTAGCCCTTCTCTGCAGGTTTTCCAACAACTCACGGTCTCTTTGTAGGTTTGGATACCAAATAGGCCAGGGAATTCTATGAACGGTCTTACATAGGTTTGGTACAGTAAACTACCGGAGTTACGAGTTTTGGTCACAACACCACCTGTCATATTTGGTCTTGAAGCTTGTGACGGAATTTGCGTTCACCACATCGACGGGAAGTCTGTTCCAAGAGTCAAACACGCGATTGGTAATAAAGCACTGCCGGATTGATGTTCTGAACGGCTCCTTCTGTAGTTTCAGGTTGTGTCCCCGGAGATTGTTGTGTGATAGCTGGAACATGTACCTCAGGTCAGTGCTAAAGAGGCCATGCAGTGCCCTAAATGTGATTATAAGATCACCTCGAAGTTTTCTGTCAGCAAATGCTGGGAGCCTCAATAACTTCAGGCGTTCATCATATGTGGGTCTCCGGGCTCCAAAGGGAATGCGCGTAGCACGACGCTGGACTAGCTCCAACAGGTTCTTGTCACGAATGAAGGCTGCCTCCCACACCGGACCAGCAAACTCCATTACTGGTCTCACGAAAGTTGTGAATAAGAATGAACAAGTGCGAATGCTACAGCCGTTAAATGATCTTTCCATCATATATAATAACCTTTTCGCTTTGGATGCAACTTGCTGGATGTGCTCAAACCAGTTAAGGCGATCATTTACAATGACTCCAAGATCAGTATGACTATATACCTTTTCAACAGTACATTGAGCAATATTGTACACGTGTCTGGGATTGTTTTTTCCCAGATGTAGAACGCAGCATTTCAGAAGGTTGAGTGGTAGCAGCCAGGACTCCGACCATCGGACAACAGTATCAAGATCACGTTGAAGCATAGTAAAGTTTATAGTGGTGTTATATAATTTGGTGTCGTCTGCGTATGCAGAGCACGTGGATGACATAGGCATAAAATTATTTAATGCATTACCTGCGAGAAGAAAATCTAGTCGCAATCCGAATGTATTTGTGAAATCTAAAAAACTTTTTTATTAGAACATTGTTGTTATACTATTGAGGAATTCTTGCACCGCTAATATTTACTACTTCATAGTGATAATTTTCTTGCATTGTTTGTTTTATTGTTTTGTTCACTTTAAATTTTTTATGACTACTCTAATACGACTTGTGAAAATTGTCCTTTAGAGAATAATATTATTATTATATGTTTATGAGGAAGAATGAAATTTGGGGAAGAAGAAAATATACGTTCCGTTCTGGCTAAAACAAACTTCATAAATTAACTACATATTAAATGAAGTACACAGCAAAATATTTTTCAGCAACATAATTATACAGGTTGTCCAATTATGCGGGTGAATAACAGAGCATGCATTAATCATGACACGCTTCACACGTAGTCAGATGTTTACTTATTAAATGCATCCATGCCCACGGTAATGTGTAGGTTTTGTGATTACGTTACCCTGAAACAGACCTAAAACGTTTCATTGAATTTCGTTTGGATACGAGGGTTTTTTGTTTCTTTTTGGTATGGTGGGTCCCATCCTAAGTTCTATGCAAACTTTGAGATGCATTGTACTATGCTCTGCTGATTTCCTTCCTGGCCTACATTCAGATAGGAGTTCCTGCTTTCACTCAAGGCAGGACATTCGAAGATGACATGCTTAGCTGTTTCCTCTGCCTCACCGCACTTCCTGGATAATGGGTTTGCCACTTCAATCCTCAGCTTTTGCAGGTGTGCATTGAACATCCAATGACCAGTTATAAATCCAACCACCTTTCGTAGTTCCTTCCTGCTCAATCTAAGAGCATCTGCGGTGTTAGAAGACCAGGGTCACCTCAACACCCTCTAAGATTGAATATTCCCCAACACTGTCCCAGCACTTCTGATGCTCATTTGACACCCATCTGGTGACAGCTGTCCATGCGATGTTGTATGATATATCATATGCTGGTGTTGGCCCGATGAGAGGGAATTATGCACCTTCTTTGGCACCCTTGTCGGCCCTCTCATTACCATCGACTGTTAATCTGGCGGTTGCTATTACCAAAGTTTACGGAATACATATAAGTTGGATCACTCTCCGTCGGCACCTTGAAGATCTCACATGAAAGCGATGCCGCGGCCGCACGCGCCAGTTAGTTTTTGCGTTGGTTTTTGCCGAAGTACGAGGGTCTTTTAGCGGGGACTTGCGTACACCTGGGTTTTACGTATATACGAAAGACTAGGTTTTGACGGCCGATTTAGACATACAAATACAAATACGTTTATTTTGCTAATACACTAAGTTACATAAATGGATATCAAAAATAAAACCTAGTAAAACTATTACTAATGAATCTCAAATGATTTCACATATTGTAGCTATTTTGTAAGATAAGTAAAAATTGGTTCAAAGGTGCTGTAGTATTTTTACCTTAATGTTTTGTTTATTTGGCTAATTTTTGAGACCATAGCTAATAAAATTTATGATATAGTATATACGAACTCGTATGTACAATTTTAAAAGATAATAATGTCGAAATGCTTTACTTGGATGTGAATAAATTATTTTTGACATTTTGCCTTTCAGTGTCGTTCCGAATGCTACTGTAGAAACTGAGTTGTTAAAGTTATCAGTAAAAATATTTCCGAGCTCTAAAATATAATTTAGAATGTCCCTGGGTGGTATGGTAAGACCACCGAATGAATATTTTGTGGCACTATACGCTTTTAGCGTGATGCAATCCTTTAAGTACCTGTAGGTCTTGAATGAATCACTTTAGACCCCAAGTGTGCTAGTTTGTTGGAATTGTTTTATCAGGAGGAACACAGAAAGGCACAAATGTACAGTGTGTCCCATTAATAATTTTGAATCGAATGTCACGTGACCAAAAACAAATACCTCATTGGGTAGTACAATGACAAAAAAGACCCATCTGCTCTAATTTACATCCCCAAAATTATAATTCTCTACTACTGCCCAGTTCCGACATATTGTTTGTCTTAATCGTCGTGAAACACCCTGTATTTATATCCTTTACATTTCAAGGTTTACTACAAAATAAGGATGGATCTGATTGTCATTTTCCATCCGTTAATAAATTTAATTGGTTAAATCAAACTTCTAAAAATATTATCCATTTCCTGCCAACAAATCCGAGATAACAAAATCCGATATTTTTGAGACACTGCATACACTTCGCGTTAAACACGTTCAACCTCTACTTTGCGCCGCCCCGTATCTCCCGGCTGACGTCGGTACACTGCTACCGGTGTACCGGGGAGACGGGGCAAGGGGCAGGCCATTTTGATATTTTTGCGGAGTGATCCAACTTATATGTATTCCGTAAACTTTGCTAATACCTATTAAAATTGGAAATATTTCTAAGGAAACGCAATTCCTGGTAAATCGCAATTTCAATTATAGCGTTTCACTGGGATATAATAAAATTGGCTGAAAGAAAATGAATCTTTTTTGAAGTGAACATCAAAATACTCCTCTCAAACATGTGTGGGTACTTGCTAGAGAGCGTTTAATTTCCAGATACCAAAAACGGGCTGCTGTGTTTGGTGCACGGAATAATCCGGTTGTTTTCCACGTCAGAGATGAAGTACTGAAAGATGTTACGTTCAGCATTGTGCTCTAGATCATCAGCATAGTCACAATGTCTTAACAGACATGTTGTGAACTCGTAAAATGCATTAAGTCGGAGCTAGAGTATTGCCGACACGAATATTATAAATAGTTTTGAGAACTGTAGCTCGACATCGTTCGCGATTTTCTGTCAGTTCAGTGGCGCTCTTGATACTCATATCTAGCAACTGTTTCACTGTTTCGTCGTATCCACCCAGCGTGTAGGGGAACGGCCACGGCACCGCCCACTCGGGGCGTGACCCTGAACTACAGGTTTCTCCATATTATCGCTTCTGTGAATGTCTCTAGATAGAACAATCAAAAATTTCTTTTTATTATAAGAGGATTCTTACAAAATAGTTCGCTAGCAGGCTCTTACTCCTATGAACTAATGGACGCGCAGGGGCGTATCATTGGTAAGCATAATGTCGTGATTACCAAAGCTTACAAAAAAGTTATCCAAAGCAGATTTTTGGACAGGAATTCATTTTTGTTTTAAGTCTCGTATTCTATCTACAATTTGACGGTTGACAACTTTTATCTTAATTTTTTTGCAGTCACTACTCTTTCGAACCTACTTTTTACATTTCATGTCGATTTCTATGTATTTTATTTCACGTACTGTTTAGTTTCATAAGTTCTTTGTATTAAAACCATTGGTATGTATGTATCATTAGATTTCTAAAGGGGGGTGAAGCGATGATTTTACTTGTATATGGGATGGCATATGGGATGGACACTTTGATTGTCAGAGGAACGGGGGAGCTTGATGTTTTTTTAATGAAGATGTTTTTGAGCCGTTGCGGCCTGTGTTAAAAATTGTTACTTTTTAAGATTATATTGAATAGAAATATAGGTTTTTATGACTTTGTTCATGACGATGTTGAAGAGAAGAGGGCTCAGGGAGTCCCCTTGTCAAATGCCACGGCCGAAAGCTATTGGTTCAGTCAGAACACCACTTATTTTTGCTTGGACCCAACTTAAATGTATGTCTTACATTTTTAATAAGCCGGCAAATTACGTCTTTATCGAAACGATCATGCACACGTGTGTCGTTTTTTATATCATAATACTTAATTAATTATTTTACTTTGTTGCTAATTTATTACTTTAAAATCGATTTTATTGCAGCACCCATTCTCGTGAAATTTTAAATAATCTGATGTAATTATTTTGCTGTTGATTTATTGCTGACGATATAGGCAATTTGCAAATTCCCAAAATCACCCTTTCAACCCCTACATTTGTTACCATCGATAATTGGAACATCGCTGAAAAATTTTGCATCATACCAATTCTCATAAAAAGACAGTTTACGAAGCTACCTTCTTATTACGTGCATTTTATCAAAAACTGTGAAAACATATTGTCACGACGGCCTCTTTTTCTGTACTCCAAGGAATCAAACTGGACATAACTTTCACCGTTTTACTCCACAACTCAATACTATATCTCTTAACCTTATCTCAGCTACAGCTCAACTCAACTCAACTACTCCTGCCACGCTACTCGTGGCGCCTTATATACACTTCATCGAACCATCTAGAGAATTCGAGACATTCAGATGGCATTCTAGAACGCCTATCCGTCAATCCTGAAAACTCCAGATGATTCGATGACGTTTACATGTCAAGATCTAACACTATGACTTTACATCATGCATGACAATTGATACACAATAGACCAATATCATAATATACAGTATGTTACAATATTATACATAAAATACGAAGTTTTTCGTTGTTTTTAGTGTGTCAGTGTAATTTTAAATCTGGTTAAATAGGCACTATTTTGAGATATCTTTCTATTGCGCATGTAAACATGTAAACAGATTTTTAACATCTTTACATTATATATTTTTATTGTTATTATGTAGGTGCTACGCATAGCTTCATTCATGACTATTTTTCTGGTTAAAGAAAAATGTATCTACACAACTGCGAATATTCAAACAACGGCAACGTTCCTGTCAATGCCAAGAGCTGCCAATACGTGATGCACACCATCTTTCCCTATTTGGAATGAGAAGTTTCTGTTACCCACTTATTGGTCGAATCTTAACAAGATTACATTACTGTCTATTTTACCTAGAATAAGTGCTATTTTTGGATATGATACCTTTATTTGCTCAAACACCTTGTAAAAAATTAAGTCAAGTTGATTGACTCAGTACTTCCCACACATTACGGTGATACCAGTTTATTATTTTCCCATAGCATAAAGATTAAGTCTGAGATCCCCTTGCAACAAAATAATCGCCAGTACCCCCCCCCCCCAAATTGTCATATGCCGCTAGGTCTTTCCTGCCAGGTCAATGAACAGCCTATTATCAATAATACAAACTTTTCAGTTTTAACCCCCCCCCCCTACCACCCCACTTTCACCCCCACCCTAAAAAGGTACAAAACGGCCCCTAAAACATCTAAAAACGAAGTTTGAATTGTTTTCATATCTTTAGTTTTTTTATTATTGCTACGCTGCCACTGACACGATTTCTAACAAGCATACGCGTTTTCCATCCTCACCACAGTAATAATAATGTGTCAAAATTTCATTAGAATCAATTTAATAGTTTCCACGTTACAAAATACAAAACGATCTAAAGCAATAAATACTCGTATGTATACAGAAAATTCTAAGTCCCTTAGTTTCGGTAATAGGCAAGGCAATGTTCAGATAGATCTAAAAAGGTGATTATGTCGCTAGACCTTCCTTCATAGTTCAGTGGACAGCCTATTATGAATACAGCAAATTTTTCAGTTTTTTAACCCCCCACCCCCCAACCACCCCAATTTCACCCCCACCCAAAAAAACTCAGAAAAAGATCAGGAACTTCTAAAACACTTAAAAACTAAGTTTGAGCTGTTTTTATATTTTTAGTTTTTTTATTATTTCTGTGCCGCTACTGGCACGATTTATAAAAACCATACGCATTTTCCATCCTCGATACGGTAGTAATATTGTGTCAGAATTTCATTAAAATCAATTGAACAGTATCTTCGTTGCATAATATAGAACGATCTAAAGCAATACTCATAATATATGTATACATCGGAAAAAATTCTAAGCCCTTTAGTTTCTGTAATAGGCATAAGGCAATGTGCGGATAGACCTAAAAAAGTCATTTATGTCGCTAGGTCTTCCTTCACAGGTCAGTTGGTAGTCTATTATGAATACAATAAATTTTTCAATTTTACAACCCCCCAACCCCCAACCACCCCAATTTCCACCCCCACACAAAAAAAGTAGAAAATGATCAAGAACACCTAAAACGCCTAAAACGAGGTTTGGGGAATATTTGAAATTTTTCGTTTTTTGTTAATTACTCCGCCGCGAATGCACCGATTTTCAAAATTATAACAACATTACCTACTACGACTCCACAGAATATCGCTGCCCAAATTTCATCACAATCCATGCAGCGGTTACTGAGATCACGAGGACAGAAGAACGCGTACAGTCAGACAGACCGACAGACAGACAGACAGACCGACAGACAGACAGACAGACAGACAGACAGACAGACAGACAGACAGACAGACCGACAGACAGACAGACCGACAGACAGACAGACCGACGAAAATGAGTGACGTGGATTTTCGTTATGTAGACATCATGAAATGCCCAAAAAGTGTATTATCTCAAAATCGAAAATTTTCGCGATTACAATACTCCCCTCACCTATCGGTGTGGGAAGTAAAATGGGTCTACGTATACTTTATTCCTTTAGGTCCAACAGCGTTCACAAAAAATTCAAAAATTTCTCTGAAAACACTATAGTCACTGGAACATCGCGCTTTCATGCATAAATGATTCGATTTAATTATATCAGGATTTTGTTATCATATCGTATTATCGGTTTTTTGGAGTAGCTGTACAGCTGAAAAGCATATCAAACACAATAGGGTCATTTTAAATCAAATTGCTCAATCACGTTTCACTGGATGTCGAAAATGTTATTTGCTATTCAATGATTGGAGTATAATTAATAATATACCCGGCACAAAATAACCGTCAGAGGACAAAATTACAAAATTGCACGTTATAAATTTGTTTATTGCGGGTTAGGTCCAACGTGAAAGCTTTGGCGTTTCAACGTTTTGATTTTAGGGAGTCCTTCACAATTGTTAAATAAATTATATGATTTAAAAAAGTAAAAAACACGCTTTTGAAGAACATTGAACTAAAAAGTTAAAAATACTTTTCAATATAGGCCTAAAACAATATTGAACGAAAAATACTGCTATTATTGTGAAAAAGGCGTGAGCGCTTTGTGCCGTATTATTCGTTTTTTCTCACAATAATACTAGTATTTTCCGATAATTGTTGTTTTAAGTATATTTCTCCTCACCAGGCTGAGCAATATTGGTGTTTACGTGTAGGCCTATATATATGATCTTAGCAAAGTACCGCATATGATTTATGGATATCCTTTCTCCACTTATAGCCTAGCAAAAGGACCCGTAACGATTAAATGATGACAAACATCTCTTTTCAGTATTTTTTTTTATTTTATCGGTATTGACATCTAAGGTCATTTAGCCGCTACCTTGCTTCTTGTTAAATTCTAGGTAAGGGTTCGTTTTCGCGAAACCCGAAATTGGGGTTAAAAGCAGCCAGATCTAAAAGGGTTCTGGCATTTGAATATTCCTTACACAAGTGACATATCGGCCGCTGGGATCCGGTAAGAAGGTATTATTTGCGTATTTGTGTTTTGAAGGCTCGTATCCGATAGAAGTATAAAATTAAGATCTGCAAATGAAATATTTATCCGTTTAAAACTTAAGATTTCAGAATCAGCATTAGTTAGTTAGGAACTTGGTTCACAGAAAAAAATTACTTGTCAATTTTGGTACTTTGATAAGAGCCGAAACTTCAGTGCACTTTGTCTTCCAGCATATTTGTTTCTTTATTAATGAAACACGATGGAGAATTGGGTTTAAATATTGGAAATATTGTAAATGTTGGAAAAACAGTGCAAAATACGTTCATTTATTTAAAACAGAGACAACTCTGATCGGTCCTCCAAACGAGAGGTTGGGCCTTACATTTTTCTTAGGGTTTGTGCTGGAATCCCAAATGAATTGTTTTTTTCTCGTTTTGTGATTATACAGGGTGTAACTTTTAAGGATGTCAACACCAATACCACCATGTAGATCTCGCTGAGCAGATCATTTTTCAATAAGCAACATGGGTCCGGAAACGAACCGTTTCAGAGATAGCGCTCCCGGAAGTAGTCCTTTCTGACGCCTGAAATTAGGCAATTAGTTCGACGCCTTGCGGCCAGTAGCGTGGCCGGCGCGGTCTCCGGATCTCAATCCCCTGGATTTTTTCCTGTGGGGTCACCTGGAAGCACTTGTCTACCAAGGGGGTGCACTGCATACAGCAGAAGACCTGATTGCACGCATCATTGCAGCAGCTGGAGACGTCAGGGAGCAGCCACAGGTAATCAACGCTGCCACTGCATCGGTTATCCATCGAGCCAGATTGTGCGAGCAAGAAGGCAATGGCCACGTGGAGCCTCTCCTTCACTGATTTTTGACTGTTCTCGGTGTTTTTTGTTGTTGTTTTTTTGCAATGTTTTTTTGTTTTGTTTGTTTGGTTTACTTTTGACATTTTGGCCATGACGATTAAATGTTAACAAGCCGAATCTGTTTTAGCAGCTGATCCGTAACCCCCTCTCTCCTCTGCTAATTACGAGGCGTTGAATGAATTGCCTAACTTCAAGCGTCGGCAAGGATAACTTTCGGAAGCGTTATCTCCGTAACGGTTCGTTTTTGGACCCATGTTGCTTATCGAAAAATGATCAGCTCCGCGAGGTGTGGACATCCTTAAAAGTTACACCCTGTATCTAGAAGCAATGACAATCCCAGACATATATTTCAAAAATTTCTTTTTGTGTCAAGGTTATTGATAAAACCTCTGTCTCTCTTTGAAAAATATCGTTTTCTTAGAACTTCTGGCGAGTTTAAACTGAAAAATCAGGCGTTTATCTAACACAGCATTTAAAATGGGTTTATCCTGGAACTCAGGTGGTGCAACAGCGACTTTTCGCTGAACCAAGTTCAACACCTAAACTGAGTTTAAGCTCCTATTGCGCAACCGGGTCTTAATGTACAAAGTTCTATTATATCTGTCCCTTATATCTATATCACCCAGTTATCTTCTCGCAACGCTTCTACAGTGACAGCGTCAGACCATAAAAAAATTACCGACCGCCAATGATCTTGCGCGATATGTAAGTTTCTACTTCCACCCTGTATACTCCAAGGGAGCAACCATTTGAGGCGTTTATCGGAAAAACGTCATTAGTCCAAAACTAACATATTTGTGAAAATGAAAAAAACTTCCCAGCATGTAAAACTTTGATTAGATTGATTTATTGCCATATCTGGTAGAAGTAAAAGTGTATAAGACACATCGTCCACAAGCAGTCATTATTTTATTGTGAAACACATATGAAAAAAATGGAGTCAAGTTGATTGACTCAGTACTTCCCACACATTACGATGATACCAGTTCATTATTTTCCCATAGCATGAAGCTATAGTCTGAAATCCTTTGCAACCAAATCATCGCCCATTTGCTCACAAAAAAAAAAACACCCAACACAAAAACTCTGGTAAATAGTTTCTTGCGCCTCCCTCCCTAGGAACTAGGACGCCACAGTTTTGATTCTGCATGCGATGCGAAATGCTCAGGAGCCTACAAACCGTCTAAAAACGAAGTATGAGCTGTTTCTATATTTTTAGTTTTGACTATTGTTGCGCCGCCACTGACACGATTTTCTAGAAATCGACGTGTTTACCATTCTCTCGGCGATAGTAATTCCTGTGTCGAAATTTCATTAAAATCAATTCAATCATTTTCGCTTTACGCAATACACATAGAGCGAAATTAAGCAACACTTGTATATGTAAACATCACAAAATTCTAAGTCCCATGGTTTCTATAATAGACAAGCCAATGTTCAGATGAACTTAAAAAAAGAATATGCCGCTAGGTATTTTTTCCATAGGTCAATGGACACACTATTATGAATACAACAAATTCTTCAGTTTTACAACCCCCTACCCCCCAATCACCCCAAATGCACCCCGACCCAAAAAAAGTAGAAAATGATCAGAAACCCCTAAACGCCTAAAAACAAAGTTTGAGCTGTTTTTATATTTTTGGTTTTTTATTATTGCTGCGCCGCCACTGACACGATTTTTCCAAAACATACGCGTTTTCCATCCTCGCCGCGTTAGTAATACTGTGTCAATGTTTCATTAAAATCCATTCTATCATTTT
Source organism: Callosobruchus maculatus (assembly GCA_951848785.1). Lineage (NCBI taxonomy): Eukaryota > Metazoa > Arthropoda > Insecta > Coleoptera > Chrysomelidae > Callosobruchus > Callosobruchus maculatus. The sequence continues at coordinate 1,340,107 of CATOUR010000042.1, read as the reverse complement.
CGCGTTAAGCAATATAGAACGATCTAAAACAATACTCGTATGTATACATCACAAATTCTAAGTCCCTTGGTTTCTATTATAAGCGAGGCAATGTTTGGATGGACCTAAAAAGGTGAATTATGCCACTAGGTCTTTCATTCACAGATCATTGGACAGCCCATTATGAATACAACAAATTTTTCAGTTTTACAACCCCCCACTCCCCAACCTCCCCAAGTTCACCCCCACCCAAAGAAAAGTATAAAATGATCAGGAACTCCTGAAACGTCTAAAAACGAAGTTTGAGGAATATCTATTTTTTTTTTGTTTTTTGCTAATTACTGCGACGCCAATGCACTGATTTTCAAAATTAGCATTACCTACTAGGAACCCGCAGCATATCGCTGCCCAAATTTCATCAAAATCCATGCAGCGGTTACTGAGGTTACGAGGGTAGAAAAACGCGACAGACAGACAGACAGACAGATAGACCGACAGACCGAGCCAGACCGACAGACAGACAGACAGACCGACAGACAGACCGACGGAAATGAGTGACGTGGATTTTCGTTATGTAGACATCATGAAACGCCCAAAAAGTGGGTTATCTCAAAATCGAAAATTTTCGCGATCACAATACTCCCCTCACCTATCGGTGTGGGAAGTAAAATAAAAAAAAAAATAGATGGATAAATGAGGTTTTTGAGAGAAAAGGTTAACAAATTAGTGTAATACAAACAGCATGAAAATAAAATAAATTCCTATACAAAAAACAAAGGAAGAGTGATAGTGAACAACTATACCTAGCTCAAAAACCGACTAACTGAAACAATCAACTCTGTCTAACGAAAAAACCTGATATCTACCACTCAGTCTTCGCAACCACTACACTTCTATATTATCATCGTTGTCGATGACAAAGTTACCAGCAGTGTCAGATGCTGTGTTGTACTGTTTTATTATCAAGTTTGCATGGCAAGTTATATGCACAAATGGCTTTCTTAGGTGAAAGAATATGGGCTTATGATGTTTTTGTAAATAGTACGGAACCTATAGCATTTTTTCGAGAAATAATTATTTCTATTCATGTATATGGATGTTAGAAATGCGATGATGCCATTATCTAAATTTTGGCAAAAATTGACTTATGAGGTTTTTCCGAGAAACGCCTCATTTGTTAAGATTTGTCGCGAAAGTACCATCAGAGAGCGAGCGAGAAAGGCATCGTTGAGGGTGGGTTTGGATTGACCCTTCTTGTTATGTTTATTGTGGCGCCTAACCGATTCTCACAATATTACCATTTGGGTGTCCGTATACCGGGTGTCCCAGAATTTCCTTGACACGTGATATTTCCGTAACGAAAAACGGTTCAAGCAAGAACTGAGTGGTACTTTTGAAGGTACTATAGGGTCTATCATACCATGCATTCAAAACATTTTTTTTGTACGTCAACCCCTAAAACTCACCCCCAACTTTTTTTTTCAAATAGCACCCTATAGGTTTTCCTACATAAATGATATCCCCATTTTATTTAATATCTTGTGGTACCTTTAATCTTATATGCAAACTTATTTTTTCCGTAAAATCATAAGCATAAGACAAATGAAATGACAATTTGTTTGACCCCTGATATTTTCTAACAAAAACGGACAAAAAAGAGAAGTAAGTGAGTTTTTCAAGGGTAGTGAATGACCTATCATCTCTTGCTTATGAACCATTTTTTTCTTACTTAAACCCCTGGAATCCACCCCTAGCTTGTTCTTTCAAATTTCAATCCACAATTTTGCCTGGAAGAATGAATCCTTTACTTGAAATTAGTTATCGTAGTGCCTTACTTTTTATGCCCCTACTGCAATTTATCGTTAATTTTTTTCGTTTAATCCATGAAATCGTAAGCATAAATTAATTAACACACATGTATGGAAAATATTTGTTTATTATCATGAATCAACTAATAAAAAAAAATGTGACAACAAAACTAAGCGCAAAACGTGAAAAAGTTTTATGGCTACATCGAGCCGCGCCAACCCCGTGTGCAGGATGTGCCCCGCACACGGGCGCCAAAATTAACGATAAATTGCAGTAGGGGCATAAAAAGTAAGGCACTACGATAATTAAATTCAAGTAACGAATTTATTTTTCCAGGCAAAATTGTGGATTGAAATTTGAAAGAACTAGCTAGGGGTGGATTCCAGGGGTTTAAGTAAGAAAAAAATGATTCATAAGCAAGGAATAACATGCCATTCACTACCCTTGAAAAACCACTTACTTTTCTTTTTTATCCGTTTTTGTTACAAAAATATCAGGCGCCAAACAAATTATCATTTCATTTGTCTTATGCTTATGATTTTACGGAAAAAATAAGTTTGCATATAAAATTAAAGGTACCACAAGATTTTAAATAGAATGGGGATATCATTTATGTAGGAAAACCTATGGGGTGATATTTGAAAAAAAAGTTGGGGGTGAGTTTTAGGGGTTGACGTACAAAAAAAATGTTTTGAATGCATGGTATTATAGACTCTATAGTACCTTCAAAAGTACCAGTCAGTTTTTGCTTGAACCGTTTTTCGTTACGAAAATATTACGTGTCAAGGAAATTCTGGGACACCCGGTATATAATCGAAGCCCAGCACTTACCTAATATCTGGATGAGCGTCAAGCATAGCTCGCATGAGCGTGGTGCCGCTTCTAGGTACGCCCCCGATGAAGATCAGCGGTATCTGGCGGTTGTACTCCTGGATCGCTCCCGGTCGGCCCACGATGGGCGGGCCGTCATACTCCTTATCGCCGTTGGCGCCGCCCAAAAGCGCGCGCACCGCCCACAGACAGGCCAGCGCCGCGCAAGACGCCAACACCAATCGGCGGGCCGACATGCGCGCCAGGTGCATCGAGAGGAGGTGGGGCCGTCGCCCCAGCCAATGAGACGGACTCACCTTGGCGTGGGCGGCATCGCGCACTTAGGACCGCAGCGGATCGTCTAGTAGGCGCTGGAGGACCGCTAAGGGCTGAGTCTCGCACGAAAGTTGTTCCAGTGGTGGAATTAGAACACCTGCAACAAAATACGCAGAGTTTATAAATCCATCATATAGTGTGAACGATTATTTAATTAATTTTGGGAAAGATAAAATAATCGGTATGTTGGCAGATACAGCAAATAGCAATTGACTTGTATTTATTGAAGTTTTCTTCATATGCTAGCACACGTATCCACAAATTTTAAGCAGAAATGTTGTGTATTTCTGTTTATACTCGTATCTCCAATATTTGAAAAAAAGACATGCGCCATTAAAGCATTACAAGTACATTTTGTGGACATGTGAATAAAACTGTACAGCCCCACAAACTAAGCTTTATAATTATGTTCAGGATAGTGGTGTAAAATTTTTCTATTTAGTGCAACACTAGCTAAAAGTACAGCCCAAAACAATATAAGAAGAAAATACATTAGTCTCGACATTAGCTTTGTCGAAAGTTTCCAATGAAACACTAGCTTTGGAAAAAGAAAACGCTCCTAGCTTTAAAGTTTGTTTAAAAACGGGATGATAAAACATGTGACAGATATGTGTCCCCTACCATTTCAGGGTAATTTATGACGTCCTTAGCTTTACTTAAATAGTACCTTTATCCTTCTCTGCAATAGTTAGAGACATAGGTTCCTGCCCTTAGCAATCGAAAGATATTAGCACACATTATTGATGTTGGTTGTACCCTTACCTCAAATATAGAGATGCATACAAGTGTTCGCTTTCCGCGGTAAGGTGCAGAATGTAGGCTTCAGCGTACAATCGAGATTTTAATTATTTTTCTTCTTGTAAAACCCCGGACGCTTGACTGAGTACAACAGTGGATTAACTAAAATGGTCAAAAATTCACTATTGTAAGATTCATGGAAGTAGTTTGAAACTAGTTGAGTCTAGATTCAAAACAAGTGTGTCAGTTTTATTTGTAATTTATGCCGCAGACTACTACTTAAAAAATCACCATTATGCTTTTTGCAAAATTTGTCGACTCTAACTTTACAAACAGGTAGTCAGTACGACGATCAGTGAGAATTTGTCTGTCCAGAGGGCAGCCTTGAAGTCCTATATGGGCTGCTAGTCCCCCAAAGTTAATCTATGCTATGAAACAAGATATAAATTATCCTCCAACCTTGTTTTCAAACCGCATAAAAGTATAATGCTTAGGTCATATGTTTATCTATCCTTAAAGCTATACAATGTATTACCATCAATTATTAAAGAAATTCGAAGGTTAAGCCATTTCAAGAAACAAATAAAAAATTTATTAAACTTAATAAAAAATAATCATCCGTCAAAATTACAATTTAGCTTATGTTTTATACTAAAATGCATTCGGATTAAGTATCCCTCAAGATGTAAATGTAAACTTACATAATATTATGAATTTACATGTTTGTTGAGTTCAAGGTGTTCCACCTTCTGCGGCTTTTGATGTTTATTTATTACATATATGGAAAACGTATTGTAAATTTTATAAAAAAATAAACATTGTTAAGAAAAAATATCACTACAACTGTCATATAAGTTTTACTAAATATGTCATAAGTGTATTATGATGATGAACGAATGGTCAAGAACTCACTGAATCAGGTATCACAGTAAATCAATTTGAAATAAGTCAATTAATTACGTGACTAGCAGGTTGGATGGACGTAATTTAATTATCACAGCATTCGGTTCATCACATCATGTAGTTATGTTAGTCAATATGATACAGATAGGTATGGAGTAGATCAAGAATCTTTGAACAACAACTTTCAGTAACTGATGACTTCATCAATAGGGTAAAGACACTGAGGCAGGAGCTAAGATTTATGTAACTTGAAAAAACAGCATAGTCGTGACTACATAATGATAAAATGTTGCTAAGACGAAATACTATATAAGCAGTTATTCGGACAATAGAAAGTAGTTAACACCTAGAAGGGCGTCTTGGATTTTGGTTATCTTTGGAGAAAGGTTATGACATTTCTACGTGGCACTTATATATCTTGTGGAACTTTATTGTAATTTGTGACAATGTATTAACTAATTTCTATTGTCCCAATGTCCTGTGTTGTGGTATGTAGTTTTTCCAAGTTACAATTCTTTTCCTCCAGATTCACCGACTCTTCTCCGATAGTATAATCATAAATTTCCAAAAGTTTGGAATGTGTAATCAAAGGCACACTTACATTAGTTTGACGTATCCACAAGAAAGTAGCAGCTTGTTACCTGACAGGTTTTTGTTTCATTAGTTATTACTACTCTCTGATAAGTTGATAATCTGTGGTCATTACTGACCCCTTGTACTGAATTATCATTTTTTAATGTTTTTTTTACTTTTTTTTAATGTTTAAAGCGATTCTTGTAATCAGTTCATTTATAATTAGACAGTTTTGCAAAAAGTGCTTTTTTCAGAGCAAGGGTTTATTTTGTGTTTCGTTCACCCTTGGGTCTGTTCAATTTTGCGCGCAGTTCGTAAAAGCACTAAAATTTTAAACATGACGAATAGCCTTTTTACTGCTTGTAATGCGGAAGCATGATAAAATGCAGAATTCCAAATAGGTATTTGGTGGTTGCAGGGAAACATCCGAAAGCACTTTCGGCATACATTTTTGATCACCTGAAAACGATTTTCCTTGCGAGCGTTCCGATATAAATTTACGACAAGCCATCACTATTTTCCAACGGCGCGCCGGCGATGGATTTTACACGCGTCATTGAGTCCTCCTCTCACACTTGTCAAATTATTAGATTTCCAGAGGATCGGCGAAATGTGCCGGAAAAATTTGTGCAACGTACTCCAGGGATGATGTGAAACCTGTCTCAGGGTGTATTAACAAGTAAAATGGGTCACGTGGCTTACTTTACTCCTACCCACATATTTATACATAAAAGAAAAATTAAGTAGTTACCAAATTTGCTGCCTCTCTATTCTCACCCCATAAGGTAGTAAATAGTTAAGGATATATTAATATATACAGTGCTTTTATTTAATGCTCCCCCTTTTATTTTTTGCGCGGACCAACTTAAAAAACTGAAATTTGGGCTAATTAAAATTGATGCATAAATATTATATTTTGGATTGAAAATATTGATAGATGGAACTTTCGAGATTGGTCGCCATCTGAAAAAAATTAAAATCGAATCCTTACATTCTCTTTTAAATTGTTTGGTTCAACTTTAAACAAATATTTCTAAATATATCGAAATTAATGTTTGTATCAGGTAATTATTAAATGTTTCGCCATTTTGGAGTAGGTGGAGGTACTGACTTTATATTCTAGGCTTGTGAAATATTCGTCAGGAACTTTAAAAATAATTATGTATCACAAGACCCCCTTTCAATCTAATTTTTTGTCCAGAGGATGCCCAGTCGTTATCTTGAAAGTTTCATCTGTCAATTTTAATTCAGAATATAGGATTCATACAGGGTGAGTTTATAGTACCGACTCGGTCGATAACTCCACTACTTAGAAGATAGCGAAAAGAGTGTAGTTGTCTAGTTCTAAAATCGGCTATAAAAAAGCCCGCGACGCATATTGGTATACAGGGTTCTGTAGAATGCAAAATCCAGATTTTCTCTCTTTTTTTTTTTAAATGTAACCCTCAATATTTTATTATACCAAAGAATTTCTTTTAATATGCTCTTTCATTTTTGTATAGCACTTATTATTGCTGCATTCATTAGTTTCTGAGATATTTCGATTTTTCTAGAAATTTTAAATATACCTTCTATTTGTTTACTAAAATTTATTTATTTTGAGAAAACTCTATCAAATTTTATTTTTGATTAACAAACAACTGAAATATAAGACCATAATAGTACTTGATTAAGTCAAAGCACTGAATTAACGAGATAATATAGGTCAAGTGTGCTGAGGAAACAATTTTATAGACGTCATTCATGATTATCAAGCAGATCTATCAGGTAGACTATGAAGTATTGAACGAGACGGTCCAAATAAAACAATTCTTCAATCTTTCAAAATAAAATGATTCTTCAGTCTTTCAAATGCATTAGTTTTAGAGTGCCTCCGTTCTGGATATTGCCGTTCATAGTTAATATATTCTAGATGCAAGTAGGCAATTTCTCATTCTCCTAAATACCCTCAACGGAAAAATTAATTTTTAAAGCTGGTTTTTCACACAGTACGAAATTATTGAGCAGGTTACGAAAACTATCAATTTTTCAAAGCCTCTCTGATAAATCTGCTTGATAATTATGCGTCACCCCTACAAAATTGCTTCCTCAGTATACTTGACTTTATTATCTCGATGATTTAGGGTTTTGACTTCACCAAATACTATGATGACTTTATAATTTAGTTGTTCGTTAAATAAAAAACAACTTCGACAGTACTTTCTCAAAACAAATAAATTTGAGTACACAAATAGAAGCTATATTTCAAATTTACCAAAAAATCTAAATACCTCGGAAACTGATGGACGTAGGTACAACAAGTGTTATAAAAAGATGAAAGAGCATATTAAAAGCAATTGTTTGGTATAACAAAATATTAGGAGTTATATTTAAAGAAAATATAAAACCTGTATTTTGCATTCTACATCACCCTGTATACGAATATGCGCTGCGGGCTTGAAAGAAGAACACTGTATAACGAGACCAATGCTGTAATTTCTCTCAAAGACACAATTTTATAATACAAAATGAGACAGAAAAGCCTTTTCTTTCGTGTACTTTCACTTAAGTAGGCTTTGATTTAACGTTTGACGATTGTTACAGATTAACTATTGAAATGTCAGTGTTTCAAGTAGCCATCGAAAAAATGAACTTGAACCCTAACCCTGCGGCTGGCTGAGAGCTGGCAACAATCTTTTTTTCAATTCTTTACATCATTTTGTTTCAAATGACGTAAAATTGACGAAAAAAATATATAGTTGCAAGTTATATTAGCGAATTAATTACACTAAAATTAATTACAGGTAGTTACGGCTAATTTTCAAAGGCAACCTATAGTTAATCCATTCTATGCCTTCTCAGTATTCATTTAGAACTAATTTCATCAAAAAACAGATACCTGCAGGATCGAGCAGTAGGATCTTAGACTATAAGACGGCTGTGAATTAATTGAAGATAAACCTCGTTCCGGCTAATCTCAAAAACTGCATAAATGAATGACTTAAAATAATCGACGGATTGGCATAAAACGAATTTTTGACAACGCTAATTTGTGTTTCACTCATTAAATTATTCCTGAAGATTTAGAGTGCCGGAATGTCGCAGTAAGATTTAAAAAGTGAGGAACAAAAAGTGAATTGACTGACAATTTGTCAGCCATGAAAAGGTAACTGCTGCGTAATCCACATTTTTTAAATAATATGGTTTTATGTGACAGAAATTGGTTGATGACTTGAAGAAAGATATGGACCCACTAAGACAAAATGCTAAAACTGTTAAAAGTGCTGGTAAAGTAACGAACCTGGTTTTCGATAAATATTGAGTTATATACGATCATAGTGTGATGGCGAGATCGAAAAAGTATAGATATCTAGCTGATTTAATGTAGAGGTTCTGAGAGTCTTGTTTTGGGCCCATATACCTCAAAGATGGGGCAGCATCTAATGATCAAACCATCTGTGTCCCTAATCTGTCCTTTCTACTTCTAGGAGCTGACAACCCCTCTTCTCTCAGTCGCCCCTTGTGGGATAATAGTGTCTTAATATAAGCACAAAATCTCAGCTGCCAAGACGCCAATGCAGTGACCAGTGCCTCTACCTGGATGACCTCAGGAAGAACGGGCAGTGCTTCCACGCCTGGATTAACCATGGGGCTAAAGGGGCTGAAGCCCCTTGGCCTCGCGGTTCAGAGGGGCCCCGCAGGGGCCCTACTTTCATGTAATGTGACAGAGCAAATATTAGGTCAATAGATGAACAATCAAATCAGAAAATCTACTGAAAACTTAATTTCGAGATTTCAATCAAAACCTACCTATAAGCAAACTAGCAGGCCACGAAATATAAACAAAAACGTGTTCAGATAGAAGAAATCAGCTAACTTAGCAGCAATAGACAGACAAACTAAAGGAAAGGGGCAAAGTTATAAAAATTCCCTACAACCAATGAACTCTAACTAGAAACAACGCCGGTAAGATGTCAAGGTCAAAGGTCAAAGAGAAGCTGAAATACGACAGAAATGGACAACTTTTACAGCTTACTAGCTACTGCAATGAATGCCAATGTATTAGAGATTAAAAATTTTCAAAACCATTAAACTTTCAGCGATAGTTACTAGCAGCCTAATATGTTCAGCACGAAATTTCACAATTAATGATATAAAACAATTTTTTGCCAGGTAAATTATGTTTTATAATTTGATTTGATTAGATGTGTTACTTCTGTTATTTCTCATTAGACTTGATTTGTTTTGTAAGTCATTTTTATAATTTTAACTACTTATTCTAGTTCGTCTGTATCTTTCTGCTAAGTTAGTTGTTTTCTTACACCTAAATAGTTTTTTGTTTGTATTTCATGACCTGCTAAGTGGTTTATAGGTAGGAAAATTGAAAAAAAAACCGGTTTGGTTGAAAATGTGAAATAAAATGAAAACTACCAGAGATTGATACCAAGTTTTAAATTCGACTGTATAAAAATAATTAGGCATTCCTATTTGAAAAAATCAAGTTAATTCTGATTCATGTTTCCTTAATTAGTCTACCGATTTCTCCAAGTACAAATGTAATTCAAACTTGACCGTCGACCAATATAATGAATAAATCGAAGTTGAACCGATACAAAGGCAACGCTCAAAAAAGAAAAGTAAGTTACCTATATAGTTTGTTAGTGTATGTGCTACATGACTACAATTTACCAAGATAACTCTAAAAAACTATTTTAAGGCTGCTGAGGTTAAATCAAAAGCACTGAAAAAATTGCCCAAAATAAGTTTTTCAAGCAAACCGAACGGTCCGCTTGAAAAGGATTGCACACTGAAAATAGTTCTGATTGCTATAAGCAAACGCAAACATGGAGAGCAGTGCTGATACTATAAGCGGGACTATGACGTAGTGTATAGTAGTTTCCTTTGTTATATCGGGAATATAGTTTCATAAATAATAGTATTTGCATATAATTTATAAATGGCCCTTAAAATTATAATAGCCCCGGGCCCCATGAAAGCTTAATCCGGCACTGAGTGCTTCGAGCGCACTGAACGGGTTATTTGCCTCAAACCGATAATACAAATGTTTTGTTCACAATGGAATTTTATGGAAGTTTCCTATTCTGCTAATGGTATAGTCATCACTCACCATTCCCTCCCAATAATTTACATACATGTTTCCTTGTGTGGACACGGACGCGCAGTCCTGCATCTAATCAGACTGAAAATCCTCTCGGAAAGCGTCACGAATTACTGCGGCATTTACGCCGGAATGGTCTGCTGCAAAATTATAATCGACTGTAACAATGAAGGTAAGCAGTCTAATTACGCTGGTCCATATCGGTGTTAGTAAACTTCCCAGCAATTGTGGCAACAATAGCCGCAATACATTTCGTGAAGCACATAACAGAACAATGCACCACTGGTCTCTAACAAAAGCAGATTTTATTGCACCTGCTTTATTCAATTTGGGCGGTCATTAAATTTATCGTTGCAATTTTCGGACTGGACTTTTTAATATGATTTTTATGCGTGTGATGTATAATGAAAAAAGGGTATTGTGTTTGATCCATCCTGCTTCAGTAGGTAATAAGTCAAACTGTACAGAGGTACTGGTAATCCGATACAGATATTATGGGTGGTGATAGTAGAGGTGGTAAGCTATAAAATTGACCATACTGTCCAATTCCTAATCGTTTCCCAGATAAATTGAGTTTTCTCGGAGATTCATTATGTTTATAGAGCTTAAATCAAATCTTATTGCCCGTGTTTGCCACATTTACAACAAGTTTATGGTACCATTGGATAACTAGAAAGATGGTCATGCTTTTACCGTAAAGTGGCGGCTAATTATTTGGTGACCTTTTAAGATCAATTTATTATTTTGTAACGCTTTAAGTCACTTTTCAACACATGCTCATTTTGACACTATCTCGCGAAGTGTAGTGAAGTAATACCGGAAATTCCAAAATCTATTTTATTTTGTTCGGGTTTTAGTTTGGAGGTCTGCATGTTATTGAAAATCTCTAAAATTCAATTTATCCCGGAAACGATTAGGCATTCGACATGGTATTAAAATATGGTCAATTTTATAGCTTACCACCTTTACTGTCACCACCTTAAATATCTGTACAGAATTACCAATAACCCTGTATAATATGCATTTGAACTAATATATTTACTAATATTTAGCTAGTACTACAGACCCTCTCATATTTGAAATAACATTATGAGTTGATTGATTGATTAAACCTCCCTAGTATTTTGAACTTTCAATCTTGTTGCTGATTATGAGTACATGAACACAGAGCTACAAAGTGACCTATGCAATAATAAATACCTTAATCTCACAAGAATACTAAAGAAGGTCAAATTGTGGCAGTTACTGTATGTCTTCTAGGTACAATATGTGATCGTAGATAACTAGAAATTTATAAAAAAAAATCAGAACTTTCCCAGCGTTTTGGTTTTCTTTGGTTTTAGGCTGCTTTTATGCGTCCATTGCTTTGAGACTTCAACTCATGCTTGTAATGATAAAGCCTACTTTTGTCACATATTTAAAAACAGTGTATTACGTTGCAGTTGGTTTTTTTCACAGCTGACAAATGGTTACACGATTCGCTTCTTGTTCATCGGTCATCGGTGTTGGAATCGATCTTGCCGAGATCTTCCGGTACTCTAAGGCCCGATTTTATCAACATGCGCATTTTAACAAAGACTTTGACCAATCAGAGCAGCCCTTTCAAGAACATGCATCTGTCAAAGTACTCTGAAAATTATTGATTTCTCTTGAAGTTGACCTCAAAAAGCTCAAAAATGACATACTTCAAATACAATCGACCATTGTGAACCATATAGTATCTTTTCCAGTCTGATTTTCCATCCTAAATGGGTGAAACGTTGCATTTTATTGTTTAGTCAAAAGTTCAGCAATTGCTAATCTCAACCAAACAGATTCCAGAGAAGCGGTACATTTGATCACTGGTTTCATGCTGTATCAAATGATATTATGACAAGAAATTCACTCACTCCATTATTTGGATAAAACAATAATTTACTATCGATAGTAATTAGAAATACATGCAATATATCTTTGTTTTATAGTAAAAAGGGGTAAAAATAGCATTTTGTTAGATTTCAAACGTTAAAAAAACGATTTATCTGTTAGGAAAGCTATCTTCCAAACGTTCATGTGCATGGTTGCCTATCCAGAACGGCAAAGTTCACTATTTAGCTACGTATAACCTCATTGTCCTCATTTTATGTACGCTACACCCTTAGATCCTCTGTGAATATTTCTATAAGAAGTATGAGAAGGTATATAACAAAAATGCATCCAGTAGATGACAGGATTTTTCATAAAAGTATGTTTTTTTTTCTAAAGTCCACCTGACTGACGGAGGTGGGATTTGTAATTATTAAATAAGGCAGTTGCTGGATTGATATTAGGTACTTTTATGATTCTGTCACAAATTATCGCAGTTTGCAATTAGTAATTATACAATAATTATAATGTAAAAATGAAAAATGTGGCATTAGTTTGCAAATCAATCGCTTATTTCTGATATCCTGCTATGATTTTGATCCATGAATTCTGAAATATTTTTTACAAAAGTGTCATCCAGCTATGACGTTTGTTTTCAATACTGATAAAATACTATTGGATGATACTTATTAACACAGGCCTCAATACCTAATAGAAAGCTTTTGCTAAATAACAGCCAATAGAAAAGTTATGTCAAAGTCTTTGTTAAATATGCGTGTTGATAAAATCGGGCCTAAATCTTCAAGAATAATTTTAAATCAACATTGTAAAAAAATCGTTTAACGCCAACACGATGATAATTTAATACCGTCATTAATATCTGCAATTTTTGTGACAGTTCGCGTAGTTTGTGGCCGATCGAGACGGCCTTCATCTTCTTTTGATTCACAACCGTCTTTCAACTTCTTATGCCACTCAAACACTGTCTATCGGGATAAGTTATCATCTGGGTCTGCAATTTCAATCACTTCAAAAGTTCCAGTTGCTGTTTTACCCAATCGAGCCCACAACTTTATCGCATATCTTTGCGCTTCCAAGTTTCATATTGTTAGTTTTTATTTTATCTTTTAAACGGGTTAAAATTAAGAAAAATGAAATTTGGGATTATCAAACTGATGAAGTTTTGAAGTAAAATTAACAAATGAAGCTTTCAAGATGGCGACTGGGCGCCATCTGGGAAAATAAATATAATTGAAAAGGAGGTCTTGTGTCATCTTTTTGAAGCTCCTGACGAATACTTCATAACCTTAGAATATAAAGTCAATATCTTCACCTACTACAAAATGGCGAAACATTTAATAATTACCTCATACAAATATTAATATCGATACATCAGATGTATCTAGATTCTAGAAATATTTGTTAAGTTAAAAGTAGAAGTTTAAAAGAGAATATATTAAAGTTTATGTTAAGGATTCATTTTTTTAATTCAGATAAAATAAGTGTTTATGTAACTATTACATATTTCGCCATTTTGTAGTAGGTGAAGATATTGACTTTATATTTTAATGTTGTGAAGTATTAGTCGAGAGCTTTAAAAAGATATATCACAAGATCCCCCTTTCAATTTATTTTTTCCCCAGACGGCGCCCAGTAGACATCTTGAAAGTTTCATCTGTCAATTTTACTCCAAAATGTGCATCAATTTCATTATCCCAAGATTCAAACGTAAAAGGGGGGGGGGGGGAGTTACACTTAAAAAAGCACTATATGATATAGCTTCGTATTTGAAAAAATGTATTGTAGGAAATGGCTCGTTGGTGTTGAAAAAAAAAAGATTTCGATTGTTGTGAGCAAAGTATCTTTGGTAACTATGAGGCGAAAAAATTATTACTTTGATTGTATTGGTCAAGTTCAATGTTTTCACGATCCAGTACTGCATTTTATCAAATAAGAGCCCAAGTGAGTATGCAGACCTAATGAACAGTCAGGTTCTGCCAAGAAGGCACTCATTCAAGCTTGTAAGATTGCAGAAAACATAGGGTAAAGTCGGGTAAATTGTACCACATTGCACATTTTATCAAATATCTCGCTATTGACTTGATTTGAATTCAACAAAACTATAAATTAGAGTTAATTAACATATTCCTATCAAATTGGATAATAGAAAAGTTACATAAAGACTGACAGTTTGACATAATAAATGTTTTTTTAAAATGTTGCAAATGGTACAATCTACCCAACTGGTTCGTTAAATTGTACCACCCGGTTCGGTAAATTGTACCATGGCAAAATGCATTAGATGATCGTTGTTGATAGAACAACAGATTTATAATACAATACATTGCAATGAATGAAACTTTTTATTTGTAAAACTTAAACACATAAATCACAAATTAGGAACCCATTGGGTAAAACAAAATATTGTCGTAGCAAATAATTAATACTCAATACTTATTTAACTCAAACACAAAAGTCACAAATATAGTCCAATCGAATGGGAAACGAAGCACAGCTTTCATGCACCCAATTTGCACAAAATTTCCAGTTTTATAGTTTCTTATTGCTGCCTTCATATCTTGCTCTGACCATTGGCAGTATTTTGTACCATTGCGAGGCATGACTGAAAAAAATACTGGAATTTGGTAAATTGTACCGGTACGATTTAACAAACTAGGTGGTGGTCCAAATTAGCAAACCGATATTATTGACACAAATTGGTCTATTTCTTTTAAAAAAGCGAGATTAGGGTAAATGTAAACCGCCTAAACTATTTCCAAATGTCCAATAATTACGAAGAACGCCACCCCAACTACCAAAAACTGATCATTCGGATACAAAGGCTTATCGAAAGTTGTATAATTCTTACTGCGTAAAGTCGTTTTTAAGAAAAACACAAATTTTAAGTTTCACGAGAGACCGCCGTTTACGCGTCCTGGTAACTAATGTTTTGACAACAAGAGGTATCAAAAGAGCAAACTAGATGACGCTAGATGCTTACAATTTAGTAAATATTGAGGTGGTACAATTTAACAACTGGTAAAATATACCCGACTTTACCCTAATTTGATACGAACATGTTCCATCAATTGTAACAGTTCAAGTGAAGCTCGGCTATCCAGGTTAGAGTATCCATCATGGTATCTAGGGAACTACTGCCCCATGCCCATATACGATCCAGACCTTCTCGGCTATCTGCGTCCGTTGCGTTTATGTCGACATTCCAGATTCTGGCTTACCAATCGAGAATAAGGCAATGATGAGTAGAAGTCAAAATGTAGTCTAAATGTTCCCCTGAAGATATATGTAGTTAGCGAAGTGTCGGGTTGGCAAAAGTAGCTCTGGTTAGACTGCGTAATATTTGAGATCAACCAATATATTAAAAACGAGGTGAAAATTGAGTTTTAAATGCATTATGCTCTGTTTCCAACTATGGAAACCTCACATGTTGCTTTTTTGCATCTGATTGTGAATACACGTATGTATAAAATACAGCCATAAATACGGGACAAAAAAGCCATAAATATTGCATAACGAGCTCTATCTCAACGTATCTAAAGTATATAAATTTATATTTTCCATTGTTTCTATGCATTGACCGGCCATCAATATTCTGAAATGTTCGAAATGAAAACGTGATATGGGCAATTCCATAAATTTTTAGGTATTGCCCATAACAGTTCGCATTATTTACAAATAAAACTGTATTTATTTTGCATACAACTGCACTGATAGATTTATCAAAAATGTTATGTAACAGTTATATCTATTAGCAGAGCAGGTAGTTGAAGTAAAATCAATATCCAATTTGTTCGCCTGGGGTTTAAATTCATCATTTATAGCACACGCTTTTCTTTTATTGTATCAAAACCAATTAGAAAACTGGGAGATATTATGCTTGTCTTTGTAGAGTGAAATATATTCCATGGTTGTTTTCATACAGTACCTACGTGTTTTTAGGCTTAGTTCAGATGACGCGCGTACGACGCGCGTCGACGTGGCGCACGTTTGTTGCATCTGTGTTCAGATGACGCGCGTAGGACTTCGTACAACTGTTCTATAGAGTGATACTAGGAAATCGAGTGTCAGTGTATTTGTTGTTATTAACGAGAATGGATGTAGGAGAAGCTGTTTGTGTTTGGTTAGCATACAGAAGAAGGAAACGACGTAGGAGGGAAAGGACACACTTGGTTCACCCAATTTTAAGGAATAGACTTTCTACTAGTTTATACGTTACACTGTATCCCAATCTGCTAAATCACGAACCTAAATTTTTTAACTACTTCAGGAGTAAATTGGAATGCATGTCCTAAATCGTAGGCCTCTTCTCAATTTCATCAATGAAAACATCTGTGTTGAATTCTCATGTTTCCATTTCAATAGCATACGTGAGAAATAAATTTTTGTAGAGAGACACCAGGTATGTCGACTGAATGCTAGAAAAGACGCGTGCCAACTGAACAGGCAATGGGAGCGTCTAGTATTTCAATACGAGATTCTAGTATTGAGATTCTCTGCGTCTAGTGGCGTCGTACGCGCGTACAATTTGTCGTACAATTTGTCGTGCGCGCGTCCATGTGAACAGCTTGAATTAATTATGTGTATTTTCAAAACGGGCGCCACGTCGACGCGCGTCGTTCGCGCGTCATCTGAACTAAGCCTTACAGCGCACTGATTTTATAAGTTCACACAGATAGCATTACTTGCAATAATACATGGAAAAAGGCATTGTATTAAGCAAACAAGTTAGTAATTTCCACGTTACAGTTAGAGACAAAATGCAAAGGACGGTTGTTATATACCAAGGACGTTGGAGTCGTTCCAAAACATCCACAGTTGTACGAGTATTTACCCGACGGAATTTTTGGACAGTTGAATACGGCTGTCAGGAGAGGTTAAATACTTATAGTGATGCTAGACTCCAAATTAACCTGGAATCTTTAGCTCAAACGAGTTAAAAGGAGAGCCGAGGTGACGCTAATATCACAGCATAGTAAACAACCAGCAGAATATCTTTGAGGATTTCCTATATGAGAATGGTTCCTATAGAATTTGATGGAGCCAATATATATATACTTGATATTTTGCAAAAAAAATGAAGACCCTCTTTTAATTGTGATTAAGAGACTTTAGTCATAAAAATATAGCGAAGAATATCAGTAGGTACGTTTTTTACATGCACAGCGCTATCGATTGATATGATTACATATGCATTTTGGTATGGTGACCAAAGATGAAATAGCGAGCTGCTATTGCAGAACTAAGAACAAGGTACAGAGATCAATTCTATTCGAATCAAGTTTCAACCCAGCAAAATAAAGTGGAAGATAGGGTCGATATTCTAAGCTGTTAAGGGGCCTGGATACACACATTTATACATACGTATTTGCCATGTAAAACACGGACTCACAATTTCTCGCATAACTCACTCTATTTTCAAACTATACATACATATAATATTTCAGAAGGCGATAGCTAAGACCTTAATGAATGACAACTGTTTTCGATTTTCTCAAAATTGTTTTTTAATGTGCAAAAAACCTCGCAATGCAAAATCATACATTGTAGAAATGCCTGTGATTAAACAACCAAACACGATATCAAAAAAAGGCTAAATAGCTGCACAAGCGCAAGCTTTCTTCTTCAATTTGCTCTTTGAGTCATTACTGTAAGTTTAAAGGTAACGCCAGGAGCTTGGAAATGCGAAATTCATTTTTATGGTGACCTTTGGATCTTACCTTTGGACCTTTTGACCTTACCTTTGGATTTTTCGACTTATCTCCCCTCATCTTAGACACACACACTGGAGGAAAGGAACAGGCGGCCACGCCTCCTCGCTAACACGGGAATACGTCTTTTCTTTAATTCTCAATTTCGCGCGCTATACCCTAGACCCTTAACATCCGGGCTAAGGGTATTTTTTGGTAGTGAGGGGGTTAGGTGAGCGTTAAGACCTTCATGAATGACAACTCAGAGCAATTCAAAAAATTAGTGTGCAAAAAATGTCGCAATGCAAAATCATAAATTCTTCAAATGTTAGTAAATAACAACCAAACACGATATCAAAACAAGGCCACCGAGACAGCGAAAGTTTTCTTCTTCATTTTGCTTTTTGAATCATTACTGTAAGTTCAAAGGTAACGTCAGGGCCTTCTAAATCGAAATTCATTTTTATGGCGACCTTTGGACCTTACCTTTGGACTTTTGAACTCACCTCCCCTCATTTTAGACACACATCCTGCCACGCCTCCTCGCTAACACGGGAATACGTCTTTTCTTGGATTCTCAAGTTCGCGCGCTATACCCTGGACCCTTAATAGCTTATTGTGCACCTACAGTCAATGGGAGTCCCATCCTAAGCTCTTTGCGAACTTTGAGATGCACTGGACTATGCTCCCCTGCCTTCCTCTTTGGTTTCAAGTTTCAACTCCGCAAAATAAAGTGAAAGGTGGGGTCAATATTTTAGACTGTTAACCTCCGGGCTAAGCTGCAGAGACGAGACACGTGATGGCTCACTCTATCGCAGGTAATATTGCAATCTGTTCGTTGACCAGTGATCACTCACAGCCATAACTTGTAAATGGCTATCGGTGATAGGTGATGAATTATGTGGTGACCGTACATGACAATATACCAGATGCCAAACCGTTGCGGATCTTGTGTGCCAAACATCGATAATTGCATAACAGTAGCGTAGTGGGTATGGTTTTGATAATATGTATATCAACGTGCATTTCAATATTTGATTAGTTTTTGTGGTTTTAGTCAGCACACTAATCGGATGGGAAAGTATTGTAATGTGTTACAGGGCAGAGTTCTGTTAGGAGTTGCTGAAGTTTTTAAAGGTAGATCTAGTGGGGAAAATAAACGGAAAATGTCCAAATCTAGACTTTGTGTATTTAAAAGATCTTAATAATTGTAAAACATGGGAGGGTGTCAATTTGAAGAAAGGGGTTTATTGTGACTAGCATGTAGTGAAAGAAAGAGACTCTCTTCTGAAAGGTAGTGCCTCTACGACTCATTATTATATTAACCTTGATGAATGTATGTACTTTTTAAAACTTCATAATAAAGAGAATAGTTTAACTGGTATAGGAAAGATTAGTCCTATCAAAAAAAAAATATATTGCTTGGATGGATTCGCACAAATCCTAGTTGAAAAATCAATTCTTTTTTTGGCTATTTCACAGTAATTAGTTTTTCTGAAAAGTAATTTTTACAAAATACTCAATACTGACATGAAGGGTTTCGCCAAAAATACGACATTCTTGAAAAAAACTTCAGAAGTGTTACGTGCATAATAATGTGTACTTGCTCTTGCAGAAAACCAAAGCAAATACAAAAATAGTCACCTTTTTCACTTTGGCATCATTGTCATTGACTTTTCATTAGGTCATTAGTCTCGTGTTATGTACAGATTTTGTTACCGTTTGCCGGCGCCATTTTAGGAACAGCACTGATCATTAGATCTCAGCAACAAATGGTCCGATGGGGAATCTAACTGAGGTTTTATGGAAATTTACTTCAGAGACAAAAAAACAGAAATACATTTTCTATCTCTGGCGAGATTTGGACCTGTGGCCTTATGGTAACAAGGCCTAAGCTCTGCCCACTGAGTCAACCCACCCGAGATGCTATTATAGCCATGCCAAAAAGCAAGACAAAATTCAGGGAAATCTTATGAACTAATCATGTTTATAATACTCTACGTAGTTCGATAAAAAGCTAACCTATAAAACTAGTATTCAATTTCAAAAACAATACTAACGTCGGTATTCATAGTCGTTTTTCAAGTATCCCTTAAATATTATTTATTTATTTATTTAACGGATTAACCATTTACAATACAAGAATTCAACAAAAAGTAAATTACAACAGTTCAGAGAGCATATTCTCAGGTACAGTAGACTTAGAACTTTATGTAGGATATATAAAAATATAGAAAACTACAACAATGTAGAATTACATAATAAAATAGTGTAAACTAAAATTAAGCTTAAGGTACTATATGCTTCAGAGCTGTTTTGACTGAAGCTGGCTGTGAGTCAAAGATTTCAAGGTGTTGTTGGAAGACATTCGCAGTCTTTAATAATTTTGTTATTGGTTCGTTCATTCCATGGTTTGTTGTACAGAATTTAACATGGAAGAGTTCTGTGTTTCTAGTTCTCCGGTCATTGACATCAAATTGAATGCAAGCAAGCAGTTCAGGACAGTAAATCAAACCATTCAACAATTTATGAATAAATCGCAGGTTATACTCGATTCTCCTACTCTCAAGAAATTGAAGGTTTATAGGAATACTTGAGGGTTACTCAAGGGACCCTCAAGTGTGCCTTTCCTTGTGTATCTGTTTCCTAGACAACATCTACCAGACGGCGGGGTTCATTCAGCGACGTTGTCTTACTTTTGTTTTGTGCCAGTATTTCGTGTTTTGTGCCAGATATTTTTTCAGACGTTACAGAAACTGACAACAACGTACTCTAAAATTAATCTACAAAATCGCCTTAACTGCAACGAAATGTCATGTTGACATTTCTTTACTTGAGTATTACTCAAGGTAGCCTTAGGTAAGTGACCCTCAAGTAAGGTTTCGAAACTCAAAACCTTACTTAAGGGACTGTCAAGTATTAAGGGACCCTATCGACTATGAATACGACCCTTAACATCCGTTTTTTCTGAAAACACTATTAAAAACCCATAATCCTTTTATTCAAGATATACAGGGTTGGGATAAAGTACGGAACCAAGCAAAAAACTTTGGAACGGAAAGAGTGATATTGCTGAAAATTTGCAGGCAAGTGTAGTGACATCTAATGCATCCGAAGACATTATGCTGGCTATTAATGTACTTCCGGTTTAACCGGAAGTACCGTCAACTTTTTTAATTTAAATGGGACATCCTGTATATTTTTGCAGATTTTAATTCATCTTTTTTTTCCGAATACGTCTATAGTGGGTTTAGTATTTGTTTCTTAAAAAATTTGTCTCACAAATTCGTCCGTGGCGGTCTGCGGTCTTCCCGTTTGAGGTAATTTTTTTGTATTTTTTATTTTAGTCACCGTCAAACGTGTTATAGGACCCCTGTCGGGACGTAAATCATTAAAAGTTGACACACTTCTTTGTGAGTTCTCACGCGATCGCCAAAACCGACATTGAATGACCGGCATTTTAAACACCTGAAATGATAAAGAAGCTTTATCTTTCCCGTTTTTACAGAAACTAATGCTAAACCCACTATAAACGTATTCGGAAAAAAAGATGAATTAAAATCTGCAAAAATATACAGGGTGTCCCATTTAAATTAAGAAAGTTGACGGTACTTCCGGTTAAACCGGAAGTACATTAATAGCTAACATAATGTCTTCGGATGCACTAGACGTCACTACACTTGCCTGCAAATTTTCAGCAATATCACTCTTTTCGTTCCAAAGTTATTTGCTTGGTTCCATACTTTATCCCAACCCTGTATTCCTACATTTCTACTGCAACTAATATAGTAGTATTCATTATGTGTAGATAAACTTTTGTTTCATCTGAAAAACAGAAATTGACATAGTCGTTTCTGGATAAAGTGATACCAATAGTGCGTGGTTCGGAGTGGTGAGAAGTAGATTCATACAACTTCAATTTCAATTCATTCAATATCAAAGGTACATTGGATGCTTATTTGAAATGTTTTATATCCAATAGGATACCACAAAACGCCTAGGCATAGCTGCCTGACTTGCTATACTACACTCCCCATATTTAAGTAAAACATGTATAGAATATACATACACATACTTTTCAGCGGCTGCAAGCTAAATAAATGACAAATAAAATAACAGTGTATAGTTATTTTATAATTTAATCTTAACAGATCAAATAAGCAAGAAAATAAAATACATTGAGCAAGAAGATGAAATATCCAATACAAAACTTACACGATTTAAGTAAAGAGCATTTATGAGTTTATTGGAATGCTTTATAATATAGTCTCTTATTTCCTTTTTAGATTTTTTTATTGTGAGGATTACAAAATAATATGTTTTCCTGAAAACGAATGACATTCAACCAACCAACCAACCGATTTATTGGGCATGCGATAGCAAATTCTATAACATGGATTATATCGTACCAAATTAATAGTCAGCCTTTTCGAAATGACTGTAGTTTGAATCAATCCAAATGAATGGTTTGGTATGATCAAAAATAAACATTTTATCAAAAAGCATGGCATTTTAACAAAAAAAAAGGTGATGTTTTTAGACCCATTACATCTAGTACGGTTTAGATTAAAACTGTTTGAATGCCGTGCTTTCAGTTGAAAAGCTGAAAAAAAAAGAATGACACTGGTCCACTGGACCCCTTGTATTTCCATAAACACAATGCTCCGAGGACATGCCATCGGGAAAATATAGTTTCATGAACCAAAATGCTGGAAAACGATACAATTGAAAATAGCCGAATGTCCTAAATGGAAACCATTCGGCGGAAAAAACCACCTATCTCCGGTGAAACGAATTGTGTAAATTTCACAATTCAGTCGGATGAGAGGAGAAGGGGGAGAACGTTTGGAAGTTGTCATGGACAGTTAATCAGTTAATGTACAATACCCAACCAGGTAGCATCACTATGTGCATCCAGGTGCAAAAAACGACTGTGTTCGGAAAGATATTAACTATTAAAATTTATAATTTTAACATGGGCCCTTCTGACGGAGCACTTGTAAGTTTTTTATTATATTTCTGAATTTTTCTAAAGTCCCGAATATGTTTCTTAGCTAGTTAGTGCACACTTGACTCTAGTGGATTAGATGAACGACTTTAAGAGGCATTTATAAGCAGGCAACATCACATACGATTGAAACCAAGTGTGAACTATTTACCCAGGGCCGTAGCTAGGCATTGACCATGGAGGGGGTTCATGGTGACCTTAGAGGGGAGTTCATGTATAAAAGAATATGTAATGTCTCAATTTGCTTATAATCTGTATAGACTATATCGCTGCTAATGTGTTATGAGCGCCGAATGATCGGTTAGTAGTGGAATAAATCACTAAGCTTGGAGAAAGTATCCTTGATTATTTTTATTTTGTATTATTTTAGTAGTTATTTCATTCATGTGAATACTCATGGGGGGGTTTGAACCCCCCAAACCCCCCTTATATACAGCCCGGTATTTACCTGCGACTTCACTTGGTACAAAAGTACTGCTACTGCTTCTGAAGGGAAAAGTCGATTTATTAAAGTAGAAAACTAAAAGTTGGTCGCTAGGCGACTATTTTTATCGGCTCACAACAAAATTACTTAAGTTTTAGTGGACGGTTTAAACAAATTATTGACGCGTATCACCGCTCAGTTCCGTCAAGTTGCCAGTATTAAACGCTCTATACAGTTATTTTTGTAATATTTCAATAAAACATAATCTATTTCAGATGCTTATGACAGCAATGGAATAAGTAAAAAGAGAGCTAAGTTGGCTTCTAAGTGTGAAAGATATGCATACGAAGACGTATACGGTCGATTAAAGCTAAGGAATATAATATGATAGCATACGAGATTTGGAATTTTTGATATGATCTATTCCTGAATAAAACTCACAAAAAACATTATTACCCGAAGTGATGTACTTGATGGTTTCAAAATATTACCTAAAGTGATCTGGCTGGCCACCCCGTGTGGGGGCGGGTTAGAATATCTCCCATCGTATATCCTGCGTGTCGTAAAAGGCGAACTACTGTCGGTATAAACAGTAACCTCTTCTCAACCAACAGCTTTGGGTGGACGAGTTGAGAAGAGTCAGGGCACCTTCTTGTCCTTGGGGTGAGAAATTGTCCCTAAAGGCGGATGAACCAGTAGATACATCTGGTCAACGGCATGAGGATGCAGAAAGCAAATGGGAAACTACTGCATTAAAGATCTTAAAGATATCCCAAGAGAAGCTCGTAATATGAGTACATTTTACGAGTTCACGACATGTCTGTTAAGGCATTGTGACTATGATGATGATGATCTGGCAGGCCAGTTGGCTGGTCCGTTAAGTTTAATTAAACAAGCATCAAAAAATGATCTATCTTAGTTGAGCGATAATGATAATGATATGCAACGGATAAACAGCTGCACCATCTTGTTGAAAATAAACGTCTCCACATCAATATTTCAGAGTTGTGGAAAAACAATGGCTCGTATTATTGAACGGTAATGCACAACATCTATGATTACGATGCTTCCAGAAAAAATTCGCCTCTCGATCACAGTTACACTAGACACTCACTTACTTTGGTCCAATAATTATCTTACGTCGAATTTTATTCAGCAAAAATTCTATATCATAGGGTAGATAGTCGAAGGAGTTGGCCGTTACTTGATGGAGATCCATACTAATACACAAAGTATTTCCGATGAATAATCAATACTTTTATTTAAAACCTGTGACGATCGTTTTATTTAGAACTGTTACTTTCGTTCATTATTTTAGACCTCGATAATATCACACTTTATTTTCTAACACTTTGTGTATGGCAGAATTGGATTTTATATCCGCAATTACGAGAATGCAAACCTTTTGTCCTAAAAATTTTCGATATTGCCTATAAAAGTCCCAGTGTACTTATAAGTGTGGCAAAAGTTATACGTGATTCGACATAATATGTATACCTAGGGTCATGTGGCGCACCGCTAAGTGATATGCGCTTATAACCACATAATCTACCCGCACGAAACCTACATTGTGACACAGGACAGGCACGATTTTGACCTTTTGAAACGTTATAAAGAACATATTCAAATCGACTTGGGCGTTGGTTCTCCTATATTCGTATTTGGTATTATTTGACTATAATACTTATTTATGTAATAAGGATCATAAAGACCTTCATCATGGTACAAGTCGTGAATGTTATCGATAACACGACATTGTGGTATAATGATTCTTTATGATGTGTATTTTTTTAGTGGCATCGACTACTGTGGTCATTAGCCGCAGTCGTGGTGCTTATATACAATTACGGTGGTATTACATACAAAATTTTATCTTATCGCATTTATATTAATTCGTATTCGAAAAATTAAAAACTGCATCTTTGACATGTCACAACTATTTTTAAAGCGTCGTAGTGAGCTGTGCTTTGCCAGTACCATATAAATACTTAATAATAAATACATAATAAACACTTAATGCCTAAAACCACGGTTATAAAATACAATGTGATTTAAATTACGTTTCTCAAACTTTATATAAATGATGGAGTTCCTCCTAGATATTAGTATGATAACGTTGCAGTCGTTCATTCTGAAATTTTGTAAACCAGTGCATATACATTTGAATGATGGTAGAATAATTATTCTTTGGTTACGCCAATACGTCCAACAAAACTGATATTCAATACATAATTGAACACAGTAAGATTAGTTGTAGTATTTTATGCTCCTTCATTTAACAATAGTTATAAAAATTATCTGTATATTTCAAATTCAGGCTAGTTAACATAACTCCTGATCAATGAATATTGTTGCTAACAATAAAAAACAAATTTCTTTTGCTTATTATCCTCCCCTCGTTTCCAGACATATTTAAGTAATGCAGTCGATTAAAATGGTGTAACAAAAAAAGCTAAGCGCATTTCAAATTTAATGTTTGAGTTCGTAAAGCTTCTGGGCAACACATACAAATAACAAAATCAAGGAGTAAATAAAAAAAGCCTTATGACAATCCGAAGCTTAATTGCTGCATACTGCATGCAATATTCAAGCTACCTTTCCAGTTTGAGCCTTTCCAAAAATCCTCTGTGACAACCTCTAAAATGATTAAAACTGGAGTTGTGTTATTTAAATGTATTTTATGATCTCATTTTTTTTTGTATTTATGGCGCACTATTGTTATGGATTCCATTTATAAAATCTATTAAATTTTGTCATGCTGGCTTCACTAATAACAACTCTATACATTTACCAGTATCAAAGTTTACGCAGTATGTATTCCGTAAACTTTGCCAGTACCCACAAACAAAATCAAACAGCAAACTTGACCGCTGTTTTTATTCCACGCAGGAATAATAATGCTACAATATCAGAAGTTCTCATTGAAGTAAATATAGTAACACTAACGATACCCTTTCAGTTTCATTTCATTTTCTTGTAAATGTTAAACAATTTGGGTTCTTTATATGTTAACTCATAGATATAAGTCTGTATCTTGCATAGTTATTAGGTGTTCTCCATGATGACTTGCATAAATGCATTTATTTATCTTTGGTAGATAAACACTAGTAAACTAGTGACTTTAGATAAGTCTACAAGTAATAATCTAGGGGTTTTGGATCCAGCGATCGTGCTGGCCACACGTGTAGTCGACCCCACCAATCCAGTGATCTTCGTATGTTGATGCTGTTAAATATTCACGAGCAACCAAACTAAAATGTGGTGGTGCACCATCTTGCATAAACCTCATTGCATGTTTTGTTGCTAATGGTATGATTTACATTAATAATAAGTTTAAGAAATATCGCAAATAGTACACGCAAAATTTTTTTTACACTGTATCTATGAAATGAAGCGGGATCAAAGAACATAATTCTTAAAATAGTTCAAAGGGGCATCCTTTAAATTTATGCCTCATGTATATCAAACACTCAATTCGACATTTATACCTTTTTGAGAAGATGGGATTATGGGCAAGCTTTTCCAGTGGTTTGTATGCGCAGTGTCTTTGCAATATTTTGACTGACTGATTCAATTGTATATACGACACATATTTTATACAAATACAACCACTACGAAGGCCAAGCCTTGTATGTAGTATTAGTTAAATACAGGATAGACGATACTTAAATCTAGTTAGAATAGATCCCCCTGCACGGCTGTAGTCGTTTTATGCTTCTGTGCCATTCTCTTACTCGGTTCATGGTTTACCATTCTGCCGCTAGCCTTTGCCTTTTCTATTGTTGTTTACTTTTAGGAATCGCATCTGAAAGCCAAACAGTCTGCATCAGTGCATTTACATCAGTGATTCAGGTGATTCTTAATTTTCAGAATATTTTTAACGTAGCGAAGTTTGACGTGTTCATAATTGCGACAAATATCACTAGACATGATTATGTTGGAACAAAAACAAAAATGAGAATTATTTTATCTTTCTCAATGTCTGTTTGTATCGTATCGTACCTTTTCACCTATTTATGATGGTATTGAATTGGGGTAATTGTATTGAACTAAAATAAGTGAATATGTTACTGATTTTATACGTAGCTTTTTCATTATTTAGACAAAAATGAAAGATTTTGGGTAATTATTAGAATGCCCTTGAAATTGAAAATCTCAAAAACTATTCATTTTCGTCTATACATATTGTATACTAAGCTAATGTTGTTGCATTTTAGCTCTACTACCATGCCCTGACAAGATATGTCAAATTACATTAAGCCCTGATTTTTAATAGCTAAAATCATGAGTTACATTATTTTATGGAAAAAATCCTACCTGTAAAGATAGGAAAACATATTTTGTTAAATATTTATAAAAGGTATTACGTACGTAGCACCTGAAGAGGTTTTGTTAAAATGCAGTTTTAATTATGTATAAATTCGCAAGCATAGTCTAACTTTTGCGAGCTCAAATATCTTCTGCCACGCTAGCAGGACTTTGGTAGATAGCAAAAAGTTCTCACAGCAGCAACTCCTCGTCTGGCTGCTATTACCAATATGGAAATGTTGATGTGTCACAAAAAAATGACGTGCATTTAATTTTCTTGTCTGTGCAGATACATCAACTGAAATTAACTTTGTAGTCGATAAGCACCGCTTAAATAATAATTGAATCTGTCAGCCGCGAGCACATCAACTGCTTGTTTGAATTTTCCATTAGGTGCTCTCGGCACAAAAGAAAGTAATTTATTGTTCCAAACTGGAAGAGAGATTATAAATTGCTGACCAAATTAATATTCTAGGGCTTAATGCAGCTTGCAGTTAAAAGTTTGGCGATTAAACATAAGAGGAGGGGAGTACTTTTGAAACACCTAACTAAAAACTTATCTAAAAATTTTAATCACCATATAGCTTGAGAAGGTTATTTAGAAGAAAAGTTGTTCTCATTGAACATAAAGGGCTGTAAACTATAACTATCGTGGAACAAGCTAGCGGGAGATTACGCCATATCCTAGAAGCTTTTAAAAGGATCGTTTTTCAAAGATGCTCGTGTTACAAAAGTTTTTTCATTCAGGACAGGTCGATGTTAGCAACCTATGGTGGCCATGTTGATTGGGCGGCGCCTGTCTAATCTAGTTGTTTATTATTAGTCGCTTATGCCAAATCACTACAAGTAACACAGTTGAGTAGCGCGTACAAACCTTATTATCAAAATGAGTGGTCCTTCAAAGTCGACTCTGTAGCGTTTGGTGGAGAAATTAGAGATTTCTATTATTATTACAACAAAATATGAGTTGAGCTAACAGCTATGAACTCGAACATAATATAAGTAACATTGACAGTATTGAGCACTGAACTATGGCAAAGTTTACGGAATACATATAAGTTGGATCACTCCGCAAAAATACCAAAACAGCCTGCCCCTTGCTCCGTCACCCCGGTACACCGGTAGCAGTGTACCGACGTCAGCCGGGGCGGCGCAAAGTAGAGGTTGAACGTGTTTAACGCGAAGTGTATACAGTGTCTCAAAAATATCGGATTTTGTTATCTCGGATTTGTTTGCAGGAAATAGATAATATTTTTAGAAGTTTGATTTTATCAATTAAATTTATTAACGGATGGAAGATCACAATCAGATCCACCCTTATTTTGTGGTAAACCTTGAAATGTAAGGGATATAAATACAGGGTGTTTCACGACGATTAAGACAAGCAATATATCAGAACTGGGCGGTAGTAGAGAATTATAATTTTGGGGATGTAAATTAGAGCAGATGTTGTGTCTTTTTTTTGTCATTGTTCTACCCAATGAGGTATTTGTTTTTGGTCACGTGACATTCGATTCAAAATTCTTAATAGGACACCTTGTACATGCGTGCTTTTCTGTGCTCCTCCCGATAAAACAATTCCAACAAACTAGCACACTTGGTGTATAAAGTGATTAATTCAAGACCTACAGGTACTTAAGGATTGTATCACGCTAAAAGCGTATAGTGAGACAAAATATTCATTCGGTGGTCTTACCATACCACCCAGGGACATCCTAAATTATATTTTAGAGCTCGGAAATATTTTTATTGATAACTTTAACAATTTAGTTTCTACAGTAGCAATTGGAATGACACTGAAAAGCAAAATGTCAAAAATAATTTATTCACATCCAAGTAAAGCATTTCCACAAGATTATCTTTTAAAATTGTACATCCGAGTTCGTATATACTATACCGTAAATTTTATAAGCTGTGGTCTCAAAAATAAGACAAATAAACAAAACATTAAGGTAAAAATACTACAGCACCTTTGAACCAATTTTTATTTATCTACGAAATAGCTACAATATGTGAAATCATTTGAGATTCATTAGTAATAGTTTTACTAGGTTTTGTTTTTGATATCCATTTATGTAACTTAGTGTATTAGTAAAATAAACGTTATATTTGTATTTGTATGTCTAAATCGGCTGTCAATACATAGTCTTCCAATGACCCTCATATATACGTAAAACCCAGGCGTTAGCAAATCCCCGCTAAAAGACCCTCGTACTTGGGCAAAAACCAACGCAAAAACTAATTGGCGCGTGAGGCCGCGGCATCGCTTTGATGTGAGATCTTCAAAGTGCCGATCGAGGTGCCGACGGAGAGTGATCCAACTTATATGTATTCCGTAAACTTTGACTATGGGGCGTTTTCTTGTATCCAACTACCGTACTGGTTCTTAAGTTGTTGACTGAAGATGCGTTCACTATCTCCCAGGAAGCCCATTCCATGGGTCGAATATCCTGTTTGATAAGAAGAACTGGCGGGGAGTGGTTTTGAATCCTCTTTCTTCAGCCTAAAGTTGTGGCCACGTAGATCATTGGTAGTCAGGGAGAAAATGGAAGAAAGGTCAGTTCCAAAAAGTCCATGCAGGGATCGATATACCAGTCCCCTCGTAGACTTCGATCGGAGATAAGTCAAGTGAAACTGGCTCAGCCTTTCGTCATAAGTGTGACGTGTGGGATGCGTGTAGCTCGCTTTTGTAAATTTTCCAGTAGATCACGGTCACGTTGCAGTCCTTGAAACCAAATAGGTCCAGCAAGTTCTACAATTGGTCTCACGTAAACCTGGTACAGAAGAGCAACAGTCGAAGTATGACAGCCTCTAAAGGATCACTCAATCAGGTAGGTACATACATTTTTCAGTCAATATCCATACGTCAAAGGAAATCCAGATTAGCCGAGAATATCTAGAACCTAAGACAGTCAATTACTCCCCATGCACAAGAACTCGGCCTTTTGCAGACTTCAGCCTGGCGAAATGTGCGCCATAGCCATACGAAATGCATCTTACCAAAGAGCTCAATGATGATGATCATATTTACATTCGGTAACTGGGCTTCTTAGCATTTTAAAGAGCAACTCAATTTTGGTCAAAAAATCATCTTTAGCGACGAGACACATTTTTGAAAAAACGGCTATATTAACAAACAGAATTGCGGTATATGAGACAGCGCTATTCCTAGCGAGACTAACAAGGTAACAATGCATCCACAGAAAGTTACTGGTTGGAGCGGATTCTGGGCTGGCAGCGTTATTGGTCTGTACTTTTCAGAAAACGGCGTTGGTGAAGCCATCATGTTATCGACGAGTGCTACACAATGATGTTAAGGGGCCTGGATATACATACGTATTTGTCATGTAAAACATGGACTCACAATTTCACGCATACACCCCTCGCCCCTTTGCATGGGGCACCCTGAAGACGGTTTTCCCTCGATATTCTCGAAACCATTCATAACAAAATTACGAAATTAGGTACGATGGGTAAACTTTTGACGCTGAATCTGATTCTGAATTCATAATTTCATAATTTTAATCAGAGGCGTATCATACGAGAGGAGTTAAGGGTAAAAATATCCCCATTTTCTAAATGGTATTTTTTGACATTTTGATTTTAGAATATGGTATTCCAGAGATTTCTACGTAAAAATGGTCTCTTGGTACATCTCGATAGGGCTAACCGTTCTCGAGAAAAATGCAAATTATTGAATCGATGCAGGCTATTGTATTTTTGGACTTATCTCCCCTGATCTTGAAGGGAACAGGCGGCTACGCCTCCTCGCTAACACGGGAATACGTCTTTTTTTGGATTCTCAATTTCGCGCGCTATACCCTAGACCCTTAACGGATTTCTTTTGGCCCAGGAGGATGGCGCTACCTGCCACACAACGAACGCCACATTGGACCTCACGCATGAACTATTTGAGGGTATCTCTCGTAGAAGTGACGTACATTGGCCACCAAGATCGTACGATTTGACTCCACTAGACTTTTCTTGTAAGCTTTTCTGAGGTCACAGGTCTATGTTAATCAGCCCGAATTTACTTGATGCTCTTACAATCAAAATAACCCCTCTAAGCCGGATTTATATGCCACAGGCATTGAAAATTTAATCACTCGGATCCGTGACACCATGACAAGCCGCGGCAGACGTTTGAACGATTGTCATACTCCACATCTAAAGACATACATGGGCCTTTCAAATAATAAAATAAAATTCCTTGATACCTCACACGCAGCTTGTTT